>OY998115.1:3876445-5168594 GCA_963921955.1 Aleiodes alternator | reverse complement strand
TTTGAGAAAAACTGAAAGGAACTCTGAGGAGAACTGTGAGAAGAACTCTGAGGGGAACTCTGAGAAAAACTCCGAGAGGAACTCTGAGAAAAAATCTGAAAGGAACCCTGAGCGAAACTCGGAGAAGAACTCTGAAAGGAACTCTGAGAAAAATTCCGAAAGGAACTCTGAGGGGAGCCCTGAAAAGAACTCTGAGCGAAACTTTGAGAAAAACTCTGAAAGGAACTCTGAGGAGAACCGTGAGAAGAACTCTGAAAGGAACTCTGAGGAGAACCGTGAGAAGAACTCTGAGGGGAACTCTGAGAAAAACTCTGAAAGGAACCCTGAGCGAAACTCGGAGAAGAACTCTGAAAGGAACTCTGAGAAAAATTCCGAAAGGAACTCTGAGGGGAGCCCTGAAAGGAACTCTGAGCGAAACTTTGAGAAAAACTCCGAAAGGAACTCTGAGGAGAACTGTGAGAAGAACTCTGAGGGGAACTCTGAGAAAAACTCTGAAAGGAACCCTGAGCGAAACTCGGAGAAGAACTCTGAAAGGAACTCTGAGCGGAGCTCGCACTGAACTTTCAAACGCCTGAAAACTCACAAACGTCACTTTGACATTCCAAGCTTCATTGAATCATCAAATTTATTTATTGATTCGAGTATCCTACCCGCTTAGCAACTTAGCAAGACTCAAATTCAAATAAAGTCTCCGGTCCTAGTTATAGATGAAAAAGAAAAAAAAACAAATGCCGAAACTGTCTTAACAGAGCATGGCGTCTATCGACTGTTTTGTAAATCAGTGATTTTTATATTCTATCATTTGTTCATAAACGAGTTGTAATTCCCTATACTGTACACAGGCTTTATCAATAAATAAACATTAAAAAAAACATCTTGAAACGATTTTAATTCATGAATTTATTATTGATTGTTTTTGGGGGGGGGGGGGGGGATTGATATTGGGAATTTTCGGGAATTTAAAACTTTTTGGGGGATCATGAAAGCTTTAGTGAGGAATCAATGAGAGAAGTTGGAAATATTATTTTGTCTCATTAGTGAGAATTTCTACGGAAACTGGAGTAGAATAGGCGAGTTGAGGGAATAAT
Source organism: Aleiodes alternator (assembly GCA_963921955.1). Classification (NCBI taxonomy): domain Eukaryota; kingdom Metazoa; phylum Arthropoda; class Insecta; order Hymenoptera; family Braconidae; genus Aleiodes; species Aleiodes alternator. The sequence goes on along the minus strand of OY998115.1, from coordinate 5,167,506 downwards.
GGGATAATGAAGCACGCGGATGAAAAGACGGTACTTGCTAATGAAAATTATGAGTTTGTTGATTATCTGGTAATTTTAATTGAATTAATTAGAGAAGCGGCTTTTTCAAAAAGGGAATTTCATTGAATTTGGGATTGCATGTATGAAAAAAAAATGTATATTAGGAAAGACAGGTTGCTGGAATTCAATTTGAAAAAATTTCAGAAAAATAAAAAAAAAAATTCAAAATTTTCAAAAAAAAAAATTCAAAATTTTCAAAAATTTGAAAATAAATTTGGAAAATCTTTTCGAAAATTGTACTTATTTGTAGTTCTAAGATGATTTACATTCAAATTTAGCTATGAAGTGGCCAGGAAAAGTATCGTGGCTACAAACGGTACATCTATCCTAATCTCATTTGAAAAATATTGTCACTTAAGGAACAAAGTAGCATAATTGCTGTGTATAAGCATAACACTTGCGCCCCTTTGTTGCTCAAGCAACAATATGATAATTCGTCCACTACTCTCACATCCAAACTCAATTTTTTTCAGAATTTTCTGCACAACCGATTGATCATAAAAAAAATAAAAACTGCAGAAAGCTGGGAATCCCTCAGATGGTAGCTAGTCTGGAGGAAAATAAAGGAGCTCATTACCTAGGAATATCAGGTACCATCGGTGGATAAGAAGGAGCTTTTCTGCAGGATCCAAGTGGAGTTGCGCAAGGCTTTACCGGCAGACAAGTCTGTCCAGACTTTCCACAGCCGCCACGACATCCACCGCCGCAATATCCTCCATTGCCACATCCCTGAGAGTTTGAAGTGCATCCAACTGATTCGTCATTGCACCCATGTGTTCTGTGAGACTGTGGCTGTTGCATGCAGCTCTTGGGAGGCTTGGAGCAGCATCCATGCTCCACATTTGATTCCGAATGCCTGGAATTTGGTGCACAACGACAGCCTGAACCTCCGCGTAATCTCTCCTCTTTCGGGGCAGTCATTTCTGCTATTATTCCGTTTTCGCAAGTTTCCGGTGAAATTCTCATCACTTCTGGCAGATCTTCAAGGTCAAATGAGACTTTCCGAGATGCTGAATGGGGCATGATGGAATTTTCCAAAGGACTTGTCTCATGAGGTGATTCTTGGAGCTTTTCAGACAATTCCGAGGCTATATCTCCTGAATTTACGTCGGACTTGATGATTTTGGCTTCATTTGATGTTTCCAATTCTTGGGATTCTGAGGACCTTTTAATGAATATCAGTGTTAAATGTATTAAGGTAATCCTAGTGGCAGGTTCGAATTGTGATGGATGAAGAGATACATTTAAAATATTAAGGTTGACTTGCAATGGTTCATGAAAACCAGGTATTAGTATTATTATGATTATTGAGTGGCCACTCCGAAATTACCCCTTCTTCTCTGTAAAGATGTCGATATGTAAATTACATAGTTTTAATATCATTAAAGATAATCGACAAACATCGTGTGTTTAATACCTTGTTGATACCTAAAAATCCTCTCCACTCGCTCAAAACATCACACGAATGATCGATTTTTATTTTTTTTTCCTTTTAGTTATTATAATTACTATGGCTATTTCGATTTTTCAACATTTTACCAATACTAGAACGATGTCCAAGATGATAAATTGTTATTAGATGATATTATGAATATTCAATATTGTTCCGCATTTGACTCACGCTGTCCCAGAATCTAGGACTGGGATTGGAGGATCCTCGGATTTTAAATACCAATATTCCCGCCATTGATTTTTTCATGTAATTAATTGCATTAATCGTCGTTATATGTCTGGTAACATGAATTTTTCATGATTTCAAAAATTAATAGACATTCTGACGAACAAAAAACATATAAGGTTATATAGACCGACGGCAGTGGCTGTGTGGTTAGAGCGGGGGGTTTGGCATGCTGAGGGCCCGGGTTCGAATCCCGGTGGGGGGAAAGCCAAAATGGAAAAAGCTCTAATTTCGCAGTTTCTACCGAGCGGCAGTCTCGCAAGGGACGACTGTATCTGGGCAGGTTTTCCTCAAGAAAAAAGAGGTTTTCCCTCGTCCTTCGGCGAATGCGGTACAGCGGGGTTGGGTTGGGGATAAAAATGCGTAAAAACTCGAGAGGGTATACGTCAAAAGGCCGAATTAAAAAAAAAAAAAAATTTATAAGGTTATATAAGGAAAAAATAGGTCTGTGATCATGAATTTTCGCAGTGAAACTGGAACTGAACCTCGCTTATGGGGTTTCAATGTTAATTCAATTATTTTCAAATATTAATTTTGGCCTTATTTGTCCGGTAACATGGGGTAAACAGAATTTTAAAAAAATCTTATGCTATTCTGTCGAAAATGACCAAAATCGAAAAGAGAAAATACATTGCTCGAACCACTAGGATTACCTTAATTATTAATATTAAACTTTTAAGCTTTGAAGTTTTCAGAAAAATAGATTTTATCAAATTATGAGCTTTTTTAGTATATCTCGGATATTAAGCGAGATAGAGCGATTTGAATCTGACTCCTTTTTTGTAGCTCTTGAAATTCTTCTTGAAAAAAAAATTAAGGCAAAAAAGGCGTCTCTCCATTAGTTTCCTAGTTAATTTTTCCAAATGTCTCAGAAACTAAGCGAGATAAGGCGATTTCACTCTCATCCTTCTCTCAGAAATTTTTTGAAAAAACAAGAAAAGATTAGGACAAAATCGCTCTATCTTGCTGAGTTTCAGAGATATTCTTGAAGAACGAATAAAAAAGTGGTTTCATGTATTTTTTGTCTTTCATCACGTGAAAATATTTCGAAAAATAGTGGAAATACGCCCTTCTTACTTCGTGCTTTTTTTCTCTAGTTTTGTACATTTTCTGAAGAATACGAAAAAAATCGCTTTATCTCTCTTAAATTCCGTGATATTATTTATAATTTATATTAAAAAAAAACTGATGGAAAAATTAGCTCAATTAAAAAATTTCCATTTTTTTAAAATGTTTATTTAATTCTCACCTCTGCGAATAAATTGATGATTCTTTTCTTGATAATATTGAGCATTGACTGCTTGAAATTGGCTCATCCTCACTAATTTTTTCAGGATCATCATCTTCATCATCGGATTTTGATATCCACATATTAGTTTTTACATAATGACTAGTACTGCACCAATGACACGATGATTTATCAATTTCTGCTTCTCGTTCTTGACATTTAATTGTTTTTGGTTTTGGACAGCACTTTTGACAGTACAAATCACCATCGTACGTTGTGATGCTCCAGCTATTCAATAATTTTCTGCAATTACCTGTAAAAAAAAAAAAAAACTTTTTAAATGATAATCATGACATTAGCATACATTTGACAATTTTTTTATTTTTTTGAACAAATAAATTATTGCAAAAAAAAATATTAAAAAATTTGCAGTTATAGTATTTTGAAATTTTTTATATGTACATATTTTTCATTTTTTTTTTAAATTTATTTGTTGAGAAGAAAAAAATACTGAAAATTGTCACATGGTTCCTATTTTTAATGTCATTTTGAATTAAAAAAAATTGAGATAATGAGTATTTGGTTAATTTTCGATACTAACGACAAGAAAAACAAAGATAGTGCCACACTTTCCCCAAAGCGAGTTTTTCTTCAGCAAAATAAACATTACGAGAACACCGTGGACAAATACCAGGCATTTACCCAATTACTGAAGCAATTTTTACATTATTCGCTATTAAATCTTTCCTGCATTCTGAATGTGATGATTTGAAAGAAAGTCATGAAAAAATAATGGAAAGAAACAAATGAAAGAATCCAATTAAATTTGAATTGGTGAAATGGAACTATCAAATGGGGTACGATATTTCGAATTCACTGCGAGATATTGCATCGATCAATCGATCGGGAGTTATTCTGATATTGATTTTTTTTTTGATTCTGCACATAGAAGAACTTGAGCATAGGCGACACACAGAAGGGCGCAGTCAATGCTCATGCAGGGCGTACTTGAATTTCTCACAATCGAACGTGATGTACGCACTCTGGGTGCGTGATGTACGCACTTGAGTACGTGATGTGTGCACTTGAGTACATCGTTTGGCTACTCTCAGTACATAATTTTGTGATAGATTTTCGCCCTTATCTCGGTAAATAAGCGAGATAGAGCGAAATGGACGTCAATATGTGATCAGTAAATGACAATGTCTGCTCTATAGGTACGGCCTCATGCAGACGCTTGACGTTAGCGTCTAGCGTCAAATCAGGTCACGTGACACAATTTTGAATTTCCCGCCGGTGAAAAAAATGTAGCTGCAAGCCGCTGCGGCAAAAAGCAACTCGAACATGTTAACCTCATTGGAATGAAACTTTATAATATAGAAAAAAAGTATTGGTGGGATCTATATTTTTATCGTTAACTAGTCAATCAAATCATCGGAGACATTTATCTGGTCTAAAGCCATTATTCGCACCAATCTATTACATAAATTGCACAATTCGTATTTAGTATTAATGAATACTTTGACGCAGCGTTTCCAGCGAAAAAGCTCAAATTGTTCAGCTTTGTTGCTACATTTTTTCAGCGGCGGGAAATTCAAAATAGTGTCACGTGACCTGATTTGACGCTAGACCTAGCGTCAAGCGTCTGCATGTGGCCGTACCTATACTCTCTACTTTATCGAGCGCCTCTCACTTCAACTTCAAGAGCTCGACACTACCAACAATCGAAAGGATAGGATTCTCGTCGCATTCCATCTCATATGAAACGTCAAAAGAGCAAAAAAAAAAAAGCTGTAACAAATGTGCAAGATTAGAAGGTTAGGTTTTTTTTTGGCCAGTGTAAAGACAAAATAATTAGTAATATATAGTGAATAAATAAATAAATTAAATGGCATCTACAAAAGGTTTGGGACATGATATCCCGTACCTGCAGCAACAATTTGCTGCATTACTTGGTAATACAAGTGCAAGTGTTAAATTCATATGTATTGTTGTACTATTATCATATTGCTTGTCCTATATGGAACAGGCAATACTTGCATTAAGTGTAACACCCGGTTATCTATTGCCATCTGTATTTTGGATATGGACAGCATTTACATTTTGTTTTTTGGAAATACATTTTTGGGAGGTATGCGTTGACATTGTTACTGTTGGATTATGTGGAAAATTAATTGAACCACTATGGGGTGCTATGGAAATGATGACATTCTTTGCTGTTGTCAATTTTGGTGTTGCTATACTGTCAACAATGTTTTACTTATTTTTATTCATGTGCACTGATGATCCAAGTTTTTTGTTCAATATACATATACATGGACTTGCAGGATATATTGCTGGTGAGTTGAAGGATTTTTCATCTGGGGAAAAAAATTTACAGGATTTTAATGATAATGTGAAAATTAAAAAATTATAATGAACATAGAAATCTGATAATTTTTGTAATTTTTTATTTTTTTAACGAATAAATTGTTGAAAGAAGAAAATAATGGGGGAAAGTGGGGTGAAATGGACCTGTTTGTTAGAATGATTTGGGATTTTCTAGAGAATAGGCAGCACTATGAAAAAATTTGAAAAAATTACACGAAAATGATGACATATTGGAGCATCTTCTCAAATTTTTTCAGATTTTTTCTTCGTGTCCTTAATTTCGAGAAAAAAAAATCCTGAATTATGTTGTTGCAGAGGTCCATTTTACCCCATTCTCCCCTACTATGAGAAACAAATTTTTGTTGTAAAAAAATTCATTTAGTTGAAGTAAATTTATTTTACTCCAGAATATTTCAATATATATGAATAGATATAAAAATTTAAAGATTTAAATAGAAAGCCAGATATCCTGCCGTTGGACTATATCGGATATATAAGATTTAAATAGATATAAAAATTGTGAGGGAAAATTTTGTTGAAAGGCAATTTTCTTGCTTCGACAATTTTTTTTTCTCAGTTTAATATGAAAATTACGAGAAATTGATGGAAATATTGGAGATAAATTTTTTCTGATGATTCCATTGGAAAGCTGAGGAAATTTACCATGGAAATCATATGTCGGAAGTTATTTTTTTGGATTATTCAAAAATTTCGTTTTTTGCGGGAGATTTGAAGGTGAAATTCTTCGGTTTTTTGAAAAATTTCAGGTTTTCGGGAATATCTATGGTTCTATTGGTCGTAGCGACCTGGGGTTGTTCTTGAATGAAAGGTGAGCTCATTTCCCATTGACTTATATGGTTTTTAAAAAAATTATAAATTTTTTCAAGTAGTTATAGGGCTAAAACGGATTTTCAGAAAATGGCATATAAGTATTTGAAAAATTGATGAAAAAAAATTTGAACCACACAAATCGATGAGAGTTGAGGTCACCTTTCATTTGAGATTAACTCCAGGTCGCTAAGACCAACAGAACCGGAGATATCGCTGAAAAAGTGAATTTTTTCGATTTTCAAAAGGAAAACCTGGGCAAAATTTTTTTTTTTTTTTTTTTTTTAAATAAAATAGATTATGACACATGTTTTCTACCTGAAATTTTCTCAGCTTTTCAATGGAATCATTAGAAAATTTCTATCTCGAACCGTTCAATTGGAGTATCCATTTTACCCCACCTTCCCCTATGCACATGTAGAAAATTCGAAAATCTAAAAATTCAAAAAATTATGATTGCGAATTTTTATATTATTTTTTTTATAATAATTGATGGATTGAAAAAACATCCAAACATTGTCGGATGTTTTCTAATTTTATTATTATGTAATGAAAGCAATTATTAATTATTATTAATTATTATTAATTATTATTAATTATTATTAATTATTATTAATTATTATTAATTATTATTAATTATTATTAATTATTATTAATTATTATTAATTATTATTAATTATTATTAATTATTATTAATTATTATTAATTATTATTAATTATTATTAATTATTATTAATTATTATTAATTATTATTAATTATTATTAATTATTATTAATTATTATTAATTATTATTAATTATTATTAATTATTATTAATTATTATTTTATGTAAATTTTAGGGGTGAGTGTGGCTGTTAAACAGATAATGCCAGATCACATTCTCGTGAAAACACCACTTGGAAAAATTACTAACAGAAATATTCCTCTGATGGTCTGGATATTATCTTTATTATTGTGGATCGTTGGTTTGCTGGAAGGAACTCATCCTACGATGTTCTTGAGCGGTTTGATCGTCTCGTGGATTTATCTGAGGTTCTATCAGAGACACACCAATGGAACTCGAGGGGACATGGCTGATAATTTCACATTTGCTAGGTATGAGAACAATTGGACGATTCTGAAATGTTTTTTTCGTTTGAAAAATCGATTTTAATTTTTTCACCAGTGTTTTTTGAAGATATCTCAGAAAATAAGCGAGATAGAGCGATTTTGCCCGAATCCTTTTCTGTAGCTCTTAAAATTCTCTAGAAAAAAAGATTCGAGCAAAATCGTCATATCTCGCTTAGTTTCCGAGATAATTGGAAAAAACAAAATCAGAGTTAAAATTTCGAAAAATCTCAAGAATTTCGAGGAAAAAATAGAAAATAATTTCGAAAATTTTTGGAAAATCTGAGATGAGGGAAATATAATTCATTTTTTAAAATAAATTGGCAAAAAAAGTTGTCGAAATTCAATTTAAGAAAGATTTCAAGAAATTTCGAAAAAAAAAAAAAAATTGAAATAATTTCGAAAATTCTCTTTTTTTGTAACTCTTGGAATTCTTCCAAAAAGGAAATTATTGTAGGATTGTCCTATCTCGTTAAAACATTCAAGAAAAAATTGTAACAAGAAATTAATTTTTTTTAAACTTGAAATTTCTTCATTTCAATGATTTCGAATTATGATTTCTTAAAATTTTTTGTAATTTCTTTCTTTTCAGCTTTTTTCCAAATGTTCTACAACCACCAATCGCAGTTATTAGCAATACGATCTACAGTTTCTTCGTGCGAATTGGCCTGTGTAAAAAAGTTGTCAGGAGGTTCGATATGTCGAATGCTCCACCTGGACTCGTCATTAATTTACCTGGTATTGATCCCCAGGACAGCGAGAGACGAAGGTCAGAAACCATTTGAAATGCAAATATTATTGAAATGATTGGATATATAGAGGTGAAAGTGGAGGAAAATGGAGATTTTTATAAAATGGCTTGAAATCGTTTTTTTTTTATGATTCCACTGGAAACTTGAGAGATTTTGCAATGGAAAAACCATGAAGAAGTTTTCGGTGGAAAAAACCTGAGAAAATTGCAATTTTTTTAATTTTTTTGGAAATTGAATTTTCTTTTTTAAATTCATTTTTTTTGTTTTTTTGAAAATTCATTTCTTTTTGTTTTTTTTTAATTTCATGAAGAATGACATCATTCCCCATCAATTTATGGGGTTTTTAATAAAAAATTATCGATTTTTAAAGTATTTATGTGCAATTTTCTGAAAATCCATTTTTACTCTCTAAATATTTTGAAAATCAATAATTTTGTGAAATAAAATCCGGAAATATCCTTGGAAAAGTGTTTAAAAAACTCAAATTTTTTTTTTCTGAAAATTTTAAAAAAGTAGAGAAAACGTTTATTTCTAGAAACTTTTAAGAATTTTCAAAAAGTGAACAAAAAAAGGAAATTTCTATGATTTTTTCAAAAAATTTAAAACGTAAAAGAAAAACAATTAATTGAATTTTTTAAAACTTTTAAGAAAGTGGAAAAATCCAATTTTGAATGACTTTTTGAAAAATTGTTGATTTCTCAGAAAATTATACAAAATTAATTTTCGACATACACCCCTCTTCTTTCCCACCCCTTTTCCCCCAGGACTTTCTACCCAAAATAAAAATCATCAAATTACTTTTTAACTTCTTTTTTTCCATAATTTTCCATAATTCATGATTTCTTGAAAATTCAAAAGAAGCAAATAAAAAATCGTTTGTTTCTATAAATTTTGAAAAATTTTCAAGAAGTGAAAAAAACATTAATTTCTATGATTTTTTCAAAATTTAGAAAACTTGAGAAAAAAAGTTAATTTTTTCGAAACTTTAAAAAAAGTGGAAAACTCCAATTTCTACTTTTTGAAAAAATTTAAATTTTTAAAAAAATTATCCAAAATTAATTTCCACATACACCCCCTCCCCTCCCCATTTCCCTCCCCCTTTTCCCCAGGACTTTCCACCCAGAATAAAAATCAACCAACCAATTTTTATTAAAAAATCATCAAATTACTCTTTTTTTGCTAAATTTTTCGTAATTTCCAGGCAAATTGCGTTGAAAGCACTGAGCGAACGTCTGAGCAAAGATCACACCCGACACTGGCAACAGGACAGAAATAAGAAGCATTCTCCAGCACCAGCAACAGTCTCCATATCAATTCCAGAATCAGCTCTACCAAAACCTCTCGTATCTCCTCTCATTCCACAAATGAACGTAAATGTACAGAATCCACCCAGCAGTTCGTGATTGGCTTAATTTTTGTATAGAAACACAGAGTAAAAAAGAATTATTTTATGTGTTTTAACGAGATAAGCACGAGAATAACATGATGTTGAATTGCTTTTTCTACAATTGAATCATCCGAGTGGTTATTTGTGTTAACTTTTTTTTTTTTTAGGTGAAGAAGACTGCTCTATTTTAATGATAATGAAAAAAGCAAAAATTTGACAATTTTCAGATTTTTCTAAACAAATAAATTATTATAAAAAAAATTAAAATTGAAAAAAAAAATTGAAAAAATTGAAAATTTGAATTAAAAAAAATATATATATGTAAAAAAATTCAAAAAACTATAACTGCGAATTTTTTAAATGTTTTTTTTTTTTTTCAATAATTTATTCAGAAAAAAATATCTCATTATTGTCACATTTTTACTAATTTTATTATCATTTTTTTTTTTTTCTTAACTTCAAAGTAATTTTTTTCTTTAAGTTTCCAAGATTATGGTAATGGATAAATTATGTTACATGAAAATGCACTTTCTCTATTGTTGAACAATTATTCAGTTTAACAAAGATATTTTAAATGAGTAGTTTGAAAAAAAAAAAATTAAAAAAAATAGAATTTTTAAGAAAATTAAAATAATTATAATTTTCTTCTTGTTTTCATGTTTGTTAAGAAAATATCATTTTTCTTTTATTACTAATATAAGATGTAAATCATCAATCTCGATATGTGATTTTATTGTATAAAAAATATGGAAAAAGGTAAAAAAAAAAAAAACATAAAGTTATAGGTATCAATGTTGTAGAAATTATTTTCCACATGTAAATAGTCAGATGTCCGTCTTCCGAGTCATTCAAAGATTAAAATTGTATTTAAATTCGAAAACTCAATTGTTAGAATTATAAAGAAAGCAAAGAAAACGGCAGAATGAAATTAATTCTAATAAATAAATATTTTTATGCCAAACTAATTATTATTTTTTTTTTTTAATCAAAATAGCAATTTCAAATTTAGTTGAAAAATAGATTATATAAATTCAAAATGATGCAAGAATGAATTTTTTAGATATGAAAAATATTGTTTAGAAATTTTTCAGAATCCATTTTATTTTATTTCATCAGTTTTTTGAGAATATCTCGGAAACTAAGTGAGATAGTGCGATTTTTCCCAAATTCTTCGTTTGAAATTCTAAAAAAAAACATTTTTCTGTCACTATTCAAGATTTTTCAGAATTTTCGAAATGATTTTCTAAATTACTAAGGAAAAATTTTCGACATGATTTATCGAAATTATTTTCAAAAAAAATTTGGATGTCTTTTTCTCAAAATATCAGTTTCATTTAACTATTCGAGATTTTCCTGGTTTTTTTGAAATTATCTTGAAGGAAAATTTCGATTTTTTTTCTCGAAATTTTGTCAAATAACCATCGGCAACTTTTTTTCGATCACGTACTTCAAAAAGTAGCTCTCAAATTTTTCTACGAAAAAGGATTAGGGCAAAAACGCTCTATCTCGCTTAGTTTCCAAGATATTTTCAAAAAAAAGCCATGATAAAATCAAACAATTTTTCAAAATTCTTCTTTTTTCTGTAGAAACAATTATCAAATATAGTTGAAAAAAGATATTTATTTGAAAAATAATAGAAAGTATAAATTCAAAAGACACATGAGAGTGAATTTTTCAGACATAAAAAATATTTTCTATACATTTTTAAAAATCTTTACACAAGTACCACATTGAGAAGAAGAGAAAAACAAAGATAAGATGATCCTGAAGATAGCAGAAAAATCTGACAATTTTCATGTCTTTTTCTTTTCAAAGTCAAATCTTTTCAAAGAAATGAAAAAATTACAATTTAAAAAAATAAAAAATATGCACCTGTAGAGAATTTTAAAAATTAAGTGCAAATTTTTCTTGAAAATCGCATTAGAATCAAAATAACACTTTTTCATTACGTAATAATTTATTCATTAAAAAGAAATTCAAAAAATTGTCGGATTTGCGCTAATTATGATAGCAAAATTAGAAAAAATCTGAAAAATTTCTGATTTTTTTCTAAACAAATAAATTATTACAGAAAAAAAAATATGTGAAAAATTCGCACTCGTCATTTTCTAAATTTTCTACAAATGCATTTTTTTCCCCACTTAATTGCTCCAAAAAAGCAAAAAAAAAATCTAAAAATCATCAGATGTCTGCTATTTTCAGTATCATTCTCCATTTCATTATCATGAATTAATTCTAAATTCCACCGAATTATCTATAAAATTGTTGTTGATGCTGTGACCACTGAGGCTGAGGTGTTGGACCAGTCTGTTGATTGTACTGAGTATCCGTCATATAAGCATTTGGCGATGGTCTTATATTGGTAGCTGAAGATACATACTGCTGTTGTCCTTGTGGAGCATAAGAAACCTGTGGATGTTGAGCTGTGGAGTAATAATTTTGATTTTGTGATACTGGAGGCGGCACACTGTAGCCATAATTGACCTGAGCAGGTGGATAATAGTGATGGGTCTGTTGTGGATGAATGTCATGACTAATTGTCGTATCCTGAATAGGTACAGTTATCAAATTAGTTCGCATCGTTTGATTTGTTGCAGAATTTTGATTATAATTCTGCATTGTGACAATCTGTGATCGATGCTGCTGTCGATGTTCGGTGGATTGATTTACCATGGAATTTACCCGCGGATCATTGCCCATTATGGGTGCTTGCACCATGTGCGACTGTATCTGCTTGACTCGAATTGGCTGCAATGATACAGAAGGCACTTTTCCTATTGACGAGTCAATTTCAGACTTCGAATGAGCATATTGCTGGGGTGGATCAACTGATATGCTCTGTACTGGCTGCTGTGCTGGAACTGATACATGTCGATGATTTATGTGAGCCTGCAAATCACGTTGACTCAAATATGTTCTACGACATCCAGCGTTTCCATAACGTGTACCACCATGTGTACACATGAAAACGGTACCAAGACCAGTTTGCTCGACTCTCGATACTTTTTCCACGCATCTAGGGCATATTTTGTCCTCACGTTTACCACAGGACAGGCAGAATACGTGTTTGCAGGGAATCATACGACCGTAGATGAGAATTGGCTTGAGACATTTGTCGCAGCAGTGGATCATGGGATTCAGGACTTTCTCACCGATCAGATTAACGCGATGGTCCCATCTGAGACGCAGCATCGGCTCCGGTGGACCACGGTTTATCGTTGTGAAGGTTGGAGCTTCTAGTTGCGAGATGTCTGCTTCTAAATCGAATTGATGCTCGGTGGAGGGCTGCTGGATGTCCGGTGGAGGACATGGCGGATCTGATGGTGTCTCTGCGACTTCTGCTGGCGGCTCTTCCGGGGGCTCCACGTTCTCTTCCTCATCACTTTCGATAATCTTGGGATATAAGTCGATGATAATGGAATTAGTAAAGATTTTTCGGGTTTTTTTTTTTTTTTTTTTAGTAGGGGAAGGTGGGGCAAAATGGACACATCTAAATTTTCAGGCAAATATTATGAAAAACTTTTGAAATTAATAGAAATATTGGCTGTAGATTGTTTTTAATGATTCCATTGGAAAACTGAGGAAATTTTAGGCGGGAAACAAGTGCCGGGATTAATTTTTTTGAATTTTTGGAGATTTTGACTTTTTTGAGCATTTTATAGGGGTGAAATCCTTTTTTTTTTAGAAAATTTTCAGTTTTTTGAGAATATCTTCGGTTCTATTTGTCATAGCGTAAAAATTCCAACGGGAGGTGAAAGATGAGATCATTTGCCATCGATTCATAGAATTTTCAATTGAAAAATATTGATTTTCAAGGTATTTATATGCATTTTTGTGAAACAGTTTTGTGAAACCATTTTTGGCCTATAACTATCACAAAAACTGATATTTTTGAATTTAAAACCCCATAAATCGATGGGAAATGAGCTCACCTTTCATTTGAGACCAACTCCGAATTGCTACGACCAATAGAACCAGAGATATTTACAAAAAACTGAGGATTTTCGAGAAATTAAAGGCTGACCCTTCAAAAATGCTGAAAACCATCGAAATTTCAAAAAAATCGAAAAAAATGCATCTCAGACTTGTTTTCCGGCTAAAATCTTCTCATCTTTTCAATAGAATCATCAAAAAAAGTCCATCTCTAAGCGTTTCATAACGGTGTCCATTTTGCCCCACTCTCCCCTAAATGAATTTGCTACGAAACAAAATATTTATTTAGAAAATTTGGACTTTAGCTTTTTGGGATTTTTTGAAAATTAGTTTATTTTTAGAAAATAAATGTTAAAGAAAACAAAGTATCAGATGTCTGCTATTTTCAATGTCATAATTAATTTCAATGGAATCAATAAAGATCGAACGATTTTTTTGACTTTTTTAAACGAATAGATTATTATATTATAATTTTTTTTTTAATTCGAATTTTGGGCTCTTTAAATTCATTACGTAAACATGTTTTTAAAAAATGAATTATTTGTTGAAGAAAAAAAAATGTCAGATGTTTGCTATTTTCAATATTATGATTGAAGATAATGAAATTAGTGGACATCCAACCATTTCTTAGATTAAAAAAAAGAAATTAATAAATATAAAGAAAATTTGTTAAAATATTTGCACGCGCAGCTTTTCGAATTTTCTACACTTGCATATTTTTTGCAAAAAATCAGCAGAAAAAGCTAGGGGAAGGTGGGGCAAAATGAAAATCAGGGGTAAAATGGACACATCTAAATTTTCAGGCAAATATTATGAAAAACTCTTAAAATTAATAGAAATATTGGCGGCAGATTGTCTTTGATGATTTCATTGGAAAGCTGAGGAAATTTTAGGTGGGAACCAAGTGCCGGAATTAATTTTTTTTAATTTTTGGCGATTTTCATTTTTTTGAGCATTTTAGAGGGGTAAAATCCTTCCTTTTTTGGAAAATTTGAAGTTTTTTGAGAATATCTTCGGTTCTGCTTGTCGTAGCGCAAAAATTCGGATAGGAGGTGAAAGGTGAGATCATTTACCATCGATTCATGGGGTTTTCAATTGAAAAATATCGATTTTTAAGGTTTTTATGAGCATTTTTGTGAAACAGTTTTGGAAAACAGTTTTTGGTCCATAACTATCCCAAAAATTGATATTTTTGAATTCAAAAACCCATAAATCAATGGGAAATGAGCTCACCTTTCATTTGAGACCAGCCCCGAATTGCTACGACCAATAGAACCAGAGATATTCGCAAAAAACTGAAAATGTTTAAAAAAGAAAAGGCTTTTGAAGGTTCCAAAAATTTCCAATTACATATTACATATTAAACAAATAAATTTATTAATAAATGAATTTTTATTAATAAATTTTTAAGATAATCAAATTTCAGAAAAAATATGTAATGCGTAATATGTAATATGTAATGCGTTCTTAAATTTTCGAATTTGAATTACCTTCAAATTTTTTACCCCTCAAAAATGCCAAAAAAATATCGAATTTTCCAAAAAAATCGAAAAAAACACATTTGACACTTGTTTTCCAGCTGAAATTTCCTCAGCTTCTCAATAGAATCATCGAAAAAAATCCATCTCCAACCGTTTCATTACAGTGTCCATTTTGCCCCACTCTCCCCTATATCAGTTAGAAAACAATACTATTATTCACTTGTTTATTGAATTAAAAAAAAATTAAAATATAGTACCTTTATTGCTTTTTTCGTTCTTCCACGAACTCTGCCTCTGGTTCTTCCACGACCTCTTCCACGTGCTCTTCCTCTCATTCTTTTATTACTGTCCTCATCCATCTAATTTATCAACAAGCAAATACCGTCACTTTCGCCACCTGATTTTTTTTTTCTATTTTTTTAATCCTAAATATGTGCTCACAGAGTCAATAAACTCTTGCAGGTTATATTTGTCAAGGTAGCGATGTTCCCAATCGTTTATTTCGATTATTTCATTCATCATGTACTGTAATGTCAGAGTTTAACAAACCTTGTCACATATCTCCCATATTAATAAATATATAGAATACTTACTTATAAATAATTATTCACAATTTTTCTATTTATTTTTTTTTTTATTATAATACAATTTTTCTTGCTAAGATTTTTCCCACAAAAAATTAGACACATCCATTTGCTTGTATATATATATATATACATTTACGGGTGTCAGGTTAGGTTAGTTTGGTGCTGAACATAAAAAATGGCCTTCACACTTATTTCGGCGGGAAATTCAAATATTCATGAAAACATTTTTCTCAAAAATGACGTGAAAATATATATTTTAAAAAATAATTAATAGAAACGAAATTTCTTGATTATTTTGGCGGGAAATTGAAATATTCACAAAGACATTTTTTAAAAAAAATGACGTGAAAATATATTCAAAAAAAAATAATAATTAATAAAAAAGAAATTTCTTGATCATTTCGGCGGGAGATTTAAATATTCGCAATGACATTTCACTCTGAGATGAAAATATAAAAAAAAACAATAATAATTAATGAAAATGTGAAAAAATATTCTTAATTGCGGAAAAAATCATTTCTTTTCTTCAATTAAAATTGAAAAAAAAAATGGAATAATGCAAAGAAGAAATGAATAAACTTTTTCCTGACTCCATGTTAATGTCTATTTCGCTCTATCTCGCTTATTTACCGAGATAATCGAGAAAAACTGTACAAACTCCTCCCTGATTCCATATTACCGTCCATTTCGCTCTATCTCACTTATTTACCGAGATAATCGCGAAAAACTGTACAAACTCCTCCCTGATTCCATAGTAACGTCCATTTCGCTCTATCTCGCTTATTTACCGAGATAATCGCGAAAAACTGAAAAAACTTTTTCCTGACTCCATATTAATGTCTATTTCGCTCTATCTCGCTTATTTACCGAGATAATCGCGAAAAACTGTACAAACTCCTCCCTGATTCCATAGTAACGTCCATTTCGCTCTATCTCGCTTATACACCGAGATAATCGCGTAAAACTGAAAAACTTTTTCCTGACCCCATATTAATGTCTATTTCGCTCTATCTCGCTTATGTACCGAAATCATAGCGGAAAACTGGAAAAAAATTTTCCTGATTCCATATTCCAGCGCGCCCGTTAGGTATTTTTAGTATACTATATTATGCGTACTATACTACTCACAATTTAACTGACCAATCAGAAATAAGGACTTCACTTTAATCGTGACAACTTTCGATATATCGATTGTTTGCGTTCTTGTTCCTTTTTATAAAGGATATAACCTCATATGTTTTTTGTTCGTCAGAATGTCTATTAATATTTGAAATCATAAAAAATGCATGTTGCCGGACATATAACGACGATTAATGCAATTAATTGCATGAAAAAATCAATGGCGGGAATATTGGTATTTAAAATCCGAGGATCCTCCAATCACAGTCCTAGATTCTGGGACAGCGTGAGTCAAATGCGGAACAATATTGAATATTCATAACATCATCTAATAACAATTCATCATCTTGGACATCGCTCTAGTATCGCTAAAATGTTGAAAAAACGAAATAGTCATAGTAATCACAATAACTAAAAGGAAAAAACATTAAAAATCGATCATTTGAACCTGCCACTAGGATTACCTCAACACTCATCAACACCTATTCCCAATAACCATCTAAAATAATCCTGAATCAATAAAAATTACTCCTGCATCGTTATCACTAGGCTCGAGACGATGATGTACGATTTGATCTAGACTGAAGTTGCCTCTGAATCAAACACATTCTGAATGATTATGAGTATTAAGTGACATTTATAAATGTTCAACTGACTTTATCAGCGTTCAAAACTCTTAGGGGAACTCCCAGAGGAATTTTTAGGGGAACCTCCACAGAAAATTTTAAGGGAACTTCCAGAGGAACTTTTAGGGGAACTTCCAGAGGAACTTTTAGGGGAACTTCCAGAGCAACTTTTCAGGGAACTCGTAAAGCAACTTATCACGATGAGTAATAATATCCAAATGTTGACCAATTCTTTAAATTATTGGAAAACACGAATTCTTTAACGTTCATAAAGTCAGTTCAGTATTTATAAATGTCACTTTGGCATTAATAACCATTTAAAATGGATTTTATTCATAGACAACTTCAGCCTAGATCAAACCTTACACCACCGTCTCGGCCCTAGTTATCACTGCTCTCTCGACTGCGCAATGAGCCAATGGGCTCAAAAAATAACGGATCAAACAGAAAGTGAATGTAGTCAGGACAGTGTTAGCCACTGGCAGCCATGGCAGTTTCCAATGGCGCTGTCTGCAAACAGGTACCACCAGTTGTGCATTGAACGTTGTCTCGAGCATTCATGTCACTCGAATTAAACTTCTTAAAATCGTTTAATCATCCAATTTCTCATATATAAGTGCCTTATCAACGCATTTGAACCTCTAACGTGACCTATAATGTGAATTTTCACCTTATAAAAGTGATAAACGCTTTAAAAAACCGTTAAAAATTCGAAAAAACCGTAAAATTGTCAGTAAATTCTGGAGACTTCAATGCCTCAAACGCCCATCACTTGATCGGTCATCACAATTGACTCGCCTGACAATTAAGAATATCCCGCAATAATCCTGTTGTATTTTTTATAAAAATATTAAGGACATTATGGATAAAATTTCGAAAAAAATCAAATTAAAAGCCGCGAAAAATTGAAACGTTCAGGTCTTTAACATTCAGCACAGTCCAAGCTTTCACTTGATTCAGACACTGTTTATGTGTGTATGTGTGTGTGTTTGTGGCTTTAAAACGAAGGATTTAAAAAGAAAAATAAATAATATATATAACAAAAAGTTGGAATGAAAAAAGGAGAAGAAAATGAGAACGACAAGGTTGACTAGAACATTACTGAAGCGTATAACAAGTGATTGAAGGATTTTTTTTTTAATTAAAATTAATTAGGCGCGAGTTTTTAAACCAAAAGTAAAGTGCCAGATTTGGCAAATGTTCTGCAATGGTCGTAGGATGGATTATTGCCGCAGCAGCGGCCTGCCTCATTCCAGGCACTTGTAAGTCATTAAGAGATAATAGAGAAGACCGGGGCAAAATGGTTCTGCGCGTCAAAATGAATTGGGATTTTTTTTTCGAGTGAAGGGGTTGATGAAAAAATTTGAAAAAATTCAGCAACATTCTCTGTATATTGGAGCATGTTGTCAAATTTTTTCAGATTTTTTCATGGACTCTTTCACTGCGAAAAAAATTTCCTAAGTGCTAAAATGCTAAAGAGGAGATCCATTTTGCCACACACTTACCTTTAATTTTAAAATATCTGGTTTTGATGGGGGGGAAAAAAAGGAAAAATTGTATCAATTCCCATTTTTAACGTCTGACATTGATACGAGACAAGGTGAACTCGATGGTGCAGAGGATCATGCGAGAATTCATGTACTGTTGATACGCATGAGGATAATCGGGTCACCAGACACTCGACAAGAACTTCAACAATATATATATATATATATATATATATATATATGAATCTACGATCACACGGTCGGACACAGGCTCTTTTTCCATGAATTCGTTCTCATCTGGAAGGAAATAAAAGAAATGAAATTTGTTGTTTTTTCTTTTTTTTTTAATTTTTGTTGTTTTTTTTTTGGATTGAGAATTCTTTTTTTTTTTTAATGGTTTTGAGAGATTGTAGTCAATGAGATGGGGAAGACCCATTAATACAGAAAGTGAAGGAGTGGGTGGAGCGACCGGTGTGAGAGAGAGAGAGAGGGAAAAACATCGAAAAGAGAATTTGAAAAAGAAAAAAAAACATAAACTCACCTGAGAAGAGTGGGGAGCAAAGTGAAAGTTTTCTTCATTTGGTGTGCTGCTGCCTTTGGGGCACGTAATCGTCGAGGGCATGTGGTTTTTCCCTTTGAAGCTACCCGGATATGTATATTAAGAAGATATAATCACTTTATATTTCTTGCTGAAAGTCATCTTTTTATTTATTTATTAAATTCATTTATTACGAAGATTCAACAGCTGAAAAGTCGATATTATAGAATCGTATCAATAAATTCTTACATTTCAAAAATCAGTTTTTTTACTTACATCTTACTTAAAAAAAAGGAAGGAAAAAATTGTAAAATGATTCGGGATTTTTTTTAGGGCTGAAGGAGATTTTAGAAAAATTTGAAAAAATTCACCAACAATCTTCGCATATTGAAGCATGTTCTCAAATTTTTTCAGATTTTTTCATCGCGTCGTTCACCTCAAAAAAAATTCCTAAAACATGTTGGCACATAATAGTCCACTTAGAATCAAAGTGGCGTAAGTGCTGTTCTTATTCATAGCACTTACGCCCCTTTGTTTCTAAGATAAAGATATAGGTTTTTATAATATTTATGCTGAATTCGCTATTTAAGATGCAAATTTCTTAACATATGTGATAGCTTCTGTAGATATAATGTCGGTTGAAGAAGAAAGAAAGACAATTTGATCATTACTACGCAGTAACATAGCTTCATTTTATCACAGAGAAAAATGTTTTCTTAATTTAAGAATGTGCAGTCACTTAATTTAAGAATGTGCAGGTCACTTAAATTAAGAAAGAAAAGTCACTTGATTTAAGTGAGTTTTACTTTCTTAAATTAAGAAAGAAAAAGTTACTTAATTTAAGTGAGAAAAGTCACTTAATTTAAGTGACTTTTACTTTCTTAAATTAAGAATGAAAAAGTTACTTGATTTAAGTAAGAAAAGCCACTTGATTTAAGTGAAAAAAGTCACTTAATTTAAGTGAGAAAAGTCACTTAATTTAAGTGACTTTTACTTTCTTAAATTAAGAATGAAAAAGTTACTTGATTTAAGTAAGAAGAGCCACTTAATTTAAGTGAAAAAAGTCACTTAATTTAAGTGAGTTTTACTTTCTTAAATTAAGAAAGACCAAGTCACTTGATTTAAGTGATTTTTACATTCTTAAATTAAGGAAGAAAAAGTTACTTGATTTAAGTAAGAAAAGCCACTTGATTTAAGTGAAAAAAGTCACTTAAATTTAAGTGAGTTTTACTTTCTTAAATTAAGAAAGACAAAGTGGCTTGATTTAAGTGAGAAAAGTCACTTAATTTAAGTGACCTGCCATTCTTAAATTAAGAAAACATTTTTTTCTGTGTAGTAACAAAGTGGCTTAAGTGCTGCGAATAAGCATAGCACTTACGCCCCTTTAATTCTAAGGCAATAATATCGTAAATACAATGTATAAGAATAGCACTTACGCCTTTTTTTTCTTTTTTTCTCCCATCAAATCCTTAAACGACAATATTATTTACTGCATTTCACATCTTTTGTCCATTCTCTGTCGCATTTTTGAAATTCCTCTACTGCATGATAATACCTCAGTATTTTTTTTTTTTATGATTCTTTTGCTGTATTTCATTTGACCTTGTAAAAGTATTCGAGAACTTGTTCCTGGTGTCTTGATGACGTAATTTCATGCTGAAGACACACCGAATTCTTCCCTTTCATCAGCCAATGACACTAGATAAACTCAGCATATTTCATCATTTTTTCTTTTTTGTCATTAGACAGGAAAATGTTGAAGAATTTTTTTTTTTTTTTTTTTTTTTCAAGAAAATATTTTCTTCAACTGGATTGTCTCTCTCTCTTGATATTCCCAAGAATCCATCAGCAACTGCTGGAAGGCAATTTTTGTAATTATATCGATTTCATGGGAATTATTATCAAAATACAGGAAAAAAAGAGAGAAAAAAAAACACGTCGTGACGTCTAGATTCAGTATATTTCAAGTCTTTTGGTCGCACTTTCATCGTCCCACTTTCTCCCTGAGGTTCTTCTGAGACGTAGCATTAATGCCTTGGCAATAGGAAAAAAAAAAAAAAATTCATCGATGCCAATGTATTAATGGAAAAGAGTCAATTATAGAAAATCATGGCTAATGAATAAAATTGAATGACTTTTTTTTTTTTTTTTTTTTCAAGTATTGAATATCATTTTAAAGATTTAAACAAGTTATGGTGTATTTTCGACACTTGAAAAAATAAGGTTTCGTTAAAAAATCGATCTAATTCAAATTTTTCAACAAATTTGGCAATTGTTAAGGTGTTTCTATCTGTACAATCAAAAAAAAAAGGTTGAATTATTGTATAAAATCGTTAATAACAATTTGTAGGAGATAAAATCTTCAAATTCGATGAAGTGAATCTGTAAAAAATATCATGAGAAATACTATTGTATTCTTAGAAAGAAAATTATTATAGGGGAGAGTGGGGCAAAATGGACACTGTAATGAAACGGTTGTAGATGGATTTTTTTTGATGATTGTATTGAAAAGCTGAGGAAATTTTAGCCGGAAAACGAGTGTCAAATGTATTTTTCTTTCGATTTTTTTGAAAATTCTGTATTTTTTCGCATTTTTTGAGGAGTAAGCCTTTCCTTTTTTGAACATTTTCAGTTTTTTGCGGATATCTCTGGTTCTATTGGTCGTATCAATTCGGAGTTGGTCTCAAATGAAAGGTGAGCTCATTTCCCATCGATTTATGGGGTTTTTAATTGAAAAATATTAATTTTTGGGGAAGTTATAGGCCAAAAACTGTTTCACAAAACTGTTTCACGAAAATGCCTATAAATACCTTAAAAATCGATATTTTCAAATTGTGAACCCAATGAATGGATGGAAAATGATCTCACCTTTCACCTCCCATCGGAATTTTCACGCTACGATAAATAGAACCGGAGATATTCCCAAAAAACTGAAAATTTTCAAAAAAAGGTAGGGTTTACTCCTCTAAAATGCTCAAAAAAGTCAAAATCGCGAAAAATTAAAAAAATAATAATTCCAGCACTTGTTTCCCCCCTAAAATTCCCTCAGCTTTCCAATGAAATCATCAAAAACAATCTACCGCCAATATTTCTATTAATTTCAAGAGTTTTCCATAATATTTGCCTAAAAATTTAGATGTGGCCATTTTACCCCTGATGTCCATTTTGCCCCACCTTTCCCTAGTCTTAGAAACAAAATATCAATTGAAAATTGGAAAATTTTGCTTTTTGCGTTTCTTCATTTTTTTCAAGTATTCAAGAAAATTTTCAAAATCACAGAAAATTTTACAGCTTTCAATCAATTTTTTTTTCTCATTACATTCTTTACAGATTCACTTCATCAAATTTGAGAATTTCATTTCGTATAAATTTTAATTAATGATTTTATACCAAAATTCAACTTTTTTTTTGACTGTACAAGTGTTTAAATTCTTTATAAAAAATATATTCTTCATAAAGCACTTCCCTAAGTTTACACAGAGAAAATTTTTTTTCTTAATTTAAGAATGGCAGGTCACTTAAATTAAGTGACTGTTCTCACTTAAATCAAGTGACTTTTTCTTTCTTAATTTAAGAAAGTAAAACTCACTTAAATTAAGTGACTTTTTTCACTTAAGTCAAGTGACTTTTCTCACTTAAATCAAGTAACTTTTTCTTTCTCAATTAAGAAAGTAAAAGTCACTTAAATTAAGTGACTTTTCTCACTTAAATCAAGTGACTTTTCTTTCTTAATTTAAGTGACCTGCACATTCTTAAATTAAGTGACTGCACATTCTTAAATTAAGAAAGCATTTTTCTCTGCGTAACCACTCCATTACAATTATTCACAAAATATTGAATTTATGTTAATTTTTTTTTTTTTTTTGTTTTTTCTGTTTTGATATATAGATAGTCAACTAAGCGATAATACGCCTCCGATAATGTGGCTCGATCGTAATTGGCAATTACCAGATTCTGAACCAGTTGGTAGTATTATAACGAGAGTTAGAGCTGAAGACAATGAACAGGATGAATTAACTTATGGTCTTGAACCACTTGGTCATAATTTCAATGGAGACGAGAGTTCACAAGCACCATTACCATTCTCTATAAATAATCAGACTGGGACAATATTTCTTAATGATACGTTGAAAGGAAGAGTATGTAAACAAGTTAATTTTTTGTCTTCTTTTTTTTAATTAAAAATGCTAATTTTATGGTTTGAAAGAACGTTTTTTTTTTTTTTTTTTTTTTTTTTTTTTTGTAAAATTTACATTTCATTTTTTCTTTCTAATTGGATTTTCAGGGAGGAGAAAATTTATTTCTCTACGTTACGGTCTCTGATGGTCAGCTAACTGCTAAAACAGAAGTTTATGTTAATATCAAGAATACATCAGCACCAAATAGAGGTCACACGAGGTAATATAATAATTTTCTTGAGTGAAAAAAAAAAATCAACGTTATTTTAAGAAATAATTTGAAATTTTTGTAAATAATTAGTAAAATGTTTGTAGTTAAGTGGAATTGAACAGATATGAGTAGATCCTGTTGCATCTGATTTGATAAATCAGAAATTGGAAAAAACAATTTATTTTTGATCCTCAAAATAATATTAATATACTGAGAAAAGAATTGTGATGAAAAGCATCAAATATTTATGCCATTGGTCCTTAAAAATTATTACATTAATTCATTTATTACATGAAATTGATAGAACTCTGAAATTTTTTTCCATAAATCAATGATTATTTGAGTTGATTGATCCCATAGAACCCAATTTCACAATTCAATCAGATTCGATCATATTTAATTGGATCTAAACATTTTTTCCGAATATAAATGATGAATTGATATTTTTTTTTTTGATCAAGATTGCCATTCCCAAGTCAACATGGCTCTGGTGGTAGAATTCGACCGCCTCTTCTTGCACTTCCGAATCTTCCTACCTATCCACGGCCTCAAATTCCACCGACCCTTCCACTCGGTGTCAATAATGAGGACAAAACAACGAGACTTCGTCCAGAATCAAATAAACCACTGGGTGATCACAGAATTTCAACTACAGCAGATTCCAGTGGTTTGGATGTTAATAATGGAGTTGAAACGAATCGTATTGAACAGGAAACTACTGTCATAAGTGCAAAAACATCTGCACCAAGTGAAGCACCAGCTACTCAGGATCTTGCAATGACACTTGTACCAGTTGTAGCTGTTTGTGCTTTATTAATGAGCATTGGTACCGGTATTTGGTCATTCAGAGGAAAATTCTGTGGACCTACGAAAACGAAGGAAGATACTGTAAGAATAGTTATTATTATAAAAAATTTAAAAAAAGTTATTATTATTATCAGTTAATTATTGATAATTATTAATAATAATTGTTCATTATTTTTAATTATTATTAATAATTGTTGATAGTTATTATTATTGTTATTATTTTATTGCTTATAAGATGCAAAGTCCTATAGCAAAGGGGAAAAAAAGTATAGGGAAAGGTGGGGCAAAATGGACATCAGGGGTAAAATGGACACATCTAAATTTCTTGGCAAATATTATGGAAAACACTTGAAATTAAGGGAAATATTGGCGGTAGATTGTTTTTGATGATTTCATTGGAAAGCTGAGGAAATTTTAGATGGAAAACAAGTGCCGGAATTAATTTTTTGGAGTTTTTGGTGATTTTGACTTTTTTGAGCTTTTTAGAGGGGTAAAAGCCTTGTTTTTTTTGAAAATTTTCAGTTTTTTGAGAATATCTTTGGTTCTATTCGTTGTAGCGCAAAAATTCCGACGGGAGGTGAAAGGTGAGATCATTTGCCATCGATTTATAGGGTTTTAAATTCAAAAATATCGATTTTTAAGGTATTTATGGACATTTCTGTGAAACAATTTTGTGAAACAGTTTATGGCCTATAACTATTCCAAAAATTGACATTTTTGAATTCAAAACCCCATTAGTCGATGGGAAATGAGCTCATCTTTCATTTGAGACCAACCCCGAATCGCTACGACCAATAGAACCACAGATATTTGGAAAAAACTGAACATTTGAAAAAAATGAAAGGCTTCTACCCCTCAAAAATGCCAAAAAATATAGATTTTCAAAAAAATCGAAAAAAATACAAATGACACTGGTTTTCCAGCTAAAATTTCCTCAGCTTTCCAATAGAATAATCAAAAAAAATCAATCTCTAACCATTTCATTATAGTCTCCATTTTGCCCCACTCTCCTCTAAAATAGAAATCTGTAAAATACACAAAAAATGCATATTATAATTATAACTTAGTTCATTTTGTTCAAAAAAAGGTTCTATTAGCAAAGTCAACTAGGAAAGTTAACTGATTAGTGAAGTTGAACTAATATTTTGATTAAAGTTTTTTTTTTTTGTAAGAATAGTAATAAAAATGAAAGGTTTTAGAGTCTTCATTATATGGAAATCGGTAAAAAACAGTAAAAATATTTGAGATTAGTTTTTTCATGATGATATAATGTGGTGAAATTTTCCCAAGTTTTCAATGGAATATCCCATTGAAAATGTGGAGAAATTTCCAGTAGAAAATACATGTCAATATTAATTTTCGGTGATTTTTGTAAAATCTGATATTTCACGAAATTCCATAATTTCACTTTTTTGGGATTTTTATGGATCAATAGATCCAGTAGTGTGAAAATCGGCTGTCGTGTGCAAAATTTCGAATGGAAGTGAAAGGTGAGATTATTGACCATCGATTTATGCGGTTTTGAATGATAAAATATCAATTTTTGAGGGAGGGGAGAGTTGACCGAAATTAATCTTTGGATAAGATGATTCTGGATTTTTTCCGAGTGAAGGACATCATGAAGAAATATGCAAAAAATTGAGAAGATGCTCCAATATGTGGACATTGTTGGTGAATTTTTTCTAATTTTTTCGTAGAGTCCATAACTCTTAAAAAAAAATCCCAAATTATTTTGACTCGCAGCTCCATTTTGCCCCGATCTTCCCTAAGATTTTTGCACTATAAGTATCTTCAGACTCGAATTCTTTTCTTCTTCAAAATCTTATTAATCGATTGCAAATGAGCTCATCTTCCACCTCCATTTTCCTAATATCTTATAAAAAAACTGTAATTCTTCAAGAATTCACGAGTGAATTTCTTTGATTTTGCTCCGAAAAAATTGAATTTCCTGAAAATTCTATAAAATAACAATGAGAATTTCAATGGAATTGTCGAAAAAAAAAATGATCTCCAACAATTTCATCAGAATCCCCGTTTTCCCTTATTATTCACGAATTCTCCTCATTTTATGATTAATTAATTACGTTTATTCACCAGAAAGAACAAGCGAGTGTCCGTGTTTCAAACATCTCCGATGATCCATCATTAATTCTGAAGAGTTGGCAGAGTCCAAAGTTCCGAAATAGTAAGCTGAAAGATTGGGATAATGATCATCAAGTGTCCGATAAAAAACAGCAGGACGATCACTGGGAATTTCCAAGGCACAGACTGAAGGTAAGCCTTTTATCTCCTCATTCAAATTAGCTCAAGACATTTTCCAAAAATAATCTAATAATCATAAAAAAAAAAAAAATTACTCAGGTATTCAGTATTCTCGGTGAAGGCTGTTTTGGACAAGTTTGGAAGAGCGAGGCACTGGATATAGATGGCAAAACAGGACCAACAATAGTAGCAGTTAAAACACTGAAGGAGAATGCGACTGAACGAGAACGTCTTGATCTTTCACAAGAATTGAAAGTGATGAAGAGCTTGGAGCCACATCCAAATGTTGTACGGCTTCTTGGATGCTGTACAGAGCGTGAACCAATGTTTGTTATACTTGAGTACGTGAGTGGCGGGAAATTGCAGAGTTTTTTGAGAGCATCGAGAGAAGAGCGAAATCATGGAGGGCCTGGATTAACATCGAGAGACTTGACTGGTTTCGTTTATCAGGTAATGACTGCTTAAAATAAATGAATTTAAGGGTAGATCGAAGAATTGATAAATAAAACTGTTCGGTTAAAACCTACATATGACGTCATATGTAGGAACGAAATAGAAATGAAATCGATGCTCGTGCCCTCTACATTTTAGCCGTTGAAATTTGAATTAGTAAACGATTCCTTACCCGGGATAAAATGTTCAGATCAAATTAGATCTGACGAAATGGAAATTTTTAGCATGAATAGATCTGAATACATCTGATAAGGTCTAATTATATCGGATTAGATCTGACGAAATGGAAATTTTTAACATGCATAGATCTGACTAGATCTGATCAGATCTAATTAGATCCAATTAGATCTAAGTCTGATCGGATCTGTTTAGATCTAACTAGATCTAATCTGTCTAGATCTGATTAGATCCAACTAGATCTGGTCAGATCCAACTGGATCTGATTGAGTTTATCTGTATTGGCTCATCAGGTCCTATCAGATCTAGTTGGATCTGATCAGATCTAATGAGACCTGATCAGATTTGAGAAACTCAGATCTAATTAGATCAAATTAAATCTGATCAGATCTAAGGAACTCAGATCTAATTTGATCTGATCAGATCCAACTAGATCTGGTCAGACCTAACTGGATCTGATTGAGTTTATCTGTATTGGCTCATCAGATCTGATCAGATCTAAGGAACTCAGATCTAATTTGATCTGATCAGATCAAGCTAGATCTAATCCGAGCGTGCCAATTCTCAAATCTAATCAGATGTAAGGAACTCAGATCTAATTTGATCTGAACATTTTTTCCCGGGTACGTATAACAACAATTTTTCACAATTTTCAATCACTTTACAGTATTGAGCTTTATTTTGCACACAATTTTTCACTTGTATTTCACGGTTAGTAGTCGCCATTAACGCAGTTCAAGTCCATAGTCACCGTTCAATCCGGTCTCATGTTCCTACAGATGACGTCATATGTCCGTGTTTTGAGCGTTCTAACCGAACGGTTTTATCATTGTGCTGTCGCCCTTATGGACAGTGATATCTCTGAAATACAGATGAATCGTAACTGACATAAGGCCCAAATGTTTTCGAATTATTCATAGAAATTGGCCGGCTTTTTCCGAGTGAAATAACTATAATAATGATCTGATTTTCATTTAAAAGGTTGCAAAAGGAATGGAGTATCTAGCATCAAAGGGCATTATTCACAGAGACTTAGCAGCACGTAATGTTCTGATTGATGAGAATCGTGCCTGCAAAGTTGCTGACTTTGGCTTCGCCAGAGATGTGGCTGCTAATCAAATTTATGAACGAAAGTCAGAGGGTCGTTTGCCGATCAGGTGGATGGCTCCAGAGAGCCTTTATGACAATATATTTTCTGTTAAGTCGGATATTTGGAGTTTCGGAGTTTTAATATGGGAGATTGTTACACTTGGCTCGACTCCATATCCTGGAATGGCAGCTGCTGAGGTAGATAATTGATTAATAGACTCAATCAGGAATTCACTCGTTTCATTAATTCTGATATTATTGATTTTTTCAACAGGTGATGAGGAGAATCAAAGAAGGCTACAGATTAGATAGGCCTGAACATTGCAAAAGGGAATTATACAACATCATGTATTACTGCTGGGACAAAGATGCTTCTTGTCGACCATCGTTCAGCGAATTAGTGTCCTTAGCGGAAGGACTTCTCCTTGATGAAACAGATTATATCGAATTAGATAGATTTCCAGATCACTCGTATTACAATCTTCTGAATCTCAGTGGTGAGAAACTCTAGCATTGACTCAATTTGCTGTAAATTCTGATTGATATAGGAATTCCCATGGAATTTCTCAGAGGTACATCCGTCCTTCCATCTTTTTTTTTAAACGTATTTATGTATCATTAATATAAAATGTTACCTGCCAACCTAGATTAAGCAGAGGCAAAAGATAAAATGCTCATAAAGTGGAATTTATGTGAATATTTTTAGTTCCAGAGATTAATTCAAGCATTTTGTCAGTCTTCTATCATCAATTTGATTCTAATTTTATGCTGTTTATTATTTTTATTTATTAGTAAGGTTTTGTATGTTGTATTTAATGTATTGAATATGTTTTAGTTGAATCGAGAATAAATTCTGTTTTGTCCTTATGCAATTTTGTTATTCATATTTTTCTTAACTTGTTGAGGCTGTAGTTGTTTTCCTGAGGGAAAGGTATCAATTTTTTTTTAAATATATCATGAATATGAGATGCAATATTTCGACGAACAACGAATGAAATGTTTTTCTTATTCTCTCATCACTGTAAAAAAAAGTTGATGGTGGCTAGTTTCATGAAAATTCTCCATCGATTTCGATTTCAATGTTCCGTGACATATTCCAGGCTTTTAAGTAGGCTTGAATAACGTAATACAGTTGCACATTGAGTTTTAAAAAAAATAGACATAGATCATTACTGATAACTAATGGATTTTCAAATTGTCAGGAAATAAAAATACACGTGGTGGTGAATAAAGTTCGAAATTCAAACACTTTTACATATACTAAAACCTTAGAGGAGCATCAATATAAAATCAAGCAAGGAATCCGTAAATAAGATCGAACAAAATGTAATAAATATGTGATATATTATTTCGATGAGTAACGAATTAAATAATTCTTCTTTCATTCCTCCATCATTGCAAGAAAAAGTTAACGGTGGCTAGTTCCGTGGAAATTTCCTACTGATTTCGATTTCAAAGCTACGTGACATTTTTAAAGCTTCTGAGCACCGCCGAATAACATGGAACAATCATAAATTGAGTGGCATTTTTCCATCGATTTCGATTTCAAAGTTACGTGACATTTCAAAGGCTTTTAAGCACCGTTAGATACCGTAGAACAATTGCAAATTGTGTGAAAAAAAAATGGACATAGATCGCTGCTGATAACTAATGGACTCCTATATTTCTAGAAAATGGAGAAACACGTCACTGCAAAAAAATAGAGGTCAAAATTTGATCACTCTGAAATTGCAAAATTAAACATTAATCACGTGAAGAAGATTTCCCTGCATGAAATATCACTGGAACTTTGAAGATGCGTGCAAAACGGGCCCCGGAATCGGATATTCGCAACCATGAACTAGTATGGGGGTATCCCATACAACATACCATTAAACAAATAAATTTATTAATAAATTAATTTTTTTATCAATAAATTTTTAAGAGAATCAAATTCCGGAAAAAATATGTAATGCGCAAGCAGGATTTGAACCTACGACCCTCTGATTACATGTCAGGTGCTCTATCGCTGAGCTATTGCGAGTTACTATATTTACCATCGAATTTACCTCAGTGTATACTGAGGGAAAGAAATGTTTTCTAGGGATAGACAAAAATTTCTCTTATTTGCGGTAAACTGGTTGAGGATCGTATTGAGAAAAATCAATAGCTATTTTTCTAGATATCAAATTTTTTTACCTCAAGTTCGATCAGATCAGTGACAACTTATCGTTATTAAAGTTCTCAAACTGACGAGAATATGATGAACGACTATTCATAGAAGAGACTTTTTTGTCGTAAAAATATTAGTGATTGCAGCAGTCAAATTCATTTCTTAAGGGAACATTCAAATATTACGTAACACTTCTACCCGGGGGAGGGGCTCCATGAAATTTTACAGGTTGAATAGAGATTCGATTCTCGGGAGAACATTTCTTTTCCGAAATCTGTTATGAATTTATTCCGCTCAGAACTTAGCATTTATTGCCTAAGCGATACTCTCCAGTTGCGGACGAGAGTCGACCGTTCGCACCCTAGCGGCAGTGGGCGAACTGACGTTTTCAAGTTTCGTCAGGAGAAAAGTTGTGACGAGTCACAAGTTACAGACCAACTGATTGATTCCCAAAAAGTGAAGATTTCAGTAATGCATTGAATTAATCATTTTTCAGTAAAGTCAATCAAGTTGCAGTAATTATAAATTGCTAAGAAGAACTTGAGTTTTTCAATTAAACTCGTACTTAATTACTTTTTCATATTGAATTTTATTACCTTATTATCACAGGATCGCTTGCCCACATCTCATTTGTGTTTTCATTCAATCTGGTTAATATTTGCCATTAATATTTTTTCACAGGCAATTTTTAACAAATCGTAATATATGAATCTACAATGAAAATATGCAAAATGGAAAAAATATGTGATATATTATTTCGATAAACGGAGGATAAAATAGTCCATGGTTTATTTTTTGAAAGACACGCAACATTTTATGATGATCAATAAATTTTCATGCACCAAGTTTTCTGAAAATGCAAATAATATTAGTTGGTGGTGATACTTCGCAGTGAGTGGACGTTCATCAGAGAGTGATTCTTCAAAGTATGACAGAAATGACGTTGATCAAGTGGTTGTTATTTCTTCTCATAAGTGCTACAACAGAAGGACGGAATGCTGATTATTCTGCTGGAGAGGAAATAATGGTTTGTTATTAAATTCCCTGTAATATTTGAAAATAATAAAGATAAGTGTTTAACTCAAATATTATTACTTTGGATTTTTCCAGAAAACAATACTAGAATCATGTTTTGTGGAGAACAGTTGTCAAACCAAACCGATTGTTATTTTTGGACATTTCAATAAATTTATTGATGGAGTATCAATTGTGCGGATCAACGATTTTCTTGATATAAAGGATTATAAACAACGTAAATCATTGGAATTCAAAGCAAGTAGTGTCGTATTAATGGAAGATCATCCAAATCGATTATTATCACATCTTCAACTGCTTAGGAGAACCAAATTGTGGGATAACATGGTTCCATTCTTCATTATCGGCAAAAACACAGCCGCATGTACAAACTCGATAAGCATTTTGAGAGCAATCTGGAAAATGGAGATTCTTAATTCGATATACATTTGTTCTAAAGCTATTGATGACACACCAAAAGTATACACAATGAACCCAATCACAAATTATGCACCGTATCCCTGGAAAAGAATTAATGAACTAAGTGATTTGAATGTCTTTCACCAAAGTTTCAATGCAAGTAAGTAGTTCATTATTTTTAAATTATAAGATATTCCCTAACGGAACGCTCAACCGTGAATCGACCATCAATCGATCGTCGAAAAACTGTAAAAACTCCTCCCTGATTCCATATTAACGTCCATTTCGCTCTATCTCACTTATTTACCGAGATAATCGCAAAAAACTTCAAAAATTCCGCGGATACTGGATATCCCGAATCGCTGCGGCTTTTGGCCCTTCAGGATCCCCCATCATCTTGTTTCCAATCAACTCTTTGCGAAATTCCACGGAAAACCCCGTATTCCCTCGGGAAATGGGTGAAAAATGAGGATGAAGGAATATTCGAAGGAAATTAGTTATCATGAAAATCCCGATTTTCAAATCTTCATAACTTTTTTTCTGTGGCGTATTTTCTGATGAAATTTTACAGTGACACTGCCTATGTCATCATGAAAGAGCCTGCAAAATTTCATAACAGTATCGCAAACGGTTCTGAGAATTCGATAGGGTAGAAATGGTCATTTTCATATAGGAAAGGCCATTGCCTCTGGGTTTGGCCTGAAAATTCCGCGAACACTGAATATCCCGAATCGTTGCGGCTTTTGACCCTTCAGGATCCCCCATCATCGTGTTTTCAATCAACTCTTTGCGAAATTTCAAGGAAAACCCCGTATTCCCTCGGGAAATGGGTGAAAAATGAGGATGAAGGAATATTCGAAGGAAATTAGTCATCATGAAAATCCCGATTTTCAAATCTTCATAACTTTTTTTCTGTGGCGTATTTTCTGATGAAAATATCGCGTAAAACTGGAAAAAATTTCTCCTGATTCCATATTCCAGCGCGCCCGTTAGGTATTTTTAGTATAGTATATTCCGCGTACTATACTACTCACAATTTAACTGACCAATGAGGAATGAGGACTTCACTTTAATCGTGACCACTTTCGATATATCGATTGCTTGCGTCCTTGTTCCTTTTTATAAAGGATTAATTTCTATATACGTGAGAATATTCAATTATTGCTAGTTCATGTATTCAACGACTGATTACATTTGACCATTTTTTACCTGGTTATACATTTCTATCCGTCAGTTGAATCTCAGTCGAGTGTCAGTCGGGTGAGTGCACCACTCCATCCGGAGTCCATCGGTCTTCTTCTTCTTTTTTGTGCCGCGGCTAGGCGCTGGCTGGCCTTCAGCCTTAAGCTATACAGCCAATGAAAAGTCCATCGGTCGAGTGTTCCGCCAGGGTCATGTTCAACTATTTTATTGAAAAATAAGATCATTCTATTTGATTCATTCACGATTTAAAAGAGGAGAGATTGCTATTACAGAATTATAAATCAGATTTTCTGAAGTTTATGATGATTGATCTATTATTTCCAGACATTTCCTGTAAACATTTAGTCTACGATAAAACGAAAATGTTAAATGGATACAATATTGTAGCTGTAAACTGGGCAGAGCCAGGATTCGGCGTGGTGCCTGGAGTGAATTATTTCGAAGAGTATGCTGAAGTAGTGACGACTGATGTCAGAGCCGTGCGGACCATACGTAAAGCTCTGAATGCGAGTTGCAGAATCGAAGAAGAAATAGGAATGATGTCCATGATGCAGCGTCTCTTCAACGGCTCTGCAGATATCATGATGCCAATGTATACTCTCGATTCATTCCTTGAATACCCATATTTATTCCCTCTTTACCGAGCTGAAATGGTTGCAGTAGTGAAATTGGAAGGCGAAGTATCGACATTGGAGAAGATTCGCCACTTATGGAGCACTCCTGTCCTAATTGCAGCAGCTGTTGCTCTGGCTGTTTTATTCCTAATTCTCATGATCAAGAGATGGAGCTTTGGCTTAGCATTATTAGATTTAATAAGATTACTGATATATACAGGAATTCAAATTGATAATAGATATCAAGCATTTCGAATCTACTTCGCAACAATGCTTATCTTCATAGTTATTAGTAATGGGGTGTTTCAAGGCAAAATTGCCGAATTTCTCACTACACGAGAAAGAGGGAATGCCCCTGAAACAATTGATGAAGTAGTAAAATTGGGATATCAAATGTATGCTCCTCAAGACACAATAGTTTATTCAAAGAAAGGCTGTCCAAACTGTGAATTCAAAGAAGTATCATCAGCGGCTCATTGTATAGAATTGGTGTTGAATGGTGCTAAAAATCTATGCATGATCAATAAATTAATGTATGAATCAGAAGATATTCTATTAGCTTTAGATCGCGTTAAACAATCATTGGATCCACAATTGGTGGGTTTCAAGTGTCGCTATGATTGGCCATTACGCGATCGTTTCAATGATATGATGATGAGAGTTGTAGAAGCTGGATTACCTGATTATTGGCAAATGCAAATGACTCGTATCCCAAAGGCCAAACGTCTGAGCAGAGAAGCTGAATGGGCTTCAGCACAGTATCGACCTGTTGCACTCATAAAATTGAACTTTGCTTTTGAATTATTGGCAGCAGGTTTATCTCTGGCTACCATTGTTTTCCTCTTAGAATTATTTTGGGCCAGATATGTGAATCCGTAGATAGTATTGGATAAAAATCACGAGAATGCACAGGAAATTTAAAATTTCTTTTTTTTATTGCATTAGAAACCCAATGATAGGTTTGTTAGCAAATCTACAAACACGTGGGATCAAAAAAATGTATCAATAGACTCTTGATATTTTTAAGTTCATCGACTAGATTTTGATTTTGTAATACCCAATATAGTTTTTGATGTTTGCTTTTCTTGTCTATATGCTATTAACATCCTCTACGAGTTAACCCAAATACAATCACGTAAGAAATTGAATTAATATTTTTTTTTTTTTGTATCTCAAGGTATAAAATATATCTTTCAAAGATAATCCGAGGAGATACTATTGCTCGATATGATAGTGAGACAGTTGTTCACGCACTACCAAACAGGGTACACTGTGGTATTCATTTTTGTAATGAAAATGAAGTGAATAAACTGAATTATTTGTGACTAATTAATCATTGTTTTTTCATTGAAAACGCCTACAGCCAAATTACAATTCCTTGCACAAGGTGCAGGCCTCATGCAGACACTTGACGCTAGCGTCTAGCGTTGAATCAGGTCGTGTGACACTATTTTGAATTTCCCGCCGTTGAAAAAAATGTAGCTGCAAGCCGCTGCGGCAAAAAGCAATTTGAACATGTTAACCTAATTGGAATGAAACTTTATAATATAGAAAAACAGTATTGTTGGGACCTGTATTTTTATCGTTAACTAGTTAATCAAATCATCGGAGACATTTATCTGGTCTGAAGCCATTATTCGCACCAATCTATTACATAAATTGCATAATTCGTATTTAGTATTAATGAATACTTTGACGCTGCACTTCCAGCGAAAAAGCTCAAATTGTTCAGGTTTGTAGCTTTTTTTTGCTTTCTAGCACGTTGTCCAAATTATTCTGCATAATATGGTGCAAAATAAAATAGTCCAAATAATATTTCTACTAAGTATACGGCTCTATTGATTTTAATTAATATTAATCAATGTAAGATTTTCCAAATTTTAAAAAGTATTTTCCATATTTGTCCAAATTATTTCCAAATTATTTGAAAAGTCCTTTTGCAATTCCGTCATTTTTATCTGCTGAATATACGTCGTTCAGCTCTTTGTTCGCCACATTTTTTTAGCAGCAGGAAATTCAAAATGCTGTCACGTGACCTGATTGGACGCTAGACGCTAATGTCAAGCGTTTTTTTTTTTTTTTTTAACATGTTTATTTAAGCCAGCATTTGTACATATGGATACATTTTTTATTTTTGATTACTTAGATACTGGGAAACATGGAAAACAGTATTTTTTCTTAACCTAACATTTTTTAAGGCACATACATACTCATTGAGCTTCGTAGTGGATCAGTTTTTATACATTTTCTGTATTTGTTTTTTGAATTATTCAATAATTGTGTTTTGTTTGTTTGTTGTCTGTAGACTGTTTTTGCTTCTTTTTATAGATTTTTATGTGATCAGAAACTGGCGGAAAACTGATCATTCATTATGGTTTTTATTTACGACTTAAGACTAGTAATACTCAACGAAATAAATATTTATATAATTTTTTTTTTTTTTTTTTTTTTTTTTTTTTTTTTTCTTTAACATTATTTACACTATTTACATTATGGACTAGGGTTTTCTTAGGTGTCTTCTAGCCACCAATATCTTTTTTTGTTACGGAATGTAAACTTTTGGTCTCTTAAGGGGATTGTTGTGTCATAGCAAATATGTGCTTTATCTGTTTTGCAGTCTATTTCGTTATTGTATAAAATTTTTTTGTGGTGTCCCTTGCGTTTTACATGGTATATTTTGGGTATGTTGTTTTTATCTTGGATATAATTATTTTTGTCTAAGTAGACGAAAGCTTCAGGGGGTATGTGACCTGTACTTAGAGTCTTCTTAATGTATTCATTATTAGTATAGAAGGGACCATTAATAAGGTTGTTTTCTGTGTTCCTACTTGATGACGCTATGTGGTCTCTGGTTAATTTTAACATGAAATTGTCTATTCTGTGCACATTGGCTTTGTTGTAAATTTTGCTGTTACTGTAGTATTTCTTGTAATCTGATTCGGGTGTTCTGAACATATTTAGGCAGGATCTTAAGCATTTTCTTTCAAAAAGTCGAATAAGTTCCATTTGTTTATTGTTTACATTAAACCATACGGGACAACCGTAAGTTAATATTGGTCTAATGAGTGCTTGATAACATATTATTTTAATTCGTTCTTTAAGGTGTTTATTTTTGAATAATTTAATGTTAGCTCTGAATGCATTGTTAGCCTTATGTAATTGTTTGTGTATGTGACTCCTGTAAGTGAGTTTATTATCAAAATCGATGCCTAAGTATCTCACGTTTTCTTTATTAGGGATGTCGACACCTGATCCATCCAGTTTCTCATTAATTTTGAAATCTTTCCAGTTTTTTTTAATATCTCTATTGGCGGTTGTAATGTTTGGTGTGAATAGAATAGTTTCACATTTAGTGGGATTAATTTTTAATTTCCAATCATAATAGTATTGATTTATCTTACAAAATAGTTTTTGCATTTCATTTTGTACTTTCGTTACTTTCTTATCTGAGACATAAAATAAAGTGTCGTCCGCGAAGGCAGTTATCTTTTTTTGGGGGTCTGAGTTGAGGTCAAATTGTTCTAGCAGGTCACCTGTATAGATGTTAAAAAGTTTGGGTGAGTTGACCGTGCCTTGTTGCAGTCCGTTTTTTACGTCAAATGTGATGGAAGAACTATTGATTCCGTCAATAACTTGAAATTTTTTTCCGTAAATCATACTGTATATCGTTTTTATTAGGTGTCTGGGGTACTTTTTTTGAATAAGCTTGTGTATCAGTCCATCGAGCCATACCGTGTCAAATGCTTTTTCTAAGTCAATGAAACAAGCTCCTACACATTCGTTTTCGTTAAGGGCATAGTTAATATCTGATGCAAATTTTGTGGCTGCGTGAATCGTTGAGTGTCCGTGGCGAAAGCCGAATTGGTAGTCAGGTAGTGTCTTGTGATTGTATGTGTGTGTAGTTACTGAATTGTCAATTATCATTTCAAATACTTTACTTAAGTTAGGGAGAAGTGAAATTGGCCTATAATTGGCTGGGTTACTTGAGTCTTTTCCTTTTTTTTTTAGTGCTATTATTCTGGCAGTTTTCCAGCATTCAGGGAAGTAGCAATTGTTCAGTGCATTATTGAATATTATTGTTATTTGTTGAATTAATGAACGGGGTAGATGTTTGAGGACAATGTGCGGGATTTTATCATTTCCCGATGATGTTTTATTCCGCAATCTGTTCATAATTCCACCTAATTGTAAAGTATTAGTGAAGTAATTATCTACTGATTCTTGACTGGGCCATGTTGCACGATTTTCGTCTGAAAAAGTTGTTACTGTTCTATTATTCATTGTGTCTTCTCTCATTTCATTTTTGAGTTCTTGGATTTCACTGTTAATTATGTTGATAAGTGTCGGGTTGCCCATGTGGCTGTTTTGCGTATGTGCTGCTTCGAATTGTGCTCCGATCGTGTTAAGTTTGGTGATTGGGTCAGTTATAATGAAGTTGTTGTTATGGTCTTGGACTCTAAGTGAATTTGGAATTTCTGCTCTGTCGATTAACTCTATTTTGTTCTGAGGGATAATTAGTGTGTCTATCTCACTATTTGGTTTAGATCTAAATATTTTGTTTAGCGATGGGAACATTTTTGATGGATCATTGGTTGGGATGTTTTTTACCTTATTTTCCCAATATTTAGAAACTGATCTGGAAAACTCTATTTTTAATCTTGTGTTGATGTCATCAATTGCGTCTCTAATTTGTTTGATAGCTCGTTTCTTAGTTGAACTGTTATTTTGTTTGTATATTCTATTAATTTCTGTAATTAGGAAGCTTTTGTTTTTTTCAAGTTTTTTGATTTTACTGTTGATGTATTCTGGTAATCTACTTTTCCTTTTACTCGTTGGTATTATTTTGTGCATAGCTTGCGTTATGATGTTATTTATTTTGATAATATTTTCGTCAATTTCCGCATTTGTTAAATTTCTATTGTCATCAATTTCTAGTTTATGATTGTTATGTATATGTTTGGCAAATTTTTCCCAGCTAATGTCAAGCGTCTGCATGAGGCCGTACCTAGAGATGGGCGGCCGTCACATGACGCGTCACAAAACGGTCATATGACGGTCATGTCATGTCACGTCACGGAGTAGTTGTGACCGTGACAGAATTCGGTCACAAAATTTCACTGAATGACGGTCATAAAAGGAAAATAAATTATGACCGTCACAAATTGAAGAAATTTGATGACGGTCATTTTACATCTATATAGATATTTTACCATCAATAATTTTTCATTCCTTGACAAAAGTAAATAAATTTAGAAATGAAAGATTCAATTGAAACCCGTTTGAATTAAAGGATAAAAAATTCATATTGCAATCAAATGTATTGAATAGTTACTGATTTTCAAAATTGACTGAAAAAAATGACTGTCATAAATTGAAGAAATTTAATGACGGTCATTTTACATCTATATAGATGTATTTTACCATCTCATTCATTTTCCATTCCTTGACAAGCATAAATTTAATTGTGACCGTCATTTTCCATTTAAAATTTTGTGACGTCATGTGACCGTCACAAGACGGTCATTTTTTGGTCATATGACGTCGGTGAAAAAATGACCGTCATTGCCCATCTCTAGCCGTACCTTTTAAAACAGTGTTTATGCCCGTCTATACTTTTTGTATTGTCAATGACAGAAACTATACATTTTCAGTACTGGCTTTCGGAACATGCCCTATATATACACATGCTTCAATACATGTTCACTTCAGTCACGTGGGCTCCATTCAACAATATATAACTCCATAAATGTGCCATCCAAAACATTAGGATTAAAATTTTTTTTTAATTCCTAAAAATATCGAGTAGAATTGATTGTCACGATTTTTCAACTGAATCATTTATTATTGAAATAAATTAATACATCAAATTTTCATAGCAAAAATGTCGAATCATTCGATGATATTGAAGTCCGGCTTTTTGCGAGCACCTCTTGCCAATGGAATAGGTCGTTACATTGATCAATTACAACGAATTACATTGAAATTCTGCAAAAATCATGGAACAAGTCGTGGAATGAGGTAATTTTTTTTTTAATGATAATCATCTATAAAATTATTTATCAATGAATCATATGCAATTGATAGAAATGATTTTACTGTGAGAAATCATTTTTCTAACCATAATAATCATAATTTAAAATTTAATTTTAATATTATCATTTTTTATCCACTGTTTCTGCACTTATTTTCTGCTTTTTAGAGATTTTTTGGAGAACAATCTCCTCGATTTTGCTAAAGATAATCCCAGTGTTGTGGTTTATGTGAAGCCAAGAAGACATCGAACACCAGTAATTGTTGCTGAATATCGTAAGTTATTGAAATAATGAATAGGGGAAGGTGGGGGGGCAAAATGGACATAAGGAGTAAAATGGAGACATCTGAATTTTCATGGTTTTATTCTGAAAAACGCTCTAAATTAATAAAAATAATGGAGATAGAATTTTTTTAATGATTTCATTGAAAAGTTGAGGAAATTTTAGGCGGAATATATGGGTGAAAACTTTTTTTTCGCATTTTTGAAGAAAAAAAGATTTTTTCACTCAATCTTGAAGGGTACCCCCTTTTGATTTTTTCGAAAAAATGATTTTTTGAAGATATCTCCGGTTCTATTGGTCATAGCGATTCGCGCGTGGGCTCAAATTGAAGAGGAGCTAATTCCTCATATTTTCGTTAAAGTCTCATTGATTTTTATCGAAAATTACGGAAGTTACAGCCCAAAAACTGATTTTCACAAATTTCCCTGTAATTTCGTCATTTTTCGATAAAAATCGATGGGACTTTAACGAAAATGTGAGGAATGAGCTCCCCTTGAATTTGAGACCACCCGCGAATCGCTACGACCAAAAGAACCGGAGATATCTTCAAAAAACTATTTTTTTTGAAGAAACCCAAAGAGGATTCTCTTCAATTTTGGTGCAAAAAAATGAAAATTTTCCAAAAATTTGAGAAAATTGATTCCGATACATGTTTTCCATTCCAAAATTACCTCAGCCTTTCAATGGAATCATTTAAAAAAATGTAACTTCGACCGTTCCATTTAAATGTCCATTTTGCCCCACTTTCCCCTATATAAAATTTACAGACGATTCTTGCAGATGGTGCTTTGGTAATAGCATGATTTTTCTGGAAATTATGATATTTGAATAAGTGGATGATAGTATTGCTTTCCAACTGATATAGCTTTTTCTGCTGATATTTTAGCAATGTGCTTGCGAATGGCACTTCCATTGTACTTTTTTCAAACCAACATCGAATGGAATCTCCCATTTTGCCCCATATTAACTATATATTCGTTAATTTTTTTGTTTTTTTTTTTCAGTAAATGGAGAAAGACACTGGCTGAACGTAAAAGACTTCAATAGTGCAGACATTATGAAATGGATTGAGCTCATGAGAACACAATCAAAGGATGGATCACAGTTGAGATTACGTAAATTGCAGCATACAGAATTTCCATCGATCCAGGGTGTCTGGACACCAATGACCTTTCGCGATCCTAATTGGAATATTACTAAATTCCCAGATGTAAGTTTTAGCTAAAGATAGTATCCCAGCAAACTCGAGTGCAGTTAATCCCTCATTTTTTCTAATGCCATATCAAAGATGATATTTTTTTGCATTTTCTTGAATTTTTTCATAATTTTTGACCGTGCACTTTATGAGATATGAATTATCAGTTACTGAAAATACCGGTGATGGATGAAACGCCCTAAATCGGACGGAAATAACGAAATTACTAAAAAACCACAGGATTGACCCATTATTTAAAAACAATTGGCGAAGAGAACAGCATTTTAACTAAATAATAGAAGAAAAAAATATTCAATTCACCGTATAGTTATTGAGAAATTTTAATTAGAAGGTAGTCGTAACTATTTGCCTCTCTCTCTGTCTCATGCATTTGATAGGAGATTGATGTAAAAAAAAATTCGAGAGAAAAAAAATTATATTCACAAGTCGAAGATATGACTTTCTAATAGTTTAATCACTTTTTTTGGGTAAATTGAAGCACTTTTTCCCCACATTATCAGCAAATAATTGGAAATTAGCCCAAAAATCCTCATTTTTTTCTGTTTCATCAATAATACCTGGTATACAACTTTAAAAAAGAAAAAAAAACTTTTCACCATCTTGATTAATTCCTTAATTCTCAAATTTTCAGGAAAAAATTGGAGCTGCTGTTAAATTAGGAAAAACAGCATCTGAAAAAATTCTTGACTTATACAAAGAGCAACAGGAGTTAAAAAGTCTGAAATCACATGAATCTAAAAATTAATAATTCTAGTAAATAAAAAAAAAAAATTCTGTAATTCTAAATAATTGTGAATAAAAGTAAAATTCATTAAAATTTATAATACAAATTTTTTTATTACTGCATTATTTCTTTCTATCAAAGAAAAAATAAATATTGATTACCAAATTTCAGCCTAATTATGTGATTATTACAATATACAGAACATTAGTTGCATTAAAATCAACAACTTTTAATGAGAAAATCATTTTTTTTTCCATTCCAAGTAACTAATAATATGGAATTTATTATTTTTCTTATTAAAAAAAAAAACATTTTCCCTTTTTTTTGTGTGTGTGTCTCACGAATGTACCGAGTTTCATTGATAATACAGTCATTTTGGATAATTTGTTAAATATCAAGTACAACGCCCAACAAATTTTTCGAAAAAAAAAAAACAAAAAATTAATGAAAATTTAATTGGTACTAGATAATAAACGAAATTATTCATGACTAGTTAAACAATTAGCATTAGAGCATTCGATTAATAATCAATTTATGTGCTATTTAGTAATAAAAAAAAAAAATCAACTAATTTCAACCGATATGTTTATTTGTCAAGTTGCAAAAAAATTAACAAAATATCACACATTTATTGATTTTTTTTTTAAAGTGTAATTTATCATTAATTACAAATATAATTTGTAATAAACAAATACTTGACAAATAAACGCGATAAAACGAGCATTATTACTTTCATGAAAAATCTCTTTTTTTCTATTTGAATTTATACAATTAAGCAGTATGCTTCTTTTTTTTTCTTCAAATTATCAATTAAAATAATAATTCAACGAAAAAAGAAGTAAAAAAGTGAATTGAAGAGAAGCTTTCTTCATTCTAATGAGTAATGAAGAATTAATTTTTTTTAATTACATTGAATTCTGCTTTCTCCAATTCACTTTTACAGAAATATTTCATTGAAAAATGTGAGTTAACTATTTTTTTTTTGTTAATTAAATTTTTTTTTCAGTAAAAGAAATGCCTCTTCGATTTTTGTAGTTTTTTCTCCTCTTTTGGGATTGTATCGGACTAGACTAAACTTAATTAATAAATTTTAGCGTTTTACACTGCAAAACATGAAGGAACATCATTGTCCTAAACACATGGTATTATGCAATCAACAGGCTATTACTAATTAATTGAATATTTAGATATATAATGAAATTTCTTTGTGAAATTCGTAATTCGTGAATTGTATAGGGGAAGATGGGGTAAAATGGAGACTCCAATTGAGTGGTTCGAGATAGAAATTTTCTGATGATTGCACTGAAAAGCTGAGAAAATTTTGGGTGGAAAACATGTGTCAAAATTAATTTTTTAACATTTTTTGAAAATTTCACTTTTTTGGAGAAGTTTTGAAGGGGCACTTCTTTCGAAAATCAAAAACATTCACTTTTTCGGCGATATCTCCGGTTCTGTTGGTCGTAGCAGCCTGAGGTTCATCTTAAATGAAAGCTGAGCTCATTTCTCATCGATTTGTGTGGTTCAAATTTTTTTTCATCAATTTTTCAAATACTTATAGGCCATTTTCTGAAAATCAGTTTTTGCCCTATAAGTACTTGAAAAAATGGATAATTTTTTTTAAAACCACATAAATCGATGGAAAATGAGCACACCTTTCATTCAAGAACAGCCCCAGATCGCTACGACCAATAGAACCAGAGATATTCCCGAAAACCTGAGATTTTTGAAAAACAGAAAAATTTCACCCTCAAATCTTTCGCAAAAAAATTGAAATTTTTGAAAAATTCCAAAAAATAACTTCTGACATATGATTTTCATGGTAAATTTCCTCAGCTTTCCAATGAAATCATCAGAAAAAATATATCTCCAATATTTCCATCGATTTCTCACAATTTCCGTAGCATAAAATACCAAAACTACCACGTATCCATTTTACCCCAGACTTTCCCGAAATTTAACAAAATCCAAAGTATGAGTTACAACTAAATTTTCTCAAAATACATTGATTTTACTAAGGTAATGCTTCTTGCCCCACATTCACATCAGAGACTCTGACATAATTTCAATTTTCTTCAATTACTTGGAAATATAAAAGTAGCAAAATATACAGAGACAATTATTTTGACTCCCCAGTACAATGAAAAGAAATTTTAATTTAAAAAAAAATCATTGAACTATTCATATTTCTTTTTTTTTTTTTTCTTCTTTTAAATCCTTTCTATCTATTAAAAAAATATTTCACATAGTTCTGAAGCAAGTAATACAAAACCACACCCACAACTTCATTTCAATTATATATAATTATTGTTTTGAAAAATAAATATGTATTATGTGATGATAGTTTGAATATATATGCAATCAAATATAATTTCACGCAATCACTGAGCATTAATTACGAATTCTTCTTTTTTCTCTTGATATAATGAAAAATTATTATCAATGGGCCATTCAAGAGGATAAGAAGCGCATGTAAATGATAATGTTCAGGTCACTTACAAATATATATATATATATATATATATATATATGAGTTTTTTTTTCTTCAGGATTTAATGCTAGTAGCCCCCTTCGAAAAATCACTTACAAATGGGCTTGTTCTTCATTGAGCCACTCGTGCAAATTCCATCAAATCATTAAATTTTTTTTTTAATGATCTGATTATTTAAAAAAAAAT
The DNA here is from genome assembly GCA_963921955.1 of Aleiodes alternator. Classification (NCBI taxonomy): domain Eukaryota; kingdom Metazoa; phylum Arthropoda; class Insecta; order Hymenoptera; family Braconidae; genus Aleiodes; species Aleiodes alternator. The sequence continues at coordinate 5,122,817 of OY998115.1, read as the reverse complement.
TGTGACTAGAGGCAGGAAATATTTATTCTACCTTCAGTCGTTTGCTAAATTCTTCCTGTTGTTTTTCCCTCCATTCTTTCTTTGGTTTCATTCTCTTCAATTGGCCATCCCTAAAAATAAAAAGAAATTATTAACATTAAAAATAAAATAAAAATCATTAAATTCTTGAAAAATTTGTCAGCACTTTTTTCTCACATTTCAAAAATTTTTTAAAATATTTTTCAAATAAAAAAAAAAATAATCATTTTATTATACAAAATACATCTCAAAATGTTTTTGTTCCATATTTTTTAAAAATAGTAAATAACAAAAGGGCGTATGTGAAGGAGATACGTCCTTTTTATATTAATTACTTGAACATACGCCCTTTTATTATTGAGAAAAAGAACAAGAAAAATGGCACTTACGCCCTTTTTCCTATGAGATACAATTTTTTTTGGAAATTCCACGCATAAAGTTTCTATTCATGTTTTTTTTTTGTTTTGCATGATTTTTTTTTTTTTTAATTAAATTAATACAAACCATTGGAGATCAACGAGTCCACCTTGTCTTGCAATAACTGACTTGACACGATTAGCAAAGTCAATCGCACTTTCACCCTCTTCTCTGTACATTGGTGGTAAATACCATACGTCACAAACAATTGCCCAACTGGACATCATCATGTATAGATACTGTACCATTGAATATCTACTGCTATTCCAGAAAGCATCACCAAATCTTGGATCATACTGAAAATTTGAAAAGCGAAATAGAAATAAAAGATAAATGAGAAAAACAGATGTTGATATTGAAGAACAAAAAATTTCGAAAAAAAAAACAAATTTACATTTTTGGAAAAGTTCGGAAAATCTCAAATGAAGAAAAAAAATACTGTTTTTTAAGGGAAAATGTGGGCGAAGAAAGTTTTGCGGAGTTGAATTAAAGAGAATTCTGAGAATTTTCCAGAAAAAAAAGAAAATTCTGGAAATAAAAATAAATCAAAATTCAGGAAATTTCGCAGGAAAAAAAACGAAAATTCTGGGAATATTCCAGAAAAAAGAGGGAAATTATGGAAAATTCCAGAAAAAAAAGAAAATTATGGAAAATTCCTTAAAAAAAAGAAAATTATGGGAAATTCCAGGGGAAAAAAATCTGGAAATTTTCCAGAAAAAAAGAAAATTCTGGGAATTTTCCAGGAAAAAGAAGAAAATTCTGGGAAATGCCGGAAAATCTCAAGTTAAGAAGAAAAATACTAATCTTTTATTTTTGAGACAAATTTTTCTTTCTTCAAGAAAATTATGACTTACCTTGATTGCAACTGGATAAATAACGCCACCAACTTCAAAGCTGCCTTTTTTAAATTGCATAACTGAAGTATTATTGATACAGGTACCTTCTGGAAATATTAAAATTGGTGGATTGGTAGGCTCTGAGATATGTTGCTTCAATCTGTAAGAAAAAAAAAAGGAAAAAATTAGAAAATTTAAATTTTTCAATGATTCTTTATAGTGATGAGTGATTTTGTGAGATCGATTCTTTTTTCCTGAAATTCAATGTTTTTGGAACGACTTTAATGAACTCCATTAATAATTTCTTCGATTCCTATTTAGGAAAATCACATCGGTTTTTTTTGCTGAACAAAAAAAATTATAAAAAAATGAAATTCATCTCACCTCTTAAAAATCAAATAAAATAAAGATAAATCAAATTTTAATGTAATTATCCTCTCATGTCATCAAATGTTGATCAAAAGTGAAAATTATTAAATTTTTTGTTTATTGGAAAAAATCAATTTATCGATTTTCTAATTCCGTATTTCTTTTTTGTTTTTTTTTTTTTAATCGATTCTCTAAAAATCGTATTTTCCTGAGATTGATCCACCGAAAATCGATTCTTTCAAAGATCATTCATCACTAATTCCTTAACTATTTTACCAATAAATAAATAAATCATCTGCTCAATAGTGACCTTTTGGCAACTGCCTCTCTATCTTTGACTTCTGATCGTTCAAACCAGATATGAGGTGAGGCACGTGCCAATGCCCTCTGGAGAATTCCCAAAAATCCTCCATGTCTCTGTCCAATCTAGAAAATTCCAAAAACAATCATTAAAAAAACGTGTTTACTCCACCAAAAAAAAAAAGAAAAATCCATGCAATTTAGAGACACCAGCAGAGATGCATGCAAGCGTGCGTGCAGTTTGTGTGTAGAAAGAAAAGCCCCAATTAAACTGCAAAAGAAAAAGGCCACTAGACAAATAAGCATAAACAGAATTGAGTGAAAAATGAAAGATCGTAGAAAAAAATTTTTTTTTCTGAAAAAAAAAAAATTTAATTAAACCTAAATTAAAAAAGAAGAAAAAGAGGAATTATCACCTGGAATTTGATATTTTGTGGGCTTAGAAAAAAAAGAGGCGTAAGTGCTATGCTTATAAACAGTACTTACGCCCCTTTGCTTCTAAGGTGAAGAATTAATTGAGTGTCAAGGTGTGCTTTAAAGTGCCCTCAGGAAATAATTTATAATCATGCATTAAAATGAAAAAAAAAGATATCAGTCCATTGAAAAAAAAAATAATAAATTCAAGGATTTTTAATTATGATGATGATGATGAAAAAATGAAAACATACCAGTGCATAGCAATTATCGCACATGAGTACAAGTACATCGATTGGTGATGTATGATTAGCAACGCAAATGCCTCTGACTGGACGATTTTCAGGATTGTGGTACGTTATAACTGATGATAATGCACTTGATAATACAGCAAAACACATTAATGATACATTGTAGTTTAGCCATCTTTTGAAGTTACTTTCTGGTACATAACCGACTACTGCTGTACAAACAGTCAGCCACATCACCTGTAAAACACAATGAATAAGCCTTCCAGCTGAATTTAAATGAATTCAAAATTAATTGTTTTTTTCATTAATTTTTTGGGGAAATGTGGAGTGAAATGGACGTTAGTTTTGGTATTTTATAATATATTGGGAGAAATTGATAGAAACATTGGAGATAGATTTTTTTTGATGATTCCATTGGAAAGCTGAGGAAATTTACCATGGAAACCATATGTCGGAAGTTATTTTTTGGAATTTTTCAAAAATTTCATTTTTTTGGGAAAGATTTGAAGGTGAAATTCTTCTGTTTTTTGAAAAATTTCAGGTTTTCGGGGATATCTATGGTTCTATTGGTGGGTAGCGACCTGGGGTTGATCTTGAATGAAAGGTGAGCTCATTTCCCATCGATTTATGTGATTTTACAAAAAATTATCAATTTTTTCAAGTACTTATAGGGCAAAAAACTGATTTTCAGAAAATGGTCTATAAATATTTGAAAAATTTATGAAAAAAAATTTGAACCACTTAAATCGATGAGAAATGAGCTCAGCTTTCATTTGAGATGAACCCCAGGTCGTTACGACCAACAGAACCGGAGATATCGTCGAAAAAGTGAATTTTTTCGATTTTCGAAAGAAATGCCCCTTCAAAACTTGTCCAAAAAAGCAAAATTTTCGAAAAATTGAAAAAAATTAATTTTGACACATGTTTTCTATCCAAAATTTTCTCAGCTTTCCAATGAAATCATCAGAAAATCTCTATCACGAACCATTCAATTGCAATCTCCATTTTACACCACCTTCCCCTCATCAATTTTTTTTTATTCCCTGTACCACAAATAAAACGATAATAAAAAGCATATTGATATCACGATGAGCATCAATAAAAGATGTATCAAATTGTTACCAATGAAAAAGTCGTCTGGGTCGACAATATACAAACATCAAGAACTGATGTATGATTTGCTGTACAAAGACCACCTGGTTTTGGCATGTACTCTGGATTGTGAATATTTATAACACTTGATAATGATCTAGCCATTATACGAAATGAATTTTTATATGCAAAATCATAAATCCATCGTTTTAATTTGGCATTTGGTATTAAACTCACGAGGGCTGTTGCAACAACAAGATACCAGACCTAAGAGATTCTTCATTAATAATTGAATTATGTGATGTGATAAAATGAGATTCTTAATTTTTTAGATAAATTTATTTTATTTTGTCAGCAGTTTTTTTGGCTTTTTTTTTGGAATTTCTCGGTAAATAATGGAGATACGCCACTTTTGGCCTGAAATGATTTTGTAGGGAATTTCAGGAGCTACAAAACTGAATTCGGACAAAATTTCTTTATCTCGCTTAGTTTCCGAGATATTTGGGGAAAAATATTACATTTTGATGAAGAAAAAAAAATTTAAAAAAAAAGAATTATTTTTCTTGCTTTTTTTCTTTTGCAAATATCTCGGAAATTAAGCGAGATAGGGCGATTTTATCTAAACTTTTTTATTTTAGAGAATTGTGGGAGCTACGAGAAAGGACTGCAGCTAGTGATGGGTGATTTTCGAAGAAAAAATCGATTATCGAGGAATCGATCTCTAGAAAATGCAATTTTTTGAGAAATGATAAAATAAATAAAAATAAAAAGATTGATTAATTGAAAAAAATTGTATTTTTCATTTTATTTTCTGAAGAAAAATCGATTGGATTTTCAAAAAAAAAAAAATCGATAAATCAGTTAATTGAGTTTCTCGAAAACGCATCAAAAAAACATTTATAGGAGAAACGAATCGATTCTTCAAACATCAATTTAAAATCGCTTTATCTCGCGTAGTTTCCGAGATATTTCAAAAAAAAAAGATGAAGAAATAAAATATATTTTTCTGGAAAATTTATAATTGTCAAAAAATTACATTCAAATTTCCTCACATGATAATGGAATTAGCACAAATCTACGAATTTTTTGAATTCTTTAAAAAAAAATCAATTATTCTGATAAAAAAATTGACACTTATAGTTTTTTAAGCTTTCTATACATATGTGCATATATTAAATTATTATAAAATAATTTATTTGTTAAGAAAAAAAACTGAAAATCGTCAGATGTCTATTTTCAGTTTAATTTTTTTTTTTTCAATTTTTCAATTCAATTTTTTTGAGAATATTTTAAAAAATTTGAGATTTACAAGAACTTGACCAAAAAAAAATAAAATTGTAATTTTTTTCCAAATTTTTCCCTTTCATCACTCCATTATTAACTTTTATTATTACATCTATAGTCAAATAATTTTTTAATCATTAGCCTGACGATAAAATAAGAAAATTCAATGATAATTATTGTACTTACACCAATGAAGCAAATGAGTATTCTCAGTGGCAGCAAAAAGCAATATCTCATGAAAAACCCAAACATCCATATCACAGTTAATTTCCATGATATAAATTCATACTGTCTGTTAGTTCTCGTGAGTAAATTCCAATTCTAAGAATACAAGAAAAAAAAAAAACATCTCTTGAATCAATAAATAACAGAATAATTGATGATTAAATTAAATTACTTAGTTTTTTTTTGATACCTTTACCTTCAACTCTTCAGCTTCGAATCTCGAAGTAACTTCATCTTCAATAATAGCCTCGACTCCAGCTTTAATATAGTCCAAGCAAAATGCAGGGTCAAATACTGTTTCAAGAGCTTCAAAAGACTTCTGCTGGGTGATCGTGTGCTAAAAATGAAAATCGAAAAAAAAAAAAAATTAAAATAATTATTTTTTGAATAAAATCAATTTTTTTTTTGATGAAAAACAAAAATTGATGTGACTTTGTCAGTTGTTTTTTTAGAATATCTCGGAAACAAAGCGAGATAGGGCGATTTAGCCCGAATATGGTTTTGTAGAGAATTTCAAGAGCTACAAAAAAGGATTCGAGTGAAATTATGCTATCTCGCTTAGTTTCCGAGATATCCTCAAAAAAGTAATCGAATAAAATAAATTTTTTCTGAAAAATAATTTTTATTAATATATATTTATATTATTTACCTCCTTGTCAATGCCATTTGGTTTGTCATATGATTCTTTCGAAGGATTATTGTCTTTATTAGTATCTGGTTCAGGTACAAGCATCAAATCTTTTGTTCTTGCAATAACTGAATTTCCAATTGTTCCATTTTTTCCATTTTCTTTTGGAGTTTTATTAATTATTGTTGTATTACATTTTTCAGATGATGGCGATGATCCACCTCCCTCGTCCTCACTCTCTCCTGCAGCACCATGATCGTAATTGCTTTTTTCCTTTCGTACTTTTTCAATGTTTTGTCTGCCATACTGTTGAATAAAATTAATTTTTAAAATAAATAAAATAGGTATTTTAGATTTTATTAGAAAAACAAGTGGATGACAGTAGTCATCCACTTGTTTTCCAACTGATATAGGGGAAGGTGGGGCAAAATGGAAACCTTGTTTCTGATGATTTCATTGGAGAGCTGAGGAAATTTTGAGCGGGAAACAAGCGCCAGAATTAATTTTTTCGAATTTTTTGGCGATTTTAATTTTTTTGAGCATTTTAGAGGGGGAAAACCCTTCCTTTTTTTGAAAATTTTCAGTTTTTTGGGAATATCTCCGGTTCTATTTGTCGTAGCGTGGAAATTCCGATGGGAGGTGAAAGGTGAGAGCATTTGCCATCGATTCATGGGGTTTTCAATTTAAAAATATCGATTTTTAAGGCATTTATGGGCATTTTTGTGAAATAGTTTTGTGAAACAGATTTGGCCTATAACTATCCCAAAAACTGATATTTTTTAATTCAAAACCCCATAAATCGATGGGAAATGAGCTCACCTTTCGTTTGAGACCAATCCCGAATTGCTACGACCAACAGAACCAGAGATATTTCCAAAAAACTGAAAATTTTCAATAAAGCAAAGGCGTTACCCCTCAAAAATGCCAAAAAATATCGAATTTTTTGAAAAAAAATCGAAAAAAATACATCTGACACTCAATTTCCGGCTGAAATTTCCTCAGCTTCCCAATAGAATCATCAAAAAAAATTCATCTCTAATCGTTTCATGACAGAGTCCATTTTGCCCCATTCTCCCCCATCTGGCGAGCGAGCCAAAATGATCAAGGATTTTTTTTGGAGTGAAGGAGTTGGCAAAAAAATCTGAAAAAAATTGAGAAGATGCTCGAACATGTTGACATTTCTCTTGAATTTTTTCAATTTTTTTCTTTCAGAAGCCTTTAAATTAAAAAAAAAATTCGGATTATTTCACCGAAAAAAGGTCCATTTTACCAAAAAAATGGTCCATTTTTTCCTCGTCAGCCCTAATTAATATTTTGCTAAAAAATGGATTTAAAAAAAAAAAAGGGATTAATCAATCACAATTGATTGAGGGTATTCAACCTGTACTGCTTGTGTCTGTGTGTTGCTATGAAACATTAACGGAGGTAACCTTTGTTCGAGATAAGAATTGTACGCTCGACTCATGAACTTCGGACCTCTACCTCATTAACTAATTTTGATGAAAGAATCAATGCACTTGTGAAAATTTTAATATCCAATAAATTCAAAAATTCACACTAAAAATAGTAAAAATCTGACAATTTTCAATTTTTTTTTCTCTCTTTTAACAAATTAATTATTCGAAGAAATGAAAAATATGCAAATGCCAAAAATCCAAAAAATTAAGAACTTAAAAAAAATTTGAAAAAAAAAAAATTTTAATAAAAAACTTTAAGTGCAGAAAATTTTTTAGAAAATAAAAAAAATAAATAAGTGCAGAAAATTAAAAAAAAAAAACACATAAATGTAAAAAAAAGTTTTAATTGAAAAATAACTATCAATGCAATTTTTTTTTTTTTTCTTATTTTAGTTTATTGTATTTTTTAAAAATTCAAAAAATTGTGTCAGATTTGTGCTAATTTGATTATTATCAAATTACTGGAATTCAAAGAAAATTCATGTATTTTTAATTGCCGCTATTATTTAAATGGAAAAGCCATTATTTGTTTAAAATGAGCCTTTGCAATGAATTTTGTAAAATTGAAAAAATTAAATTTTCATATGAATTGATTTTTCTAGTTCTTTTTTAAATATCTCGGTGAATAATGGAGATATGCTTTTTTCACTCGAGAGTGATTTTGTAGAGAATTTCAAGAGCTACAAAAAAGGATTCGGGTAACATGGCTCAATCTCACTTAGTTTCCGAGATATTCTCGAAAAAAATCGATGGAATAAAATCAATTTGTCTAAAAATTTCATAATTCATGATAAATTGCAAAAATTGTGATATTCACAAAATTATCGAGCTTTATATCTCAAAATCACGAGGAATTTCAATTAATTTTATCAATTGATAAATAAAGTAATTCTTTCGATTTTTTAAATCAAATTCATTTCATTTTTTTTTTAATTAAATTAAATTCTGTCAATTTTTTTTATTAATTCGGTAAAAAAAAAAATTAAAACTAATTTCCTTCATTTTTTATCATTTTCAAATCAAATTTTTTCAATTCTTAAAAATTCTTTAATTTTTTTTTTATTGAATTAATTTTTTTAAATTTTTTTTAAATCAAAATAGTTCAATTTTTTCAAAATTCTTAGAATTTTTTTTTTTAAATTAAATTCATTCATTTATCATTTTTTTGAAACTAAATTTTTTCAATTTCTTAAAAATTTCTCAAAATCATTATTTTATTTTTTCATTTATCATCTTTATCAAATTAAATTCTTTCATTTCATTATTTTTTTTCATTACTCTCATTTTCAATCTAGATAAATTATGAATAAATTATTCAAGTATATTACTATCTAAGTGATTGCCTCGTATCGATCAAAAAAAACTCGATGATTTTATTTATGAAAAAAAAAAAAAAAAATGAGGGGATCGTTATCAATGTCAAGAGCTCGTAGATCAATCCATTAATAATCATCGTGAAAAAAAGTCTAAAAACAAATGAAAAAAAAAAGGTAAAATTATAATATTCAACAAAAATGAATTAAACGAACATGTGTGCAAGAAACTGTTGATTATCAATAAATTTGTGTTCAATTTGCTGATTACAATGAATCTCCAAGGAAAAAAAAAAAAAAACACAATTTTATAAATAATTTCATTTTTCTTCAGAATTATGTAATAAAAGTGAAATTCTTCCTTTTTAGGAAAATAAAAAAAAAAAAAAAGGCCCATGAAAAAAGGTCCAAAATTGGGAAATTTTCTTTTCTCTCCCTTTTTTTTTGGTCTAGTAACTGAAAAATTATTTATTAAATTAATTTAAAAAAATATATATATATTTTCATATACCTCAAATAATGCGAGCAACAACTTGATGTATAATTTCCTTATTCCAAGTGATTTACCAATCGAAGCAAGAAATATTAGTGCAAGTAAAAACATAAGAAACGGCGTTAAAAATAATGAGAATGTGATGGATACGACCGACATGAACAGCGCCATTTTGCATACTGACGGACTGAAGAGGAGGAGACAATGGTAAGAGAGAGAGCGAGAGAGAGAGAGAGAGAGAGAGAGAGAGAGAGAGAGAGAGAGAAAGACAGCGAGAGAGAGGGAGAAGAGACGTTAGCATGTGCGTCACAAAGATGCGCCTTAGAGATGAAGAATTGAAGAAGGTAATATTTTTTTAAATTCATTTATTATCATTATTATCATAATAATAATAATAATTATTGTTATAACTATTATAAATTGAAATAGAAAAAATTGAAAGATAAATGGAAAATTTACAAAATATGATATTAATAGAATTTATTTGTAATTTATTTCAAAATTTATTATTATCATTATTATTATTATTTTTATAATTATGAATTTAATTTGAAAACAATTAAAAGATAAATGGAAATTTTGGAAAATATGATGATTATAAAATTTATTATGAATTTATTTCAAAATTCATTATTATCAAGTTTATTTAAATTATTACCCTCGCGGTTTCGGAAAAACTGTATAAATTCGGAATTCATACCGTCAGAGTTCAGTCTGTATACCGTATTTATACGGTTTATCCGTGCAGTTTTTATACTTTATTTATACTGTTGTAATACGCTCTTTGTACTCGATATATGCAGGATTTTTTCTTATCGACCGTTGAAATATAGCTACGTAGTATTTATCTAGCATTTATCCAGTGTTTATACGACATTTATCCAGCGGTTATAAGAGATTTATCCAGCGTTTATACGAGATCAATTACTTAGAGTTGAGGATTCAAATAAGTTCAATAATCACGAAAATGTATGAAAAGTGGCATTAATTGGGCCAATGGCATTAATTGGGCCATTCACGGTAAACAGCACATATTCGGAATATAGTCTTTATATATAAGAAATATTTACGATATACATATGCTATTTATTCAGCTCTTATCTGGTATTTATTTAGATTACAGTCGGTATAAATACTGTATATCAACGGAATAAATTGCGACTAAAAACTGCACGGATAAACGGATTTCATCGGGAGTAAGTGCGGCATTTATGCTTCTACCGTATTTATCGGGTATTTATACGGTCTTCTCGAAACCGCGAGGGTTATTATCATTATGTTTATTATTGTTGTTGGGAAATTTAAGAGGGAAATTTCTGTTGAGTTTTGTGTTTTAGGAAATTCTTGAAGAAATTCTTTGCTTGCTGGAGAATTTTAGGGAAATCGTTTGGTTTTTTTTTTTTTTTTGTTTTAAATTTGATTGTTCCTGAAATTTTGACTCCTCTGGTGCTTTTGATGATGTTGGTGAGACATCTACTGCTACAACAATTGAATTTGATGGTTTAATTCGGTTTTAACGGTGACGACACCGATGGCGCGCTACAGCGCTTTAGTATAGTATATTACAGGTACTATACTACTCATAATTTATTTAACTGACCAATGAGGAAGAGGACTTCACTTTATTCGTGACAACTTTTGATACATCGATTGTTTGCGGTCTTGTTCCTTTTTATGAAGAATAATCGCGAGAAACTGAGAAAACTTTATCCTGACTCCATATTAATGTCTATTTCGATCTATCTCGCTTATTTACCGAGATAATCGAGAAAAACTGACAAAATTCCGCGGATACTGGATATCCCGAATCGTTGCGGCTTTTGGCCCTTCAGGATCCCCCATCATCGTGTGTTTTACTCAATTCTTTGCGAAATTTCAAGGAAAACCCCGTATTCCCTCGGGAAATGGGTGAAAAATGAGGATGAAGGAATATTCAAAGGAAATCAGCCATCATGAAAATCCCGATTTTCAAATCTTCATAACTTTTTTTCTGTGGCGTATTTCCTGATGAAATTTTACAGTGACACTGCCTAGGTCGTCAGGAAGTAGCCTGCAAAATTCCACAACAGTATCGCAAATGGTTCAGCGAATTCGATAGAGCAGACATTGACATTTTTACTGATCCCATATTAACGTCCATATCGCTCTATCTCGCTTATTTACCGAGATAATCGCGAAAAACTGAAAATACTCCTTTCCTGATCTCAAATTAGTGCCTATTTCGCTCTATCTCGCTTATTTACCGAGATAATCGCGAAAAACTGGAACTTTTTCTTCCTGACTCCATATTAACGTCTATTTCGCTCTATCTCGCTTATTTACCGAGATAATTGAGAAAAACTGAAAAATTCCGCGGATACTGAATATCCCAAATCCTTGCGGCTTTTGGCCCTTCAGAATCCCCCATTATCGTGCGTTTCACTCAATTCTTTGCGAAATTTCAAGGAAAACCCCGTATTCCCTCGGGAAATGGGTGAAAAATGAGGATAAAGGAATATTCGAAGGAAATCAGCCATCATGAAAATCCCGATTTTCAAATCTTCATAACTTTTTTTCTGTGGCGTATTTCCTGATGAAATTTTACAGTGACACTGCCTAGGTCGTCAGGAAGTAGCCTGCAAAATTTCATAACAGTATCGCAAACGATTCTGAAGATTCGATAGAGCGGAAATGGTCAATTTCATAGAGCAAAGGCCATTGCCTCTGGGTTTGGCCTGAAAATTCCGCAAACACTGGATATCCCGAATCCTTGCTGCTTTTGGCCCTTCAGGATCCCCCATCATCGTGCGTTTCACTCAATTCTTTGCGAAATTTCAAGGAAAACCCCGTATTCCCTCGGGAAATGGGTGAAAAATGAGGATGAAGGAATATTCGAAGGAAATCAGCCATCATGAAAATCCCGATTTTCAAATCTTCATAACTTTTTTTCTGTGGCGTATTTCCTGATGAAATTTTACAGTGACACTGCCTAGGTCGTCAGGAAGTAGCCTGCAAAATTCCACAACAGTATCGCAAATGGTTCAGCGAATTCGATAGAGCAGACATTGACATTTTTACTGATCCCATATTAACGTCCATATCGCTCTATCTCGCTTATTTACCGAGATAATCGCGAAAAACTGAAAATACTCCTTTCCTGATCTCAAATTAGTGCCTATTTCGCTCTATCTCGCTTATTTACCGAGATAATCGCGAAAAACTGGAACTTTTTCTTCCTGACTCCATATTAACGTCTATTTCGCTCTATCTCGCTTATTTACCGAGATAATTGAGAAAAACTGAAAAATTCCGCGGATACTGAATATCCCAAATCCTTGCGGCTTTTGGCCCTTCAGAATCCCCCATTATCGTGCGTTTCACTCAATTCTTTGCGAAATTTCAAGGAAAACCCCGTATTCCCTCGGGAAATGGGTGAAAAATGAGGATAAAGGAATATTCGAAGGAAATCAGCCATCATGAAAATCCCGATTTTCAAATCTTCATAACTTTTTTTCTGTGGCGTATTTCCTGATGAAATTTTACAGTGACACTGCCTAGGTCGTCAGGAAGTAGCCTGCAAAATTTCATAACAGTATCGCAAACGATTCTGAAGATTCGATAGAGCGGAAATGGTCAATTTCATAGAGCAAAGGCCGTTGCCTCTGGGTTTGGCCTGAAAATTCCGCAAACACTGGATATCCCGAATCCTTGCGGCTTTTGGCCCTTCAGGATCCCCCATCATCGTGCGTTTCACTCAATTCTTTGCGAAATTTCAAGGAAAACCCCGTATTCCCTCGGGAAATGGGTGAAAAATGAGGATGAAGGAATATTCGAAGGAAATCAGCCATCATGAAAATCCCGATTTTCAAATCTTCATAACTTTTTTTCTGTGGCGTATTTCCTGATGAAATTTTACAGTGACACTGCCTAGGTCGTCAGGAAGTAGCCTGCAAAATTCCACAACAGTATCGCAAATGGTTCAGCGAATTCGATAGAGCAGACATTGACATTTTTACTGATCCCATATTAACGTCCATATCGCTCTATCTCGCTTATTTACCGAGATAATCGCGAAAAACTGAAAATACTCCTTTCCTGATCTCAAATTAGTGCCTATTTCGCTCTATCTCGCTTATTTACCGAGATAATCGCGAAAAACTGGAACTTTTTCTTCCTGACTCCATATTAACGTCTATTTCGCTCTATCTCGCTTATTTACCGAGATAATTGAGAAAAACTGAAAAATTCCGCGGATACTGAATATCCCAAATCCTTGCGGCTTTTGGCCCTTCAGAATCCCCCATTATCGTGCGTTTCACTCAATTCTTTGCGAAATTTCAAGGAAAACCCCGTATTCCCTCGGGAAATGGGTGAAAAATGAGGATAAAGGAATATTCGAAGGAAATCAGCCATCATGAAAATCCCGATTTTCAAATCTTCATAACTTTTTTTCTGTGGCGTATTTCCTGATGAAATTTTACAGTGACACTGCCTAGGTCGTCAGGAAGTAGCCTGCAAAATTTCATAACAGTATCGCAAACGATTCTGAAGATTCGATAGAGCGGAAATGGTCAATTTCATAGAGCAAAGGCCATTGCCTCTGGGTTTGGCCTGAAAATTCCGCAAACACTGGATATCCCGAATCCTTGCGGCTTTTGGCCCTTCAGGATCCCCCATCATCGTGTGTTTTACTCAATTCTTTGCGAAATTTCAAGGAAAACCCCGTATTCCCTCGGGAAATGGGTGAAAAATGAGGATGAAAGAATATTCGAAGGAAATCAGCCATCATGAAAATCCCGATTTTCAAATCTTCATAACTTTTTTTCTGTGGCGTATTTCCTGATGAAATTTTACAGTGACACTGCCTAGGTCGTCAGGAAGTAGCCTGCAAAATTCCACAACAGTATCGCAAATGGTTCAGCGAATTCGATAGAGCAGACATTGACATTTTTACTGATCCCATATTAACGTCCATATCGCTCTATCTCGCTTATTTACCGAGATAATCGCGAAAAACTGAAAATACTCCTTTCCTGATCTCAAATTAGTGCCTATTTCGCTCTATCTCGCTTATTTACCGAGATAATCGCGAAAAACTGGAACTTTTTCTTCCTGACTCCATATTAACGTCTATTTCGCTCTATCTCGCTTATTTACCGAGATAATTGAGAAAAACTGAAAAATTCCGCGGATACTGAATATCCCAAATCCTTGCGGCTTTTGGCCCTTCAGAATCCCCCATTATCGTGCGTTTCACTCAATTCTTTGCGAAATTTCAAGGAAAACCCCGTATTCCCTCGGGAAATGGGTGAAAAATGAGGATAAAGGAATATTCGAAGGAAATCAGCCATCATGAAAATCCCGATTTTCAAATCTTCATAACTTTTTTTCTGTGGCGTATTTCCTGATGAAATTTTACAGTGACACTGCCTAGGTCGTCAGGAAGTAGCCTGCAAAATTTCATAACAGTATCGCAAACGATTCTGAAGATTCGATAGAGCGGAAATGGTCAATTTCATAGAGCAAAGGCCATTGCCTCTGGGTTTGGCCTGAAAATTCCGCAAACACTGGATATCCCGAATCCTTGCGGCTTTTGGCCCTTCAGGATCCCCCATCATCGTGCGTTTCACTCAATTCTTTGCGAAATTTCAAGGAAAACCCCGTATTCCCTCGGGAAATGGGTGAAAAATGAGGATGAAGGAATATTCGAAGGAAATCAGCCATCATGAAAATCCCGATTTTCAAATCTTCATAACTTTTTTTCTGTGGCGTATTTCCTGATGAAATTTTACAGTGACACTGCCTAGGTCGTCAGGAAGTAGCCTGCAAAATTCCACAACAGTATCGCAAATGGTTCAGCGAATTCGATAGAGCAGACATTGACATTTTTACTGATCCCATATTAACGTCCATATCGCTCTATCTCGCTTATTTACCGAGATAATCGCGAAAAACTGAAAATACTCCTTTCCTGATCTCAAATTAGTGCCTATTTCGCTCTATCTCGCTTATTTACCGAGATAATCGCGAAAAACTGGAACTTTTTCTTCCTGACTCCATATTAACGTCTATTTCGCTCTATCTCGCTTATTTACCGAGATAATTGAGAAAAACTGAAAAATTCCGCGGATACTGAATATCCCAAATCCTTGCGGCTTTTGGCCCTTCAGAATCCCCCATTATCGTGCGTTTCACTCAATTCTTTGCGAAATTTCAAGGAAAACCCCGTATTCCCTCGGGAAATGGGTGAAAAATGAGGATGAAGGAATATTCGAAGGAAATCAGCCATCATGAAAATCCCGATTTTCAAATCTTCATAACTTTTTTTCTGTGGCGTATTTCCTGATGAAATTTTACAGTGACACTGCCTAGGTCGTCAGGAAGTAGCCTGCAAAATTTCATAACAGTATCGCAAACGATTCTGAAGATTCGATAGAGCGGAAATGGTCAATTTCATAGAGCAAAGGCCATTGCCTCTGGGTTTGGCCTGAAAATTCCGCAAACACTGGATATCCCGAATCCTTGCGGCTTTTGGCCCTTCAGGATCCCCCATCATCGTGCGTTTCACTCAATTCTTTGCGAAATTTCAAGGAAAACCCCGTATTCCCTCGGGAAATGGGTGAAAAATGAGGATGAAGGAATATTCGAAGGAAATCAGCCATCATGAAAATCCCGATTTTCAAATCTTCATAACTTTTTTTCTGTGGCGTATTTCCTGATGAAATTTTACAGTGACACTGCCTAGGTCGTCAGGAAGTAGCCTGCAAAATTCCACAACAGTATCGCAAATGGTTCAGCGAATTCGATAGAGCAGACATTGACATTTTTACTGATCCCATATTAACGTCCATATCGCTCTATCTCGCTTATTTACCGAGATAATCGCGAAAAACTGAAAATACTCCTTTCCTGATCTCAAATTAGTGCCTATTTCGCTCTATCTCGCTTATTTACCGAGATAATCGCGAAAAACTGGAACTTTTTCTTCCTGACTCCATATTAACGTCTATTTCGCTCTATCTCGCTTATTTACCGAGATAATTGAGAAAAACTGAAAAATTCCGCGGATACTGAATATCCCAAATCCTTGCGGCTTTTGGCCCTTCAGAATCCCCCATTATCGTGCGTTTCACTCAATTCTTTGCGAAATTTCAAGGAAAACCCCGTATTCCCTCGGGAAATGGGTGAAAAATGAGGATAAAGGAATATTCGAAGGAAATCAGCCATCATGAAAATCCCGATTTTCAAATCTTCATAACTTTTTTTCTGTGGCGTATTTCCTGATGAAATTTTACAGTGACACTGCCTAGGTCGTCAGGAAGTAGCCTGCAAAATTTCATAACAGTATCGCAAACGATTCTGAAGATTCGATAGAGCGGAAATGGTCAATTTCATAGAGCAAAGGCCATTGCCTCTGGGTTTGGCCTGAAAATTCCGCAAACACTGGATATCCCGAATCCTTGCGGCTTTTGGCCCTTCAGGATCCCCCATCATCGTGCGTTTCACTCAATTCTTTGCGAAATTTCAAGGAAAACCCCGTATTCCCTCGGGAAATGGGTGAAAAATGAGGATGAAGGAATATTCGAAGGAAATCAGCCATCATGAAAATCCCGATTTTCAAATCTTCATAACTTTTTTTCTGTGGCGTATTTCCTGATGAAATTTTACAGTGACACTGCCTAGGTCGTCAGGAAGTAGCCTGCAAAATTCCACAACAGTATCGCAAATGGTTCAGCGAATTCGATAGAGCAGACATTGACATTTTTACTGATCCCATATTAACGTCCATATCGCTCTATCTCGCTTATTTACCGAGATAATCGCGAAAAACTGAAAATACTCCTTTCCTGATCTCAAATTAGTGCCTATTTCGCTCTATCTCGCTTATTTACCGAGATAATCGCGAAAAACTGGAACTTTTTCTTCCTGACTCCATATTAACGTCTATTTCGCTCTATCTCGCTTATTTACCGAGATAATTGAGAAAAACTGAAAAATTCCGCGGATACTGAATATCCCAAATCCTTGCGGCTTTTGGCCCTTCAGAATCCCCCATTATCGTGCGTTTCACTCAATTCTTTGCGAAATTTCAAGGAAAACCCCGTATTCCCTCGGGAAATGGGTGAAAAATGAGGATAAAGGAATATTCGAAGGAAATCAGCCATCATGAAAATCCCGATTTTCAAAACTTCATAACTTTTTTTCTGTGGCGTATTTCCTGATGAAATTTTACAGTGACACTGCCTAGGTCGTCAGGAAGTAGCCTGCAAAATTTCATAACAGTATCGCAAACGATTCTGAAGATTCGATAGAGCGGAAATGGTCAATTTCATAGAGCAAAGGCCATTGCCTCTGGGTTTGGCCTGAAAATTCCGCAAACACTGGATATCCCGAATCCTTGCGGCTTTTGGCCCTTCAGGATCCCCCATCATCGTGCGTTTCACTCAATTCTTTGCGAAATTTCAAGGAAAACCCCGTATTCCCTCGGGAAATGGGTGAAAAATGAGGATGAAGGAATATTCGAAGGAAATCAGCCATCATGAAAATCCCGATTTTCAAATCTTCATAACTTTTTTTCTGTGGCGTATTTCCTGATGAAATTTTACAGTGACACTGCCTAGGTCGTCAGGAAGTAGCCTGCAAAATTCCACAACAGTATCGCAAATGGTTCAGCGAATTCGATAGAGCAGACATTGACATTTTTACTGATCCCATATTAACGTCCATATCGCTCTATCTCGCTTATTTACCGAGATAATCGCGAAAAACTGGAACTTTTTCTTCCTGACTCCATATTAACGTCTATTTCGCTCTATCTCGCTTATTTACCGAGATAATTGAGAAAAACTGAAAAATTCCGCGGATACTGAATATCCCAAATCCTTGCGGCTTTTGGCCCTTCAGAATCCCCCATTATCGTGCGTTTCACTCAATTCTTTGCGAAATTTCAAGGAAAACCCCGTATTCCCTCGGGAAATGGGTGAAAAATGAGGATAAAGGAATATTCGAAGGAAATCAGCCATCATGAAAATCCCGATTTTCAAATCTTCATAACTTTTTTTCTGTGGCGTATTTCCTGATGAAATTTTACAGTGACACTGCCTAGGTCGTCAGGAAGTAGCCTGCAAAATTTCATAACAGTATCGCAAACGATTCTGAAGATTCGATAGAGCGGAAATGGTCAATTTCATAGAGCAAAGGCCATTGCCTCTGGGTTTGGCCTGAAAATTCCGCAAACACTGGATATCCCGAATCCTTGCGGCTTTTGGCCCTTCAGGATCCCCCATCATCGTGCGTTTCACTCAATTCTTTGCGAAATTTCAAGGAAAACCCCGTATTCCCTCGGGAAATGGGTGAAAAATGAGGATGAAGGAATATTCGAAGGAAATCAGCCATCATGAAAATCCCGATTTTCAAATCTTCATAACTTTTTTTCTGTGGCGTATTTCCTGATGAAATTTTACAGTGACACTGCCTAGGTCGTCAGGAAGTAGCCTGCAAAATTCCACAACAGTATCGCAAATGGTTCAGCGAATTCGATAGAGCAGACATTGACATTTTTACTGATCCCATATTAACGTCCATATCGCTCTATCTCGCTTATTTACCGAGATAATCGCGAAAAACTGAAAATACTCCTTTCCTGATCTCAAATTAGTGCCTATTTCGCTCTATCTCGCTTATTTACCGAGATAATCGCGAAAAACTGGAACTTTTTCTTCCTGACTCCATATTAACGTCTATTTCGCTCTATCTCGCTTATTTACCGAGATAATTGAGAAAAACTGAAAAATTCCGCGGATACTGAATATCCCAAATCCTTGCGGCTTTTGGCCCTTCAGAATCCCCCATTATCGTGCGTTTCACTCAATTCTTTGCGAAATTTCAAGGAAAACCCCGTATTCCCTCGGGAAATGGGTGAAAAATGAGGATAAAGGAATATTCGAAGGAAATCAGCCATCATGAAAATCCCGATTTTCAAATCTTCATAACTTTTTTTCTGTGGCGTATTTCCTGATGAAATTTTACAGTGACACTGCCTAGGTCGTCAGGAAGTAGCCTGCAAAATTTCATAACAGTATCGCAAACGATTCTGAAGATTCGATAGAGCGGAAATGGTCAATTTCATAGAGCAAAGGCCATTGCCTCTGGGTTTGGCCTGAAAATTCCGCAAACACTGGATATCCCGAATCGTTGCGGCTTTTGGCCCTTCAGGATCCCCCATCATCGTGTGTTTTACTCAATTCTTTGCGAAATTTCAAGGAAAACCCCGTATTCCCTCGGGAAATGGGTGAAAAATGAGGATGAAGGAATATTCAAAGGAAATCAGCCATCATGAAAATCCCGATTTTCAAATCTTCATAACTTTTTTTCTGTGGCGTATTTCCTGATGAAATTTTACAGTGACACTGCCTAGGTCGTCAGGAAGTAGCCTGCAAAATTCCACAACAGTATCGCAAATGGTTCAGCGAATTCGATAGAGCAGACATTGACATTTTTACTGATCCCATATTAACGTCCATATCGCTCTATCTCGCTTATTTACCGAGATAATCGCGAAAAACTGAAAATACTCCTTTCCTGATCTCAAATTAGTGCCTATTTCGCTCTATCTCGCTTATTTACCGAGATAATCGCGAAAAACTGGAACTTTTTCTTCCTGACTCCATATTAACGTCTATTTCGCTCTATCTCGCTTATTTACCGAGATAATTGAGAAAAACTGAAAAATTCCGCGGATACTGAATATCCCAAATCCTTGCGGCTTTTGGCCCTTCAGAATCCCCCATTATCGTGCGTTTCACTCAATTCTTTGCGAAATTTCAAGGAAAACCCCGTATTCCCTCGGGAAATGGGTGAAAAATGAGGATAAAGGAATATTCGAAGGAAATCAGCCATCATGAAAATCCCGATTTTCAAATCTTCATAACTTTTTTTCTGTGGCGTATTTCCTGATGAAATTTTACAGTGACACTGCCTAGGTCGTCAGGAAGTAGCCTGCAAAATTTCATAACAGTATCGCAAACGATTCTGAAGATTCGATAGAGCGGAAATGGTCAATTTCATAGAGCAAAGGCCATTGCCTCTGGGTTTGGCCTGAAAATTCCGCAAACACTGGATATCCCGAATCCTTGCGGCTTTTGGCCCTTCAGGATCCCCCATCATCGTGCGTTTCACTCAATTCTTTGCGAAATTTCAAGGAAAACCCCGTATTCCCTCGGGAAATGGGTGAAAAATGAGGATGAAGGAATATTCGAAGGAAATCAGCCATCATGAAAATCCCGATTTTCAAATCTTCATAACTTTTTTTCTGTGGCGTATTTCCTGATGAAATTTTACAGTGACACTGCCTAGGTCGTCAGGAAGTAGCCTGCAAAATTCCACAACAGTATCGCAAATGGTTCAGCGAATTCGATAGAGCAGACATTGACATTTTTACTGATCCCATATTAACGTCCATATCGCTCTATCTCGCTTATTTACCGAGATAATCGCGAAAAACTGAAAATACTCCTTTCCTGATCTCAAATTAGTGCCTATTTCGCTCTATCTCGCTTATTTACCGAGATAATCGCGAAAAACTGGAACTTTTTCTTCCTGACTCCATATTAACGTCTATTTCGCTCTATCTCGCTTATTTACCGAGATAATTGAGAAAAACTGAAAAATTCCGCGGATACTGAATATCCCAAATCCTTGCGGCTTTTGGCCCTTCAGAATCCCCCATTATCGTGCGTTTCACTCAATTCTTTGCGAAATTTCAAGGAAAACCCCGTATTCCCTCGGGAAATGGGTGAAAAATGAGGATAAAGGAATATTCGAAGGAAATCAGCCATCATGAAAATCCCGATTTTCAAATCTTCATAACTTTTTTTCTGTGGCGTATTTCCTGATGAAATTTTACAGTGACACTGCCTAGGTCGTCAGGAAGTAGCCTGCAAAATTTCATAACAGTATCGCAAACGATTCTGAAGATTCGATAGAGCGGAAATGGTCAATTTCATAGAGCAAAGGCCATTGCCTCTGGGTTTGGCCTGAAAATTCCGCAAACACTGGATATCCCGAATCCTTGCGGCTTTTGGCCCTTCAGGATCCCCCATCATCGTGTGTTTTACTCAATTCTTTGCGAAATTTCAAGGAAAACCCCGTATTCCCTCGGGAAATGGGTGAAAAATGAGGATGAAAGAATATTCGAAGGAAATCAGCCATCATGAAAATCCCGATTTTCAAATCTTCATAACTTTTTTTCTGTGGCGTATTTCCTGATGAAATTTTACAGTGACACTGCCAAGGTCGTCAGGAAGTAGCCTGCAAAATTCCACAACAGTATCGCAAATGGTTCAGCGAATTCGATAGAGCAGACATTGACATTTTTACTGATCCCATATTAACGTCCATATGGCTCTATCTCGCTTATTTACCGAGATAATCGCGAAAAACTGAAAATACTCCTTTCCTGATCTCAAATTAGTGCCTATTTCGCTCTATCTCGCTTATTTACCGAGATAATCGCGAAAAACTGGAACTTTTTCTTCCTGACTCCATATTAACGTCTATTTCGCTCTATCTCGCTTATTTACCGAGATAATTGAGAAAAACTGAAAAATTCCGCGGATACTGAATATCCCAAATCCTTGCGGCTTTTGGCCCTTCAGAATCCCCCATTATCGTGCGTTTCACTCAATTCTTTGCGAAATTTCAAGGAAAACCCCGTATTCCCTCGGGAAATGGGTGAAAAATGAGGATAAAGGAATATTCGAAGGAAATCAGCCATCATGAAAATCCCGATTTTCAAATCTTCATAACTTTTTTTCTGTGGCGTATTTCCTGATGAAATTTTACAGTGACACTGCCTAGGTCGTCAGGAAGTAGCCTGCAAAATTTCATAACAGTATCGCAAACGATTCTGAAGATTCGATAGAGCGGAAATGGTCAATTTCATAGAGCAAAGGCCATTGCCTCTGGGTTTGGCCTGAAAATTCCGCAAACACTGGATATCCCGAATCCTTGCGGCTTTTGGCCCTTCAGGATCCCCCATCATCGTGCGTTTCACTCAATTCTTTGCGAAATTTCAAGGAAAACCCCGTATTCCCTCGGGAAATGGGTGAAAAATGAGGATGAAGGAATATTCGAAGGAAATCAGCCATCATGAAAATCCCGATTTTCAAATCTTCATAACTTTTTTTCTGTGGCGTATTTCCTGATGAAATTTTACAGTGACACTGCCTAGGTCGTCAGGAAGTAGCCTGCAAAATTCCACAACAGTATCGCAAATGGTTCAGCGAATTCGATAGAGCAGACATTGACATTTTTACTGATCCCATATTAACGTCCATATCGCTCTATCTCGCTTATTTACCGAGATAATCGCGAAAAACTGAAAATACTCCTTTCCTGATCTCAAATTAGTGCCTATTTCGCTCTATCTCGCTTATTTACCGAGATAATCGCGAAAAACTGGAACTTTTTCTTCCTGACTCCATATTAACGTCTATTTCGCTCTATCTCGCTTATTTACCGAGATAATTGAGAAAAACTGAAAAATTCCGCGGATACTGAATATCCCAAATCCTTGCGGCTTTTGGCCCTTCAGAATCCCCCATTATCGTGCGTTTCACTCAATTCTTTGCGAAATTTCAAGGAAAACCCCGTATTCCCTCGGGAAATGGGTGAAAAATGAGGATAAAGGAATATTCGAAGGAAATCAGCCATCATGAAAATCCCGATTTTCAAATCTTCATAACTTTTTTTCTGTGGCGTATTTCCTGATGAAATTTTACAGTGACACTGCCTAGGTCGTCAGGAAGTAGCCTGCAAAATTTCATAACAGTATCGCAAACGATTCTGAAGATTCGATAGAGCGGAAATGGTCAATTTCATAGAGCAAAGGCCATTGCCTCTGGGTTTGGCCTGAAAATTCCGCAAACACTGGATATCCCGAATCCTTGCGGCTTTTGGCCCTTCAGGATCCCCCATCATCGTGCGTTTCACTCAATTCTTTGCGAAATTTCAAGGAAAACCCCGTATTCCCTCGGGAAATGGGTGAAAAATGAGGATGAAGGAATATTCGAAGGAAATCAGCCATCATGAAAATCCCGATTTTCAAATCTTCATAACTTTTTTTCTGTGGCGTATTTCCTGATGAAATTTTACAGTGACACTGCCTAGGTCGTCAGGAAGTAGCCTGCAAAATTCCACAACAGTATCGCAAATGGTTCAGCGAATTCGATAGAGCAGACATTGACATTTTTACTGATCCCATATTAACGTCCATATCGCTCTATCTCGCTTATTTACCGAGATAATCGCGAAAAACTGAAAATACTCCTTTCCTGATCTCAAATTAGTGCCTATTTCGCTCTATCTCGCTTATTTACCGAGATAATCGCGAAAAACTGGAACTTTTTCTTCCTGACTCCATATTAACGTCTATTTCGCTCTATCTCGCTTATTTACCGAGATAATTGAGAAAAACTGAAAAATTCCGCGGATACTGAATATCCCAAATCCTTGCGGCTTTTGGCCCTTCAGAATCCCCCATTATCGTGCGTTTCACTCAATTCTTTGCGAAATTTCAAGGAAAACCCCGTATTCCCTCGGGAAATGGGTGAAAAATGAGGATAAAGGAATATTCGAAGGAAATCAGCCATCATGAAAATCCCGATTTTCAAATCTTCATAACTTTTTTTCTGTGGCGTATTTCCTGATGAAATTTTACAGTGACACTGCCTAGGTCGTCAGGAAGTAGCCTGCAAAATTTCATAACAGTATCGCAAACGATTCTGAAGATTCGATAGAGCGGAAATGGTCAATTTCATAGAGCAAAGGCCATTGCCTCTGGGTTTGGCCTGAAAATTCCGCAAACACTGGATATCCCGAATCCTTGCGGCTTTTGGCCCTTCAGGATCCCCCATCATCGTGTGTTTTACTCAATTCTTTGCGAAATTTCAAGGAAAACCCCGTATTCCCTCGGGAAATGGGTGAAAAATGAGGATGAAAGAATATTCGAAGGAAATCAGCCATCATGAAAATCCCGATTTTCAAATCTTCATAACTTTTTTTCTGTGGCGTATTTCCTGATGAAATTTTACAGTGACACTGCCTAGGTCGTCAGGAAGTAGCCTGCAAAATTCCACAACAGTATCGCAAATGGTTCAGCGAATTCGATAGAGCAGACATTGACATTTTTACTGATCCCATATTGACGTCCATATCGCTCTATCTCGCTTATTTACCGAGATAATCGCGAAAAACTGAAAATACTCCTTTCCTGATCTCAAATTAGTGCCTATTTCGCTCTATCTCGCTTATTTACCGAGATAATCGCGAAAAACTGGAACTTTTTCTTCCTGACTCCATATTAACGTCTATTTCGCTCTATCTCGCTTATTTACCGAGATAATTGAGAAAAACTGAAAAATTCCGCGGATACTGAATATCCCAAATCCTTGCGGCTTTTGGCCCTTCAGAATCCCCCATTATCGTGCGTTTCACTCAATTCTTTGCGAAATTTCAAGGAAAACCCCGTATTCCCTCGGGAAATGGGTGAAAAATGAGGATGAAGGAATATTCGAAGGAAATCAGCCATCATGAAAATCCCGATTTTCAAATCTTCATAACTTTTTTTCTGTGGCGTATTTCCTGATGAAATTTTACAGTGACACTGCCTAGGTCGTCAGGAAGTAGCCTGCAAAATTCCACAACAGTATCGCAAATGGTTCAGCGAATTCGATAGAGCAGACATTGACATTTTTACTGATCCCATATTAACGTCCATATCGCTCTATCTCGCTTATTTACCGAGATAATCGCGAAAAACTGAAAATACTCCTTTCCTGATCTCAAATTAGTGCCTATTTCGCTCTATCTCGCTTATTTACCGAGATAATCGCGAAAAACTGGAACTTTTTCTTCCTGACTCCATATTAACGTCTATTTCGCTCTATCTCGCTTATTTACCGAGATAATTGAGAAAAACTGAAAAATTCCGCGGATACTGAATATCCCAAATCCTTGCGGCTTTTGGCCCTTCAGAATCCCCCATTATCGTGCGTTTCACTCAATTCTTTGCGAAATTTCAAGGAAAACCCCGTATTCCCTCGGGAAATGGGTGAAAAATGAGGATAAAGGAATATTCGAAGGAAATCAGCCATCATGAAAATCCCGATTTTCAAATCTTCATAACTTTTTTTCTGTGGCGTATTTCCTGATGAAATTTTACAGTGACACTGCCTAGGTCGTCAGGAAGTAGCCTGCAAAATTTCATAACAGTATCGCAAACGATTCTGAAGATTCGATAGAGCGGAAATGGTCAATTTCATAGAGCAAAGGCCATTGCCTCTGGGTTTGGCCTGAAAATTCCGCAAACACTGGATATCCCGAATCCTTGCGGCTTTTGGCCCTTCAGGATCCCCCATCATCGTGTGTTTTACTCAATTCTTTGCGAAATTTCAAGGAAAACCCCGTATTCCCTCGGGAAATGGGTGAAAAATGAGGATGAAAGAATATTCGAAGGAAATCAGCCATCATGAAAATCCCGATTTTCAAATCTTCATAACTTTTTTTCTGTGGCGTATTTCCTGATGAAATTTTACAGTGACACTGCCTAGGTCGTCAGGAAGTAGCCTGCAAAATTCCACAACAGTATCGCAAATGGTTCAGCGAATTCGATAGAGCAGACATTGACATTTTTACTGATCCCATATTAACGTCCATATCGCTCTATCTCGCTTATTTACCGAGATAATCGCGAAAAACTGAAAATACTCCTTTCCTGATCTCAAATTAGTGCCTATTTCGCTCTATCTCGCTTATTTACCGAGATAATCGCGAAAAACTGGAACTTTTTCTTCCTGACTCCATATTAACGTCTATTTCGCTCTATCTCGCTTATTTACCGAGATAATTGAGAAAAACTGAAAAATTCCGCGGATACTGAATATCCCAAATCCTTGCGGCTTTTGGCCCTTCAGAATCCCCCATTATCGTGCGTTTCACTCAATTCTTTGCGAAATTTCAAGGAAAACCCCGTATTCCCTCGGGAAATGGGTGAAAAATGAGGATAAAGGAATATTCGAAGGAAATCAGCCATCATGAAAATCCCGATTTTCAAATCTTCATAACTTTTTTTCTGTGGCGTATTTCCTGATGAAATTTTACAGTGACACTGCCTAGGTCGTCAGGAAGTAGCCTGCAAAATTTCATAACAGTATCGCAAACGATTCTGAAGATTCGATAGAGCGGAAATGGTCAATTTCATAGAGCAAAGGCCATTGCCTCTGGGTTTGGCCTGAAAATTCCGCAAACACTGGATATCCCGAATCCTTGCGGCTTTTGGCCCTTCAGGATCCCCCATCATCGTGTGTTTTACTCAATTCTTTGCGAAATTTCAAGGAAAACCCCGTATTCCCTCGGGAAATGGGTGAAAAATGAGGATGAAAGAATATTCGAAGGAAATCAGCCATCATGAAAATCCCGATTTTCAAATCTTCATAACTTTTTTTCTGTGGCGTATTTCCTGATGAAATTTTACAGTGACACTGCCTAGGTCGTCAGGAAGTAGCCTGCAAAATTCCACAACAGTATCGCAAATGGTTCAGCGAATTCGATAGAGCAGACATTGACATTTTTACTGATCCCATATTAACGTCCATATCGCTCTATCTCGCTTATTTACCGAGATAATCGCGAAAAACTGAAAATACTCCTTTCCTGATCTCAAATTAGTGCCTATTTCGCTCTATCTCGCTTATTTACCGAGATAATCGCGAAAAACTGGAACTTTTTCTTCCTGACTCCATATTAACGTCTATTTCGCTCTATCTCGCTTATTTACCGAGATAATTGAGAAAAACTGAAAAATTCCGCGGATACTGAATATCCCAAATCCTTGCGGCTTTTGGCCCTTCAGAATCCCCCATTATCGTGCGTTTCACTCAATTCTTTGCGAAATTTCAAGGAAAACCCCGTATTCCCTCGGGAAATGGGTGAAAAATGAGGATAAAGGAATATTCGAAGGAAATCAGCCATCATGAAAATCCCGATTTTCAAATCTTCATAACTTTTTTTCTGTGGCGTATTTCCTGATGAAATTTTACAGTGACACTGCCTAGGTCGTCAGGAAGTAGCCTGCAAAATTTCATAACAGTATCGCAAACGATTCTGAAGATTCGATAGAGCGGAAATGGTCAATTTCATAGAGCAAAGGCCATTGCCTCTGGGTTTGGCCTGAAAATTCCGCAAACACTGGATATCCCGAATCCTTGCGGCTTTTGGCCCTTCAGGATCCCCCATCATCGTGCGTTTCACTCAATTCTTTGCGAAATTTCAAGGAAAACCCCGTATTCCCTCGGGAAATGGGTGAAAAATGAGGATGAAGGAATATTCGAAGGAAATCAGCCATCATGAAAATCCCGATTTTCAAATCTTCATAACTTTTTTTCTGTGGCGTATTTCCTGATGAAATTTTACAGTGACACTGCCTAGGTCGTCAGGAAGTAGCCTGCAAAATTCCACAACAGTATCGCAAATGGTTCAGCGAATTCGATAGAGCAGACATTGACATTTTTACTGATCCCATATTAACGTCCATATCGCTCTATCTCGCTTATTTACCGAGATAATCGCGAAAAACTGAAAATACTCCTTTCCTGATCTCAAATTAGTGCCTATTTCGCTCTATCTCGCTTATTTACCGAGATAATCGCGAAAAACTGGAACTTTTTCTTCCTGACTCCATATTAACGTCTATTTCGCTCTATCTCGCTTATTTACCGAGATAATTGAGAAAAACTGAAAAATTCCGCGGATACTGAATATCCCAAATCCTTGCGGCTTTTGGCCCTTCAGAATCCCCCATTATCGTGCGTTTCACTCAATTCTTTGCGAAATTTCAAGGAAAACCCCGTATTCCCTCGGGAAATGGGTGAAAAATGAGGATGAAGGAATATTCGAAGGAAATCAGCCATCATGAAAATCCCGATTTTCAAATCTTCATAACTTTTTTTCTGTGGCGTATTTCCTGATGAAATTTTACAGTGACACTGCCTAGGTCGTCAGGAAGTAGCCTGCAAAATTTCATAACAGTATCGCAAACGATTCTGAAGATTCGATAGAGCGGAAATGGTCAATTTCATAGAGCAAAGGCCATTGCCTCTGGGTTTGGCCTGAAAATTCCGCAAACACTGGATATCCCGAATCCTTGCGGCTTTTGGCCCTTCAGGATCCCCCATCATCGTGCGTTTCACTCAATTCTTTGCGAAATTTCAAGGAAAACCCCGTATTCCCTCGGGAAATGGGTGAAAAATGAGGATGAAAGAATATTCGAAGGAAATCAGCCATCATGAAAATCCCGATTTTCAAATCTTCATAACTTTTTTTCTGTGGCGTATTTCCTGATGAAATTTTACAGTGACACTGCCTAGGTCGTCAGGAAGTAGCCTGCAAAATTCCACAACAGTATCGCAAATGGTTCAGCGAATTCGATAGAGCAGACATTGACATTTTTACTGATCCCATATTAACGTCCATATCGCTCTATCTCGCTTATTTACCGAGATAATCGCGAAAAACTGAAAATACTCCTTTCCTGATCTCAAATTAGTGCCTATTTCGCTCTATCTCGCTTATTTACCGAGATAATCGCGAAAAACTGGAACTTTTTCTTCCTGACTCCATATTAACGTCTATTTCGCTCTATCTCGCTTATTTACCGAGATAATTGAGCAAAACTGAAAAATTCCGCGGATACTGAATATCCCAAATCCTTGCGGCTTTTGGCCCTTCAGAATCCCCCATTATCGTGCGTTTCACTCAATTCTTTGCGAAATTTCAAGGAAAACCCCGTATTCCCTCGGGAAATGGGTGAAAAATGAGGATAAAGGAATATTCGAAGGAAATCAGCCATCATGAAAATCCCGATTTTCAAATCTTCATAACTTTTTTTCTGTGGCGTATTTCCTGATGAAATTTTACAGTGACACTGCCTAGGTCGTCAGGAAGTAGCCTGCAAAATTTCATAACAGTATCGCAAACGATTCTGAAGATTCGATAGAGCGGAAATGGTCAATTTCATAGAGCAAAGGCCATTGCCTCTGGGTTTGGCCTGAAAATTCCGCAAACACTGGATATCCCGAATCCTTGCGGCTTTTGGCCCTTCAGGATCCCCCATCATCGTGCGTTTCACTCAATTCTTTGCGAAATTTCAAGGAAAACCCCGTATTCCCTCGGGAAATGGGTGAAAAATGAGGATGAAGGAATATTCGAAGGAAATCAGCCATCATGAAAATCCCGATTTTCAAATCTTCATAACTTTTTTTCTGTGGCGTATTTCCTGATGAAATTTTACAGTGACACTGCCTAGGTCGTCAGGAAGTAGCCTGCAAAATTCCACAACAGTATCGCAAATGGTTCAGCGAATTCGATAGAGCAGACATTGACATTTTTACTGATCCCATATTAACGTCCATATCGCTCTATCTCGCTTATTTACCGAGATAATCGCGAAAAACTGAAAATACTCCTTTCCTGATCTCAAATTAGTGCCTATTTCGCTCTATCTCGCTTATTTACCGAGATAATCGCGAAAAACTGGAACTTTTTCTTCCTGACTCCATATTAACGTCTATTTCGCTCTATCTCGCTTATTTACCGAGATAATTGAGAAAAACTGAAAAATTCCGCGGATACTGAATATCCCAAATCCTTGCGGCTTTTGGCCCTTCAGAATCCCCCATTATCGTGCGTTTCACTCAATTCTTTGCGAAATTTCAAGGAAAACCCCGTATTCCCTCGGGAAATGGGTGAAAAATGAGGATAAAGGAATATTCGAAGGAAATCAGCCATCATGAAAATCCCGATTTTCAAATCTTCATAACTTTTTTTCTGTGGCGTATTTCCTGATGAAATTTTACAGTGACACTGCCTAGGTCGTCAGGAAGTAGCCTGCAAAATTTCATAACAGTATCGCAAACGATTCTGAAGATTCGATAGAGCGGAAATGGTCAATTTCATAGAGCAAAGGCCATTGCCTCTGGGTTTGGCCTGAAAATTCCGCAAACACTGGATATCCCGAATCCTTGCGGCTTTTGGCCCTTCAGGATCCCCCATCATCGTGCGTTTCACTCAATTCTTTGCGAAATTTCAAGGAAAACCCCGTATTCCCTCGGGAAATGGGTGAAAAATGAGGATGAAGGAATATTCGAAGGAAATCAGCCATCATGAAAATCCCGATTTTCAAATCTTCATAACTTTTTTTCTGTGGCGTATTTCCTGATGAAATTTTACAGTGACACTGCCTAGGTCGTCAGGAAGTAGCCTGCAAAATTCCACAACAGTATCGCAAATGGTTCAGCGAATTCGATAGAGCAGACATTGACATTTTTACTGATCCCATATTAACGTCCATATCGCTCTATCTCGCTTATTTACCGAGATAATCGCGAAAAACTGAAAATACTCCTTTCCTGATCTCAAATTAGTGCCTATTTCGCTCTATCTCGCTTATTTACCGAGATAATCGCGAAAAACTGGAACTTTTTCTTCCTGACTCCATATTAACGTCTATTTCGCTCTATCTCGCTTATTTACCGAGATAATTGAGAAAAACTGAAAAATTCCGCGGATACTGAATATCCCAAATCCTTGCGGCTTTTGGCCCTTCAGAATCCCCCATTATCGTGCGTTTCACTCAATTCTTTGCGAAATTTCAAGGAAAACCCCGTATTCCCTCGGGAAATGGGTGAAAAATGAGGATAAAGGAATATTCGAAGGAAATCAGCCATCATGAAAATCCCGATTTTCAAATCTTCATAACTTTTTTTCTGTGGCGTATTTCCTGATGAAATTTTACAGTGACACTGCCTAGGTCGTCAGGAAGTAGCCTGCAAAATTTCATAACAGTATCGCAAACGATTCTGAAGATTCGATAGAGCGGAAATGGTCAATTTCATAGAGCAAAGGCCATTGCCTCTGGGTTTGGCCTGAAAATTCCGCAAACACTGGATATCCCGAATCCTTGCGGCTTTTGGCCCTTCAGGATCCCCCATCATCGTGTGTTTTACTCAATTCTTTGCGAAATTTCAAGGAAAACCCCGTATTCCCTCGGGAAATGGGTGAAAAATGAGGATGAAAGAATATTCGAAGGAAATCAGCCATCATGAAAATCCCGATTTTCAAATCTTCATAACTTTTTTTCTGTGGCGTATTTCCTGATGAAATTTTACAGTGACACTGCCTAGGTCGTCAGGAAGTAGCCTGCAAAATTCCACAACAGTATCGCAAATGGTTCAGCGAATTCGATAGAGCAGACATTGACATTTTTACTGATCCCATATTGACGTCCATATCGCTCTATCTCGCTTATTTACCGAGATAATCGCGAAAAACTGAAAATACTCCTTTCCTGATCTCAAATTAGTGCCTATTTCGCTCTATCTCGCTTATTTACCGAGATAATCGCGAAAAACTGGAACTTTTTCTTCCTGACTCCATATTAACGTCTATTTCGCTCTATCTCGCTTATTTACCGAGATAATTGAGAAAAACTGAAAAATTCCGCGGATACTGAATATCCCAAATCCTTGCGGCTTTTGGCCCTTCAGAATCCCCCATTATCGTGCGTTTCACTCAATTCTTTGCGAAATTTCAAGGAAAACCCCGTATTCCCTCGGGAAATGGGTGAAAAATGAGGATGAAGGAATATTCGAAGGAAATCAGCCATCATGAAAATCCCGATTTTCAAATCTTCATAACTTTTTTTCTGTGGCGTATTTCCTGATGAAATTTTACAGTGACACTGCCTAGGTCGTCAGGAAGTAGCCTGCAAAATTCCACAACAGTATCGCAAATGGTTCAGCGAATTCGATAGAGCAGACATTGACATTTTTACTGATCCCATATTAACGTCCATATCGCTCTATCTCGCTTATTTACCGAGATAATCGCGAAAAACTGAAAATACTCCTTTCCTGATCTCAAATTAGTGCCTATTTCGCTCTATCTCGCTTATTTACCGAGATAATCGCGAAAAACTGGAACTTTTTCTTCCTGACTCCATATTAACGTCTATTTCGCTCTATCTCGCTTATTTACCGAGATAATTGAGAAAAACTGAAAAATTCCGCGGATACTGAATATCCCAAATCCTTGCGGCTTTTGGCCCTTCAGAATCCCCCATTATCGTGCGTTTCACTCAATTCTTTGCGAAATTTCAAGGAAAACCCCGTATTCCCTCGGGAAATGGGTGAAAAATGAGGATAAAGGAATATTCGAAGGAAATCAGCCATCATGAAAATCCCGATTTTCAAATCTTCATAACTTTTTTTCTGTGGCGTATTTCCTGATGAAATTTTACAGTGACACTGCCTAGGTCGTCAGGAAGTAGCCTGCAAAATTTCATAACAGTATCGCAAACGATTCTGAAGATTCGATAGAGCGGAAATGGTCAATTTCATAGAGCAAAGGCCATTGCCTCTGGGTTTGGCCTGAAAATTCCGCAAACACTGGATATCCCGAATCCTTGCGGCTTTTGGCCCTTCAGGATCCCCCATCATCGTGTGTTTTACTCAATTCTTTGCGAAATTTCAAGGAAAACCCCGTATTCCCTCGGGAAATGGGTGAAAAATGAGGATGAAAGAATATTCGAAGGAAATCAGCCATCATGAAAATCCCGATTTTCAAATCTTCATAACTTTTTTTCTGTGGCGTATTTCCTGATGAAATTTTACAGTGACACTGCCTAGGTCGTCAGGAAGTAGCCTGCAAAATTCCACAACAGTATCGCAAATGGTTCAGCGAATTCGATAGAGCAGACATTGCCATTTTTACTGATCCCATATTAACGTCCATATCGCTCTATCTCGCTTATTTACCGAGATAATCGCGAAAAACTGAAAATACTCCTTTCCTGATCTCAAATTAGTGCCTATTTCGCTCTATCTCGCTTATTTACCGAGATAATCGCGAAAAACTGGAACTTTTTCTTCCTGACTCCATATTAACGTCTATTTCGCTCTATCTCGCTTATTTACCGAGATAATTGAGAAAAACTGAAAAATTCCGCGGATACTGAATATCCCAAATCCTTGCGGCTTTTGGCCCTTCAGAATCCCCCATTATCGTGCGTTTCACTCAATTCTTTGCGAAATTTCAAGGAAAACCCCGTATTCCCTCGGGAAATGGGTGAAAAATGAGGATAAAGGAATATTCGAAGGAAATCAGCCATCATGAAAATCCCGATTTTCAAATCTTCATAACTTTTTTTCTGTGGCGTATTTCCTGATGAAATTTTACAGTGACACTGCCTAGGTCGTCAGGAAGTAGCCTGCAAAATTTCATAACAGTATCGCAAACGATTCTGAAGATTCGATAGAGCGGAAATGGTCAATTTCATAGAGCAAAGGCCATTGCCTCTGGGTTTGGCCTGAAAATTCCGCAAACACTGGATATCCCGAATCCTTGCGGCTTTTGGCCCTTCAGGATCCCCCATCATCGTGCGTTTCACTCAATTCTTTGCGAAATTTCAAGGAAAACCCCGTATTCCCTCGGGAAATGGGTGAAAAATGAGGATGAAGGAATATTCGAAGGAAATCAGCCATCATGAAAATCCCGATTTTCAAATCTTCATAACTTTTTTTCTGTGGCGTATTTCCTGATGAAATTTTACAGTGACACTGCCTAGGTCGTCAGGAAGTAGCCTGCAAAATTCCACAACAGTATCGCAAATGGTTCAGCGAATTCGATAGAGCAGACATTGACATTTTTACTGATCCCATATTAACGTCCATATCGCTCTATCTCGCTTATTTACCGAGATAATCGCGAAAAACTGAAAATACTCCTTTCCTGATCTCAAATTAGTGCCTATTTCGCTCTATCTCGCTTATTTACCGAGATAATCGCGAAAAACTGGAACTTTTTCTTCCTGACTCCATATTAACGTCTATTTCGCTCTATCTCGCTTATTTACCGAGATAATTGAGAAAAACTGAAAAATTCCGCGGATACTGAATATCCCAAATCCTTGCGGCTTTTGGCCCTTCAGAATCCCCCATTATCGTGCGTTTCACTCAATTCTTTGCGAAATTTCAAGGAAAACCCCGTATTCCCTCGGGAAATGGGTGAAAAATGAGGATGAAGGAATATTCGAAGGAAATCAGCCATCATGAAAATCCCGATTTTCAAATCTTCATAACTTTTTTTCTGTGGCGTATTTCCTGATGAAATTTTACAGTGACACTGCCTAGGTCGTCAGGAAGTAGCCTGCAAAATTTCATAACAGTATCGCAAACGATTCTGAAGATTCGATAGAGCGGAAATGGTCAATTTCATAGAGCAAAGGCCATTGCCTCTGGGTTTGGCCTGAAAATTCCGCAAACACTGGATATCCCGAATCCTTGCGGCTTTTGGCCCTTCAGGATCCCCCATCATCGTGCGTTTCACTCAATTCTTTGCGAAATTTCAAGGAAAACCCCGTATTCCCTCGGGAAATGGGTGAAAAATGAGGATGAAAGAATATTCGAAGGAAATCAGCCATCATGAAAATCCCGATTTTCAAATCTTCATAACTTTTTTTCTGTGGCGTATTTCCTGATGAAATTTCACAGTGACACTGCCTAGGTCGTCAGGAAGTAGCCTGCAAAATTCCACAACAGTATCGCAAATGGTTCAGCGAATTCGATAGAGCAGACATTGACATTTTTACTGATCCCATATTAACGTCCATATCGCTCTATCTCGCTTATTTACCGAGATAATCGCGAAAAACTGAAAATACTCCTTTCCTGATCTCAAATTAGTGCCTATTTCGCTCTATCTCGCTTATTTACCGAGATAATCGCGAAAAACTGGAACTTTTTCTTCCTGACTCCATATTAACGTCTATTTCGCTCTATCTCGCTTATTTACCGAGATAATTGAGCAAAACTGAAAAATTCCGCGGATACTGAATATCCCAAATCCTTGCGGCTTTTGGCCCTTCAGAATCCCCCATTATCGTGCGTTTCACTCAATTCTTTGCGAAATTTCAAGGAAAACCCCGTATTCCCTCGGGAAATGGGTGAAAAATGAGGATAAAGGAATATTCGAAGGAAATCAGCCATCATGAAAATCCCGATTTTCAAATCTTCATAACTTTTTTTCTGTGGCGTATTTCCTGATGAAATTTTACAGTGACACTGCCTAGGTCGTCAGGAAGTAGCCTGCAAAATTTCATAACAGTATCGCAAACGATTCTGAAGATTCGATAGAGCGGAAATGGTCAATTTCATAGAGCAAAGGCCATTGCCTCTGGGTTTGGCCTGAAAATTCCGCAAACACTGGATATCCCGAATCCTTGCGGCTTTTGGCCCTTCAGGATCCCCCATCATCGTGCGTTTCACTCAATTCTTTGCGAAATTTCAAGGAAAACCCCGTATTCCCTCGGGAAATGGGTGAAAAATGAGGATGAAGGAATATTCGAAGGAAATCAGCCATCATGAAAATCCCGATTTTCAAATCTTCATAACTTTTTTTCTGTGGCGTATTTCCTGATGAAATTTTACAGTGACACTGCCTAGGTCGTCAGGAAGTAGCCTGCAAAATTCCACAACAGTATCGCAAATGGTTCAGCGAATTCGATAGAGCAGACATTGACATTTTTACTGATCCCATATTAACGTCCATATCGCTCTATCTCGCTTATTTACCGAGATAATCGCGAAAAACTGAAAATACTCCTTTCCTGATCTCAAATTAGTGCCTATTTCGCTCTATCTCGCTTATTTACCGAGATAATCGCGAAAAACTGGAACTTTTTCTTCCTGACTCCATATTAACGTCTATTTCGCTCTATCTCGCTTATTTACCGAGATAATTGAGAAAAACTGAAAAATTCCGCGGATACTGAATATCCCAAATCCTTGCGGCTTTTGGCCCTTCAGAATCCCCCATTATCGTGCGTTTCACTCAATTCTTTGCGAAATTTCAAGGAAAACCCCGTATTCCCTCGGGAAATGGGTGAAAAATGAGGATAAAGGAATATTCGAAGGAAATCAGCCATCATGAAAATCCCGATTTTCAAATCTTCATAACTTTTTTTCTGTGGCGTATTTCCTGATGAAATTTTACAGTGACACTGCCTAGGTCGTCAGGAAGTAGCCTGCAAAATTTCATAACAGTATCGCAAACGATTCTGAAGATTCGATAGAGCGGAAATGGTCAATTTCATAGAGCAAAGGCCATTGCCTCTGGGTTTGGCCTGAAAATTCCGCAAACACTGGATATCCCGAATCCTTGCGGCTTTTGGCCCTTCAGGATCCCCCATCATCGTGCGTTTCACTCAATTCTTTGCGAAATTTCAAGGAAAACCCCGTATTCCCTCGGGAAATGGGTGAAAAATGAGGATGAAGGAATATTCGAAGGAAATCAGCCATCATGAAAATCCCGATTTTCAAATCTTCATAACTTTTTTTCTGTGGCGTATTTCCTGATGAAATTTTACAGTGACACTGCCTAGGTCGTCAGGAAGTAGCCTGCAAAATTCCACAACAGTATCGCAAATGGTTCAGCGAATTCGATAGAGCAGACATTGACATTTTTACTGATCCCATATTAACGTCCATATCGCTCTATCTCGCTTATTTACCGAGATAATCGCGAAAAACTGAAAATACTCCTTTCCTGATCTCAAATTAGTGCCTATTTCGCTCTATCTCGCTTATTTACCGAGATAATCGCGAAAAACTGGAACTTTTCCTTCCTGACTCCATATTAACGTCTATTTCGCTCTATCTCGCTTATTTACCGAGATAATTGAGAAAAACTGAAAAATTCCGCGGATACTGAATATCCCAAATCCTTGCGGCTTTTGGCCCTTCAGAATCCCCCATTATCGTGCGTTTCACTCAATTCTTTGCGAAATTTCAAGGAAAACCCCGTATTCCCTCGGGAAATGGGTGAAAAATGAGGATAAAGGAATATTCGAAGGAAATCAGCCATCATGAAAATCCCGATTTTCAAAACTTCATAACTTTTTTTCTGTGGCGTATTTCCTGATGAAATTTTACAGTGACACTGCCTAGGTCGTCAGGAAGTAGCCTGCAAAATTTCATAACAGTATCGCAAACGATTCTGAAGATTCGATAGAGCGGAAATGGTCAATTTCATAGAGCAAAGGCCATTGCCTCTGGGTTTGGCCTGAAAATTCCGCAAACACTGGATATCCCGAATCCTTGCGGCTTTTGGCCCTTCAGGATCCCCCATCATCGTGCGTTTCACTCAATTCTTTGCGAAATTTCAAGGAAAACCCCGTATTCCCTCGGGAAATGGGTGAAAAATGAGGATGAAGGAATATTCGAAGGAAATCAGCCATCATGAAAATCCCGATTTTCAAATCTTCATAACTTTTTTTCTGTGGCGTATTTCCTGATGAAATTTTACAGTGACACTGCCTAGGTCGTCAGGAAGTAGCCTGCAAAATTCCACAACAGTATCGCAAATGGTTCAGCGAATTCGATAGAGCAGACATTGACATTTTTACTGATCCCATATTAACGTCCATATCGCTCTATCTCGCTTATTTACCGAGATAATCGCGAAAAACTGGAACTTTTTCTTCCTGACTCCATATTAACGTCTATTTCGCTCTATCTCGCTTATTTACCGAGATAATTGAGAAAAACTG
This sequence comes from Aleiodes alternator, assembly GCA_963921955.1. Taxonomy (NCBI): domain Eukaryota; kingdom Metazoa; phylum Arthropoda; class Insecta; order Hymenoptera; family Braconidae; genus Aleiodes; species Aleiodes alternator. The sequence goes on along the minus strand of OY998115.1, from coordinate 5,085,081 downwards.
AAAAATTCCGCGGATACTGAATATCCCAAATCCTTGCGGCTTTTGGCCCTTCAGAATCCCCCATTATCGTGCGTTTCACTCAATTCTTTGCGAAATTTCAAGGAAAACCCCGTATTCCCTCGGGAAATGGGTGAAAAATGAGGATAAAGGAATATTCGAAGGAAATCAGCCATCATGAAAATCCCGATTTTCAAATCTTCATAACTTTTTTTCTGTGGCGTATTTCCAGATGAAATTTTACAGTGACACTGCCTAGGTCGTCAGGAAGTAGCCTGCAAAATTTCATAACAGTATCGCAAACGATTCTGAAGATTCGATAGAGCGGAAATGGTCAATTTCATAGAGCAAAGGCCATTGCCTCTGGGTTTGGCCTGAAAATTCCGCAAACACTGGATATCCCGAATCCTTGCGGCTTTTGGCCCTTCAGGATCCCCCATCATCGTGCGTTTCACTCAATTCTTTGCGAAATTTCAAGGAAAACCCCGTATTCCCTCGGGAAATGGGTGAAAAATGAGGATGAAGGAATATTCGAAGGAAATCAGCCATCATGAAAATCCCGATTTTCAAATCTTCATAACTTTTTTTCTGTGGCGTATTTCCTGATGAAATTTTACAGTGACACTGCCTAGGTCGTCAGGAAGTAGCCTGCAAAATTCCACAACAGTATCGCAAATGGTTCAGCGAATTCGATAGAGCAGACATTGACATTTTTACTGATCCCATATTAACGTCCATATCGCTCTATCTCGCTTATTTACCGAGATAATCGCGAAAAACTGAAAATACTCCTTTCCTGATCTCAAATTAGTGCCTATTTCGCTCTATCTCGCTTATTTACCGAGATAATCGCGAAAAACTGGAACTTTTTCTTCCTGACTCCATATTAACGTCTATTTCGCTCTATCTCGCTTATTTACCGAGATAATTGAGAAAAACTGAAAAATTCCGCGGATACTGAATATCCCAAATCCTTGCGGCTTTTGGCCCTTCAGAATCCCCCATTATCGTGCGTTTCACTCAATTCTTTGCGAAATTTCAAGGAAAACCCCGTATTCCCTCGGGAAATGGGTGAAAAATGAGGATAAAGGAATATTCGAAGGAAATCAGCCATCATGAAAATCCCGATTTTCAAATCTTCATAACTTTTTTTCTGTGGCGTATTTCCTGATGAAATTTTACAGTGACACTGCCTAGGTCGTCAGGAAGTAGCCTGCAAAATTTCATAACAGTATCGCAAACGATTCTGAAGATTCGATAGAGCGGAAATGGTCAATTTCATAGAGCAAAGGCCATTGCCTCTGGGTTTGGCCTGAAAATTCCGCAAACACTGGATATCCCGAATCGTTGCGGCTTTTGGCCCTTCAGGATCCCCCATCATCGTGTGTTTTACTCAATTCTTTGCGAAATTTCAAGGAAAACCCCGTATTCCCTCGGGAAATGGGTGAAAAATGAGGATGAAGGAATATTCAAAGGAAATCAGCCATCATGAAAATCCCGATTTTCAAATCTTCATAACTTTTTTTCTGTGGCGTATTTCCTGATGAAATTTTACAGTGACACTGCCTAGGTCGTCAGGAAGTAGCCTGCAAAATTCCACAACAGTATCGCAAATGGTTCAGCGAATTCGATAGAGCAGACATTGACATTTTTACTGATCCCATATTAACGTCCATATCGCTCTATCTCGCTTATTTACCGAGATAATCGCGAAAAACTGAAAATACTCCTTTCCTGATCTCAAATTAGTGCCTATTTCGCTCTATCTCGCTTATTTACCGAGATAATCGCGAAAAACTGGAACTTTTTCTTCCTGACTCCATATTAACGTCTATTTCGCTCTATCTCGCTTATTTACCGAGATAATTGAGAAAAACTGAAAAATTCCGCGGATACTGAATATCCCAAATCCTTGCGGCTTTTGGCCCTTCAGAATCCCCCATTATCGTGCGTTTCACTCAATTCTTTGCGAAATTTCAAGGAAAACCCCGTATTCCCTCGGGAAATGGGTGAAAAATGAGGATAAAGGAATATTCGAAGGAAATCAGCCATCATGAAAATCCCGATTTTCAAATCTTCATAACTTTTTTTCTGTGGCGTATTTCCTGATGAAATTTTACAGTGACACTGCCTAGGTCGTCAGGAAGTAGCCTGCAAAATTTCATAACAGTATCGCAAACGATTCTGAAGATTCGATAGAGCGGAAATGGTCAATTTCATAGAGCAAAGGCCATTGCCTCTGGGTTTGGCCTGAAAATTCCGCAAACACTGGATATCCCGAATCCTTGCGGCTTTTGGCCCTTCAGGATCCCCCATCATCGTGCGTTTCACTCAATTCTTTGCGAAATTTCAAGGAAAACCCCGTATTCCCTCGGGAAATGGGTGAAAAATGAGGATGAAGGAATATTCGAAGGAAATCAGCCATCATGAAAATCCCGATTTTCAAATCTTCATAACTTTTTTTCTGTGGCGTATTTCCTGATGAAATTTTACAGTGACACTGCCTAGGTCGTCAGGAAGTAGCCTGCAAAATTCCACAACAGTATCGCAAATGGTTCAGCGAATTCGATAGAGCAGACATTGACATTTTTACTGATCCCATATTAACGTCCATATCGCTCTATCTCGCTTATTTACCGAGATAATCGCGAAAAACTGGAACTTTTTCTTCCTGACTCCATATTAACGTCTATTTCGCTCTATCTCGCTTATTTACCGAGATAATTGAGAAAAACTGAAAAATTCCGCGGATACTGAATATCCCAAATCCTTGCGGCTTTTGGCCCTTCAGAATCCCCCATTATCGTGCGTTTCACTCAATTCTTTGCGAAATTTCAAGGAAAACCCCGTATTCCCTCGGGAAATGGGTGAAAAATGAGGATAAAGGAATATTCGAAGGAAATCAGCCATCATGAAAATCCCGATTTTCAAATCTTCATAACTTTTTTTCTGTGGCGTATTTCCTGATGAAATTTTACAGTGACACTGCCTAGGTCGTCAGGAAGTAGCCTGCAAAATTTCATAACAGTATCGCAAACGATTCTGAAGATTCGATAGAGCGGAAATGGTCAATTTCATAGAGCAAAGGCCATTGCCTCTGGGTTTGGCCTGAAAATTCCGCAAACACTGGATATCCCGAATCCTTGCGGCTTTTGGCCCTTCAGGATCCCCCATCATCGTGTGTTTTACTCAATTCTTTGCGAAATTTCAAGGAAAACCCCGTATTCCCTCGGGAAATGGGTGAAAAATGAGGATGAAAGAATATTCGAAGGAAATCAGCCATCATGAAAATCCCGATTTTCAAATCTTCATAACTTTTTTTCTGTGGCGTATTTCCTGATGAAATTTTACAGTGACACTGCCTAGGTCGTCAGGAAGTAGCCTGCAAAATTCCACAACAGTATCGCAAATGGTTCAGCGAATTCGATAGAGCAGACATTGACATTTTTACTGATCCCATATTAACGTCCATATCGCTCTATCTCGCTTATTTACCGAGATAATCGCGAAAAACTGAAAATACTCCTTTCCTGGTCTCAAATTAGTGCCTATTTCGCTCTATCTCGCTTATTTACCGAGATAATCGCGAAAAACTGGAACTTTTTCTTCCTGACTCCATATTAACGTCTATTTCGCTCTATCTCGCTTATTTACCGAGATAATTGAGAAAAACTGAAAAATTCCGCGGATACTGAATATCCCAAATCCTTGCGGCTTTTGGCCCTTCAGAATCCCCCATTATCGTGCGTTTCACTCAATTCTTTGCGAAATTTCAAGGAAAACCCCGTATTCCCTCGGGAAATGGGTGAAAAATGAGGATAAAGGAATATTCGAAGGAAATCAGCCATCATGAAAATCCCGATTTTCAAATCTTCATAACTTTTTTTCTGTGGCGTATTTCCTGATGAAATTTTACAGTGACACTGCCTAGGTCGTCAGGAAGTAGCCTGCAAAATTTCATAACAGTATCGCAAACGATTCTGAAGATTCGATAGAGCGGAAATGGTCAATTTCATAGAGCAAAGGCCATTGCCTCTGGGTTTGGCCTGAAAATTCCGCAAACACTGGATATCCCGAATCCTTGCGGCTTTTGGCCCTTCAGGATCCTCCATCATCGTGCGTTTCACTCAATTCTTTGCGAAATTTCAAGGAAAACCCCGTATTCCCTCGGGAAATGGGTGAAAAATGAGGATGAAGGAATATTCGAAGGAAATCAGCCATCATGAAAATCCCGATTTTCAAATCTTCATAACTTTTTTTCTGTGGCGTATTTCCTGATGAAATTTTACAGTGACACTGCCTAGGTCGTCAGGAAGTAGCCTGCAAAATTCCACAACAGTATCGCAAATGGTTCAGCGAATTCGATAGAGCAGACATTGACATTTTTACTGATCCCATATTAACGTCCATATCGCTCTATCTCGCTTATTTACCGAGATAATCGCGAAAAACTGAAAATACTCCTTTCCTGATCTCAAATTAGTGCCTATTTCGCTCTATTCCGCTTATTTACCGAGATAATCGCGAAAAACTGGAACTTTTTCTTCCTGACTCCATATTAACGTCTATTTCGCTCTATCTCGCTTATTTACCGAGATAATTGAGAAAAACTGAAAAATTCCGCGGATACTGAATATCCCAAATCCTTGCGGCTTTTGGCCCTTCAGAATCCCCCATTATCGTGCGTTTCACTCAATTCTTTGCGAAATTTCAAGGAAAACCCCGTATTCCCTCGGGAAATGGGTGAAAAATGAGGATAAAGGAATATTCGAAGGAAATCAGCCATCATGAAAATCCCGATTTTCAAATCTTCATAACTTTTTTTCTGTGGCGTATTTCCTGATGAAATTTTACAGTGACACTGCCTAGGTCGTCAGGAAGTAGCCTGCAAAATTTCATAACAGTATCGCAAACGATTCTGAAGATTCGATAGAGCGGAAATGGTCAATTTCATAGAGCAAAGGCCATTGCCTCTGGGTTTGGCCTGAAAATTCCGCAAACACTGGATATCCCGAATCCTTGCGGCTTTTGGCCCTTCAGGATCCCCCATCATCGTGCGTTTCACTCAATTCTTTGCGAAATTTCAAGGAAAACCCCGTATTCCCTCGGGAAATGGGTGAAAAATGAGGATGAAGGAATATTCGAAGGAAATCAGCCATCATGAAAATCCCGATTTTCAAATCTTCATAACTTTTTTTCTGTGGCGTATTTCCTGATGAAATTTTACAGTGACACTGCCTAGGTCGTCAGGAAGTAGCCTGCAAAATTCCACAACAGTATCGCAAATGGTTCAGCGAATTCGATAGAGCAGACATTGACATTTTTACTGATCCCATATTAACGTCCATATCGCTCTATCTCGCTTATTTACCGAGATAATCGCGAAAAACTGAAAATACTCCTTTCCTGATCTCAAATTAGTGCCTATTTCGCTCTATCTCGCTTATTTACCGAGATAATCGCGAAAAACTGGAACTTTTTCTTCCTGACTCCATATTAACGTCTATTTCGCTCTATCTCGCTTATTTACCGAGATAATTGAGAAAATCTGAAAAATTCCGCGGATACTGAATATCCCAAATCCTTGCGGCTTTTGGCCCTTCAGAATCCCCCATTATCGTGCGTTTCACTCAATTCTTTGCGAAATTTCAAGGAAAACCCCGTATTCCCTCGGGAAATGGGTGAAAAATGAGGATAAAGGAATATTCGAAGGAAATCAGCCATCATGAAAATCCCGATTTTCAAATCTTCATAACTTTTTTTCTGTGGCGTATTTCCTGATGAAATTTTACAGTGACACTGCCTAGGTCGTCAGGAAGTAGCCTGCAAAATTTCATAACAGTATCGCAAACGATTCTGAAGATTCGATAGAGCGGAAATGGTCAATTTCATAGAGCAAAGGCCATTGCCTCTGGGTTTGGCCTGAAAATTCCGCAAACACTGGATATCCCGAATCCTTGCGGCTTTTGGCCCTTCAGGATCCCCCATCATCGTGTGTTTTACTCAATTCTTTGCGAAATTTCAAGGAAAACCCCGTATTCCCTCGGGAAATGGGTGAAAAATGAGGATGAAAGAATATTCGAAGGAAATCAGCCATCATGAAAATCCCGATTTTCAAATCTTCATAACTTTTTTTCTGTGGCGTATTTCCTGATGAAATTTTACAGTGACACTGCCTAGGTCGTCAGGAAGTAGCCTGCAAAATTCCACAACAGTATCGCAAATGGTTCAGCGAATTCGATAGAGCAGACATTGACATTTTTACTGATCCCATATTAACGTCCATATCGCTCTATCTCGCTTATTTACCGAGATAATCGCGAAAAACTGAAAATACTCCTTTCCTGATCTCAAATTAGTGCCTATTTCGCTCTATCTCGCTTATTTACCGAGATAATCGCGAAAAACTGGAACTTTTTCTTCCTGACTCCATATTAACGTCTATTTCGCTCTATCTCGCTTATTTACCGAGATAATTGAGAAAAACTGAAAAATTCCGCGGATACTGAATATCCCAAATCCTTGCGGCTTTTGGCCCTTCAGAATCCCCCATTATCGTGCGTTTCACTCAATTCTTTGCGAAATTTCAAGGAAAACCCCGTATTCCCTCGGGAAATGGGTGAAAAATGAGGATAAAGGAATATTCGAAGGAAATCAGCCATCATGAAAATCCCGATTTTCAAATCTTCATAACTTTTTTTCTGTGGCGTATTTCCTGATGAAATTTTACAGTGACACTGCCTAGGTCGTCAGGAAGTAGCCTGCAAAATTTCATAACAGTATCGCAAACGATTCTGAAGATTCGATAGAGCGGAAATGGTCAATTTCATAGAGCAAAGGCCATTGCCTCTGGGTTTGGCCTGAAAATTCCGCAAACACTGGATATCCCGAATCCTTGCGGCTTTTGGCCCTTCAGGATCCCCCATCATCGTGCGTTTCACTCAATTCTTTGCGAAATTTCAAGGAAAACCCCGTATTCCCTCGGGAAATGGGTGAAAAATGAGGATGAAGGAATATTCGAAGGAAATCAGCCATCATGAAAATCCCGATTTTCAAATCTTCATAACTTTTTTTCTGTGGCGTATTTCCTGATGAAATTTTACAGTGACACTGCCTAGGTCGTCAGGAAGTAGCCTGCAAAATTCCACAACAGTATCGCAAATGGTTCAGCGAATTCGATAGAGCAGACATTGACATTTTTACTGATCCCATATTAACGTCCATATCGCTCTATCTCGCTTATTTACCGAGATAATCGCGAAAAACTGAAAATACTCCTTTCCTGATCTCAAATTAGTGCCTATTTCGCTCTATCTCGCTTATTTACCGAGATAATCGCGAAAAACTGGAACTTTTTCTTCCTGACTCCATATTAACGTCTATTTCGCTCTATCTCGCTTATTTACCGAGATAATTGAGAAAAACTGAAAAATTCCGCGGATACTGAATATCCCAAATCCTTGCGGCTTTTGGCCCTTCAGAATCCCCCATTATCGTGCGTTTCACTCAATTCTTTGCGAAATTTCAAGGAAAACCCCGTATTCCCTCGGGAAATGGGTGAAAAATGAGGATAAAGGAATATTCGAAGGAAATCAGCCATCATGAAAATCCCGATTTTCAAAACTTCATAACTTTTTTTCTGTGGCGTATTTCCTGATGAAATTTTACAGTGACACTGCCTAGGTCGTCAGGAAGTAGCCTGCAAAATTTCATAACAGTATCGCAAACGATTCTGAAGATTCGATAGAGCGGAAATGGTCAATTTCATAGAGCAAAGGCCATTGCCTCTGGGTTTGGCCTGAAAATTCCGCAAACACTGGATATCCCGAATCCTTGCGGCTTTTGGCCCTTCAGGATCCCCCATCATCGTGCGTTTCACTCAATTCTTTGCGAAATTTCAAGGAAAACCCCGTATTCCCTCGGGAAATGGGTGAAAAATGAGGATGAAGGAATATTCGAAGGAAATCAGCCATCATGAAAATCCCGATTTTCAAATCTTCATAACTTTTTTTCTGTGGCGTATTTCCTGATGAAATTTTACAGTGACACTGCCTAGGTCGTCAGGAAGTAGCCTGCAAAATTCCACAACAGTATCGCAAATGGTTCAGCGAATTCGATAGAGCAGACATTGACATTTTTACTGATCCCATATTAACGTCCATATCGCTCTATCTCGCTTATTTACCGAGATAATCGCGAAAAACTGGAACTTTTTCTTCCTGACTCCATATTAACGTCTATTTCGCTCTATCTCGCTTATTTACCGAGATAATTGAGAAAAACTGAAAAATTCCGCGGATACTGAATATCCCAAATCCTTGCGGCTTTTGGCCCTTCAGAATCCCCCATTATCGTGCGTTTCACTCAATTCTTTGCGAAATTTCAAGGAAAACCCCGTATTCCCTCGGGAAATGGGTGAAAAATGAGGATAAAGGAATATTCGAAGGAAATCAGCCATCATGAAAATCCCGATTTTCAAATCTTCATAACTTTTTTTCTGTGGCGTATTTCCTGATGAAATTTTACAGTGACACTGCCTAGGTCGTCAGGAAGTAGCCTGCAAAATTTCATAACAGTATCGCAAACGATTCTGAAGATTCGATAGAGCGGAAATGGTCAATTTCATAGAGCAAAGGCCATTGCCTCTGGGTTTGGCCTGAAAATTCCGCAAACACTGGATATCCCGAATCCTTGCGGCTTTTGGCCCTTCAGGATCCCCCATCATCGTGCGTTTCACTCAATTCTTTGCGAAATTTCAAGGAAAACCCCGTATTCCCTCGGGAAATGGGTGAAAAATGAGGATGAAGGAATATTCGAAGGAAATCAGCCATCATGAAAATCCCGATTTTCAAATCTTCATAACTTTTTTTCTGTGGCGTATTTCCTGATGAAATTTTACAGTGACACTGCCTAGGTCGTCAGGAAGTAGCCTGCAAAATTCCACAACAGTATCGCAAATGGTTCAGCGAATTCGATAGAGCAGACATTGACATTTTTACTGATCCCATATTAACGTCCATATCGCTCTATCTCGCTTATTTACCGAGATAATCGCGAAAAACTGAAAATACTCCTTTCCTGATCTCAAATTAGTGCCTATTTCGCTCTATCTCGCTTATTTACCGAGATAATCGCGAAAAACTGGAACTTTTTCTTCCTGACTCCATATTAACGTCTATTTCGCTCTATCTCGCTTATTTACCGAGATAATTGAGAAAAACTGAAAAATTCCGCGGATACTGAATATCCCAAATCCTTGCGGCTTTTGGCCCTTCAGAATCCCCCATTATCGTGCGTTTCACTCAATTCTTTGCGAAATTTCAAGGAAAACCCCGTATTCCCTCGGGAAATGGGTGAAAAATGAGGATAAAGGAATATTCGAAGGAAATCAGCCATCATGAAAATCCCGATTTTCAAATCTTCATAACTTTTTTTCTGTGGCGTATTTCCTGATGAAATTTTACAGTGACACTGCCTAGGTCGTCAGGAAGTAGCCTGCAAAATTTCATAACAGTATCGCAAACGATTCTGAAGATTCGATAGAGCGGAAATGGTCAATTTCATAGAGCAAAGGCCATTGCCTCTGGGTTTGGCCTGAAAATTCCGCAAACACTGGATATCCCGAATCGTTGCGGCTTTTGGCCCTTCAGGATCCCCCATCATCGTGTGTTTTACTCAATTCTTTGCGAAATTTCAAGGAAAACCCCGTATTCCCTCGGGAAATGGGTGAAAAATGAGGATGAAGGAATATTCAAAGGAAATCAGCCATCATGAAAATCCCGATTTTCAAATCTTCATAACTTTTTTTCTGTGGCGTATTTCCTGATGAAATTTTACAGTGACACTGCCTAGGTCGTCAGGAAGTAGCCTGCAAAATTCCACAACAGTATCGCAAATGGTTCAGCGAATTCGATAGAGCAGACATTGACATTTTTACTGATCCCATATTAACGTCCATATCGCTCTATCTCGCTTATTTACCGAGATAATCGCGAAAAACTGAAAATACTCCTTTCCTGATCTCAAATTAGTGCCTATTTCGCTCTATCTCGCTTATTTACCGAGATAATCGCGAAAAACTGGAACTTTTTCTTCCTGACTCCATATTAACGTCTATTTCGCTCTATCTCGCTTATTTACCGAGATAATTGAGAAAAACTGAAAAATTCCGCGGATACTGAATATCCCAAATCCTTGCGGCTTTTGGCCCTTCAGAATCCCCCATTATCGTGCGTTTCACTCAATTCTTTGCGAAATTTCAAGGAAAACCCCGTATTCCCTCGGGAAATGGGTGAAAAATGAGGATAAAGGAATATTCGAAGGAAATCAGCCATCATGAAAATCCCGATTTTCAAATCTTCATAACTTTTTTTCTGTGGCGTATTTCCTGATGAAATTTTACAGTGACACTGCCTAGGTCGTCAGGAAGTAGCCTGCAAAATTTCATAACAGTATCGCAAACGATTCTGAAGATTCGATAGAGCGGAAATGGTCAATTTCATAGAGCAAAGGCCATTGCCTCTGGGTTTGGCCTGAAAATTCCGCAAACACTGGATATCCCGAATCCTTGCGGCTTTTGGCCCTTCAGGATCCCCCATCATCGTGCGTTTCACTCAATTCTTTGCGAAATTTCAAGGAAAACCCCGTATTCCCTCGGGAAATGGGTGAAAAATGAGGATGAAGGAATATTCGAAGGAAATCAGCCATCATGAAAATCCCGATTTTCAAATCTTCATAACTTTTTTTCTGTGGCGTATTTCCTGATGAAATTTTACAGTGACACTGCCTAGGTCGTCAGGAAGTAGCCTGCAAAATTCCACAACAGTATCGCAAATGGTTCAGCGAATTCGATAGAGCAGACATTGACATTTTTACTGATCCCATATTAACGTCCATATCGCTCTATCTCGCTTATTTACCGAGATAATCGCGAAAAACTGAAAATACTCCTTTCCTGATCTCAAATTAGTGCCTATTTCGCTCTATCTCGCTTATTTACCGAGATAATCGCGAAAAACTGGAACTTTTTCTTCCTGACTCCATATTAACGTCTATTTCGCTCTATCTCGCTTATTTACCGAGATAATTGAGAAAAACTGAAAAATTCCGCGGATACTGAATATCCCAAATCCTTGCGGCTTTTGGCCCTTCAGAATCCCCCATTATCGTGCGTTTCACTCAATTCTTTGCGAAATTTCAAGGAAAACCCCGTATTCCCTCGGGAAATGGGTGAAAAATGAGGATAAAGGAATATTCGAAGGAAATCAGCCATCATGAAAATCCCGATTTTCAAATCTTCATAACTTTTTTTCTGTGGCGTATTTCCTGATGAAATTTTACAGTGACACTGCCTAGGTCGTCAGGAAGTAGCCTGCAAAATTTCATAACAGTATCGCAAACGATTCTGAAGATTCGATAGAGCGGAAATGGTCAATTTCATAGAGCAAAGGCCATTGCCTCTGGGTTTGGCCTGAAAATTCCGCAAACACTGGATATCCCGAATCCTTGCGGCTTTTGGCCCTTCAGGATCCCCCATCATCGTGTGTTTTACTCAATTCTTTGCGAAATTTCAAGGAAAACCCCGTATTCCCTCGGGAAATGGGTGAAAAATGAGGATGAAAGAATATTCGAAGGAAATCAGCCATCATGAAAATCCCGATTTTCAAATCTTCATAACTTTTTTTCTGTGGCGTATTTCCTGATGAAATTTTACAGTGACACTGCCAAGGTCGTCAGGAAGTAGCCTGCAAAATTCCACAACAGTATCGCAAATGGTTCAGCGAATTCGATAGAGCAGACATTGACATTTTTACTGATCCCATATTAACGTCCATATGGCTCTATCTCGCTTATTTACCGAGATAATCGCGAAAAACTGAAAATACTCCTTTCCTGATCTCAAATTAGTGCCTATTTCGCTCTATCTCGCTTATTTACCGAGATAATCGCGAAAAACTGGAACTTTTTCTTCCTGACTCCATATTAACGTCTATTTCGCTCTATCTCGCTTATTTACCGAGATAATTGAGAAAAACTGAAAAATTCCGCGGATACTGAATATCCCAAATCCTTGCGGCTTTTGGCCCTTCAGAATCCCCCATTATCGTGCGTTTCACTCAATTCTTTGCGAAATTTCAAGGAAAACCCCGTATTCCCTCGGGAAATGGGTGAAAAATGAGGATAAAGGAATATTCGAAGGAAATCAGCCATCATGAAAATCCCGATTTTCAAATCTTCATAACTTTTTTTCTGTGGCGTATTTCCTGATGAAATTTTACAGTGACACTGCCTAGGTCGTCAGGAAGTAGCCTGCAAAATTTCATAACAGTATCGCAAACGATTCTGAAGATTCGATAGAGCGGAAATGGTCAATTTCATAGAGCAAAGGCCATTGCCTCTGGGTTTGGCCTGAAAATTCCGCAAACACTGGATATCCCGAATCCTTGCGGCTTTTGGCCCTTCAGGATCCCCCATCATCGTGCGTTTCACTCAATTCTTTGCGAAATTTCAAGGAAAACCCCGTATTCCCTCGGGAAATGGGTGAAAAATGAGGATGAAGGAATATTCGAAGGAAATCAGCCATCATGAAAATCCCGATTTTCAAATCTTCATAACTTTTTTTCTGTGGCGTATTTCCTGATGAAATTTTACAGTGACACTGCCTAGGTCGTCAGGAAGTAGCCTGCAAAATTCCACAACAGTATCGCAAATGGTTCAGCGAATTCGATAGAGCAGACATTGACATTTTTACTGATCCCATATTAACGTCCATATCGCTCTATCTCGCTTATTTACCGAGATAATCGCGAAAAACTGAAAATACTCCTTTCCTGATCTCAAATTAGTGCCTATTTCGCTCTATCTCGCTTATTTACCGAGATAATCGCGAAAAACTGGAACTTTTTCTTCCTGACTCCATATTAACGTCTATTTCGCTCTATCTCGCTTATTTACCGAGATAATTGAGAAAAACTGAAAAATTCCGCGGATACTGAATATCCCAAATCCTTGCGGCTTTTGGCCCTTCAGAATCCCCCATTATCGTGCGTTTCACTCAATTCTTTGCGAAATTTCAAGGAAAACCCCGTATTCCCTCGGGAAATGGGTGAAAAATGAGGATAAAGGAATATTCGAAGGAAATCAGCCATCATGAAAATCCCGATTTTCAAATCTTCATAACTTTTTTTCTGTGGCGTATTTCCTGATGAAATTTTACAGTGACACTGCCTAGGTCGTCAGGAAGTAGCCTGCAAAATTTCATAACAGTATCGCAAACGATTCTGAAGATTCGATAGAGCGGAAATGGTCAATTTCATAGAGCAAAGGCCATTGCCTCTGGGTTTGGCCTGAAAATTCCGCAAACACTGGATATCCCGAATCCTTGCGGCTTTTGGCCCTTCAGGATCCCCCATCATCGTGCGTTTCACTCAATTCTTTGCGAAATTTCAAGGAAAACCCCGTATTCCCTCGGGAAATGGGTGAAAAATGAGGATGAAGGAATATTCGAAGGAAATCAGCCATCATGAAAATCCCGATTTTCAAATCTTCATAACTTTTTTTCTGTGGCGTATTTCCTGATGAAATTTTACAGTGACACTGCCTAGGTCGTCAGGAAGTAGCCTGCAAAATTCCACAACAGTATCGCAAATGGTTCAGCGAATTCGATAGAGCAGACATTGACATTTTTACTGATCCCATATTAACGTCCATATCGCTCTATCTCGCTTATTTACCGAGATAATCGCGAAAAACTGAAAATACTCCTTTCCTGATCTCAAATTAGTGCCTATTTCGCTCTATCTCGCTTATTTACCGAGATAATCGCGAAAAACTGGAACTTTTTCTTCCTGACTCCATATTAACGTCTATTTCGCTCTATCTCGCTTATTTACCGAGATAATTGAGAAAAACTGAAAAATTCCGCGGATACTGAATATCCCAAATCCTTGCGGCTTTTGGCCCTTCAGAATCCCCCATTATCGTGCGTTTCACTCAATTCTTTGCGAAATTTCAAGGAAAACCCCGTATTCCCTCGGGAAATGGGTGAAAAATGAGGATAAAGGAATATTCGAAGGAAATCAGCCATCATGAAAATCCCGATTTTCAAATCTTCATAACTTTTTTTCTGTGGCGTATTTCCTGATGAAATTTTACAGTGACGCTGCCTAGGTCGTCAGGAAGTAGCCTGCAAAATTTCATAACAGTATCGCAAACGATTCTGAAGATTCGATAGAGCGGAAATGGTCAATTTCATAGAGCAAAGGCCATTGCCTCTGGGTTTGGCCTGAAAATTCCGCAAACACTGGATATCCCGAATCCTTGCGGCTTTTGGCCCTTCAGGATCCCCCATCATCGTGTGTTTTACTCAATTCTTTGCGAAATTTCAAGGAAAACCCCGTATTCCCTCGGGAAATGGGTGAAAAATGAGGATGAAAGAATATTCGAAGGAAATCAGCCATCATGAAAATCCCGATTTTCAAATCTTCATAACTTTTTTTCTGTGGCGTATTTCCTGATGAAATTTTACAGTGACACTGCCTAGGTCGTCAGGAAGTAGCCTGCAAAATTCCACAACAGTATCGCAAATGGTTCAGCGAATTCGATAGAGCAGACATTGACATTTTTACTGATCCCATATTGACGTCCATATCGCTCTATCTCGCTTATTTACCGAGATAATCGCGAAAAACTGAAAATACTCCTTTCCTGATCTCAAATTAGTGCCTATTTCGCTCTATCTCGCTTATTTACCGAGATAATCGCGAAAAACTGGAACTTTTTCTTCCTGACTCCATATTAACGTCTATTTCGCTCTATCTCGCTTATTTACCGAGATAATTGAGAAAAACTGAAAAATTCCGCGGATACTGAATATCCCAAATCCTTGCGGCTTTTGGCCCTTCAGAATCCCCCATTATCGTGCGTTTCACTCAATTCTTTGCGAAATTTCAAGGAAAACCCCGTATTCCCTCGGGAAATGGGTGAAAAATGAGGATAAAGGAATATTCGAAGGAAATCAGCCATCATGAAAATCCCGATTTTCAAATCTTCATAACTTTTTTTCTGTGGCGTATTTCCTGATGAAATTTTACAGTGACACTGCCTAGGTCGTCAGGAAGTAGCCTGCAAAATTCCACAACAGTATCGCAAATGGTTCAGCGAATTCGATAGAGCAGACATTGACATTTTTACTGATCCCATATTAACGTCCATATCGCTCTATCTCGCTTATTTACCGAGATAATCGCGAAAAACTGGAACTTTTTCTTCCTGACTCCATATTAACGTCTATTTCGCTCTATCTCGCTTATTTACCGAGATAATTGAGAAAAACTGAAAAATTCCGCGGATACTGAATATCCCAAATCCTTGCGGCTTTTGGCCCTTCAGAATCCCCCATTATCGTGCGTTTCACTCAATTCTTTGCGAAATTTCAAGGAAAACCCCGTATTCCCTCGGGAAATGGGTGAAAAATGAGGATAAAGGAATATTCGAAGGAAATCAGCCATCATGAAAATCCCGATTTTCAAATCTTCATAACTTTTTTTCTGTGGCGTATTTCCTGATGAAATTTTACAGTGACACTGCCTAGGTCGTCAGGAAGTAGCCTGCAAAATTTCATAACAGTATCGCAAACGATTCTGAAGATTCGATAGAGCGGAAATGGTCAATTTCATAGAGCAAAGGCCATTGCCTCTGGGTTTGGCCTGAAAATTCCGCAAACACTGGATATCCCGAATCCTTGCGGCTTTTGGCCCTTCAGGATCCCCCATCATCGTGCGTTTCACTCAATTCTTTGCGAAATTTCAAGGAAAACCCCGTATTCCCTCGGGAAATGGGTGAAAAATGAGGATGAAGGAATATTCGAAGGAAATCAGCCATCATGAAAATCCCGATTTTCAAATCTTCATAACTTTTTTTCTGTGGCGTATTTCCTGATGAAATTTTACAGTGACACTGCCTAGGTCGTCAGGAAGTAGCCTGCAAAATTCCACAACAGTATCGCAAATGGTTCAGCGAATTCGATAGAGCAGACATTGACATTTTTACTGATCCCATATTAACGTCCATATCGCTCTATCTCGCTTATTTACCGAGATAATCGCGAAAAACTGGAACTTTTTCTTCCTGACTCCATATTAACGTCTATTTCGCTCTATCTCGCTTATTTACCGAGATAATTGAGAAAAACTGAAAAATTCCGCGGATACTGAATATCCCAAATCCTTGCGGCTTTTGGCCCTTCAGAATCCCCCATTATCGTGCGTTTCACTCAATTCTTTGCGAAATTTCAAGGAAAACCCCGTATTCCCTCGGGAAATGGGTGAAAAATGAGGATAAAGGAATATTCGAAGGAAATCAGCCATCATGAAAATCCCGATTTTCAAATCTTCATAACTTTTTTTCTGTGGCGTATTTCCTGATGAAATTTTACAGTGACACTGCCTAGGTCGTCAGGAAGTAGCCTGCAAAATTTCATAACAGTATCGCAAACGATTCTGAAGATTCGATAGAGCGGAAATGGTCAATTTCATAGAGCAAAGGCCATTGCCTCTGGGTTTGGCCTGAAAATTCCGCAAACACTGGATATCCCGAATCCTTGCGGCTTTTGGCCCTTCAGGATCCCCCATCATCGTGTGTTTTACTCAATTCTTTGCGAAATTTCAAGGAAAACCCCGTATTCCCTCGGGAAATGGGTGAAAAATGAGGATGAAAGAATATTCGAAGGAAATCAGCCATCATGAAAATCCCGATTTTCAAATCTTCATAACTTTTTTTCTGTGGCGTATTTCCTGATGAAATTTTACAGTGACACTGCCTAGGTCGTCAGGAAGTAGCCTGCAAAATTCCACAACAGTATCGCAAATGGTTCAGCGAATTCGATAGAGCAGACATTGACATTTTTACTGATCCCATATTAACGTCCATATCGCTCTATCTCGCTTATTTACCGAGATAATCGCGAAAAACTGAAAATACTCCTTTCCTGGTCTCAAATTAGTGCCTATTTCGCTCTATCTCGCTTATTTACCGAGATAATCGCGAAAAACTGGAACTTTTTCTTCCTGACTCCATATTAACGTCTATTTCGCTCTATCTCGCTTATTTACCGAGATAATTGAGAAAAACTGAAAAATTCCGCGGATACTGAATATCCCAAATCCTTGCGGCTTTTGGCCCTTCAGAATCCCCCATTATCGTGCGTTTCACTCAATTCTTTGCGAAATTTCAAGGAAAACCCCGTATTCCCTCGGGAAATGGGTGAAAAATGAGGATAAAGGAATATTCGAAGGAAATCAGCCATCATGAAAATCCCGATTTTCAAATCTTCATAACTTTTTTTCTGTGGCGTATTTCCTGATGAAATTTTACAGTGACACTGCCTAGGTCGTCAGGAAGTAGCCTGCAAAATTTCATAACAGTATCGCAAACGATTCTGAAGATTCGATAGAGCGGAAATGGTCAATTTCATAGAGCAAAGGCCATTGCCTCTGGGTTTGGCCTGAAAATTCCGCAAACACTGGATATCCCGAATCCTTGCGGCTTTTGGCCCTTCAGGATCCCCCATCATCGTGCGTTTCACTCAATTCTTTGCGAAATTTCAAGGAAAACCCCGTATTCCCTCGGGAAATGGGTGAAAAATGAGGATGAAGGAATATTCGAAGGAAATCAGCCATCATGAAAATCCCGATTTTCAAATCTTCATAACTTTTTTTCTGTGGCGTATTTCCTGATGAAATTTTACAGTGACACTGCCTAGGTCGTCAGGAAGTAGCCTGCAAAATTCCACAACAGTATCGCAAATGGTTCAGCGAATTCGATAGAGCAGACATTGACATTTTTACTGATCCCATATTAACGTCCATATCGCTCTATCTCGCTTATTTACCGAGATAATCGCGAAAAACTGAAAATACTCCTTTCCTGATCTCAAATTAGTGCCTATTTCGCTCTATTCCGCTTATTTACCGAGATAATCGCGAAAAACTGGAACTTTTTCTTCCTGACTCCATATTAACGTCTATTTCGCTCTATCTCGCTTATTTACCGAGATAATTGAGAAAAACTGAAAAATTCCGCGGATACTGAATATCCCAAATCCTTGCGGCTTTTGGCCCTTCAGAATCCCCCATTATCGTGCGTTTCACTCAATTCTTTGCGAAATTTCAAGGAAAACCCCGTATTCCCTCGGGAAATGGGTGAAAAATGAGGATAAAGGAATATTCGAAGGAAATCAGCCATCATGAAAATCCCGATTTTCAAATCTTCATAACTTTTTTTCTGTGGCGTATTTCCTGATGAAATTTTACAGTGACACTGCCTAGGTCGTCAGGAAGTAGCCTGCAAAATTTCATAACAGTATCGCAAACGATTCTGAAGATTCGATAGAGCGGAAATGGTCAATTTCATAGAGCAAAGGCCATTGCCTCTGGGTTTGGCCTGAAAATTCCGCAAACACTGGATATCCCGAATCCTTGCGGCTTTTGGCCCTTCAGGATCCCCCATCATCGTGCGTTTCACTCAATTCTTTGCGAAATTTCAAGGAAAACCCCGTATTCCCTCGGGAAATGGGTGAAAAATGAGGATGAAGGAATATTCGAAGGAAATCAGCCATCATGAAAATCCCGATTTTCAAATCTTCATAACTTTTTTTCTGTGGCGTATTTCCTGATGAAATTTTACAGTGACACTGCCTAGGTCGTCAGGAAGTAGCCTGCAAAATTCCACAACAGTATCGCAAATGGTTCAGCGAATTCGATAGAGCAGACATTGACATTTTTACTGATCCCATATTAACGTCCATATCGCTCTATCTCGCTTATTTACCGAGATAATCGCGAAAAACTGAAAATACTCCTTTCCTGATCTCAAATTAGTGCCTATTTCGCTCTATCTCGCTTATTTACCGAGATAATCGCGAAAAACTGGAACTTTTTCTTCCTGACTCCATATTAACGTCTATTTCGCTCTATCTCGCTTATTTACCGAGATAATTGAGAAAATCTGAAAAATTCCGCGGATACTGAATATCCCAAATCCTTGCGGCTTTTGGCCCTTCAGAATCCCCCATTATCGTGCGTTTCACTCAATTCTTTGCGAAATTTCAAGGAAAACCCCGTATTCCCTCGGGAAATGGGTGAAAAATGAGGATAAAGGAATATTCGAAGGAAATCAGCCATCATGAAAATCCCGATTTTCAAATCTTCATAACTTTTTTTCTGTGGCGTATTTCCTGATGAAATTTTACAGTGACACTGCCTAGGTCGTCAGGAAGTAGCCTGCAAAATTTCATAACAGTATCGCAAACGATTCTGAAGATTCGATAAAGCGGAAATGGTCAATTTCATAGAGCAAAGGCCATTGCCTCTGGGTTTGGCCTGAAAATTCCGCAAACACTGGATATCCCGAATCCTTGCGGCTTTTGGCCCTTCAGGATCCCCCATCATCGTGTGTTTTACTCAATTCTTTGCGAAATTTCAAGGAAAACCCCGTATTCCCTCGGGAAATGGGTGAAAAATGAGGATGAAAGAATATTCGAAGGAAATCAGCCATCATGAAAATCCCGATTTTCAAATCTTCATAACTTTTTTTCTGTGGCGTATTTCCTGATGAAATTTTACAGTGACACTGCCTAGGTCGTCAGGAAGTAGCCTGCAAAATTCCACAACAGTATCGCAAATGGTTCAGCGAATTCGATAGAGCAGACATTGACATTTTTACTGATCCCATATTAACGTCCATATCGCTCTATCTCGCTTATTTACCGAGATAATCGCGAAAAACTGAAAATACTCCTTTCCTGATCTCAAATTAGTGCCTATTTCGCTCTATCTCGCTTATTTACCGAGATAATCGCGAAAAACTGGAACTTTTTCTTCCTGACTCCATATTAACGTCTATTTCGCTCTATCTCGCTTATTTACCGAGATAATTGAGAAAAACTGAAAAATTCCGCGGATACTGAATATCCCAAATCCTTGCGGCTTTTGGCCCTTCAGAATCCCCCATTATCGTGCGTTTCACTCAATTCTTTGCGAAATTTCAAGGAAAACCCCGTATTCCCTCGGGAAATGGGTGAAAAATGAGGATAAAGGAATATTCGAAGGAAATCAGCCATCATGAAAATCCCGATTTTCAAATCTTCATAACTTTTTTTCTGTGGCGTATTTCCTGATGAAATTTTACAGTGACACTGCCTAGGTCGTCAGGAAGTAGCCTGCAAAATTTCATAACAGTATCGCAAACGATTCTGAAGATTCGATAGAGCGGAAATGGTCAATTTCATAGAGCAAAGGCCATTGCCTCTGGGTTTGGCCTGAAAATTCCGCAAACACTGGATATCCCGAATCCTTGCGGCTTTTGGCCCTTCAGGATCCCCCATCATCGTGCGTTTCACTCAATTCTTTGCGAAATTTCAAGGAAAACCCCGTATTCCCTCGGGAAATGGGTGAAAAATGAGGATGAAGGAATATTCGAAGGAAATCAGCCATCATGAAAATCCCGATTTTCAAATCTTCATAACTTTTTTTCTGTGGCGTATTTCCTGATGAAATTTTACAGTGACACTGCCTAGGTCGTCAGGAAGTAGCCTGCAAAATTCCACAACAGTATCGCAAATGGTTCAGCGAATTCGATAGAGCAGACATTGACATTTTTACTGATCCCATATTAACGTCCATATCGCTCTATCTCGCTTATTTACCGAGATAATCGCGAAAAACTGAAAATACTCCTTTCCTGATCTCAAATTAGTGCCTATTTCGCTCTATCTCGCTTATTTACCGAGATAATCGCGAAAAACTGGAACTTTTTCTTCCTGACTCCATATTAACGTCTATTTCGCTCTATCTCGCTTATTTACCGAGATAATTGAGAAAAACTGAAAAATTCCGCGGATACTGAATATCCCAAATCCTTGCGGCTTTTGGCCCTTCAGAATCCCCCATTATCGTGCGTTTCACTCAATTCTTTGCGAAATTTCAAGGAAAACCCCGTATTCCCTCGGGAAATGGGTGAAAAATGAGGATAAAGGAATATTCGAAGGAAATCAGCCATCATGAAAATCCCGATTTTCAAATCTTCATAACTTCTTTTCTGTGGCGTATTTCCTGATGAAATTTTACAGTGACACTGCCTAGGTCGTCAGGAAGTAGCCTGCAAAATTTCATAACAGTATCGCAAACGATTCTGAAGATTCGATAGAGCGGAAATGGTCAATTTCATAGAGCAAAGGCCATTGCCTCTGGGTTTGGCCTGAAAATTCCGCAAACACTGGATATCCCGAATCCTTGCGGCTTTTGGCCCTTCAAGATCCCCCATCATCGTGTGTTTTACTCAATTCTTTGCGAAATTTCAAGGAAAACCCCGTATTCCCTCGGGAAATGGGTGAAAAATGAGGATGAAAGAATATTCGAAGGAAATCAGCCATCATGAAAATCCCGATTTTCAAATCTTCATAACTTTTTTTCTGTGGCGTATTTCCTGATGAAATTTTACAGTGACACTGCCTAGGTCGTCAGGAAGTAGCCTGCAAAATTCCACAACAGTATCGCAAATGGTTCAGCGAATTCGATAGAGCAGACATTGACATTTTTACTGATCCCATATTAACGTCCATATCGCTCTATCTCGCTTATTTACCGAGATAATCGCGAAAAACTGAAAATACTCCTTTCCTGATCTCAAATTAGTGCCTATTTCGCTCTATCTCGCTTATTTACCGAGATAATCGCGAAAAACTGGAACTTTTTCTTCCTGACTCCATATTAACGTCTATTTCGCTCTATCTCGCTTATTTACCGAGATAATTGAGAAAAACTGAAAAATTCCGCGGATACTGAATATCCCAAATCCTTGCGGCTTTTGGCCCTTCAGAATCCCCCATTATCGTGCGTTTCACTCAATTCTTTGCGAAATTTCAAGGAAAACCCCGTATTCCCTCGGGAAATGGGTGAAAAATGAGGATAAAGGAATATTCGAAGGAAATCAGCCATCATGAAAATCCCGATTTTCAAATCTTCATAACTTTTTTTCTGTGGCGTATTTCCTGATGAAATTTTACAGTGACACTGCCTAGGTCGTCAGGAAGTAGCCTGCAAAATTTCATAACAGTATCGCAAACGATTCTGAAGATTCGATAGAGCGGAAATGGTCAATTTCATAGAGCAAAGGCCATTGCCTCTGGGTTTGGCCTGAAAATTCCGCAAACACTGGATATCCCGAATCCTTGCGGCTTTTGGCCCTTCAGGATCCCCCATCATCGTGCGTTTCACTCAATTCTTTGCGAAATTTCAAGGAAAACCCCGTATTCCCTCGGGAAATGGGTGAAAAATGAGGATGAAGGAATATTCGAAGGAAATCAGCCATCATGAAAATCCCGATTTTCAAATCTTCATAACTTTTTTTCTGTGGCGTATTTCCTGATGAAATTTTACAGTGACACTGCCTAGGTCGTCAGGAAGTAGCCTGCAAAATTCCACAACAGTATCGCAAATGGTTCAGCGAATTCGATAGAGCAGACATTGACATTTTTACTGATCCCATATTAACGTCCATATCGCTCTATCTCGCTTATTTACCGAGATAATCGCCAAAAACTGAAAATACTCCTTTCCTGATCTCAAATTAGTGCCTATTTCGCTCTATCTCGCTTATTTACCGAGATAATCGCGAAAAACTGGAACTTTTTCTTCCTGACTCCATATTAACGTCTATTTCGCTCTATCTCGCTTATTTACCGAGATAATTGAGAAAAACTGAAAAATTCCGCGGATACTGAATATCCCAAATCCTTGCGGCTTTTGGCCCTTCAGAATCCCCCATTATCGTGCGTTTCACTCAATTCTTTGCGAAATTTCAAGGAAAACCCCGTACTCCCTCGGGAAATGAATGAAAAATGAGGATGAAGGAATATTCGAAGGAAATCAGCCATCATGAAAATCCCGATTTTCAAATCTGCATAACTTTTTTTCTGTGGCGTATTTCCTGATGAAATTTTACAGTGACACTGCCTAGGTCGTCAGGAAGTAGCCTGCAAAATTTCATAACAGTATCGCAAACGATTCTGAAGATTCGATAGAGCGGAAATGGTCAATTTCATAGAGCAAAGGCCATTGCCTCTGGGTTTGGCCTGAAAATTCCGCAAACACTGGATATCCCGAATCCTTGCGGCTTTTGGCCCTTCAGGATCCCCCATCATCGTGCGTTTCACTCAATTCTTTGCGAAATTTCAAGGAAAACCCCGTATTCCCTCGGGAAATGGGTGAAAAATGAGGATGAAGGAATATTCGAAGGAAATCAGCCATCATGAAAATCCCGATTTTCAAATCTTCATAACTTTTTTTCTGTGGCGTATTTCCTGATGAAATTTTACAGTGACACTGCCTAGGTCGTCAGGAAGTAGCCTGCAGAATTTCATAACAGTATCGCAAATGGTTCAGCGAATTCGATAGAGCAGACATTGACATTTTTACTGATCCCATATTAACGTCCATATCGCTCTATCTCGCTTATTTACCGAGATAATCGCGAAAAACTGAAAATACTCCTTTCCTGATCTCAAATTAGTGCCTATTTCGCTCTATCTCGCTTATTTACCGAGATAATCGCGAAAAACTGGAACTTTTTCTTCCTGACTCCATATTAACGTCTATTTCGCTCTATCTCGCTTATTTACCGAGATAATTGAGAAAAACTGAAAAATTCCGCGGATACTGAATATCCCAAATCCTTGCGGCTTTTGGCCCTTCAGGATCCCCCATCATCGTGCGTTTCACTCAATTCTTTGCGAAATTTCAAGGAAAACCCCGTATTCCCTCGGGAAATGGGTGAAAAATGAGGATGAAGGAATATTCGAAGGAAATCAGCCATCATGAAAATCCCGATTTCCAAATCTTCATAACTTTTTTTCTCTGGCGTATTTCCTGATGAAATTTTACAGTGACACTGCCTAGGTCGTCAGGAAGTAGCCTGCAAAATTCAACAACAGTATCGTAAATGGTTCAGCGAATTCGATACAGCAGACATTGACATTTTTACTGATCCCATATTAACGTCCATATCGCTCTATCTCGCTTATTTACCGAGATAATCGCGAAAAACTGAAAATACTCCTTTCCTGATCCCAAATTAGTGCCTATTTCGCTCTATCTCGCTTATTTACCGAGATAATCGCGAAAAACTGGAACTTTTTCTTCCTGACTCCATATTAACGTCTATTTCGCTCTATCTCGCTTATTTACCGAGATAATTGAGAAAAACTGAAAAATTCCGCGGATACTGAATATCCCAAATCCTTGCGGCTTTTGGCCCTTCAGAATCCCCCATTATCGTGCGTTTCACTCAATTCTTTGCGAAATTTCAAGGAAAACCCCGTATTCCCTCGGGAAATGGGTGAAAAATGAGGATGAAGGAATATTCGAAGGAAATCAGCCATCATGAAAATCCCGATTTTCAAATCTTCATAACTTTTTTTCTGTGGCGTATTTCCTGATGAAATTTTACAGTGACACTACCTAGGTCGTCAGGAAGTAGCCTGCAAAATTCCACAACAGTATCGCAAATGGTTCAGCGAATTCGATAGAGCAGACATTGACATTTTTACTGATCCCATATTAACGTCCATATCGCTCTATCTCGCTTATTTACCGAGATAATCGCGAAAAACTGAAAATACTCCTTTCCTGATCTCAAATTAGTGCCTATTTCGCTCTATCTCGCTTATTTACCGAGATAATCGCGAAAAACTGGAACTTTTTCTTCCTGACTCCATATTAACGTCTATTTCGCTCTATCTCGCTTATTTACCGAGATAATTGAGAAAAACTGAAAAATTCCGCGGATACTGAATATCCCAAATCCTTGCGGCTTTTGGCCCTTCAGAATCCCCCATTATCGTGCGTTTCACTCAATTCTTTGCGAAATTTCAAGGAAAACCCCGTATTCCCTCGGGAAATGGGTGAAAAATGAGGATAAAGGAATATTCGAAGGAAATCAGCCATCATGAAAATCCCGATTTTCAAATCTTCATAACTTTTTTTCTGTGGCGTATTTCCTGATGAAATTTTACAGTGACACTGCCTAGGTCGTCAGGAAGTAGCCTGCAAAATTTCATAACAGTATCGCAAACGATTCTGAAGATTCGATAGAGCGGAAATGGTCAATTTCATAGAGCAAAGGCCATTGCCTCTGGGTTTGGCCTGAAAATTCCGCAAACACTGGATATCCCGAATCCTTGCGGCTTTTGGCCCTTCAGGATCCCCCATCATCGTGCGTTTCACTTAATTCTTTGCGAAATTTCACGGAAAACCCCGTATTCCCTCGGGAAATGGGTGAAAAATGAGGATGAAGGAATATTCGAAGGAAATCAGCCATCATGAAAATCCCGATTTTCAAATCTTCATAACTTTTTTTCTGTGGCGTATTTCCTGATGAAATTTTACAGTGACACTGCCTAGGTCGTCAGGAAGTAGCCTGCAGAATTTCATAACAGTATCGCAAATGGTTCAGCGAATTCGATAGAGCAGACATTGACATTTTTACTGATCCCATATTAACGTCCATGTCGCTCTATCTCGCTTATTTACCGAGATAATCGCGAAAAACTGAAGATACTCCTTTCTTGATCCCAAATTAGTGCCTATTTCGCTCTATCTCGCTTATTTACCGAGATAATCGCGAAAAACTGGAACTTTTTCTTCCTGACTCCATATTAACGTCTATTTCGCTCTATCTCGCTTATTTACCGAGATAATTGAGAAAAACTGAAAAATTCCGCGGATACTGAATATCCCAAATCCTTGCGGCTCTTGGCCCTTCAGAATCCCCCATTATCGTGCGTTTCACTCAATTCTTTGCGAAATTTCAAGGAAAACCCCGTACTCCCTCGGGAAATGGGTGAAAAATGAGGATGAAGGAATATTCGAAGGAAATCAGCCATCATGAAAATCCCGATTTCCAAATCTTCATAACTTTTTTTCTCTGGCGTATTTCCTGATGAAATTTTACAGTGACACTGCCTAGGTCGTCAGGAAGTAGCCTGCAAAATTCAACAACAGTATCGCAAATGGTTCAGCGAATTCGATACAGCAGACATTGACATTTTTACTGATCCCATATTAACGTCCATATCGCTCTATCTCGCTTATTTACCGAGATAATCGCGAAAAACTGAAAATACTCCTTTCCTGATCCCAAATTAATGCCTATTTCGCTCTATCTCGCTTATTTACCGAGATAATCGCGAAAAACTGGAACTTTTTCTTCCTGACTCCATATTAACGTCTATTTCGCTCTATCTCGCTTATTTACCGAGATAATTGAGAAAAACTGAAAAATTCCGCGGATACTGAATATCCCAAATCCTTGCGGCTTTTGGCCCTTCAGAATCCCCCATTATCGTGCGTTTCACTCAATTCTTTGCGAAATTTCAAGGAAAACCCCGTATTCCCTCGGGAAATGGGTGAAAAATGAGGATAAAGGAATATTCGAAGGAAATCAGCCATCATGAAAATCCCGATTTTCAAATCTTCATAACTTTTTTTCTGTGGCGTATTTCCTGATGAAATTTTACAGTGACACTGCCTAGGTCGTCAGGAAGTAGCCTGCAAAATTTCATAACAGTATCGCAAACGATTCTGAAGATTCGATAGAGCGGAAATGGTCAATTTCACAGAGCAAAGGCCATTGCCTCTGGGTTTGGCCTGAAAATTCCGCAAACACTGGATATCCCGAATCCTTGCGGCTTTTGGCCCTTCAGGATCCCCCATCATCGTGCGTTTCACTCAATTCTTTGCGAAATTTCAAGGAAAACCCCGTATTCCCTCGGGAAATGGGTGAAAAATGAGGATGAAGGAATATTCGAAGGAAATCAGCCATCATGAAAATTCCGATTTTCAAATCTTCATAACTTTTTTTCTGTGGCGTATTTCCTGATGAAATTTTACAGTGACACTGCCTAGGTCGTCAGGAAGTAGCCTGCAAAATTCCACAACAGTATCGCAAATGGTTCAGCGAATTCGATAGAGCAGACATTGACATTTTTACTGATCCCATATTAACGTCCATATCGCTCTATCTCGCTTATTTACCGAGATAATCGCGAAAAACTGAAAATACTCCTTTCCTGATCTCAAATTAGTGCCTATTTCGCTCTATCTCGCTTATTTACCGAGATAATCGCGAAAAACTGGAACTTTTTCTTCCTGACTCCATATTAACGTCTATTTCGCTCTATCTCGCTTATTTACCGAGATAATTGAGAAAAACTGAAAAATTCCGCGGATACTGAATATCCCAAATCCTTGCGGCTTTTGGCCCTTCAGAATCCCCCATTATCGTGCGTTTCACTCAATTCTTTGCGAAATTTCAAGGAAAACCCCGTATTCCCTCGGGAAATGGGTGAAAAATGAGGATAAAGGAATATTCGAAGGAAATCAGCCATCATGAAAATCCCGATTTTCAAATCTTCATAACTTTTTTTCTGTGGCGTATTTCCTGATGAAATTTTACAGTGACACTGCCTAGGTCGTCAGGAAGTAGCCTGCAAAATTTCATAACAGTATCGCAAACGATTCTGAAGATTCGATAGAGCGGAAATGGTCAATTTCATAGAGCAAAGGCCATTGCCTCTGGGTTTGGCCTGAAAATTCCGCAAACACTGGATATCCCGAATCCTTGCGGCTTTTGGCCCTTCAGGATCCCCCATCATCGTGCGTTTCACTCAATTCTTTGCGAAATTTCAAGGAAAACCCCGTATTCCCTCGGGAAATGGGTGAAAAATGAGGATGAAGGAATATTCGAAGGAAATCAGCCATCATGAAAATCCCGATTTTCAAATCTTCATAACTTTTTTTCTGTGGCGTATTTCCTGATGAAATTTTACAGTGACACTGCCTAGGTCGTCAGGAAGTAGCCTGCAAAATTCCACAACAGTATCGCAAATGGTTCAGCGAATTCGATAGAGCAGACATTGACATTTTTACTGATCCCATATTAACGTCCATATCGCTCTATCTCGCTTATTTACCGAGATAATCGCGAAAAACTGAAAATACTCCTTTCCTGATCTCAAATTAGTGCCTATTTCGCTCTATCTCGCTTATTTACCGAGATAATCGCGAAAAACTGGAACTTTTTCTTCCTGACTCCATATTAACGTCTATTTCGCTCTATCTCGCTTATTTACCGAGATAATTGAGAAAAACTGAAAAATTCCGCGGATACTGAATATCCCAAATCCTTGCGGCTTTTGGCCCTTCAGAATCCCCCATTATCGTGCGTTTCACTCAATTCTTTGCGAAATTTCAAGGAAAACCCCGTATTCCCTCGGGAAATGGGTGAAAAATGAGGATAAAGGAATATTCGAAGGAAATCAGCCATCATGAAAATCCCGATTTTCAAATCTGCATAACTTTTTTTCTGTGGCGTATTTCCTAATGAAATTTTACAGTGACACTGCTTATGTCGTCCCGAAAGAGCCTGCAAAATTTCATAACAGTATCGCAAACGATTCTGAAGATTCGATAGAGCGGAAATGGTCAATTTCATAGAGCAAAGGCCATTGCCTCTGGGTTTGGCCTGAAAATTCCGCAAACACTGGATGTCCCGAATCCTTGCGGCTTTTGGCCCTTCAGGATCCCCCATCATCGTGCGTTTCACTCAATTCTTTGCGAAATTTCAAGGAAAACCCCGTATTCCCTCGGGAAATGGGTGAAAAATGAGGATGAAGGAATATTCGAAGGAAATCAGCCATCATGAAAATCCCGATTTTCAAATCTTCATAACTTTTTTTCTGTGGCGTATTTCCTGATGAAATTTTACAGTGACACTGCCTAGGTCGTCAGGAAGTAGCCTGCAAAATTTCATAACAGTATCGCAAACGATTCTGAAGATTCGATAGAGCGGAAATGGTCAATTTCATAGAGCAAAGGCCATTGCCTCTGGGTTTGGCCTGAAAATTCCGCAAACACTGGATATCCCGAATCCTTGCGGCTTTTGGCCCTTCAGGATCCCCCATCATCGTGCGTTTCACTCAATTCTTTGCGAAATTTCAAGGAAAACCCCGTATTCCCTCGGGAAATGGGTGAAAAATGAGGATGAAGGAATATTCAAAGGAAATCAGCCATCATGAAAATCCCGATTTTCAAATCTTCATAACTTTTTTTCTGTGGCGTATTTCCTGATGAAATTTTACAGTGACACTGCCTAGGTCGTCAGGAAGTAGCCTGCAAAATTTCATAACAGTATCGCAAACGATTCTGAAGATTCGATAGAGCGGAAATGGTCAATTTCATAGAGCAAAGGCCATTGCCTCTGGGTTTGGCCTGAAAATTCCGCAAACACTGGATATCTCGAATCCTTGCGGCTTTTGGCCCTTCAGGATCCCCCATCATCGTGCGTTTCACTCAATTCTTTGCGAAATTTCAAGGAAAACCCCGTATTCCCTCGGGAAATGGGTGAAAAATGAGGATGAAGGAATATTCGAAGGAAATCAGCCATCATGAAAATCCCGATTTTCAAATCTTCATAACTTTTTTTCTGTGGCGTATTTCCTGATGAAATTTTACAGTGACACTGCCTAGGTCGTCAGGAAGTAGCCTGCAGAATTTCATAACAGTATCGCAAATGGTTCAGCGAATTCGATAGAGCAGACATTGACATTTTTACTGATCCCATATTAACGTCCATATCGCTCTATCTCGCTTATTTACCGAGATAATCGCGAAAAACTGAGGATACTCCTTTCCTGATCCCAAATTAGTGCCTATTTTGCTCTATCTCGCTTATTTACCGAGATAATCGCGAAAAACTGGAACTTTTTCTTCCTGACTCCATATTAACGTCTATTTCGCTCTATCTCGCTTATTTACCGAGATAATTGAGAAAAACTGAAAAAATTCCGCAAACACTGGATGTCCCGAATCCTTGCGGCTTTTGGCCCTTCAGGATCCCCCATCATCGTGCGTTCCACTCAATTCTTTGCGAAATTTCAAGGAAAACCTCGTATTCCCTCGGGAAATGGGTGAAAAATGAGGATGAAGGAATATTCGAAGGAAATCAGCCATCATGAAAATCCCGATTTTCAAATCTTCATAACTTTTTTTCTGTGGCGTATTTCCTGATGAAATTTTACAGTGACACTGCCTAGGTCGTCAGGAAGTAGCCTGCAGAATTTCATAACAGTATCGCAAATGGTTCAGCGAATTCGATAGAGCAGACATTGACATTTTTACTGATCCCATATTAACGTCCATATCGCTCTATCTCGCTTATTTACCGAGATAATCGCGAAAAACTGAAGATACTCCTTTCTTGATCCCAAATTAGTGCCTATTTCGCTCTATCTCGCTTATTTACCGAGATAATCGCGAAAAACTGGAACTTTTTCTTCCTGACTCCATATTAACGTCTATTTCGCTCTATCTCGCTTATTTACCGAGATAATTGAGAAAAACTGAGAAATTCCGCGGATACTGATTATCCCAAATCCTTGCGGCTCTTGGCCCTTCAGAATCCCCCATTATCGTGCGTTTCACTCAATTCTTTGCGAAATTTCAAGGAAAACCCCGTACTCCCTCGGGAAATGGGTGAAAAATGAGGATGAAGGAATATTCGAAGGAAATCAGCCATCATGAAAATCCCGATTTCCAAATCTTCATAACTTTTTTTCTCTGGCGTATTTCCTGATGAAATTTTACAGTGACACTGCCTAGGTCGTCAGGAAGTAGCCTGCAAAATTCAACAACAGTATCGCAAATGGTTCAGCGAATTCGATACAGCAGACATTGACATTTTTACTGATCCCATATTAACGTCCATATCGCTCTATCTCGCTTATTTACCGAGATAATCGCGAAAAACTGAAAATACTCCTTTCCTGATCCCAAATTAGTGCCTATTTCGCTCTATCTCGCTTATTTACCGAGATAATCGCGAAAAACTGGAACTTTTTCTTCCTGACTCCATATTAACGTCTATTTCGCTCTATCTCGCTTATTTACCGAGATAATTGAGAAAAACTGAAAAATTCCGCGGATACTGAATATCCCAAATCCTTGCGGCTCTTGGCCCTTCAGAATCCCCCATTATCGTGCGTTTCACTCAATTCTTTGCGAAATTTCAAGGAAAACCCCGTACTCCCTCGGGAAATGAATGAAAAATGAGGATGAAGGAATATTCGAAGGAAATCAGCCATCATGAAAATCCCGATTTTCAAATCTTCATAACTTTTTTTCTGTGGCGTATTTCCTAATGAAATTTTACAGTGACACTGCCTATGTCGTCCCGAAAGAGCCTGCAAAATTTCATAACAGTATCGCAAACGATTCTGAAGATTCGATAGAGCGGAAATGGTCAATTTCATAGAGCAAAGGCCATTGCCTCTGGGTTTGGCCTGAAAATTCCGCAAACACTGGATGTCCCGAATCCTAGCGGCTTTTGGCCCTTCAGGATCCCCCATCATCGTGCGTTTCACTCAATTCTTTGCGAAATTTCAAGGAAAACCCCGTATTCCCTCGGGAAATGGGTGAAAAATGAGGATGAAGGAATATTCGAAGGAAATCAGCCATCATGAAAATCCCGATTTTCAAATCTTCATAACTTTTTTTCTGTGGCGTATTTCCTGATGAAATTTTACAGTGACACTGCCTAGGTCGTCAGGAAGTAGCCTGCAAAATTTCATAACAGTATCGCAAACGATTCTGAAGATTCGATAGAGCGGAAATGGTCAATTTCATAGAGCAAAGGCCATTGCCTCTGGGTTTGGCCTGAAAATTCCGCAAACACTGGATATCCCGAATCCTTGCGGCTTTTGGCCCTTCAGGATCCCCCATCATCGTGCGTTTCACTCAATTCTTTGCGAAATTTCAAGGAAAACCCCGTATTCCCTCGGGAAATGGGTGAAAAATGAGGATGAAGGAATATTCAAAGGAAATCAGCCATCATGAAAATCCCGATTTTCAAATCTTCATAACTTTTTTTCTGTGGCGTATTTCCTGATGAAATTTTACAGTGACACTGCCTAGGTCGTCAGGAAGTAGCCTGCAAAATTTCATAACAGTATCGCAAACGATTCTGAAGATTCGATAGAGCGGAAATGGTCAATTTCATAGAGCAAAGGCCATTGCCTCTGGGTTTGGCCTGAAAATTCGGCAAACACTGGATATCTCGAATCCTTGCGGCTTTTGGCCCTTCAGGATCCCCCATCATCGTGCGTTTCACTCAATTCTTTGCGAAATTTCAAGGAAAACCCCGTATTCCCTCGGGAAATGGGTGAAAAATGAGGATGAAGGAATATTCGAAGGAAATCAGCCATCATGAAAATCCCGATTTTCAAATCTTCATAACTTTTTTTCTGTGGCGTATTTCCTGATGAAATTTTACAGTGACACTGCCTAGGTCGTCAGGAAGTAGCCTGCAGAATTTCATAACAGTATCGCAAATGGTTCAGCGAATTCGATAGAGCAGACATTGACATTTTTACTGATCCCATATTAACGTCCATATCGCTCTATCTCGCTTATTTACCGAGATAATCGCGAAAAACTGAGGATACTCCTTTCCTGATCCCAAATTAGTGCCTATTTTGCTCTATCTCGCTTATTTACCGAGATAATCGCGAAAAACTGGAACTTTTTCTTCCTGACTCCATATTAACGTCTATTTCGCTCTATCTCGCTTATTTACCGAGATAATTGAGAAAAACTGAAAAATTCCGCAAACACTGGATGTCCCGAATCCTTGCGGCTTTTGGCCCTTCAGGATCCCCCATCATCGTGCGTTCCACTCAATTCTTTGCGAAATTTCAAGGAAAACCTCGTATTCCCTCGGGAAATGGGTGAAAAATGAGGATGAAGGAATATTCGAAGGAAATCAGCCATCATGAAAATCCCGATTTTCAAATCTTCATAACTTTTTTTCTGTGGCGTATTTCCTGATGAAATTTTACAGTGACACTGCCTAGGTTGTCAGGAAGTAGCCTGCAAAATTTCATAACAGTATCGCAAACGATTCTGAAGATTCGATAGAGCGGAAATGGTCAATTTCATAGAGCAAAGGCCATTGCCTCTGGGTTTGGCCTGAAAATTCCGCAAACACTGGATATCCCGAATCCTTGCGGCTTTTGGCCCTTCAGGATCCCCCATTATCGTGCGTTTCACTCAATTCTTTGCGAAATTTCAAGGAAAACCCCGTATTCCCTCGGGAAATGGGTGAAAAATGAGGATGAAGGAATATTCGAAGGAAAGCAGCCATCATGAAAATCCCGATTTTCAAATCTTCATAACTTTTTTTCTGTGGCGTATTTCCTGATGAAATTTTACAGTGACACTGCCTAGGTCGTCAGGAAGTAGCCTGCAAAATTCCACAACAGTATCGCAAATGGTTCAGCGAATTCGATAGAGCAGACATTGACATTTTTACTGATCCCATATTAACGTCCATATCGCTCTATCTCGCTTATTTACCGAGATAATCGCGAAAAACTGGAACTTTTTCTTCCTGACTCCATATTAACGTCTATTTCGCTCTATCTCGCTTATTTACCGAGATAATTGAGAAAAACTGAAAAATTCCGCAAACACTGGATGTCCCGAATCCTTGCGGCTTTTGGCCCTTCAGGATCCCCCATCATCGTGCGTTCCACTCAATTCTTTGCGAAATTTCAAGGAAAACCTCGTATTCCCTCGGGAAATGGGTGAAAAATGAGGATGAAGGAATATTCGAAGGAAATCAGCCATCATGAAAATCCCGATTTTCAAATCTTCATAACTTTTTTTCTGTGGCGTATTTCCTGATGAAATTTTACAGTGACACTGCCTAGGTCGTCAGGAAGTAGCCTGCAAAATTTCATAACAGTATCGCAAACGATTCTGAAGATTCGATAGAGCGGAAATGGTCAATTTCATAGAGCAAAGGCCATTGCCTCTGGGTTTGGCCTGAAAATTCCGCAAACACTGGATATCCCGAATCCTTGCGGCTTTTGGCCCTTCAGGATCCCCCATTATCGTGCGTTTCACTCAATTCTTTGCGAAATTTCAAGGAAAACCCCGTATTCCCTCGGGAAATGGGTGAAAAATGAGGATGAAGGAATATTCGAAGGAAATCAGCCATCATGAAAATCCCGATTTTCAAATCTTCATAACTTTTTTTCTGTGGCGTATTTCCTGATGAAATTTTACAGTGACACTGCCTAGGTCGTCAGGAAGTAGCCTGCAAAATTCCACAACAGTATCGCAAATGGTTCAGCGAATTCGATAGAGCAGACATTGACATTTTTACTGATCCCATATTAACGTCCATATCGCTCTATCTCGCGTATTTACCGAGATAATCGCGAAAAACTGAAAATACTCCTTTCCTGATCCCAACTTAGTGCCTATTTCGCTCTATCTCGCTCATTTACCGAGATAATCGCGAAAAACGAACTTTTTCTTCCTGACTCCATATTAACGTCTATTTCGCTCTATCTTGCTTATTTACCGAGATAATTGAGAAAAACTGAAAAATTCCGCGGATACTGAATATCCCGAATCCTTGCGGCTTTTGGCCCTTCAGAATCCCCCATCATCGTGCGTTTCACTCAATTCTTCGCGAAATTTCAAGGAAAACCCCGTGTTCCCTCGGGAAATGGGTGAAAAATGAGGATGAAGGAATATTCGAAGGAAATCGGCCATTATGAAAATCCCGATTTTCAAATCTTCATAACTTTTTTTCTGTGGCGTATTTCCTGATGAAATTTTACAGTGACACTGCCTAGGTCAACAGGAAGTAGCCTGCAAAATTTCATAACAGTATCGCAAACGATTCTGAAGATTCGATAGAGCGGAAATGGTCAATTTCATAGAGCAAAG
Organism: Aleiodes alternator; assembly: GCA_963921955.1. Lineage (NCBI taxonomy): Eukaryota > Metazoa > Arthropoda > Insecta > Hymenoptera > Braconidae > Aleiodes > Aleiodes alternator. The sequence continues at coordinate 5,050,234 of OY998115.1, read as the reverse complement.
GCCATTGCCTCTGGGTTTGGCCTGAAAATTCCGCAAACACTGGATATCCCGAATCCTTGCGGCTTTTGGGCCTTCAGGATCCCCCATCATCGTGCGTTTCACTCAATTCTTTGCGAAATTTCAAGGAAAACCCCGTATTCCCTCGGGAAATGGGTGAAAAATGAGGATGAAGGAATATTCGAAGGAAATCAGCCATCATGAAAATCCCGATTTTCAAATCTTCATAACTTTTTTTCTGTGGCGTATTTCCTGATGAAATTTGACAGTGGCACTGCCTAGGTCGTCAGGAAGTAGCCTGCAAAATTTCATAACAGTATCGCAAACGATTCTGAAGATTCGATAGAGCGGAAATGGTCAATTTCATAGAGCAAAGGCCATTGCCTCTGGGTTTGGCCTGAAAATTCCGCAAACACTGGATATCCCGAATCCTTGCGGCTTTTGGCCCTTCAGGATCCCCCATCATCGTGCGTTTCACTCAATTCTTTGCGAAATTTCAAGGAAAACTCCGTATTCCCTCGGGAAATGGGTGAAAAATGAGGATGAAGGAATATTCGAAGGAAATCAGCCATCATGAAAATCCCCATTTTCAAATCTTCATAACTTTTTTTCTGTGGCGTATTTCCTGATGAAATTTTACAGTGACACTGCCTAGGTCGTCAGGAAGTAGCCTGCAAAATTCCACAACAGTATCGCAAATGGTTCAGCGAATTCGATAGAGCAGACATTGACATTTTTACTGATCCCATATTAACGTCCATATCGCTCTATCTCGCTTATTTACCGAGATAATCGCGAAAAACTGGAACTTTTTCTTCCTGACTCCATATTAACGTCTATTTCGCTCTATCTCGCTTATTTACCGAGATAATTGAGAAAAACACAAAAATTCCGCAAACACTGGATGTCCCGAATCCTTGCGGCTTTTGGCCCTTCAGGATCCCCCATCATCGTGCGTTTCACTCAATTCTTTGCGAAATTTCAAGGAAAACCCCGTATTCCCTCGGGAAATGGGTGGAAAATGAGGATGAAGGAATATTCGAAGGAAATCAGCCATCATGAAAATCCCGATTTTCAAATCTTCATAACTTTTTTTCTGTGGCGTATTTCCTGATGAAATTTTACAGTGACACTGCCTAGGTCGTCAGGAAGTAGCCTGCAAAATTCCACAACAGTATCGCAAATGGTTCAGCGAATTCGATAGAGCAGACATTGACATTTTTACTGATCCCATATTAACGTCCATATCGCTCTATCTCGCTTATTTACCGAGATAATCGCGAAAAACTGAAAATACTCCTTTCCTGATCTCAAATTAGTGCCTATTTCGCTCTATCTCGCTTATTTACCGAGATAATCGCGAAAAACTGGAACTTTTTCTTCCTGACTCCATATTAACGTCTATTTCGCTCTATCTCGCTTATTTACCGAGATAATTGAGAAAAACTGAAAAATTCCGCGGATACTGAATATCCCAAATCCTTGCGGCTTTTGGCCCTTCAGAATCCCCCATTATCGTGCGTTTCACTCAATTCTTTGCGAAATTTCAAGGAAAACCCCGTATTCCCTCGGGAAATGGGTGAAAAATGAGGATAAAGGAATATTCGAAGAAAATCAGCCATCATGAAAATCCCGATTTTCAAATCTTCATAACTTTTTTTCTGTGGCGTATTTCCTGATGAAATTTTACAGTGACACTGCCTAGGTCGTCAGGAAGTAGCCTGCAAAATTTCATAACAGTATCGCAAACGATTCTGAAGATTCGATAGAGCGGAAATGGTCAATTTCATAGAGCAAAGGCCATTGCCTCTGGGTTTGGCCTGAAAATTCCGCAAACACTGGATATCTCGAATCCTTGCGGCTTTTGGCCCTTCAGGATCCCCCATCATCGTGCGTTTCACTCAATTCTTTGCGAAATTTCAAGGAAAACCCCGTATTCCCTCGGGAAATGGGTGAAAAATGAGGATGAAGGAATATTCGAAGGAAATCAGCCATCATGAAAATCCCGATTTTCAAATCTTCATAACTTTTTTTCTGTGGCGTATTTCCTGATGAAATTTTACAGTGACACTGCCTAGGTCGTCAGGAAGTAGCCTGCAGAATTTCATAACAGTATCGCAAATGGTTCAGCGAATTCGATAGAGCAGACATTGACATTTTTACTGATCCCATATTAACGTCCATATCGCTCTATCTCGCTTATTTACCGAGATAATCGCGAAAAACTGAGGATACTCCTTTCCTGATCCCAAATTAGTGCCTATTTTGCTCTATCTCGCTTATTTACCGAGATAATCGCGAAAAACTGGAACTTTTTCTTCCTGACTCCATATTAACGTCTATTTCGCTCTATCTCGCTTATTTACCGAGATAATTGAGAAAAACTGAAAAATTCCGCAAACACTGGATGTCCCGAATCCTTGCGGCTTTTGGCCCTTCAGGATCCCCCATCATCGTGCGTTCCACTCAATTCTTTGCGAAATTTCAAGGAAAACCTCGTATTCCCTCGGGAAATGGGTGAAAAATGAGGATGAAGGAATATTCGAAGGAAATCAGCCATCATGAAAATCCCGATTTTCAAATCTTCATAACTTTTTTTCTGTGGCGTATTTCCTGATGAAATTTTACAGTGACACTGCCTAGGTCGTCAGGAAGTAGCCTGCAAAATTCCACAACAGTATCGCAAATGGTTCAGCGAATTCGATAGAGCAGACATTGACATTTTTACTGATCCCATATTAACGTCCATATCGCTCTATCTCGCTTATTTACCGAGATAATCGCGAAAAACTGGAACTTTTTCTTCCTGACTCCATATTAACGTCTATTTCGCTCTATCTCGCTCATTTACCGAGATAATCGCGAAAAACGAACTTTTTCTTCCTGACTCCATATTAACGTCTATTTCGCTCTATCTTGCTTATTTACCGAGATAATTGAGAAAAACTGAAAAATTCCGCGGATACTGAATATCCCGAATCCTTGCGGCTTTTGGCCCTTCAGAATCCCCCATCATCGTGCGTTTCACTCAATTCTTCGCGAAATTTCAAGGAAAACCCCGTGTTCCCTCGGGAAATGGGTGAAAAATGAGGATGAAGGAATATTCGAAGGAAATCGGCCATCATGAAAATCCCGATTTTCAAATCTTCATAACTTTTTTTCTGTGGCGTATTTCCTGATGAAATTTTACAGTGACACTGCCTAGGTCAACAGGAAGTAGCCTGCAAAATTTCATAACAGTATCGCAAACGATTCTGAAGATTCGATAGAGCGGAAATGGTCAATTTCATAGAGCAAAGGCCATTGCCTCTGGGTTTGGCCTGAAAATTCCGCAAACACTGGATATCCCGAATCCTTGCGGCTTTTGGGCCTTCAGGATCCCCCATCATCGTGCGTTTCACTCAATTCTTTGCGAAATTTCAAGGAAAACCCCGTATTCCCTCGGGAAATGGGTGAAAAATGAGGATGAAGGAATATTCGAAGGAAATCAGCCATCATGAAAATCCCGATTTTCAAATCTTCATAACTTTTTTTCTGTGGCGTATTTCCTGATGAAATTTGACAGTGGCACTGCCTAGGTCGTCAGGAAGTAGCCTGCAAAATTTCATAACAGTATCGCAAACGATTCTGAAGATTCGATAGAGCGGAAATGGTCAATTTCATAGAGCAAAGGCCATTGCCTCTGGGTTTGGCCTGAAAATTCCGCAAACACTGGATATCCCGAATCCTTGCGGCTTTTGGCCCTTCAGGATCCCCCATCATCGTGCGTTTCACTCAATTCTTTGCGAAATTTCAAGGAAAACCCCGTATTCCCTCGGGAAATGGGTGAAAAATGAGGATGAAGGAATATTCGAAGGAAATCAGCCATCATGAAAATCCCCATTTTCAAATCTTCATAACTTTTTTTCTGTGGCGTATTTCCTGATGAAATTTTACAGTGACACTGCCTAGGTCGTCAGGAAGTAGCCTGCAGAATTTCATAACAGTATCGCAAATGGTTCAGCGAATTCGATAGAGCAGACATTGACATTTTTACTGATCCCATATTAACGTCCATATCGCTCTATCTCGCTTATTTACCGAGATAATCGCGAAAAACTGAAGATACTCCTTTCCTGATCCCAAATTAGTGCCTATTTCGCTCTATCTCGCTTATTTACCGAGATAATCGCGAAAAACTGGAACTTTTTCTTCCTGACTCCATATTAACGTCTATTTCGCTCTATCTCGCTTATTTACCGAGATAATTGAGAAAAACACAAAAATTCCGCAAACACTGGATGTCCCGAATCCTTGCGGCTTTTGGCCCTTCAGGATCCCCCATCATCGTGCGTTTCACTCAATTCTTTGCGAAATTTCAAGGAAAACCCCGTATTCCCTCGGGAAATGGGTGGAAAATGAGGATGAAGGAATATTCGAAGGAAATCAGCCATCATGAAAATCCCGATTTTCAAATCTTCATAACTTTTTTTCTGTGGCGTATTTCCTGATGAAATTTTACAGTGACACTGCCTAGGTCGTCAGGAAGTAGCCTGCAAAATTCCACAACAGTATCGCAAATGGTTCAGCGAATTCGATAGAGCAGACATTGACATTTTTACTGATCCCATATTAACGTCCATATCGCTCTATCTCGCTTATTTACCGAGATAATCGCGAAAAACTGAAAATACTCCTTTCCTGATCTCAAATTAGTGCCTATTTCGCTCTATCTCGCTTATTTACCGAGATAATCGCGAAAAACTGGAACTTTTTCTTCCTGACTCCATATTAACGTCTATTTCGCTCTATCTCGCTTATTTACCGAGATAATTGAGAAAAACTGAAAAATTCCGCGGATACTGAATATCCCAAATCCTTGCGGCTTTTGGCCCTTCAGAATCCCCCATTATCGTGCGTTTCACTCAATTCTTTGCGAAATTTCAAGGAAAACCCCGTATTCCCTCGGGAAATGGGTGAAAAATGAGGATAAAGGAATATTCGAAGGAAATCAGCCATCATGAAAATCCCGATTTTCAAATCTTCATAACTTTTTTTCTGTGGCGTATTTCCTGATGAAATTTTACAGTGACACTGCCTAGGTCGTCAGGAAGTAGCCTGCAAAATTTCATAACAGTATCGCAAACGATTCTGAAGATTCGATAGAGCGGAAATGGTCAATTTCATAGAGCAAAGGCCATTGCCTCTGGGTTTGGCCTGAAAATTCCGCAAACACTGGATATCTCGAATCCTTGCGGCTTTTGGCCCTTCAGGATCCCCCATCATCGTGCGTTTCACTCAATTCTTTGCGAAATTTCAAGGAAAACCCCGTATTCCCTCGGGAAATGGGTGAAAAATGAGGATGAAGGAATATTCGAAGGAAATCAGCCATCATGAAAATCCCGATTTTCAAATCTTCATAACTTTTTTTCTGTGGCGTATTTCCTGATGAAATTTTACAGTGACACTGCCTAGGTCGTCAGGAAGTAGCCTGCAAAATTCAACAACAGTATCGCAAATGGTTCAGCGAATTCGATACAGCAGACATTGACATTTTTACTGATCCCATATTAACGTCCATATCGCTCTATCTCGCTTATTTACCGAGATAATCGCGAAAAACTGAAAATACTCCTTTCCTGATCCCAAATTAGTGCCTATTTCGCTCTATCTCGCTTATTTACCGAGATAATCGCGAAAAACTGGAACTTTTTCTTCCTGACTCCATATTAACGTCTATTTCGCTCTATCTCGCTTATTTACCGAGATAATTGAGAAAAACTGAAAAATTCCGCGGATACTGAATATCCCAAATCCTTGCGGCTCTTGGCCCTTCAGAATCCCCCATTATCGTGCGTTTCACTCAATTCTTTGCGAAATTTCAAGGAAAACCCCGTACTCCCTCGGGAAATGAATGAAAAATGAGGATGAAGGAATATTCGAAGGAAATCAGCCATCATGAAAATCCCGATTTTCAAATCTTCATAACTTTTTTTCTGTGGCGTATTTCCTAATGAAATTTTACAGTGACACTGCCTATGTCGTCCCGAAAGAGCCTGCAAAATTTCATAACAGTATCGCAAACGATTCTGAAGATTCGATAGAGCGGAAATGGTCAATTTCATAGAGCAAAGGCCATTGCCTCTGGGTTTGGCCTGAAAATTCCGCAAACACTGGATGTCCCGAATCCTAGCGGCTTTTGGCCCTTCAGGATCCCCCATCATCGTGCGTTTCACTCAATTCTTTGCGAAATTTCAAGGAAAACCCCGTATTCCCTCGGGAAATGGGTGAAAAATGAGGATGAAGGAATATTCGAAGGAAATCAGCCATCATGAAAATCCCGATTTTCAAATCTTCATAACTTTTTTTCTGTGGCGTATTTCCTGATGAAATTTTACAGTGACACTGCCTAGGTCGTCAGGAAGTAGCCTGCAAAATTTCATAACAGTATCGCAAACGATTCTGAAGATTCGATAGAGCGGAAATGGTCAATTTCATAGAGCAAAGGCCATTGCCTCTGGGTTTGGCCTGAAAATTCCGCAAACACTGGATATCCCGAATCCTTGCGGCTTTTGGCCCTTCAAGATCCCCCATCATCGTGTGTTTTACTCAATTCTTTGCGAAATTTCAAGGAAAACCCCGTATTCCCTCGGGAAATGGGTGAAAAATGAGGATGAAAGAATATTCGAAGGAAATCAGCCATCATGAAAATCCCGATTTTCAAATCTTCATAACTTTTTTTCTGTGGCGTATTTCCTGATGAAATTTTACAGTGACACTGCCTAGGTCGTCAGGAAGTAGCCTGCAAAATTCCACAACAGTATCGCAAATGGTTCAGCGAATTCGATAGAGCAGACATTGACATTTTTACTGATCCCATATTAACGTCCATATCGCTCTATCTCGCTTATTTACCGAGATAATCGCGAAAAACTGAAAATACTCCTTTCCTGATCTCAAATTAGTGCCTATTTCGCTCTATCTCGCTTATTTACCGAGATAATCGCGAAAAACTGGAACTTTTTCTTCCTGACTCCATATTAACGTCTATTTCGCTCTATCTCGCTTATTTACCGAGATAATTGAGAAAAACTGAAAAATTCCGTGGATACTGAATATCCCAAATCCTTGCGGCTTTTGGCCCTTCAGAATCCCCCATTATCGTGCGTTTCACTCAATTCTTTGCGAAATTTCAAGGAAAACCCCGTATTCCCTCGGGAAATGGGTGAAAAATGAGGATAAAGGAATATTCGAAGGAAATCAGCCATCATGAAAATCCCGATTTTCAAATCTTCATAACTTTTTTTCTGTGGCGTATTTCCTGATGAAATTTTACAGTGACACTGCCTAGGTCGTCAGGAAGTAGCCTGCAAAATTTCATAACAGTATCGCAAACGATTCTGAAGATTCGATAGAGCGGAAATGGTCAATTTCATAGAGCAAAGGCCATTGCCTCTGGGTTTGGCCTGAAAATTCCGCAAACACTGGATATCCCGAATCCTTGCGGCTTTTGGCCCTTCAGGATCCCCCATCATCGTGCGTTTCACTCAATTCTTTGCGAAATTTCAAGGAAAACCCCGTATTCCCTCGGGAAATGGGTGAAAAATGAGGATGAAGGAATATTCGAAGGAAATCAGCCATCATGAAAATCCCGATTTTCAAATCTTCATAACTTTTTTTCTGTGGCGTATTTCCTGATGAAATTTTACAGTGACACTGCCTAGGTCGTCAGGAAGTAGCCTGCAAAATTCCACAACAGTATCGCAAATGGTTCAGCGAATTCGATAGAGCAGACATTGACATTTTTACTGATCCCATATTAACGTCCATATCGCTCTATCTCGCTTATTTACCGAGATAATCGCCAAAAACTGAAAATATTCCTTTCCTGATCTCAAATTAGTGCCTATTTCGCTCTATCTCGCTTATTTACCGAGATAATCGCGAAAAACTGGAACTTTTTCTTCCTGACTCCATATTAACGTCTATTTCGCTCTATCTCGCTTATTTACCGAGATAATTGAGAAAAACTGAAAAATTCCGCGGATACTGAATATCCCAAATCCTTGCGGCTTTTGGCCCTTCAGAATCCCCCATTATCGTGCGTTTCACTCAATTCTTTGCGAAATTTCAAGGAAAACCCCGTACTCCCTCGGGAAATGAATGAAAAATGAGGATGAAGGAATATTCGAAGGAAATCAGCCATCATGAAAATCCCGATTTTCAAATCTGCATAACTTTTTTTCTGTGGCGTATTTCCTGATGAAATTTTACAGTGACACTGCCTAGGTCGTCAGGAAGTAGCCTGCAAAATTTCATAACAGTATCGCAAACGATTCTGAAGATTCGATAGAGCGGAAATGGTCAATTTCATAGAGCAAAGGCCATTGCCTCTGGGTTTGGCCTGAAAATTCCGCAAACACTGGATATCCCGAATCCTTGCGGCTTTTGGCCCTTCAGGATCCCCCATCATCGTGCGTTTCACTCAATTCTTTGCGAAATTTCAAGGAAAACCCCGTATTCCCTCGGGAAATGGGTGAAAAATGAGGATGAAGGAATATTCGAAGGAAATCAGCCATCATGAAAATCCCGATTTTCAAATCTTCATAACTTTTTTTCTGTGGCGTATTTCCTGATGAAATTTTACAGTGACACTGCCTAGGTCGTCAGGAAGTAGCCTGCAGAATTTCATAACAGTATCGCAAATGGTTCAGCGAATTCGATAGAGCAGACATTGACATTTTTACTGATCCCATATTAACGTCCATATCGCTCTATCTCGCTTATTTACCGAGATAATCGCGAAAAACTGAAAATACTCCTTTCCTGATCTCAAATTAGTGCCTATTTCGCTCTATCTCGCTTATTTACCGAGATAATCGCGAAAAACTGGAACTTTTTCTTCCTGACTCCATATTAACGTCTATTTCGCTCTATCTCGCTTATTTACCGAGATAATTGAGAAAAACTGAAAAATTCCGCGGATACTGAATATCCCAAATCCTTGCGGCTTTTGGCCCTTCAGGATCCCCCATCATCGTGCGTTTCACTCAATTCTTTGCGAAATTTCAAGGAAAACCCCGTATTCCCTCGGGAAATGGGTGAAAAATGAGGATGAAGGAATATTCGAAGGAAATCAGCCATCATGAAAATCCCGATTTCCAAATCTTCATAACTTTTTTTCTCTGGCGTATTTCCTGATGAAATTTTACAGTGACACTGCCTAGGTCGTCAGGAAGTAGCCTGCAAAATTCAACAACAGTATCGTAAATGGTTCAGCGAATTCGATACAGCAGACATTGACATTTTTACTGATCCCATATTAACGTCCATATCGCTCTATCTCGCTTATTTACCGAGATAATCGCGAAAAACTGAAAATACTCCTTTCCTGATCCCAAATTAGTGCCTATTTCGCTCTATCTCGCTTATTTACCGAGATAATCGCGAAAAACTGGAACTTTTTCTTCCTGACTCCATATTAACGTCTATTTCGCTCTATCTCGCTTATTTACCGAGATAATTGAGAAAAACTGAAAAATTCCGCGGATACTGAATATCCCAAATCCTTGCGGCTTTTGGCCCTTCAGAATCCCCCATTATCGTGCGTTTCACTCAATTCTTTGCGAAATTTCAAGGAAAACCCCGTATTCCCTCGGGAAATGGGTGAAAAATGAGGATGAAGGAATATTCGAAGGAAATCAGCCATCATGAAAATCCCGATTTTCAAATCTTCATAACTTTTTTTCTGTGGCGTATTTCCTGATGAAATTTTACAGTGACACTACCTAGGTCGTCAGGAAGTAGCCTGCAAAATTCCACAACAGTATCGCAAATGGTTCAGCGAATTCGATAGAGCAGACATTGACATTTTTACTGATCCCATATTAACGTCCATATCGCTCTATCTCGCTTATTTACCGAGATAATCGCGAAAAACTGAAAATACTCCTTTCCTGATCTCAAATTAGTGCCTATTTCGCTCTATCTCGCTTATTTACCGAGATAATCGCGAAAAACTGGAACTTTTTCTTCCTGACTCCATATTAACGTCTATTTCGCTCTATCTCGCTTATTTACCGAGATAATTGAGAAAAACTGAAAAATTCCGCGGATACTGAATATCCCAAATCCTTGCGGCTTTTGGCCCTTCAGAATCCCCCATTATCGTGCGTTTCACTCAATTCTTTGCGAAATTTCAAGGAAAACCCCGTATTCCCTCGGGAAATGGGTGAAAAATGAGGATAAAGGAATATTCGAAGGAAATCAGCCATCATGAAAATCCCGATTTTCAAATCTTCATAACTTTTTTTCTGTGGCGTATTTCCTGATGAAATTTTACAGTGACACTGCCTAGGTCGTCAGGAAGTAGCCTGCAAAATTTCATAACAGTATCGCAAACGATTCTGAAGATTCGATAGAGCGGAAATGGTCAATTTCATAGAGCAAAGGCCATTGCCTCTGGGTTTGGCCTGAAAATTCCGCAAACACTGGATATCCCGAATCCTTGCGGCTTTTGGCCCTTCAGGATCCCCCATCATCGTGCGTTTCACTTAATTCTTTGCGAAATTTCACGGAAAACCCCGTATTCCCTCGGGAAATGGGTGAAAAATGAGGATGAAGGAATATTCGAAGGAAATCAGCCATCATGAAAATCCCGATTTTCAAATCTTCATAACTTTTTTTCTGTGGCGTATTTCCTGATGAAATTTTACAGTGACACTGCCTAGGTCGTCAGGAAGTAGCCTGCAGAATTTCATAACAGTATCGCAAATGGTTCAGCGAATTCGATAGAGCAGACATTGACATTTTTACTGATCCCATATTAACGTCCATGTCGCTCTATCTCGCTTATTTACCGAGATAATCGCGAAAAACTGAAGATACTCCTTTCTTGATCCCAAATTAGTGCCTATTTCGCTCTATCTCGCTTATTTACCGAGATAATCGCGAAAAACTGGAACTTTTTCTTCCTGACTCCATATTAACGTCTATTTCGCTCTATCTCGCTTATTTACCGAGATAATTGAGAAAAACTGAAAAATTCCGCGGATACTGAATATCCCAAATCCTTGCGGCTCTTGGCCCTTCAGAATCCCCCATTATCGTGCGTTTCACTCAATTCTTTGCGAAATTTCAAGGAAAACCCCGTACTCCCTCGGGAAATGGGTGAAAAATGAGGATGAAGGAATATTCGAAGGAAATCAGCCATCATGAAAATCCCGATTTCCAAATCTTCATAACTTTTTTTCTCTGGCGTATTTCCTGATGAAATTTTACAGTGACACTGCCTAGGTCGTCAGGAAGTAGCCTGCAAAATTCAACAACAGTATCGCAAATGGTTCAGCGAATTCGATACAGCAGACATTGACATTTTTACTGATCCCATATTAACGTCCATATCGCTCTATCTCGCTTATTTACCGAGATAATCGCGAAAAACTGAAAATACTCCTTTCCTGATCCCAAATTAATGCCTATTTCGCTCTATCTCGCTTATTTACCGAGATAATCGCGAAAAACTGGAACTTTTTCTTCCTGACTCCATATTAACGTCTATTTCGCTCTATCTCGCTTATTTACCGAGATAATTGAGAAAAACTGAAAAATTCCGCGGATACTGAATATCCCAAATCCTTGCGGCTTTTGGCCCTTCAGAATCCCCCATTATCGTGCGTTTCACTCAATTCTTTGCGAAATTTCAAGGAAAACCCCGTATTCCCTCGGGAAATGGGTGAAAAATGAGGATAAAGGAATATTCGAAGGAAATCAGCCATCATGAAAATCCCGATTTTCAAATCTTCATAACTTTTTTTCTGTGGCGTATTTCCTGATGAAATTTTACAGTGACACTGCCTAGGTCGTCAGGAAGTAGCCTGCAAAATTTCATAACAGTATCGCAAACGATTCTGAAGATTCGATAGAGCGGAAATGGTCAATTTCATAGAGCAAAGGCCATTGCCTCTGGGTTTGGCCTGAAAATTCCGCAAACACTGGATATCCCGAATCCTTGCGGCTTTTGGCCCTTCAGGATCCCCCATCATCGTGCGTTTCACTCAATTCTTTGCGAAATTTCAAGGAAAACCCCGTATTCCCTCGGGAAATGGGTGAAAAATGAGGATGAAGGAATATTCGAAGGAAATCAGCCATCATGAAAATTCCGATTTTCAAATCTTCATAACTTTTTTTCTGTGGCGTATTTCCTGATGAAATTTTACAGTGACACTGCCTAGGTCGTCAGGAAGTAGCCTGCAAAATTCCACAACAGTATCGCAAATGGTTCAGCGAATTCGATAGAGCAGACATTGACATTTTTACTGATCCCATATTAACGTCCATATCGCTCTATCTCGCTTATTTACCGAGATAATCGCGAAAAACTGAAAATACTCCTTTCCTGATCTCAAATTAGTGCCTATTTCGCTCTATCTCGCTTATTTACCGAGATAATCGCGAAAAACTGGAACTTTTTCTTCCTGACTCCATATTAACGTCTATTTCGCTCTATCTCGCTTATTTACCGAGATAATTGAGAAAAACTGAAAAATTCCGCGGATACTGAATATCCCAAATCCTTGCGGCTTTTGGCCCTTCAGAATCCCCCATTATCGTGCGTTTCACTCAATTCTTTGCGAAATTTCAAGGAAAACCCCGTATTCCCTCGGGAAATGGGTGAAAAATGAGGATAAAGGAATATTCGAAGGAAATCAGCCATCATGAAAATCCCGATTTTCAAATCTTCATAACTTTTTTTCTGTGGCGTATTTCCTGATGAAATTTTACAGTGACACTGCCTAGGTCGTCAGGAAGTAGCCTGCAAAATTTCATAACAGTATCGCAAACGATTCTGAAGATTCGATAGAGCGGAAATGGTCAATTTCATAGAGCAAAGGCCATTGCCTCTGGGTTTGGCCTGAAAATTCCGCAAACACTGGATATCCCGAATCCTTGCGGCTTTTGGCCCTTCAGGATCCCCCATCATCGTGCGTTTCACTCAATTCTTTGCGAAATTTCAAGGAAAACCCCGTATTCCCTCGGGAAATGGGTGAAAAATGAGGATGAAGGAATATTCGAAGGAAATCAGCCATCATGAAAATCCCGATTTTCAAATCTTCATAACTTTTTTTCTGTGGCGTATTTCCTGATGAAATTTTACAGTGACACTGCCTAGGTCGTCAGGAAGTAGCCTGCAAAATTCCACAACAGTATCGCAAATGGTTCAGCGAATTCGATAGAGCAGACATTGACATTTTTACTGATCCCATATTAACGTCCATATCGCTCTATCTCGCTTATTTACCGAGATAATCGCGAAAAACTGAAAATACTCCTTTCCTGATCTCAAATTAGTGCCTATTTCGCTCTATCTCGCTTATTTACCGAGATAATCGCGAAAAACTGGAACTTTTTCTTCCTGACTCCATATTAACGTCTATTTCGCTCTATCTCGCTTATTTACCGAGATAATTGAGAAAAACTGAAAAATTCCGCGGATACTGAATATCCCAAATCCTTGCGGCTTTTGGCCCTTCAGAATCCCCCATTATCGTGCGTTTCACTCAATTCTTTGCGAAATTTCAAGGAAAACCCCGTATTCCCTCGGGAAATGGGTGAAAAATGAGGATAAAGGAATATTCGAAGGAAATCAGCCATCATGAAAATCCCGATTTTCAAATCTGCATAACTTTTTTTCTGTGGCGTATTTCCTAATGAAATTTTACAGTGACACTGCTTATGTCGTCCCGAAAGAGCCTGCAAAATTTCATAACAGTATCGCAAACGATTCTGAAGATTCGATAGAGCGGAAATGGTCAATTTCATAGAGCAAAGGCCATTGCCTCTGGGTTTGGCCTGAAAATTCCGCAAACACTGGATGTCCCGAATCCTTGCGGCTTTTGGCCCTTCAGGATCCCCCATCATCGTGCGTTTCACTCAATTCTTTGCGAAATTTCAAGGAAAACCCCGTATTCCCTCGGGAAATGGGTGAAAAATGAGGATGAAGGAATATTCGAAGGAAATCAGCCATCATGAAAATCCCGATTTTCAAATCTTCATAACTTTTTTTCTGTGGCGTATTTCCTGATGAAATTTTACAGTGACACTGCCTAGGTCGTCAGGAAGTAGCCTGCAAAATTTCATAACAGTATCGCAAACGATTCTGAAGATTCGATAGAGCGGAAATGGTCAATTTCATAGAGCAAAGGCCATTGCCTCTGGGTTTGGCCTGAAAATTCCGCAAACACTGGATATCCCGAATCCTTGCGGCTTTTGGCCCTTCAGGATCCCCTATCATCGTGCGTTTCACTCAATTCTTTGCGAAATTTCAAGGAAAACCCCGTATTCCCTCGGGAAATGGGTGAAAAATGAGGATGAAGGAATATTCAAAGGAAATCAGCCATCATGAAAATCCCGATTTTCAAATCTTCATAACTTTTTTTCTGTGGCGTATTTCCTGATGAAATTTTACAGTGACACTGCCTAGGTCGTCAGGAAGTAGCCTGCAAAATTTCATAACAGTATCGCAAACGATTCTGAAGATTCGATAGAGCGGAAATGGTCAATTTCATAGAGCAAAGGCCATTGCCTCTGGGTTTGGCCTGAAAATTCCGCAAACACTGGATATCTCGAATCCTTGCGGCTTTTGGCCCTTCAGGATCCCCCATCATCGTGCGTTTCACTCAATTCTTTGCGAAATTTCAAGGAAAACCCCGTATTCCCTCGGGAAATGGGTGAAAAATGAGGATGAAGGAATATTCGAAGGAAATCAGCCATCATGAAAATCCCGATTTTCAAATCTTCATAACTTTTTTTCTGTGGCGTATTTCCTGATGAAATTTTACAGTGACACTGCCTAGGTCGTCAGGAAGTAGCCTGCAGAATTTCATAACAGTATCGCAAATGGTTCAGCGAATTCGATAGAGCAGACATTGACATTTTTACTGATCCCATATTAACGTCCATATCGCTCTATCTCGCTTATTTACCGAGATAATCGCGAAAAACTGAGGATACTCCTTTCCTGATCCCAAATTAGTGCCTATTTTGCTCTATCTCGCTTATTTACCGAGATAATCGCGAAAAACTGGAACTTTTTCTTCCTGACTCCATATTAACGTCTATTTCGCTCTATCTCGCTTATTTACCGAGATAATTGAGAAAAACTGAAAAAATTCCGCAAACACTGGATGTCCCGAATCCTTGCGGCTTTTGGCCCTTCAGGATCCCCCATCATCGTGCGTTCCACTCAATTCTTTGCGAAATTTCAAGGAAAACCTCGTATTCCCTCGGGAAATGGGTGAAAAATGAGGATGAAGGAATATTCGAAGGAAATCAGCCATCATGAAAATCCCGATTTTCAAATCTTCATAACTTTTTTTCTGTGGCGTATTTCCTGATGAAATTTTACAGTGACACTGCCTAGGTCGTCAGGAAGTAGCCTGCAGAATTTCATAACAGTATCGCAAATGGTTCAGCGAATTCGATAGAGCAGACATTGACATTTTTACTGATCCCATATTAACGTCCATATCGCTCTATCTCGCTTATTTACCGAGATAATCGCGAAAAACTGAAGATACTCCTTTCTTGATCCCAAATTAGTGCCTATTTCGCTCTATCTCGCTTATTTACCGAGATAATCGCGAAAAACTGGAACTTTTTCTTCCTGACTCCATATTAACGTCTATTTCGCTCTATCTCGCTTATTTACCGAGATAATTGAGAAAAACTGAGAAATTCCGCGGATACTGATTATCCCAAATCCTTGCGGCTCTTGGCCCTTCAGAATCCCCCATTATCGTGCGTTTCACTCAATTCTTTGCGAAATTTCAAGGAAAACCCCGTACTCCCTCGGGAAATGGGTGAAAAATGAGGATGAAGGAATATTCGAAGGAAATCAGCCATCATGAAAATCCCGATTTCCAAATCTTCATAACTTTTTTTCTCTGGCGTATTTCCTGATGAAATTTTACAGTGACACTGCCTAGGTCGTCAGGAAGTAGCCTGCAAAATTCAACAACAGTATCGCAAATGGTTCAGCGAATTCGATACAGCAGACATTGACATTTTTACTGATCCCATATTAACGTCCATATCGCTCTATCTCGCTTATTTACCGAGATAATCGCGAAAAACTGAAAATACTCCTTTCCTGATCCCAAATTAGTGCCTATTTCGCTCTATCTCGCTTATTTACCGAGATAATCGCGAAAAACTGGAACTTTTTCTTCCTGACTCCATATTAACGTCTATTTCGCTCTATCTCGCTTATTTACCGAGATAATTGAGAAAAACTGAAAAATTCCGCGGATACTGAATATCCCAAATCCTTGCGGCTCTTGGCCCTTCAGAATCCCCCATTATCGTGCGTTTCACTCAATTCTTTGCGAAATTTCAAGGAAAACCCCGTACTCCCTCGGGAAATGAATGAAAAATGAGGATGAAGGAATATTCGAAGGAAATCAGCCATCATGAAAATCCCGATTTTCAAATCTTCATAACTTTTTTTCTGTGGCGTATTTCCTAATGAAATTTTACAGTGACACTGCCTATGTCGTCCCGAAAGAGCCTGCAAAATTTCATAACAGTATCGCAAACGATTCTGAAGATTCGATAGAGCGGAAATGGTCAATTTCATAGAGCAAAGGCCATTGCCTCTGGGTTTGGCCTGAAAATTCCGCAAACACTGGATGTCCCGAATCCTAGCGGCTTTTGGCCCTTCAGGATCCCCCATCATCGTGCGTTTCACTCAATTCTTTGCGAAATTTCAAGGAAAACCCCGTATTCCCTCGGGAAATGGGTGAAAAATGAGGATGAAGGAATATTCGAAGGAAATCAGCCATCATGAAAATCCCGATTTTCAAATCTTCATAACTTTTTTTCTGTGGCGTATTTCCTGATGAAATTTTACAGTGACACTGCCTAGGTCGTCAGGAAGTAGCCTGCAAAATTTCATAACAGTATCGCAAACGATTCTGAAGATTCGATAGAGCGGAAATGGTCAATTTCATAGAGCAAAGGCCATTGCCTCTGGGTTTGGCCTGAAAATTCCGCAAACACTGGATATCCCGAATCCTTGCGGCTTTTGGCCCTTCAGGATCCCCCATCATCGTGCGTTTCACTCAATTCTTTGCGAAATTTCAAGGAAAACCCCGTATTCCCTCGGGAAATGGGTGAAAAATGAGGATGAAGGAATATTCAAAGGAAATCAGCCATCATGAAAATCCCGATTTTCAAATCTTCATAACTTTTTTTCTGTGGCGTATTTCCTGATGAAATTTTACAGTGACACTGCCTAGGTCGTCAGGAAGTAGCCTGCAAAATTTCATAACAGTATCGCAAACGATTCTGAAGATTCGATAGAGCGGAAATGGTCAATTTCATAGAGCAAAGGCCATTGCCTCTGGGTTTGGCCTGAAAATTCGGCAAACACTGGATATCTCGAATCCTTGCGGCTTTTGGCCCTTCAGGATCCCCCATCATCGTGCGTTTCACTCAATTCTTTGCGAAATTTCAAGGAAAACCTCGTATTCCCTCGGGAAATGGGTGAAAAATGAGGATGAAGGAATATTCGAAGGAAATCAGCCATCATGAAAATCCCGATTTTCAAATCTTCATAACTTTTTTTCTGTGGCGTATTTCCTGATGAAATTTTACAGTGACACTGCCTAGGTCGTCAGGAAGTAGCCTGCAAAATTTCATAACAGTATCGCAAACGATTCTGAAGATTCGATAGAGCGGAAATGGTCAATTTCATAGAGCAAAGGCCATTGCCTCTGGGTTTGGCCTGAAAATTCCGCAAACACTGGATATCCCGAATCCTTGCGGCTTTTGGCCCTTCAGGATCCCCCATTATCGTGCGTTTCACTCAATTCTTTGCGAAATTTCAAGGAAAACCCCGTATTCCCTCGGGAAATGGGTGAAAAATGAGGATGAAGGAATATTCGAAGGAAATCAGCCATCATGAAAATCCCGATTTTCAAATCTTCATAACTTTTTTTCTGTGGCGTATTTCCTGATGAAATTTTACAGTGACACTGCCTAGGTCGTCAGGAAGTAGCCTGCAAAATTCCACAACAGTATCGCAAATGGTTCAGCGAATTCGATAGAGCAGACATTGACATTTTTACTGATCCCATATTAACGTCCATATCGCTCTATCTCGCTTATTTACCGAGATAATCGCGAAAAACTGGAACTTTTTCTTCCTGACTCCATATTAACGTCTATTTCGCTCTATCTCGCTTATTTACCGAGATAATTGAGAAAAACTGAAAAATTCCGCAAACACTGGATGTCCCGAATCCTTGCGGCTTTTGGCCCTTCAGGATCCCCCATCATCGTGCGTTCCACTCAATTCTTTGCGAAATTTCAAGGAAAACCTCGTATTCCCTCGGGAAATGGGTGAAAAATGAGGATGAAGGAATATTCGAAGGAAATCAGCCATCATGAAAATCCCGATTTTCAAATCTTCATAACTTTTTTTCTGTGGCGTATTTCCTGATGAAATTTTACAGTGACACTGCCTAGGTCGTCAGGAAGTAGCCTGCAAAATTTCATAACAGTATCGCAAACGATTCTGAAGATTCGATAGAGCGGAAATGGTCAATTTCATAGAGCAAAGGCCATTGCCTCTGGGTTTGGCCTGAAAATTCCGCAAACACTGGATATCCCGAATCCTTGCGGCTTTTGGCCCTTCAGGATCCCCCATTATCGTGCGTTTCACTCAATTCTTTGCGAAATTTCAAGGAAAACCCCGTATTCCCTCGGGAAATGGGTGAAAAATGAGGATGAAGGAATATTCGAAGGAAATCAGCCATCATGAAAATCCCGATTTTCAAATCTTCATAACTTTTTTTCTGTGGCGTATTTCCTGATGAAATTTTACAGTGACACTGCCTAGGTCGTCAGGAAGTAGCCTGCAAAATTCCACAACAGTATCGCAAATGGTTCAGCGAATTCGATAGAGCAGACATTGACATTTTTACTGATCCCATATTAACGTCCATATCGCTCTATCTCGCGTATTTACCGAGATAATCGCGAAAAACTGAAAATACTCCTTTCCTGATCCCAACTTAGTGCCTATTTCGCTCTATCTCGCTCATTTACCGAGATAATCGCGAAAAACGAACTTTTTCTTCCTGACTCCATATTAACGTCTATTTCGCTCTATCTTGCTTATTTACCGAGATAATTGAGAAAAACTGAAAAATTCCGCGGATACTGAATATCCCGAATCCTTGCGGCTTTTGGCCCTTCAGAATCCCCCATCATCGTGCGTTTCACTCAATTCTTCGCGAAATTTCAAGGAAAACCCCGTGTTCCCTCGGGAAATGGGTGAAAAATGAGGATGAAGGAATATTCGAAGGAAATCGGCCATTATGAAAATCCCGATTTTCAAATCTTCATAACTTTTTTTCTGTGGCGTATTTCCTGATGAAATTTTACAGTGACACTGCCTAGGTCAACAGGAAGTAGCCTGCAAAATTTCATAACAGTATCGCAAACGATTCTGAAGATTCGATAGAGCGGAAATGGTCAATTTCATAGAGCAAAGGCCATTGCCTCTGGGTTTGGCCTGAAAATTCCGCAAACACTGGATATCCCGAATCCTTGCGGCTTTTGGGCCTTCAGGATCCCCCATCATCGTGCGTTTCACTCAATTCTTTGCGAAATTTCAAGGAAAACCCCGTATTCCCTCGGGAAATGGGTGAAAAATGAGGATGAAGGAATATTCGAAGGAAATCAGCCATCATGAAAATCCCGATTTTCAAATCTTCATAACTTTTTTTCTGTGGCGTATTTCCTGATGAAATTTGACAGTGGCACTGCCTAGGTCGTCAGGAAGTAGCCTGCAAAATTTCATAACAGTATCGCAAACGATTCTGAAGATTCGATAGAGCGGAAATGGTCAATTTCATAGAGCAAAGGCCATTGCCTCTGGGTTTGGCCTGAAAATTCCGCAAACACTGGATATCCCGAATCCTTGCGGCTTTTGGCCCTTCAGGATCCCCCATCATCGTGCGTTTCACTCAATTCTTTGCGAAATTTCAAGGAAAACCCCGTATTCCCTCGGGAAATGGGTGAAAAATGAGGATGAAGGAATATTCGAAGGAAATCAGCCATCATGAAAATCCCCATTTTCAAATCTTCATAACTTTTTTTCTGTGGCGTATTTCCTGATGAAATTTTACAGTGACACTGCCTAGGTCGTCAGGAAGTAGCCTGCAAAATTCCACAACAGTATCGCAAATGGTTCAGCGAATTCGATAGAGCAGACATTGACATTTTTACTGATCCCATATTAACGTCCATATCGCTCTATCTCGCTTATTTACCGAGATAATCGCGAAAAACTGGAACTTTTTCTTCCTGACTCCATATTAACGTCTATTTCGCTCTATCTCGCTTATTTACCGAGATAATTGAGAAAAACACAAAAATTCCGCAAACACTGGATGTCCCGAATCCTTGCGGCTTTTGGCCCTTCAGGATCCCCCATCATCGTGCGTTTCACTCAATTCTTTGCGAAATTTCAAGGAAAACCCCGTATTCCCTCGGGAAATGGGTGGAAAATGAGGATGAAGGAATATTCGAAGGAAATCAGCCATCATGAAAATCCCGATTTTCAAATCTTCATAACTTTTTTTCTGTGGCGTATTTCCTGATGAAATTTTACAGTGACACTGCCTAGGTCGTCAGGAAGTAGCCTGCAAAATTCCACAACAGTATCGCAAATGGTTCAGCGAATTCGATAGAGCAGACATTGACATTTTTACTGATCCCATATTAACGTCCATATCGCTCTATCTCGCTTATTTACCGAGATAATCGCGAAAAACTGAAAATACTCCTTTCCTGATCTCAAATTAGTGCCTATTTCGCTCTATCTCGCTTATTTACCGAGATAATCGCGAAAAACTGGAACTTTTTCTTCCTGACTCCATATTAACGTCTATTTCGCTCTATCTCGCTTATTTACCGAGATAATTGAGAAAAACTGAAAAATTCCGCGGATACTGAATATCCCAAATCCTTGCGGCTTTTGGCCCTTCAGAATCCCCCATTATCGTGCGTTTCACTCAATTCTTTGCGAAATTTCAAGGAAAACCCCGTATTCCCTCGGGAAATGGGTGAAAAATGAGGATAAAGGAATATTCGAAGGAAATCAGCCATCATGAAAATCCCGATTTTCAAATCTTCATAACTTTTTTTCTGTGGCGTATTTCCTGATGAAATTTTACAGTGACACTGCCTAGGTCGTCAGGAAGTAGCCTGCAAAATTTCATAACAGTATCGCAAACGATTCTGAAGATTCGATAGAGCGGAAATGGTCAATTTCATAGAGCAAAGGCCATTGCCTCTGGGTTTGGCCTGAAAATTCCGCAAACACTGGATATCTCGAATCCTTGCGGCTTTTGGCCCTTCAGGATCCCCCATCATCGTGCGTTTCACTCAATTCTTTGCGAAATTTCAAGGAAAACCCCGTATTCCCTCGGGAAATGGGTGAAAAATGAGGATGAAGGAATATTCGAAGGAAATCAGCCATCATGAAAATCCCGATTTTCAAATCTTCATAACTTTTTTTCTGTGGCGTATTTCCTGATGAAATTTTACAGTGACACTGCCTAGGTCGTCAGGAAGTAGCCTGCAGAATTTCATAACAGTATCGCAAATGGTTCAGCGAATTCGATAGAGCAGACATTGACATTTTTACTGATCCCATATTAACGTCCATATCGCTCTATCTCGCTTATTTACCGAGATAATCGCGAAAAACTGAGGATACTCCTTTCCTGATCCCAAATTAGTGCCTATTTTGCTCTATCTCGCTTATTTACCGAGATAATCGCGAAAAACTGGAACTTTTTCTTCCTGACTCCATATTAACGTCTATTTCGCTCTATCTCGCTTATTTACCGAGATAATTGAGAAAAACTGAAAAATTCCGCAAACACTGGATGTCCCGAATCCTTGCGGCTTTTGGCCCTTCAGGATCCCCCATCATCGTGCGTTCCACTCAATTCTTTGCGAAATTTCAAGGAAAACCTCGTATTCCCTCGGGAAATGGGTGAAAAATGAGGATGAAGGAATATTCGAAGGAAATCAGCCATCATGAAAATCCCGATTTTCAAATCTTCATAACTTTTTTTCTGTGGCGTATTTCCTGATGAAATTTTACAGTGACACTGCCTAGGTCGTCAGGAAGTAGCCTGCAAAATTCCACAACAGTATCGCAAATGGTTCAGCGAATTCGATAGAGCAGACATTGACATTTTTACTGATCCCATATTAACGTCCATATCGCTCTATCTCGCTTATTTACCGAGATAATCGCGAAAAACTGGAACTTTTTCTTCCTGACTCCATATTAACGTCTATTTCGCTCTATCTCGCTCATTTACCGAGATAATCGCGAAAAACGAACTTTTTCTTCCTGACTCCATATTAACGTCTATTTCGCTCTATCTTGCTTATTTACCGAGATAATTGAGAAAAACTGAAAAATTCCGCGGATACTGAATATCCCGAATCCTTGCGGCTTTTGGCCCTTCAGAATCCCCCATCATCGTGCGTTTCACTCAATTCTTCGCGAAATTTCAAGGAAAACCCCGTGTTCCCTCGGGAAATGGGTGAAAAATGAGGATGAAGGAATATTCGAAGGAAATCGGCCATCATGAAAATCCCGATTTTCAAATCTTCATAACTTTTTTTCTGTGGCGTATTTCCTGATGAAATTTTACAGTGACACTGCCTAGGTCAACAGGAAGTAGCCTGCAAAATTTCATAACAGTATCGCAAACGATTCTGAAGATTCGATAGAGCGGAAATGGTCAATTTCATAGAGCAAAGGCCATTGCCTCTGGGTTTGGCCTGAAAATTCCGCAAACACTGGATATCCCGAATCCTTGCGGCTTTTGGGCCTTCAGGATCCCCCATCATCGTGCGTTTCACTCAATTCTTTGCGAAATTTCAAGGAAAACCCCGTATTCCCTCGGGAAATGGGTGAAAAATGAGGATGAAGGAATATTCGAAGGAAATCAGCCATCATGAAAATCCCGATTTTCAAATCTTCATAACTTTTTTTCTGTGGCGTATTTCCTGATGAAATTTGACAGTGGCACTGCCTAGGTCGTCAGGAAGTAGCCTGCAAAATTTCATAACAGTATCGCAAACGATTCTGAAGATTCGATAGAGCGGAAATGGTCAATTTCATAGAGCAAAGGCCATTGCCTCTGGGTTTGGCCTGAAAATTCCGCAAACACTGGATATCCCGAATCCTTGCGGCTTTTGGCCCTTCAGGATCCCCCATCATCGTGCGTTTCACTCAATTCTTTGCGAAATTTCAAGGAAAACCCCGTATTCCCTCGGGAAATGGGTGAAAAATGAGGATGAAGGAATATTCGAAGGAAATCAGCCATCATGAAAATCCCCATTTTCAAATCTTCATAACTTTTTTTCTGTGGCGTATTTCCTGATGAAATTTTACAGTGACACTGCCTAGGTCGTCAGGAAGTAGCCTGCAGAATTTCATAACAGTATCGCAAATGGTTCAGCGAATTCGATAGAGCAGACATTGACATTTTTACTGATCCCATATTAACGTCCATATCGCTCTATCTCGCTTATTTACCGAGATAATCGCGAAAAACTGAAGATACTCCTTTCCTGATCCCAAATTAGTGCCTATTTCGCTCTATCTCGCTTATTTACCGAGATAATCGCGAAAAACTGGAACTTTTTCTTCCTGACTCCATATTAACGTCTATTTCGCTCTATCTCGCTTATTTACCGAGATAATTGAGAAAAACACAAAAATTCCGCAAACACTGGATGTCCCGAATCCTTGCGGCTTTTGGCCCTTCAGGATCCCCCATCATCGTGCGTTTCACTCAATTCTTTGCGAAATTTCAAGGAAAACCCCGTATTCCCTCGGGAAATGGGTGGAAAATGAGGATGAAGGAATATTCGAAGGAAATCAGCCATCATGAAAATCCCGATTTTCAAATCTTCATAACTTTTTTTCTGTGGCGTATTTCCTGATGAAATTTTACAGTGACACTGCCTAGGTCGTCAGGAAGTAGCCTGCAAAATTCCACAACAGTATCGCAAATGGTTCAGCGAATTCGATAGAGCAGACATTGACATTTTTACTGATCCCATATTAACGTCCATATCGCTCTATCTCGCTTATTTACCGAGATAATCGCGAAAAACTGAAAATACTCCTTTCCTGATCTCAAATTAGTGCCTATTTCGCTCTATCTCGCTTATTTACCGAGATAATCGCGAAAAACTGGAACTTTTTCTTCCTGACTCCATATTAACGTCTATTTCGCTCTATCTCGCTTATTTACCGAGATAATTGAGAAAAACTGAAAAATTCCGCGGATACTGAATATCCCAAATCCTTGCGGCTTTTGGCCCTTCAGAATCCCCCATTATCGTGCGTTTCACTCAATTCTTTGCGAAATTTCAAGGAAAACCCCGTATTCCCTCGGGAAATGGGTGAAAAATGAGGATAAAGGAATATTCGAAGGAAATCAGCCATCATGAAAATCCCGATTTTCAAATCTTCATAACTTTTTTTCTGTGGCGTATTTCCTGATGAAATTTTACAGTGACACTGCCTAGGTCGTCAGGAAGTAGCCTGCAAAATTTCATAACAGTATCGCAAACGATTCTGAAGATTCGATAGAGCGGAAATGGTCAATTTCATAGAGCAAAGGCCATTGCCTCTGGGTTTGGCCTGAAAATTCCGCAAACACTGGATATCTCGAATCCTTGCGGCTTTTGGCCCTTCAGGATCCCCCATCATCGTGCGTTTCACTCAATTCTTTGCGAAATTTCAAGGAAAACCCCGTATTCCCTCGGGAAATGGGTGAAAAATGAGGATGAAGGAATATTCGAAGGAAATCAGCCATCATGAAAATCCCGATTTTCAAATCTTCATAACTTTTTTTCTGTGGCGTATTTCCTGATGAAATTTTACAGTGACACTGCCTAGGTCGTCAGGAAGTAGCCTGCAAAATTCAACAACAGTATCGCAAATGGTTCAGCGAATTCGATACAGCAGACATTGACATTTTTACTGATCCCATATTAACGTCCATATCGCTCTATCTCGCTTATTTACCGAGATAATCGCGAAAAACTGAAAATACTCCTTTCCTGATCCCAAATTAGTGCCTATTTCGCTCTATCTCGCTTATTTACCGAGATAATCGCGAAAAACTGGAACTTTTTCTTCCTGACTCCATATTAACGTCTATTTCGCTCTATCTCGCTTATTTACCGAGATAATTGAGAAAAACTGAAAAATTCCGCGGATACTGAATATCCCAAATCCTTGCGGCTCTTGGCCCTTCAGAATCCCCCATTATCGTGCGTTTCACTCAATTCTTTGCGAAATTTCAAGGAAAACCCCGTACTCCCTCGGGAAATGAATGAAAAATGAGGATGAAGGAATATTCGAAGGAAATCAGCCATCATGAAAATCCCGATTTTCAAATCTTCATAACTTTTTTTCTGTGGCGTATTTCCTAATGAAATTTTACAGTGACACTGCCTATGTCGTCCCGAAAGAGCCTGCAAAATTTCATAACAGTATCGCAAACGATTCTGAAGATTCGATAGAGCGGAAATGGTCAATTTCATAGAGCAAAGGCCATTGCCTCTGGGTTTGGCCTGAAAATTCCGCAAACACTGGATGTCCCGAATCCTAGCGGCTTTTGGCCCTTCAGGATCCCCCATCATCGTGCGTTTCACTCAATTCTTTGCGAAATTTCAAGGAAAACCCCGTATTCCCTCGGGAAATGGGTGAAAAATGAGGATGAAGGAATATTCGAAGGAAATCAGCCATCATGAAAATCCCGATTTTCAAATCTTCATAACTTTTTTTCTGTGGCGTATTTCCTGATGAAATTTTACAGTGACACTGCCTAGGTCGTCAGGAAGTAGCCTGCAAAATTTCATAACAGTATCGCAAACGATTCTGAAGATTCGATAGAGCGGAAATGGTCAATTTCATAGAGCAAAGGCCATTGCCTCTGGGTTTGGCCTGAAAATTCCGCAAACACTGGATATCCCGAATCCTTGCGGCTTTTGGCCCTTCAGGATCCCCCATCATCGTGCGTTTCACTCAATTCTTTGCGAAATTTCAAGGAAAACCCCGTATTCCCTCGGGAAATGGGTGAAAAATGAGGATGAAGGAATATTCAAAGGAAATCAGCCATCATGAAAATCCCGATTTTCAAATCTTCATAACTTTTTTTCTGTGGCGTATTTCCTGATGAAATTTTACAGTGACACTGCCTAGGTCGTCAGGAAGTAGCCTGCAAAATTTCATAACAGTATCGCAAACGATTCTGAAGATTCGATAGAGCGGAAATGGTCAATTTCATAGAGCAAAGGCCATTGCCTCTGGGTTTGGCCTGAAAATTCGGCAAACACTGGATATCTCGAATCCTTGCGGCTTTTGGCCCTTCAGGATCCCCCATCATCGTGCGTTTCACTCAATTCTTTGCGAAATTTCAAGGAAAACCCCGTATTCCCTCGGGAAATGGGTGAAAAATGAGGATGAAGGAATATTCGAAGGAAATCAGCCATCATGAAAATCCCGATTTTCAAATCTTCATAACTTTTTTTCTGTGGCGTATTTCCTGATGAAATTTTACAGTGACACTGCCTAGGTCGTCAGGAAGTAGCCTGCAGAATTTCATAACAGTATCGCAAATGGTTCAGCGAATTCGATAGAGCAGACATTGACATTTTTACTGATCCCATATTAACGTCCATATCGCTCTATCTCGCTTATTTACCGAGATAATCGCGAAAAACTGAGGATACTCCTTTCCTGATCCCAAATTAGTGCCTATTTTGCTCTATCTCGCTTATTTACCGAGATAATCGCGAAAAACTGGAACTTTTTCTTCCTGACTCCATATTAACGTCTATTTCGCTCTATCTCGCTTATTTACCGAGATAATTGAGAAAAACTGAAAAATTCCGCAAACACTGGATGTCCCGAATCCTTGCGGCTTTTGGCCCTTCAGGATCCCCCATCATCGTGCGTTCCACTCAATTCTTTGCGAAATTTCAAGGAAAACCTCGTATTCCCTCGGGAAATGGGTGAAAAATGAGGATGAAGGAATATTCGAAGGAAATCAGCCATCATGAAAATCCCGATTTTCAAATCTTCATAACTTTTTTTCTGTGGCGTATTTCCTGATGAAATTTTACAGTGACACTGCCTAGGTCGTCAGGAAGTAGCCTGCAAAATTTCATAACAGTATCGCAAACGATTCTGAAGATTCGATAGAGCGGAAATGGTCAATTTCATAGAGCAAAGGCCATTGCCTCTGGGTTTGGCCTGAAAATTCCGCAAACACTGGATATCCCGAATCCTTGCGGCTTTTGGCCCTTCAGGATCCCCCATTATCGTGCGTTTCACTCAATTCTTTGCGAAATTTCAAGGAAAACCCCGTATTCCCTCGGGAAATGGGTGAAAAATGAGGATGAAGGAATATTCGAAGGAAATCAGCCATCATGAAAATCCCGATTTTCAAATCTTCATAACTTTTTTTCTGTGGCGTATTTCCTGATGAAATTTTACAGTGACACTGCCTAGGTCGTCAGGAAGTAGCCTGCAAAATTCCACAACAGTATCGCAAATGGTTCAGCGAATTCGATAGAGCAGACATTGACATTTTTACTGATCCCATATTAACGTCCATATCGCTCTATCTCGCTTATTTACCGAGATAATCGCGAAAAACTGGAACTTTTTCTTCCTGACTCCATATTAACGTCTATTTCGCTCTATCTCGCTTATTTACCGAGATAATTGAGAAAAACTGAAAAATTCCGCAAACACTGGATGTCCCGAATCCTTGCGGCTTTTGGCCCTTCAGGATCCCCCATCATCGTGCGTTCCACTCAATTCTTTGCGAAATTTCAAGGAAAACCTCGTATTCCCTCGGGAAATGGGTGAAAAATGAGGATGAAGGAATATTCGAAGGAAATCAGCCATCATGAAAATCCCGATTTTCAAATCTTCATAACTTTTTTTCTGTGGCGTATTTCCTGATGAAATTTTACAGTGACACTGCCTAGGTCGTCAGGAAGTAGCCTGCAAAATTTCATAACAGTATCGCAAACGATTCTGAAGATTCGATAGAGCGGAAATGGTCAATTTCATAGAGCAAAGGCCATTGCCTCTGGGTTTGGCCTGAAAATTCCGCAAACACTGGATATCCCGAATCCTTGCGGCTTTTGGCCCTTCAGGATCCCCCATTATCGTGCGTTTCACTCAATTCTTTGCGAAATTTCAAGGAAAACCCCGTATTCCCTCGGGAAATGGGTGAAAAATGAGGATGAAGGAATATTCGAAGGAAATCAGCCATCATGAAAATCCCGATTTTCAAATCTTCATAACTTTTTTTCTGTGGCGTATTTCCTGATGAAATTTTACAGTGACACTGCCTAGGTCGTCAGGAAGTAGCCTGCAAAATTCCACAACAGTATCGCAAATGGTTCAGCGAATTCGATAGAGCAGACATTGACATTTTTACTGATCCCATATTAACGTCCATATCGCTCTATCTCGCTTATTTACCGAGATAATCGCGAAAAACTGGAACTTTTTCTTCCTGACTCCATATTAACGTCTATTTCGCTCTATCTCGCTTATTTACCGAGATAATTGAGAAAAACTGAAAAATTCCGCAAACACTGGATGTCCCGAATCCTTGCGGCTTTTGGCCCTTCAGGATCCCCCATCATCGTGCGTTCCACTCAATTCTTTGCGAAATTTCAAGGAAAACCTCGTATTCCCTCGGGAAATGGGTGAAAAATGAGGATGAAGGAATATTCGAAGGAAATCAGCCATCATGAAAATCCCGATTTTCAAATCTTCATAACTTTTTTTCTGTGGCGTATTTCCTGATGAAATTTTACAGTGACACTGCCTAGGTCGTCAGGAAGTAGCCTGCAAAATTTCATAACAGTATCGCAAACGATTCTGAAGATTCGATAGAGCGGAAATGGTCAATTTCATAGAGCAAAGGCCATTGCCTCTGGGTTTGGCCTGAAAATTCCGCAAACACTGGATATCCCGAATCCTTGCGGCTTTTGGCCCTTCAGGATCCCCCATTATCGTGCGTTTCACTCAATTCTTTGCGAAATTTCAAGGAAAACCCCGTATTCCCTCGGGAAATGGGTGAAAAATGAGGATGAAGGAATATTCGAAGGAAATCAGCCATCATGAAAATCCCGATTTTCAAATCTTCATAACTTTTTTTCTGTGGCGTATTTCCTGATGAAATTTTACAGTGACACTGCCTAGGTCGTCAGGAAGTAGCCTGCAAAATTCCACAACAGTATCGCAAATGGTTCAGCGAATTCGATAGAGCAGACATTGACATTTTTACTGATCCCATATTAACGTCCATATCGCTCTATCTCGCGTATTTACCGAGATAATCGCGAAAAACTGAAAATACTCCTTTCCTGATCCCAACTTAGTGCCTATTTCGCTCTATCTCGCTCATTTACCGAGATAATCGCGAAAAACGAACTTTTTCTTCCTGACTCCATATTAACGTCTATTTCGCTCTATCTTGCTTATTTACCGAGATAATTGAGAAAAACTGAAAAATTCCGCGGATACTGAATATCCCGAATCCTTGCGGCTTTTGGCCCTTCAGAATCCCCCATCATCGTGCGTTTCACTCAATTCTTCGCGAAATTTCAAGGAAAACCCCGTGTTCCCTCGGGAAATGGGTGAAAAATGAGGATGAAGGAATATTCGAAGGAAATCGGCCATCATGAAAATCCCGATTTTCAAATCTTCATAACTTTTTTTCTGTGGCGTATTTCCTGATGAAATTTGACAGTGGCACTGCCTAGGTCGTCAGGAAGTAGCCTGCAAAATTTCATAACAGTATCGCAAACGATTCTGAAGATTCGATAGAGCGGAAATGGTCAATTTCATAGAGCAAAGGCCATTGCCTCTGGGTTTGGCCTGAAAATTCCGCAAACACTGGATATCCCGAATCCTTGCGGCTTTTGGGCCTTCAGGATCCCCCATCATCGTGCGTTTCACTCAATTCTTTGCGAAATTTCAAGGAAAACCCCGTATTCCCTCGGGAAATGGGTGAAAAATGAGGATGAAGGAATATTCGAAGGAAATCAGCCATCATGAAAATCCCGATTTTCAAATCTTCATAACTTTTTTTCTGTGGCGTATTTCCTGATGAAATTTGACAGTGGCACTGCCTAGGTCGTCAGGAAGTAGCCTGCAAAATTTCATAACAGTATCGCAAACGATTCTGAAGATTCGATAGAGCGGAAATGGTCAATTTCATAGAGCAAAGGCCATTGCCTCTGGGTTTGGCCTGAAAATTCCGCAAACACTGGATATCCCGAATCCTTGCGGCTTTTGGCCCTTCAGGATCCCCCATCATCGTGCGTTTCACTCAATTCTTTGCGAAATTTCAAGGAAAACCCCGTATTCCCTCGGGAAATGGGTGAAAAATGAGGATGAAGGAATATTCGAAGGAAATCAGCCATCATGAAAATCCCCATTTTCAAATCTTCATAACTTTTTTTCTGTGGCGTATTTCCTGATGAAATTTTACAGTGACACTGCCTAGGTCGTCAGGAAGTAGCCTGCAGAATTTCATAACAGTATCGCAAATGGTTCAGCGAATTCGATAGAGCAGACATTGACATTTTTACTGATCCCATATTAACGTCCATATCGCTCTATCTCGCTTATTTACCGAGATAATCGCGAAAAACTGAAGATACTCCTTTCCTGATCCCAAATTAGTGCCTATTTCGCTCTATCTCGCTTATTTACCGAGATAATCGCGAAAAACTGGAACTTTTTCTTCCTGACTCCATATTAACGTCTATTTCGCTCTATCTCGCTTATTTACCGAGATAATTGAGAAAAACACAAAAATTCCGCAAACACTGGATGTCCCGAATCCTTGCGGCTTTTGGCCCTTCAGGATCCCCCATCATCGTGCGTTTCACTCAATTCTTTGCGAAATTTCAAGGAAAACCCCGTATTCCCTCGGGAAATGGGTGGAAAATGAGGATGAAGGAATATTCGAAGGAAATCAGCCATCATGAAAATCCCGATTTTCAAATCTTCATAACTTTTTTTCTGTGGCGTATTTCCTGATGAAATTTTACAGTGACACTGCCTAGGTCGTCAGGAAGTAGCCTGCAAAATTCCACAACAGTATCGCAAATGGTTCAGCGAATTCGATAGAGCAGACATTGACATTTTTACTGATCCCATATTAACGTCCATATCGCTCTATCTCGCTTATTTACCGAGATAATCGCGAAAAACTGAAAATACTCCTTTCCTGATCTCAAATTAGTGCCTATTTCGCTCTATCTCGCTTATTTACCGAGATAATCGCGAAAAACTGGAACTTTTTCTTCCTGACTCCATATTAACGTCTATTTCGCTCTATCTCGCTTATTTACCGAGATAATTGAGAAAAACTGAAAAATTCCGCGGATACTGAATATCCCAAATCCTTGCGGCTTTTGGCCCTTCAGAATCCCCCATTATCGTGCGCTTCACTCAATTCTTTGCGAAATTTCAAGGAAAACCCCGTATTCCCTCGGGAAATGGGTGAAAAATGAGGATAAAGGAATATTCGAAGGAAATCAGCCATCATGAAAATCCCGATTTTCAAATCTTCATAACTTTTTTTCTGTGGCGCATTTCCTGATGAAATTTTACAGTGACACTGCCTAGGTCGTCAGGAAGTAGCCTGCAAAATTTCATAACAGTATCGCAAACGATTCTGAAGATTCGATAGAGCGGAAATGGTCAATTTCATAGAGCAAAGGCCATTGCCTCTGGGTTTGGCCTGAAAATTCCGCAAACACTGGATATCTCGAATCCTTGCGGCTTTTGGCCCTTCAGGATCCCCCATCATCGTGCGTTTCACTCAATTCTTTGCGAAATTTCAAGGAAAACCCCGTATTCCCTCGGGAAATGGGTGAAAAATGAGGATGAAGGAATATTCGAAGGAAATCAGCCATCATGAAAATCCCGATTTTCAAATCTTCATAACTTTTTTTCTGTGGCGTATTTCCTGATGAAATTTTACAGTGACACTGCCTAGGTCGTCAGGAAGTAGCCTGCAGAATTTCATAACAGTATCGCAAATGGTTCAGCGAATTCGATAGAGCAGACATTGACATTTTTACTGATCCCATATTAACGTCCATATCGCTCTATCTCGCTTATTTACCGAGATAATCGCGAAAAACTGAGGATACTCCTTTCCTGATCCCAAATTAGTGCCTATTTTGCTCTATCTCGCTTATTTACCGAGATAATCGCGAAAAACTGGAACTTTTTCTTCCTGACTCCATATTAACGTCTATTTCGCTCTATCTCGCTTATTTACCGAGATAATTGAGAAAAACTGAAAAATTCCGCAAACACTGGATGTCCCGAATCCTTGCGGCTTTTGGCCCTTCAGGATCCCCCATCATCGTGCGTTCCACTCAATTCTTTGCGAAATTTCAAGGAAAACCTCGTATTCCCTCGGGAAATGGGTGAAAAATGAGGATGAAGGAATATTCGAAGGAAATCAGCCATCATGAAAATCCCGATTTTCAAATCTTCATAACTTTTTTTCTGTGGCGTATTTCCTGATGAAATTTTACAGTGACACTGCCTAGGTCGTCAGGAAGTAGCCTGCAAAATTTCATAACAGTATCGCAAACGATTCTGAAGATTCGATAGAGCGGAAATGGTCAATTTCATAGAGCAAAGGCCATTGCCTCTGGGTTTGGCCTGAAAATTCCGCAAACACTGGATATCCCGAATCCTTGCGGCTTTTGGCCCTTCAGGATCCCCCATTATCGTGCGTTTCACTCAATTCTTTGCGAAATTTCAAGGAAAACCCCGTATTCCCTCGGGAAATGGGTGAAAAATGAGGATGAAGGAATATTCGAAGGAAATCAGCCATCATGAAAATCCCGATTTTCAAACCTTCATAACTTTTTTTCTGTGGCGTATTTCCTGATGAAATTTTACAGTGACACTGCCTAGGTCGTCAGGAAGTAGCCTGCAAAATTCCACAACAGTATCGCAAATGGTTCAGCGAATTCGATAGAGCAGACATTGACATTTTTACTGATCCCATATTAACGTCCATATCGCTCTATCTCGCTTATTTACCGAGATAATCGCGAAAAACTGGAACTTTTTCTTCCTGACTCCATATTAACGTCTATTTCGCTCTATCTCGCTTATTTACCGAGATAATTGAGAAAAACTGAAAAATTCCGCAAACACTGGATGTCCCGAATCCTTGCGGCTTTTGGCCCTTCAGGATCCCCCATCATCGTGCGTTCCACTCAATTCTTTGCGAAATTTCAAGGAAAACCTCGTATTCCCTCGGGAAATGGGTGAAAAATGAGGATGAAGGAATATTCGAAGGAAATCAGCCATCATGAAAATCCCGATTTTCAAATCTTCATAACTTTTTTTCTGTGGCGTATTTCCTGATGAAATTTTACAGTGACACTGCCTAGGTCGTCAGGAAGTAGCCTGCAAAATTTCATAACAGTATCGCAAACGATTCTGAAGATTCGATAGAGCGGAAATGGTCAATTTCATAGAGCAAAGGCCATTGCCTCTGGGTTTGGCCTGAAAATTCCGCAAACACTGGATATCCCGAATCCTTGCGGCTTTTGGCCCTTCAGGATCCCCCATTATCGTGCGTTTCACTCAATTCTTTGCGAAATTTCAAGGAAAACCCCGTATTCCCTCGGGAAATGGGTGAAAAATGAGGATGAAGGAATATTCGAAGGAAATCAGCCATCATGAAAATCCCGATTTTCAAATCTTCATAACTTTTTTTCTGTGGCGTATTTCCTGATGAAATTTTACAGTGACACTGCCTAGGTCGTCAGGAAGTAGCCTGCAAAATTCCACAACAGTATCGCAAATGGTTCAGCGAATTCGATAGAGCAGACATTGACATTTTTACTGATCCCATATTAACGTCCATATCGCTCTATCTCGCGTATTTACCGAGATAATCGCGAAAAACTGAAAATACTCCTTTCCTGATCCCAACTTAGTGCCTATTTCGCTCTATCTCGCTCATTTACCGAGATAATCGCGAAAAACGAACTTTTTCTTCCTGACTCCATATTAACGTCTATTTCGCTCTATCTTGCTTATTTACCGAGATAATTGAGAAAAACTGAAAAATTCCGCGGATACTGAATATCCCGAATCCTTGCGGCTTTTGGCCCTTCAGAATCCCCCATCATCGTGCGTTTCACTCAATTCTTCGCGAAATTTCAAGGAAAACCCCGTGTTCCCTCGGGAAATGGGTGAAAAATGAGGATGAAGGAATATTCGAAGGAAATCGGCCATCATGAAAATCCCGATTTTCAAATCTTCATAACTTTTTTTCTGTGGCGTATTTCCTGATGAAATTTTACAGTGACACTGCCTAGGTCGTCAGGAAGTAGCCTGCAAAATTTCATAACAGTATCGCAAACGATTCTGAAGATTCGATAGAGCGGAAATGGTCAATTTCATAGAGCAAAGGCCATTGCCTCTGGGTTTGGCCTGAAAATTCCGCAAACACTGGATATCCCGAATCCTTGCGGCTTTTGGCCCTTCAGGATCCCCCATTATCGTGCGTTTCACTCAATTCTTTGCGAAATTTCAAGGAAAACCCCGTATTCCCTCGGGAAATGGGTGAAAAATGAGGATGAAGGAATATTCGAAGGAAATCAGCCATCATGAAAATCCCGATTTTCAAATCTTCATAACTTTTTTTCTGTGGCGTATTTCCTGATGAAATTTTACAGTGACACTGCCTAGGTCGTCAGGAAGTAGCCTGCAAAATTCCACAACAGTATCGCAAATGGTTCAGCGAATTCGATAGAGCAGACATTGACATTTTTACTGATCCCATATTAACGTCCATATCGCTCTATCTCGCTTATTTACCGAGATAATCGCGAAAAACTGGAACTTTTTCTTCCTGACTCCATATTAACGTCTATTTCGCTCTATCTCGCTTATTTACCGAGATAATTGAGAAAAACTGAAAAATTCCGCAAACACTGGATGTCCCGAATCCTTGCGGCTTTTGGCCCTTCAGGATCCCCCATCATCGTGCGTTCCACTCAATTCTTTGCGAAATTTCAAGGAAAACCTCGTATTCCCTCGGGAAATGGGT
Organism: Aleiodes alternator; assembly: GCA_963921955.1. NCBI lineage: Eukaryota > Metazoa > Arthropoda > Insecta > Hymenoptera > Braconidae > Aleiodes > Aleiodes alternator. Next base: position 5,015,006 of record OY998115.1, on the reverse strand, counting down.
GAAAAATGAGGATGAAGGAATATTCGAAGGAAATCAGCCATCATGAAAATCCCGATTTTCAAATCTTCATAACTTTTCTTCTGTGGCGTATTTCCTGATGAAATTTTACAGTGACACTGCCTAGGTCGTCAGGAAGTAGCCTGCAAAATTTCATAACAGTATCGCAAACGATTCTGAAGATTCGATAGAGCAGAAATGGTCAATTTCATAGAGCAAAGGCCATTGCCTCTGGGTTTGGCCTGAAAATTCCGCAAACACTGGATATCCCGAATCCTTGCGGCTTTTGGCCCTTCAGGATCCCCCATTATCGTGCGTTTCACTCAATTCTTTGCGAAATTTCAAGGAAAACCCCGTATTCCCTCGGGAAATGGGTGAAAAATGAGGATGAAGGAATATTCGAAGGAAATCAGCCATCATGAAAATCCCGATTTTCAAATCTTCATAACTTTTTTTCTGTGGCGTATTTCCTGATGAAATTTTACAGTGACACTGCCTAGGTCGTCAGGAAGTAGCCTGCAAAATTCCACAACAGTATCGCAAATGGTTCAGCGAATTCGATAGAGCAGACATTGACATTTTTACTGATCCCATATTAACGTCCATATCGCTCTATCTCGCGTATTTACCGAGATAATCGCGAAAAACTGAAAATACTCCTTTCCTGATCCCAACTTAGTGCCTATTTCGCTCTATCTCGCTCATTTACCGAGATAATCGCGAAAAACGAACTTTTTCTTCCTGACTCCATATTAACGTCTATTTCGCTCTATCTTGCTTATTTACCGAGATAATTGAGAAAAACTGAAAAATTCCGCGGATACTGAATATCCCGAATCCTTGCGGCTTTTGGCCCTTCAGAATCCCCCATCATCGTGCGTTTCACTCAATTCTTCGCGAAATTTCAAGGAAAACCCCGTGTTCCCTCGGGAAATGGGTGAAAAATGAGGATGAAGGAATATTCGAAGGAAATCGGCCATCATGAAAATCCCGATTTTCAAATCTTCATAACTTTTTTTCTGTGGCGTATTTCCTGATGAAATTTTACAGTGACACTGCCTAGGTCAACAGGAAGTAGCCTGCAAAATTTCATAACAGTATCGCAAACGATTCTGAAGATTCGATAGAGCGGAAATGGTCAATTTCATAGAGCAAAGGCCATTGCCTCTGGGTTTGGCCTGAAAATTCCGCAAACACTGGATATCCCGAATCCTTGCGGCTTTTGGGCCTTCAGGATCCCCCATCATCGTGCGTTTCACTCAATTCTTTGCGAAATTTCAAGGAAAACCCCGTATTCCCTCGGGAAATGGGTGAAAAATGAGGATGAAGGAATATTCGAAGGAAATCAGCCATCATGAAAATCCCGATTTTCAAATCTTCATAACTTTTTTTCTGTGGCGTATTTCCTGATGAAATTTGACAGTGGCACTGCCTAGGTCGTCAGGAAGTAGCCTGCAAAATTTCATAACAGTATCGCAAACGATTCTGAAGATTCGATAGAGCGGAAATGGTCAATTTCATAGAGCAAAGGCCATTGCCTCTGGGTTTGGCCTGAAAATTCCGCAAACACTGGATATCCCGAATCCTTGCGGCTTTTGGCCCTTCAGGATCCCCCATCATCGTGCGTTTCACTCAATTCTTTGCGAAATTTCAAGGAAAACCCCGTATTCCCTCGGGAAATGGGTGAAAAATGAGGATGAAGGAATATTCGAAGGAAATCAGCCATCATGAAAATCCCCATTTTCAAATCTTCATAACTTTTTTTCTGTGGCGTATTTCCTGATGAAATTTTACAGTGACACTGCCTAGGTCGTCAGGAAGTAGCCTGCAGAATTTCATAACAGTATCGCAAATGGTTCAGCGAATTCGATAGAGCAGACATTGACATTTTTACTGATCCCATATTAACGTCCATATCGCTCTATCTCGCTTATTTACCGAGATAATCGCGAAAAACTGAAGATACTCCTTTCCTGATCCCAAATTAGTGCCTATTTCGCTCTATCTCGCTTATTTACCGAGATAATCGCGAAAAACTGGAACTTTTTCTTCCTGACTCCATATTAACGTCTATTTCGCTCTATCTCGCTTATTTACCGAGATAATTGAGAAAAACACAAAAATTCCGCAAACACTGGATGTCCCGAATCCTTGCGGCTTTTGGCCCTTCAGGATCCCCCATCATCGTGCGTTTCACTCAATTCTTTGCGAAATTTCAAGGAAAACCCCGTATTCCCTCGGGAAATGGGTGGAAAATGAGGATGAAGGAATATTCGAAGGAAATCAGCCATCATGAAAATCCCGATTTTCAAATCTTCATAACTTTTTTTCTGTGGCGTATTTCCTGATGAAATTTTACAGTGACACTGCCTAGGTCGTCAGGAAGTAGCCTGCAAAATTCCACAACAGTATCGCAAATGGTTCAGCGAATTCGATAGAGCAGACATTGACATTTTTACTGATCCCATATTAACGTCCATATCGCTCTATCTCGCTTATTTACCGAGATAATCGCGAAAAACTGAAAATACTCCTTTCCTGATCTCAAATTAGTGCCTATTTCGCTCTATCTCGCTTATTTACCGAGATAATCGCGAAAAACTGGAACTTTTTCTTCCTGACTCCATATTAACGTCTATTTCGCTCTATCTCGCTTATTTACCGAGATAATTGAGAAAAACTGAAAAATTCCGCGGATACTGAATATCCCAAATCCTTGCGGCTTTTGGCCCTTCAGAATCCCCCATTATCGTGCGTTTCACTCAATTCTTTGCGAAATTTCAAGGAAAACCCCGTATTCCCTCGGGAAATGGGTGAAAAATGAGGATAAAGGAATATTCGAAGGAAATCAGCCATCATGAAAATCCCGATTTTCAAATCTTCATAACTTTTTTTCTGTGGCGTATTTCCTGATGAAATTTTACAGTGACACTGCCTAGGTCGTCAGGAAGTAGCCTGCAAAATTTCATAACAGTATCGCAAACGATTCTGAAGATTCGATAGAGCGGAAATGGTCAATTTCATAGAGCAAAGGCCATTGCCTCTGGGTTTGGCCTGAAAATTCCGCAAACACTGGATATCTCGAATCCTTGCGGCTTTTGGCCCTTCAGGATCCCCCATCATCGTGCGTTTCACTCAATTCTTTGCGAAATTTCAAGGAAAACCCCGTATTCCCTCGGGAAATGGGTGAAAAATGAGGATGAAGGAATATTCGAAGGAAATCAGCCATCATGAAAATCCCGATTTTCAAATCTTCATAACTTTTTTTCTGTGGCGTATTTCCTGATGAAATTTTACAGTGACACTGCCTAGGTCGTCAGGAAGTAGCCTGCAGAATTTCATAACAGTATCGCAAATGGTTCAGCGAATTCGATAGAGCAGACATTGACATTTTTACTGATCCCATATTAACGTCCATATCGCTCTATCTCGCTTATTTACCGAGATAATCGCGAAAAACTGAGGATACTCCTTTCCTGATCCCAAATTAGTGCCTATTTTGCTCTATCTCGCTTATTTACCGAGATAATCGCGAAAAACTGGAACTTTTTCTTCCTGACTCCATATTAACGTCTATTTCGCTCTATCTCGCTTATTTACCGAGATAATTGAGAAAAACTGAAAAATTCCGCAAACACTGGATGTCCCGAATCCTTGCGGCTTTTGGCCCTTCAGGATCCCCCATCATCGTGCGTTCCACTCAATTCTTTGCGAAATTTCAAGGAAAACCTCGTATTCCCTCGGGAAATGGGTGAAAAATGAGGATGAAGGAATATTCGAAGGAAATCAGCCATCATGAAAATCCCGATTTTCAAATCTTCATAACTTTTTTTCTGTGGCGTATTTCCTGATGAAATTTTACAGTGACACTGCCTAGGTCGTCAGGAAGTAGCCTGCAAAATTTCATAACAGTATCGCAAACGATTCTGAAGATTGGATAGAGCGGAAATGGTCAATTTCATAGAGCAAAGGCCATTGCCTCTGGGTTTGGCCTGAAAATTCCGCAAACACTGGATATCCCGAATCCTTGCGGCTTTTGGCCCTTCAGGATCCCCCATTATCGTGCGTTTCACTCAATTCTTTGCGAAATTTCAAGGAAAACCCCGTATTCCCTCGGGAAATGGGTGAAAAATGAGGATGAAGGAATATTCGAAGGAAATCAGCCATCATGAAAATCCCGATTTTCAAATCTTCATAACTTTTTTTCTGTGGCGTATTTCCTGATGAAATTTTACAGTGACACTGCCTAGGTCGTCAGGAAGTAGCCTGCAAAATTCCACAACAGTATCGCAAATGGTTCAGCGAATTCGATAGAGCAGACATTGACATTTTTACTGATCCCATATTAACGTCCATATCGCTCTATCTCGCTTATTTACCGAGATAATCGCGAAAAACTGGAACTTTTTCTTCCTGACTCCATATTAACGTCTATTTCGCTCTATCTCGCTTATTTACCGAGATAATTGAGAAAAACTGAAAAATTCCGCAAACACTGGATGTCCCGAATCCTTGCGGCTTTTGGCCCTTCAGGATCCCCCATCATCGTGCGTTCCACTCAATTCTTTGCGAAATTTCAAGGAAAACCTCGTATTCCCTCGGGAAATGGGTGAAAAATGAGGATGAAGGAATATTCGAAGGAAATCAGCCATCATGAAAATCCCGATTTTCAAATCTTCATAACTTTTTTTCTGTGGCGTATTTCCTGATGAAATTTTACAGTGACACTGCCTAGGTCGTCAGGAAGTAGCCTGCAAAATTTCATAACAGTATCGCAAACGATTCTGAAGATTCGATAGAGCGGAAATGGTCAATTTCATAGAGCAAAGGCCATTGCCTCTGGGTTTGGCCTGAAAATTCCGCAAACACTGGATATCCCGAATCCTTGCGGCTTTTGGCCCTTCAGGATCCCCCATTATCGTGCGTTTCACTCAATTCTTTGCGAAATTTCAAGGAAAACCCCGTATTCCCTCGGGAAATGGGTGAAAAATGAGGATGAAGGAATATTCGAAGGAAATCAGCCATCATGAAAATCCCGATTTTCAAATCTTCATAACTTTTTTTCTGTGGCGTATTTCCTGATGAAATTTTACAGTGACACTGCCTAGGTCGTCAGGAAGTAGCCTGCAAAATTCCACAACAGTATCGCAAATGGTTCAGCGAATTCGATAGAGCAGACATTGACATTTTTACTGATCCCATATTAACGTCCATATCGCTCTATCTCGCGTATTTACCGAGATAATCGCAAAAAACTGAAAATACTCCTTTCCTGATCCCAACTTAGTGCCTATTTCGCTCTATCTCGCTCATTTACCGAGATAATCGCGAAAAACGAACTTTTTCTTCCTGACTCCATATTAACGTCTATTTCGCTCTATCTTGCTTATTTACCGAGATAATTGAGAAAAACTGAAAAATTCCGCGGATACTGAATATCCCGAATCCTTGCGGCTTTTGGCCCTTCAGAATCCCCCATCATCGTGCGTTTCACTCAATTCTTCGCGAAATTTCAAGGAAAACCCCGTGTTCCCTCGGGAAATGGGTGAAAAATGAGGATGAAGGAATATTCGAAGGAAATCGGCCATCATGAAAATCCCGATTTTCAAATCTTCATAACTTTTTTTCTGTGGCGTATTTCCTGATGAAATTTTACAGTGACACTGCCTAGGTCAACAGGAAGTAGCCTGCAAAATTTCATAACAGTATCGCAAACGATTCTGAAGATTCGATAGAGCGGAAATGGTCAATTTCATAGAGCAAAGGCCATTGCCTCTGGGTTTGGCCTGAAAATTCCGCAAACACTGGATATCCCGAATCCTTGCGGCTTTTGGGCCTTCAGGATCCCCCATCATCGTGCGTTTCACTCAATTCTTTGCGAAATTTCAAGGAAAACCCCGTATTCCCTCGGGAAATGGGTGAAAAATGAGGATGAAGGAATATTCGAAGGAAATCAGCCATCATGAAAATCCCGATTTTCAAATCTTCATAACTTTTTTTCTGTGGCGTATTTCCTGATGAAATTTGACAGTGGCACTGCCTAGGTCGTCAGGAAGTAGCCTGCAAAATTTCATAACAGTATCGCAAACGATTCTGAAGATTCGATAGAGCGGAAATGGTCAATTTCATAGAGCAAAGGCCATTGCCTCTGGGTTTGGCCTGAAAATTCCGCAAACACTGGATATCCCGAATCCTTGCGGCTTTTGGCCCTTCAGGATCCCCCATCATCGTGCGTTTCACTCAATTCTTTGCGAAATTTCAAGGAAAACCCCGTATTCCCTCGGGAAATGGGTGAAAAATGAGGATGAAGGAATATTCGAAGGAAATCAGCCATCATGAAAATCCCCATTTTCAAATCTTCATAACTTTTTTTCTGTGGCGTATTTCCTGATGAAATTTTACAGTGACACTGCCTAGGTCGTCAGGAAGTAGCCTGCAGAATTTCATAACAGTATCGCAAATGGTTCAGCGAATTCGATAGAGCAGACATTGACAGTTTTACTGATCCCATATTAACGTCCATATCGCTCTATCTCGCTTATTTACCGAGATAATCGCGAAAAACTGAAGATACTCCTTTCCTGATCCCAAATTAGTGCCTATTTCGCTCTATCTCGCTTATTTACCGAGATAATCGCGAAAAACTGGAACTTTTTCTTCCTGACTCCATATTAACGTCTATTTCGCTCTATCTCGCTTATTTACCGAGATAATTGAGAAAAACACAAAAATTCCGCAAACACTGGATGTCCCGAATCCTTGCGGCTTTTGGCCCTTCAGGATCCCCCATCATCGTGCGTTTCACTCAATTCTTTGCGAAATTTCAAGGAAAACCCCGTATTCCCTCGGGAAATGGGTGGAAAATGAGGATGAAGGAATATTCGAAGGAAATCAGCCATCATGAAAATCCCGATTTTCAAATCTTCATAACTTTTTTTCTGTGGCGTATTTCCTGATGAAATTTTACAGTGACACTGCCTAGGTCGTCAGGAAGTAGCCTGCAAAATTCCACAACAGTATCGCAAATGGTTCAGCGAATTCGATAGAGCAGACATTGACATTTTTACTGATCCCATATTAACGTCCATATCGCTCTATCTCGCTTATTTACCGAGATAATCGCGAAAAACTGAAAATACTCCTTTCCTGATCTCAAATTAGTGCCTATTTCGCTCTATCTCGCTTATTTACCGAGATAATCGCGAAAAACTGGAACTTTTTCTTCCTGACTCCATATTAACGTCTATTTCGCTCTATCTCGCTTATTTACCGAGATAATTGAGAAAAACTGAAAAATTCCGCGGATACTGAATATCCCAAATCCTTGCGGCTTTTGGCCCTTCAGAATCCCCCATTATCGTGCGTTTCACTCAATTCTTTGCGAAATTTCAAGGAAAACCCCGTATTCCCTCGGGAAATGGGTGAAAAATGAGGATAAAGGAATATTCGAAGGAAATCAGCCATCATGAAAATCCCGATTTTCAAATCTTCATAACTTTTTTTCTGTGGCGTATTTCCTGATGAAATTTTACAGTGACACTGCCTAGGTCGTCAGGAAGTAGCCTGCAAAATTTCATAACAGTATCGCAAACGATTCTGAAGATTCGATAGAGCGGAAATGGTCAATTTCATAGAGCAAAGGCCATTGCCTCTGGGTTTGGCCTGAAAATTCCGCAAACACTGGATATCTCGAATCCTTGCGGCTTTTGGCCCTTCAGGATCCCCCATCATCGTGCGTTTCACTCAATTCTTTGCGAAATTTCAAGGAAAACCCCGTATTCCCTCGGGAAATGGGTGAAAAATGAGGATGAAGGAATATTCGAAGGAAATCAGCCATCATGAAAATCCCGATTTTCAAATCTTCATAACTTTTTTTCTGTGGCGTATTTCCTGATGAAATTTTACAGTGACACTGCCTAGGTCGTCAGGAAGTAGCCTGCAGAATTTCATAACAGTATCGCAAATGGTTCAGCGAATTCGATAGAGCAGACATTGACATTTTTACTGATCCCATATTAACGTCCATATCGCTCTATCTCGCTTATTTACCGAGATAATCGCGAAAAACTGAGGATACTCCTTTCCTGATCCCAAATTAGTGCCTATTTTGCTCTATCTCGCTTATTTACCGAGATAATCGCGAAAAACTGGAACTTTTTCTTCCTGACTCCATATTAACGTCTATTTCGCTCTATCTCGCTTATTTACCGAGATAATTGAGAAAAACTGAAAAATTCCGCAAACACTGGATGTCCCGAATCCTTGCGGCTTTTGGCCCTTCAGGATCCCCCATCATCGTGCGTTCCACTCAATTCTTTGCGAAATTTCAAGGAAAACCTCGTATTCCCTCGGGAAATGGGTGAAAAATGAGGATGAAGGAATATTCGAAGGAAATCAGCCATCATGAAAATCCCGATTTTCAAATCTTCATAACTTTTTTTCTGTGGCGTATTTCCTGATGAAATTTTACAGTGACACTGCCTAGGTCGTCAGGAAGTAGCCTGCAAAATTTCATAACAGTATCGCAAACGATTCTGAAGATTCGATAGAGCGGAAATGGTCAATTTCATAGAGCAAAGGCCATTGCCTCTGGGTTTGGCCTGAAAATTCCGCAAACACTGGATATCCCGAATCCTTGCGGCTTTTGGCCCTTCAGGATCCCCCATTATCGTGCGTTTCACTCAATTCTTTGCGAAATTTCAAGGAAAACCCCGTATTCCCTCGGGAAATGGGTGAAAAATGAGGATGAAGGAATATTCGAAGGAAATCAGCCATCATGAAAATCCCGATTTTCAAATCTTCATAACTTTTTTCCTGTGGCGTATTTCCTGATGAAATTTTACAGTGACACTGCCTAGGTCGTCAGGAAGTAGCCTGCAAAATTCCACAACAGTATCGCAAATGGTTCAGCGAATTCGATAGAGCAGACATTGACATTTTTACTGATCCCATATTAACGTCCATATCGCTCTATCTCGCTTATTTACCGAGATAATCGCGAAAAACTGGAACTTTTTCTTCCTGACTCCATATTAACGTCTATTTCGCTCTATCTCGCTTATTTACCGAGATAATTGAGAAAAACTGAAAAATTCCGCAAACACTGGATGTCCCGAATCCTTGCGGCTTTTGGCCCTTCAGGATCCCCCATCATCGTGCGTTCCACTCAATTCTTTGCGAAATTTCAAGGAAAACCTCGTATTCCCTCGGGAAATGGGTGAAAAATGAGGATGAAGGAATATTCGAAGGAAATCAGCCATCATGAAAATCCCGATTTTCAAATCTTCATAACTTTTTTTCTGTGGCGTATTTCCTGATGAAATTTTACAGTGACACTGCCTAGGTCGTCAGGAAGTAGCCTGCAAAATTTCATAACAGTATCGCAAACGATTCTGAAGATTCGATAGAGCGGAAATGGTCAATTTCATAGAGCAAAGGCCATTGCCTCTGGGTTTGGCCTGAAAATTCCGCAAACACTGGATATCCCGAATCCTTGCGGCTTTTGGCCCTTCAGGATCCCCCATTATCGTGCGTTTCACTCAATTCTTTGCGAAATTTCAAGGAAAACCCCGTATTCCCTCGGGAAATGGGTGAAAAATGAGGATGAAGGAATATTCGAAGGAAATCAGCCATCATGAAAATCCCGATTTTCAAATCTTCATAACTTTTTTTCTGTGGCGTATTTCCTGATGAAATTTTACAGTGACACTGCCTAGGTCGTCAGGAAGTAGCCTGCAAAATTCCACAACAGTATCGCAAATGGTTCAGCGAATTCGATAGAGCAGACATTGACATTTTTACTGATCCCATATTAACGTCCATATCGCTCTATCTCGCTTATTTACCGAGATAATCGCGAAAAACTGAAAATACTCCTTTCCTGATCTCAAATTAGTGCCTATTTCGCTCTATCTCGCTTATTTACCGAGATAATCGCGAAAAACTGGAACTTTTTCTTCCTGACTCCATATTAACGTCTATTTCGCTCTATCTCGCTTATTTACCGAGATAATTGAGAAAAACTGAAAAATTCCGCGGATACTGAATATCCCAAATCCTTGCGGCTTTTGGCCCTTCAGAATCCCCCATTATCGTGCGTTTCACTCAATTCTTTGCGAAATTTCAAGGAAAACCCCGTATTCCCTCGGGAAATGGGTGAAAAATGAGGATAAAGGAATATTCGAAGGAAATCAGCCATCATGAAAATCCCGATTTTCAAATCTTCATAACTTTTTTTCTGTGGCGTATTTCCTGATGAAATTTTACAGTGACACTGCCTAGGTCGTCAGGAAGTAGCCTGCAAAATTTCATAACAGTATCGCAAACGATTCTGAAGATTCGATAGAGCGGAAATGGTCAATTTCATAGAGCAAAGGCCATTGCCTCTGGGTTTGGCCTGAAAATTCCGCAAACACTGGATATCTCGAATCCTTGCGGCTTTTGGCCCTTCAGGATCCCCCATCATCGTGCGTTTCACTCAATTCTTTGCGAAATTTCAAGGAAAACCCCGTATTCCCTCGGGAAATGGGTGAAAAATGAGGATGAAGGAATATTCGAAGGAAATCAGCCATCATGAAAATCCCGATTTTCAAATCTTCATAACTTTTTTTCTGTGGCGTATTTCCTGATGAAATTTTACAGTGACACTGCCTAGGTCGTCAGGAAGTAGCCTGCAGAATTTCATAACAGTATCGCAAATGGTTCAGCGAATTCGATAGAGCAGACATTGACATTTTTACTGATCCCATATTAACGTCCATATCGCTCTATCTCGCTTATTTACCGAGATAATCGCGAAAAACTGAGGATACTCCTTTCCTGATCCCAAATTAGTGCCTATTTTGCTCTATCTCGCTTATTTACCGAGATAATCGCGAAAAACTGGAACTTTTTCTTCCTGACTCCATATTAACGTCTATTTCGCTCTATCTCGCTTATTTACCGAGATAATTGAGAAAAACTGAAAAATTCCGCAAACACTGGATGTCCCGAATCCTTGCGGCTTTTGGCCCTTCAGGATCCCCCATCATCGTGCGTTCCACTCAATTCTTTGCGAAATTTCAAGGAAAACCTCGTATTCCCTCGGGAAATGGGTGAAAAATGAGGATGAAGGAATATTCGAAGGAAATCAGCCATCATGAAAATCCCGATTTTCAAATCTTCATAACTTTTTTTCTGTGGCGTATTTCCTGATGAAATTTTACAGTGACACTGCCTAGGTCGTCAGGAAGTAGCCTGCAAAATTTCATAACAGTATCGCAAACGATTCTGAAGATTCGATAGAGCGGAAATGGTCAATTTCATAGAGCAAAGGCCATTGCCTCTGGGTTTGGCCTGAAAATTCCGCAAACACTGGATATCCCGAATCCTTGCGGCTTTTGGCCCTTCAGGATCCCCCATTATCGTGCGTTTCACTCAATTCTTTGCGAAATTTCAAGGAAAACCCCGTATTCCCTCGGGAAATGGGTGAAAAATGAGGATGAAGGAATATTCGAAGGAAATCAGCCATCATGAAAATCCCGATTTTCAAATCTTCATAACTTTTTTTCTGTGGCGTATTTCCTGATGAAATTTTACAGTGACACTGCCTAGGTCGTCAGGAAGTAGCCTGCAAAATTCCACAACAGTATCGCAAATGGTTCAGCGAATTCGATAGAGCAGACATTGACATTTTTACTGATCCCATATTAACGTCCATATCGCTCTATCTCGCTTATTTACCGAGATAATCGCGAAAAACTGGAACTTTTTCTTCCTGACTCCATATTAACGTCTATTTCGCTCTATCTCGCTTATTTACCGAGATAATTGAGAAAAACTGAAAAATTCCGCAAACACTGGATGTCCCGAATCCTTGCGGCTTTTGGCCCTTCAGGATCCCCCATCATCGTGCGTTCCACTCAATTCTTTGCGAAATTTCAAGGAAAACCTCGTATTCCCTCGGGAAATGGGTGAAAAATGAGGATGAAGGAATATTCGAAGGAAATCAGCCATCATGAAAATCCCGATTTTCAAATCTTCATAACTTTTTTTCTGTGGCGTATTTCCTGATGAAATTTTACAGTGACACTGCCTAGGTCGTCAGGAAGTAGCCTGCAAAATTTCATAACAGTATCGCAAACGATTCTGAAGATTCGATAGAGCGGAAATGGTCAATTTCATAGAGCAAAGGCCATTGCCTCTGGGTTTGGCCTGAAAATTCCGCAAACACTGGATATCCCGAATCCTTGCGGCTTTTGGCCCTTCAGGATCCCCCATTATCGTGCGTTTCACTCAATTCTTTGCGAAATTCCAAGGAAAACCCCGTATTCCCTCGGGAAATGGGTGAAAAATGAGGATGAAGGAATATTCGAAGGAAATCAGCCATCATGAAAATCCCGATTTTCAAATCTTCATAACTTTTTTTCTGTGGCGTATTTCCTGATGAAATTTTACAGTGACACTGCCTAGGTCGTCAGGAAGTAGCCTGCAAAATTCCACAACAGTATCGCAAATGGTTCAGCGAATTCGATAGAGCAGACATTGACATTTTTACTGATCCCATATTAACGTCCATATCGCTCTATCTCGCGTATTTACCGAGATAATCGCGAAAAACTGAAAATACTCCTTTCCTGATCCCAACTTAGTGCCTATTTCGCTCTATCTCGCTCATTTACCGAGATAATCGCGAAAAACGAACTTTTTCTTCCTGACTCCATATTAACGTCTATTTCGCTCTATCTTGCTTATTTACCGAGATAATTGAGAAAAACTGAAAAATTCCGCGGATACTGAATATCCCGAATCCTTGCGGCTTTTGGCCCTTCAGAATCCCCCATCATCGTGCGTTTCACTCAATTCTTCGCGAAATTTCAAGGAAAACCCCGTGTTCCCTCGGGAAATGGGTGAAAAATGAGGATGAAGGAATATTCGAAGGAAATCGGCCATCATGAAAATCCCGATTTTCAAATCTTCATAACTTTTTTTCTGTGGCGTATTTCCTGATGAAATTTTACAGTGACACTGCCTAGGTCAACAGGAAGTAGCCTGCAAAATTTCATAACAGTATCGCAAACGATTCTGAAGATTCGATAGAGCGGAAATGGTCAATTTCATAGAGCAAAGGCCATTGCCTCTGGGTTTGGCCTGAAAATTCCGCAAACACTGGATATCCCGAATCCTTGCGGCTTTTGGGCCTTCAGGATCCCCCATCATCGTGCGTTTCACTCAATTCTTTGCGAAATTTCAAGGAAAACCCCGTATTCCCTCGGGAAATGGGTGAAAAATGAGGATGAAGGAATATTCGAAGGAAATCAGCCATCATGAAAATCCCGATTTTCAAATCTTCATAACTTTTTTTCTGTGGCGTATTTCCTGATGAAATTTGACAGTGGCACTGCCTAGGTCGTCAGGAAGTAGCCTGCAAAATTTCATAACAGTATCGCAAACGATTCTGAAGATTCGATAGAGCGGAAATGGTCAATTTCATAGAGCAAAGGCCATTGCCTCTGGGTTTGGCCTGAAAATTCCGCAAACACTGGATATCCCGAATCCTTGCGGCTTTTGGCCCTTCAGGATCCCCCATCATCGTGCGTTTCACTCAATTCTTTGCGAAATTTCAAGGAAAACCCCGTATTCCCTCGGGAAATGGGTGAAAAATGAGGATGAAGGAATATTCGAAGGAAATCAGCCATCATGAAAATCCCCATTTTCAAATCTTCATAACTTTTTTTCTGTGGCGTATTTCCTGATGAAATTTTACAGTGACACTGCCTAGGTCGTCAGGAAGTAGCCTGCAGAATTTCATAACAGTATCGCAAATGGTTCAGCGAATTCGATAGAGCAGACATTGACATTTTTACTGATCCCATATTAACGTCCATATCGCTCTATCTCGCTTATTTACCGAGATAATCGCGAAAAACTGAAGATACTCCTTTCCTGATCCCAAATTAGTGCCTATTTCGCTCTATCTCGCTTATTTACCGAGATAATCGCGAAAAACTGGAACTTTTTCTTCCTGACTCCATATTAACGTCTATTTCGCTCTATCTCGCTTATTTACCGAGATAATTGAGAAAAACACAAAAATTCCGCAAACACTGGATGTCCCGAATCCTTGCGGCTTTTGGCCCTTCAGGATCCCCCATCATCGTGCGTTTCACTCAATTCTTTGCGAAATTTCAAGGAAAACCCCGTATTCCCTCGGGAAATGGGTGAAAAATGAGGATGAAGGAATATTCGAAGGAAATCAGCCATCATGAAAATCCCGATTTTCAAATCTTCATAACTTTTTTTCTGTGGCGTATTTCCTGATGAAATTTTACAGTGACACTGCCTAGGTCGTCAGGAAGTAGCCTGCAAAATTCCACAACAGTATCGCAAATGGTTCAGCGAATTCGATAGAGCAGACATTGACATTTTTACTGATCCCATATTAACGTCCATATCGCTCTATCTCGCTTATTTACCGAGATAATCGCGAAAAACTGAAAATACTCCTTTCCTGATCTCAAATTAGTGCCTATTTCGCTCTATCTCGCTTATTTACCGAGATAATCGCAAAAAACTGGAACTTTTTCTTCCTGACTCCATATTAACGTCTATTTCGCTCTATCTCGCTTATTTACCGAGATAATTGAGAAAAACTGAAAAATTCCGCGGATACTGAATATCCCAAATCCTTGCGGCTTTTGGCCCTTCAGAATCCCCCATTATCGTGCGTTTCACTCAATTCTTTGCGAAATTTCAAGGAAAACCCCGTATTCCCTCGGGAAATGGGTGAAAAATGAGGATAAAGGAATATTCGAAGGAAATCAGCCATCATGAAAATCCCGATTTTCAAATCTTCATAATTTATTTTCTGTGGCGTATTTCCTGATGAAATTTTACAGTGACACTGCCTAGGTCGTCAGGAAGTAGCCTGCAAAATTTCATAACAGTATCGCAAACGATTCTGAAGATTCGATAGAGCGGAAATGGTCAATTTCATAGAGCAAAGGCCATTGCCTCTGGGTTTGGCCTGAAAATTCCGCAAACACTGGATATCCCGAATCCTTGCGGCTTTTGGCCCTTCAGGATCCCCCATCATCGTGCGTTTCACTCAATTCTTTGCGAAATTTCAAGGAAAACCCCGTATTCCCTCGGGAAATGGGTGAAAAATGAGGATGAAGGAATATTCGAAGGAAATCAGCCATCATGAAAATCCCGATTTTCAAATCTTCATAACTTTTTTTCTGTGGCGTATTTCCTGATGAAATTTTACAGTGACACTGCCTAGGTCGTCAGGAAGTAGCCTGCAAAATTCCACAACAGTATCGCAAATGGTTCAGCGAATTCGATAGAGCAGACATTGACATTTTTACTGATCCCATATTAACGTCTATATCGCTCTATCTCGCTTATTTACCGAGATAATCGCTAAAAACTGAAAATACTCTTTTCCTGATCTCAAATTAGTGCCTATTTCGCTCTATCTCGCTTATTTACCGAGATAATCGCGAAAAACTGGAACTTTTTCTTCCTGACTCCATATTAACGTCTATTTCGCTCTATCTCGCTTATTTACCGAGATAATTGAGAAAAACTGAAAAATTCCGCGGATACTGAATATCCCAAATCCTTGCGGCTTTTGGCCCTTCAGAATCCCCCATTATCGTGCGTTTCACTCAATTCTTTGCGAAATTTCAAGGAAAACCCCGTATTCCCTCGGGAAATGGGTGAAAAATGAGGATGAAGGAATATTCGAAGGAAATCAGCCATCATGAAAATCCCGATTTTCAAATCTTCATAACTTTTTTTCTGTGGCGTATTTCCTGATGAAATTTTACAGTGACACTGCCTAGGTCGTCAGGAAGTAGCCTGCAAAATTCCACAACAGTATCGCAAATGGTTCAGCGAATTCGATAGAGCAGACATTGACATTTTTACTGATCCCATATTAACGTCCATATCGCTCTATCTCGCGTATTTACCGAGATAATCGCGAAAAACTGAAAATACTCCTTTCCTGATCCCAACTTAGTGCCTATTTCGCTCTATCTCGCTCATTTACCGAGATAATCGCGAAAAACGAACTTTTTCTTCCTGACTCCATATTAACGTCTATTTCGCTCTATCTTGCTTATTTACCGAGATAATTGAGAAAAACTGAAAAATTCCGCGGATACTGAATATCCCGAATCCTTGCGGCTTTTGGCCCTTCAGAATCCCCCATCATCGTGCGTTTCACTCAATTCTTTGCGAAATTTCAAGGAAAACCCCGTGTTCCCTCGGGAAATGGGTGAAAAATGAGGATGAAGGAATATTCGAAGGAAATCGGCCATCATGAAAATCCCGATTTTCAAATCTTCATAACTTTTTTTCTGTGGCGTATTTCCTGATGAAATTTTACAGTGACACTGCCTAGGTCAACAGGAAGTAGCCTGCAAAATTTCATAACAGTATCGCAAACGATTCTGAAGATTCGATAGAGCGGAAATGGTCAATTTCATAGAGCAAAGGCCATTGCCTCTGGGTTTGGCCTGAAAATTCCGC
Source organism: Aleiodes alternator (assembly GCA_963921955.1). Classification (NCBI taxonomy): domain Eukaryota; kingdom Metazoa; phylum Arthropoda; class Insecta; order Hymenoptera; family Braconidae; genus Aleiodes; species Aleiodes alternator. The sequence goes on along the minus strand of OY998115.1, from coordinate 4,998,491 downwards.
AAACACTGGATATCCCGAATCCTTGCGGCTTTTGGGCCTTCAGGATCCCCCATCATCGTGCGTTTCACTCAATTCTTTGCGAAATTTCAAGGAAAACCCCGTATTCCCTCGGGAAATGGGTGAAAAATGAGGATGAAGGAATATTCGAAGGAAATCAGCCATCATGAAAATCCCGATTTTCAAATCTTCATAACTTTTTTTCTGTGGCGTATTTCCTGATGAAATTTTACAGTGACACTGCCTAGGTCGTCAGGAAGTAGCCTGCAAAATTCCACAACAGTATCGCAAATGGTTCAGCGAATTCGATAGAGCAGACATTGACATTTTTACTGATCCCATATTAACGTCCATATCGCTCTATCTCGCTTATTTACCGAGATAATCGCGAAAAACTGAAAATACTCCTTTCCTGATCTCAAATTAGTGCCTATTTCGCTCTATCTCGCTTATTTACCGAGATAATCGCGAAAAACTGGAACTTTTTCTTCCTGACTCCATAGTAACGTCTATTTCGCTCTATCTCGCTTATTTACCGAGATAATTGAGAAAAACTGAAAAATTCCGCGGATACTGAATATCCCACATCCTTGCGGCTTTTGGCCCTTCAGAATCCCCCATTATCGTGCGTTTCACTCAATTCTTTGCGAAATTTCAAGGAAAACCCCGTATTCCCTCGGGAAATGGGTGAAAAATGAGGATAAAGGAATATTCGAAGGAAATCAGCCATCATGAAAATCCCGATTTTCAAATCTTCATAACTTTTTTTCTGTGGCGTATTTCCTGATGAAATTTTACAGTGACACTGCCTAGGTCGTCAGGAAGTAGCCTGCAAAATTTCATAACAGTATCGCAAACGATTCTGAAGATTCGATAGAGCGGAAATGGTCAATTTCATAGAGCAAAGGCCATTGCCTCTGGGTTTGGCCTGAAAATTCCGCAAACACTGGATATCCCGAATCCTTGCGGCTTTTGGCCCTTCAGGATCCCCCATCATCGTGCGTTTCACTCAATTCTTTGCGAAATTTCAAGGAAAACCCCGTATTCCCTCGGGAAATGGGTGAAAAATGAGGATGAAGGAATATTCGAAGGAAATCAGCCATCATGAAAATCCCGATTTTCAAATCTTCATAACTTTTTTTCTGTGGCGTATTTCCTGATGAAATTTTACAGTGACACTGCCTAGGTCGTCAGGAAGTAGCCTGCAAAATTTCATAACAGTATCGCAAACGATTCTGAAGATTCGATAGAGCGGAAATGGTCAATTTCATAGAGCAAAGGCCATTGCCTCTGGGTTTGGCCTGAAAATTCCGCAAACACTGGATATCTCGAATCCTTGCGGCTTTTGGCCCTTCAGGATCCCCCATCATCGTGCGTTTCACTCAATTCTTTGCGAAATTTCAAGGAAAACCCCGTATTCCCTCGGGAAATGGGTGAAAAATGAGGATGAAGGAATATTCGAAGGAAATCAGCCATCATGAAAATCCCGATTTTCAAATCTTCATAACTTTTTTTCTGTGGCGTATTTCCTGATGAAATTTTACAGTGACACTGCCTAGGTCGTCAGGAAGTAGCCTGCAAAATTCCACAACAGTATCGCAAATGGTTCAGCGAATTCGATAGAGCAGACATTGACATTTTTACTGATCCCATATTAACGTCCATATCGCTCTATCTCGCTTATTTACCGAGATAATCGCGAAAAACTGAAAATACTCCTTTCCTGATCTCAAATTCGTGCCTATTTCGCTCTATCTCGCTTATTTACCGAGATAATCGCGAAAAACTGGAACTTTTTCTTCCTGACTCCATAGTAACGTCTATTTCGCTCTATCTCGCTTATTTACCGAGATAATTGAGAAAAACTGAAAAATTCCGCGGATACTGAATATCACAAATCCTTGCGGCTTTTGGCCCTTCAGAATCCCCCATTATCGTGCGTTTCACTCAATTCTTTGCGAAATTTCAAGGAAAACCCCGTATTCCCTCGGGAAATGGGTGAAAAATGAGGATAAAGGAATATTCGAAGGAAATCAGCCATCATGAAAATCCCGATTTTCAAATCTTCATAACTTTTTTTCTGTGGCGTATTTCCTGATGAAATTTTACAGTGACACTGCCTAGGTCGTCAGGAAGTAGCCTGCAAAATTTCATAACAGTATCGCAAACGATTCTGAAGATTCGATAGAGCGGAAATGGTCAATTTCATAGAGCAAAGGCCATTGCCTCTGGGTTTGGCCTGAAAATTCCGCAAACACTGGATATCCCGAATCCTTGCGGCTTTTGGGCCTTCAGGATCCCCCATCATCGTGCGTTTCACTCAATTCTTTGCGAAATTTGAAGGAAAACCCCGTATTCCCTCGGGAAATGGGTGAAAAATGAGGATGAAGGAATATTCGAAGGAAATCAGCCATCATGAAAATCCCGATTTTCAAATCTTCATAACTTTTTTTCTGTGGCGTATTTCCTGATGAAATTTTACAGTGACACTGCCTAGGTCGTCAGGAAGTAGCCTGCAAAATTTCATAACAGTATCGCAAACGATTCTGAAGATTCGATAGAGCGGAAATGGTCAATTTCATAGAGCAAAGGCCATTGCCTCTGGGTTTGGCCTGAAAATTCCGCAAACACTGGATATCCCGAATCCTTGCGGCTTTTGGCCCTTCAGGATCCCCCATCATCGTGCGTTTCACTCAATTCTTTGCGAAATTTCAAGGAAAACCCCGTATTCCCTCGGGAAATGGGTGAAAAATGAGGATGAAGGAATATTTGAAGGAAATCAGCCATCATGAAAATCCCGATTTTCAAATCTTCATAACTTTTTTTCTGTGGCGTATTTCCTGATGAAATTTTACAGTGACACTGCCTAGGTCGTCAGGAAGTAGCCTGCAGAATTTCATAACAGTATCGCAAATGGTTCAGCGAATTCGATAGAGCAGACATTGACATTTTTACTGATCCCATATTAACGTCCATATCGCTCTATCTCGCTTATTTACCGAGATAATCGCGAAAAACTGAAGATACTCCTTTCTTGATCCCAAATTAGTGCCTATTTCGCTCTATCTCGCTTATTTACCGAGATAATCGCGAAAAATTGGAACTTTTTCTTCCTGACTCCATATTAACGTCTATTTCGCTCTATCTCGCTTATTTACCGAGATAATTGAGAAAAACTGAAAAATTCCGCGGATACTGAATATCCCAAATCCTTGCGGCTCTTGGCCCTTCAGAATCCCCCATTATCGTGCGTTTCACTCAATTCTTTGCGAAATTTCAAGGAAAACCCCGTACTCCCTCGGGAAATGGGTGAAAAATGAGGATGAAGGAATATTCGAAGGAAATCAGCCATCATGAAAATCCCGATTTTCAAATCTTCATAACTTTTTTTCTCTGGCGTATTTCCTGATGAAATTTTACAGTGACACTGCCTAGGTCGTCAGGAAGTAGCCTGCAAAATTCAACAACAGTATCGCAAATGGTTCAGCGAATTCGATACAGCAGACATTGACATTTTTACTGATCCCATATTAACGTCCATATCGCTCTATCTCGCTTATTTACCGAGATAATCGCGAAAAACTGAAAATACTCCTTTCCTGATCCCAAATTAGTGCCTATTTCGCTCTATCTCGCTTATTTACCGAGATAATCGCGAAAAACTGGAACTTTTTCTTCCTGACTCCATATTAACGTCTATTTCGCTCTATCTCGCTTATTTACCGAGATAATTGAGAAAAACTGAAAAATTCCGCGGATACTGAATATCCCAAATCCTTGCGGCTCTTGGCCCTTCAGAATCCCCCATTATCGTGCGTTTCACTCAATTCTTTGCGAAATTTCAAGGAAAACCCCGTATTCCCTCGGGAAATGGGTGAAAAATGAGGATGAAGGAATATTCGAAGGAAATCAGCCATCATGAAAATCCCGATTTTCAAATCTTCATAACTTTTTTTCTGTGGCGTATTTCCTGATGAAATTTTACAGTGACACTGCCTAGGTCGTCAGGAAGTAGCCTGCAAAATTTCATAACAGTATCGCAAACGATTCTGAAGATTCGATAGAGCGGAAATGGTCAATTTCATAGAGCAAAGGCCATTGCCTCTGGGTTTGGCCTAAAAATTCCGCAAACACTGGATATCCCGAATCCTTGCGGCTTTTGGCCCTTCAGGATCCCCCATCATCGTGCGTTTCACTCAATTCTTTGCGAAATTTCAAGGAAAACCCCGTATTCCCTCGGGAAATGGGTGAAAAATGAGGATGAAGGAATATTCAAAGGAAATCAGCCATCATGAAAATCCCGATTTTCAAATCTTCATAACTTTTTTTCTGTGGCGTATTTCCTGATGAAATTTTACAGTGACACTGCCTAGGTCGTCAGGAAGTAGCCTGCAAAATTTCATAACAGTATCGCAAACGATTCTGAAGATTCGATAGAGCGGAAATGGTCAATTTCATAGAGCAAAGGCCATTGCCTCTGGGTTTGGCCTGAAAATTCCGCAAACACTGGATATCTCGAATCCTTGCGGCTTTTGGCCCTTCAGGATCCCCCATCATCGTGCGTTTCACTCAATTCTTTGCGAAATTTCAAGGAAAACCCCGTATTCCCTCGGGAAATGGGTGAAAAATGAGGATGAAGGAATATTCGAAGGAAATCAGCCATCATGAAAATCCCGATTTTCAAATCTTCATAACTTTTTTTCTGTGGCGTATTTCCTGATGAAATTTTACAGTGACACTGCCTAGGTCGTCAGGAAGTAGCCTGCAGAATTTCATAACAGTATCGCAAATGGTTCAGCGAATTCGATAGAGCAGACATTGACATTTTTACTGATCCCATATTAACGTCCATATCGCTCTATCTCGCTTATTTACCGAGATAATCGCGAAAAACTGAGGATACTCCTTTCCTGATCCCAAATTAGTGCCTATTTTGCTCTATCTCGCTCATTTACCGAGATAATCGCGAAAAACTGGAACTTTTTCTTCCTGACTCCATATTAACGTCTATTTCGCTCTATCTCGCTTATTTACCGAGATAATTGAGAAAAACTGAAAAATTCCGCAAACACTGGATGTCCCGAATCCTTGCGGCTTTTGGCCCTTCAGGATCCCCCATCATCGTGCGTTCCACTCAATTCTTTGCGAAATTTCAAGGAAAACCTCGTATTCCCTCGGGAAATGGGTGAAAAATGAGGATGAAGGAATATTCGAAGGAAATCAGCCATCATGAAAATCCCGATTTTCAAATCTTCATAACTTTTTTTCTGTGGCGTATTTCCTGATGAAATTTTACAGTGACACTGCCTAGGTCGTCAGGAAGTAGCCTGCAAAATTTCATAACAGTATCGCAAACGATTCTGAAGATTCGATAGAGCGGAAATGGTCAATTTCATAGAGCAAAGGCCATTGCCTCTGGGTTTGGCCTGAAAATTCCGCAAACACTGGATATCCCGAATCCTTGCGGCTTTTGGCCCTTCAGGATCCCCCATCATCGTGCGTTTCACTCAATTCTTTGCGAAATTTCAAGGAAAACCCCGTATTCCCTCGGGAAATGGGTGAAAAATGAGGATGAAGGAATATTCAAAGGAAATCAGCCATCATGAAAATCCCGATTTTCAAATCTTCATAACTTTTTTTCTGTGGCGTATTTCCTGATGAAATTTTACAGTGACACTGCCTAGGTCGTCAGGAAGTAGCCTGCAAAATTTCATAACAGTATCGCAAACGATTCTGAAGATTCGATAGAGCGGAAATGGTCAATTTCATAGAGCAAAGGCCATTGCCTCTGGGTTTGGCCTGAAAATTCCGCAAACACTGGATATCTCGAATCCTTGCGGCTTTTGGCCCTTCAGGATCCCCCATCATCGTGCGTTTCACTCAATTCTTTGCGAAATTTCAAGGAAAACCCCGTATTCCCTCGGGAAATGGGTGAAAAATGAGGATGAAGGAATATTCGAAGGAAATCAGCCATCATGAAAATCCCGATTTTCAAATCTTCATAACTTTTTTTCTGTGGCGTATTTCCTGATGAAATTTTACAGTGACACTGCCTAGGTCGTCAGGAAGTAGCCTGCAGAATTTCATAACAGTATCGCAAATGGTTCAGCGAATTCGATAGAGCAGACATTGACATTTTTACTGATCCCATATTAACGTCCATATCGCTCTATCTCGCTTATTTACCGAGATAATCGCGAAAAACTGAGGATACTCCTTTCCTGATCCCAAATTAGTGCCTATTTTGCTCTATCTCGCTAATTTACCGAGATAATCGCGAAAAACTGGAACTTTTTCTTCCTGACTCCATATTAACGTCTATTTCGCTCTATCTCGCTTATTTACCGAGATAATTGAGAAAAACTGAAAAATTCCGCAAACACTGGATGTCCCGAATCCTTGCGGCTTTTGGCCCTTCAGGATCCCCCATTATCGTGCGTTTCACTCAATTCTTGGTGAAATTTCAAGGAAAACCCCGTATTCCCTCGGGAAATGGGTGAAAAATGAGGATGAAGGAATATTCGAAGGAAATCAGCTATCATGAAAATCCCGATTTTCAAATCTTCATAACTTTTTTTCTGTGGCGTATTTCCTGATGAAATTTTACAGTGACACTGCCTAGGTCGTCAGGAAGTAGCCTGCAAAATTCCACAACAGTATCGCAAATGGTTCAGCGAATTCGATAGAGCAGACATTGACATTTTTACTGATCCCGTATTAACGTCCATATCGCTCTATCTCGCTTATTTACCGAGATAATCGCGAAAAACTGAAAATACTCCTTTCCTGATCTCAAATTAGTGCCTATTTCGCTCTATCTCGCTTATTTACCGAGATAATCGCGAAAAACTGGAACTTTTTCTTCCTGACTCCATATTAACGTCTATTTCGCTCTATCTCGCTTATTTACCGAGATAATTGAGAAAAACTGAAAAATTCCGCGGATACTGAATATCCCAAATCCTTGCGGCTTTTGGCCCTTCAGAATCCCCCATTATCGTGCGTTTCACTCAATTCTTTGCGAAATTTCAAGGAAAACCCCGTATTCCCTCGGGAAATGGGTGAAAAATGAGGATAAAGGAATATTCGAAGGAAATCAGCCATCATGAAAATCCCGATTTTCAAATCTTCATAACTTTTTTTCTGTGGCGTATTTCCTGATGAAATTTTACAGTGACACTGCCTAGGTCGTGAGGAAGTAGCCTGCAAAATTTCATAACAGTATCGCAAACGATTCTGAAGATTCGATAGAGCGGAAATGGTCAATTTCATAGAGCAAAGGCCATTGCCTCTGGGTTTGGCCTGAAAATTCCGCAAACACTGGATATCCCGAATCCTTGCGACTTTTGGCCCTTCAGGATCCCCCATCATCGTGCGTTTCACTCAATTCTTTGCGAAATTTCAAGGAAAACCCCGTATTCCCTCGGGAAATGGGTGAAAAATGAGGATAAAGGAATATTCGAAGGAAATCAGCCATCATGAAAATCCCGATTTTCAAATCTTCATAACTTTTTTTCTGTGGCGTATTTCCTGATGAAATTTTACAGTGACACTGCCTAGGTCGTCAGGAAGTAGCCTGCAAAATTCCACAACAGTATCGCAAATGGTTCAGCGAATTCGATAGAGCAGACATTGACATTTTTACTGATCCCATATTAACGTCCATATCGCTCTATCTCGCTTATTTACCGAGATAATCGCGAAAAACTGAAAATACTCCTTTCCTGATCTCAAATTAGTGCCTATTTCGCTCTATCTCGCTTATTTACCGAGATAATCGCGAAAAACTGGAACTTTTTCTTCCTGACTCCATATTAACGTCTATTTCGCTCTATCTCGCTTATTTACCGAGATAATTGAGAAAAACTGAAAAATTCCGCGGATACTGAATATCCCAAATCCTTGCGGCTTTTGGCCCTTCAGATTCCCCCATTATCGTGCGTTTCACTCAATTCTTTGCGAAATTTCAAGGAAAACCCCGTATTCCCTCGGGAAATGGGTGAAAAATGAGGATAAAGGAATATTCGAAGGAAATCAGCCATCATGAAAATCCCGATTTTCAAATCTTCATAACTTTTTTTCTGTGGCGTATTTCCTGATGAAATTTTACAGTGACACTGCCTAGGTCGTCAGGAAGTAGCCTGCAAAATTTCATAACAGTATCGCAAACGATTCTGAAGATTCGATAGAGCGGAAATGGTCAATTTCATAGAGCAAAGGCCATTGCCTCTGGGTTTGGCCTGAAAATTCCGCAAACACTGGATATCCCGAATCCTTGCGGCTTTTGGCCCTTCAGGATCCCCCATCATCGTGCGTTTCACTCAATTCTTTGCGAAATTTCAAGGAAAACCCCGTATTCCCTCGGGAAATGGGTGAAAAATGAGGATGAAGGAATATTCGAAGGAAATCAGCCATCATGAAAATCCCGATTTTCAAATCTTCATAACTTTTTTTCTGTGGCGTATTTCCTGATGAAATTTTACAGTGACACTGCCTAGGTCGTCAGGAAGTAGCCTGCAAAATTTCATAACAGTATCGCAAACGATTCTGAAGATTCGATAGAGCGGAAATGGTCAATTTCATAGAGCAAAGGCCATTGCCTCTGGGTTTGGCCTGAAAATTCCGCAAACACTGGATATCTCGAATCCTTGCGGCTTTTGGCCCTTCAGGATCCCCCATCATCGTGCGTTTCACTCAATTCTTTGCGAAATTTCAAGGAAAACCCCGTATTCCCTCGGGAAATGGGTGAAAAATGAGGATGAAGGAATATTCGAAGGAAATCAGCCATCATGAAAATCCCGATTTTCAAATCTTCATAACTTTTTTTCTGTGGCGTATTTCCTGATGAAATTTTACAGTGACACTGCCTAGGTCGTCAGGAAGTAGCCTGCAGAATTTCATAACAGTATCGCAAATGGTTCAGCGAATTCGATGGAGCAGACATTGACATTTTTACTGATCCCATATTAACGTCCATATCGCTCTATCTCGCTTATTTACCGAGATAATCGCGAAAAACTGAGGATACTCCTTTCCTGATCCCAAATTAGTGCCTATTTTGCTCTATCTCGCTTATTTACCGAGATAATCGCGAAAAACTGGAACTTTTTCTTCCTGACTCCATATTAACGTCTATTTCGCTCTATCTCGCTTATTTACCGAGATAATTGAGAAAAACTGAAAAATTCCGCAAACACTGGATGTCCCGAATCCTTGCGGCTTTTGGCCCTTCAGGATCCCCCATCATCGTGCGTTCCACTCAATTCTTTGCGAAATTTCAAGGAAAACCTCGTATTCCCTCGGGAAATGGGTGAAAAATGAGGATGAAGGAATATTCGAAGGAAATCAGCCATCATGAAAATCCCGATTTTCAAATCATCATAACTTTTTTTCTGTGGCGTATTTCCTGATGAAATTTTACAGTGACACTGCCTAGGTCGTCAGGAAGTAGCCTGCAAAATTTCATAACAGTATCGCAAACGATTCTGAAGATTCGATAGAGCGGAAATGGTCAATTTCATAGAGCAAAGGCCATTGCCTCTGGGTTTGGCCTGAAAATTCCGCAAACACTGGATATCCCGAATCCTTGCGGCTTTTGGCCCTTCAGGATCCCCCATTATCGTGCGTTTCACTCAATTCTTTGCGAAATTTCAAGGAAAACCCCGTATTCCCTCGGGAAATGGGTGAAAAATGAGGATGAAGGAATATTCGAAGGAAATCAGCCATCATGAAAATCCCGATTGTCAAATCTTCATAACTTTTTTTCTGTGGCGTATTTCCTGATGAAATTTTACAGTGACACTGCCTAGGTCGTCAGGAAGTAGCCTGCAAAATTCCACAACAGTATCGCAAATGGTTCAGCGAATTCGATAGAGCAGACATTGACATTTTTACTGATCCCATATTAACGTCCCTATCGCTCTATCTCGCTTATTTACCGAGATAATCGCGAAAAACTGAAGATACTCCTTTCTTGATCCCAAATTAGTGCCTATTTCGCTCTATCTCGCTTATTTACCGAGATAATCGCGAAAAACTGGAACTTTTTCTTCCTGACTCCATATTAACGTCTATTTCGCTCTATCTCGCTTATTTACCGAGATAATTGAGAAAAACTGAAAAATTCAGCGGATACTGAATATCCCAAATCCTTGCGGCTCTTGGCCCTTCAGAATCCCCCATTATCGTGCATTTCACTCAATTCTTTGCGAAATTTCAATGAAAACCCCGTACTCCCTCGGGAAATGGGTGAAAAATGAGGATGAAAGAATATTCGAAGGAAATCAGCCATCATGAAAATCCCGATTTTCAAATCTTCATAACTTTTTTTCTCTGGCGTATTTCCTGATGAAATTTTACAGTGACACTGCCTAGGTCGTCAGGAAGTAGCCTGCAAAATTCAACAACAGTATCGCAAATGGTTCAGCGAATTCGATACAGCAGACATTGACATTTTTACTGATCCCATATTGACGTCCATATCGCTCTATCTCGCTTATTTACCGAGATAATCGCGAAAAACTGAGGATACTCCTTTCCTGATCCCAAATTAGTGCCTATTTTGCTCTATCTCGCTTATTTACCGAGATAATCGCGAAAAACTGGAACTTTTTCTTCCTGACTCCATATTAACGTCTATTTCGCTCTATCTCGCTTATTTACCGAGATAATTGAGAAAAACTGAAAAATTCCGCAAACACTGGATGTCCCGAATCCTTGCGGCTTTTGGCCCTTCAGGATCCCCCATCATCGTGCGTTCCACTCAATTCTTTGCGAAATTTCAAGGAAAACCTCGTATTCCCTCGGGAAATGGGTGAAAAATGAGGATGAAGGAATATTCGAAGGAAATCAGCCATCATGAAAATCCCGATTTTCAAATCATCATAACTTTTTTTCTGTGGCGTATTTCCTGATGAAATTTTACAGTGACACTGCCTAGGTCGTCAGGAAGTAGCCTGCAAAATTTCATAACAGTATCGCAAACGATTCTGAAGATTCGATAGAGCGGAAATGGTCAATTTCATAGAGCAAAGGCCATTGCCTCTGGGTTTGGCCTGAAAATTCCGCAAACACTGGATATCCCGAATCCTTGCGGCTTTTGGCCCTTCAGGATCCCCCATCATCGTGCGTTTCACTCAATTCTTTGCGAAATTTCAAGGAAAACCCCGTATTCCCTCGGGAAATGGGTGAAAAATGAGGATGAAGGAATATTCGAAGGAAATCAGCCATCATGAAAATCCCGATTTTCAAATCTTCATAACTTTTTTTCTGTGGCGTATTTCCTGATGAAATTTTACAGTGACACTGCCTAGGTCGTCAGGAAGTAGCCTGCAAAATTTCATAACAGTATCGCAAACGATTCTGAAGATTCGATAGAGCGGAAATGGTCAATTTCATAGAGCAAAGGCCATTGCCTCTGGGTTTGGCCTGAAAATTCCGCAAACACTGGATATCTCGAATCCTTGCAGCTTTTGGCCCTTCAGGATCCCCCATCATCGTGCGTTTCACTCAATTCTTTGCGAAATTTCAAGGAAAACCCCGTATTCCCTCGGGAAATGGGTGAAAAATGAGGATGAAGGAATATTCGAAGGAAATCAGCCATCATGAAAATCCCGATTTTCAAATCTTCATAACTTTTTTTCTCTGGCGTATTTCCTGATGAAATTTTACAGTGACACTGCCTAGGTCGTCAGGAAGTAGCCTGCAAAATTCAACAACAGTATCGCAAATGGTTCAGCGAATTCGATACAGCAGACATTGACATTTTTACTGATCCCATATTAACGTCCATATCGCTCTATCTCGCTTATTTACCGAGATAATCGCGAAAAACTGAAAATACTTCTTTCCTGATCCCAAATTAGTGCCTATTTCGCTCTATCTCGCTTATTTACCGAGATAATCGCGAAAAACTGGAACTTTTTCTTCCTGACTCCATATTAACGTCTTTTTCGCTCTATCTCGCTTATTTACCGAGATAATTGAGAAAAACTGAAAAATTCCGCGGATACTGAATATCCCAAATCCTTGCGGCTCTTGGCCCTTCAGAATCCCCCATTATCGTGCGTTTCACTCAATTCTTTGCGAAATTTCAAGGAAAACCCCGTATTCCCTCGGGAAATGGGTGAAAAATGAGGATGAAGGAATATTCGAAGGAAATCAGCCATCATGAAAATCCCGATTTTCAAATCTTCATAACTTTTTTTCTGTGGCGTATTTCCTGATGAAATTTCACAGTGACACTGCCTAGGTCGTCAGGAAGTAGCCTGCAAAATTTCATAACAGTATCGCAAACGATTCTGAAGATTCGATAGAGCGGAAATGGTCAATTTCATAGAGCAAAGGCCATTGCCTCTGGGTTTGGCCTGAAAATTCCGCAAACACTGGATATCCCGAATCCTTGCGGCTTTTGGCCCTTCAGGATCCCCCATTATCGTGCGTTTCACTCAATTCTTTGCGAAATTTCAAGGAAAACCCCGTATTCCCTCGGGAAATGGGTGAAAAATGAGGATGAAGGAATATTCAAAGGAAATCAGCCATCATGAAAATCCCGATTTTCAAATCTTCATAACTTTTTTTCTGTGGCGTATTTCCTGATGAAATTTTACAGTGACACTGCCTAGGTCGTCAGGAAGTAGCCTGCAAAATTTCATAACAGTATCGCAAACGATTCTGAAGATTCGATAGAGCGGAAATGGTCAATTTCATAGAGCAAAGGCCATTGCCTCTGGGTTTGGCCTGAAAATTCCGCAAACACTGGATATCTCGAATCCTTGCGGCTTTTGGCCCTTCAGGATCCCCCATCATCGTGCGTTTCACTCAATTCTTTGCGAAATTTCAAGGAAAACCCCGTATTCCCTCGGGAAATGGGTGAAAAATGAGGATGAAGGAATATTCGAAGGAAATCAGCCATCATGAAAATCCCGATTTTCAAATCTTCATAACTTTTTTTCTGTGGCGTATTTCCTGATGAAATTTTACAGTGACACTGCCTAGGTCGTCAGGAAGTAGCCTGCAGAATTTCATAACAGTATCGCAAATGGTTCAGCGAATTCGATAGAGCAGACATTGACATTTTTACTGATCCCATATTAACGTCCATATCGCTCTATCTCGCTTATTTACCGAGATAATCGCGAAAAACTGGAACTTTTTCTTCCTGACTCCATATTAACGTCTATTTCGCTCTATCTCGCTTATTTACCGAGATAATTGAGAAAAACTGAAAAATTCCGCAAACACTGGATGTCCCGAATCCTTGCGGCTTTTGGCCCTTCAGGATCCCCCATCATCGTGCGTTCCACTCAATTCTTTGCGAAATTTCAAGGAAAACCTCGTATTCCCTCGGGAAATGGGTGAAAAATGAGGATGAAGGAATATTCGAAGGAAATCAGCCATCATGAAAATCCCGATTTTCAAATCTTCATAACTTTTTTTCTGTGGCGTATTTCCTGATGAAATTTTACAGTGACACTGCCTAGGTCGTCAGGAAGTAGCCTGCAAAATTTCATAACAGTATCGCAAACGATTCTGAAGATTCGATAGAGCGGAAATGGTCAATTTCATAGAGCAAAGGCCATTGCCTCTGGGTTTGGCCTGAAAATTCCGCAAACACTGGATGTCCCGAATCCTTGCGGCTTTTGGCCCTTCAGGATCCCCCATCATCGTGCGTTTCACTCAATTCTTTGCGAAATTTCAAGGAAAACCCCGTATTCCCTCGGGAAATGGGTGAATAATGAGGATGAAGGAATATTCGAAGGAAATCAGCCATCATGAAAATCCCGATTTTCAAATCTTCATAACTTTTTTTCTGTGGCGTATTTCCTGATGAAATTTCACAGTGACACTGCCTAGGTCGTCAGGAAGTAGCCTGCAAAATTTCATAACAGTATCGCAAACGATTCTGAAGATTCGATAGAGCGGAAATGGTCAATTTCATAGAGCAAAGGCCGTTGCCTCTGGGTTTGGCCTGAAAATTCCGCAAACACTGGATATCCCGAATCCTTGCGGCTTTTGGCCCTTCAGGATACCCCATTATCGTGCGTTTCACTCAATTCTTTGCGAAATTTCGAGGAAAACCCCGTATTCCCTCGGGAAATGGGTGAAAAATGAGGATGAAGGAATATTCGAAGGAAATCAGCCATCATGAAAATCCCGATTTTCAAATCTTCATAACTTTTTTTCTGTGGCGTATTTCCTGATGAAATTTTACAGTGACACTGCCTAGGTCGTCAGGAAGTAGCCTGCAAAATTTCATAACAGTATCGCAAATGGTTCAGCGAATTCGATAGAGCAGACATTGACATTTTTACTGATCCCATATTAACGTCCATATCGCTCTATCTCGCTTATTTACCGAGATAATCGCGAAAAACTGAAAATACTCCTTTCCTGATCTCAAATTAGTGCCTATTTCGCTCTATCTCGCTTATTTACCGAGATAATCGCGAAAAACTGGAACTTTTTCTTCCTGACTCCATATTAACGTCTATTTCGCTCTATCTCGCTTATTTACCGAGATAATTGAGAAAAACTGAAAAATTCCGCGGATACTGAATATCCCAAATCCTTGCGGCTTTTGGCCCTTCAGAATCCCCCATTATCGTGCGTTTCACTCAATTCTTTGCGAAATTTCAAGGAAAACCCCGTATTCCCTCGGGAAATGGGTGAAAAATGAGGATAAAGGAATATTCGAAGGAAATCAGCCATCATGAAAATCCCGATTTTCAAATCTTCATAACTTTTTTTCTGTGGCGTATTTCCTGATGAAATTTTACAGTGACACTGCCTAGGTCGTCAGGAAGTAGCCTGCAAAATTTCATAACAGTATCGCAAACGATTCTGAAGATTCGATAGAGCGGAAATGGTCAATTTCATAGAGCAAAGGCCATTGCCTCTGGGTTTGGCCTGAAAATTCCGAAAACACTGGATATCTCGAATCCTTGCGGCTTTTGGCCCTTCAGGATCCCCCATCATCGTGCGTTTCACTCAATTCTTTGCGAAATTTCAAGGAAAACCCCGTATTCCCTCGGGAAATGGGTGAAAAATGAGGATGAAGGAATATTCGAAGGAAATCAGCCATCATGAAAATCCCGATTTTCAAATCTTCATAACTTTTTTTCTGTGGCGTATTTCCTGATGAAATTTTACAGTGACACTGCCTAGGTCGTCAGGAAGTAGCCTGCAAAATTCCACAACAGTATCGCAAATGGTTCAGCGAATTCGATAGAGCAGACATTGACATTTTTACTGATCCCATATTAACGTCCATATCGCTCTATCTCGCTTATTTACCGAGATAATCGCGAAAAACTGAAAATACTCCTTTCCTGATCTCAAATTAGTGCCTATTTCGCTCTATCTCGCTTATTTACCGAGATAATCGCGAAAAACTGGAACTTTTTCTTCCTGACTCCATATTAACGTCTATTTCGCTCTATCTCGCTTATTTACCGAGATAATTGAGAAAAACTGAAAAATTCCGCAAACACTGGATGTCCCGAATCCTTGCGGCTTTTGGCCCTTCAGGATCCCCCATCATCGTGCGTTCCACTCAATTCTTTGCGAAATTTCAAGGAAAACCCCGTATTCCCTCGGGAAATGGGTGAAAAATGAGGATAAAGGAATATTCGAAGGAAATCAGCCATCATGAAAATCCCGATTTTCAAATCTTCATAACTTTTTTTCTGTGGCGTATTTCCTGATGAAATTTTACAGTGACACTGCCTAGGTCGTCAGGAAGTAGCCTGCAAAATTTCATAACAGTATCGCAAACGATTCTGAGGATTCGATAGAGCGGAAATGGTCAATTTCATAGAGCAAAGGCCATTGCCTCTGGGTTTGGCCTGAAAATTCCGCAAACACTGGATATCCCGAATCCTTGCGGCTTTTGGCCCTTCAGGATCCCCCATCATCGTGCGTTTCACTCAATTCTTTGCGAAATTTCAAGGAAAACCCCGTATTCCCTCGGGAAATGGGTGAAAAATGAGGATGAAGGAATATTCGAAGGAAATCAGCCATCATGAAAATCCCGATTTTCAAATCTTCATAACTTTTTTTCTGTGGCGTATTTCCTGATGAAATTTTACAGTGACACTGCCTAGGTCGTCAGGAAGTAGCCTGCAAAATTCCACAACAGTATCGCAAATGGTTCAGCGAATTCGATAGAGCAGACATTGATATTTTTACTGATCCCATATTAACGTCCATATCGCTCTATCTCGCTTATTTACCGAGATAATCGCGAAAAACTGAAAATACTCCTTTCCTGATCTCAAATTAGTGCCTATGTCGCTCTATCTCGCTTATTTACCGAGATAATCGCGAAAAACTGGAACTTTTTCTTCCTGACTCCATATTAACGTCTATTTCGCTCTATCTCGCTTATTTACCGAGATAATTGAGAAAAACTGAAAAATTCCGCGGATACTGAATATCCCAAATCCTTGCGGCTTTTGGCCCTTCAGAATCCCCCATTATCGTGCGTTTCACTCAATTCTTTGCGAAATTTCAAGGAAAACCCCGTATTCCCTCGGGAAATGGGTGAAAAATGAGGATAAAGGAATATTCGAAGGAAATCAGCCATCATGAAAATCCCGATTTTCAAATCTTCATAACTTTTTTTCTGTGGCGTATTTCCTGATGAAATTTTACAGTGACACTGCCTAGGTCGTCAGGAAGTAGCCTGCAAAATTTCATAACAGTATCGCAAACGATTCTGAAGATTCGATAGAGCGGAAATGGTCAATTTCATAGAGCAAAGTCCATTGCCTCTGGGTTTGGCCTGAAAATTCCGCAAACACTGGATATCCCGAATCCTTGCGGCTTTTGGCCCTTCAGGATCCCCCATCATCGTGCGTTTCACTCAATTCTTTGCGAAATTTCAAGGAAAACCCCGTATTCCCTCGGGAAATGGGTGAAAAATGAGGATGAAGGAATATTCGAAGGAAATCAGCCATCATGAAAATCCCGATTTTCAAATCTTCATAACTTTTTTTCTGTGGCGTATTTCCTGATGAAATTTTACAGTGACACTGCCTAGGTCGTCAGGAAGTAGCCTGCAAAATTCCACAACAGTATCGCAAATGGGTCAGCGAATTCGATAGAGCAGACATTGACATTTTTACTGATCCCATATTAACGTCCATATCGCTCTATCTCGCTTATTTACCGAGATAATCGCGAAAAACTCCAAATACTCCTTTCCTGATCTCAAATTAGTGCCTATTTCGCTCTATCTCGCTTATTTACCGAGATAATCGCGAAAAACTGGAACTTTTTCTTCCTGACTCCATATTAACGTCTATTTCGCTCTATCTCGCTCATTTACCGAGATAATTGAGAAAAACTGAAAAATTCCGCGGATACTGAATATCCCAAATCCTTGCGGCTTTTGGCCCTTCAGAATCCCCCATTATCGTGCGTTTCACTCAATTTTCACCCATTATCGTGCGTTTCACTCTTTGCGAAATTTCAAGGAAAACCCCGTATTCCCTCGGGAAATGGGTGAAAAATGAGGATAAAGGAATATTCGAAGGAAATCAGCCATCATGAAAATCCCGATTTTCAAATCTTCATAACTTTTTTTCTGTGGCGTATTTCCTGATGAAATTTTACAGTGACACTGCCTAGGTCGTCAGGAAGTAGCCTGCAAAATTTCATAACAGTATCGCAAACGATTCTGAAGATTCGATAGAGCGGAAATGGTCAATTTCATAGAGCAAAGGCCATTGCCTCTGGGTTTGGCCTGAAAATTCCGCAAACACTGGATATCCCGAATCCTTGCGGCTTTTGGCCCTTCAGGATCCCCCATCATCGTGCGTTTCACTCAATTCTTTGCGAAATTTCAAGGAAAACCCCGTATTCCCTCGGGAAACGGGTGAAAAATGAGGATGAAGGAATATTCAAAGGAAATCAGCCATCATGAAAATCCCGATTTTCAAATCTTCATAACTTTTTTTCTGTGGCGTATTTCCTGATGAAATTTTACAGTGACACTGCCTAGGTCGTCAGGAAGTAGCCTGCAGAATTTCATAACAGTATCGCAAATGGTTCAGCGAATTCGATAGAGCAGACATTGACATTTTTACTGATCCCATATTAACGTCCATATCGCTCTATCTCGCTTATTTACCGAGATAATCGCGAAAAACTGAGGATACTCCTTTCCTGATCCCAAATTAGTGCCTATTTTGCTCTATCTCGCTTATTTACCGAGATAATCGCGAAAAACTGGAACTTTTTCTTCCTGACTCCATATTAACGTCTATTTCGCTCTATCTCGCTTATTTACCGAGATAATTGAGAAAAACTGAAAAATTCCGCAAACACTGGATGTCCCGAATCCTTGCGGCTTTTGGCCCTTCAGGATCCCCCATCATCGTGCGTTTCACTCAATTCTTTGCGAAATTTCAAGGAAAACCCCGTATTCCCTCGGGAAATGGGTGAAAAATGAGGATGAAGGAATATTCGAAGGAAATCAGCCATCATGAAAATCCCGATTTTCAAATCTTCATAACTTTTTTTCTGTGGCGTATTTCCTGATGAAATTTTACAGTGACACTGCCTAGGTCGTCAGGAAGTAGCCTGCAAAATTTCATAACAGTATCGCAAACGATTCTGAAGATTCGATAGAGCGGAAATGATCAATTTCATAGAGCAAAGGCCATTGCCTCTGGGTTTGGCCTGAAAATTCCGCAAACACTGGATATCCCGAATCCTTGCGGCTTTTGGCCCTTCAGGATCCCCCATCATCGTGCGTTTCACTCAATTCTTTGCGAAATTTCAAGGAAAACCCCGTATTCCCTCGGGAAATGGGTGAAAAATGAGGATGAAGGAATATTCGAAGGAAATCAGCCATCATGAAAATCCCGATTTTCAAATCTTCATAACTTTTTTTCTGTGGCGTATTTCCCGATGAAATTTTACAGTGACACTGCCTAGGTCGTCAGGAAGTAGCGTGCAAAATTTCGTAATAGTATCGCAAACGATTCTGAAGATTCGATAGAGCGGAAATGGTCAATTTCATAGAGCAAAGGCCATTGCCTCTGGGTTTCCCCTGAAAATTCCGCAAACACTGGATGTCCCGAATCCTTGCGGCTTTTGGCCCTTCAGGATCCCCCATCATCGTGCATTTCACTCAATTCTTTGCGAAATTTCAAGAAAAACCCCGTATTCCCTCGGGAAATGGGTGAAAAATGAGGATGAAGGAATATTCGAAGGAAATCAGCCATCATGAAAATCCCGATTTTCAAATCTTCATAACTTTTTTTCTGTGGCGTATTTCCTGATGAAATTTTATAGTGACACTGCCTAGGTCGTCAGGAAGTAGCCTGCAAAATTTCATAACAGTATCGCAAACGATTCTGAAGATTCGATAGAGCAGAAATGGTCAATTTCATAGAGCAAAGGCCATTGCCTCTGGGTTTGGCCTGAAAATTCCGCAAACACTGGATATCTCGAATCCTTGCGGCTTTTGGCCCTTCAGGATCCCCCATTATCGTGCGTTTCACTCAATTCTTTGCGAAATTTCAAGGAAAACCCCGTACTCCCTCGGGAAATGGGTGAAAAATGAGGATGAAGGAATATTCGAAGGAAATCAGCCATCATGAAAATCCCGATTTTCAAATCTTCATAACTTTTTTTCTCTGGCGTATTTCCTGATGAAATTTTACAGTGACACTGCCTAGGTCGTCAGGAAGTAGCCTGCAAAATTCCACAACAGTATCGCAAATGGTTCAGCGAATTCGATACAGCAGACATTGACATTTTTACTGATCCCATATTAACGTCCATATCGCTCTATCTCGCTTATTTACCGAGATAATCGCGAAAAACTGAAAATACTCCTTTCCTGATCCCAAATTAGTGCCTATTTCGCTCTGTCTCGCTTCTTTACCGAGATAATCGCGAAAAACTAGCACTTTTTCTTCCTGACTCCATATTAACGTCTATTTCGCTCTATCTCGCTTATTTACCGAGATAATTGAGAAAAACTGAAAAATTCCGCGGATACTGAATATCCCAAATCCTTGCGGCTCTTGGCCCTTCAGAATCCCCCATTATCGTGCGTTTCACTCAATTCTTTGCGAAATTTCAAGGAAAACCCCGTACTCCCTCGGGAAATGGGTGAAAAATGAGGATGAAGGAATATTCGAAGGAAATCAGCCATCATGAAAATCCCGATTTTCAAATCTTCATAACTTTTTTTCTGTGGCGTATTTCCTAATGAAATTCTACAGTGACACTGCCTATGTCGTCCCGAAAGAGCCTGCAAAATTTCATAACAGTATCGCAAACGATTCTGAAGATTCGATAGAGCGGAAATGGTCAATTTCATAGAGCAAAGGCCATTGCCTCTGGGTTTGGCCTGAAAATTCCGCAAACACTGGATGTCCCGAATCCTTGCGGCTTTTGGCCCTTCAGGATCCCCCATCATCGTGCGTTTCACTCAATTCTTTGCGAAATTTCAAGGAAAACCCCGTATTCCCTCGGGAAATGGGTGAAAAATGAGGATGAAGGACTATTCGAAGGAAATCAGCCATCATGAAAATCCCGATTTTCAAATCTTCATAACTTTTTTTCTGTGGCGTATTTCCTGATGAAATTTCACAGTGACACTGCCTAGGTCGTCAGGAAGTAGCCTGCAAGATTTCATAACAGTATCGCAAACGATTCTGAAGATTCGATAGAGCGGAAATGGTCAATTTCATAGAGCAAAGGCCATTGCCTCTGGGTTTGGCCTGAAAATTCCGCAAACACTGGATATCCCGAATCCTTGCGGCTTTTGGCCCTTCAGAATCCCCCATTATCGTGCGTTTCACTCAATTCTTTGCGAAATTTCAAGGAAAACCCCGTATTCCCTCGGGAAATGGGTGAAAAATGAGGATGAAGGACTATTCGAAGGAAATCAGCCATCATGAAAATCCCGATTTTCAAATCTTCATAACTTTTTTTCTGTGGCGTATTTCCTGATGAAATTTCACAGTGACACTGCCTAGGTCGTCAGGAAGTAGCCTGCAAGATTTCATAACAGTATCGCAAACGATTCTGAAGATTCGATAGAGCGGAAATGGTCAATTTCATAGAGCAAAGGCCATTGCCTCTGGGTTTGGCCTGAAAATTCCGCAAACACTGGATATCCCGAATCCTTGCGGCTTTTGGCCCTTCAGAATCCCCCATTATCGTGCGTTTCACTCAATTCTTTGCGAAATTTCAAGGAAAACCCCGTATTCCCTCGGGAAATGGGTGAAAAATGAGGATAAAGGAATATTCGAAGGAAATCAGCCATCATGAAAATCCCGATTTTCAAATCTTCATAACTTTTTTTCTGTGGCGTATTTCCTGATGAAATTTTACAGTGACACTGCCTAGGTCGTCAGGAAGTAGCCTGCAAAATTTCATAACAGTATCGCAAACGATTCTGAAGATTCGATAGAGCGGAAATGGTCAATTTCATAGAGCAAAGTCCATTGCCTCTGGGTTTGGCCTGAAAATTCCGCAAACACTGGATATCCCGAATCCTTGCGGCTTTTGGCCCTTCAGGATCCCCCATCATCGTGCGTTTCACTCAATTCTTTGCGAAATTTCAAGGAAAACCCCGTATTCCCTCGGGAAATGGGTGAAAAATGAGGATGAAGGAATATTCGAAGGAAATCAGCCATCATGAAAATCCCGATTTTCAAATCTTCATAACTTTTTTTCTGTGGCGTATTTCCTGATGAAATTTTACAGTGACACTGCCTAGGTCGTCAGGAAGTAGCCTGCAAAATTCCACAACAGTATCGCAAATGGGTCAGCGAATTCGATAGAGCAGACATTGACATTTTTACTGATCCCATATTAACGTCCATATCGCTCTATCTCGCTTATTTACCGAGATAATCGCGAAAAACTCCAAATACTCCTTTCCTGATCTCAAATTAGTGCCTATTTCGCTCTATCTCGCTTATTTACCGAGATAATCGCGAAAAACTGGAACTTTTTCTTCCTGACTCCATATTAACGTCTATTTCGCTCTATCTCGCTCATTTACCGAGATAATTGAGAAAAACTGAAAAATTCCGCGGATACTGAATATCCCAAATCCTTGCGGCTTTTGGCCCTTCAGAATCCCCCATTATCGTGCGTTTCACTCAATTTTCACCCATTATCGTGCGTTTCACTCTTTGCGAAATTTCAAGGAAAACCCCGTATTCCCTCGGGAAATGGGTGAAAAATGAGGATAAAGGAATATTCGAAGGAAATCAGCCATCATGAAAATCCCGATTTTCAAATCTTCATAACTTTTTTTCTGTGGCGTATTTCCTGATGAAATTTTACAGTGACACTGCCTAGGTCGTCAGGAAGTAGCCTGCAAAATTTCATAACAGTATCGCAAACGATTCTGAAGATTCGATAGAGCGGAAATGGTCAATTTCATAGAGCAAAGGCCATTGCCTCTGGGTTTGGCCTGAAAATTCCGCAAACACTGGATATCCCGAATCCTTGCGGCTTTTGGCCCTTCAGGATCCCCCATCATCGTGCGTTTCACTCAATTCTTTGCGAAATTTCAAGGAAAACCCCGTATTCCCTCGGGAAACGGGTGAAAAATGAGGATGAAGGAATATTCAAAGGAAATCAGCCATCATGAAAATCCCGATTTTCAAATCTTCATAACTTTTTTTCTGTGGCGTATTTCCTGATGAAATTTTACAGTGACACTGCCTAGGTCGTCAGGAAGTAGCCTGCAGAATTTCATAACAGTATCGCAAATGGTTCAGCGAATTCGATAGAGCAGACATTGACATTTTTACTGATCCCATATTAACGTCCATATCGCTCTATCTCGCTTATTTACCGAGATAATCGCGAAAAACTGAGGATACTCCTTTCCTGATCCCAAATTAGTGCCTATTTTGCTCTATCTCGCTTATTTACCGAGATAATCGCGAAAAACTGGAACTTTTTCTTCCTGACTCCATATTAACGTCTATTTCGCTCTATCTCGCTTATTTACCGAGATAATTGAGAAAAACTGAAAAATTCCGCAAACACTGGATGTCCCGAATCCTTGCGGCTTTTGGCCCTTCAGGATCCCCCATCATCGTGCGTTTCACTCAATTCTTTGCGAAATTTCAAGGAAAACCCCGTATTCCCTCGGGAAATGGGTGAAAAATGAGGATGAAGGAATATTCGAAGGAAATCAGCCATCATGAAAATCCCGATTTTCAAATCTTCATAACTTTTTTTCTGTGGCGTATTTCCTGATGAAATTTTACAGTGACACTGCCTAGGTCGTCAGGAAGTAGCCTGCAAAATTTCATAACAGTATCGCAAACGATTCTGAAGATTCGATAGAGCGGAAATGATCAATTTCATAGAGCAAAGGCCATTGCCTCTGGGTTTGGCCTGAAAATTCCGCAAACACTGGATATCCCGAATCCTTGCGGCTTTTGGCCCTTCAGGATCCCCCATCATCGTGCGTTTCACTCAATTCTTTGCGAAATTTCAAGGAAAACCCCGTATTCCCTCGGGAAATGGGTGAAAAATGAGGATGAAGGAATATTCGAAGGAAATCAGCCATCATGAAAATCCCGATTTTCAAATCTTCATAACTTTTTTTCTGTGGCGTATTTCCCGATGAAATTTTACAGTGACACTGCCTAGGTCGTCAGGAAGTAGCGTGCAAAATTTCGTAATAGTATCGCAAACGATTCTGAAGATTCGATAGAGCGGAAATGGTCAATTTCATAGAGCAAAGGCCATTGCCTCTGGGTTTCCCCTGAAAATTCCGCAAACACTGGATGTCCCGAATCCTTGCGGCTTTTGGCCCTTCAGGATCCCCCATCATCGTGCATTTCACTCAATTCTTTGCGAAATTTCAAGAAAAACCCCGTATTCCCTCGGGAAATGGGTGAAAAATGAGGATGAAGGAATATTCGAAGGAAATCAGCCATCATGAAAATCCCGATTTTCAAATCTTCATAACTTTTTTTCTGTGGCGTATTTCCTGATGAAATTTTATAGTGACACTGCCTAGGTCGTCAGGAAGTAGCCTGCAAAATTTCATAACAGTATCGCAAACGATTCTGAAGATTCGATAGAGCAGAAATGGTCAATTTCATAGAGCAAAGGCCATTGCCTCTGGGTTTGGCCTGAAAATTCCGCAAACACTGGATATCTCGAATCCTTGCGGCTTTTGGCCCTTCAGGATCCCCCATTATCGTGCGTTTCACTCAATTCTTTGCGAAATTTCAAGGAAAACCCCGTACTCCCTCGGGAAATGGGTGAAAAATGAGGATGAAGGAATATTCGAAGGAAATCAGCCATCATGAAAATCCCGATTTTCAAATCTTCATAACTTTTTTTCTCTGGCGTATTTCCTGATGAAATTTTACAGTGACACTGCCTAGGTCGTCAGGAAGTAGCCTGCAAAATTCCACAACAGTATCGCAAATGGTTCAGCGAATTCGATACAGCAGACATTGACATTTTTACTGATCCCATATTAACGTCCATATCGCTCTATCTCGCTTATTTACCGAGATAATCGCGAAAAACTGAAAATACTCCTTTCCTGATCCCAAATTAGTGCCTATTTCGCTCTGTCTCGCTTCTTTACCGAGATAATCGCGAAAAACTAGCACTTTTTCTTCCTGACTCCATATTAACGTCTATTTCGCTCTATCTCGCTTATTTACCGAGATAATTGAGAAAAACTGAAAAATTCCGCGGATACTGAATATCCCAAATCCTTGCGGCTCTTGGCCCTTCAGAATCCCCCATTATCGTGCGTTTCACTCAATTCTTTGCGAAATTTCAAGGAAAACCCCGTACTCCCTCGGGAAATGGGTGAAAAATGAGGATGAAGGAATATTCGAAGGAAATCAGCCATCATGAAAATCCCGATTTTCAAATCTTCATAACTTTTTTTCTGTGGCGTATTTCCTAATGAAATTCTACAGTGACACTGCCTATGTCGTCCCGAAAGAGCCTGCAAAATTTCATAACAGTATCGCAAACGATTCTGAAGATTCGATAGAGCGGAAATGGTCAATTTCATAGAGCAAAGGCCATTGCCTCTGGGTTTGGCCTGAAAATTCCGCAAACACTGGATGTCCCGAATCCTTGCGGCTTTTGGCCCTTCAGGATCCCCCATCATCGTGCGTTTCACTCAATTCTTTGCGAAATTTCAAGGAAAACCCCGTATTCCCTCGGGAAATGGGTGAAAAATGAGGATGAAGGAATATTCGAAGGAAATCAGCCATCATGAAAATCCCGATTTTCAAATCTTCATAACTTTTTTTCTGTGGCGTATTTCCTAATGAAATTCTACAGTGACACTGCCTATGTCGTCCCGAAAGAGCCTGCAAAATTTCATAACAGTATCGCAAACGATTCTGAAGATTCGATAGAGCGGAAATGGTCAATTTCATAGAGCAAAGGCCATTGCCTCTGGGTTTGGCCTGAAAATTCCGCAAACACTGGATGTCCCGAATCCTTGCGGCTTTTGGCCCTTCAGGATCCCCCATCATCGTGCGTTTCACTCAATTCTTTGCGAAATTTCAAGGAAAACCCCGTATTCCCTCGGGAAATGGGTGAAAAATGAGGATGAAGGACTATTCGAAGGAAATCAGCCATCATGAAAATCCCGATTTTCAAATCTTCATAACTTTTTTTCTGTGGCGTATTTCCTGATGAAATTTCACAGTGACACTGCCTAGGTCGTCAGGAAGTAGCCTGCAAGATTTCATAACAGTATCGCAAACGATTCTGAAGATTCGATAGAGCGGAAATGGTCAATTTCATAGAGCAAAGGCCATTGCCTCTGGGTTTGGCCTGAAAATTCCGCAAACACTGGATATCCCGAATCCTTGCGGCTTTTGGCCCTTCAGAATCCCCTATTATCGTGCGTTTCACTCAATTCTTTGCGAAATTTCAAGGAAAACCCCGTATTCCCTCGGGAAATGGGTGAAAAATGAGGATGAAGGACTATTCGAAGGAAATCAGCCATCATGAAAATCCCGATTTTCAAATCTTCATAACTTTTTTTCTGTGGCGTATTTCCTGATGAAATTTCACAGTGACACTGCCTAGGTCGTCAGGAAGTAGCCTGCAAGATTTCATAACAGTATCGCAAACGATTCTGAAGATTCGATAGAGCGGAAATGGTCAATTTCATAGAGCAAAGGCCATTGCCTCTGGGTTTGGCCTGAAAATTCCGCAAACACTGGATATCCCGAATCCTTGCGGCTTTTGGCCCTTCAGAATCCCCCATTATCGTGCGTTTCACTCAATTCTTTGCGAAATTTCAAGGAAAACCCCGTATTCCCTCGGGAAATGGGTGAAAAATGAGGATGAAGGATCATTCGAAGGAAATCAGCCATCATGAAAATCCCGATTTTCAAATCTTCATAACTTTTTTTCTGTGGCGTATTTCCTGATGAAATTTTACAGTGACACTGCCTAGGTCGTCAGGAAGTAGCCTGCAAAATTCCACAACAGTATCGCAAATGGTTCAGCGAATTCGATACAGCAGACATTGACATTTTTACTGATCCCATATTAACGTCCATATCGCTCTATCTCGCTTATTTACCGAGATAATCGCGAAAAACTGAAAATACTCCTTTCCTGATCCCAAATTAGTGCCTATTTCGCTCTATCTCGCTTATTTACCGAGATAATCGCGAAAAACTGGAACTTTTTCTTCCTGACTCCATATTAACGTCTATTTCGCTCTATCTCGCTTATTTACCGAGATAATTGAGAAAAACTGAAAAATTCCGCGGATACTGAATATCCCAAATCCTTGCGGCTTTTGGCCCTTCAGAATCCCCCATTATCGTGCGTTTCACTCAATTCTTTGCGAAATTTCAAGGAAAACCCCGTATTCCCTCGGGAAATGGGTGAAAAATGAGGATGAAGGAATATTCGAAGGAAATCAGCCATCATGAAAATCCCGATTTTCAAATCTTCATAACTTTTTTTCTGTGGCGTATTTCCTGATGAAATTTGACAGTGGCACTGCCTAGGTCGTCAGGAAGTACCCTGCAAAATTTCATAACAGTATCGCAAACGATTCTGAAGATTCGATAGAGCGGAAATGGTCAATTTCATAGAGCAAAGGCCATTGCCTCTGGGTTTGGCCTGAAAATTCCGCAAACACTGGATATCCCGAATCCTTGCGGCTTTTGGCCCTTCAGGATCCCCCATCATCGTGCGTTTCACTCAATTCTTTGCGAAATTTCAAGGAAAACCCCGTATTCCCTCGGGAAATGGGTGAAAAATGAGGATGAAGGAATATTCGCAGGAAATCAGCCATCATGAAAATCCCGATTTTCAAATCTTCATAACTTTTTTTCTGTGGCGTATTTCCTGATGAAATTTTACAGTGACACTGCCTAGGTCGTCAGGAAGTAGCCTGCAGAATTTCATAACAGTATCGCAAATGGTTCAGCGAATTCGATAGAGCAGACATTGACATTTCTACTGATCCCATATTAACGTCCATATCGCTCTATCTCGCTTATTTACCGAGATAATCGCGAAAAACTGAAGATACTCCTTTCCTGATCCCAAATTAGTGCCTATTTCGCTCTATCTCGCTTATTTACCGAGATAATCGCGAAAAACGAACTTTTTCTTCCTGACTCCATATTAACGTCTATTTCGCTCTATCTCGCTTATTTACCGAGATAATTGAGAAAAACTGAAAAATTCCGCGGATACTGGATATCCCAAATCCTTGCGGCTTTTGGCCCTTCAGAATCCCCCATTATCGTGCGTTTCACTCAATTCTTTGCGAAATTTCAAGGAAAACCCCGTATTCCCTCGGGAAATGGGTGAAAAATGAGGATGATGGAATATTCGAAGGAAATCAGCCATCATGAAAATCCCGATTTTCAAATCTTCATAACTTTTTTTCTGTGGCGTATTTCCTGATGAAATTTTACAGTGACACTGCCTAGGTCATCAGGAAGTAGCCTGCAAAATTTCATAACAGTATCGCAAACGATTCTGAAGATTCGATAGAGCGGAAATGGTCAATTTCATAGAGCAAAGGCCATTGCCTCTGGGTTTCCCCTGAAAATTCCGCAAACACTGGATGTCCCGAATCCTTGCGGCTTTTGGCCCTTCAGGATCCCCCATCATCGTGCGTTTCACTCAATTCTTTGCGAAATTTCAAGGAAAACCCCGTATTCCCTCGGGAAATGGGTGAATAATGAGGATGAAGGAATATTCGAAGGAAATCAGCCATCATGAAAATCCCGATTTTCAAATCTTCATAACTTTTTTTCTGTGGCGTATTTCCTGATGAAATTTCACAGTGACACTGCCTAGGTCGTCAGGAAGTAGCCTGCAAAATTTCATAACAGTATCGCAAACGATTCTGAAGATTCGATAGAGCAGAAATGGTCAATTTCATAGAGCAAAGGCCATTGCCTCTGGGTTTCCCCTGAAAATTCCGCAAACACTGGATATCCCGAATCCTTGCGGCTTTTGGCCCTTCAGGATACCTTATTATCGTGCGTTTCACTCAATTCTTTGCGAAATTTCAAGGAAAACCCCGTATTCCCTCGGGAAATGGGTGAAAAATGAGGATGAAGGAATATTCGAAGGAAATCAGCCATCATGAAAATCCCGATTTTCAAATCTTCATAACTTTTTTTCTGTGGCGTATTTCCTGATGAAATTTTATACTGACACTGCCTAGGTCGTCAGGAAGTAGCCTGCAAAATTTCATAACAGTATCGCAAACGATTCTGAAGATTCGATAGAGCAGAAATGGTCAATTTCATAGAGCAAAGGCCATTGCCTCTGGGTTTGGCCTGAAAATTCCGCAAACACTGGATATCCCGAATCCTTGCGGCTTTTGGCCCTTCAGGATCCCCCATTATCGTGCGTTTCACTCAATTCTTTGCGAAATTTCGAGGAAAACCCCGTATTCCCTCGGGAAATGGGTGAAAAATGAGGATGAAGGAATATTCGAAGGAAATCAGCCATCATGAAAATCCCGATTTTCAAATCTTCATAACTTTTTTTCTGTGGCGTATTTCCTGATGAAATTTTACAGTGACACTGCCTAGGTCGTCAGGAAGTAGCCTGCAAAATTTCATAACAGTATCGCAAATGGTTCAGCGAATTCGATAGAGCAGACATTGACATTTTTACTGATCCCATGTTAACGTCCATATCGCTCTATCTCGCTTATTTACCGAGATAATCGCGAAAAACTGAAAATACTCCTTTCCTGATCCCAACTTAGTGCCTATTTCGCTCTATCTCGCTTATTTACCGAGATAATTGAGAAAAACTGAAAAATTCCGCGGATACTGGATATCCCAAATCCTTGCGGCTTTTGGCCCTTCAGAATCCCCCATTATCGTGCGTTTCACTCAATTCTTTGCGAAATTTCAAGGAAAACCCTGTATTCCCTCGGGAAATGGGTGAAAAATGAGGATGATGGAATATTCGAAGGAAATCAGCCATCATGAAAATCCCGATTTTCAAATCTTCATAACTTTTTTTCTGTGGCGTATTTCCTGATGAAATTTCACAGTGACACTGCCTAGGTCGTCAGGAAGTAGCCTGCAAAATTTCATAACAGTATCGCAAACGATTCTGAAGATTCGATAGAGCAGAAATGGTCAATTTCATAGAGCAAAGGCCATTGCCTCTGGGTTTGGCCTGAAAATTCCGCAAACACTGGATATCCCGAATCCTTGCGGCTTTTGGCCCTTCAGGATCCCCCACTATCGTGCGTTTCACTCAATTCTTTGCGAAATTTCGAGGAAAACCCCGTATTCCCTCGGGAAATGGGTGAAAAATGAGGATGAAGGAATATTCGAAGGAAATCAGCCATCATGAAAATCCCGATTTTCAAATCTTCATAACTTTTTTTCTGTGGCGTATTTCCTGATGAAATTTTATAGTGACACTGCCTATTTCGTCCCGAAAGAGCCTGCAAAATTTCATAACAGTATCGGAAACGATTCTGAAGATTCGATAGAGCGGAAATGGTCATTTTCATGGAGCAAAGGCCATTGCCTCTAGGTTTGGCCTGAAAATTCCGCAAACACTGGATATCCCGAATCCTTGCGGCTTTTGGCCCTTCAGGATCCCCCATTATCGTGCGTTTCACTCAATTCTTTGCGAAATTTCAAGGAAAACCCCGTATTCCCTCGGGAAATGGGTGAAAAATGAGGATGAAGGAATATTCGAAGGAAATCAGCCATCATGAAAATCCCGATTTTCAAATCTTCATAACTTTTTTTCTGTGGCGTATTTCCTGATGAAATTTTACAGTGACACTGCCTAGGTCGTCAGGAAGTAGCCTGCAAAATTCCACAACAGTATTGCAAATGGTTCAGCGAATTCGATAGAGCAGACATTGACATTTTTACTGATCCCATATTAACGTCCATATCGCTCTATCTCGCTTATTTACCGAGATAATCGCGAAAAACTGAAAATACTCCTTTCCTGATCCCAAATTAGTGCCTATTTCGCTCTATCTCGCTTATTTACCGAGATAATCGCGAAAAACTGGAACTTTTTCTTGCTGACTCCATATTAACGTCTATTTCGCTCTATCTCGCTTATTTACCGAGATAATTGAGAAAAACTGAAAAATTCCGCGGATACTGGATATCCCAAATCCTTGCGGCTTTTGGCCCTTCAGGATCCCCCATCATCGTGCGTTCCACTCAATTCTTTGCGAAATTTCAAGGAAAACCCCGTATTCCCTCGGGAAATGGGTGAAAAATGAGGATAAAGGAATATTCGAAGGAAATCAGCCATCATGAAAATCCCGATTTTCAAATCTTCATAACTTTTTTTCTGTGGCGTATTTCCTGATGAAATTTTACAGTGACACTGCCTAGGTCGTCAGGAAGTAGCCTGCAAAATTTCATAACAGTATCGCAAACGATTCTGAGGATTCGATAGAGCGGAAATGGTCAATTTCATAGAGCAAAGGCCATTGCCTCTGGGTTTGGCCTGAAAATTCCGCAAACACTGGATATCCCGAATCCTTGCGGCTTTTGGCCCTTCAGGATCCCCCATCATCGTGCGTTTCACTCAATTCTTTGCGAAATTTCAAGGAAAACCCCGTATTCCCTCGGGAAATGGGTGAAAAATGAGGATGAAGGAATATTCGAAGGAAATCAGCCATCATGAAAATCCCGATTTTCAAATCTTCATAACTTTTTTTCTGTGGCGTATTTCCTGATGAAATTTTACAGTGACACTGCCTAGGTCGTCAGGAAGTAGCCTGCAAAATTCCACAACAGTATCGCAAATGGTTCAGCGAATTCGATAGAGCAGACATTGATATTTTTACTGATCCCATATTAACGTCCATATCGCTCTATCTCGCTTATTTACCGAGATAATCGCGAAAAACTGAAAATACTCCTTTCCTGATCTCAAATTAGTGCCTATGTCGCTCTATCTCGCTTATTTACCGAGATAATCGCGAAAAACTGGAACTTTTTCTTCCTGACTCCATATTAACGTCTATTTCGCTCTATCTCGCTCATTTACCGAGATAATTGAGAAAAACTGAAAAATTCCGCGGATACTGAATATCCCAAATCCTTGCGGCTTTTGGCCCTTCAGAATCCCCCATTATCGTGCGTTTCACTCAATTTTCACCCATTATCGTGCGTTTCACTCTTTGCGAAATTTCAAGGAAAACCCCGTATTCCCTCGGGAAATGGGTGAAAAATGAGGATAAAGGAATATTCGAAGGAAATCAGCCATCATGAAAATCCCGATTTTCAAATCTTCATAACTTTTTTTCTGTGGCGTATTTCCTGATGAAATTTTACAGTGACACTGCCTAGGTCGTCAGGAAGTAGCCTGCAAAATTTCATAACAGTATCGCAAACGATTCTGAAGATTCGATAGAGCGGAAATGGTCAATTTCATAGAGCAAAGGCCATTGCCTCTGGGTTTGGCCTGAAAATTCCGCAAACACTGGATATCCCGAATCCTTGCGGCTTTTGGCCCTTCAGGATCCCCCATCATCGTGCGTTTCACTCAATTCTTTGCGAAATTTCAAGGAAAACCCCGTATTCCCTCGGGAAACGGGTGAAAAATGAGGATGAAGGAATATTCAAAGGAAATCAGCCATCATGAAAATCCCGATTTTCAAATCTTCATAACTTTTTTTCTGTGGCGTATTTCCTGATGAAATTTTACAGTGACACTGCCTAGGTCGTCAGGAAGTAGCCTGCAGAATTTCATAACAGTATCGCAAATGGTTCAGCGAATTCGATAGAGCAGACATTGACATTTTTACTGATCCCATATTAACGTCCATATCGCTCTATCTCGCTTATTTACCGAGATAATCGCGAAAAACTGAGGATACTCCTTTCCTGATCCCAAATTAGTGCCTATTTTGCTCTATCTCGCTTATTTACCGAGATAATCGCGAAAAACTGGAACTTTTTCTTCCTGACTCCATATTAACGTCTATTTCGCTCTATCTCGCTTATTTACCGAGATAATTGAGAAAAACTGAAAAATTCCGCAAACACTGGATGTCCCGAATCCTTGCGGCTTTTGGCCCTTCAGGATCCCCCATCATCGTGCGTTTCACTCAATTCTTTGCGAAATTTCAAGGAAAACCCCGTATTCCCTCGGGAAATGGGTGAAAAATGAGGATGAAGGAATATTCGAAGGAAATCAGCCATCATGAAAATCCCGATTTTCAAATCTTCATAACTTTTTTTCTGTGGCGTATTTCCTGATGAAATTTTACAGTGACACTGCCTAGGTCGTCAGGAAGTAGCCTGCAAAATTTCATAACAGTATCGCAAACGATTCTGAAGATTCGATAGAGCGGAAATGATCAATTTCATAGAGCAAAGGCCATTGCCTCTGGGTTTGGCCTGAAAATTCCGCAAACACTGGATATCCCGAATCCTTGCGGCTTTTGGCCCTTCAGGATCCCCCATCATCGTGCGTTTCACTCAATTCTTTGCGAAATTTCAAGGAAAACCCCGTATTCCCTCGGGAAATGGGTGAAAAATGAGGATGAAGGAATATTCGAAGGAAATCAGCCATCATGAAAATCCCGATTTTCAAATCTTCATAACTTTTTTTCTGTGGCGTATTTCCCGATGAAATTTTACAGTGACACTGCCTAGGTCGTCAGGAAGTAGCGTGCAAAATTTCGTAATAGTATCGCAAACGATTCTGAAGATTCGATAGAGCGGAAATGGTCAATTTCATAGAGCAAAGGCCATTGCCTCTGGGTTTCCCCTGAAAATTCCGCAAACACTGGATGTCCCGAATCCTTGCGGCTTTTGGCCCTTCAGGATCCCCCATCATCGTGCATTTCACTCAATTCTTTGCGAAATTTCAAGAAAAACCCCGTATTCCCTCGGGAAATGGGTGAAAAATGAGGATGAAGGAATATTCGAAGGAAATCAGCCATCATGAAAATCCCGATTTTCAAATCTTCATAACTTTTTTTCTGTGGCGTATTTCCTGATGAAATTTTATAGTGACACTGCCTAGGTCGTCAGGAAGTAGCCTGCAAAATTTCATAACAGTATCGCAAACGATTCTGAAGATTCGATAGAGCAGAAATGGTCAATTTCATAGAGCAAAGGCCATTGCCTCTGGGTTTGGCCTGAAAATTCCGCAAACACTGGATATCTCGAATCCTTGCGGCTTTTGGCCCTTCAGGATCCCCCATTATCGTGCGTTTCACTCAATTCTTTGCGAAATTTCAAGGAAAACCCCGTACTCCCTCGGGAAATGGGTGAAAAATGAGGATGAAGGAATATTCGAAGGAAATCAGCCATCATGAAAATCCCGATTTTCAAATCTTCATAACTTTTTTTCTCTGGCGTATTTCCTGATGAAATTTTACAGTGACACTGCCTAGGTCGTCAGGAAGTAGCCTGCAAAATTCCACAACAGTATCGCAAATGGTTCAGCGAATTCGATACAGCAGACATTGACATTTTTACTGATCCCATATTAACGTCCATATCGCTCTATCTCGCTTATTTACCGAGATAATCGCGAAAAACTGAAAATACTCCTTTCCTGATCCCAAATTAGTGCCTATTTCGCTCTGTCTCGCTTCTTTACCGAGATAATCGCGAAAAACTAGAACTTTTTCTTCCTGACTCCATATTAACGTCTATTTCGCTCTATCTCGCTTATTTACCGAGATAATTGAGAAAAACTGAAAAATTCCGCGAATACTGAATATCCCAAATCCTTGCGGCTCTTGGCCCTTCAGAATCCCCCATTATCGTGCGTTTCACTCAATTCTTTGCGAAATTTCAAGGAAAACCCCGTATTCCCTCGGGAAATGGGTGAAAAATGAGGATGAAGGAATATTCGAAGGAAATCAGCCATCATGAAAATCCCGATTTTCAAATCTTCATAACTTTTTTTCTGTGGCGTATTTCCCGATGAAATTTTACAGTGACACTGCCTAGGTCGTCAGGAAGTAGCGTGCAAAATTTCGTAATAGTATCGCAAACGATTCTGAAGATTCGATAGAGCGGAAATGGTCAATTTCATAGAGCAAAGGCCATTGCCTCTGGGTTTCCCCTGAAAATTCCGCAAACACTGGATGTCCCGAATCCTTGCGGCTTTTGGCCCTTCAGGATCCCCCATCATCGTGCATTTCACTCAATTCTTTGCGAAATTTCAAGAAAAACCCCGTATTCCCTCGGGAAATGGGTGAAAAATGAGGATGAAGGAATATTCGAAGGAAATCAGCCATCATGAAAATCCCGATTTTCAAATCTTCATAACTTTTTTTCTGTGGCGTATTTCCTGATGAAATTTTATAGTGACACTGCCTAGGTCGTCAGGAAGTAGCCTGCAAAATTTCATAACAGTATCGCAAACGATTCTGAAGATTCGATAGAGCAGAAATGGTCAATTTCATAGAGCAAAGGCCATTGCCTCTGGGTTTGGCCTGAAAATTCCGCAAACACTGGATATCCCGAATCCTTGCGGCTTTTGGCCCTTCAGGATCCCCCATTATCGTGCGTTTCACTCAATTCTTTGCGAAATTTCAAGGAAAACCCCGTATTCCCTCGGGAAATGGGTGAAAAATGAGGATGAAGGAATATTCGAAGGAAATCAGCCATCATGAAAATCCCGATTTTCAAATCTTCATAACTTTTTTTCTGTGGCGTATTTCCTGATGAAATTTTACAGTGACACTGCCTAGGTCGTCAGGAAGTAGCCTGCAAAATTCCACAACAGTATCGCAAATGGTTCAGCGAATTCGATACAGCAGACATTGACATTTGTACTGATCCCATATTAACGTCCATATCGCTCTATCTAGCTTATTTACCGAGATAATCGCGAAAAAATGAAAATACTCCTTTCCTGATCCCAAATTAGTGCTTATTTCGCTCTATCTCGCTTATTTACCGAGATAATCGCGAAAAACTGGAACTTTTTCTTCCTGACTCCATATTAACGTCTATTTCGCTCTATCTCGCTTATTTACCGAGATAATTGAGAAAATCTGAAAAATTCCGCGGATACTGAATATCCCAAATCCTTGCGGCTCTTGGCCCTTCAGAATCCCCCATTATCGTGCGTTTCACTCAATTCTTTGCGAAATTTCAAGGAAAACCCCGTACTCCCTCGGGAAATGGGTGAAAAATGAGGATGAAGGAATATTCGAAGGAAATCAGCCATCATGAAAATCCCGATTTTCAAATCTTCATAACTTTTTTTCTCTGGCGTATTTCCTGATGAAATTTTACAGTGACACTGCCTAGGTCGTCAGGAAGTAGCCTGCAAAATTCCACAACAGTATCGCAAATGGTTCAGCGAATTCGATACAGCAGACATTGACATTTTTACTGATCCCATATTAACGTCCATATCGCTCTATCTCGCTTATTTACCGAGATAATCGCGAAAAACTGAAAATACTCCTTTCCTGATCCCAAATTAGTGCCTATTTCGCTCTGTCTCGCTTCTTTACCGAGATAATCGCGAAAAACTAGCACTTTTTCTTCCTGACTCCATATTAACGTCTATTTCGCTCTATCTCGCTTATTTACCGAGATAATTGAGAAAAACTGAAAAATTCCGCGGATACTGAATATCCCAAATCCTTGCGGCTCTTGGCCCTTCAGAATCCCCCATTATCGTGCGTTTCACTCAATTCTTTGCGAAATTTCAAGGAAAACCCCGTACTCCCTCGGGAAATGGGTGAAAAATGAGGATGAAGGAATATTCGAAGGAAATCAGCCATCATGAAAATCCCGATTTTCAAATCTTCATAACTTTTTTTCTGTGGCGTATTTCCTAATGAAATTCTACAGTGACACTGCCTATGTCGTCCCGGAAGAGCCTGCAAAATTTCATAACAGTATCGCAAACGATTCTGAAGATTCGATAGAGCGGAAATGGTCAATTTCATAGAGCAAAGGCCATTGCCTCTGGGTTTGGCCTGAAAATTCCGCAAACACTGGATGTCCCGAATCCTTGCGGCTTTTGGCCCTTCAGGATCCCCCATCATCGTGCGTTTCACTCAATTCTTTGCGAAATTTCAAGGAAAACCCCGTATTCCCTCGGGAAATGGGTGAAAAATGAGGATGAAGGAATATTCGAAGGAAATCAGCCATCATGAAAATCCCGATTTTCAAATCTTCATAACTTTTTTTCTGTGGCGTATTTCCTAATGAAATTCTACAGTGACACTGCCTATGTCGTCCCGAAAGAGCCTGCAAAATTTCATAACAGTATCGCAAACGATTCTGAAGATTCGATAGAGCGGAAATGGTCAATTTCATAGAGCAAAGGCCATTGCCTCTGGGTTTGGCCTGAAAATTCCGCAAACACTGGATGTCCCGAATCCTTGCGGCTTTTGGCCCTTCAGGATCCCCCATCATCGTGCGTTTCACTCAATTCTTTGCGAAATTTCAAGGAAAACCCCGTATTCCCTCGGGAAATGGGTGAAAAATGAGGATGAAGGACTATTCGAAGGAAATCAGCCATCATGAAAATCCCGATTTTCAAATCTTCATAACTTTTTTTCTGTGGCGTATTTCCTGATGAAATTTCACAGTGACACTGCCTAGGTCGTCAGGAAGTAGCCTGCAAAATTTCATAACAGTATCGCAAACGATTCTGAAGATTCGATAGAGCGGAAATGGTCAATTTCATAGAGCAAAGGCCATTGCCTCTGGGTTTGGCCTGAAAATTCCGCAAACACTGGATATCCCGAATCCTTGCGGCTTTTGGCCCTTCAGGATACCCCATTATCGTGCGTTTCACTCAATTCTTTGCGAAATTTCAAGGAAAACCCCGTATTCCCTCGGGAAATGGGTGAAAAATGAGGATGAAGGATCATTCGAAGGAAATCAGCCATCATGAAAATCCCGATTTTCAAATCTTCATAACTTTTTTTCTGTGGCGTATTTCCTAATGAAATTTTACAGTGACACTGCCTATGTCGTCCCGAAAGAGCCTGCAGAATTTCATAACAGTATCGCAAATGGTTCAGCGAATTCGATAGAGCAGACATTGACATTTTTACTGATCCCATGTTAACGTCCATATCGCTCTATCTCGCTTATTTACCGAGATAATCGCGAAAAACTGAAGATACTCCTTTCCTGATCCCAAATTAGTGCCTATTTTGCTCTATCTCGCTTATTTACCGAGATAATCGCGAAAAACTGGAACTTTTTCTTCCTGACTCCATATTAACGTCTATTTCGCTCTATCTCGCTTATTTACCGAGATAATTGAGAAAAACTGAAAAATTCCGCGGATACTGAATATCCCAAATCCTTGCGGCTTTTGGCCCTTCAGAATCCCCCATTATCGTGCGTTTCACTCAATTCTTTGCGAAATTTCAAGGAAAACCCCGTATTCCCTCGGGAAATGGGTGAAAAATGAGGATGAAGGAATATTCGAAGGAAATCAGCCATCATGAAAATCCCGATTTTCAAATCTTCATAACTTTTTTTCTGTGGCGTATTTCCTGATGAAATTTGACAGTGGCACTGCCTAGGTCGTCAGGAAGTACCCTGCAAAATTTCATAACAGTATCGCAAACGATTCTGAAGATTCGATAGAGCGGAAATGGTCAATTTCATAGAGCAAAGGCCATTGCCTCTGGGTTTGGCCTGAAAATTCCGCAAACACTGGATATCCCGAATCCTTGCGGCTTTTGGCCCTTCAGGATCCCCCATCATCGTGCGTTTCACTCAATTCTTTGCGAAATTTCAAGGAAAACCCCGTATTCCCTCGGGAAATGGGTGAAAAATGAGGATGAAGGAATATTCGCAGGAAATCAGCCATCATGAAAATCCCGATTTTCAAATCTTCATAACTTTTTTTCTGTGGCGTATTTCCTGATGAAATTTTACAGTGACACTGCCTAGGTCGTCAGGAAGTAGCCTGCAGAATTTCATAACAGTATCGCAAATGGTTCAGCGAATTCGATAGAGCAGACATTGACATTTCTACTGATCCCATATTAACGTCCATATCGCTCTATCTCGCTTATTTACCGAGATAATCGCGAAAAACTGAAGATACTCCTTTCCTGATCCCAAATTAGTGCCTATTTCGCTCTATCTCGCTTATTTACCGAGATAATCGCGAAAAACGAACTTTTTCTTCCTGACTCCATATTAACGTCTATTTCGCTCTATCTCGCTTATTTACCGAGATAATTGAGAAAAACTGAAAAATTCCGCGGATACTGGATATCCCAAATCCTTGCGGCTTTTGGCCCTTCAGAATCCCCCATTATCGTGCGTTTCACTCAATTCTTTGCGAAATTTCAAGGAAAACCCCGTATTCCCTCGGGAAATGGGTGAAAAATGAGGATGATGGAATATTCGAAGGAAATCAGCCATCATGAAAATCCCGATTTTCAAATCTTCATAACTTTTTTTCTGTGGCGTATTTCCTGATGAAATTTTACAGTGACACTGCCTAGGTCATCAGGAAGTAGCCTGCAAAATTTCATAACAGTATCGCAAACGATTCTGAAGATTCGATAGAGCGGAAATGGTCAATTTCATAGAGCAAAGGCCATTGCCTCTGGGTTTCCCCTGAAAATTCCGCAAACACTGGATGTCCCGAATCCTTGCGGCTTTTGGCCCTTCAGGATCCCCCATCATCGTGCGTTTCACTCAATTCTTTGCGAAATTTCAAGGAAAACCCCGTATTCCCTCGGGAAATGGGTGAATAATGAGGATGAAGGAATATTCGAAGGAAATCAGCCATCATGAAAATCCCGATTTTCAAATCTTCATAACTTTTTTTCTGTGGCGTATTTCCTGATGAAATTTCACAGTGACACTGCCTAGGTCGTCAGGAAGTAGCCTGCAAAATTTCATAACAGTATCGCAAACGATTCTGAAGATTCGATAGAGCAGAAATGGTCAATTTCATAGAGCAAAGGCCATTGCCTCTGGGTTTCCCCTGAAAATTCCGCAAACACTGGATATCCCGAATCCTTGCGGCTTTTGGCCCTTCAGGATACCTTATTATCGTGCGTTTCACTCAATTCTTTGCGAAATTTCAAGGAAAACCCCGTATTCCCTCGGGAAATGGGTGAAAAATGAGGATGAAGGAATATTCGAAGGAAATCAGCCATCATGAAAATCCCGATTTTCAAATCTTCATAACTTTTTTTCTGTGGCGTATTTCCTGATGAAATTTTATAGTGACACTGCCTAGGTCGTCAGGAAGTAGCCTGCAAAATTTCATAACAGTATCGCAAACGATTCTGAAGATTCGATAGAGCAGAAATGGTCAATTTCATAGAGCAAAGGCCATTGCCTCTGGGTTTGGCCTGAAAATTCCGCAAACACTGGATATCCCGAATCCTTGCGGCTTTTGGCCCTTCAGGATCCCCCATTATCGTGCGTTTCACTCAATTCTTTGCGAAATTTCGAGGAAAACCCCGTATTCCCTCGGGAAATGGGTGAAAAATGAGGATGAAGGAATATTCGAAGGAAATCAGCCATCATGAAAATCCCGATTTTCAAATCTTCATAACTTTTTTTCTGTGGCGTATTTCCTGATGAAATTTTACAGTGACACTGCCTAGGTCGTCAGGAAGTAGCCTGCAAAATTTCATAACAGTATCGCAAATGGTTCAGCGAATTCGATAGAGCAGACATTGACATTTTTACTGATCCCATGTTAACGTCCATATCGCTCTATCTCGCTTATTTACCGAGATAATCGCGAAAAACTGAAAATACTCCTTTCCTGATCCCAACTTAGTGCCTATTTCGCTCTATCTCGCTTATTTACCGAGATAATCGCGAAAAACTGGAACTTTTTCTTCCTGACTCCATATTAACGTCTATTTCGCTCTATCTCGCTTATTTACCGAGATAATTGAGAAAAACTGAAAAATTCCGCGGATACTGGATATCCCAAATCCTTGCGGCTTTTGGCCCTTCAGAATCCCCCATTATCGTGCGTTTCACTCAATTCTTTGCGAAATTTCAAGGAAAACCCTGTATTCCCTCGGGAAATGGGTGAAAAATGAGGATGATGGAATATTCGAAGGAAATCAGCCATCATGAAAATCCCGATTTTCAAATCTTCATAACTTTTTTTCTGTGGCGTATTTCCTGATGAAATTTCACAGTGACACTGCCTAGGTCGTCAGGAAGTAGCCTGCAAAATTTCATAACAGTATCGCAAACGATTCTGAAGATTCGATAGAGCAGAAATGGTCAATTTCATAGAGCAAAGGCCATTGCCTCTGGGTTTGGCCTGAAAATTCCGCAAACACTGGATATCCCGAATCCTTGCGGCTTTTGGCCCTTCAGGATCCCCCACTATCGTGCGTTTCACTCAATTCTTTGCGAAATTTCGAGGAAAACCCCGTATTCCCTCGGGAAATGGGTGAAAAATGAGGATGAAGGAATATTCGAAGGAAATCAGCCATCATGAAAATCCCGATTTTCAAATCTTCATAACTTTTTTTCTGTGGCGTATTTCCTGATGAAATTTTATAGTGACACTGCCTATTTCGTCCCGAAAGAGCCTGCAAAATTTCATAACAGTATCGGAAACGATTCTGAAGATTCGATAGAGCGGAAATGGTCATTTTCATGGAGCAAAGGCCATTGCCTCTAGGTTTGGCCTGAAAATTCCGCAAACACTGGATATCCCGAATCCTTGCGGCTTTTGGCCCTTCAGGATCCCCCATTATCGTGCGTTTCACTCAATTCTTTGCGAAATTTCAAGGAAAACCCCGTATTCCCTCGGGAAATGGGTGAAAAATGAGGATGAAGGAATATTCGAAGGAAATCAGCCATCATGAAAATCCCGATTTTCAAATCTTCATAACTTTTTTTCTGTGGCGTATTTCCTGATGAAATTTTACAGTGACACTGCCTAGGTCGTCAGGAAGTAGCCTGCAAAATTCCACAACAGTATTGCAAATGGTTCAGCGAATTCGATAGAGCAGACATTGACATTTTTACTGATCCCATATTAACGTCCATATCGCTCTATCTCGCTTATTTACCGAGATAATCGCGAAAAACTGAAAATACTCCTTTCCTGATCCCAAATTAGTGCCTATTTCGCTCTATCTCGCTTATTTACCGAGATAATCGCGAAAAACTGGAACTTTTTCTTGCTGACTCCATATTAACGTCTATTTCGCTCTATCTCGCTTATTTACCGAGATAATTGAGAAAAACTGAAAAATTCCGCGGATACTGGATATCCCAAATCCTTGCGGCTTTTGGCCCTTCAGGATCCCCCATCATCGTGCGTTTCACTCAATTCTTTGCGAAATTCCAAGGAAAACCCCGTATTCCCTCGGGAAATGGGTGAAAAATGAGGATGAAGGAATATTCGAAGGAAATCAGCCATCATGAAAATCCCGATTTTCAAATCTTCATAACTTTTTTTCTGTGGCGTATTTCCTGATGAAATTTTACAGTGACACTGCCTAGGTCGTCAGGAAGTAGCCTGCAAAATTTCATAACAGTATCGCAAACGATTCTGAAGATTCGATAGAGCGGAAATGGTCAATTTCATAGAGCAAAGGCCATTGCCTCTGGGTTTGGCCTGAAAATTCCGCAAACATTGGATATCCCGAATCCTTGCGGCTTTTGGCCCTTCAGGATCCCCCATCATCGTGCGTTTCACTCAATTCTTTGCGAAATCAGCCATCATGAAAATCCCGATTTTCAAATCTTCATAACTTTTTTTCTGTGGCGTATTTCCTGATGAAATTTTACAGTGACACTGCCTAGGTCATCAGGAAGTAGCCTGCAAAATTTCATAACAGTATCGCAAACGATTCTGAAGATTCGATAGAGCGGAAATGGTCAATTTCATAGAGCAAAGGCCATTGCCTCTGGGTTTGGCCTGAAAATTCCGCAAACACTGGATATCCCGAATCCTTGCGGCTTTTGGCCCTTCAGGATCCCCCATCATCGTGCGTTTCACTCAATTCTTTGCGAAATTTCAAGGAAAACCCCGTATTCCCTCGGGAAATGGGTGAAAAATGAGGATGAAGGAATATTCGAAGGAAATCAGCCATCATGAAAATCCCGATTTTCAAATCTTCATAACTTTTTTTCTGTGGCGTATTTCCTGATGAAATTTTACAGTGACACTGCCTAGGTCGTCAGGAAGTAGCCTGCAAAATTCCACAACAGTATTGCAAATGGTTCAGCGAATTCGATAGAGCAGACATTGACATTCTTACTGATCCCATATTAACGTCCATATCGCTCTATCTCGCTTATTTACCGAGATAATCGCGAAAAACTGAAAATACTCCTTTCCTGATCCCAAATTAGTGCCTATTTCGCTCTATCTCGCTTATTTAC
Source organism: Aleiodes alternator (assembly GCA_963921955.1). Lineage (NCBI taxonomy): Eukaryota > Metazoa > Arthropoda > Insecta > Hymenoptera > Braconidae > Aleiodes > Aleiodes alternator. Next base: position 4,955,667 of record OY998115.1, on the reverse strand, counting down.
CGAGATAATCGCGAAAAACTGGAACTTTTTCTTCCTGACTCCATATTAACGTCTATTTCGCTCTATCTCGCTTATTTACCGAGATAATTGAGAAAAACTGAAAAATTCCGCGGATACTGGATATCCCAAATCCTTGCGGCTTTTGGCCCTTCAGGATCCCCCATTATCGTGCGTTTCACTCAATTCTTTGCGAAATTTCAAGGAAAACCCCGTATTCCCTCGGGAAATGGGTGAAAAATGAGGATGAAGGAATATTCGAAGGAAATCAGCCATCATGAAAATCCCGATTTTCAAATCTTCATAACTTTTTTTCTGTGGCGTATTTCCTGATGAAATTTTACAGTGACACTGCCTAGGTCATCAGGAAGTAGCCTGCAAAATTTCATAACAGTATCGCAAACGATTCTGAAGATTCGATAGAGCGGAAATGGTCAATTTCATAGAGCAAAGGCCATTGCCTCTGGGTTTGGCCTGAAAATTCCGCAAACACTGGATATCCCGAATCCTTGCGGCTTTTGGCCCTTCAGGATCCCCCATCATCGTGCGTTTCACTCAATTCTTTGCGAAATTTCAAGGAAAACCCCGTATTCCCTCGGGAAATGGGTGAAAAATGAGGATGAAGGAATATTCGAAGGAAATCAGCCATCATGAAAATCCCGATTTTCAAATCTTCATAACTTTTTTTCTGTGGCGTATTTCCTGATGAAATTTTACAGTGACACTGCCTAGGTCATCAGGAAGTAGCCTGCAAAATTTCATAACAGTATCGCAAACGATTCTGAAGATTCGATAGAGCGGAAATGGTCAATTTCATAGAGCAAAGGCCATTGCCTCTGGGTTTGGCCTGAAAATTCCGCAAACACTGGATATCCCGAATCCTTGCGGCTTTTGGCCCTTCAGGATCCCCCATCATCGTGCGTTTCACTCAATTCTTTGCGAAATTTCAAGGAAAACCCCGTATTCCCTCGGGAAATGGGTGAAAAATGAGGATGAAGGAATATTCGAAGGAAATCAGCCATCATGAAAATCCCGATTTTCAAATCTTCATAACTTTTTTTCTGTGGCGTATTTCCTGATGAAATTTTACAGTGACACTGCCTAGGTCGTCAGGAAGTAGCCTGCAAAATTCCACAACAGTATTGCAAATGGTTCAGCGAATTCGATAGAGCAGACATTGACATTCTTACTGATCCCATATTAACGTCCATATCGCTCTATCTCGCTTATTTACCGAGATAATCGCGAAAAACTGAAAATACTCCTTTCCTGATCCCAAATTAGTGCCTATTTCGCTCTATCTCGCTTATTTACCGAGATAATCGCGAAAAACTGGAACTTTTTCTTCCTGACTCCATATTAACGTCTATTTCGCTCTATCTCGCTTATTTACCGAGATAATTGAGAAAAACTGAAAAATTCCGCGGATACTGGATATCCCAAATCCTTGCGGCTTTTGGCCCTCCAGGATCCCCCATTATCGTGCGTTTCACTCAATTCTTTGCGAAATTTCAAGGAAAACCCCGTATTCCCTCGGGAAATGGGTGAAAAATGAGGATGAAGGAATATTCGAAGGAAATCAGCCATCATGAAAATCCCGATTTTCAAATCTTCATAACTTTTTTTCTGTCGCGTATTTCCTGATGAAATTTTACAGTGACACTGCCTGTGTCGTCAGGACGTAGTCTGCAAAATTCCACTACAGTATCGCGAATGGTTTTGCGAATTCGATAGAGTCGACATTGACGTTTTTACTGATCCCATATTTACGTCCATTTCGCTCTATCTCGCTTATTCACCGAGATAATCGCGAAAAGCTGAAACTTCTTCTTTCCTGATCCCAAATTAGTGCCTATTTTGCTCTATCTCGCTTATTTACCGAGATAATCGCGAAAAACTGAAAAGACTCTTTTTTGACTCCATATTAATGTCTATTTCGCTCTATCTCTCTTATTTACCGAGATCATCGCGGAAAACTGGAAAAAAATTTTCCTGATTCCATATCCCAGCGCGCCCGTTAGGTATTTTTAGTATAGTATATCACGCGTACTATACTTCTCACAATTTAATTGACCAATGAAGAATGAGGACGTCACTTTAATCGTGACAACTTTCGATATATCGATTGTTTGCGTTCTTGTTCCTTTTTATAGAGGAAAAAAATGTGTCCATTTGTGGTCACGTGATATTTCTTAAGGTAGTGTACCAAGTACGCTCGATAAAACAGGAAAAATGAGGATTTGTGGGTTACTTTCCAGTTAATTGCTGATAATTCGGAGAAGAAGTGCTTCAATTTACCCGAAAAAAGTGATTAAACTATTCGAAAGTATTATCTTCAGCTTGTGAATATAATTTTTTCTCTCGAATTTTTTTTGCATTAATCTCCTTTCCTATGTATGAGATAGAGAGAGAGGCAAATAGTTACGACTACCTTCTAATAAAAATTTCTCAATAACTGTACGGTGAATTGAATATTTTTTTCTTCTATTATTGGGGAGATTGGGGCAAAATGGACACTGTAATGAAACGGTTGTAGATGGATTTTTTTTGATGATTCTATTGAGAAGCTGAGGAAATTTTAGCCGGAAAACCAGTGTCAAATGTATTTTTTTCGATTTTTTTTGAAAATTATGTATTTTTTCGCTTTTTTGGAGGGGTAAGCCTTTTCTTTTTTGAAAATTTTCAGTTTTTTACGGATATCTCTGGTTCTATTGGTCGCATCAATTCGGGGTTGGTCTCAAATGAAAGGTGAGCTAATTTCCCATCGATTTATGGGGTTTCGAATTGAAAAATATTAATTTTTGGGAAAGTTATAGGCCAAAAACTGTTTCACAAAACTGTTTCACGAAAATGCCTATAAATACCTTAAAAATCGATATTTTCAAATTGTGAACCCAATGAATGGATGGAAAATGATCTCACCTTTCATTTCCCATCGGAATTTTCACGCTGCGATAAATAGAACCGGAGATATTCCCAAAAAACTGAAAATTTTCAAGAAAAGGAAGGCTTTACTCCCCTAAAATGCTAAAAAAAGTCAAAATCGCGAAAAATTCAAAAAAAATAATTCCAGCACTTGTTTCCCGCCTAAAATTTCCTCAGCATTCCAATGAAATTATCAAGAACAATCTACCGCCAATATTTCTTTTAATTTCAAGAGTTTTCCATAATATTTGCCTAAAAATTTAAATGTTTCCATTTTGCCCCACCTTCTCCTATATTTTTTTTTTCATCTTTTCAACACTGAAAATCAATTCATGAATTTCCATGAATTATTAATGAAAAAAGGATTTCTCATAAAAAATCAATAGTGCCTATTTTTATTTTATTCAAATATTTTTATTTAAAATAATTCCAAACAGCGCATTTTCATTAATAATATAAATTAATCGGTATTTTATCTATTAAAAAAATAAAACAATTTAAAAAAACAGAGGAAAAGCTTTTTTTTTTCAAATTTTAAATTGTTGAAGTCATTTCAACTTCAAACATAGAATCCAGTAGATAGTACTATTTTTGCCTTAGTGATTCCAATAAATTTCACAGATTAATAATTAATTAATCTTTTCACAGTTGACTATTCTCTGTGCCTCGATCTGCAATAAATTATTTAATGAAAATAAATAATTCACTGTACAACAGAAATATCTCGATGACAAATCGAACACAAGAAGCTTTAAATAATAAATTGAGGCTTACCCGAATAATATTGTACAGATTCAGCAATATTTCAAGCGATGGTTTATCACGTGTTGTTGAACAGGCACTACTGTCATTTTCAGATTGATAATTCTTATTTCTTTTGCCCCAGCCAGTTGAAAAATTGAGCTGTCCTTCGATACTATTGGCCAATAATAATATGAAGCATACAATCATGATAATTGCTCGAATGCCTTGTAAAATTTTGCAAGACCTAAAAAAAAAAAACATATTCTATGAAAAATTGGAATTTTATTTAAAAGCAAGAAATTTTGAGTTTTTAGATTAATTTTCTTCTGTCAATAACTTTTTTAAAAATTATCTTAGTAAATAATGGACATACGACCTTTTTATTAGGATAAAATCACTCTATCTCGCTTAATTTCTGAGATATTTTGAAAATAGAAAACAGTGAAACAAAAAGAATTGACATTTAATTTAAAAAAAATTGAAAAAACACGTGTTTTCAGGGGAAAATAGCTCTTTTTTTTCAATGAAAAATCGGAATTTATTTAAAAAATGTAAAATTTCGAAGTTTTTACATTAATTTCATTTTGAAAATTTCAAAAAAAAAATTTGAATAATTTTTTTGAATATTTCAAAAAAAAATTTTGAAGCATCTCAAATATTAAAATAAAAAAATAATTCCATTTTGTTACCAATTTTTTCTGAATATCTCGGTAAATAATGGAGATACGCCTTTTTATTAGAGCAAAAATGCCTTATCTCGTTTAATTTCCGAGATATTCTTTGAAAAAAAAGTAAAAAAATTTTTTCATCTTTTTTCACTGAAATTTGATTCAAAAAATGAGAAAAAAAAACTATTTTCAGAATAAAAAAAAAATTATTTTCAGGGAAAAATCGCTCTATCTCGCTTAGTTTCCGAGATATTAAAAAAAACCAGATTTTAATTTAAAAAACTCGTAATCGTTAGAAATATTCTATCACTCAGGAAATTAATGAAAAAAATTCAACACTCGAATCCACTCACATGGCGATGAAGTTTCAGAAACAAGTCTTTTTTTATTTCTTTTTGTATATGTTTTTCCGTACGAATAGTAACGATGTTGCAGATCGAACAGACAATTGCTTATTGACGAATGTTGAATGATCCTGAGACGTTTTATATACCCCACAGAGGCATCTCCTACCCCCTGGAATTTTATTTATTCGATTTCTACCATGGTCATAAAATTTCCACGATACATTTGAATAAATCAATAGAATTTGAAAAAAAAAACAAACATGAAATATTTTTCATTCATTTTTTAATGAAGAAAAAGAGGTAAAATTGGCATTTCGTCTTAAAAAATAAATTATCCGAAACGTTTTCCTTTTAAAAATATACATTGTCGACTTAGTAACAAAGTGGTGCAAGTGCCAAATTTGAATTTTTCAAAATTTAAAATAAATAAAAAATAAAATAAAATAAATAAAATAAAAAATGATTAAAAAATTATAGAAGCAAAAAGGCGTGAGTGCCGAATTTGAATTTTTTTAAATTGAAAAAAGGCTCACGTTTTAAATTTGAATTTCTTAAAATTAAAAATCAAAATGATAAAAAGGCGTAAGTGCCAAATTTGAATTTTTTTAAATAAAAAATTCGAAGAATCAAAAAGACGTAACTCTATATATTTTTAAGCAAATATTATTAAGAAATTAATTAAAAAAAAAAAATGACTAAGAAATTATAGAAGCAAAAAGGCGTGAGTGCCGAATTTGAATTTTTTTAAATTGAAAAAAGGCTCACGTTTCAAATTTGAATTTTCTAAAATAAAAAATCCAAATGATAAAAAGGCGTAGGTGCCAAATTTGAATTTCTTTAAATAAAAAATGCAAAAAATTAAAAGGCGTAAGATCAAATACTTTTTTTGTTAGCTTTTAAGATAATTTCGAAGAAATATTCAATTTTCCCTATTCAACATTTTCCACAATTTTTTTAAATTCTTTTGGAAATCATTAATTTTTTCTATTTTTTAAAACTATTAAAAAAAAAAAAAAATCGAATTTTTTTTGGATTTTTCATTTTTTATTTGCTCATGCGCCCCTTTTTTATTCCAAAATCTAGAATTTTCTGGTACTTACACCACTTTGTTTCTGAGATGACCGTATATATATATTTATATATATATGTCAATAATAATTATTGCGCCGAGAGAAGCGTAGGAAGAAAAAAGGCTTCTTGTTAATTTTCCTCGTCGTCTCTTTTGCCTTTTACGTAGCAGACAGACAATTGCAGAAGAGAAGCCACACAAGAAACGATCAATCAATGCGTTCGAATTTATTTTCCCTTTGAATATACAAAAAATAATTGAATATAAATTGAATTTTATTAAATTTTATAAAAATCCTGAATAACATCGAAAAAAAAAAATCATGAAATAATTAAACATATTTTATATTTTAATTGTTTATTTATTTTTTTTCATTTTAATTTTTTTTTTCCTTTTTATTACTAAAAAATTGATAATTCTTAATTATAATAGTTGAAAAATTAATTGGAAAAACTAGCGACTAAAAGGTGTTCCGGAAAATAATTGAAATTTATCACAAAATCGTTTTACAGGGAACACACACATTGCGCTTATTATTTTTTTTTTCGTTTTTTTTTTCATCATTATCTCTGCAGAAATTTTTTTTATAAATTTTTGCTTCATTATTCTTTTCATTTTCGATTGAAAAGAAATGCAGAGATTCATAAATATGATGCTTTATTAAAAAAATAAAGCTCATAATCGTTAATACACATTATAATTTTTTTTTGTCTTTATTTATTTGATTATTTTCGTTTTTTAAAATCATTTTTACTCCTTTTTCGTTCAGTAATTAACAGGTATTGATTAATGATTTATGTTCTCAATCGGCATTAATCTTAATACATTAACGGCAGTTTTGTTGTTTAGGGGAGGGTGGGGTAAAATGGATACAGGGGGTAAAACGGGCACGTGTTAGTTTTGGTATTTTATGTTATGGAAATTGGGAGAAATCGATGGAAATATTGGAGATGGATTTTTTCTGATGATTCTATTAAAAAGCTGAGGAAATTTACCATGAAAATCATATGTCGGAAGTTATTTTTTTGAAATTTTCAAAAATTTCATTTTTTTCGAAAAATTTCAGGTTTTTTGGGAATATCTCTGATTCTATTGGTCGTAGAGACCTGGGGTTGAGCTTGAATGAAAGGTGCGCTCATTTCCCATTGATTTATGTGGTTAAAAAAAAAATTATCAATTTTTTCGATTACTTATTGGGCAAAAACTGATTTTCAGAAAATGGCCTATAATTATTTGAAAAATTGATGAAAAAAAATTTGAACCACACGAATCAATGAGAAATGAGCTCACCTTTCATTTGAGATAAAGCCCAGGTCGCTACGACCAATAGAACCCGAGATATCCTCGAAAAAGTGAATTTTTTCGATTTTCGAAAGAAGTACCCCTTCAAAACTCGTCCAAAAAAGTAAAATTTTGAAAAAAATGAAAAAAATTAATTTTGACACATGTTTTCCATCCAAAATTTTCTCAGCTTTTCAATGCAATCATCAGAAAATCTCTATCTAAAACCACTCAATTGAAATCTCCATTTTACCCCACCTTCCCCCAATTATTGCATTTCGAAAAATTAAAAATTAAATTTTCGAATTATACAGGAAATTGTGAATTTTTACAATTCCGGTCAGTTCAATTGTTAATGAGTAGAGAGAAGAAAGAAAATGAGGGCAAGTGTTTTATTCAAAACCAATTGTATCTCGGTTAATTCACTGCCTGAAAGAATTAAAAAAAAAACGTCTTCAAACGTTTAATTTTGAGATCACTCACTTTCATTAAACTCTACATTTTAATCTCTAATTCATTTATAACGTCATTCATCTTTTTTTCTCTACGGAATGTGTTTTCGTTAAAATTATTATTATTATATAAAAAAAAAACTCATTATTCTATTCTCGTACACTCTATAAATTACGATATTTTCTCATATACATTATGGAATTGATAAGTTTTCTTCTTTCTTTTTTTTCTCCTCTTTTCTGTACAAAAAAAAAATTATTACAAAATCAAAGAAAAATTATTCGATGAAGATTGTGATAAAGAAAAAAATTCATTTCCTTTCATTCGCTTTTAATTCAATTTACTCGAGTTCTGGGCAAAATAAAAAAAAAAAACCACTTTGATCGTTTTACAATTTAATTTTACTCTCTATCAAATATAGAAATAGCAAATGGTACCTAATTTCTCCAATAATTATTTATGGAAGTACTTACTCATCACTTTTGCTTCTCTCTTTTTTTTTGCAACGATTCAACATAAATATGTTTTATGGCACATGCCATTTTTTATGAATTGAATTAATTGAATTTTTTTTTCTCTTTTTATAATTAATTCAATTAATTCTCAATTTTTTCTCTTTATTCTCATTCATTTAATTAATCGACTCTGGGGGGCTTTAACTCGATATCGTCGAAAATTAAATTAATTACATGTATCGTTGCGCTCATTAGTTAGTTCACGATATGCCATTATTAAATTTATAACAATAGGAAACTTGCATAATTTTTTTTTTTCTACTTGAAATTATGAAAAAATTAAAATTTTTATAAGTTTTCAATTTTTTTTCTAAATTAATTTTATTTTAATTATGTTCTGTAAATCAATTTTAAGCCTCTCCTGGACTGATTAATCTCATTATTTCACGTTTTTCACAGTGAAAAGACGAAAAAAGACTATGTATGAAAAATAAATAATAATAATCAATTTTTGATAATTTTTATGTTAAAAAATAGCAATTTCTGAAAGAATTCGAAGTGACAGTGAAACTTTTTTTTTTTTAAATTTATTATGAAGTCACTTTACTTTATCTATTTTTAATCGTCTATTATTTATGAATTAATGAGCAAAATAAATTGTTTTTCGTTCATTTTCGTTTTATAATACGACAATAATTAAAGAAAATGTGCAAGTTCCCTATTTCGTATAATTATAATTTCATTTTTTTTTAAATAATTTCTAATAAATGCTCTTCTATCTCTCTTTTACTCATTCACTCAGTATTTTTTCTACAAACTAAAAAAATAAAACCAAAAATATGCACCCTGCAATGATTCGATAGTCTCTCTCTTCTTTCATTATTACAAAAAATTTTAATTAAAAAAAATTTCATTACTCTTATTATTTCGATTATTTTTCAATATAAATTAAATACTTAATATTTATACATCGAAAAGTATATTTACTAATTTGTTTATTATTATTTTTTTTTTTCATTAATATTTATCAATTTTTTCATTATTTTTCTTCACAGACACATATATTTTTCTTCGGATTTTTTTAATTTTACAATTATTCAGTCGTAATATTCTGAATGGAGATTAATTTATTTCGTTCAATTGATTTTTACAGAAAATTATCAAAAAAAATTGTTAATTTGTTTGAATAAAAAAAAAAAAATTAACAATTTTTTGAAATACTTGTTCAATTTTTTTTTTCTCAATGTGAGATTTTCCAGAAAAATTCGCAATTTATTATTTATTATTTCTCCTTTAATTTGTATTTTTTTTCTTCAATTGTTCGATAATTCTTTTTGTTTATCAATTGATTACATAAATATTCGTAACAACATTCGCACGTATTTTCGAAATATGAATTACATTCGTTTAATTCAATGGAATAGAAAAAAAAATGAAAATGAAGTGAAAAAAATGATTATTTTCAGTCACAAATACTATTCTGCATGATTTTCATTAACTTCGTAAATTCATTAATTAATTAATAAAATAAAAGAAAAAAAAAAGCTCTCATTTTACTAGTAAGTTGAAATAAAAAAAAATATCTATGTATATATATATATATATATAAGTTTTGTATATAATGATTAATTTTGTGTATGCTTTTCAGTCATATTTATTCCCTTTTTTTCATTTGCATAAAGAAATTATCAAAGTTTATTCAATCTATCACTGACACAATTTCCATTACTGCAAAAATTAAATGAAAAAAAAATATATAACATTTTTTTCTCGTTTTTTTGTGCACGTCAGTGAATATTGCAAAATGCATTTCAATATTTTTTTTTTTCGAGCCATTTCAAATATTTTCTCGCAGTTAATGAATATATGTTGATGACTAAAAAAAAAGTCACGTTTCATCTAACACGATGCCTTTTAATTATGATATGTCTTTTCATGCTTCAAAGATTCATCCAATCATTAAATTCTATTAAATTCCACATAAGAATTCTCTAAATATCATATCACGTTAGATTTTTTAATTATTTCTCATTTAAATTGTGTTTCATTCGATTATCCCATTTATAAAAAAGGCGCAAGTCCTATATATATAGTGCTATAGCTATCACTATAAACACAACACTTGCGTCCTTTTTTTCTGAAGACAACTTATTTTTTCTCATTATTTTCCTATGATAATGAAATTAGCAGAAATCTCACAATTTTTTAATTTTTTTTTTAAATTAAATATTATAATAAAAATATCAAAAAAAAATTTGCACTTGTAGATTTTCAAATCCTCTACATGTACATATTTTTCATTTTATCTACATATATATATATTTAGTTATAAAAAAAAAAATTGACAAAATCATCAGATTTCTGCTATTTTCAGTTTTATATTTTTCTCCAACATTCTTTGGCGTTACGAAAGTAAAATCTGATATTACAATTATCATAATTTACTTTTAACACATTTCCATTAAATCAACACCTCATCATATTCAATTTTTTTTTTCAATATCCATAGCCAATGAGAGGCCATCTGCAATAATTTCACTTTTAAGTACAAGCAAGATCCATAATCTCGCAGCAGTTCTTTTATTAATTACGAATTATCATAAATTCTCTCATTTCCACTCTGATAAGTTCCTAATTTATTTCATACACATACACTGGGGGGGAGGGGGGGGGGGTCAAAAAAGGAAAAAAAAATCTGTATTAACACCAGCTTTCACTCTCTCGTTCTTCCACTCCATCGCTCTCCTCATCGCTCGGTTCTTCTCCATACATATCAGCTAATTTCCTAAATCTCGGACCAAAATTCGAGAGATAATTGAACTTAAGATCTCCATCATCTGTGCATGACGCCAAAGACGACAAAGAACCATCAGAATTGCCCTCACCCTCATAGGCATAATGCCTCACGTCATCGAAAGGATTAGTATCAGGATCCTTGTCGCAGCTTTCTTTTTTGCTGTCCAAAAAGCCACAAATATCCGGCACTTCGTCTGGTGCACGTGTCTGATGTGCAGACGGTGCTATTTTCGTGTCAATTGGTGGTGCATCATAAATACGCCTCAAAACATTCAAATCATATCCAGTATCAACCTCACCACCTCCCTCATCCTCGTAATTAATGATATTTTCCCGAATATCGTCCATGTCCTTGTACATATCGTCGCGTTTTCGCCTGTGCACAACAACTGCAAGCAGCAGTATCAGCAGTATGGAAACACAAACAGATATAGCAACGAGGAAATTCATATCTATACCGAAAGATACAGCTTTTGCTGTTAAATGATCACAGCCTGGATCAGCATTTCTCGATAGTGCTGGCATACCAAGATTAAACGTATTTCCATTAATCGTCATGTTTCTTATGCAACCAACAAAGCCTTTGTTAACTGGACTGTACGACCAATTGAAGAATGTAGCCATTTCTCGGAGATCCGTTAGACTACCACCGATCTGCAAAGGACTGTTGACATTAAGAAATTCGCTGGGACCAGTCGGTGCTGTTAGACTCATGCAGGCTGACATACCGCAATTGTCCACTGTCAGTTCTATTGTTGTCTTGGTCCAGTAAACATCGACACGATGACTCTTACCATCTGTCAGCTTGATCCTTTTGTGATCTAATGATATCGTACCACTGCCATAATCAACATGCAGAACAGCATAACCACCGCGTATCTCAAGTGCCATAAAATCCTGAACTCCCAGAATTCTACTGTAAATCATTGGTCCAAAGTAGAATACAAGGCCATCATCAACATGTGGTGTCAATTCTAGACCCAAATGTGAATCATCACATGCCTGTCCTGGTGGTGGCATTATTGCCCATCCATCACCATGAAATCCAATACCAAGTAATTCACAATGTGGTCCTTCTAAATCTGGTGGACACTCGCAACGATCACCCAATGGTGTGCCACCATTTAAACAGACTATTGGCTCAGCTACATGACAGATACATTGTGGATCAACAACAGCACGTACACCAACAAATGAACTTGTGTTTGTATAGACAGAGTATGGTACTGTACTGACATTTAGAAAACTACGGCATGAATTGTTGCAGTGTATCTTTTCGAAAAGGCATTCATCTATGTTGATAAGCATTATTTCTACACCTAATTCATGCTCGATTTCCTTCGAATTTTGAGCGATAATTGTGTTTAGTTTTTCAGATGGATAGTAAGGACTGCCATGAGCCGAGAAACGCACATCTAGGAGGCTCATGTTGTTGTAATGTGGTGAATGCAAAACAGTGAACACATCGATGTTTTCGATTGTGTTGTTAAGCATTGTTGCAAAACGCTCTTGAAAGACGTCTTTTTTGCTGATACCAGAGTCATTTGGAGTTACAAATTCTTCAGCTGTTATTCCGTAGAATCTTATTGATCCTGATTTGACAACTGCCTCTTCGGGAATCTCTTTGACTGTTACATTTACATAAGCATTGACAGAGTGCTGATGGTTTTTGACGATTGCTATGTTCTCAGTTACAGTGAATTTGAGGAGAAACGTGCCATTAGGGGTTCCAGATAGAAGCGTTATCATGCCATTTGTTGGATTCAAATGGAAGCCAATGGGCCTTTCCTCCGCCCAATTGAAGTTCTTGTCGGGTAGATCCCAGTCATCAGGATCGTTAACGTAGACTCTACCGATTTCCGTATCAGGAGCACCTCCTTTGTAATTGTAGACGAAAATCGAACTTGATCCTTCCTCCATTGCATTGTCATTCCTGTCGCCAATGACAACAGTGAGAACAGAAGTGCCTGTCATTGTCGGTACTCCATTGTCACTTATAGCTATCGGTATATTGTAGCTCTTTCTTTCTTCTCTATCAAACTTGACATTAGCCCTCAAATCATCGCCGATTATTGAAAATTTCGTGAAAATCTCTTCATCCGCTGTTTTTAGATCAATTCGAAACTTAAAAGGTGGTCCATTCTCATCAGAATCGTAATCACGTGCCTTTAATTTTGTTATATTTCCTGGCATTTCATTCTCATACCAAACAACAGGCTGTTGCATATCTAGAAAAGGTGCATTGTCGTTTATATCAATTAACGTTATATTGACCATTACTAATTCACGTAATGCAGTTGGTGCACCATCCTCATCACGAGCCATAACAATTACCGTCCACATTGGATAACCATTTGGTGGATCTCTGTCAAGTGGCTTCTCCAATTTCATACAGCCAGTTTTATTGATTGATATTAGCGGTTGTTGGTCTTCTTTAACGATAAAATAAGCTATATGCTGATCTGCATTTCTGTCTTTAATATCAGGATCATAAGCTTTAACCGTTGTTATACAGCCATCAATCAATTTTTCCTCCTCAATTGTTGGATTTTTCTCGAATTCCTCGAATACAGGTGGATTATCATTGACATTCTCAATAAATATTTTGACAGTTGCATTGTCATCATAAACACCATCAAATGCACGAACAACAAGATTGTATTCAGTTATTTTTTCATAATCAAGCTGCTTATTAACACGTATTTTACCAGTTGTACCTTCAATATAAAAGCTATCATCTGTATTACCTGATATAATACTGTAAACAACTGGACTAGCAGTATCCATATCTTCAGCTTTAACTTCCGTAACAAGTGCATTGATATTAGCATTTTCAAGTATTGAATTAGCTGTGTAAATTGGCTGTGTAAAATGCGGTGGATTGTCATTTTTATCAGCAATTTCAATTCGAAAATCTTGCTCACCCTTGTTGTGCTCACCAGTTTTAAATAATGCACTTGGTGAATTGTCAATTGCAATAACTTTAACATTGTATGTATCTTCAGCTTCTCTGTCAAATACAGTTAGTGTTGTTATATTACCTGTATCCTTGTCAATAGCAAATAAATCCTTGAAATTATTCAAATAATATGTTACTTGATTGTGTGCTGCAGTACCATCAGCATCAATTGCACGTACTTGCATAACTGGTACACCAGGTGGTTCATTTTCTAAAACACTTCCCTTCTTCATTTCACGAAATACTGGAATATTATCATTAACATCGAGCACCTGTATATTAACAACTGTTTCAGCTGCTAAATTATATTTATTTTGTACACGTACAATAAGTGTATACTCTGTATTACTTTCATAATCCAAATGTTGTCCAAGTTTAATGTCAGCTGTATTTTTAGATGATTCTAATCTAAAGGTATTACCTTTATTAGTTTGTTCAGTTCTACCTGGTAAAAGTTCAAAAAGTAAATCAGGACTGTCATTTATGTTTGATACAGCCTCAAGATGTGCTATTGCTGCATCAAAATCACTGAAATTTTCACGTATACGTATTGGATCCAATGAACGATCTATGAATCTTGGTGCTTTTTTGTGTGATTCAACTACACGTATGTCCAAATCTATGTCACTTGCACGTGGATCTTTACCAAGATCCTCGGCACGTGCTACTAGACGAAATTTGTATTCTGGATCTCTGTCGATTGTTTGATTTAGAAATATAACACCTGTTTTTTCGTCTATACGGAAGTATCCAGTGTCCTCGGGACGTTTTGATGATATACTGTAGCGTACTACGGAATTATTACCATCGTCAATATCTGTAGCTGATACTCTCATTACTTCGTGCTCTATACGTAAATCTTGTGGCACTGATTCTGTGTAGACCTGGAAAAGAAAAAAAAAAGGCGAATTTGAAAAAGAGTTGGAAATAAAAGGCAAAGGGAGGAAAAAAGTGGCGAGTTAGATGTAAAGGGCTGTAGTGCCCTTATTATGCCAAAATGAAGGTTTGGTGGCGAAATTTACATGATATTCATTATGTAAATATACATTTAATGTATTAAAAAAAAAAAAAAAAAAAAATCTGCAAGTTCCCTATTATGATAGGTAAGCAGGGCGTAAGTGCAAGGCTTGTGCATTGCACTTACGCCACTTTGATTCGATTCTGACAGTATAATATTGACGAAATGGTAGAGAAGGGGCTTAGAGGGGTGTATACACATTCGGCGAGTGATTAATGAATGATTCATTGAAAAATAGCTGCATGCACTTTTTTTTTTTTTTTGCTGTTTGCACAAGTGGTACTATAACATCATGCCCATCAGGACTTTGTAACATTAAATCGGAAAAATGACATCAACAACTTTCGGTTCAATGTTGTACTCAATTAGTACTAAATTAAAAAAAAAAAAATAAAAAATAAAAAAAAATTAAAAAAGTACTAAATAAATTAGAAATTTATATTTCATGGTTATTTCGTTGAATTATGGATGAATTGATTATGATACTAGATTTATTGAGCTATAATGGAATATGGAGAAAATGAAATTTCAGAGAGATGAGAATGAAGAGAGGAACACGACACAGAAATGACTATCAAATTTTTGGACAAATCGATTTCATTTGATTGGCAATTTTTTTTAGAATATGTGGAAAAGTAAAGGAGATAGAGCGATTTTTTCATAAAAAGGTTTTTCAGTTTTTGAGGGAATATAAGGGCAAGGAATGATGTCAGAGTTCAAGCTAAGAAAACTTGCAAAAAAAAAAAAATTATAAAAATCAAATTTTTTTTTTTGAAAATATTTTGAAAATTATTCAAAAGTTATTTTGGAAATTCTGAAAAATTTGAAATATTGAAATATAATTGATTTAAGAAAATTTCGATAAAAAAACGAAATTTTCAAAATAATTAGTAAAATTTTGGAAAATTTTAAATCATGAAAAACTAATGATTTTAATGGAATATTTGGGCAAAGAAAAGTTGCCGCAGGCTAATTTGTAACAATTTCGAAGGAAAAAATAAATCGAAATATTCTTAAAATATTTCGAAAATTTTGGGAAATCTCAGAGATTGGAATTGAACTAATTTTGAAAAATGATAAGAGCAAAGAAAAATTGCAGGAGTTTAATTTGAGAAAATATCAAAATAAAAAATTCGAAATTTTTAATATTTTGAAAATAATTTCCAAATGATTTCGAAAATTCTGAAAAATCTCAAATATTTAAATATAACTGATTTTTATCTATTCTTGAAAAATTCAGGGAAAAATCGCTCTATCTTACTAATCGCTTACTTTCCAAGATATTCTCAAAAAAAACTGAAATAAAATGAATTTGTCAAAAAAAAAATTAAAATTTTCACATAGAAACATCACACCGAAAGTTGCAGACCAACCTTGTATATTGAATATCCCCGTGAGACCTGATTATTGAAGAGAGAAATGTTTGAATTAAGGTAGACAAAAAAGCATGAAAAAAAAGAGGAAGGGTAATTAATTGATAATTAATTATCGAAGCCTTAAAAAAGTGAGGAAAATTGAATAATATTTATTTTCAGTGTAATTAAGAAAAAAAGAAGTTGACTTCTCAATTGAAAAGTTTGAAAATTTATTTAAGGCCTTAAATGCACCTGGGCTCGCGCAAAAACGCCTCGATTTTCGGAAATTATTTTAAATATGAAGTAAAGAGAAATTTTTTCTTTACATTGTTTATCCTCATTGAATTAGGGGAGAGTGGGGCAAAATGGACACTGTAATGAAACGGTTAAAGATGGATTTTTTTTGATGATTCTATTGAAAAGCTGAGGAAATTTTAGCCGGAAATTGAGTGTCAGATGTATTTTTTCGATTTTTTTTCAAAAAATTCGATATTTTTTGGCATTTTTTATGGGTAAAAGCTTTTTCTTTTTCGAAAATTTTCAGTTTTCTGCGAATATCTCTGGTTCTATTGCTCGTGGCAATTCGGGGCTGGTCTCAAATGAAAGGTGAGCTCATTCCCCATCGATTTATGGGGTTTTGAATTCAAAAATATGAATTTTTGGGATAGTTATAGGCCAAAAACTGTTTCACAAAACTTTTTCATAGAAATGCCCATAAATACCTCAAAAATCAATATTTTTAAATCGAAAACCCTATGAATCGATGGCAAATGATCTCACCTTTCACCTCCCATCGGATTTTTTACGCTACGACAAATAAAACCGAAGATATTCTCAAAAAACTGAAAATTTTCAAAAAAAGGAATGGTTTACCCCTCTAAAATGCTCAAAAAAGTCAAAATCGCCAAAAAATTCAAAAAATTAATTCCAGCACTTGTTTCCCACCTAAAATTTCCTCAGTTTTCCAATGGAATCATCAAAAACAATCTACTACCAATATTCCTATTAATTTCAAGAGTTTTCCATAATATTCGCCTAAAAATTTACATGTGTCCATTTTGCCCCACCTTCCCCTATCTAAGAAAAAATTAAAAAAAAAAAATTTTCTGTTTCAAAATCACTATATATAGTTTTGATGTGGACCATGCGAACACCATCCTTTCTGGCCGTCCGACATTGTCAACTATATATAGTGATATTGAAAGAAAAAAAATATATTTTTAATTTTTTTTTAGATAATTCAATGATGAATAAACAATGTAGGGGGAAAAAAATGAAATTCTCCCTTTTACTTCATATTTAAAATAATTTCCGAAAATCGAGGCGTTTTTGCGTGCTTCCAGGTACATGTAAGACCTTAATGGAGCTATTCAATCAGTTTAATTAATTTACTTACAACTTTGTCAAATACTGGTGCATTATCATTGACGTCCTCAATTGTTACTTTAAAGGTACAAACATCGTCCAATTGTGGACGTCCATTATCAGTGGCTAATACAGTCAAGTAGGCTTCTTTCTCACGTGCTGGCTCATCTCTGTCAAGTACTTGAGTCGTTTTTATCAAACCCGTAACATTATTTATTTCGAATTTTAATTTTTCACCGGGTGCTGTTACAAAACTGTAAGTTATTGTTCCTGAAAATGACGAGAAAAAAAAATTATTATTTTTTAAATGAAATTGAGAATTTTTTTTTCTTCATCGATTGCTTCTCAAAACCCTGAATGAGGCTTATTCAGCATGAATTGAGAATTGGAATGGAAATATTCGAGACAGGATTTTTCTGATGATTCCATTGGAAAACTGAGGAAATTCAATTGTGGAAATATAGGTCAATTTTTTTTTTTAACAATTTTTTTTGAAAATTCAATGTTTTCAGACGAAAAATTTCACTTTTTCAAAAATATTTCTTCAATTTCAATTTTTTTTTTTAATTATATAAATCGATGACAAATCATCATTTTTCACCTCCATTCGAAATTTTTTACTCTACGACCAATAAAACGGGAGATATTCTCAAAAATTGCGAATTTTGAAAAAAAATTATAAAAAATTCAAAAAATGGTAGAAAATCAATTCTGACATGTTTTTCGCCTAAAATCCTCTCAGTTTTCCAACGAAATCTTAGTAAAATCTCTATTCCCTCTCATCAGAATAAATTTCGAAAAATCCTCAAAAAATTGAATATTTTGAAAAATTACGAAAAAAATTAGAATTTTTAAATAATAATTTTTTATCTGAAATTCCAGGCTTTCCAATAGGATTTTAAGAAAAAATTCGCTCTCCCTTGCATCAGAATAAAACGGAAAAATCCTAGAAAATTTGAGTTTTTCAAAAATTCAAAAAAACTCGTAAAAATAAATTCTGACGAATGTTTTTCCCCTAAAATTTCCCAAAAATTCCCTGTTTTTTGATGGAATTATGGAATAAAATTTGCACCCACCCCCCCTTCATTAAAATAAAACTCGAAAACCATAAATATTTCCAAAAACTTAAGATTTATCGAAAATTTCAAAAATCGAAATTTAAAAAAAAATCGAAATGTTCAAGAAATGCAAAACAAATCAATTTTGAGACATGTGTTCAGGTTTTCATCTCGAAATTTGCCCAGTTTCCCAATAGGATCTCTCCCCCCCCCCCCTTTTCCACAAGAAAATCTATCTCCCCTTCCATCAGAATCCTCCCACATTTGCCTCCACTTTCCCCTAATGGAAAAGGCAATTCAATGAATTACTATATAATGTTATGTGAATAGAATTACCTCCTTCATCTGGTGGATCTCTATCTTCAGCATGTACCTGAATAACAATAGTACTTGCTGGCTCTTCTTCTTTAACAACTGGTGCGTAAACTGAACAATCAGAAAAGACGGGCTTGTGGTTGTGTTTATCGTCTCGTGTCTAAAAAGAAAAGAAAAATGATTATTAAATTAAAAAAAAATCGATAAAAAAGAATTTTTTAATAAAATTTGATTAAAAAAAAAAAACAAGTGGATAATAGGATTTTTCCAACTGATATAGCTTTTTCTGCTGATACTTTGGCAATATGCTTTCGAATGGAAGTGATATACAACTTTTATTCAAATCATCATCGAAATATCAAATTTTGAAGAAATTTATTAAAACATTAATGACTGGAGAATTAATCATGCAAATAAGCTCAGAATTGCACAGGCATCTTACTGATACAACTCTCGAGATGATATATATTTGCAGGGGAAGGTGGGGCAAAATGGACATCAGGGGTAAAATGGATACATCTAAATTTTTAGGAAAATATTATGGAAAACTCTCGAAATTGGTAGAAATATTGGTGGTAGATTGTTTTTGATGATTTCATTGGAGAGCTGAGGCAATTTTAGGCGAGAAACAAGTGCCAGAATTAATTTTTTTGAATTTTTTTGGCGATTTTGACTTTTTTGGGCATTCTAGAGAGGAATTTTAATCAGAATTTTAATTAATTTTAATCACAAAATTAAAAATCACATAAAATTTTTTCTAAATTCACATAAATATATGTATATTATATATAATAAAGAAAAAATATATATTTTTTTTTTAATAATAAATGTAATATACATATAAAAACATATAAAAAATATATGTAATATATGTATATTACATATATTACATATATTATTTAATTTTTTTTTCCTTTCTTCTTTCGAAAATTGGCAGTTTTTTGAGAATATCTTCGGTTCTATTTGTCGTAGCGTAAAAATTCCGATGGGAGGTGAAAGGTGAGATCATTTGCCATCGATTCATAGGGTTTTTAATTTAAAAATATCGATTTTTGAGGTATTTATGGGCATTTTTATGAAACAGTTTTGTGAAACAGTTTTTGGCCTATAACTATCCCAAAAATTGATATTTTTGAATTCAAAACCCCATAAATCGATGGGAAATGAGCTCACCTTTCATTTGAGACCAACCCCGAATTGCTGCGACCAACAGAAACAAAGTTATTTGCAAAAAACTGGAAATTTTCAAAAAAAAAAAGGCTTTTCCCCTCAAAAATGCCAAAAAATATTGAATTTTCAAAAAAAATCTAAAAAAATACATCTGACACTCAATTTCCGCCTAAAATTCCCTCAGCTTTTCAATAGAATCATCGAAAAAAATTCATCTCTAACCGTTTCATTACAGTGTCCATTTTGCCCCACTCTCCCCTATGAATAACATCAGTTGAATAGTTTCCAGAAATTCTATTAAAAACTGATTTTCGAAAAATGGACGTATCTCAAAAATTTTCGATCGAATTCTCTTCAAATAAAGCTTAAAAAATAGACTTCGTCGAGAGGAAGTTTTCCAAAAAAAAATGAAATTTTTCTAAAAAATCGTTTTGCTGTAATTGAGACTTTTATGCATACACAGACAGAAATCCCCTAAAAACATCATTTCCTCTCTATTTAGATCATTTTGAGTATCTTTTATTAAAAAAAAAATTTCTATTTTCATTCATTCTTTTTTTAATAGAAAATTACAATCGAAAATTCTGACATAGCTTCCATTCAAAAGCAAAAAAAAAGAAGAATTTATTGAATGAATTCAGGTGAAATTCAAACGAAACCCAAGATCAAGACGAATTGATCTCAAAGTAATAACAAGAATAATTCATGACTCTGTTTTCTTTTTTTTTTCCTTCATGATTTAAAAATAAGTAGTAAAAAAAAACAAGTCTTCCCACGTGAATTGATGGTTTGATATAAACTCAGTAGGGAATTGACATTTTAAATATTTGAAGAGACCTAAATTTGATGGAAACTGCCATCGTAATACTTGAATTTCACGACAAATACGAATGGGGCCAAACGATAAATTGAATAAAGAACATCATGAAATAAACAATGATCCACTCACCACTGATTCATCGAAACTGAGATACGGTGATCTTATATCTGAGTGCCTTGAGTGCCTTAGTTTTGTTGTTTCGCCTGAAATTAATACATTTATTATTGATCGATACTCTTGAATTTGTTAAAATATTTTTTTAAAAGAATATATAAATTTTTTAGAGAAAAATAAAATAAATTTTTTTAAATCAAATTTTTGGCATTTAAATGAGAAAAAACAATATTTTGTTAGCCAATTTAAATTTTTTTAAATTTTTTTTTCAAATAAGGAAAGAAGTTATTTTTTACAATTTCACTATTTTTGGAATTATTAACAAAAAATTGAAAAAAAAATTTCTTTTTTTTTTTGTTTTTTCGAAATTTCCTTAAATTATAATTTGGCCATCTTCCTTTGACATTTTTTTAAAATCAGTTAAATTTTACAATTTTTTTAGTTCTTGAAATCTGTACGAAAAAAAAACAAGTGGCAATGAAAATTGCTCTATCTCGCTTAATTTCCGGGACTTTTTCCAAGAAAAAGAGTAAATTTTTTTTTCAATTTTTTCAACTGTAAAATTTTTTTATAAAGAAGAAATAAGGTAAAAATCGCTCTATCTCGCTTAGATTCCGAGATATTTTTTAGTGAATAGATGATGAAATAAAATCGATTAATGTAAAAAATTTCATAATTTTTTTCTTCTTCAATAATTAACATTTATCCTTAATTTATCTTCAATTAGAAATATCACAAATTCATGAAAATTCATCTCGAAATGAAAAATTTTCCATTAAAAGCGTATAAATTTATCCAGAAGGCGTCCTTTGACAATTTTTAATTATCAACTGCTATATCATCAACCATTTAAATTAGATCAAAAATTCAAACTCGAGAATCTCTTAATATTTAATAACTTTTTAAATAAATTAGATGCAGAGCAAATGTTTTCCAATAAATGCTTTTATTTTTAAAGTTTTGAGAGACAAATTTAATGTATTAATTTTGCATTTATTCAGTGCAAAAAAAGGCTGCTCTGAAAAAAAAATCGAAAAAAATTTATTTTGTGCAAGTAAATATAAAAAGTTCGTTTCAAAAAAAGCATTCATCATCTATATCTATATCTATAGATATTTAGTATATTTACTTGCATTAAAAATACATTTCTTTGGAGCCAGAATTTTTTTTTGCAGTGCAATAATTAATAAAAATTATTTCATGATTATTTCACATGTATGTGTATTATGCATTCAGCATTTTGAATTTAATATAATTAATTAAATTCATCAATAAAATTTCCCTCAGTGCTTGGCTCAATTTAGAAACAAAAAATAAAATGTAAGATAAGATAAAAGATAAAAAAAAATATATAAATACATATAACAGTATGTTTAACAATTCTCGGCATTAGTATATTACCTACACAGAGAAAAATGTTTTCTTAATTTAAGAATGTGCAGTCACTTAATTTAAGAATGTGTAGTTCACTTAAATTAAGCAAGAAAAGTCACTTGATTTAAGTGAGAAAAGTCACTTAATTTAAGTGAGAAAAGTCACTTAATTTAAGTGAGAAAAGTCACTTAATTTAAGTGAGAAAAGTCACTTAATTCAAGTGAGTTTCACTTTCTTAAATTAAGAAAGAAAAATTGGCTTGATTTAAGTGAGAAAAGTCACTTAATTCAAGTGAGTTTCACTTTCTTAAATTAAGAAAGAAAAAGTCACTTGATTTAAGTGAAAAAACTCACTTGATTTAAGTGAGTTTTACTTTCTTAAGTTAAGAAAGAAAAAGTCACTTGATTTAAGTGAGAAAAGTCACTTAATTTAAGTGAGAAAAGTCACTTAATTCAAGTGAGTTTCACTTTCTTAAATTAAGAAAGAAAAAGTCACTTGATTTAAGTGAAAAAACTCACTTGATTTAAGTGAGTTTTACTTTCTTAAGTTAAGAAAGAAAAAGTCACTTGATTTAAGTGAGAAAAGTCACTTAATTTAAGTGAGAAAAGTCACTTAATTCAAGTGAGTTTCACTTTCTTAAATTAAGAAAGAAAAAGTCACTTGATTTAAGTGAAAAAACTCACTTGATTTAAGTGAGAAAAGTCACTTAATTTAAGTGAGTTTCACTTTCTTAAATTAAGAGAGAAAAATTGGCTTGATTCAAGTGAGAAAAGTCACTTGATTTAAGTTAGAAAAGTCACTTAATTTAAGAATGGCATGTCACTTAAATTAAGTGACTGCACATTCTTAAATTAAGATAACATTTTTTTCTGTGTAACAAGTGCGATAAAGTACTTTTCTGGTGAGTGTGAGGGTTGCAGGACGAGCCAAAGGCGAGTTTTGTAATCACACGAGTCCCAAAAACCTTTACCGCACGTGTAAAGTACTATTTTTTGACGCACAGCGTGCGAAAAGTGGCTACTTTCTGCACGGCGTGCGGAAAAATTCGTTTACGACTAGTGCGAAGAAGTAATGAACTACTTTATAGATATAAAATCCACAGAGATCTGAAAAGACCATCTCCAACAATTGAATTATGAATCAAGATCGTATATCCAAAAAAAAAACCAAAAAAAATTGTTTTATTTATTTGTTTCTGAAATAATTAGAATGTTGAAAAAATTGAAAAGACTAGTAGACTGGCAAATGGAAAATGGATAGAAAGATGAGGTGATGATCGGTGAGAGTATGAAAGGCACTGAAATAACAGAGTGTTTTCGACATAGTCCCTTTGGGGAGTGAACTGGCAAAGGCACGAACTGGTGTATAATTACAGGCGAAAAACCCTCTCCACCTATCTCGTCTGTCACCCAGTCTATCCGTACATAGAATCGCCAAGCGTATTTTCTACCTATGCACATTCACATATACGTGGAGGCAAAGGAAAAAATATATAAGCATATAAAAATAGAGGTAAAAAGTGGGTAATTTTTTGTTAAATTGAGGTAGTATCTCTGATGAAACAAAAAAAAAATGAGGATTTTCAGGTTTTTTTTCCAATTCGCTGATAATTCGGGGGAAAAAAATGCTTCAATTTACACGAAAAAAGTGATTAAACTATTCGAAAGTCATATCTTCAACTTGTGAATATAAATTTTTTTCTCAATTTTTTTTTGACATCAAATTTCTCAATAACTATATGGTGAATTGAAATTTTTTTTCGTCTATTATTTAGTTAAAATGCTGTTCTCTTCGCCAAGAGTTTTTAAATAATGGCTCAATCCTATTAGTCCACTATGGTTCTATCCCGAAAATTTTTTTAAACTCATTTGGCATATTTTGTTCGAACAATTTTTCTCTAAGTGTCATAACTAAAGCGTTACAATGATTTAAACAATTAAATTTTTAATAACAATATGAAGGCCCATTCGGAGAGAAAGATAATCAATAGATTCGTAATCTACGACCCCAAATTAGTCTAAAAATGTTAAATTTCCTCGGGGACCTCATTCTCGGGATAAAACCCATAGTGGATGTCTGCACTATATGGGTTTGTTAGTAATTTCGTTATTTCTGTTTGATTTAGGCCGTTTCATCTCCTCATCGGTATTTTCAGTAACTCTGATGATCCATAGCTCATAAACTGCACGGTCAAAAATTATGAAAAAATTCAGAAAAATGTAAAAAAAAACGTCATTTTTAGTAGATCATCAAAAAAAATAAGATGTCAACTGTACACAGAGAAAAATGCTTTCTTAATTTAAGAATGTGCAGTCACTTAATTTAAGAATGTGCAGGTCACTTAAATTAAGAAAGAAAAGTCACTTGATTTAAGTGAGAAAAGTCACTTAATTTAAGTGACTTTTACTTTTCTTAAATTAAGAAAGAAAAGTCACTTGATTTAAGTGACTTTTACTTCTCTTGAATTAAGAAAGAAAGTCACTTGATTTAAGTGAGAAAAGTCACTTAATTTAAGAATGTGCAGGTCACTTAAATTAAGAAAGAAAAGTCACTTGATTTAAGTGAGAAAAGTCACTTAATTTAAGTGACTTTTACTTTTCTTAAATTAAGAAAGAAAGTCACTTGATTTAAGTGAGAAAAGTCACTTAATTTAAGTGAGTTTTACTTTCTTAAATTAAGAAAGAAAAAAACACTTGATTTAAGTGAGAAAAGTCACTCAATTTAAGTGACCTGCCATTCTTAAATTAAGTGATTGCACATTCTTAAATTAAGAAAAAAATTTTCTCTGTGTACTCGAGAATTCACTGGGACACTATATCTTAATTATATTTTTGCAATTCCTCTCTAATTTAATGAGATGCATCTTGTTCTTGGTTGTAATGGATTGATACTGTCATAATTGTAACGTGCATTGTTATGTGGGTCAAGGCTGTTGCACACATGAATTTATTATGGTATATTCACTGTATACTGTACAATTGCGGTCGATAAAGCCATGAGGAGTTGAGTATGAAGTTTGTTACATTCCATAATTCTAAAAGCTTTATAATAACGCAAATATTATTGCTAACTTATAATCTGGGTTGCCTGTCAATGGTTATGATAATTATAAGCAGTCGAGTGGTAAAATGAGATAAGTTTTGAAAAGACGTATTCAGAGGGATTTGATGAATACTTCCTCAAAATTGTTGGATTTATGTAAATTCTTGTTTTACAAATCTAATTCATCTCATCATTAATTTTTTGAAAATATCTCGGAAACTAAGCGAGATAGAGCGATTTCGCTCTATGATATAGATTTAATCGCTTTGAAAATTCTCCAAAAAACCAGAATTTAAAGAGGGCAAAAAGGGCATATCTTCACTTAACTAAAATTCCTATTTTTCCCTTTATAAAAAGAACAGGGCATTAAAATCGAACATGGCGAACTTCATCTCGAATTGAAGGATAATCGAACTCGAAATGAAAGTAGTCGAACTCGAATGGACAAGAGTGAATTTTGATGGACATTATGGAAACTAATTTTTTTGAATTAGTTTTCCATTAAAAATAGTAAATAACCTTGGAATTTTATGTTATCATCAATTCAATAATTAAAGGATGAAATTATTTTAAATAATTAAAGTTAATTACAAAAAAATAATGACAGACATTGAAAAATAAAATTGTTAACCAAAAAACGAAAAGGGGATCAACGACGTCGCCGCAGGCGATGGCGGCGCTAGAGATGCATGATCATTCATAGTCACTTATCATTAAAATTTAGGGGATATAACCAAAACGGAATCATTAAGTATTTATGTTATTAATATTATTTTATGCACGCCGTGCGGAAAGTAGCCACTTTCCGCACGCTACACAGAGAAAAATGTTTTCTTAATTCAAGAATGTGCAGTCACTTAAATTAAGAAAGAAGAAGTTACTTGATTTAAGTGAGAAAACTCACTTGATTTAAGTGAGAAAACTCACTTGATTTAAATGAGAAAAGTCACTTGATTTAAGTGAGAAAAGTCACTTCATTTAAGTGCGCAAAGTCACTTGATTTAAGTGAGAAAAGTCACTTCATTTAAGTGCGCAAAGTCACTTGATTTAAGTGAGAAAAGTCACTTCATTTAAGTGCGCAAAGTCACTTAATTTAAGTGAGTTTTACTTTCTTAAATTAAGAAAGAAAAAGTCACTTGATTTAAGTGAGAAAAGTCACTAAATTTAGGTGAGTTTTACTTTCTTAAATTAAGAAAGAAAAAGTCACTTGATTTAAGTGAGAAAAGTCACTTCATTTAAGTGCGCAAAGTCACTTAATTTAAGTGAGTTTTACTTTCTTAAATTAAGAAAGAAAAAGTCACTTGATTTAAGTGAGAAAAGTCACTTAATTTGAGTGACCTGCCATTCTTAAATTAAGTGACTGCACATTCTTAAATTAAGAAAATATTTTTCTCTATGTACGCGTGCGGTCAATGGCACTTTCCACACGTTGTGCGTAAAAAAATAGTACCTTACACGTGCGGTAAAGATTTTCAGACTCGTGTCATTACAAAACTCGCCTTCGGCTCGTTTTGCAACCTCACACTCGTCAGAAAAGTACTTTACCGCACTTGTTTGGTAATGTACTATTCGAAGAATCATTAAAACTTGAAATGAAAAATAGAAATACACTAATCGACGGAGGAAGCCACTGACGGCGCTAGTTTAAAAAAAAAATCAATTTTTGTTTTTTTAAATAATTTTTTCCTTTTTTTCTATAGATTCAATGCATTTTTAAAGAATTATTGACGAAAAAAAAAATTCAATGAATTAATATCTTCCAGTCAAAATAACAATACACAGAATCCTAGTTTTTACAGTTTACTCGCTACTCTCTATTGAGTTATGGATAAAGAATGAGAGGGAACAATAAAAAAAAAAAAAAATTATTAAATCCGGATCATCCATTGATTCAAAGTTCTTTAGCAGTAGCAAAATAAAGCTGACATACATTGCTCATATTCCTCACTTGCCTCTACACCTAGTGCTTTGCATAAAAAGCAACAAAAAAAAAATAAAAGAAAAATTGCTCTATATTCGTGTATGATATACATACGTCGGTACATCAATGTCGATAAAAATCTATAGAGTTATCATTTTTGCGGCAAGTTAAGAGAATAACAGTAAAAAAAAATAAAGCAGAAAATAAAAAATTTTAAGTAAAATAGTCAATATCTTGGAGGTTTGTATGCAGGAGAATATATGATGTTCAATCGCGTGATTACACTCATCCACTCTCTTGGATGAGTTATTTTCATCTTTTTTCCGAAATAAAAAAAATTTCACCTGAATAATAACACTTCGTTGTTTTCTCACTTTGTTTTCATTCGTCCTTAAAACAACAGAAAAAAAAAGAAAAAATAATAATAATAATAATTGATTATAATAAGAGGAACAATAATGTATAATAATAATAATAATAATAATAATACATTAATGGAGTTAGAAGAATTCTATTTCGAGCGATGATGAAGTTGATGGATTCTTATGAAAATTCAGTGATTATTATTATTATATTTATCAATTAAGTGAGTGTGAGAGGATTTAAGATTATGTGGAAAAAAAATTTTTCTGAAGGAAAATTGATATTTTTTTTTTTTTTTTTTTGAATTCTCAGGGGAAGATAGTGATGAAGTGAAAAGTCAAGTTTATCCTGTTTTTGAGAATATCTTTGAACCCAAGGGAGATTGATTGTTTTGTATGAAGAACTTTCCTGTAGATAAGACTCTTGAAAGATCTAAGTGAAGGAGGATTATGAAATTTTTAGAGAAATCGATTTTATTCCATCAGTTTTTTTTTTTTTGCCAATATCCTTTCTTTTGCAGTTCTCGAAATTCTTTGAAAAAAAAAACAGTTATATTTCAAAGTTTGTGATTTTTCGGAATTTTTGAAATTATTTTGAAAATTTTGCTCAGAATTTTCTCATACTCCTTCTTTTGCTCGAAAATTTAGTCTAAAATTATTTATATTTCTCTATTTGAGATTTTTCAAAAATTTTTAAAATTATTTTTGAAATTTCGAAAAAAAATTATTTCAAAAATTTTGAAAATTACGAAAAATTATTTCAAAAATTTTTGAAAATTACGAAAAATGATTTCAAAAATTTTTGAAATTATCTTGAAAAGTTCTCAAAATTCTCTACAAAAAAAGCTTCAAGTTAAAATCTTTCTATCTCGCTTAGTTTCCAAGATATTCTGAAAAAAAAGGACTATTTAATCTCAAATTTTGAAATTCTTGATATTTTCAATGCGATATATCGTATTATATGCATATTATCTCATATTCATCAAGTAACTTCATTATTCCAAAATTCTCATGAAATAAGATGAATTTTGAGAAACTACATATTCTTGAATGAAGAAGGGCAAATAATGTTAAGTATAAGGTTGTGCACCCTGATTTAATCGACATATTCATAGGAAGATAATGGCACACAGTGGAGGGTGTCTATAATGCACTTACATATGTGCATATGTGGCAGTTTAACCCTAATGCAGATGTGGTTGCAGTCACTCAGGGAATATTCGTCAATGTGGGCCATTCAACAAATGGTGGAGGGGGATTGCATGCCAATTGTGCGCCACGCAGATCCGCGTCCTCATTACGTAAATTATTATCGAACGGTTCAATTGCCGGACGCAAAGGATTTCCACATGTACGTCATTTTACATGTTAACGTCAACATAAACTGAGAATTTAAATTAACTTTTTGTTAATCTTCTATTTTTGGTTGCATGAAATCTGAGATACATAGCAAATTGAACAAATGGAAACACTGTGGTTCAAATTTATTTATTTTATATTTATCTGAAACACAGTATATTTTATAAACCACAATTCCATTTCTTCATCCAGTATCTGTCAACTTTAACATTTTATTTTGAAAATTGTAACCAATTTCGAATGGACAGTTTGGACTGTCCAAATATTTATCGTTCTCTCATATTATGAGGATATCTGACAGCACTCGTTTTGATGCTATTATCAGTTTTGCAAAAATAAATGACTTTTTCGACTTTCAGAAACGAAAAAGAGCCATTTTTCTGTGTTTTTTTTTTTACGGCTTTGATACCCTATATGGGTTTATCAACCCTTTTCTGGGCTATATTGTTCTAAATAATGGAACTTGCTTGAAATTAGAGGAAACTGTCGAGATAGAGGATTTTTGATCATTGCATTGAAAAGCTGAGAGAATTTTAGATGAAAAACATGTATAACAAGTGATTTTTTATGAATTTTTCAAACATTGGATCATCTTGGTCCAATAATATGGATTTTTTGTGGACATCTTCGGTTCTGAATGTCGCGTTCTAAAAATTTTGATTGCAGGTGAAAGGTGAGCTCATTTGCTTTCAATTCATCTGGTTTTGAATAAATTTTCATCGATTTTTGAAGTAGTTATGGGGAAAAAATCGATTCTTAAGAAGCACATCAAAACTATTTTGAAAAGTGATCATAACTATTTCAAAAATTGATTAAAATTGATTCGAAAATACATAAATCAACGGCAAATGAGCTCATCTTTCACCTCCAATCAGAATTTTTAGGCTACGACTATTAGAACCAGAGATATTCTCAAAAAATATGAAATTTTTCGGAAAATCGGACGTTTGAGCTCTAATTATCGTCGAAAATGATCAAATTTTCAAGAAAATCTGGAAAATCAATTCTGACAGATGCTCTCCACCTGAAATTTCATGAATACCCATTCTGCCCCACTTCCTTCTTCAATCCACAAAAAGCGTGAATCAAAATGCTATTTTATCAATTATCAGTCATGAAAAACTCCCAGTTGACTCAATGATGAATTCTCCAATATTCTCATAACATATGCATGCGTCAGATATTCAAAGCCGTCTTAGACACGAAATGATAAGATAAGATAAGATAACTTCTCGAAATCAGTTTTTATGTGAGTCTTCTGTCCTGATAAAGGACACCCTCAATAATTCAATCATAAATCAATATTAGATAATATATTAGAAACCGTATTTATTCAAATATTGGAAGAAATCGTTCATCAATTTAATATTTGTCTTGAAGTTTTCAATTTAAAATTCATCTAAAGGAGTGGGTGAATTATTTTTAATACACTTCGATTGGAAGTTTGGCTTTCAGAATGACGACTCAGACGAATGATCATCAAATTTTCATGAAACCTCAATTTTCATTCGGCTATCATTGACCTTTTCATACTTTTTAATGATTAATAATTCGAATAATTCATTTCCTCAAGTCCTCCTTCAATAATTCAAGTCAATACATTTTTCATCAAATTATTGAAATATGAAATGGCACAAAAATTTACATAATTAAGTACGAATTTAGTTGCCCCAATTGAATCGTAAATATTTGATTTATTGAAATAAATCGGAGATGAGAAGAGAGCTACTCAAAGACATCTTGGGCATTTTTAATAAATTATGATGCTTCTTGATAAATATGAGACAATATACATGAGGGAAAGTGGGGTAAAACGGGCATGAGAGGTCAAATGGACACATTTGAGTTTTTATGCATATATCATGAAAAAATGTTGAAATGAATGAAAATATTGGAGATGGATTTTTTTTGATGATTCCATTGGAAAGCTGAGGAAATTTTAGAGCAGAAAGAAGTGTCAGAATTAATTTTCTTCAATTTTTAAAAATTTTGAGCTTTCTTTGCATTTTTTTAGGGGTGAAAACAGATTTAGACACTCGATATTTGGGGAAATTCGGTTTTTTAGGAATATCTCCGGTTCTATTGGTTGCAGCGACCTGGAACCGATTTCAAATGAAAGGTGAGATCATTTCCCATCGATTTATGGGGTTTTGAATTTAAAAGTATCGATTTTTCACATAGTTATAGGCCAAAACCTGATAATCATGATTTTTCACAAAAATTGCTATAACGATCTTAAAAATTCATATTTTTAAATTCAAATCCACATAAATCGATGGAAAATCATCTCAGCTTTCATCTGAATTCGATTCCATATCGCAATGACTAATAGAATCGGAGATAATAAAAAAAAAAAGTGAATTTTTTCAAAAATCGAGAGGCTTTTATGCAAAAAAATGCTAAAAAAAGAAAAAAATTCTCAAAAAATTAATTCTGACACTTGTTATCTGCCTAAAATTTTCTCAGCTTTTCAATAAAAATCATAGAAAAAAAGTCCATCTGTCTCTACTCAATTGCAATGCCCATTTTGCCCCACTTTTCCCTATAATACTATGTATCGTATCGAAAAAATTAATATTTATTTGTAGTAAATGGATTTTTACTAAATATTAAATTATAATTATAAATGATTTATTCACAATATTTTCAATCATTCAACTAAGAACAATTGGATAATCTCCATGACTTCTTTTAACAAAGATTTTAAAATGTATTATCGAAATATAATAAGACCAGCGAGGTCTTTCCGGGTCCAAGCCTCCAAGGGGACTGTCCTCAAATTTCCCTGTTGCCGGGCCAGTCCACCACGATCATAGTCGCTCCTTTGTCCGTGTGTATCCCAAATGTTTATCGGGATACATAAACAATCGCAACGCCTGCGACGCAGTTTTCCTGGGAGTCCATGACTAATGTGGCGTAGGCCCTGGCCACTTGAGAATCGTCATACCCCAAACGAAAGTATCTCAAAAAAATTACTAATCCCAGAAAATTCCTCCACATATTAAAAATCCAAATTAAATTTTCATTTTAATTTAATTGACATTTTAACAAAATTCATGAGTAATTTAAGTTTATAATCAATTTCAAATTACTGTTTGAAATTAAATGTTATTTTACAGTCAAGTTTCATATATATATTTGGATATTCAACGTGCATATCACATGTCATCATATCAATTAGACACGTGAGTTACAAATTGCTATAAACACAATTTGATTATTGCAAACTGCAATTTGATGCGAATAAAAATGGCATTTCCATTCGCAAATATTTGAAGAATTAATGCAAATTGTCAAAAGCACATTGTCTATTTTTCCTCACTTTTTGTTTGCGAATATAATGACGAATTGATGAAATTATTAATCACTCAAAGTTCATTTGCAATCACTATTATCCTATAATCCATTCATACAATAGTAACACAATTTTTCATGACGTCATTTGGCCAAATGATATTTAAATAAATTCCAATATTAATTTGATGTGTACTAATGGAGAAATTAAATAGATTCTGTGGTATTAAAAAATCATTTTGATTTTAAATAAATTAAATTCACCGAAATTTGATGGAAACAATATTATTTTGAACTTTTGGCATCGAAAAATGACCCGAAAACGTGAATTTCGAGTTTCTCGAAATGGTGAAACTGATTTTGATTTTTTTTTATTGGACTCATTGAACTCAAAATAATCGTAGAAGCAAAAGGACTTAAGTGCCACTTTTTTTGACTTTTTTTTTCCAATTATGAACCAAAAGGGCGTATCTCCCTTTTGTTATTATAAAATTTTCAAAGTAAATTGGAAATAAATAAAAAATTATTGATATTTAATGATAAAAGGGCGTAAGTGCAGATGATCCGTGCTTTTGTTGTTATCTTTTGTTAAAAGATATGAGACAATTGGAAGAATTATTAATAAAAAAAAGGGCGTATGTTTAAAAGATACTCCCTTTTGTTCCTTCATTTGTTAATTTTTTTTTTTTTTTCATTACGTCATGCAGTGAAAAAAAAAATCTTGCAGCTAAAAAATTGCCATTTAACGAAAATTTTTCTTCACAATTTTTACAAATAATATACATAGATATATATTATGTGAAATGCAAGTAGCGAAGACGGTTAAGTGCTAGACTCACAATGTCAGGGTCCCAGGTTATATAGATATATATTCAAATTTTTCTGGAGTAAAGTATATTTTTGTCAAGTAACTGAATTTTTTTACAACAAATAATTTTTTTTCTCAGCTTAAAAATGATTTTATCATGTATTTCGGACATGCGCCCTTTTTCCTCTGAAAAGTAAGATTTTTTTTTGGCACTTGCGCTTTTTTGCTGCAAAAGCAAACACTATGAAACTCTCAAAAGTTTTCTCTTGCAATTTACAAGAAAACAGAGGAGCCCATATATCGTACCTTTATTCTGCCATCCAAGAATGTGTAAAAAAAAAAAAAAAAAAAAAAAAAAAAGATAGAAGATGAGTAAAAAATAGAAAAACGTGAGTTGCACTGCATCTAGTGAATATAAAGAGGCAAATAAAAACAAATGGTTTAATATCAATAATGGATGAATCTGCGAATATTTACAAAAAAAAAAAAAAATACATGAAATAAATAACTTGAGTATGCACATCATTGTATTTGGATAGAGAATAACAAAGAGCACAAAATTGCGGATAAATTTCAGAATATCGTGGGACATTGAAAAATAAGGGAATATCTGTGAATAAAGGAAGAAAGAGAGGAGAAAAAAAATTTTTGGTTGAGTCTATCATATTTCATGATAAATATTCGGACACAATAAACGTTGTATCACGAAAATTGACGATCAATAAGTTAAGTTTACAAAGGGAGCCATTGTATGAAGCTGATCGGTAGTTGTAAAAGCTCTATGGCCCCCTCACCCCTCCCCTCCACCCCCCCCCCCCCCTTTTACTAAAACTCGTCTTACAATCCCTAGTGTATTGCATTCATCCGAGGAACCCTAGTTTCCCATGTACTCTTGTAATCTTTGAATACATTCATTCTATGTGTTACAGGGCGACCCCCATATGAAATTACGTATGAGTATCTACATCCCACAGAGTAGTGTACGTACAAACATATATGTAGGAAAAATATAGGGGGGGAGATTAAAGAAATGATGAAAGAGAAGAGAACGAGCAGATTGAATCGATGAGTCATGATAAATTGGTGACGTTAAATCTGTATGTTTATATATATATATATGTTCTCGTGTGCTGAACATCACAAGAGGCCGTATCAAAACGTTCTCTGTACACACAAATCATGATGAAAGCAAGTCTTGAGATTTCCGATTAAGCCGGAAGATGATACCAACAATGGCTTTTTTTTTGTGATTATGATTGAGGGAAAAATGTCAATGGAATTCAGGATATTTGAATTTGTCAAATTGTAATTAATGCTGTTGGCAGAATTGTATGGAAAATATAGGGTAAGGAAAATCGGGGCAAAATCGACCTGTTCATCGAAATGATTCAGCTTTTCTTTTTAAGTGAAGGAATTTCTGAATGAAATTTGACAAAAATTTAGCAATAATGTTCATATTACACAGAAAAAAATGATTTCTTAATTTAATAATGTGCAGTCACTTAATTTAAGCATGGCAGGTCACTTAAATTAAGTGATTTTTCTCACTTAAATTAAGTGACTTTTTCTTTCTTAATTTAAGAAAGTTAAAATCACTTAAATTAAGTGACTTTTCTCACTTGAATTAAGTGACTTTTTCTTTCTTAATTTAAGAAAGTAAAAGTCACTTAAATTAAGTGACTTTTCTCACTTAAATCAAGTAACTTTTTCTTTCTTAATTTAAGAAAGTAAAAGTCACTTAAATTGAGTGACTTTTCTCACTTAAATCAAGTGACTTTTTCTTTCTTAATTTAAGAATGTAAAAGTCACTTAAATTAAGTGACTTTTCTCACTTAAATCGAGTAACTTTTTCTTTCTTAATTTAAGAAAGTAAAAATCACTTAAATTAAGTGACTTTTCTCACTTAAATCAAGTGACTTTTTCTTTCTTAATTTAAGAAAGTAAAACTCACTTAAATTAAGTGACTTTTCTCACTTAAATTAAGTGATTTTTCTCACTTCAATCAAGTGGCTTTTCTCACTTAAATCAAGTAACTTTTTCTTTCTTAATTTAAGAAAGTAAAAGTCATTTAAATTAAGTGACTTTTCTCACTTAAATTAAGTGACTTTTCTTGTCATTTTGCGTCTTTTTTACGCAATGAATGATAAATTTGAGAAAATATCGAAGAAAAAGTCATAAAAATTTTATGAACATTTTATAAAATCTTCATGAAAATTTCATAAAAAATTCGAAAATTTTTAAAAATCTCAAATATTAGAAATAAAACTGATTTTTTTTTTTGTTCATAATTTTGTGAATATCCAGAAAGTAAAAAAGAGAATTCAGACAAAAAAAAAACACCTTAATTGGCAATTTTATTCAAATTTTTGGCTGAATTTCAAATAGGATTCAATTATTTTTGGTCGTTATGGCTCTTTGTGTGTCAATCAATTTTGAAAAAAATAAATAAAAATAAGTATTATATTCACAGCTCGTGCTTGTTTAATTATAACTATCTTTGGGAGCTCTTTTTGAATGGAGTACACGAAATTGTGAAGCTGACAATTGTAAAGTTTCTGGATGAAACTCATATTCAATAGCCTTTTCTGGAATGTGATGAATTTGAATGACTCTTCCATTATTATTATTATTATTAACACAAGAGCATATCTCCCGCACATGCGCCCTTTTGATTCTAATAATCTTTCTTGATTATAAGAAAATTTTCGGAGATATGCCTCTTTGTTATGACAGGATTTCAAAATTGTAAATTTAAAAAAATAACTAATAACAATAATAATAATTAATAATAATAATACTAATTTTTCAAATCAACATTCCTTCTACAAAAAAGATAATCATGAAAATTTTTTCAATTTTTTGTTCTTGTTTATCTAATTGCTTTCTAAATGTAGGGGCGAGTGGGGCAAAATGGACCTAAAAGACGAGATAACTCGAGATTTTTTTAAAAAGCAGCGGTTGCTTCAAAAAATCTGAAAAAATTTACAAACAATATACATATGTTGGATGATTTTCTCAAATTTTTTCAGATTTTTTTGTCGAGTCCTTCATTCCAAAAAAAATTCCTTAATCATGTTACTATGAGAATCCATTTTGCCCCACTCTCCCCTACATTTGATTGCAATGAAGCCAAATAAAATTTTACAAATAAACACTAAGAAAAAGAAATTTTTGTTGTAAGAAAATTTACTTGGTTGAAGAAAATCCACCTCACTCAAAAAGATTTTAATATATATAGAAACAAAAATTTTGAAGGAAAGTTTTGAATTTTCTTGCTACAAAACAATTTTGTTGCTACAAATTTTTTTTTTTCTCAGTTTAGAAAAAAAGTTTTGTACATATTATGATTAATTTCTGGAATGACAAAAGATTTTGAATGCTGTTTTAATTTTGGGATCCTCTTAGCTCAGTCTCTCCTAAATTATTGCAATTTATAAGGTGACGGTGAAAACTATTCTTGAGTATTGAAATTTTTCCTCTAACAATTAGTTAAAATATTTTTTGTTTTGAAATCGGCCATTGTGTTCACTTTGAGAATAAAAATTAATAAAAATTAATAAAAATTAATAAAAATTAATAAAAATTAATAAAAATTAATAAAAATTAATAAAAATTAATAAAAATTAATAAAAATTAATAAAAATTAATAAAAATTAATAAAAATTAATAAAAATTAATAAAAATTAATAAAAATTAATAAAAATTAATGAAAATTAATAAAAAATTAATAGAAATTAATAAAAATTAATAAAAATTAATGAAAATTAATAAAACTTAATAAAAATTAATAAAAATGAATGAAAATTAATAAAAATTAATGAAAATTAATAAAAATTAATGAAAATTAATAAAACTTAATAAAAATTAATAAAAATGAATGAAAATTAATAAAAATTTTCAAGTAAAATGTTTTGTTTTGCTTTCGAATTGAAGCCTTGTTCTCGCTTTTCTTTTTCGAAATTCCAATTTTCATCGGAAATGACTCAAAATGAATGATAATTTATTTTGAAAATAATTGAATTTAAGAATGTAGTCTGGAGCTTCAGGTTTGAAAAATTAATTTTTTTTTATATAATTTATTTTGAAAGAGAAATATATGGAGAGTATACTGTGAAAATTTCAGACAAAAATTCGAAATATCAAGGAAGTTATAACACATATACGAAAGCTTTTCACACTCCCAAACACGTGTTACTAAAACTCTCGAAATGCAATCCGGAGCTTGAGGTTTATAAAATCTATTTTTTAAAATAATTTATTTTGAAAGTACAATATGTGCAGAACATACTATTAATATTTCATACCGAAATTCTACATATTGAGAAAGTTATAAAACATATTCGAAAGCATTTTACAGTCTCAGATACTTGTTACCGAAGCTTCAAACGCGTTTTTTTCGAAACAACATTTTTTGTTAATAATAACATTTCAATAATAACATCTGGAAAATTTAGAATGATCGCATTTTATTTAGTTGTAAAAAAGGAAAAATTGCTGAAATATGTTCGTAAAAAGTGCAAAAGCTCCAGCCTTAATCCTCAATGAATCCCAATAATTTCATCCTATATTTCAATTCATTATAACACGAAAAGGAAGAGAGGTTATAGGAAAACTCAGGGAGAATCATTCGGATTCAGACACTCGATATTTGAGAAAATTCGGTTTTTTGGAAATATCTCCATTTCTATTGGTTGCAGCGACCTGGAACCGATTTCAAATGAAAGGTGAGATCATTTCCCATCGATTTATGGGGTTTTGAATTTAAAAATATCGATTTTTCACATAGTTATAGGCCAAAACCTGATAATCATGATTTTTCCACCAAAATTGCTATAACGATCTGAAAAATTCATATTTTTAAATTCAAATTCACATAAATCGATGGAAAATCATCTCAGCTTTCATCTGAATTCGATTCAATATCGCAATGACTAATAGAATCGGAGATATTCCAAAAAAAAGTGAATTTTTTCAAAAATCGAGAGGCTTTTATGCAAAAAAATTGCTTAAAAAAAACAAATTCTCAAAAAATTAATTCTGGCACTTGTTATCTGCCTTAAATTTTCTCAGCTTTTTCAATAAAAGCGTTGAAATATGTTCGTAAAAAGTGCAAAAGCTCCAGACTTTATCCTTGATGAATCCCAATGATTTTATCCTACATTTTAATTCATTATAACACGAAAAGGAAGAGAGGTTATAGAATAACTCAGGGAGAACCATTCGGAAGCATTCTGCTAATTGATTAGCAGGAATTGAAAGGAAGAAATAGCGATTTAAAGGATAACATTGAAGGAATAGGGACTAATGCCTGTTTATGGAAGATTCAATTATGACTTATTTATTAATTAGGTTTATATTGATTAATTCTAGAATGAATATATGCACCCTGATAAGGAGGGTCGAAGACTTTATTTTCGAATACGGCCCATTGATCTGCACATAGCTGACGAACTGTTGGTTCTTCTGAGACATTCTTTGTATTTTCATCAATTTTTAGTTTGGGAATGACCACAATGGCCATTTTTCAAACAAATAACCACATTCAAGTGTTTCGATTCGTACAAAATCAGGATTTGATCAATTTTTAGAAGGTTAATGGAGAGATGTTGCTGTTGTTATTTTGCGCCACTTGGATGGGACATCTCTTCAATAAATTTGCTCGTCAGATAGCGATGAAAAATAATTGTTATTATTATGGAAAAAGGTTGCCACGGCTCGGGATCGAACCGTGGACCTTTTGGTTTCCAGTTAGGCACTTTGCCACTGAGCTATCCGATCAGCTGTGCTGATAATTTCGGTTTCTAGATGTTGTGGATTGTAGCATTCGCTACATTAATCTTCAATAAGATGAATAATATTTACATATCAGAATACAAAGTACTGCAAATATTCGAATTATTGACTAATTTCCGTTAATGTATAGAGATTTGGAAAATCCCAATATGTTCATGAGGTATGCTTGCCAGTGCATGAACCAGATTTGACCAATCACATTAGGAAATGTAAATTTGTCGAAATTCCCACTAATCTGAATTACATCAAACATTTGATATGAACAATGCAGTTATCACAAAATATCGAAATTCAAACGATGCAATAATTGGTATGAAACAATGAAATTTTTCGGATTTTCCAATATTATTGGAGATACTGCTCTATTAGTTGGAGAATTCATAAGTTCAACCGTGACTTTTTAAATAATTTGTTCCTAAAATATTTTTCTTTCTCAATGGTTTTTTTTTCCTCTTTCATTTGGAGTGAAACTTTTATTACTGCAGTTGAATAATTTGGAAGAGTACTGAAAGAATGTGGATCGAGAAGAAGCGTAACGTTGTTTCAATGCAAATCATCTTAATTTAACGTTTATACGAATCGATAAAATAGAACCACAACTAGCATCAGTGTAATTTAATCGTCTAGCCAGCTGCATGATCCCAATACAATTTTAAAGTAGTGTATGGTCAAAAGGCAGCTGATTCGTTGAGTGTGTAGAAAATGAAAGAAAATTAAAGCAATATGCAAAAATTATTATTCATGATTTATAATTTCAATTTTTGTAGATAAATAAATGATTGTATCCTGAAGAGGGTTTGACATTAAAACCGAAATGTTCATACATAAAATCATAATTTTTCGTTATGTTCAATTGATATATACTGACAATGATTTTAAATCATTTTCCACAGCATTGAAAGCGAATTCGAAGGAAAATTAATGAATTATACTGATTATTCATCGATTATGGGAAACTGAAGCAAAATGAATCTGAGGTTTGCCAATTATTTGGAATTTTTTCAGACTCTTTTTTACTGAGTCTTTCATTCCGGAAACAGATCGTGAATCATGTCATGCTGGAGGTCCATTTTGCCCCAGTCTCGCTTGTTACTGAACCAATATCATGCGGTTTGACTGACGTATTCACGTTTTTTGCAATTTAGGTAACAACAATGCAATCATTTATGACCAAGTTATCAGACGATCAATAATTTTCATATTGAATCGTGAATTTAAGTTTTTTTTTTCCTTTCTTAGAAGATATTTTCCGGATTTCAATGTTTTGCCGAATCTACACAGAGAAAATTTTTTTCTTAATTTAAGAATGTGCAGTCACTTAATTTAAGAATGGCAGGTCACTTAAATTGAGTGACTTTTCTCACTTAAATTAAGTGACTTTTCTCACTTAAGTCAAGTGACTTTTTTCACTTAAATCAAGTAACTTTTTCTTTCTTAATTTAAGAAAGTAAAAGTCGCTTAAATTAAGTGACTTTTCTCACTTAAATCAAGTGACTTTCTTTCTTAATTTAAGAAAGTAAAACTCACTTAAATCAAGTGAGTGTTCTCACTTAAATCAAGTGACTTTTCTTTCTTAATTTAAGTGACTTGCACATTCTTAAATTAAGTGACTGCACATTCTTAAATTAAGAAAGCATTTTTCTCTGCGTAAAAGCCCAAAATCTTGATTAGGTCTATAAAACACTGTGTTATTTCGATTTCATTTTTATTTATTATTTTTTTTTAATTTTTTAATTTCGATTTATTATTGACCATAAAAAAGTATCAATTGACTCGAAATTCTACGGGATTGTTTAGATTCATATGAACTTTTATTTGAAATTCATTTTATATGTGAGTCTTCAAATTCGATTCATAAATATACGGCTTTAAACTGAAAATCATAAAAATTCCTTTAAATTAAGGTAGTATCCAATATTCTGATCGATAAAACAGAAAAAAACGGAGAATCGTAGGTTAGTTTCCAATTAATTGCTGATAATTCGGGGCAAAAGTGCTTCAATTTACCCGAAAAAGTGATTAAACTATTCGAAAGTCATATCTTCAGCTTGTGAATATCATTTTTTTTTCTCGAATTTTCTTTTACATCAATCTCCTATGTATGAGACAAAGAGAAAGAGGCAAATAATCTCACATGCATGAGACAAAGAGAAAGAGGCAAATAGTTACGACTACCTTCCAATTAAAAATTCCCAATAACTATACGATGAATTGGATATTTTATTCTTCTATTATTTAGTTATAATGCTGTTCTCTCCGCCAATGGTTTTTAAATAATGCATCAATCCTGTGGTTCTTTAGTAATTTAGTTGTTTCCGTCTGATTTAGGGCGTTTCTGACAAACTAAACAGTCAAAAATTATGAAAAAATTCAGAAAAACCGTTAAAAAATATCATACACAGAGAAAATTTTTTTCTTAATTTAAGAATATGCAGTCACTTAAATTAAGTGACTTTTCTCACTTAAATTAAGTGACTTTTTCTTTCTTAATTTAAGAAAGTAGAACTCACTTAAATTAAGTGACTTTTCTCACTTAAGTCAAGTGACTTTTCTCACTTAAGTCAAGTGATTTTTCTCACTTAAATCAAGTAACTTTTTCTTTCTTAATTTGAGAAAGTAAAAGTCACTTAAATTAAGTGACTTTTCTCACTTAAATTAAGTGACTTTTCTCACTTAAGTCAAGTGATTTTTCTCACTTAAATCAAGTAACTTTTTCTTTCTTAATTTGAGAAAGTAAAAGTCACTTAAATTAAGTGACTTTTCTCACTTAAGTCAAGTGACTTTTCCCTCTTGAATCAAGTAACTTTTTCTTTCTTAATTTAAGAAAGTAAAAGTCACTTAAATTAAGTGACTTTTCTCACTTAAATTAAGTGACTTTTCTCACTTAAATTAAGTGACTTTTCTCACTTAAATTAAGTGACTTTTCTCACTTAAGTCAAGTGACTTTTCTCACTTAAGTCAAGTGATTTTTCTCACTTAAATCAAGTGACTTTTCTCACTTAAATCAAGTGACTTTCTTTCTTAATTTAAGAAAGTAAAACTCACTTAAATCAAGTGACTTTTCTCACTTAAATCAAGTAACTTTTTCTTTCTCAATCTAAGAAAGTAAAAGTCGCTTAAATCAAGTGACTTTCTTTCTTAATTTAAGAAAATAAAACTCACATAAATCAAGTGAGCGTTCTCACTTAAATCAAGTGACTTTTCTTTCTTAATTTAAGTGACCTGCACATTCTTAAATTAAGAAAGCATTTTTCTCTGTGCATTTGATACGACATCAAAAAAATAAGCGGTTAACCGTACTCGAGCTCACTCCGGATACTACTTCAACACCAGAACCTACTTCAACCAGCGTCTTTTTATCCAATGCTCTCAGGAAAAAAAAAAGAAAAAAGCAAGAATTAATGACGTTGGCTTATCAAAAAACTTACAGTGTCAGGTTATCAACGTGTTAAGTGAGAATTAAAAAAAAAGAAAGGAAAAAAACAAAGTTAATATGCATTAGCGTCTAGTGGTGTACAGTAGCTAGTGTTATAACCAAGTGTTATATACGGAATATCCTCAACTAGCTAACGACAATTGGATTACAGAAATTCAATTAAAAGTCAAAGAATTTTCCATGAAGGGAGTAACCCAGGGCATTTCCACGGATGCACATAGAAAAAGGAGAGAGATAGAGAGTGTAGAAGCTTTCACTGGACATTGGATCGATAAAATTCCATTCATTGTTTGCAAATTTTTTGTATTAAATAATAGGTTTAATTCGTGAAAGAGAAGCAAAAGAAGGAGTAGAGGCAGATAGAAATGGAAGAAAAAAATTGGAATTAGTAGTAAGTGGATGGGTTCAAAGGCCCAATGGCTTCACTCTAGTGCGTTTTTCTGTTTGCGTGGAGTACATATATATATATACACAAGTGGCTATGGGATAGAGAGAAAACTCTCGACGTTTGGAAGACTGAAACTGGACAGCTGGATAAGTCTTGGACTGCCAGACACCAGTTGGCAGATAAATTGAAACTGATTTGGAAACTGGAAGATCCATTTTTATTTATTTATTTTTTTTTTTTCTAAAAACTTCTTTTTTACGTTTCTTGTACTAACAAAGTCAACACAGACATATATTCGTTACTTAAGTTGATTAAAACGTAAGCTCTTGGGTTCTTACATCAAAGAAAAGAAAAAGAGAGAGAGAGAGAGAGGAAAGGAAGAATTAAATGAGAGAAAATAGACTAAAACTCATCAGGTTTTTTCTTGTGGCAATTTACAAGCAGTACAGCTCTAATTAATAGACAACATGATGGACATGGAAAAAACAAAAAGGCAAAAAAAAAATTTATGAATATTAATTGCTGTAGATTTTTCATGGAAATCGTTTTTTTTTTTTTTTTGTTTTTTTACCTATGTTTGCTTTCTACACACAATGAAATGTTAAATTTCATACTTTGCGAACTTGATGTATGAAACTATCGTTTTTGTAATTATGTTTAACTACAAAATTGGCTTGAACACGAATGATTTTTTTTTTTTTACATTGTAATGGAGGTCGATTAGTCGCTTTTTTTAAAGTTGGACGAAATGGATTTTACAAAATAAATGAGAATTGATTTCAATAAAATGATACAATACCTTCGTTTTGTATTTTTAGAAGAATATAAAATGAAATTAATTTCGTGAGTTTTGAAAATGTCTGGAAAATTAAATGACAGTAGAAAATAGCAGACACCTGACGATTTTAAGAATTTTTTTTTTTTTTATAAATTATAAAATAAAATGAAAAATATGCACATGTAGGATATTCAAAAATGTAAAAAGTGTGAATTTTTTTCAATATTTTTTTAAATAATTTTTCTTTTGATCGAAAAAATTGTCAGATGTCTGCTAAGTCAGATGCAGATGTCATGGAAACTAAGCGAGATAGAACGATTCTGCATGAATTCTTTTCTGTAGACAATTCCAAGAGCTGCAAAACAGTTGAGCATAGAATACGAACATTCTTTTCATATTATATGGACTATGTAGTGCATAAAATATGTACTACAGTTTTTTTGCATGAAACATGCACTATTAGTACATGAAAAATGCACTAATTGAGCATATTTTATGTTAAATTTTTAGTGCATGAAATGTGTACTCCTGTTTTTAGTGTGAAACATGCACTATTAGTACACAAAATATGCACTGATTGAGCATATTTTATGTTAAATTTTTAGCACATAAAATAAGGCGATAATGCTGATATTTTATGTTTTCTGTGAATGCATAGAAATGATAAATAATATAAAATATGTTCAAGGTAAATATATTAGTACATATTTCATGCAAAAGTCGAGTGCATAAAACGTGCATAATTAGAGTATATTGTGTGTCAAAGGCCAAATCATATTTTATGAAATGCTCCGTTCATATTTTATGCTCTGTTTTTTT
This sequence comes from Aleiodes alternator, assembly GCA_963921955.1. Taxonomy (NCBI): domain Eukaryota; kingdom Metazoa; phylum Arthropoda; class Insecta; order Hymenoptera; family Braconidae; genus Aleiodes; species Aleiodes alternator. Next base: position 4,911,384 of record OY998115.1, on the reverse strand, counting down.
TTTTTATGTATTTTCAGAAAAAATAATTAAATAAACCGATTCGTGGAAGAATTTAACTTGTATTTTTGGGGTGAAATGACATTCTATTTTAATGAACATCCGTTTATACGAGAAAATAATGAAATTTGTTTTTTGAGATAGATTTCAGTATAGAATGAATGCAAAATGAACTCAGCCGGAAGTCCAAATTTGTGAATGTCAATTTTCATTAATTAATAGTATAAAAAATGACAAAAACAAAAACTCAAAATTTTTTTTTTAATTAAAAAAAAAAAAAAAACTCTCAAAATAAGATGAAATTTGGAAAACTCGATCAATCCAAATATACTATGATATAAAAAATTATTGGAGCACATGGTACACTGGCAAACCGCATTTACACGTAAGATTCTGAGTATCCAAGTCTGACGGACGTGAAAGGAATGCATGACGTCATGCACAAAGATTCGTTATAAGTTATTTCTTTTTTTCTTTTATTCTTCCGTTCTCTCTGCATTACCTGAGTCACGAACATTCCGAAAACCGTGATAATTTCTACTTTCCTATTTTTTTTTTCATTCATGCTCATAAAAAAAAAAAAAAAAAAAAAAAAAACGTTTTTCTATAACAATGACAGAATTAAAAGCAGATAAGCAAAACTTTGTTGACATTAAATAAAAATGGCAGAGAAAGAGAGAGATAGAGGCAAAAAAAAAATATTCTCAGTACAAACTAACGTACGTTCTAATCACGATTTACCACAAGAGCGTGTGGGAACTTTTATTTCTTTTGTTACCCTACTACTGTATACAGTACAGTGGCTTTCCAGTCTCTGTCATCCGAGCATGACAAGAGAGAGATAGAGAGAGAAAGAGAGAGAGACTCCCAAAGTCCAGTAGTAATAGTACTTGATCCTATAATCGTCGTGTGGCTGGCCTACGAGTAACATAGAGACACAGACACACATATATATATAGATATATATACATTGTCATACTGATTTAATTAACTTTGATTTAAATAAACAGCCATGTGACGTAATGAAAACTCATTCATCAATTAAAGTAAACTCAGATTTCAACGTCAGAGTTTTCTTTTAATTCAATGATTTTCACATTTTTTTATATTTTATTTCTCAAATCAATAAGTTGACGAAGAATATTTTGTTGATGCCGTATTAAAGATGATATTTTTTTTTTATAATTTTCTGAATTTTTTCATAATTTTTGATCGTGCACTTTATGAGGGATGAATTATCATAGTTACTGAGAATAGTGGTGGTGGGGATGAAACGCCCTCAATCGGACGGAAATAACGAAATTACTGAAAAACCACAGGATTGACCCATTATTTAAAAACAATTGGCGAAGAGAACAGCATTTTAACTAAATAATAGAAGAAAAAAATATTCAATTCATCGTATAGTTACACAGAGGAAAATGTTTTCTTAATTTAAGAATGTGCAGTCACTTAATTCAAAAACGTGCAGGTCACTTAAATTAAGAAAGAAAAGTCACTTGATTTAAGTGAGTTTTTCTTTCCTAATTTAAGAAAGTAAAACTCACTTAAATCAAGTGAGTTTTTTCACTTAAATCAAGTGATTTTCCTTTCTTATTTTAAGAAAGTAAAACTCACTTGATTCAAGTGAGTTTTTTCACTTAAATCAAGTGATTTTCCTTTCTTAATTCAAGAAAGTAAAACTCACTTAAATCAAGTGACTTTTTCTTTCTTAATGTAAGAGAGTGAAACTCACCTAAATCAAGTGAGTTCCTTCACTTAAATCAAGTGATTTTCCTTTCTTAATTTAAGGAAGTAAAACTCACTTAAATCAAGTGAGTTTTCTCACATAAATCAAGTGATTTTCCTTTCTTAATTTAAGAAAGTAAAACTCACTTAAATCAAATGAGTTTTCTCACTTAAATCAAGTGATTTTTCTTTCTTAATGTAAGAAAGTGAAACTCACCTAAATCAAGTGAGTTTTTTCACTTAAATCAAGTGAGTTTTCTCACTTAAATTAAGTGATTTTCCTTTCTCAATTTAAGAAAGTAAAACTTACTTAAATCAAGTGAGTTTCTCACCTAAATCAAGTGAGTTTTTTCACTTAAATCAAGTGATTTTCCTTTAACTAATTTAAGAATGTAAAACTCACTTAAATCAAGTGATTTTCCTTTCTTAAATTAAGAAAGTAAAACTCACTTAAATCAAGTGATTTTCCTTTCTCAATTTAAGAAAGTGAAACTCACTTAAATCAAGTGAGTTTTTTCACTTAAATCAAGTGAGTTTTCTCACTTAAATCAAGTGAGTTTCTCACTTAAATCAAGTGACTTTTTCATTCTTAATGTAAGAAAGTGAAACTCACCTAAATCAAGTGAGTTTTCTCACTTAAATCAAGTGATTTTCCTTTCTTAATTTAAAAAAGTGAAACTCACCTAAATCAAGTGAGTTTTTTCACTTAAATCAAGCGATTTTCCTTTCTTAATTTAAGAAAGTGAAACTCACCTAAATCAAGTGAGTTTTCTCACTTAAATCAAGTGATTTTCCTTTCTTAATTTAAAAAAGTGAAACTCACCTAAATCAAGTGAGTTTTTTCACTTAAATCAAGCGATTTTCCTTTCTTAATTTAAGAAAGTGAAACTCACTTAAATCAAGTGAGTTTTCTCACTTCAATCAAGTGATTTTTCTTTCTTAAATTAAGTGACCTGCACGTTCTTGAATTAAGTAACTGCACATTCTCAAATTAAGAAAATATATTTCTCTATTTATTGAGAAATTTTAATTAGAAGGTAGTCGTAACTATTTGCCTCTCTCTCTCTATCTCATGCATGTGATAAGAGATTGATGTAAAAAAAAATTCGAGAAAAAAAAAATTATATTCACAAGCTAAAGATATGACTTTCGGACAGTTTAATCACTTTTTTCGGTTAAATTGAAGCACATTTTCCCCGAATTATCAGCAATTAATTGGAAACAAGCCTACAAATCCTCATTTTTTTCTGTTTTATCGACCACACTCTAGGTACTACCTTAATCAATCTCAATAACAAAGAAAAAGGCCGTTAGTACTGGAGATACGTCCTTTTCTTATCAATCATTTGGACATTTGCCCAATTTATGATTGAAAAAAAAATATAGAATTTTTTTTTTTTCACTAAATTTCCATCAATTTCAATTTTTATTTACTCATCAAAAAAAAAAAAAAAACTTTTTTTTTTGTTTTTAATTTCAAAATTCAGATGAATAGATAAAAACGAATGTTCCTCTTTCATATTTTTATTTCATCGATTTTTTCAAGATATAACAAGAATTTACATAAATTTACGAACTCACTGTGTATCCATGATGGATCACAGCTGTGACGTGCTTAGTTTGCACGAATTCGTTTCATCGTTTCGAAAGACATACACATATCATATATATATAGATATATATATACACATAAAGAAAGAGAGAAGCACCGTAACATTGTCAAAATCATATTTTATTATTATTATTATTCGTTCAATTTCAACTAGCATGAAACGAAAATTTTACCTCTTGCGTTTATTTATTTGTCTGGTTTCGTTTCTTTTTGATCATCAATGTATTTTTGTTTTTTAATTAAATTAAATTATTATCCTATTTGCAGACGAGTAGTGTGCTGCTGGAGAGTCGGGTTTAAAGTAGTTTATGAATTAAGAGAGAGAGAAAAAAAAATGTTATTAAGATAAATAAATAAAATTCTCACGGTACTCTAACGAAGTGGAGTCTCGGGGGAGTGACATTGGTCGAGTCTCGAGCTGGCAACACTGCCTAAGAATGTGCCAGCTTGTATTCCAGTTACACTACTTTACGCTCATGCAGGACCGTAACAATCTTTTAACTTTTTTTTTTTTTTTTAAATAAATTTATTGATTTTGGGGGAAAAAAAAATTTCAATTTGATGAAAAAAAAAAATTTATTTCAAAATTTTCACGCAAAAATTCCCCTTTTTTTTTAAGGGTTTTTTGAGAAGATCTTGGAAACTAAGCGAGATAGAGCGATTTTTGAGCTTGCGATTTTTCAATCAAGAAAAAAGAATTAATTTTTTGAAAATTCTACAGTGGTGTTATCCCTTAAGGAAAAATCGTCTTATCTCGCATAAATTCCCAATATATTCTCCAGAAAAAACCCTCAAATACTTAAAAATTTTCATAGATTGAAAAAAAAAATTATTGTAGCAAGAAAATTGCCTTCAGAAAAAAATTTTCCTTCACAATTTCTATATATAGGGGAGAGTGGGGCAAAATGGATCTAGAAGATAAGATGACTCGAGAATTTTTTAAAAAGCAGCGGTTGCTTAAAAAAATCTGAAAAAATTTACAAACAATATAGATATGTTGAAGGATTTTCTCAAATTTTTTCAGATTTTTTCGTCGAGTCCTTCATTCCAAAAAAAATTCCTTAATTATGTTGCTATGAAGGTCCATTTTGCCCCACTCTCCCCTGGAATGTTTTTTTTTCTATTTTTATAAATATATTTATAGAAATAAAAAAAAAAAAAAAATTTCTATATTTATATCGTCACCTCAATGTCAAAGAGGCGTAAGTGTTATCCTTATACATAGTACTTGCGTCCCTCTCTTTCTAAGCCAACGATATACTGAAATTTGTCTGGAGTGAAGTAGATTTCCTTTAACTAACTAAATTTACAACAAAAAAAAATTTTCTCGGTGTAAAAATTTTTCTCGACAGTATAATGCTCAGTGATTCTGCTTGTCATTGAAATTCCTAAAGTTCTCTCCGCATTTCAAAAATTAATCTATCATAATAATAATAATAATGATAATAAAATTCTGAGAATGAACATGAATTACACCTCAGCATTTAATTCATAAGTGAATTTTCCGTGAGTAGTCATGTGAAGCAACTTTATACCGAGTGTCAAGATTCATCGGATGATTCACTCATCGAGTTCCTGTTCGGATCGTATATATATGTATATATCCATTACCATCAAGCATCTTGGATGAATCAAGCGTTCGAAAGGCCTTCTTTCATTGACAAAAAAAAAAAATCGCCCCACAAATCAAACAGAATTGATTCAGAAAAAAAAACCTCAGCATCAAACTCCATCGTGTGTTATTGAAACTTATTGAACCAGCATATAAACTCCATAGGGCGAGAGTAAACTTCTTCCATTGATGGATATTGAAAGACATTTCTCTCGCCTGCAATGAGTATATAAAAATAAACTTCGAGATATAATATTAAAAAAAAAAAAAAAAGTGGATAATAGTAGTGCTTTCCAACTGATACAGCTTTTTCTGCTAATACTTCAGCAATATGCTTCCGAATGGAAGTCATACAACTTTTTTCAAATCATCATCGAAATATCAAATTTTGGAGAAATTCATTAAAACGCCAATAACTCGAGTCACTTGAATAGTTTCCGGAAGTTCCATCAAACCACTCTTACAGAGTTTCATCACTTATTTGTGTTTCTCACTTGCAGAGATGCATGAGGATTTTTCTCACTTACAGAGGTATGAAAAAATGAGAGTGCCAAATATGTCAATAAAACGCAAATATATTTTTTATTTGCACTGCAAGTACATGAACAATCTATATAAACGAGTATTTTTATCATAGTTATTCACTTGAACTATTCTCAATGTGTCAAAAATCTGTATTATTATTACTTTTAAAAAAAATCTGTCATTTTTTTTTTGAATCTCTCTGCTATTATTTAGTACATGCTTTACAAATTCATAAATCTTGTCAAAAATTATTTTATCAATATCTGCTGAAGACTCAAAATATCGGTGAAGTGTCTCTAGTGCATTCAGTGCTTCTTGCTTTTAGTTTATCACTCAATGAATATGCTTTAATTTTGCGTTTCGGCATTTCAATAACGTGACAAACTTTCCTCAGCGAATGATACTCAGTAATGTAATGAGAAATCAATAACTTGCAAAATAAACTACTATAAACATTGTGTCCATGTAATTTACGAGACATTGTAAGCAGAAGAAAACTAATACATTCGACTCTCGCTTATAGAGGTAGAGGGCGAGAGATAGTCTCAGTTATAGAGGTTCGGATATGGAAAATGATTCTCTCATAAAGACGTTTCCATTTGTCATTTAGAGAGGTTTTCGTGGATGAAAATGAAGGGACCCGTTAATTCTTCTCACTTATCTAGTTTTCTCGCTCATCTATTTTCTCTCTATTCAGATCATTTCAAGTATCTTCTATTAAAAAAATTACAATCGAAAATTCTCATGATTACATAGCTTTCATTGGGAGGCGAAATAAAAAATAATGCAAACGGATATTGGGCTGTCAAGAAATGGGAGAGATGGATCATAGAGCTTCTTTCAAAGTTGAGTTTCGTGATGTTTCAACAGTGGGGCTATTTTCTAAGCTCTCTTAAACCATAAGCAAGCATGGGCCAACGGACTGACTCGACATGGAGCAGGCACGCTATCGTGCCTTTGTGCCATACAGCATATAATACACACGACGACCCCGTAGAGAGAAAGGGGGGGGGGGTCCAATGAGAAGAGCGTGTGGCCTGCAACCACCAGTTCTTTGCCCCCATTACAGCCAAATCCCGTGGACAGGAGAGACCGGGGCAAAATGGACCAGCAAGTAAAGATGATTTGGGATTTTTTTTTCAGAGCAAAGGGGTTTTAAAAAAAATTTGAAAAAATTCACCAACAGACTCCACATGTCGGAGCATGTTTACAAATTTTTTCACATTTTTTCACCGAGTGAATCACTCCAATAAAAAATACTCAATCATGTTGCAACTGTGGTCCATTCTGACCGAGTTCTCATCTATATCTATATACATTTTTAATTACGTTATCAGTGAACAGAACTCATTGAAATCCATTCATTCGCCGTTTTATCTATTAAAATTCGGATTCAGCCTCAATTATTCACCCTTATTCATCGCTTTTTTGCCATTTTTAAATTTGTAATATTCCCGCAGAGCTCTTGTCTATTCATTCAATCGTGGAATATATAAATAGATAAATCAGTGAATATCAATTTTATTTAGTTATGAGAAAAAACGGGGGCAAAATGGACCGTTCAGTGAAAATAGTTAAGGAATTTTTTTTTTTTTGAGTGAAAGAATTCACGAGAATCTGAAAAAATTCAACAAGATTCTCGAAATCATCAAAAACTCTGTCGAACTTTTTCGAAAAAGCCTTCACCTAAAAAAAACCAATAGCCCAATAATCGGAGGAAAACCATTTTGCCCCGATTTTTCCACTACATGTGTGTATTACACTGTATAATCGTATGGAATCCAGCTCAGTTGCCAGACGATTAGTCACGCTATGGTTATAGGGCTGCATTGGAAGCAGCCAAACGAATGACCCATCTCTATTCCAATACCACATGTATCTCTTCTCCTCCAATATGTACTAGAAATTGTAGATTTTGATCGTAGTTCGGATGAAATCGTTGTTCATCCCTCGGGCATCATCGGTTGCCCTATCTCTTCTCAATAAACTCCCTCAAACCACAAGCACAAGAATCTTTTTTCCTCTCTTTCCCTCTCTCTCTCTTTTCAATCCATGACATCATGCTGAGTATAGTCCAACAGTGCACTACTCTGTATACTTTGCGATACACGTTTGACTCACAAACCTTTATCAAACGATTCTCAATTTTTTTTTTTTTTTTATCAAAAAAATCGAACAATCTCTGTTTACTTTGAAGTAAAAGAAGAAAGAAAAAAATCATCATAATAATGAACAGAGGAAAATACATAGAATATATTTACGATAAAATTTTCGTATGAGTGATTCGATAAGTGGCTGATTTTTTTCAAAGACCACCTTTTTTTTTTGCCTGTACTTATGAGAGAGGTAAAAATTGAATTCAAAAGACACTCTACATAGGAGGAAATATAGCGTGAGTGGAAGTGTGTGCGTTTTTTTACTTCTTAAATATAGAGAAAAGAGCGAATAAGGGGCAGTTGGATGTGTGACAGGGGCCCTTCCCCCTCCCCTCCCCCCCTGTGTAGCCGGTCCCAGGACGCTCCGTTACTACACAGTTTACGGCGGTCCTATGCGCATGCGCACATCACAGGACTCAGAACCCACCATTTCAGAGATAAAGAGGCATAAATGCTATTTTTATACCCAGCACTTACGCCCATTTGTGGGCCCCGGGGCCTCACACGCATGCGCACTTCACAGGACCCAAGAAACCGGTATCTTTGAATTAAAAGGGCGTAAGTAACATGCTTATACACAGCACTCACTTTCTTTTAGGTCCCGGGACACTGTTACTAAAGTGTACGGGGGCCTCATGCGCGCATGCGCACTTCAAAGACACTGAAAAATGTCTTGGAATCGAAGGGGCGCAAGTGCTATGTTTATGCATGGTATTTAAGCCGCTTTTTGGGTCTCAGGGTCTTACGCGCATGCGCACATGACATGATTCAGAACCCGCCATTTCAGAGATAGAGGGGCACAAGTTCTATTTCTGTACACAGCACTTACGCCCCTTTTTGGGTCTTGGGGCCTCACGCGCATGCGCACATGACAGGACCCAAGAAACCAGTGACTTAGAATGAAAAGGGCGTAAGTTCTATGCTTATACACAGTACTTAGGCCGTTTTAGGTCTCTGGGACGCTGTTACTACAGTTTAAGGGGGCCTCACACGCGCATGCGCACTTCACAAACACTGAAAAATGCCTAGGAATCAAAGAGGCCCAAGTACTATGTTATAGACATAGGACCTACGCCCTTTTAACTTGTAAGCAATGTTTCTTCCGTTGAATTTTGTGTAGATATGTTTATAGATGGGTGTATGATTGTATGTATCGCTATCTATGTATAGTCTGTGTTTCATGCTGGGCACACCTGAAAACCAGTAATACACTCGACTCACCGAAACTTCCTAAGAGTAGAACGAACAATGCAATAGTCCCCATGGGCCTCGCCCAGACCCATCGTCTCCGGTCCTCCATTTTTCTGTGCATTTTTTACTCCAATTTATATATATAGATAAATATATATATCCAACAGGCGTGTAGGCGCGTGTGTATATTTCAGGTGTAATGGAAATTTCACGCGATTGAAATCATGTGTGTGTCTTCTTCTGCTCTTTTTTTTTCGGCAAAAAAAAAAAGAAGGATTAAAATCCAGTTGAAAAACCGGATTGAGATCCGTTCTGTGTATGATCTCTCTCTCTCTTCGTGCGCACTTTTAATCACCTATTTCAATAATTATATACATTATTCCAATTTTTCATTGTACCACTTTGTTCGGATTAACACAATACACTCCATGTACTATATATATAAATAAAAACAGCAATATAATCGGCCTTGTCACTGCCTTTTTTTTATTTTTTAAATTTCTTTTTGTGTATGTGGAATACGCACAAACAGGCCAAAGTGGGAAAAAGAAGGAAAAACTTAAAGAACAGAAAAGAAAAAGCAAGAATACACACAGTGTACCGATAATTTGTAATAACGCTCAGAAAGGAGAGACGCGCTTAACTAAACTGAGAGAGCGATCGCGCGCTCCGTGAAACACCAGCTAACACACGACGCTTCACTGTATATTTCTCCCTCCCCTCACCCCCACTCCTCTCTCTCTCTCTCTTTGTGCACTTCCCCTCCGCACTAGCCGGTCACCGTACTATTGCCAGGAATCTCCCTAACATCCCCCCTCCCCCTCCTCTACTTTTGGCTTTTCTTCCCCCTCCATTCTCATTCTCACCCCCACTCGCTCAACACCCCCCTCCCCCTTTCCTTTCTCTCTCTCTCTTTCTTTCGGTTTCGATGTTCCTTTCTCTGTTCCACTCACGTGCTTATTTGTGTGTATGTGTGAGAGAATACACAGCCATTGCTTCATGCATTCTCTGTCTTTATTTATATTCTAGAGTCTCTTTTACGCTCCAAGAATATCACTCGGGTGTACCGGCGCGCAAACACTATATTCCGTGTCTCTTCCCCCCCCCCTCCCTCGCCATTCCTTCCCCTCACCCCCCTGCCCCCTTCCACAACCACCACCTGGCCTCACTGAGGAGAACTACTTGTTGATTACTCAGGAACGTACCTCTACACTTTTACCCACGAAAATATCCTCAGTTATGGTAATTTTTTTTCTTTTCTCCCCCTCATTTTTTTTTTTTTTTCCTTATGCTTTGATAGTTCACATCATTTACATTTTACTCACGCAATTAAGTTTCTTTATTTCTGCAGCCCTTGGTTCTTTTTCATAGGCGATTAACGGGATCATTGAATTTTTTTTTTTTTTATTGTCTAATTGTTTTCTTGACGGATTTTTTTTTTTTTATTTTGGTTGGAGACACAAAGGAGAGGTGAGATAAGAGTCATTGAAGAAACGTGGCGTTTTTTCGTTTGTTTGGAGGGATAGACTTTTTTTTTTTTTTAGACAAACATCGATTCTCAGAGTATCGATCTTTGGAAGTTACGATTTTTTTTAAAGAATCGATTTGAAAAAAAATCGAATGGAGAAAACGTTCGATCGTTTTTTTTTTTATAGAAAAAAATCGATTGAGCATTTTCAAAGATCGATTATCGAACATCGTTCAATTGATGCGATATCTCGAACATCATTTAAACGATTCGATGTCTCGAATATCGATCAATCGATTCGATATCTCGAACTGAATTCGAGATATCGCATTTCATTCGATACTTCTTCTTCACTTGCTTTAGTTTTGAGGGAATATCGATTATCGAATATCGATCAATCGAATTTAATTCGAGATATCGCATTCCATTTGATATTTCCATGGCACCTGTTATAATTGGAGGGAACCGACTTCCAATCGATTAATTCCAAAAATTCGATTAATCGAAGTCAAAACTCGATTAATCGAAGTCAAAATCGATTAATCGAAGTCAAAATTCGACTAATCGAAGTTAAAATTCGATTAATTGAAGTCGAAATTCGATTAGTCGAAGTCGAAGTTCGATTGATCGAATTCTCCATTGATCGATAAATCGATTCCGTTCCAATTAGTCCAGTTTGATAATATCATCCGTTTCATGTTGGAGAAATTCAAAATTTCGATCAATCGATGCGATATATCGCATTAAAGTCGAGATAACGCATATCATTCGATAGTTCCGTTCCACCAATTGTAGTTCAATGAAAAAATCGATTTCTAAAAAAGAATCGAAAAATCGATTAATCGATTTTTCATAAATTCTTCAAAAAAAAATTGATTCTCAGAAAAAAAGAAATGATCTTATGGAAATCAATTTTAAAACGCTCATCACTATTTGTTTGGCCTCTGTGACGATTTTTAGCTTGTAACGCTATTATTTATCTCTTTTTTTTTTTTCTCTCATTCAAATTGCTGGGAAAATTCGTCTCTCAGAATCGCATATATCATGGGACACTTTTAAGCTGGAGGGCATATATAGTGCACTGCTCGTATATTGCGGGGTAAAAAATCTGAAATATGAAACAAAATCAAATATATAACAAGAGAAAAGTAATTGAAACCGTACTTTTAGACCACACCCATAGGATATTGCATTTTTTTTTTTTTTTTTTTTTTTTGCAAACCCGTAGCGTATTGTCAATTTTATATTCAGAGCTGTAGCTCATTTTTTGTTTGACTTTTTTTTTTTAAGGATTGATGAATTTTTAAGGATATATGAAAATCATGAAAAAAAATTACCTTTTTCATGAATTCGTAATTCTATCAATTTATTCGGAATGTAATTACACTATTCATTAAATTTTTAATTCTTTTTTCATTGTAATTATATACAATTTTTTTTTTAAGTGTGAAAATTTTTTTGGAAAAATTTGCAAAAAATTCGAGAAGATACTTCAACATGTGTCGATTATTTTTGAATTTTTTCAAATTTTTTCGTGGAGCTTTTCACTCAAAAAAAAAAAAAAATCATAAGATTTAGGGCGTTTCATCTCCACCAGCGGTATTTTCAGTAACTTCGATAATTCATATCTCATAAAGTGCACGGTCAAAAATCATGAAAAAATTCAGAAAAATGTTAAAAACTATCATCTTTGATACAGCATCAAAAAAAATAAGGAATTAACTATGTATATATTAATTTATTTATAACTTTTGCAATTTTTCATCTATTAATAAATCATTTTGATACATTTTTCAAGACATCATTCCGAATCCAATGAGTTTTAACTCATATTTTTAGCAGCTATTACAAGAATTAAAGCGTTTCTGAAGTTGTAAAGTAGACTAATACTCGAGTTCATCCAGATACCACCTCAGTCAAGCAATTACCTTCGAAAAGTAGGCTTTTACTCCCCGTATCACATTAAAGAATTCCTAATATCTTTGAATAAAAGGTCCTTGATTATTATTAATGAATTTTTTGAATCATGTGAATTAAACATATGAACATACAAGATAATTGTGAACAACTATATATCAAATTGTATCTCTTTTTTTTTTTTCTCTCTGATACTTTTCTTTTTTTTTCTGTTCATATATATATGTACTTTTCTTTAGCAGTATGAACTCTGTAGTTCCAAATGCATCAAATAAATGAAAAAAAAAAAAAAATCAAGCAATTCTTCGATCACCTCAAACACTTTTTTCATAATTTCAGATTTTATCATTAATTCAAATCTAATCAGTACCGCATCACACGATGAAATAATAGAGAAATTTCAGAGTTCACGTTCTTCCTAAAATAGTTAAAAAGTAAGAAGTAAATGCTCTGAATATTGAGCTCATTCACTTCTGCTGATCGAACAAGCAAAAATTCCTTTTTTATCTCACATCTTCAATTCTAAAAAAAAATGTGCAGACAAAAAAAAAAAATTTATCGAAAATGTTAATGACTGACCTAATTAAAAAAATAAATCCAAGTAATTATAATTATTTCATCCCTCGGGTTTTCTCAAATCCACAAATTTATTTATCGTCATCCAATCACGAAGCTATCAATAATGAAACAGACATTTCGTCAATTACATCCATATTATATCACTTGATGATTCAATTAGATTCATCAATAATAGAAATTCTCTTCTTAGAATTGAAAGGGCACAAGTGCTATTAATAAATACAGGCACTTATGCCTCTTTAGCACTAAGAACAAGATGATATGTTGTGTGTGATAAATTATCACTGATAATGCATCAATGAACCAAATTACAATATTTATGTTATAATTTATAAAAAAAGGAACAAAAGCCGAGAGTTAATATGATTTGATGGGTAATTTTCATTTTCTCCATGGAATAAATTTAATTTTCTCAACCATCAATATTCAATAAATTAACATAAATTTAAATAAAATCGATTGTTATCAATGGGAATTTTACCTGAACCATATGGAACATAAAGTGATACTGATAACTATATTATCTTTTAATATTCATCAGTTATTTCATGGATGACTTAGTTAATATTATGCTGAAATATTATAAAATGAGGTTTTTCAATTTTTTTTTTTTAATGTGAAATTTTTGATAAATTTTTTTTTTTTTTATAAAAATTGATAAAAAAAAAAAATTCGTTCTATTCTAATATTTGACAATTTTCAGAATTTTCGAAATTTCCATGAAATTTTTATAAAATTTTCATCAAACTTTTAACTGTTTTACACGAATTTTTTGAAATTTAATTCAATGAATATTGACAAATTCACTTTTCGTTCTTTTTTAGTGCTGTGAATCGAATTTTCCAATATTCACATGAGATCTTGAGAATTAATTCGAACTTTGAGTGATATTGACAATCATGTCAATTTCGTTATTTTCGTCATTTTCTTGTCTTTTCAAAGATTTGAGTCGATAAAAATACCTTTTCTTTGAATAGTTATGATGAGAAGAGGATGAAAATGATAATTTTGATGGAATTGCATGAGATATTTTTTTTTTGGATGATTCCATTGAAAAGCTGAGGAAATTTTGGCTGAAAAACATGATTCATAATTGATTTTCTTGATTTTTCTTAAGATTTCCATTTTTTTTAAGAAAAATTACTTTTCTTGGGAAAATCTCCGGTTTTCATGGTTGCAGCACAAAAATTTCCAATGCAGGTAAAAAATGAGCTCATTTCCCATCGATTTGCGTTTATTCCAAAAAAAAAAATTGATTTTTCAATTATTTTACCTATTTATTGTACTTTTTATAAAAATGAGTTTTCCTTCTTTGATTGAGTCAAAAATTGACAATTTATCATTAAAAATTCCACAATTCGATGGCAAATGATCTGAACTTTCAACTCCATTTGAAATTTTCCCGCTACGGAAATTAGAATCAAAAATATTTCGCAAAAAGTCAAATTTTACGAAACTCGAAAATTTTACTGAATTTACGATTATAAAAATATCAGAAATCTGACAATTCAATTTTTTTTTTTTTTTTCATGAATTATCAGAAAAAAAAATGAAGAATATGCGTATGTAAAAAATGCCAAAAAATGTGAGCGCGAATTTTTGAAATATTTTTTTAAAATAGTTTATTTTGTCGGAATAAAATTTGAAAAATTTGTCAGGTGTTTCATTTTATTATTATTATTATTATTATTAACACTCTCCATTGAAAAAAATTCTTTAGTTTATTAATTCCGAGTAATTTTCACTATATACAGTGTACTCTATTCCACCCACCCACCCCCTTTCCCCCCTCCCCTTCACCCCTTACATTCCTTTAAAAATCGATAATTAATGTGTTCGGGTATTTCAGCACATTCTGTAAGCTTTCGTTGCCCTTTAACGTAATCCTAATAGCAGGTTCAAATGATCGATTTTTATTTTTTTTTCCTTTTAGTTATTATGATTACTATAACTATTTCGACCTTTCAACATTTTACCGATACTAGAACGATGTCCAAGATGATAAATTGTCATTAGATAATATTATGAATATTTAATATTGTTCTGCATTTGACTCACGCTGTCCCAGAATCTAGGACTGTGATTGGAGGATCCTCGGATTTTAAATAGCAATATTCCCGCCATTGATTTTTTCATGCAATTAATTGCATTAATCGTCGTTATATGTCCGGTAACATGCATTTTTCATGATTTCAAAAATTAATAGACATTCTGACGAACAAAAAACATATGAGGTTATATAAGGAAAAAATAGGTCTGTGATCATGAATTTTCACAGTGAAACTGAAACTGAACCTCGCTTATGGAGTTTCAATGTTAAGGAGGAACAGCAGGAAAATAGAATCGCAATATTAGTGTTTTTCATTTTTTTTCTCGACACTTAAGTATATGAGCAACAAATTGTTAAAATTTCAGTCAGTTACACCTTACCAATTTTTAATAACAATTTTCTGAAAAACAGTCATTTTCCATGTGATGCTATGAGTCAATACTTTTGAAAGTGAGAAAAAAATTGAAAGAACGCAAAAAAAAATGTAAATCTTTTTCTATTTAACGTAATTCCACTACGGCAACCGGTGATTTTTTTTAACCCATCACCAACGCAATTTTACACAATTTACATTAATGTCTCAAAAAACGTCAATTTTTCAATCAAGACAGGCGCTATTTGCAAAAACGTGGCAACAGCGTTGTGTGACGTCACTGCAAGCAGAAACGCGCGGATTTTTCAAAACCGACACATTCACGCTATCAGGTTATAAACACACATTTGATTGGCCGAGAGTATCAGCTCAATCGATGAAGATGCGGTTTTACCGACCAAACTGTTGCCAACTCATAAACGTAGAAAGACGACGTTGCCAAGTGGAATACATTTTCAATAATTACTTAAATAATTCCTTTCAGTAAAGAAATTGATTAACTAATTGTTACGGATACTCTATAAGAGTTATAATTTTTATTTATTAACTATTTCTCAGCTTTTACGCGATATGAGCATTTTTTTAAATTATGATATTTCATTTATTTGGGATTGGCACTATCTGTCGGAAGCTTTGATGTTTCTCCCCGTGCGCCTCACCCCGTAGAGACCTGCTGTTCCTCCTTAATTCAATTATTTTCAAAAATTAATTTTGGCCTTATTTGTCCGGTAACATGGGGTAAACTAAATTTTTTAAAAATCTCCTCATGTTATTCTATCAAAAGTGAGCAAAATTGAAAAGGGAAAATGGATTGCCCGAATCAGTAGGATTACCTTAAGATTAATTGTCATTTCATAAATAAGTAATTCAGCACTGTACCACTTTCACATAAATGATTATTTTCAAATTCCTCATTGGCCTATAAATATTCAAAATATTGTTAAGAATTTTTTATTTTTTTTTAATTTTTCGATTTTTGTTAAAAATTTTATTACAAATTGAACTGCGGCAACTTTTCTTACCAGATGTATTATGAAATTCAATTTTATTTTGATATTCAAGATTATTTCGAATTTTCAAAATTATTTTGAATTTCATTTTCATCGAAGCTATTTTAAATGTTTTTTTTTCGAAATTAAAAACAAAAAATTCGAAATTTAATCCAAAATTTTTTCGAAATTTGAACAAAAAAATTTGCCAATCTTTTTTTCAAAATTATTTCGAAAAATGCCACAAATGTTAATATTCCACGATTTTTTTTTCTCCTCAACAGCATTAGTTATTTCTTTAAATTCCTTGGATACATACTCATGAAAACTCCATCAACTGGTCTTAAAATAATAGCATTATACATTTTGATATTGTCATGATTATCACGACTTTTAACTCTCCATTTACGTAGTACTTCAGTCAATACAATTTTAGCTTCAAGTAATGCATATTTCTGTCCAATACAATTTCTCAAACCAGCACTGAATGGTACATATGCATATGGATGTCTATCTCTGCTATTTTCAGGTAGAAAGCGATCTGGATCGAATTTTGTTGGATCAGGCCAAATGTCTGGATGACGATGGAGTTGGTAAATTTGTATTGCTAACGTAACACCCTTTGGGACTGTGTATTCACCTATTTGAAACATTACAAGATGAGAATGACAGTGGCTGCTTTCGTGAAATGAATAGAGGAATGTGGGGTAAAATGGATACAAAACGTAAAATGGACACGTGTTAATTTTGTTATTTTATACTATGAAAATTATGCGAAATCGATGGAAATATTGGAGATAGATTTTTTCTGATGATTCCATTGGAAAGCTGAGGAAATTTACCATGGAAATCATATATCGGAAGTTATTTTTTGGAATTTTTCAAAAATTTCATTTTTTTGGGGAAGATTTGAAGGTGAAATTCTTCTGTTTTTTGAAAAATTTCAGTTTTTCGGGAATATCTCTGGTTCTATTGGTCGTAGCGACCTGGGGTTGATCTTGAATGAAAGGTGAGCTCATTTCCCATGGAGTCATGTGGTTTAAAAAAAAATTATCAATTTTTTCAAGTACTTATAGTGCAAAAAGTGATTTTTAGAAAATGGCCTAGAAGTATTCGAAAAATTGATGAAAAAAAAATGTGAACCACAT
This sequence comes from Aleiodes alternator, assembly GCA_963921955.1. Taxonomy (NCBI): domain Eukaryota; kingdom Metazoa; phylum Arthropoda; class Insecta; order Hymenoptera; family Braconidae; genus Aleiodes; species Aleiodes alternator. The sequence continues at coordinate 4,894,039 of OY998115.1, read as the reverse complement.
AAATCGATGAGAAATGAGCTCAGCTTTCATTTGAGATGAACCCCAGATCACTACGACCAACAGAACCAGAGATATCGTCGAAAAAGTGAATTTTTTCGATTTTCGAAAGGAGCACCCCTTCAAAACTTGGCCAAAAAAGTAAAATTTCCAAAAAATTGAAAAAAATAAATTTAACACATGTTTTCCACTTAAAATCTTCTCATCTTACTAATGCAATCGTCAGAATTGTAATCACCATTTTACCCCACCTTGTCAACATATATATCGTCACCTTAGAAACAAAAAGGCGTAAGTTCTCTGTTTCAGCATTGCACTTACGTCCCTTTACCTCTGAGGCAACAATATTTTTTCCATAAAAATTTACACAAGTAAACATAAAAAATAATTGAAAATGATTATGAATTGAAAATCAGTATAATTCATACCCATTTGTAGATTTTCAGTTATTTTTCTACTAATTATTGCTGCACTTGGATAAAGCCTTAGAGTTTCCTTTATAACTCTGTCAAGATATTTCAAATGAGAAAGTTGTTTTGTAGTAGCTGGCTCATTTGAATTACCAAAAACTTCATCCAACTCTTGATGAATATTATTTTGTAATTTCTCGTCATTTCCAATTGAGAATAGAGCCCAACTTATTAATGCACCAGTTGTATCGTGGCCCTGTAAATTTTAATGGAAGCTCAATTTTTTTTTATCAATTCACTGGTATTTTATGCTGTAATATTGGGCTTTTTGGGAGTACAGTCGAACCTGGATGAGCGAGAACTCTTATAGAGTTTCATCACTTATTTGTGTTTCTCACTTGCAGAGATGCATGAGGATTTTTCTCACTTACAGAGGTATGAAAAAATGATAGTGCCAAATATGTCAATAAAACGCAAATATATTTTTTATTTGCACTGCAAGTACATAAACAATCTATATAAACGAGTATTTTTATCATAGTTATTCACTTGAACTATTCTCAATGTGTCAAAAATCTGTATTATTATTACTTTTAAAAAAAATCTGTCATTTTTTTTTGAATCTCTCTGCTATTATTTAGTACATGCTTTACAAATTCATAAATCTTGTCAAAAATTATTTTATCAATATCTGCTGAAGACTCAAAATATCGGTGAAGTGTCTCTAGTGCATTCAGAGCTTCTTGCTTTTAGTTTATCACTCAATGAATATGCTTTAATTTTGCGTTTCGGCATTTCAATAACGTGACAAACTTTCCTCAGCGAATGATACTCAGTAATGTAATGAGAAATCAATAACTTGCAAAATAAACTACTATAAACATTGTGTCCATGTAATTTACGAGACATTGTAAGCAGAAGAAAACTAATACATTTGACTCTCGCTTATAGAGGTAGAGGGCGAGAGATAGTCTCAGTTATAGAGGTTCGGATATGGAAAATGATTCTCTCATAAAGACGTTTTCATTTCTCACTTAGAGAGGTTTTCGTGGATGAAAATGAAGGGACCTGTTAATTATTCTCACTTATCAAGTTTTCTCGATTATCTAGGTTCGACTGTAGTGGAAAAAAGGGTAGCTCATTGAGAATAAATTATATTAGCTGGAACTAAATTCAATTCGTCAACATTTTAACGAAATATACGATTTTCATGAGATTTAAAAATGTATGATGAAACTACTATTTTCGAAATAGTCTTTTGTTTCTACGTAAAAGCTTTATTTCCATGTTTTATTGGGAATTACTAGCAATTAAAAGCGCATTACGTGCGCCCTACATCAATACCTCCTGGAAATAATTTTTAAAAAAAGATTCATGTTTACTCGATTTGATGAATCTATTATTTTCGAATATCGATTAATCGATAAGATATCTCGCATTAAATTCGAGACATCATAAAACACTCGATTCTTCCGTTTTATCTCTTTTTTTTTTCTTTTGAAGGAATCAATTTCCAATCGATCAATGTCACAACTTCGATGAATCCATTTCAAAATTCGATTAATCGATGTCGAAATTCGATCAATCGATGTCAAAGTCGATTAATCGAAATCTTGAAGCAATCGATAACTCGACTCTGTAATACCTGTTTAGGTTTGAGGGAGATAAAAAAATTTCGATTAATCGATGTCAAAATTCGATTAATCGAAATGCGAATGAATCGATAACTCGATTCTGTAATACCTGTTTAGGTTTGAAGGAGATCATAAAATTTCGATTAATCGATGTCCAAATTCGATCAATCGATGCCAAAATTCGATTAATCGAATTTCAAATCAATTGATAACTCGAATCTCTAATACCTGCTTTCGTTTGAGGGGGATCAAAAAATTTCGATTAATCGATGTCAAAGTCGATTAATCGAAATCTTGAAGCAATCGATAACTCGACTCTGTAATACCTGTTTTGGTTTAAGGGAGCTCAAAAAATTTCGATTAATCGATGTCAAAATTCGATTAATCGAAATCTTGAAGCAATCGATAACTCGACGCTGTAATACCTGTTTAGGTTTAAATGAGATCATAAAATTCCGATTAATCGATGTCCAAATTCGATCAATCGATGCCAAAATTCGATTAATCGAATTTCAAATCAATCGATAACTCGAATCTTTAATACCTGCTTTCGTTTGAAGGGGATCAAAAAACTTCGATTAATCGATGTCAAAATTCGATTAATCGAAATCTTGAAGCAATCGATAACTCGATTCTGTAATACCTGTTTAGGTTTAAATGAGATCATAAAATTTCGATCAATCGATGTCCAAATTCGATCAATTGATGCCAAAATTCGATTAATCGATGTCCAAATTCGATCAATCGATGCCAAAATTCGATTAATCGAATTTCAAATCAATCGATAACTCGAATCTCTAATACTTGCTTTCGTCGGAGAGGGATCAAAAAATTTCGATTAATCGATGTGAAAATTCGATTGATCGAATCTTGAATCAATCGAGAACTCGACTCTGTAATACCAGTTTTAGTTTGATCGAAGGATTTGTTGTCTTAATTCAGGAAAATCTACACAACAAAATCATTATAATTCCTTATTTTTAATTATATTTGAACAAACTCACCGCAAACATAAATGTATTGACTTGCTCACGTATTTCTTCAGTTGTCAATGATCGTTCATTTTTCTCACTAGCCTCTAGTAATAAATCAAGGAATGCTCTTCTCTTCGTTTTACCTGTTTGATATTCAATGTTGCGATATTACTTATTTAGTCATGTCATGCAATTATTCATTGAAATAAATTGAGATAATTACTACCTATATCATAGTCCACGTCTGCATTGTTATCGATAAACTTAGTTTCCTTGAGTTTTTCAGCTGTTTTACGTTCAATTACCTAGAAATACAAATGATTTATGTAATGAACTGAATAAAAATAATGGCATTTTTTATTTTCATTCATTCATTTTAATATTTCCATATTATTTCATTACACGTGTGCATTTATCATGTGCTGTTTCTACTGCAGCTTGATAAATTTTTCCATTTGCTGTTCGATAATATATCCAATCGAATTTTAACCATGGACGTAGTGCACGATTCAGTGCCTCTGTAGATATACTGTAAAATATAAAAAAATATGATTAACAATTTTTTAGCTTTATTGGTAATTGCACGAAATTTGTGCAATCTTCTATTTTTTTTCATTCATTTACTAAATGCAAAAAAAAAAAAAAAAATTTATTAAATTTATTTTCTTCAGTGATCAGAATTGCTGATGTACTAATTGTTCAAGTAATTAGTAATTTGAATAATTAATTTACTAAATATTTTCAAATAAGTTATTTGAAAATTTGAATTGGTTGTTTGCCGTTCGTTTTTTTAAGTATATCTCGGTAATTAAATGAGATAGAGCGTTTTCGTCTTATCTCGCTTACTATCCGAGACAGTCCCCCCCCCCCTCCCCCACTCAATGAGATTTCAATGTTGAAAAGATGAAAAAAAAGAAGTGGTTTTATTGTTGTTTATTCTTGGAGAATCTCCCGGAAACTGAGCGAGATAGAGCGATTTTACATCGATTCTTTCAGTTGCAGCGAATTTCAAAAGCTGCAAAGAAGAATTCTGGTGAAATCGCTCTATCTCGTTTAATTTCCCAGATATTGGCAAAAAACTTACAATTTAATCAAAATGATTTATTTGAAAAATTTTTTAGTCGTAAAATATCGATAATATTTATCACCTCTAATAATCGATATAGATATATATATCAGACAGAATTATCTTGACATACCTTTGTACAGCTTTGATATATTCACTTTCAACTTCCTCTTGGGCATGAACATTTACTCCCATTGATGTTTCTAAAATCATGACATCATTGATTGATAAAAAAAAAGAAATACAAAAACTAAAATATTCTTCCGGACATTGAAAAAATAAATTCATTCAAAATTCATCACATGTAAAATTATTTTGAAAATGATTCTCGATTTTTTTTTGGTTTTTTTGAAATTTTTTTTTCAATTTTAAAAAATAAAATAATGCAAATGCGACTATTGCAGAATGAAATATTCAAATTAATATCGAATTTAGAAAAAAAACTATTGAATTTTACAAAAAATGAAAAAAAAAAAATAATCAGAGATTGTTGGGGGGTAGGATTCAATGATACTTTGGCTAAATTTCAATGGTTTTTTTAATTTTCTGACCTCTAATCAGCTAATTACTCGCTGAAAATCATCATAATAATTTTTTTATTCCCTCTTGTAATTTTTGAAAATAAATAATCACCTCAAATGTTGTCAATGTCATAGAAAATGAAAGAAAATTGATTGCGAGATGGGCTCGGGAACTTTGACAACGCTGCAGTTGAACTATATTTCAAACTGTATCCACACATACATACAGAGCTCTCACAGACATAACGCTACGTCACGCAGCGATGCCAGGTTAGTTACTCGACACGTGAATTTTGATCGAGCAATTGTATAAAACCATAAATTGCAATTGTAAAAGGTCGGTAAGGCCCCGAAAAAATGGTCAATTATTTTTCCTAATTGTTCAAGGAAGGTACTGATCAGTTTTCCAATCAAATCTCAATTGTCATTCACGAGATTTTCAATTTTTTGTCTCCGAATTATCGGTATGGCTCCGTATGCCCATAAGAGGCTGTGTATAACCAGGGATTTTCATTAATTTATTACGTCCAAACTAGGTTCAAGAACGAATTGAAAATTTAACACGAGTCGTATGGGATGTTTAACATTAACATTAAAAATTTTCAGAATTTTTTCATTTGAACACATTTAGTGACCAACCTCCTTAACCCTTTTTTCACTCTAGGTCGATTATAGGTTATTTAGACTTAATTCCTTCTTCCAAACATGCAGAGAATAAATAACAATGAATTAATTCAAAAATTTACCACATATGATGTCCAATGCACATTTTCCAATCATATCAAAAACATCAAATGGCTTGTCACCATTGACTTTGACTATTTCATGTAACCGTTTATTCAGTATTCCAGCTTTTTCAACCATCACTTCAGCAAATTCCTCGAGAATACCAAAGTGAAATGCTGGAGTTATCAATTTTCTGTCGTGAAACCATTTTTCTCCTGTTAATCAAATGGCTATCAATTCTCTGTCATAATATATTGATAAAATGCAAAAACAAAAGAAAAATAAAAAAAAAAAGATATCAATTGTTAAATTTACCATCTGAATTCAACAATCCTTTGCCCAACCATGGTTCAAGATAATCATATATCATTGATTTTTCAATGAGCTTTGTATTTCGAAGAATCACCTATTCATATGAAATGAATATTAACAATTGAGATATCATTATTCTATAATGAGTGAAAAAAAAAAATATCTCTGCAATCAGAAACAAAAAAATTTAACAAAATTTTCCTATTTTAATTTTTCTGGAGTGAAGTAAATTTTCTTCAACTAAGTAGATTATTTTAGAAAAAAGAAATTTTTCCCTCATTCTCGTCTCGAGCAGATTTATTTTGTACATGTAAATACATCTCTTAAGAAATTTCTATAGATATAGATATAGATGATCCATGCTTTTTTAAGACGAATTTTTTTTTTCTCATTTAGAATCAATCAATAATCATCATCATAATCATGATAATAATAATAATAATAATAATAATAATAATAATAACGATGGATGGGAGGTGGAGAAAAGATGTGAGAATCAAAAATTCGATGGTAAATATAGTAACTCGCAATAGCTCAGCGGTAGAGCACCTGACGTGTAATCAGAGGGTCGTGGGTTCAAATCCTGCTGGCGCATTACATATTTTTTCCGGAATTTGATTCTCTTAAAAATTTATTAGTAAATTTATTTGTAATAATAATGATAATAATAATGATTACCCGGGAAAAACGGAATTAGATCTAAGTAGATCTAAAAAATGAGAAACCGGAGATCCATCTAGATCTACCGAGATCTCTGAAGATCTAAACAGATCAGTAGAGATCTTGCCTATGAGATCTATTGAGATCTACGGAGATCTAAGCTGATCTAACTTGTTATATCTCTTTAGATCTCCATAGATCCATGAAGACGCAACTCAACGTGACAAAAATGGATAAGTGAATTCCAATAGATCTACGGATATCAACGGAGATCTACATGAATCTACTTAGATCTACTCAGATCTCTATTGATCTAATTAGATCTAGTAGAATTTAAGGAAATGGAGATCTATGTAGATCTACGTAGATTCACGTAGGTCTACGTAGATCTAAACAGGTAAAAAGATATTTTTTCTAGCAGATCTACTGAGATCTAAAGAGATCTAACAAAAAAATTAACCCTCCATTTCACAAAATACAAATTTGATTTTTTTTTTGCCGATTTTAGGGTTTTTTTACGTTATTGTAGGGGAAAAAATTTTCCAGGGGTGGCAATACTGACCACCGGTATTTTCAGTGACTTTAATAACTCATATCTCATAAATTGCACGGTCAAAAATTATGAAAAAATGTAAAAAAATATCATCTTTGATGCGATATCAAAAAATAAAATTTCAACTGTATTCGAGTCCATCCCAAATATTACCTAAAAAATCATAAAATTTTCCTATCCCAAAAATGATAAGGTTGACAAAGAATTAATTACCTCAATGCGTTCAGGTTTATTGAGATTCACAAATGCATCAGTTCCAAGCCACAATTTGTGAATTCCATTTTTAAATGGTTTAGCAATATCAGAAGTCCATTTCAGCCGGTCTAATCAACATATTCATTAAAAAAAAAAACACATCATTACTCAACTTGACGAATTAATCGAATTTTTTATAATACCTTCGAGTTTAACATTAATCATTGCCAAAGCAGCACCAATTAATGGCACAATAAATGATGGACCTGGTATTTTATTGACTTTTTTCCTGAACAAATAGTACTGATACACTTTATCAAAAATTTTCCATAATCCAAGAAATATTGTCAATAAAATTATAACTAGAGCAATTTCCATTGTGATAAAACTCTTAAAAATTCTACTTGTTCACTCGGGATAACTGTTCACGTACTGCTTCAAGTTTATCATCTGGTGTGTATATGTATAGTTTACACTCTATTTAAAATTCCCCTTCTCCATTAAATGTTGAAGCCACTGCTCTCACTGATACTTTGTAGGAGACCTGACCTTTGATATCGTTCAATAATCACAATTGTCATTATCATTATTTTCACGTTTTTTATGATTTCATAGTTGAGTGATTGGACAGATATGATTTTGTGGATATCTTGGAAACTAGTGAGATTTCGATCAAACACAATAAAAAAAAAAAAAATTTCGATCAAACATCATTTATTTATTTATTTATTTATTTATCCTTTAATAAAGACCCAACAGCTATAAAGCCAATTACAGGGTCACATACATTTCTTTTACACTTTGAAAGCAAATAATTAAAAACATAATATACATAATTTTCATTGCACAGTTCAACATATATATATATAAACATATATCTTACATTAATGATATTTCGATGACAAGAAGCTGTTTATAAAACATATACTATTTAGGTCTCAACTTTTTGCAAATAGCGAAGAATATAATATCATTGCGAAGAATATAAAATGAAGTTTCTTGTAACTTCTTGTAGCATCGTAACGTAAGGCAATGAATCAAGGCCAGCTACATTTGTGTTTTAAATGGAAAAAAAAGGAAGGTCGATTATTTCAGTTTTGCTGCGTCATATTTCATTGGAAGTAGAAGATTATTTTCCGGTGAAATTTCCAAGAGAAAAATAAAATGAGAAATTTTTACTTTATTCCCTTTGAATTCGGAGATTTTTCGAGTTCTTAATGTAGTATCGCTGATACTGCACTAGTCAGTGGTTACAGCGTAGTGAATTCGTTTTGACCTAAAAAATACACAAATTATCCTCCGAATTTGGGTATATTTTCAGTGATTTTCCTTGTATAATGCTGGAATAGAGATGTGAAGAGGTAACGATATCAGTAATTTTACGGTAATTTTACGGTTTCAATACCGTAATTTACCGAACTTCAGTAAATAAAAAGAATGTTGTTTTCCTTTCTTCACTCCTAAAGCCAAAATATCGTTAATTTTCAAACAGAGAATTGGGAAATTGTTCATTTGAAAACAATGTGTGATTAAAAAAATTAGGGGTGTGCGAATATTTGAAGTTTTTAATTATTCAGTGCGAATTGAATTTGAATAATTCAATTTGAAAATGAATCGAATTCTTGAATATTTGAATTATTCGAATATTCGAATAATTTAAATATTAAAATTATTCGAATTTTCGAATTATTTGAATTTTTCAAATTATTTGAATTATTTGAATTTGTCGAATTATTTGAATTTTTTGAATTATTGAATTTTTTCGAATTATTTGAATTTTTGGAATAATTTGAATTTTTCAAATTATTAAAATTTTTCGAATTATTTGAATTTTTCGAATTATTCGAATTATTTGAATTTTTGGAATAATTTGAATTTTTCAAATTATTAAAATCTTTCGAATTATTTAAATTTTTCGAATTATTTGAATTATTTAAATTATTTAAATTATTCGAATTTTTCAAATTATTCGAATATTTCGAATGATTTGAATTCTACTAGTATTTAAAATTCTACGAATATTTCGAATTGATCGAATAATTCATCTTTCGAATATTCAAATCTAATTTCGAATTGAATGATATTATTCAATTCAATTCGAATATTTACAATTTGCACACCCCTAAAAAAAATATGAATTGATCCGCTCAATTAATCTGTATGAATGCCGTTGCCATAGAAACGAAGAGACACAAATGCTATATTTATACATAGGATTTACGCCCCTTTGTTCCAAAAGCGATTGAATGCTGCATGGTCCATTTATCTAATATCTGACGCCCTGAATGGCGATAAAATTATGAAGATTGAAATTTTGGTAGGGAAAATTCACAAATATACCCAAGATATATTTCCAGCATAGAGATGGAAACTAAGCGAGATAGACCCCTTTCACTCGAATCCTTTTTTATCGCCCTCCAAATTTTTTACAAAACAGGATTCGCAAAAATATCGTTCTATTCTGATCAGTTTCTGAGATCCTCTTAGAAAACTGCTGACGAACTGAAATTGATTCTGAAAACGTCGCAATCGTTATTAATCAGCATTTGAGAATTCAGAGAATTCGTCTATCATTCATTGACACGTGTCACAATCTGATTATTTAATCATTGTTCTGTAGAAAATCAATGATTAAACTCTTGTCATGTCAGTTAATAATTGAGACTTTCAAATCCCGAGAATATCTCGAGTTTATCTTGATGAAAATGTTCCAAATTCCTCTGTTCGATTTATTCAGTTTTACTTGAAAATCGACAGATATGATGATTCTGACCGAATTACTCGATTATTTTCAGAAATTTCCAATTTTCTATGAAATGTCATGTCTGGATGAAAATAATACTGTTTCTTCTAATAATCGATAATAATTTTGAAATTTCTGCAAATAACAGAGATGACCTCTTTTTTTTAAAGCTTTTTATTTTGAAAAGAAAATGAAAATCACAAATACGACCCAGAAATCGAGTGAAATAGTGCGGAATGCCTCATATATCGAAAGTTGTCACGATTAAAGTGAAGTCCTCATTCCTCATTGGTCAATTGAATTGTGAGTAGTATAGTACGCGTGATATACTATACTAAAAATACCTAACGGGCGCGCTGGGATATGGAATCAGGAAAATTTTTTTCCAGTTTTCCGCGATGATCTCGGTAAATAAGCAAGATAGAGCGAAATGGACATTAATATGGAGTCAAAAAAGAGTTTTTTCAGTTTTTCGCGATTATCTCGATAAATAAGCGAGATAGAGTGAAATGGACGTTAATATGGGATCAGTAAAAATGTCAATGTCTGCTCTATCGAATTCGCAGAACCATTGGATCCTGAAGGGCCAAAAGCCGCAAGGATTCGGGATATCCAGTATCCGCGGAATTTTTTCAGTTTTTCTCAATTATGTCGGTAAATAAGCGAGATAGAGCGAAATAGACGTTAATATGGAGTCAGGAAGAAAAAATTCCAGTTTTTCGCGATTATCTCGGTAAATAAGTGAGATAGAGCGAAATAGGCACTAATTTGGGATCAGGAAAGGAGTATTTTCGGTTTTTTGCGATTATCTCGGTAAATAAGCGAGATAGAGCGAAATGGACGTTAATATGGGATCAGGAAAAATGTCAATGTCTGCTCTATCGAATTCGCTGAACCATCTGCGATACTGTTGTGGAATTTTGCAGGCTACTTCCTGACGACCTAGGCAGTGTCACTGTGAAATTTCATCAGGAAATACGCCACAGAAAAAAAGTTATGAAGATTTGAAAATCGGGATTTTCATGATGGCTGATTTCCTTCGAATATTCCTTCATCCTCATTTTTCACCCATTTCCCGAGGGAATACGGGGTTTTCCTTGAAATTTCGCAAAGAATTGAGTGAAACACACGATGATGGGGGATCCTGAAGGGCCAAAAGACACAACGATTCAGGATATCCAGTATCCGCGGAATTTTTACAGTTTTTCGCGATTATCTCGGTAAATAAGCGAGATGGAGCAAAATAGACGATAATATGGAATCAGGGAGGAGTTTGTACAGTTTTTCGCGATTATCTCGGTAAATAAACGAGATAGAGCGAAATGGAAGTTAATATGGAATCAGGGAGGAGTTTTTACTGTTTTTCGCGATTATCTCGGTAAATAAGCGAGATAGAGCGAAATGGACATCAATATGGGATCAGTAAAAATGACAATGTCTGCTAAGCGAGATAGAGCGAAATGGACGTCAATATGGGATCACTAAAAATGCCAATATCTGCTCTCATTTAAAAAATAAAATACCGAATCATCTTCACTTTTTGGTCCATTTTGCCCCGGACTTCCCTCCCTCATATAAAAAATTGATATTTCACTGCAAATCTCATTTGAATTCCTAAATAAAAAAAAAAAGGAAAGAAAAATTCCTAAATACACATTTTGTCCATAGTGGCATTGGAAAATAGATCAATGGAAATTTCGATTACCAGATTATACAGTAAAAACCCCAAATTGCCTGATAAGCATACAGCTTGAAACTCTCTGATTCATCAAAATTCCAATCACCATTAATAATCGTGATATTTGTAATTTCTGTGTCAAAGTGAAATGGTTAGTGCGGTTAACAGTAACTGCATTCGATACGAAAAATAATCGCTAATTGCGAGCTTTCGATAAGTGTGAAAACGCACCTGTTACTGTCACTTGTCATTAACACATTATTTCATTTTTAAATTCGAAGTAACCTAAACACATTTAATATTCGGCAATTTCATTGAAATTCACAGTATAAAAGCGTCAGAGAAGAGCTGAAAGGACAAATTACGTAGAAGGAAAAAAATTTAATGAATTAAATGATGAATTTTCGGAAAATGTCATGAAAAAAAAGGAAATTAATAGCGAAGAGGTAAAAATAGAAAAATTAAAATTAATTACCCCCCCCCCCTTTTTTCGCGGATATCGCGGAATTTTATGGAGATACGCCCTTTTTGCTGTATGCTGGTTTTACAGTAAAATCGTTCTATCTCGCTTATTTTCCGAAATATTTTTATTAAAATATTGTTAAATAAATTATTTTTTAATTATAAATTTAATTAAAATTTTTTAATTAATAGAACTATTATTTCAGAATTTAATGAAAAAATGATGGAATCAAAGAAAAAAATCTGATTTAAATAATTGAAAATATAATAAAAAATTAAAAATTAATTTTAAAGAAAATTGAATCGATTGATTTGAATAAATCGAATTTTGTCGAAATAATCAAACTAATTAATTTGAATATTTTTTCGAATTTTATTTCAGTAATTGAATAAATAAATTCAAAATGTCTGTTTGTGGAAGGGAAAAAAGTGAAATAATGGATTCACATGAAAAGAGCCATAATCTCAAGACAAATCTGGAGGATACTATCAGTGAAATGGAGGAACGTCATGGTGAATTGGCAAATCGTCGTCATTATCTAACTGAAAAAATATTGAATATGGAGAAAACTATGCCAATGCTAGTGGCATACAAACTTTTGACTTCTGGACAGGAAAATTTACCGATCGAAAAAATTCAAGAATTTTTGGATAAATTGTCGCCTTATCCTCATCCAAGTCCAACGGAAAAACTTCTCAAATTGACTAAAGATAAATTGGATAAGTTGACGGAGGAAACGAAGCAGTTGCATGTAGGTAGGATATAGGCTTTCTGAAGTTTCAAATAAATGTTATGTTGATTTGTTAATGATTTGGGGATAGAGATGGAAATTGAGGGGGGAGGGGGGTGGAAGGTAAAAAAAATTTGCCAGAAAAAAAAAACAAGTTTTTTCGGGCAATTTTAGGTTTTTAGGATTTTTTGGGGGATTTTCCAAAATTTCAAGATTTTTTTTCGAAAATTAAACTGCTGCAAAATTTTTTTGGCTCAAATGTTTTTTGAAAAAAGAGAATTATTTCTTTCAGCTTGAAATTTTCCGGAATTTCCAGAATTTTTAGAAATTTACAGAATTTTTTGGAAATTTACAGAATTTTTTAGAAATTTACAGAATTTTTTAGAAATTTCCAGAATTTTTTAGAATTTTCCAGAATTTTTTAAAAATTTACAGAATTTTTTAGAAATTTACAGAATTTTTTAGAATTTCCCATAATTTTTTAGAATTTCCCATAATTTTTCAGGATTTCCCAGAATTTTTTAGAATTTCCCAGAATTTTTTAGAATTTCCCAGAATTTTTTAGAAATTTACAGAATTTTTTAGAAATTTACAGAATTTTCTAAATTTCCCAGAATTTTTCGAGAAATTTACAGATTTTTTTAGAATTTCCCAGAATTTTTTAGGAATGTAACGAATTTTTCAGAATTTCCGAGAATTTTTTAGAAATTTACAGAATTTTTTAGAATTTCCGAGAATTTTTCAGAATTTTTTAGAATTTTCCAGAATTTTTTCGAATTTCCCAGAATTTTTTCGAATTTCCCAGAATTTTTTAGAAATTCACAGAATTTTTTAGAATTTCCCAGAATTTTTCGAGAAATTTACAGAATTTTTTAGAATTTCCCAGAATTTTTTAGAGTTTTCCAGAATTTTTTAGAATTTCCCAGAATTTTTCAGAATTTCCCCTAATTTTTTAGAAATTTCTACAATTTTTCAGAAATTTTCAGAATTTTTGAGAGATTTCCAGAATTTTATCGAATTGAACTCTTCCATAAAATTTCGAACTTTTCAGAATTTTCTAGAATTTTCTAGAAATTTGCGATGATTAAACTTCGAAAGCCTTTCTCTGTCAATGTAGTTTCTGAAGAATCCGAATTATTTCTGGAATATTCTAGAAATTTTCATGATCACTTTCCCTAATATTGTTTCTTCCCTTCCTCGCCAAAAAAAAAAAAAAAAAAAAAAAAAAATCATCAATTTTTATCATTTTATTATTCACTCAGGACAAAATAATAGAGACAGACGTGAAATTGGAAGAGACTGGCATGGAATTGGATTCATTACTGTCAGTAAATAAAGAATTGAATGAAAAGCTCAAATCCATTGAGACAGCAGCTCAAAGAAGCAATAAATTTCCCGATTTACGAGAAATCGATCCAGATGATTTAGTTTATCTTGGAAAACTTCGTCAGCTTGTACAGCAAGAAATACGTTTTAAAAATTGCATTAAAGCTCTTGAGACAAGAGAGAATCATCTACAGGCGCAATTGAATCAGTTACTGGCAGTTAACGAGAGAAAAAAAAATGAGGAAATTTCAAAGAATCAGGGAAGAAGAGATAAGAAGGTTTGCATATTAATTTTAAGGTAGTATTCCAGAGTACGATCAATAAAAAAGGAAAAAAAATGAGAATTTGCAGGTTTTTTTCCAATGAATCGCTGATAATTCGGGGAAAAAGTGCCTCAATTTACCCGAAAAAAGTGATTAAACTATTCGAAAGTCATATCTTCAGCTTGTGAATATAATTTTTTTTTCTCGAATTTTTTTTGCATCAATCTCCTATCACATGCATGAGACAGAGAGAGAGAGAGGCAAATAGTTACGACTACCTTCTAATTAAAATTTCTCAATAACTGTACAGTTTTCCAAAATTTCAAGAATTTTTTCGAAAATTGAACTGCTGCAAAATTTTTTTTGGCTCGAATTTTTTTTGAAAAAAGAGAATTATTTCTTCCAGCTTGAAATTTTCCCAGAATTTTTTAGAAATTTACCAATTTTTTTTAGAAATTTACAGAATTTTTTAGAATTTCCCAGAATTTTTTAGAAATTTTGCAGAATTTTTTAGAAATTTGCAGAATATTTTAGAATTTCCCAGAATTTTTCAGAATTTTTTAGAATTTCCCAGAATTTTTTAGAAATTTTGCAGAATTTTTTAGAAATTTGCAGAATATTTCAGAATTTCCCAGAATTTTTCAGAATTTTTTAGAATTTCCCAGAATTTTTTAGAATTTCCCAGAATTTTTCAGAATTTCCCAGGATTTTTTAGAATTTCCCAGAATTTCCCAGAATTTTTCAGAATTTTTTAGAATTTCCCAGAATTTTTTAGAATTTCCCAGAATTTTTCAGAATTTCCCAGGATTTTTTAGAATTTCCCAGAATTTTTCAGAATTTCCCAGGATTTTTTAGAATTTCCCAGAATTTTTCAGAATTTCCCAGAATTTTTCAGAATTTCCCAGAATTTTTTAGAATTTCCCAGAATTTTTTAGAATTTCCCTGAATTTTTCAGAATTTCCCAGCATTTTTTAGAAATTTACAGAATTTTTTAGAAACTTACAGAATTTTTTAGAATTTCCCAGAATTTTTTTGAAATGTACCGAATTTTTTAGAAATTTACCGATATTTTTAGAAATTTACAGAATTTTATAACTGTACGGTGAATTGAATATTTTTTTCTTCTATTATTGGGGAGATTGGGGCAAAATGGACACTGTAATGAAACGGTTGTAGATGGATTTTTTTTGATGATTCTATTGAGAAGCTGAGGAAATTTTAGCCGGAAAACGAGTGTCAAATGTATTTTTTTCGATTTTTTTTGAAAATTATGTATTTTTTCGCATTTTTGGAGGGGTAAGCCTTTACTTTTTTGAAAATTTTCAGTTTTTTACGGATATCTCTGGTTCTATTGGTCGCATCAATTCGGGGTTGGTCTCAAATGAAAGGTGAGCTCATTTCCCATCGATTTATGGGGTTTTGAATTGAAAAATATTAATTTTTGGGAAAGTTATAGGCCAAAAACTGTTTCACAAAACTGTTTCACGAAAATGCCTATAAATACCTTAAAAATCGATATTTTCAAATTGTGAACCCAATGAATGGATGGAAAATGATCTCACCTTTCATCTCCCATCGGAATTTTCGCGCTACGATAAATAGAACCGGAGATATTCCCAAAAAACTTAAAATTTTCAAGAAAAGGAAGGCTTTACTCCTCTAAAATGCTCAAAAAAGTCAAAATCGCGAAAAATTCAAAAAAAATCATTCCAGCACTTGTTTTCCGCCTGAAATTCCCTCAGCATTCCAATGAAATGGTAAAAATACCGTAATGTTACCGTATTGTGACGTAATTGGAAAAAACTACTTGTTTTGATGTAAAATTACCGTCAAAATTTTTTGATGTAACGATACCGTAATTTACTGTAATTTCCATCTATATAGATGATTCAAAAAAAAATTTCCATACTCAAAGAATTACTTTTCAAGTAGTCAATTATATGAGAGTTAGTATTGAAATTGTTTTTTTTTTTATTAAATTTTTTAAAAGGACAATTATTTAATTTTGTTAATCATTCAATGAGAACAGTTACCCGATTTATTCATTTTTGCCTCCTCAGGATAATCATATTTTCATACATCAATATTTAGAATAATATGTTAGAAACATTAATGATAATAACAACAATTTTATAATTTTTTATTGGCTGTCACTGACTATAAAAAAAGTAACACAAATGATGATCAGAAAGGCTGCGAATTGATTTAAAAAATTAATTCCGTAATTCATCTATATAGATGTAAATTCACCGTTATGTCTCTAAAAATGATAATTACGGTAATTTACTTTGAAAATCAGTGTTTTTACTATTTTTGTTATTTACTGACGTTCGGTAAATTACGGTATTGAAACCGTAAAATTACCGTAAAATTACTGGTATCGTTACACAGAGAAAAATGTTTTCTTAATTTAAGAATGTGCAGTCACTTAATTTAAGAATGTGCAGGTCACTTTAATTAAGAAAGAAAAGTCACTTGATTTAAGTGAGAAAACTCACTTGATTTAAGTGAGTTTTACTTTCTTAAATTAAGAAAGAAAAAGTCACTTGATTTAAGTGAGAAAAGTCACTTAATTTAAGTGACTTTTACTTTCTTAAATTAAGAAAGAAAAAGTCACTTGATTTAAGTGAGAAAAGTCACTTAATTTAAGTGACTTTTACTTTCTTAAATTAAGAAAGAAAAAGTCACTTGATTTAAGTGAGAAAAGTCACTTAATTTAAGTGACTTTTACTTTCTTAAATTAAGAAAGAAAAAGTCACTTGATTTAAGTGAGAAAAGTCACTTAATTTAAGAATGGCAGGTCACTTAAATTAAGTGACTGCACATTCTTAAATTAAGAAAACATCTTTCTCTGTGTACCTTTTCACATTTCTAGTCACACCTTAATATCAATATCAATAAAATAGCACCTGTCATTAATTTCCACATAATTCCATATTTTTATTTCAGCAATCAAAAAGATGCAATGATCGTCAAAAAGTTACATATAAAGAGCAATCAAATCGTAATGATGGTGTTTGTCATTGTGGAAGTGAAATCAGTTTGGAAGATGATAATTGTTCAACAGACGTCGAATCAAGATTCACCGATGAGGACAGCAGCAACGAAGAATACTGCGAATGTTGCGACTGCGAAAATTAATCATCAGAATTCGATATTGAATGGATAATGCTTAAGCTCACTGGCGCTGAAATGTGAAAAAAAATTATTTTATACAAAAATTCACAAACTCAATAATAGGAACAAATGTACATTCTTTAACAGTTGAAGTCATTTGCATAATTCAATGCCTTTTCCGTAGTTTAAATGACTTATTTTTATCTCCAGACACTTAGAAATAATTAAAAACATACCCAGACATTGAGCATACTCTTCCATTGCAGTTGAAAGAATTTATTAATTTCATATCTTCATTGGACAAATTAAAATCAAAAATTTCCAAATTTTCGGTCATTCTTTCGGATGAAACGGTTTTGGGAATTATCATGTGTCCACGTTCGATCTGATAAAAAAATTATCATTAAGGTAAATTATTTTTTTGCATTCTTTTTAAAAAAAATTTTGTAAAAGTTTGAAGAATCTGAAGTTTTTTGACAAATTAACTTCATTTTTACAATAATTTTTTTAAAAAATATTTCGGAATTTAAGGGAGATAAAGCAGTTTCGTTGATGCTATTTCACAGGAAAAAGATCCAAAAAGCAGAAAAAACATTAAAAATAACATAGATGTAAATCGTTCTATCTCGTTTAGTTTCCGAGATATGGATTTAAAAAAACTGCAATAAAACTTCGAAAAATCTGAAGTTTTTAGGCAAATTGATTTTATTTTTTCACCAGTTTTTTTCCCAATATTTTGGAATTCAAGCGAGATAGAGCGATTTAGCTGATCTTTTTTTATAGCAAAGAGAAGCAGTTAAAAAGCAGAAAGAGCATCACAAATCAAGAAAAGTATCAAAAAATGCGGAAAGAGGAGACAAAAAAACAGACTAAAATCGTCTTATCTCGCTTAGTTTCCGAGATATAGATTAAAAAATAGCAATGAAACTTTGAAAAAAAGCAGAAAGAACAAAGAAAAAAGCAGGAAGAAGATCATAAAAAACAGGAAGAGCACCACCATAAAAGCACCAAATCCAAAATCGTTCTATCTCGCTTAATTTCCGAGATATCGATCAAAAAATTGCAATAAAACTTCGGAAAAAGATAAGAAGAACCAAAAAAAAAGCAGAAAAAGCATGAAAAAAAGCAGAAAGAGAACTATAAAAAACCCAGATCGAAATCGTTTTATCTCGCTTATTTTCCGACATACAGATCAACGACTTGCAATGAAACTTCAAAAAAAAAGCAGAAAGAGCATCAAAAAATACCGAAACAAGATCATAAAAGTAGGAAGAACACCACCATAAAAGCACCAAATCAAAATCGTTCTATCTCGCTTAATTTCCGAGATATCGATCAAAAAATTGCAATAAAACTTCGGAAAAAGGCAAAAAGAACCAAAAAAAAAGCAGAAAAAGCATGAAAAAAAGCAGAAAGAGAATATAAAGAGAACTATAAAAAACCCAGATTTAAATCGTTTTATCTCGCTTAGTTTCCGAGATATCGATCCAAAAATTGCAATAAAACTTCGAAAAAAGGCAGAAAGACCAAAAAAAAAGCAGAAAAAGCATGAAAAAAAGCAGAAAGAGAATATAAAGAGAACTATAAAAAACCCAGATTTAAATTGTTTTATCTCGCTTAGTTTCCGAGATATCGATCAAAAAATTGCAATGAAACTTCGGAAAAAGGCAGAAAGACCAAAAGAAAAAGCAGAAAAATCATTAAAAAAAGCAGAAAAAGAACTATAAAAAACCCAGATCGAAATCGTTTTATCTCGCTTAATTTCCAAGAAATTCTAAAGAAATTAGAGTACCTGATAACGCAGTACCACTTGAGCAGTAGTCTTATCATACTTATCAGCAATGGCTCTTAGCCTAGGATCATTAAGAAGTTGTGCATCTTCCGGTTTAGCCCAAGGTCTGTCAGGCGATCCAAGTGGACTGTAAGCAGTCACAACAATATCTCTTGATTTGCAGAAATGCGATAATTTCAATTGCACCAGATACGGATGACACTCGATCTGATTGACAACTGGTTTAATTCTGCATGATCTTAATACTCTGTCGATTTGCTGTGAATTAAAATTACTGACTCCGATATTCTTGACTAATCCAAGATCCATCAAGTGCTCCATAGCTTTCCACGTTTCAATATAATCAACACTGCTACCGCTAAATTTTCCATTAGCCTCAGTTGGAAATAATTCATTGCCCTCTTTGAAGGAAAATGGCCAATGAATTAGATAAAGATCTAAGTAATCAGTTGATAGATCTTTCAGTGTATTTTTAAGTGCTACTTCAACTAGCTTTGGTGAATGGCTTGTATTCCATAGTTTACTTGTTATGAATATATCACTACGTTTTACTGTATTATCATCGATTTTAGTTTTTATAGCTTCACCAATTTCCTTTTCATTGCCATATACTGGTGCACAGTCAAAATGCCTGTAGCCCAGGCTGATTGCTGTTTTTACTGCTTCGCAAACTTGTCCGGGTTGTGACTGAAAGTTATATATTTATATACAAATGTATATTTATATATACATATATATGAATTTTTAGCAATTTCCAATGAATAAAGCTTTTTTCACGAAAAGTGACAAAAAGTGGACGAATGCGTGGGTTTTTACGCAGAGGATGCCTTTTTTTTTTGTACTCGTGAGTACAAAAATGGAATAGGGATTTTGAAGAGAATGAATTTATAATTCAATTCAAGGCACTAAAATACTATTCCAGAGTACGATCGATAGAACGGGAAAAAATGAGAATTTGTAGAATTAGTTTTCAATTAATTGCTGATAATTTGGGAAGATGTGCTTTATTTGAGAAATTATCAGAAAAAATTACAGAAAAATTTTATAAAAAAGTTTTATAAAAAAGTTTCATAAAAGTTTTATGAAAATTTCAGAAAAATTCAAAAAAATGCGAAAAACTTTGAAAAATCTCAAATATACACCCAGCAAAAAAATTAAGGGAACGGTAAATTTTGTCAGTTTTTTGCTTGATTTTCAAATGGCTGTAACTTCGCCAAAAATGATCGTATCAGAATTAAAAAAAAATCGTTGGAAAGCTTGAAGTCTCTACTCTTGAAATCTTGAGATGAAAATTTTTTATGACCATTTGTTATAACGAGATAGGAGAGTTGAAAGTGGAAAAATTTTTTTTCTTTTTTTTCCATTTTTAGAACTTGTTCCACGGACTTTAAAAAAATTTTCTCGACTCAACCCTTATAAGGATCATGTAGCCTGGTCTTTCAGCTTCAATTCTTTTTTTTTTTTTCTCTACGACCCTTTGTTGCTGAGATATTGTCGATTGAATCAAAAAACACCCTTTTGTCTTTAATCGTCGATATCTCAGGAACTACTGATCGCACAGCGAGCGGATGATGAGATTCGTAAACTTGAATGAATTTCCTGTAAGATTCTTGCACTATTTGATTGAAAAAAAATTTTCTTCCAATTTTAAAATTGGTTCGAAAAAGTACCAAAAAATTGCGTTTTTTTCCTTTTTTGAAAATTGCCATGCATTTTGCGAATTTTGCGAAAATTGGAAATGTTTCAACGTTTTTCTTTAGTTGAATGTGTGCTGAAACACCCCCTAAATTTTCAAGCCAATCGGTTCGACCGTTTTTTTTTCCCGAACGAACAAAGTTTCAGCAAAAATTAAAGGAACACTTTTTTGTGCCCTAAACACCAATTAATGATGATTAGGGCCGAAAATGTTTTTTATCCGTTATTTTTCCGTGATTTTTCGTGCAAAATTTGTTGAATTCCATCGAAAAATGAGAACAATGAAAAATGAAGAAAAATCAATAAAAAAATCGAAAAAAACAATTTTTTTAAACGAAAAAAATCAAAAAAAAAATTGTTTGATAAAATCTGCTGAGTCACCATCTCTCCAAATCGAATGCGATTCCGGTGTTTTTTTTTTTCATTTTTCAAATTTTTTTCCGAGTTTTCTACTGGTTTTTTGAGAACAGAAATTGATTTTTCCATTGATTTTCAAAAGGAGAGAAAATTCCTAATTTTCCATTGATTAAAAACAAAATTGAATTTTTTATTGATTAAAAAAAAAATCGAATTTTTTATTGATTGATGAAAAACAAAATTTCAATTTTTTTATTGTTTTTTTGTTTTTTTCATTGTTCTCATTTTTCGATGAAATTCAACAAATTTTGCACAAAAAATCACGGAAAAATAATGGAGAAAAAACATTTTCAGCCCTAATCATCATTAATTGGTGTTTACGCACAAAAAAGTGTTCCTTTAATTTTTGCTGAAACTTTGTTCGTTCGGGAAAAAAAAACGGTCAAACCGATTGGCTTGAAAATTTAGGGGGTGTTTCAGCACACATTAAACTAAAGAAAAACGTTGAAACATTTTCAATTTTCGCAAAATTCGCAAAATGCATGGCATTTTCCAAAAAAGGAAAAAAACACAATTTTTTGGTACTTTTTCGAACCAATTTTAAAATTGGAAGAAAATTTTTTTTCAATCGAACAGTGCAAGAATCTTACAGGAAATTCATTCAAGTTTACGAATCTCATCATCCGCTCGCTGTGCGATCAGTAGTTCCTGAGATATCGACGATTAAAGACAAAAGGGTGTTTTTTGATTCAATCGACAATATCTCAGCAACAAAGGGTCGTAGAGAAAAAAAAAAAAAAAGAATTGAAGCTGAAAGACCAGGCTGCATGATCCTTATAAGGGTTGAGTCGAGAAAATTTTTTTAAAGTCCGTGGAACAAGTTCAAAAAATGAAAAAAAAAGAAAAAAAAATTTTCCACTTTCAACTCTCCTATCTCGTTATAACAAATGGTCATAAAAAATTTTCATCTCAAGATTTCAAGAGTAGAGACTTCAAGCTTTCCAACGATTTTTTTTTTATTCTGATACGATCATTTTTGGCGAAGTTACAGCCATTTGAAAATCAAGCAAAAACCTGACAAAATTTACCGTTCCCTTAATTTTTTTGCTGGGTGTATTAGAATAAAACTGATTTTTGAAATATATATGGGCAAAGGAAGGTTGCCGGAGTTTAATTTGAGAAATTATCAGAAAAAAATTCAGAAAAATTTTATAAAAAAGTTTTATAAAAAAGTTTCATAAAAGTTTTATGAAAATTTCAGAAAAATTCAAAAAAAAAAAAAAAAAAAAAAAAAAAAAAAAAAAAAAACTTTGAAAAATCTCAAATATACTAGAATAAAACTGATTTTTGAAATATATATGGACAAAAGAAGGTTGCCGAAGTTTAATTTGAGAAATTATCAGAAAAAATTTCAGAAAAATTTTATAAAAAACTTTCATACATAATGAAAATTGCTTGAAATTAGAGGAAAAATAATTGAGACAGAGAATTTTCAATGGTTGCATTGAAAAGCTGAGGAAATTTTAGATGGGAAGTATGTATTGGAAGTGATTTTTATGAATTCTTTCGAAATTTGATTACTTTGATTTCGAAAATTGTTCTTTTTTCTTAGATATCTCCGGTTCTACATGTCGTAGCCTAAAGATTCTAATTGGAGGTGAAAAGTGCGCTCATTTACCTTCAATAATCGGGTTTCGAATGATATTTTATCGATTTTTAAAGTAGTTGTGAACGAGAAACTGATTCTGATGAAACACATCATAATTCCTTAAAAAATCCATAGAACTCGATTCAAGAATACTTGAATCCACAAAAAATGAGCTCACCTTTCCCCTCCGATTAAAATTCCCAGGCTGCGATTGTTAGAACCAGAGATATCCTCAAAAGAGTAATTTTATTCGAAAAATCGAAAATTTGACCCAAAAAAATTAAATTCTAAAAAAAATCTGAAAAATCAATTTTGACATATATTTCCACCTAAAATTTCCTGAATGCCCATTCTACCCCACTTTATCCCTTAATCCACAAAATACTAAGCAGAATACTATTTTATCAATTCAGTAGTGAAGAGGTAAAACAAGATAAGTCTCTTCTTTTCTCATCGAGTTCTTTGAAAATACCTCAGAAAATGACAGAGAAAGAGCAATTTTGCCCTAAAGCTCTTTTGTGACTCTTGAAAATTCACTACAAAAACAGATGAGTAATATCACTTTATCTCGCTTAATTTCCGAGATATTTCCTGCGAAATGTGCTCAAAGATAAGTCGATTTATCCTGTTTTACCTCTTCACTACTGAATTATTAGCAGTAAAAAACTTTTATCTGTTATTCTAGTGGACTTAGGTAAAATCCTGTTCTCTTCGAAAATAGTTTTCAAATGAGGTAAATATGTACTTTGACGCACCTATTCTGTATCTCATTCAGTCTGTCCAATAAAGAATTAAAATTTAATTTAAATTGCTGTATGAAGGACAGCGAAGTTGGGATAAGACTGTTTGAGTAGGATTTCAAGACAATTTGGATGGAAATTTGGTATAGAACTGGATAGCTTAAGGTTGTACTCTAGTTCGAATTTTTTCACAATTTTTTTAAAAACATTTTTCGAATGTATATACATTTAAGAACATTGTGCAGGTATTACAAAGCAAATTTTGGTGAAATTTTCTTATTATTTCTTGTTAAAAAGAAAATTGTTGTTTAAGGAGGAACAGCAGGTCTCTACGGGGTGAGGCGCACGGGAGGAAACATCAAAGCTTCCGACAGATAGTGCCAATCCCAAATAAATGAAATATCATAATTTAAAAAAATGCTCATATCGCGTAAAAGCTGAGAAATAGTTGATAAATAAAAATTATAACTCTTATAGAGCATCCGTAACAATTAGTTAATCAATTTCTTTACTGAAAGGAATTATTTAAGTAATTATTGAAAATGTATTCCACTTGGCAACGTCGTCTTTCTACGTTTATGAGTTGGTAACAGTTTGGTCGGTAAAACCGCATCTTCATCGATTGAGCTGATACTCTCGGCCAATCAAATGTGTGTTTATAACCTGATAGCGTGAATGTGTCGGTTTTGAAAAATCCGCGCGTTTCTGCCTGCAGTGACGTCACACAACGCTGTTGCCACGTTTTTGCAAATAGCGCCTGTCTTGATTGAAAAATTGACGTTTTTTGAGACATTAATGTAAATTGTGTAAAATTGCGTTGGTGATGAGTTAAAAAAAAAATCACCGGTTGCCATAGTGGAATTACGTTAAATAGAAAAAGATTTACATTTTTTTTTGCGTTCTTTCAATTTTTTTCTCACTTTCAAAAGTATTGGCTCATAGCATCACATGGAAAATGACTGTTTTTCGGAAAATTGTTATTAAAAATTGGTAAGGTGAAACTGACTGAAATTTTAACAATTTGTTGCTCATATACTTAAGTGTCGAGAAAAAAAAATAAAAAACACTAATATTGCGATTCTATTTTCCTGCTGTTTCTCCTTAAAACAAATTGAAACGCGTTTTTCTCTAAACAATGATTTTTCGGACCTCATATCTCATAGACTCGACAGGCAAAAATTATGAAATAATTTTCAAAAATGTCAAAAAATATCGGCATCAATAAAGTAAGTGGTCAATTGCATTTAAGTTCGATGTGAGACTACCTTAAAATATTCAAATAGATCATATTTTATTTT
Source organism: Aleiodes alternator (assembly GCA_963921955.1). NCBI lineage: Eukaryota > Metazoa > Arthropoda > Insecta > Hymenoptera > Braconidae > Aleiodes > Aleiodes alternator. The sequence goes on along the minus strand of OY998115.1, from coordinate 4,869,141 downwards.
TATTACCTTCCAAGTTCCTAATCCGAGAATTGGAGCAGTCTTACCATTATTGAACGTCATTAACGGTACTAAACTCATTATTCAAAGTTTATTGTTTGATTTATTATTATTATTATTATTTTTTTTTTTTTTTAGAAAATGATGTCAACTAGGAGTAAGTTGGTGAGGCACTGATGTTAAAGTTGCAAAGTTTCAGTTACACATATAGTGCTTCATGAGAAATTCAGTATCTGTTCACTCGAATTTCAAACGCCATATCTTATCCTTTTTTGTAAATCGATAGAATAAACAAAGTATATAAACATGCTGCGGTAGAATTTTTTAAAAGATAAAAGACTAGATTAAAAAATATGTGAATACAACACGTGGAAGTGAAAATTTTTGCAGTTTCCTTTCATTTTTTTTTTCTTTCAAAATGAATTTTATTTTTTTTTTTTACAAAGATAAAAATTTGTTTATCTCAAATTTATCGAGAGATATTGTGGTTTTTTTCTTTTTGTTGATTTAGATTGATATTTTCAATGTCATTGTGATTTTCTATTTATGAAGAGGATAATTGATGATTCTTGAGTGTTAGAAGGGAATGTGAAATGGATAATGTGGACTTGGCTCGCACCTGAAAAAAAAATGTATTTTTCAAAAAATGTGAGAATTTTTTGAAATTTTTAATTTTTCCAAAATTTCATTATTTTTCCATTTTTTTTTCAAAAATTCTAAAATTTTGTAAAAATTTTAACATTTGCAATTCTGTTAAAATTCATAGAAATTTGAGATTTCATGAAAAAAATTACAACACAAAATTTTCAAAATATTGAAAAAATGTGAATTTTTCGAAAATTTTGAATTTTTAAAAATTCTTAAAATTTTCTACAATTCTCAAAATTTCTTAAAATTTTTGAATTTATGAAAAAAATTTTAATTCTTGTAATTTTTCAGATTTTAAATATATAATTACTCGAAAATTTCATTACTCACCCGGTCATAGGACAAATGCGACCACCGATATCAAAAGTATCGATATACTCTATGTCTTCCTTATCGACTTGAAAATCGAATACCTGACTGTTCTCGATAATACGTGATTTCGTAACGGATTTAGGTATCACCACATGTCCACGATCAAGCTAGATCCGGATAATTGGAAAAAAAGTTGATAAAATAATTTCACTCTGAAAAAAAGTAGATAGCACATTTCATTTAACTCACTTGGTATCGAATGAGAATTTGGGCAACAGTCTTGCTGTATTTCTTTTCGAGCTTCAGTAATTTTTCATCTTCGAGAAGCTTTGGATCATCAGGTTTGGCCCATGGCCTGTCGGGTGATCCTAATGGGCTGTAAGCTGTGATGACTATGTCCCTCGCTTTACAGAATTCAGTTAACTTCTTTTGTGTGAGATAAGGATGACATTCGATCTGAAACAAAACATTCCATTTAAACAAGAATTCTCAATTAAGGAGTTCGTTTAGGGATATCGAAAAAAGTCGAAAAATTCTGAAAATTTGAGGGAATAATAATCAATAGAATTCTAACAACCCTGATTTTTCTCAAAATTTTCCCCTGATCCGTTTTCGAGAAAAAAAATATTTTATTTTGGAAAATCGTATAACCTCATTCAGCAAAAAAAAAATTATTTATAAATATGTAATCAACATTCGAAGTATAAATGAGTAATGAAATAATTTCTCTATAGGGGGAGGTGGGGCAAAATGGACACATCTAAAATTTTAAACAAATATTATGAAAAATGCTTGAAATTAATAGAAATATTGGCTGTAGATGGTTTTCGATGATTTTATTGGAAAGCTGAGGAAATTTTAGGCGGAAAACATGTGCCGGAATTTATTTTTTTGAATTTTTGGCGATTTTGACTTTTTTGAGCATTTTAGAGGGATAAAACCCTTTCTTTTTTCGATAATCATCAGTTTTTTGAGGATATCTTCGGTTCTATTTGTCGTAGCGTAAACATTCCGATGAGAGGTTAAAGGTGAGATCATTCTCCATCTATTTATCGGATTTTCACTTTGAAAACATCGATTTTTAAGATATTTATGGGTATTTTTGTGGAACAGTTTTGAAAAACAGTTTTTGGCCTATAACTTATCCCAAAAATTGATATTTTTATATCCAAAATCCCATAAATCGATGGGAAATGAGCTCACCTTTCATTTGAGACCAGTCCCGAATTGCTGCAACCAATACAACCAGAGATATTCGCAAAAAACTGCAAATTTTCGAAAAAAGAAGGGCTTTTACCCCTCAAAAATGCCCAAAAATATCGAATTTTCCAAAAAATTAAAAAAAAATACATCTGACACTCGTTTTCTGGCTAGAATTTCCTCAGCTTTTCAATAGAATGATCAAAAAAAATCTATCTGTAACCGTTGCAATACAGTGTCCATTTTGCCCCACTCTCCCCTACTTCAAATATAAATGCTTTAGAGCATTTCAGATGATCCTGGAACATATTCTGGAACATTCTCAAAACTTATGAAACATTCTATAACATTTCAGAACATTCAACAACATCATCGAATCTTCGGGAACATGCTAGAACTCCCCAAACATTCCGGAACAGGAAGTTCCCTCGAAGATCTCACATCTTTTGAGACAGTCTAGAACATACTAGAACATACTACAACAGTTGCTTCACCATTGAACGCAATTGGCTTGAAAGCCATTAGCAATTATTAACAATCATCAAGCTTACGTCTGAAAAATAGTTAACGAATCAAATTTCGGAAAGAATATGGAATGCGCAAGCGAGGTTTGAATTCCCAATAATCCATAACATCAGAACTATAATTTTATGGTAATAAGCAATAACGTCTTAACCAACATTTTTTTCGAAATTTTCTAAACGTCCAATTTGGGTGCAGAAATGCTTGTTAACTGAAATTACACTGTCAAGAATTTTTTGAAGTGAAACTTCTTTGCTGAGGGGGCAACAATTTTCGAGCGTCACGAAAATTCGTCATCGTGTGAGGGGAATAGCTAGATACGTGGTGGGGGGGAGCAGGAGAAGAGGAGAGTGCGTCAGCAGCGATGCCTGACTCTACACTCTATTATTTTTTCTTTTCAATACACGGAGAGAAAAATATGGGAATTTATCTAAATGATTTTTTAAAAAATTACTCAAAATTGTCATTTAAAGGAGGAGTTGTCATGAAACACGACCGAAAAATATCCATGCTCCACCTCATAATTTTTGTTTTTTATTTCTTGAAAAATTGCCATTTCACACTTGGCTTTGGATTAAAATATCTCGAAAACTATGCAAAATTTATCGAGACATGCTGTGAATGAAATTTAAAGGGAAGATTAACGAATAAAATAAGCAAACCTCCGTTTTTTTTTACGACTCGTAGTTATTAAGATATCGATTTTTGAATGAAAAATTCAGAAAGGACGTCCAAGCGCTCATTTATTTGCTATCGGGCCTCCTTCATTGTTTCTGAACTACTCATTCAAAAAATGATATCTCTGAAACTACTGGTCGTAGAAAAACAGCGTTCTGCTTATTGTGTTCGTCAATCTTCCCTCTAAATTTCATTCACAGCATGTCTCGATAAATTTTGCATAGTTTTCGAGATATGTTAATCCAAAGCCAAGTGTAAAATCACCAATGGCTCATGTATAAGAAGTTTCACTTCTGTCGCGTGGGTTCCACGCAGCCTTTTTTTAAATATTAGTTAAGACGTTATCGCTTATAACTGTCCGATTATAAATGTAGTAATATCAATATCAATTATGCCAAAAATATAATACATGTAATAGTATTATATTTGAAACTTTCCAGTTGGTTCATTAGAGAATGAACGTATGTTGACACTCATTTCACCGAAACTAACTCCCATAGTTCCAAACTAAAACTTTCTTCATAGATCTGAGAAATGAATACCATTCACTCCCATGAGACTGTGAGAGTTGATTGGATTGCTGAATAATAGCGGTTTGCACGAACAAACTAAGCTTACATCTATCATATCCATTGATTAAAGTTATCAAAAATAACAAGAAGAAATGGATTTCATACTAACTTGATTTGTGACTGGTTTGACTTTGCAATTCTTCAATAATCTCGTGATTTGCTCCGAATTAAAGTTACTAACTCCAATATTCTTTGTTAATCCTTTGCTCAGGACATTTTCCATGCCTCTCCACGTCTCAAGATAATCAGTATCGCTCAAAATTGGTGTACCATCGGGATGTTTTGGAAGCAATTCATCGCCCTCCTTGAAGGCCATTGGAAAATGAATGAGGTACAAATCCAAATAGTCAATACCAAGATCATTCAGTGTGAGTTTAATTGCGTGCTCAACTAAGTCAATTGTGTGATGTGTATTCCAAACTTTACTTGTAATAAATAGATCATCACGTTCAACAACTCCTTCAGCGATTTTTTCCTTCAATGCTAGACCTACTTCTTTCTCATTTCCGTAAACGTGAGCACAGTCGAAATGTCTGTAGCCAATATCGATTGCGTCTTTAACTGCCTGAGTTACCTCTCCTGGCTTGGACTATTGAATTTCAAGCAATTTTATTGACATTTAATGCAAAGACTGAGTAACTAATATTATTTACATTTACAGCTAGATAATTCAGTAGTGAAGAGGTAAAAGAGGATAAATCGACTTATCTTTAAGGTCATTTCGAAGGAAATATTGAATGAATTTAACTTGAAAAAATGAAACAAGTGGATAATAGGATTGTTTTTCAACTTATATAGCTTTTTCTGCTGATACTTTAGCAATATGCTTACCAATGGAAGCGATACAACTTTTTTCAAACCATTCATCGAAATATCAAATTTTAAAGAAATTCATTAAAACGCCAATAACTTGAGAACTAATTATGTAAATTAGCTCAAAATTGCACAGACATCTAACTGATACAACTCTCGAGATAATATATGAGTAGGGGAAGGTGGGGCAAAATGGACATCAGGGGCAAAATGAACACATCTAAATTTTTAGGCAACTATTATGAAAGACTCTTGGAATATTAATAAGAAAAAAAAAACTCTTGCAATTAATAGAAAAATTGACGGTAGATTGTTTTTGATGATTTCATTGAAAAGCTGAGGAAATTCTGAGCGGGAAATAAGCACTAGAATTAATTTTTTTGAATTTTTCGCGATTTTGACTTTTTTGAGCATTTTAGAGGGGTAAAACTCTTTTTTTGAAAATTTTCAGTTTTTTGAGAATATCTTTGGTTCTATTTATCGTAGCGTGAAAATTTCGATGGGAGGTGAAAGGTGAGATCATTTGCCATCGATTCATGGGGTTTTCAATTTAAAAATATCGATTTTTAAGGCATTTATGGGCATTTTTGTGAAACAGTTTTGTGAAACAGTTTTTGGCCTATAACTATCCCAAAAATTGATATTTTTGAAGTCAAAACCCCATAAATCGATGGGAAATGAGCTCACCTTTCATTTGGGACCAGCTCCAAATTGCCCCGACCAATAGAACCAGAGATATTTACAAAAAAATGAAAATTTTCAAAAGAGGAAAGGTTTTACCCCTCAAAAATGCCTAAAATTATCAAATTTTCAAAAAAAAATCGAAAAAAATACATCTGGCACTGGTTTTCCGGCTAAAATTTCCTCAGCATCCCAATAGAATCATCAAAAAAAATCCATCTCTAACCGTTTCATGACAGTGTCCATTTTGCCCCATTCTCCCCTATAAAGAATATCAGTTGAATAGTTTCCAGAAATTCCAGCAAAAACTGATTTTCAAAAAATGGACATATCTCAAAAAGTACCGATCGAATTCTCTTCAAATGAAGCTTAAAAAATAGACTTCGTCGAGAGAAAGTTTTCCAAAAAATATAAAATTTTTCTATAAAACCATTTTGCTGTAATTGAGACTTTTATGCACACACAGACATACACACACACAGAAATGCGCTAAAAATGGCATATTAATAATAATATAATTAGTATATGTTTAACAGAATTGTGAAATAAAGATGTTTCTTGATGAATATGAGATAATATGCATATAATACGATATATCGCATACAAAAAATCAAGATTTCTCAAAAATTTCAAAATTTGAGATTAAATAGTCTTTTTTTTTCTCATTTATTTCTTAAAAACATCATTTTCTCTCTATTTAGATCATTTGAAGGATCTTCTATCAAAAAAATTACAATCAAAAATTCTGATGATTAAATAGCTTCCATTCGGAGGCAAAAATGACTTACCTTCCAAGTACCCAAGCCAAAGCTCGGGATTTCATTCCCATTGTAAAATTTGATATTCGGAACGTTGAGTGACATTATTATTGAATGCAGAAAAAAAAGCACAAGCTAAATCGTCGAAGTATTCAACTAAAGAGCCGGCCGGCAACTAATAAGCCTACAAATTTCGAACGGCCTTTTTATCAACCCCAATTCAGCATCTCTTTCTCATCTTCGTCTCTTTTTCCCAATTCGGCAACTGAATCTTCCCCACTAAAAACGCATGCGCACAATTTATATTCATGTATTAACATCTACAGCATCAGATCCATTAAGATTGGATGCTGGTTACAAATGATATTGTCATTTTAAACGGGTTGTAACCAGAATGGAAGTTTGAGATTAGCATGGAAAATTACGGAGTACGTTGGAATCAATGCGAGTAAATAGAGATGATGAGAGATGAGATCAGAGACATTCCAGACGGAAGGGATCATTTAATTCAATGTTTCTCTTCTTTGAATTTCATTTGAAACAGTGATGGGTGATTTCCGAAAAAAATCGATTCTTTGAAAATCGAAAAAAAAAAAAATTTTTGGAGAATCTAACAAAATTGATTTTCTGAAAATCGAATTAAATCGATTCTTCGAGAATCGAAAAAAATTATTTTTTCGAGAATCAGAAAAAATCGATTTTTTTGAGAATCGAAAAACAATTGATCTTTCGAGAATAAGGAAAAATCGATTCTTCGAAAATCGAGAGAAATCGATTCTCCGAAAATAAAAACAAAACGATTTTTCGATAAAAAAAATCGTCTCTCCGAAAGTCGAAAAGAATCGATTTTTCGAGAATCGAAAAGAATCGATTCTTCGAGAATCGAAAAAAATCAATTCTTCGAGAATCGAAAAACAATTGATTTTTCGAGAATCGATTAAAATTAAATCTTCGAGAATCCAAAAAAAATCGATTCACCAAGAATCGATCTTTCGGAAAATCGATTTTTTGAAAATCGAACCGAATCGATTCATCGATTTCCATCTTTCGATTTTTTTTAACAAATCGATTCTCAAAAAATCGTATTTTTCGCAATATCGATTCTTTGAGAATCGATTATTTCAAGAGAGAAAATCGAAATGCAGAAATCGATGAATCGATTTTTTTCAATAACAAAAAGAATAACAACATCTCATTTACATCTGATCGATCATTCTCAATATCGATTAATAGATACGATATCTCGCTTCAAATTAGAGACATCACATTTCATTCGATAGATCGATTAATCGAGTTTTTTGGAGTAACCAAAAGCAAATCGATTTTTTAAGAAAAAAATCGATAATACAAGATCGATGAAAAATCGCCAAATATTATGATGATTTGAGCGTGTAAGTGAGAGTGGCCAAAATGGACCTCAGGGGCAAGATGACTCAGGATTTTTTTTTTGAGTGAAGAATTTCATGAAAAAATCTGAAAAAAATTGAGAAGATGCTCCAATATGTGGACATTGTTGATAAATTTTTTTGGATTTTTTTTCGTGGACCCCTACGCTCTAAAAAAAATGCAAAATCATTCTGACTGACAGGCCCATTTTGCCCCTATTTCCTCTATGTTATGAAATATTCATTTCTATCTTTTTAAAAAGGATTAAGTTTATGAATTCATATCTTTCTCAGACTATCAGATATTTGCTGAACAAATCTCATTTCAGAATTAGGTGTACTTATTTCCAGAACAGAGATAATTTAAAATAATAATCATAATACCGATGATAATTATTTCTCAGACTATCTTCATGATAAGCGTCTACTTTAATTACGCCAACAATATCCGGAGAATTTTTTGTCTTTTACATACGGTAAAAATACCGTAATGTTATCGTATTATGACGTAATTGGAAAAAACTACTTGTTTCGATGTAAAATTACCGTCAAAATTTTTTGATGTAACGATACCGTAATTTACTGTAATTTCCATCTATATAGATGATTCAAAAAAAAATTTCCATACTCAAAGAATTACTTTTCAAGTAGTCAATTATATGAGAGTTAGTATTGAAATTGTTTTTTTTTTTTATTAAATTTTTTAAAAGGACAATTATTTAATTTTGTTAATCATTCAATGAGAACAGTTAACCGATTTATTCATTTTTGCCTCCTCAGGATAATCATATTTTCATACATCAATATTTAGAATAATATGTTAGGAACATTAATGATAATAACAACAATTTTATAATTTTTCATTGGCTGTCACTGACTATAAAAAAAGTAACACAAATGATGATCAGAAAGGCTGCGAATTGATTTAAAAAATTAATTCCGTAATTCATCTATATAGATGTAAATTTACCGTTATGTCTCTAAAAATGATAATTACGGTAATTTACTTTGAAAATCAGTGTTTTTACCATTTTTGTTATTTACTGACGTTCGGTAAATTACGGTATTGAAACCGTAAAATTACCGTAAAATTACTGGTATCGTTACCTTTTCACATCTCTACACCAGATATGCTTTCTATACACTGAGAAAAAAAATAGGGGTAAAAACAGTCAAATATTGTGGCAAATGGTCCTTAGCAAATATTTTTTTGTAATAATTCAAGAAATGGTTGAATTTACTGAATTTAGATAATTTAAATAAATGAACTAGTTGAATTTATTGAATTTAGTTAATTCAAATAGATTAAATAGTTAAATTGACTAAATTCAGTAAATTCAACGACTCTTTTCAATTAATTCAACGAAATATTTTCTAAGGACCAATGACATCAATATTTGATTGTTTTTACTATTATTTTTTTCTCAGTGTAATAAGAATTGCCTATGCGTATTCTGTACACCAGTCTTGAGCCTAAATGTGCTCCCAGATATCTAGCTACTGGGATTGGAGTGGTTTCATGTCCATAAGCTCTGAAACCACCCCCTCCCCTTGCTTTAACCGGGCAGCCACTGCCGTCAGTATGAGAACCACATATCAAAATTATTTTTTCCATTTTCAAAAAAGACACCCCTTCAAAACTTGGCCAAAAAAGTAAAATTTTTCATAAAAATTGAGGAAAAAAAAATTTGACACATGTTTTTCGTCTGAAATTTCCTCAGATTTTCAATGGGATCATTAGATAGTTTCAATCTCTAACCATTGAATTGGAGTGCCCATTTTACCCCACCTTTCCCTGAGTAAATTTTCTTGCAACCAACTTCTTTCTTCTTCACTTTATTAGTATGCTTATTCAGCAAAAATTGAAAAAAAAAAATTATGGTCATTAAATTAGCAAACAATTGAAAATTCTTCTGATTGAAACAAAGAAAAACTATCATAAAAGGAATTAAAAAAAAATTTTTTTTTCATCGAAAATTTTTCAGATATTTGCTATTTTTAGTTCCATGGAAAATTTACATGTGCCAGTTAAATTGATTTGGCAGCAGTAAAATTTTCCCTTTCCTTCTCTCTCTCTTTCTCTCTGCATATATTCCGAAACAACCACTACTTTCATATGTGATTGTTGAAGTGGATGTGAATGATTTATGGGTGATTCACACTTCATAAAAATTTCCATCCGGGCATGAGGAACAAAGAGAACCCCCGACAGTAACTAACCAGCAAAAGGGAGAAGCACAAGTAATTTTTGTTGATTAGATACATTGATTGAATAAATCATAGTGAGATGAGAGTAAAGTACTCTTGTTTCCTATACCATGTGAATTACCATAAATTATATAAATCATTGGCGTATGTTTTGTACTGATAGAAGAAAAATTTTGATTTCGTTATAAATTTTATATTTTACATCATGTAATTTGCAATTTGAACTACTTTTTTTTTACAAGATTCTTGTTTTATGGTGATTTTTTTCTTCTGGATTCATCAGTATGGTATTGAGAATGGATAATATTTATGGTCCTTAATTCTGGAAAATTTAGAAATGAGAATATGAAAAATTGAAGATTCTCAAAAAATTGAAAATTTTGAAAAAATTGAAAATTTTGAAAAAATTGAAAATTTTGAAAAAATTAAAAATTCTCGAAAAATTGAAGATTTTGAAAAAATTTAAGATTTTTGAAAAATTTGAGATTTTTGAAAAATTAAAAATTTTGGAAAATTACAGATTTTTGAAAAATTGAAAATTTTAAAAAAATTTAAGATTTTCAGAAAATTGAAAATCTTAGAAAATAAAAGAAGAGTTTCCATTTTTCCAAAAATGAAATAAATAACTTACTCATTGAAACCAGCAACACGTTCTCCAGTTCCGACTGATTCAATTGTGCTCATTTCTTCTGGTGTTAATTCAAAATCGAATATATCAATGTTTTCCTTGATACGTGAGGCAGTCACAGATTTGGGAATCGGTGCAGCTCCTTGTTGAAACTAAAAATTGTGATTGATAAAGATTTTTCGTCCATGAAAGGTGCGTGTGATGAAATACGGTTAAGTTCCTCTATATTTGACCTCGCTGCATATGTGACTGAATTCTCCCTCTATCTTTGACTATTTCCTTCGCGGCTAGATGTGGTGGGGACGATAGGATGTGTCAAAGATACAGAGTGGTAATGGATGGACGAGTCAAATGTAGAGAATGGTTTTGAATGGGCAAGTCAAATATAGAGAATGGTCGTAGACGGACGCATCAAATATAGAGAATGGTTTTGACAGATGAGTCAAATATAGAGAATTGTTCTGAAAGGTAAGTCAAATATAGAGAATGGTCCTGGATGGACGAGTCAAATACAGAGAATGGTCCTGGACGGGCGCATCAAATATAGAGGATGGTTCTGACAGATAAGGCAAATATAGAGAATGGCCCTGGATGGATGAGTCAAATATAGAGAATGGACCTGGACGAACAGGTCAAATGCAGAGAATGGTTCTGAAAGATCGAGTCAAGTATGAAGAATGGTTCTGGACGGACGAGTCAAATATAGAGGATGCCTCTAAGCAGACGAGTCAAGTATAGAGGAATTCCACTGTATTAAATAGGTCTTCACTTACGACATATCTGCAAGCAATTTGGGCCTGTGTCTTCTTGTACTTTCCAGCAATACTCAATACTTTCGGGTCATCCAGAGAATTGCTGATACCCCGACGATTTCCTGGTCTTCCGAGTGGAGAATGGCCAGTGACTGTAATCTCATATTTCTTGCAAAATTCAATTAATTTTGTCTGATTAACATTCACATTGACTTCAATCTGAAATAATTAAAGGGTTCCACCATCATTTGAACTATAGATTTTACTGGAATTGAGTGCAACTTTCGAAATTATACCTGGTTGTTCGCAGGCTTTATTTGAGCTGCCTCTAGGAGTCTCTTTATCTGCTCTGAATTAAAATTACTGATTCCAATGCTTCGCGTGAGACCTTGACGTACACACGCTTCCATTCCTCTCCATGTCTCAAGATAATCAATGTCTGAATACAAATACTCTCCATTTGGGCCCATTGGTAATAAATCATCACCCTCCTATAATGCGAAAATACATTAGGAACAGTAATAGTAGCCTTCCAATGAAGTTGCATCTATTAACATAGCATCGCACGATGCTGCACTAGTCAGTGGTTATCAGGATTGCCAGACGTACCATACTCATGGTATTCATACCATAAATATGCCCATCATACCATGTACCATTCAAATGACTTATGGTACACCAAAAATACCATAATTTGAAAATTCTACTTTTTTTCACGTTACTTTCACAACATTATGCATCATCACCATGTATATTGATCTACATCTAGTCGAAATGGGAAGAAAGTGTTACATTTGAGAGAGTTAGACTAAAAAGAATTTGTGTTGATGGGAACAAATACGTTTTCCATCATTTTACTATGTGAAAATTCATGGAAAAACAGAATTTTTTTCATTTCCCCAGTTTTTGCTATTTTTATTTGATTTCCCACAACATAAAATTTTTAGGCATCTCTATAAAAATTGCAGTCACACGCAGTATATAAAGATGGACACAAACGAGAGCTTGTAACATTGCAATTAGAAATATTTCTGATATTTTCCTTCCATACGATTTTACAACGGAAATTTCTTCATTATCCATTGATACCATAGTTTTTTCGCGGATACCATATTTTCCTTGAGTTTATACCAGAATCGGCTCCCTAGAGTCTGGCAACTTTGGTGGTTATAGTGTCTGATTTGATTCATGCAGTGTTTACACACTAGATAGCGTCTCGAGCTATTTATCTCGTCAAAGCCATTATTTGCATCAATTTATCGCATAAATTGCACAACACGTATTTAGTATGGATTAATACTTCGACGCTGTGTTTCCAGCTTCTTCTTCTTTTTTATGACTCTGATCATTTGATCATCCGGTCGTCTGCGTTTCCAGAGACAAGTCTCAAATTGTTCAGCTTTGTTGCTACATTTTTTTTAGCAGCGGGAAATTTAAAATAGTGTCCCATGACCTGATTCGACGCTGAAAGCTAGCTTCGAACATCTGCATGAGGCCATAAAAACGCGTACCTTTAGTGTCCAATGATTCATGCAAAATAGGCAAAGGGAAAAATCGAAAAAACGTCTCCAGCCTATATATAGTCTATGGAGAGGTTTTTTAGAGGAAGTAATTATCGAGATATGAAGAAGAAAAAATTGGAACATATTGAAAATTAACTGAATTATTATAATTTTGAAAAAAGGACGTTTCAAGTTTCTGGTACGAAAAAAAAAATTCTCATCGTCGAAAAGTGCATAAAACATGTCAAATCGATAATTCAATTTATATTTCACTCTAGAACCTTTATAATAATCATTGAAATTTTCCCATTTTTTAGAGCAAGCAGGTGAATGTGAGCCCTTAAAGTGACTCTCTCGTTAAATTTCCCAGGATTCTTCCATTAAAGTTTCTCGTTGGCTCCCCCACTCTAATTCTCTTGTAGGCCAATGAGAATCACGTTTAAAAGCGGGGAATTTCAAATATAGTGGAGACCGGGGCAAAATGGACCTCCACGACAAAATCTGGGACTAACAATAATTTTTAAAGAGTGAAGGCCTCTTTGGAAAAAATAGAAAAAATTCACCAACATTGTAGACATGTTGGAGCATGTTCTCAATTTTTTTCCGAATTTTCCGTGCAGCCTTTCCTGTCGAAAAAAAAGTCTTGAATTATTTTGATCCGGAGGTCAATTTCGCCCTAGTCTCCCCTACTTTCGGACATACTTTAACATTCTGCGCAATTAACTGCGCAGAGGAGAATGTTCTCCGTGGTAGTGGGGATAAAAATGAAATGAACGTGGCAACTTATTTGGAAGTCTATCATAATTCGCACTTTTGACCCTCTAAAAATTGGTGAAATTCTGTAAATTAAAATCACCTTGAAACCGAATGGCCAGTGAACTAGATACAAATCGATATAATCGATTCCCAAATTTTCCAACGACTTTTTACACATTGGAACCACTTTATCCTCAGCGTGTGTATTACTCCATAATTTTGTGGTGACGAATAAATCCTCTCTTTTCACAGTGCCATCCTTGATTTTGTCTCTAATGGCAGCACCCACTTCCTTTTCATTCTGGTAAAAATATGCTGTGTCTATGTGACGGTATCCAACGTCGATCGCATATTTCACTGCTGCATCAAGCTCCCCCAAAGACTATGAAAAGGAAATATTTCATACATTATTTTTAGTACTATATATTTCAATTTTTAGGCCCAGGTGCATAAAGCTCGATTAGCGCTAATCGTCGATTAGCTGACGGAGTCTGTAGCCATTTTATGCTGTTTTCGACCGTTTTTAAGCACACCGACTTAAATTCCTCCTAATTATGCCAAGTTAACTGACTGAAATTAATCACTTAAAATTAACTTTACATGTCCCTTAACTAAGGCAGCACAGTTGAGTGACTACCGCTAATTGGTGATTAACTTTATGCACCTGGGCCTTAGGTTTTATAAGGTAGAAGTACCAGTTGCGGCCACCTTCGCACCTTTTTGGGCCATTTCAACTTCGAAGTAATAAAAAAAACATTCTTAAAACAGAATAATTTTTTTATAAAATTCTGAAACCTTCATAATAATATGAATTTAACTTATAATGTCATTGTGCTCATAAAATAATCGATATTCGAAATTGGATATAAAGTGGCCGCAAATAGCACAGTGGCCACAAACGGTACTTCTACCCTATATTTTCAAAATCGCGAGAAATGTATAAAAATATTCGAGATAGGTTTTTTTCTGATGATTCCATTGAAAAGTTGAAGAGATTTTTGATGGAAATATGTCGAAAATTATTATTGGTAATTTTGGAAAAATTCGATTTTTCCAGGAAAAATCAGGGAAATTCGAAAAAAATCTCACTTTTACCGGAATATTTCTGATTCTATCAGTCGTAGCGTAAAAATTCCGAATGGAGGTGAAAGGTAAGATGATTTGCCATCGATTTATGTGGTTTTGAAAAAAAAAAAATGATCAATTTTCATTGGTTAACGTAGTACGGCCGATACTGCTCTAATCAGTGGCTATAGTGTCTCTTTGATTCATGTAGTGTTCACACACTAAATAGCGTCTTAAGTGAGTTAGAGAGAGAAAGAAAATATAATAGGACAATATTCATAGTTAAAAAAAAAAAACAATATTCATAGTTATTCACTTATTACTACTATTATATGCTCTGAAGCTGCATTTTCAAGGGTTTAAAATGTTTTATACATAATTTTCCATCATTTTCTTTTTTTTAAATCCAAATCGAGGAAAATCCAAACGAATATCCATATTCGATCAAAATATTAGTTTTCGATTCACCATAAGATTTTTTTCTTTAAATACAATTTGCTCCGAATAATTCGTAAATTCTCATTATTCGCACAACTCCGAAAATTTCAAATTTTGTATTTCCCGCCAATTCGCAATGCCAACAAATGTGAAGTTGGCAGCCTTTTCCCAATCCTCCCTCACTTCAAGCGTGTTCAACAAGTTCGAGCCATTGTTGTCTTCTTCGGCGATTCATTCGATCCCCCTCTCCAACACTCTACTTGTCTTGATTGTCTTCAATCTCAGCATTTGGTGGGGGGAGGGGGGGGGGCAGGGGCTGACCGTTAACCCCACGCCGCAAATTCGAAGTTAATTAATATCTCAAATCGTAGACAATTGTTGCATTTAATAACATACCAGATAAGTGCCAAGCCCAAACATAGGCATACTGTATCCATTCCACAATTTAACTGTTGGAACTGTTTTTTCTGTCATGATTTTCGTATTATTAATTGATCTTTCTTAATACTGACGATATAGATTGGACAAACACTTGGATTATCAACGATCAAGTCACAACTGAATGCATAACAACGAATGTAATAAATAATAATAATAATAATAATAATAATAAGTATGATTGAAGCGGCGATAATAGCACGCGATATCTGGCGGTCATTTCAAAACTAAAATAACTGTCTTCTGCGATTTTTCGAAACGCGGGCAGTTTGATTGGTTATTGTAAAATCAAATTTATATGATTTAAAAATAGATGAAGATAGCAATTAAGTAGCAGAGATGTAAAACGAGATAGGTCGATTTTTTTTTTGAAAATATCTTCAAAAAAATATATGCCTTTCTTGCTCTAAGATGGTTCTGTCGAGAATTTCAAGAGCTGTAGGAATAGATTAAGACTCGAAGGTCGTATCTCCATTAAGGGATGAAAATTTTTATTGAAATTGATTAATTAAAAAAAAAAAAAAAAACAAATACGACCAAAAGATTAAAAGATATTTTGTAAAGCATTGCCAGATCGACACCTCCTTTGTACAAGATCTTGTATCTAAACGAAGTAATAAATAAATAAAAAAATTAATTTTAATTAATTAATTTTAATTAATTAATTTTAATTCATTAATTTTCATTCATTAATTTTAATTCATTAATTTTAATTCATTAATTTTAATTAATTGATTTTAATTTCCTGTAAGGTTCTTGCACTGCTTCATTGAAAAAAAATGATTGCATAAAAATCTCTAGTGGTTTGAAATCCTCAAAAACAAAGTGACATAAGTGCTATGCATAAGCACTTACGCCCCTTTGACTCCAAGACGACGAAATAATTGGGTTTCTTTCTTGCTTCACTAAACACATAAGAAAAAAAAAAAAACAATTTTTTTTCTTTGGTCTTCCGCTATGTCCTTTAGTTACAAGTTTTCACTATTTTGGAAGTTCACATAAAAATATTGCAATTATAATATGTCGTGCACATCCGGGCCTTTCAAACAGCACATAAAGACTTATTGTATTCTTGAATCCAGCTCCATTCTCTTCATATTCCCACGTTTCAAAATTCAATGAATTATGGAGTAATGTCATAAAGGAATTCATTGTTTCCAAATTGAAGTTGAATGGTATTCTTGCAATTTATTTTTGAGGCTGGGTCAACTTCTGGTTTTCAGCCACGAAAAAAACAAAAAAAAATCAGTTTTATTCTAATATATTTGAAATTTTTCGGAAACTTTTATAAAACTTTTATAAAATTTTTCGGAAATTTTTTCTGATAATTTCTCAAATTAAACTCCAACAACCTTCCTTTGCCCATGAAAATTTCAAAAATTGGCTTTATTCTAATATATTTGAATAAAACTGTGAATAGGGACGGAGGATAATCCAGTTTTCAGGATATTTGAAAGAGTATGGTAATTAGTTGTATTTGAAGATTAAAATGTGAGAGAAATTTTAAGGTAGTATCCCAGAGTACAGTCGATAAAACAGAAAAAATGAGGATTTGTAGGTTTTTTTTTACAAATAATTGCTGATAATTCGGGAAAAAAGTGCTTCAATTTACCCGAAAAAGTGGTTAAACTATTCGAAAGTCATATCTTCAGCTTGTGAATATTATTTCTTTTTTCTTGAATTTTTTTTTACATCTATCTCCTATCACATGCATGAGACAGAGAGAGAGGCAAATAGTTACGACTACCTTCTAATTAAAATTTCTCGATAACTATACGGTGAATTGAATATTTTTTTCTTCTATTATTTAGTTAAAATGCTGTTCTCTTCGCCAATTGTTTTTAAATAATGGGTCAATCCTGTGGTTTTCTAGTAATTTCGTTATTTCCGTCCGATTTAGGACGTTTCATCCCCACCAACGCTATTTTCAGTAACTTTGATAATTCATACAGTAGACTCTCAAATAAGTTGCGCCCAATAAAGTTCCACTCTCGTTAAAGATCCCCAGATTTTTCCATTAAAGTTCCTCGTTGGCTCCCCCACTTTGCTTCATTGACGGACCAATCAAATTGAGTTTAAATGCGCGGCATTTTGAATGAGGTTACGTGCACAAGATGTAGTCTAGAATTATACATTTCGCGCATCTAGCTGCGCATAGGAGAGTGTGCCACGGCGCAATCAACTGCGCAGAGGGGACTAATCTACGTGAAAGTGGGGAACGGAACTTTAACGAGCGGTCTGGAACGGACAGGCAGAGTTGCCAGACTCTAGGGAGCCGATTCTGGTATAAACTCAAGGAAAATATGGTATCCGCGAAAAAAACTATGGTATCAATGGATAATGAAGAAATTTCCGTTGTAAAATCGTATGGAAGGAAAATATCAGAAATATTTCTAATTGCAATGTTACAAGCTCTCGTTTGTGTATATCTTTATATACTGCGTGTGACTGCAATTTTTATAGAGATGCCTAAAAATTTTATGTTGGGGGAAATCAAATAAAAATAGCAAAAACTGGGGAAATGAAAAAATTTCTGTTTTTCCATGAATTTTCACATAGTAAAATGGTGGAAGACGTATTTTTTCCCATCAACACAAATTCTTTTTAGTCTAACTCTCTCAAATATAACACTTCCTTCCCATTTCGACTAGATGTAGATCAATATATATGGTGATGATGCATAATGTTGTGAAAGTAACGTGAAAAAAAGTAGAATTTTCAAATTATGGTATTTTTCGTGTACCATAAGTCATTTGAATGGTACATGGTATGATGGGCAATTATATTTCGTGCCTCGTTCTCGAGATTACAATTGTAGTTATCCTCGATGCCACTAGAGGTCACAACGTTTAGAGTCCAAAAACCAAGCTCACGGGTCTCGCATCACGCGCTCGTCATATTCTTTCGTTGTGCACTAGAGGTAACACGCAAGAGTCAATTTTATTATAAAAAATTAACATTGTAAGATATTGAAGAGAAGTTACGGTATCAGTATGAAAAAAAAAAAAAAAAAAAAACAACATCCATGAAGAGGAAGGTAGTTAGTGATAAAGAGGAAGTTTTGGAGAGGAAAATAAAGTTAATGGAAAAACAGTTTCAAGAGTCGCAAGAGCTGATGGCACGAGGCGAGAAAGAAGATGGCGTCGAATTTTCGGGGTCCGAAGACAATGCAGGTAAAAAAAAAAAAAAAAAAAAAAAAAAAAAAAAAAAAGAAAAAAAAAAAAAAAAAAAAAAAAAAAAAAAGAATGGAACGGAGGAAATTAAAAAAAAAAAAAAAAAAGAAATGAAAAAGCTGTTTAACAAAACGACGAGCCCTCACTAGAGGAGGGACATGTCGAATTTATCCTGGTGAGCTTGCACGAGAGGCAAGACAGGCCAGAGTTCAGCTCAATGAGCAAAGAAAATGAAAAAAAAAAAAAAAAAAAAAAAAAAAAAAACTGTTTTAACATAACGACGAGCCCTCACTAGAGGAGGGACATGTCGAATTTATCCTGGTGAGCTTGCACGAGAGGCAAGACAGGCCAGAGTTCAGCTCAATGAGCAAAGAAAATGAAAAATAAATAAATAAATAAATAAATGAAAAATGTAGGTATTATATTGCATATTCATTTCTTCCTGTTTGAAATACATTTGTTTCTGGTTGAAATACAGAGCGACATTTATTAGTTGGCTGTGTGATACAGGGAAATTGCTAGCGAGAGGAAATCCAAAAAGTATTGGGTGACGACCCATCAGAGTCAAAAGCATTAGTTATATCCTTACATGTGTCTTAGAGCAACAGGGGGAAGTACTGGATAGCGAATGGTCTCGATAGAGACGAGATAAAAAAAAAAAAAAAAAAAAGCTTGCTTGCTAAATATTCAAGACCAGAAGGTTTTGATGCACCAATATTAAATGCTGAAACAGCAGCAACACGGTCAGAATCGTCAATCAGACGAGATAAATATATGGCTGAGACGCAAAGATTGGCGGGTGCTGCACTTATGTCTCTGGGGGTCGCATTGTCATGCATTTTACCAGAGAAAGGGAATGAGGTAGAGAAATACATTTCCAGCAGACAGAGTCAAGGAAGGCCATTATCAAACCAGGCCTAGTAAAGTCAATGAGAGAGTTACTGAGTAATGCAAAGACAGATACAGCTTTATTTGGCAAGGATTTAAAAAAAAAAAAAAAAAAAATGCAATAGAGAAATTGAGTCAAAATATTAAAGTACAGCCATTGAAACCCAAAGCACAGAGCTATCGTTCCAACAATCAGAGACCACCAAGACCACCTAGCAATCCGAAATAATTAATAATGTAAATAAAGTGGCATGTAGGTTGAAGAATTTCTTGTATCGGTGGAAAGAGATCACGAGTGATCAGTTCATATTAAATTGTGTGAAGGGTTATAAGATAAGGTTCCATAAAGACGTGGTACAAAATCAAGTCCCCAAAGTATCATTGCATGGTTCACAAATACTTCTTTACAAAAGAGCGATTGATAAATTATTGATGAAAGGGGCCATTGGGCCATGTAAACCGGTAGAAGGATAATTTTTATCGTCTTATTTCCTATTGCCAAAATCGGATGGTAGTTTTAGATTTATGTTAAATCTTAAGAAATTGAATGAGTTTGTTGAATCAAGTCATTTCAAGATGGAGGATGTGAGATCGGCGGCGAGACTAATTTTTTCGAGTTATATGATGGGTTCAATCGATGGAAGATGCAGATTATTTAGTAGCAATCAATGATAATTCTAAGAAATTTTTACGATTCGAGTTTTTGGGGCAATTGTATCAATTTGTTTGTTTGCCATTTGGGCTGTGTACTGCACCATTTGTATTCACGAAACTCCTTAAACCAGTAATGAGACTTTTAAGAAACAGGTTTCACGTCAGTAATTAATCTTGATGACATTCTGTGTATTGAACCTACTGGTTCAAGTTGTGAGAGAAATTTGAAGGAGATAATAAAATTATTAGAATCATTAGGGTTCTTGATAAATTGGAAGAAAACCGTAGTTTTACCCAGCAACAGATGCAGATTTTGGGGTTTGTAATCGATTCCAATGAATTTACGATTGAGTTAACAAAAAAAAAAAAAAAAAAAAAAAAGAGATTAATCAAGCTAGTGGGAGATTTTAGAGAGAAATCAGAAGGTTCGATATTAGAGTTTTCACAATTAATTGGTAAACTGGTGGCAGCATGCCCAGGAGTGGGGTATGGTGGTGCCCACTTAAAGATTTTAGAGAGAGAAAAGATACTATGTCAGAATTATGTCAGTAGAACTATGTCAGCATTATGTCAGAAGGACTTCAATTATGATAATAGTATGAGCTTTCCGAAATTGACTTTACCAGATTTGAAATGGCAAGAGAATATACCGGTTAGTAGAAATAGTATTAAAATCGGGGATTTTGCACTGGTAGTGTTCACGGATGCATCGGATTCAGGATGGGGGGCAGTAGAAGGAGATAAAAAGATCTATGGTTTTTGGAATGAGGAACAAGAAATATGGCATATAAATTTTAAGGAATTATATACAGTAAAATTAGCGTTGGAGAAGCTAGCGGGAAATTCTGATTGTCAGATTTTGCTGAGGATCGATAACACGACAGCAGTTTTCGTATGTTAATGAGATGGGGGGAGTTAAATTCCCCAAATACAATGCTCTAGCGAAATCAATATGAAAATGGGCAGAAGAGAGGAACATTTACTTATATGCAGCATATATAGCATCAAAAGAGAATTGTGAGGCAGATGCATTATCGAGAATCAAAAAGGTAGACACAGAATGGGAATTGAATGATAAGGTTTATGAAATTATTGTACAGAGGTTAGGTAGACCGGAGATTGATTTATTTGCTAGAGGGGAGAATACAAAATGTAGGAATTTCTGTTCTCGGTTCCCGGAACCGGAAGCAACAGAAGTTGATGCCTTCACAGTATCCTGGTCAGGTTTGAACTTTTATGCCTTTCCACCATTTTCATTGATATTGAGAATGTTAGTAAAAATATAGAGAGACAAAGCAGTCAGGTTGGTGGTAGTGCCAGATTGACAAAATCAACCAGAGTATCCACTATTTAAATCATTGCTAGTGGGTGACCCGTTATATTTTAAATCCAGAGTTAATCTCATTATGTCACCTTATAGGGCCAGACAACATCCCAGAGCAGAAAATCTGTCTTTGATGGCAGGGAGAGTATCGGGAAGGCCTTTCTAACAAAGAAAGTGCCACAGGAACCAATTAAAATTGTCTTGGCTTCTATTATGTTGTCAACAATGACCCAGTATCAGTCTGCATTGAAACAGTGGTGGATATATTGCGAAGGAAAAGAGACAGAATTTTTCGCACCTAATCGGGAGAGTGTACTTAGATTTCTCACGAAGAAATTTGAAGAAGGAGCTGCTATATCGCTTGTTTTAAAAGAAAAGATTGGTGAAGATCCCATAATTTGTCGTTTTCTCAGAGGGGCATTTAAATTAAGACCTTCGGTGCCACGATACGAATTCACCTGGGGTGTATCAGTAGTACTAAGTTATTTAGAGGCACTCGGACCAACGAATGATCTATCAATATCAGATTTAACTGAAAAGACTGTTATGTTAATGGCATTATGTACTGCTCATAGAGCTCAAACTTTAACAAGTATAGAGATTAGGAATATAAGACAGAGGAAAGATGGTATGGAAATAAGAATCTCAGCATTGTTAAAGAAATAGGCTCCAGGAAAGCCTCAACCAATTTTGTTAATACCAAAGTTTTGCGAGAAACCAAATTTATGTGTAGCATCAATTCTGACGAGATATTTGAATGTAACGAATAAGTATAGAGGCAATATGCAAAAACTATTCATATCAATAAGAAAGCACTATCGAGAAATCAGTAGTCAGGCGGTTAGTAGATGGTTGAAGTTAGTGTTGAAAAAGAGTGGGGTTGATGTATCGATATTTAAAGGGCATTCCACAAGACAGGTTGCAACTTCAGCAGCATATGGAAAAGGAATAAAGTGGGACACTATTAGACGGGCAGCAGGCTGGTCTGAAGAGTCTAGAATGTTCGCAAGAGTGTACAATTGACCAGTAATACCTTCAGATTACAGTTTTACAGAAGCAGTTGTTCTGTAGAGTTTAAAAAAAAAAAAAAAAAAAAGAGAAAAGAAAAATTTTGCCGAAGTTACTCTAAACAACTACAATTGTAATCTCGAGAACGAGGCACGAAATATAATTGAACGATCAAACGAACTTACCTGAAGTGAAGTTCGATCGCAATTATATGAAGGGCCTCGTTCGAAGAGATTACAACCCCCCCTGAAGAAAGATAACTGTGTTATCTACTCAATCCCTACCCTTGGGAAGCAAAATTTTTAGGTCTACTCTGAAATTATGACGAGCGCGTGATGCGAGACCCGTGAGCTTGGTTTTTGGACTCTAAACGTTGTGACCTCTAGTGGCATCGAGGATAACTACAATTGTAATCTCTTCGAACGAGGCCCTTCATATAATTGCGATCGAACTTCACTTCAGGTAAGTTCGTTTGATCGTTCAAATTTATAGTATGAATACCATGAGTATGGTACGTCTGGCAACCCTGGCGGACAGGGGAACTTATTTGAGAGTCTACTGTATCTCGTAAACTACACGGTCAAAAATTCTGAAAAAATTCAGGAAAATGTAAAAAAATAAAATCTGGAAAATGTCTTTAGGAAAAGGGAAAGAAAAACAGAAATTTACCATTTAGTATGAAAATTGTTGATCACCTGATAACTTTGAAATAAATCATTTGACACGAATACACTAGTAAAACTTTTATACTATCGATTAAGCAATAAATGACGAATAATTAGCATAATACGCTAATTTTTCGTCTAATTCGTTTTTAATACCAGAGAGAAGGTTTTCAATGAGTAAATAATGATTTTTTGGTGTTTTTTTTTCTTTTTCAGATACTTAACTCACCTTTTGTTTGATCATAATACCTTGAATAATTAAATCGAGTGGCTAAATTTTTGGCTAATCAGTTAGCAGAATTAAAGAATAAATAAATAAAAGCCATTAAACAAATAAATTTATTAATAAATTAATTTTTATTAATAAATTTTTAAGAGAATCAAATTCCGGAAAAAATATGTAATGCGCAAGCAGGATTTGAACTCACGATCCTCTGATTATATAATATATTAATTATAATTATATAATATTATAATAATATAATTAATATAATATAATATAATAAATTACTATATAATAATTATAATGATTCTATAATTATTTTGATATTTTTTTATTTGTACATAATTATTACATTATATATTATATATATATATATATGACATGTAATCAGAGGGTCGTGGGTTCATATCCTGCTTGTGCATTACATATTTTTTCCGGAATTTGATTCTCTTAAAAAATATATTAATAAAAAAATAAATTTATTAATAAATTTATTTGTTTAATGGCGAATTTCGCAATTCAGAGTCAAACTTTTTCTCTTTGTTATCTTCCATTTGGAGTTTCGGGGAAAACGGGGATTCCCCCTTTCCCCACAATGTTATAACATGAACATCTAAAAAAAAAAAAAAACTACAAAAAAAGGCGATTAGTATCGATCGATCCTTATCTGACGTTAATATTACATTGAATATCAAAGTTCTAAGGAGAGCCACAATCTCATGTAAACTGAATAATCATAATCCAGTCAATAAATGGATTAATTGATTGTACAAGAAACTCTAATACATAACAGTATTATAAAGCTTTCATAAAATTTTTTCAATTGAAAAATAGGATTTTTTTGAATTACAATGAGTAAAAATGAAATTATGAAAATTTTGAAAATTCAAGGAATACGAAATTTTTCGGATAAATTCAATTTATTATTATTTTTTGCTTGCGGAAGGAAGCTATGCAATCATCCGAATTTTCGATTGTAATTTTTTTAATAGAAGATACTTGAAATGATCTAATTAGAGAGAAAATGATGTTTTTAGGGCATGTCTGTGTGCGTATAAAAAAATTGCGAAAACAAAGCTTCCATTCGGAAGCAAAAATTACAATCGAATATTCTGATAATTACATAGCTTCCATTTGGAAGCAAAAAGAAGACTTTTTCTGTTTTATCTCTCCACTACATAATTATAGGGGAGAGTGGGGCAAAATGGACACTTTTATGAAGCGCTTAGAGATGTATTTTTTTTGATGATTTTATTGAAAAGCTGAGAAAATTTTAGCCGAAAAACAAGTCTCAGATTCATTTTTTTAGATTTTTTTGAAATTTCGATGTTTTTCAGCATTTTTGAAGGGTCAGCCTTTCCTTTCTCGAAAATCCTCAGTTTTTTGCAAATATCTCTGGTTCTATTGGTCGTAGCAATTCGGGGTTGATCTCAAATGAAAGGTGAGCTCATTTCCCATCGATTTATGGGGTTTCGAATCCTAAAATATCAATTTTTGGATTAGTTATAGGCCAAAAATGGTTTTACAAAACTGTTTCACAAAAATGCCCATAAATACCTTGAAAATCGATATTTTTCAATTGAAAACCCTATGAATCGATGGCAAATGATCTCACCTTTCACCTCGATTTGTAATTTTCACTATACGGCAAATAGAACGGAAGATATTCACAAAAAACTGAAAATTTTCAAAAAAAAAAAGGGAGGCTTTTACTCCTCTAAAAGCTCAAAAAAGTCAAAATCACCAAAAATTCGAAAAAATTATACAGCCAATATTCCTATTAATTTCAAAAGTTTTTCATAATATTTGCCTGAAAATTTAGATGTCTCCATTTTACCCCTGATGTCCATTTTGCCCCACTTTCCCCTAATTATCTCTAAATTTTCTATAATCATCAATCAATGTAATCATAACATGATCTTTGACATTCTTCATATTTTCTCATTATTACTCGTGTTATCAAGGTTTCTCTCAACTATCATCTGCACAAGTATTGTCAGTCTTATTTTTTTCGTTTTTTTTATTGTTATTATTATTATTCTTCATTGCGTATACAAAAGTACGTAAATGTTTGTAAAAAAAAAAAATGATAACATTACAAAAATGTTGGAAAATTGGTTTCGAAATTGGCCAGTGATTACAGGAGTAAAAATATTTTGGTAAAATGATGACCTTGTTAAAAAATAATGTGGCTTTTTTTTTTTCATTGCAATTACTTCATGTTTGTTTTATGAAGCAATGTCTTCATTGATAAATTTTATGATTGTATTATGCAATTTTATCTGTTATAATTTGATAGAATTTTTTTTTTTTTTTAATGAATATAGAAAAAAAAAGAAATCTTTTATTTTTCTGGTATTATCAGCAAAATACAATGCATTGAAGCTCGAATTCTGGAAGTTAGCGTTTGATTAAAAAATTTTTATTTTTTGTTTTTTCGAGTGAATTGAATGGATAAAATCGAAAATGGAAAAATTATCATGAATAGGGTATTCCAGTGAATGAACAATATAAAGTTAATGAAAATTAATCATTATGTTTTGATTTTATGCATCAGAAGGAAATTTTGATGACTATTCACTCATAATAATGATTAGGGGAAGATGGGGTAAAACGGGCAATTGTTAGTTTTGGTATTTTATGCTATGGAAATTGTGAGAAATCGATGCAAATATTGGAGATAGATTTTTTCTGATGATTCCATTGAAAAGCTGAGGAAATTTACCATGAAAATCATATGTCAGAAGTTATTTTTTTTAATTTTTCAAAAATTCTTCTGTTTTTTTTGAAAAATTTCAGGTTTTTGGGAATATCTATGGTTCTATTGGTCGTAGCGACCTGGGGTTGATCTTGAATGAAAGGTGAGCTCATTTCCCATCGATTTATGTGGTTTTTAAAAAAATTATCAATTTTTTCAAGTACCTGTAGGGCAAAAACTGATTTTTAGAAAATGGCCTACAAGTATTTGAAAAATTGTTGAAAAAAAATTTGAACCACCTAAATCGATGAGAAATGAGCTCACCTTTCATTTGAGATGAACCCCAGATCGCTACGACCAACAGAACCGGAGATATCGTCGAAATAGTGAATTTTTTCGATTTTCGACAGAAGTGACCCTTCGAAACTTGTCCAAAAACGTAACATTTTCGAAAAATTGAAAAAAATTCATTTGAACACATGTTTTCCATCCAAAATTTTCTCAGCTTTCCAATGCAATCACCAGAAAATCTCTATCTCGAACCGTTCAATTGCAATCTCCATTTTACCCCACCTTCCCCTATAAAATGTTTGTTTTATAAAAAAATTCAAATACTATTACTAAAATACATAATTTAAAAAATTTCTTGTTTTCAAAAATTTCAGTCGGATTCATTTTTATTCTAAAAACTCTGGAAGTCTCTTTATAATTTCAATTATTTGAAGTAAAAAATTTCATGAATTCGATTCATTTTAATTAGATAAATCATGAAAATATGTAATATTGTTTATATAAAGTGAACAATAATTTAAAATTGAATTTTGAAATTATTATAATCATTATTCTCCATATCGGTCATTCACTGGTCATTTAGTGGTCACTAATTGGACGAGTTACCCTATCTCGACTAGAAATTACGAAAAATTCGAAATTCTTTGATGTGTCTCTCATTCTTTTCATCAAAAGGAATTAAAATTAATTAAAAAAAAAAAGAAAAACTCAATATAGAATATAAATCTCTATGTATTTACAATTTCTCAATAATCGATGTTATAAAATAGTATATTAAATTATCGAGAAAAAAATAATAAATTAATAAATAAGAGTAAATAATGTAAAAAATTGATATTGACTTTGTGAAAAATGAAATAATGCTAATGGGCATTTGCATTCTCTCATAGGCACTTTGTTTTCTAAAAATATTATTCTGCATAATTCAGCATAAAATTGTATATATACCTATTTTCTACGAGTATATAAAAATTAATTTTTTTTTTTTTAAGAAAAATCATTTCTTTCACAAACATTCCCAAAAAAAAAAAAAAAACAAAATCAAAGTTTACATTTCGAATATACAATGTGTTTTTTTTTCATCTAATTGCTTATAGCGAGATCTAGGCGAATTACTATGCAATTAAAATTTCACTTTTAATCAGTAAATCGAATTTTTTTTTTTTAAATACTGAAAATTCAATTCAACAAATTTAATAAATATGAATTTTTGTTGAATAATATAAGAAAAAGTGGGGCAAAATGGACGTTTGATTGAAATGGTTGGAGATAAATTTTTTTTTGATGATTCTATTGAAAAACTGAGAAAATTTTGGGTGAAAATAAGTGGCAAAATGATTTTTTTTCGATTTTTTTGGACAATTCGATTTTTTTTGGGAAATATTCGAAGAGTTATTTTTCATTTTTGGGTAAAAATTGATTTTTAAAAATAATATCTCCGGTTCTATTGGTCATAGTGTAAAAATTCTGAATAGAGGGAAGAGATGAAATCATTTGCCATTGATTTATGGGGTTTCCAATCGAAAAATATCGATTTTTAACGAATTTTTAACGTAAATCTGTATTTTTCCCTCTAAGTACCTTAAAAATCCATATTTTTTTAAATTGAAAATCTGTTTAATCGATGGCAAATGATCTTACGATCCATTTACATTCGTAATTTTCACGTAACAACCAATAAAACTGAAGATACTTAAAAAAAAAAAACATAATTTTCCCAAAAAAGGAAAGAAAAAGAGGGATTTTCCCTTCAAATCTCTCCCAAATAATTAAAATTGTCCAGAAATGACTGAAAAATCATTTTTGAAACATGCTGTCCACCGCAAATTTTCTCAATTTTCCAATAAAATGATTAAAAAAAGACATCTCCATTTTTTTCAAATAATTCCGAGTAATTTTCATAAGATAGACACAAAAACTCAAATGTATCTGTTTGAATTTTTACGTAAAAAATTGAAATGAACAATGAAATAATGAAAAAAAAAGTAAATCTTTTTTTTCAAAATCTTTTCTAAAGCTTAATTCCAAAAAAAAGCAATAATTTCAAGTGTTTTTCATAAACATCATAATTCAAATGTGTCCATTTTACCCCAAAATTTTCCAAAAATAAAAAATTTATAGTGCAGTTTCAAGTGTTGGTGCACTTGGACTTCTCGTAACACCAGTAGTATTTGCTGATGGATGTTTTGGTGATTCAGAACGTGCCCTGAATCCAAAATAATGATTATCACTATTTTTAGATGCACTACCAGACAAAAATTCAGCTCTAGCACGTTGATTTCTTGCTCTACGTGATTCAGCATCTGAATAAGTATCATTCGTTACAATTGAATTAAATTCACTATTACTATTGAAATTACGTTTTTGTATTTCACGATAATTTGATATTTTTGGATAATTGACGGTTTTTTGAATCGGTGAAATTGAACACATGTCTAATTGTCTTCTGCTTCTTATTCGTTCATTTGAATTTTGATTATCTGGTGATAATTTCATTGCACGTTCTTCAGCAGCTGTATCCTCGACTATTGTCGATGATAAAACATCACTTCTTGGTGTTTGAAATCTCCATACAGATCTTGGACTTAGTGCACGTACTAATGATGGTGTTTGTAATTGTTGCTGATTACAACGTGATTGATGATGCTGTTGTTGCTGTTGTTGACACTGTTGACGTGATAATTTCAATTGTTCAGCTGCTGATAGCCTGTTTGGTCCAATTTTTGTACTTTGCTGAAGTAGAAGACGCTTGAAGTCCATTCGTGATGTTGGCGAGTTTATTGATGTAGTTGATGGAATCTGAAAATGATTAATTGAATTAATTGAGAGTTGAGAAAAGGATTTTTTCTCAGGGAAAGAAAGGGGCGTATTTTCGAAATACATGGGAAAATGTTATTCATGATGGGACGAACAAAAATGAAGCAATTGAAGCAACGAAAGGTGGTGATTGCCAATGTGAAGCTTGAATAGAACGTATGTTCGGCACTTACGCCTTTTTCTTATTGGTTTTTTTTTGGTTTCATCTCCCGGAAGTTCATGATACCAAAAGGCCGTATCTTCTAAATATACGCCCTTTTGTTATTAATAATGTTAGAAAATTTGCGAAATTTTGTGAGAGTTTATAGCAACAAAAACGCGTATTTTCAGTACATACGCCCCTTTGTTATTAGTAATTTCTCCAATTGTCCCGTATCTTTTAGCAATAGATAATAACAAAAGGGCGTATCACCGGCACTTATGCCCTTTTGTTATTAATAATTTTTTTTTTTTTCAAATTTTCAATTCACTTTGAAATTTTATAATAACAAAAAAGGGCGTATGTACAGGAGATATGCCACCTTTGTGTCATTAAAAAATCCGTGCATGATGCTTCAAATTGGAAAAAAATCAAATAAAATCAAAAATACGTATTCACTGAAAATACGTTTTTTTGTTATTATCAAATTCCATATGAAAAATCATGGATTGAGGAAAAAAATTAAAAATAAAAAGGGCGTATATGCAGAAGATACGTCTTTTTGTTATTAACAACGTCATCTAACAAATTGCAAAATCCAAGGAATATTCAGAATCAAATAGGCGAATGTGAGGGAGATACGCCTCTTTTATACCAAGTAGCTTGGACATACGCCTATTTGTTACTCAAAAAGAAAAAAAAACTGTAAATCATCGAAAAAAAAGAGAATATCCTTAAAATCGATTGGAAAAAGACAATTACGTCTTTTTTTTGTTATTTGAGGGGTAATACCACTGCAGAATTTTCGAAAAAATCGCTGAAATCCATTATTTCACATGAAATTTCGAATTTTTCCCAAGGCATTTCTTCATATTCATAGTCCAAGTGAAAACTTCAATCGTGTTTTTATCGTAACATGATTTTTCAAATTGGCACACAGCATAACTTCAATAATTTTCATTATTTTTATTTGAATTTTCCACAGCATCTTGAAAACAATATTTCGAACAGTAATACGTAGAGGATTTTCGAAAAAATTGATTTGCACATTTTTTATTGATAAAAAATTGCCGTTTTTTTTGGCCGAAATTTGAATTTTTTTCATTCAAATAGTCACCAATCCCACAAAAAAAACGATATTTTCGAAATTTCCTACGTATTTATGTAGCTATATATATCTAGACTGAGACAATAATTTTTTTCATTCAATTGAAATTTGCACCACTTACACCTCGCAAAAATGGCTCTTGTCTCGTCACTTTTTCATATTTTTCGATGATTTTTTGATTTTCTGAAGACTCAAATATATGCTCAATCACTCCCTCAAATAGGGGAAGGTGGGGCAAAATGGATATCAGGGGTAAAATGGGCACATCTGAATTTTTAGGCAAATATTATGAAAAACTCTTGAAATCGATAGAAATATTGACTGTAGATGGTTTTCGATGACCCCATTGGAAAGCTGAGGAAATTTTGGTCGGGAAATGAGTGCTGGCATTGATTTTTTTGAATTTTTTGAGATTTTGACTTTTTGGAGCACTTTAGAGGGGTAAAACCCTTCTTTTTTTGAGAATTTTCAGTTTTTTGAGAATATTTTCGGTTCTGTCTGTCGTAGCGTAAAAATTTCAATGGGAGGTGAAAGATGAGATCATTTGCCATCGATTCATAGGGTTTTCAATTCGAAAATATCGATTTTTAAGGTTTTTATGGGGATTTTTGTGAAATAGTTTCGTGAAACAATTTTTGGCCTATAATTATCCCAAAAATTGATATTAGTAATTGAAAACACCATAAATCGATGGAAAATGAGCTCACCTTTCATTCAAGACTCACCCTGAATTGCTACGACCAATAGAACCAGAGATATTTGCAAAAAACTGAAAATTTTCAAAAAAAGAAAGGATTTTCCCCATCAAAAATGCCAAAAAATATAGAATTTTCCAAAAAAATCGAAAAAAATCCATCTGACACTCATTTTCCAGCTAAAATTCCCTCAGCTTT
Source organism: Aleiodes alternator (assembly GCA_963921955.1). Lineage (NCBI taxonomy): Eukaryota > Metazoa > Arthropoda > Insecta > Hymenoptera > Braconidae > Aleiodes > Aleiodes alternator. The sequence continues at coordinate 4,837,907 of OY998115.1, read as the reverse complement.
TCAATAGAATCATCAAAAAAAATCCATCTCTAACCGTTTTATAACAGTGCCCATTTTGCCCCACTCTCCTCTATCATTATTTTATTGCCACTTTTTTTAATAAAAATACAAAAAATTGCCAAAAAAACGCAAATAGTGGTGTTACCCCTCAAGAAGAAAAGTGAAATAGGCACTTACGCCCTTTTTCTTCTAGTCCATCAAAATAATCAGCATTGACTCACCTCAGGTACATTTTGAGACTCTGGACTCCAACTGTGTCTCGTACCCGTTTGATTCAAGCCTCTGTCTAAACTACACGTATTATTAGACAAAACTTCATTATCATTTCGTATATTCAATTTTCTCTTTGATTTATGAATGGCTGTGAATAATTCCTCATTTGACATTGTACTTTTTCCAGGTGACAATAGAAGATTTGTCGGTGTAGCTCTACCAGAGGATGAGGCAACAGATGCTGTATCACTGTTTGAGTCTTTTGTAGCGAGACTTGGAGTTGAATGGGCACATGGTGTACCAGCAAGTGTTGATAATCGTTGGGCAACAGTTGGATTTGATCGTGCTGATGGTTTACTTGTGATTGGCGATACATTGGGATGATTTGGACCGTCAGTTGATGATTTTTCATGGGACTCGTGGGGAGATGAGGCGAAAAATCGGTAACCAAGGGCACTCAATCCGAGAGGTGCGAAAAATCTGGAAATAAAAGGGGTTTAAGTGATTTTTCAGGTAAATTTTATGGAAAAAACAAATATACATAGGGGAGAGTGGGGCACAATGGACCCTCCTAGTAACATGATTGAGGAATTTTTTTTGGAATGAAGGACTCGACGAAAAAATCGGAAAAAATTTGAGAAAATCCTACAACATATGTTTATTGTTTGTGAATTTTTTCAAATTTTTTGAAGCAACCGCTGCTTTTTAAAAAAATCTCGAGTCTTCTCACCTTTTAGGGGTAAAATGGACACATCTAAATTTTTAGGCAAATATCATGGGAAGCTGTTGAAAATTATAGAAATATTGGCGGCAGATGATTTTTGATGATTTCATTGGGAAGCTGAGGAAATTTTAAGCGGGAAAAAAGTGCTGGAATTAATTTTTGCTCAATTTTGACTTTTTTGAGTATTTTTAAGGGGTAAAATCCTTCGTTTTTTGGGAAATTTTCAGTTTTTTGAGAATATCTGCGATTTTATTTGTCGTAGCGTAGAAATTTTGATGGGAGGTGAAAGATGCGATCGATTGCCATCGATTTATAGGGTTTTCAATTGAAATATATCGATTTTTGAGGTATTTATGGGCATTCTTGTGGAACAGCTTTGTGAAACAGTTTTTGGCCCATAAATATCCTGAAAATTGATATTTTTCAATTAAAAATACCATAAATCGATGGAAAATGAGCTCACCTTTCATTTGAGACCAGTCCCAAATTGCTACGACCAATAAAATCAGAGATATTTGAAAAAAACTGAAAATTTTCGAAAAAGGAAAGGCTTTTTTTAGAAATTATCAGAAAAAATTTTGGAAAAATTTTATAAAAAGTTTTATAAAAAAAAATTCATGAAAATTTCCGCGAAATTCTGAAAAATCTCAAATATATTAGAATAAAATTGTTTTTTTTTTTACCCCTCAAAAATGTCGAAAAATATCGAATTTTCAAAAAAAAATGAGAAATTTCCTCAGCTTCTCGATAGAATCATCCAAAAAAATCCATCTCTAACCGTTTCATTATAGTGTCCATTTTGCCCCACTCTCCCCTATGTTAATGATAATTGTGAAATGAGGAAAAAAAGCACAATATCGTTTTTAAATTATTATACTGGCTCGTAAACTCTCTTTGTAAAAGGCTGTATTGAAAAAAGTGAATAAAATTGAATTGAAATTAATTTTTTATGATTAATTGTTTTATGGGGACTTTGTAGGGAAAGGTGGGGTAAAATGGGTATTTTGATTTGAGATAGAGATTTTCTGATGATTCCATTGGAAAGCTGAGAAAATTTTGGGTAAAAAACATGTGTTTTTTAAATTTTTTTTCAATTTTTCGAAAATTTTACGTTTTTGAACGAGTTTCGAAGGGTCACTTCTTTCGAAAATCGAAAAAATTCACTATTTCGACGATATCTCCGGTTCTGTTAGTCGTAGCGACCTGAGGTTTATCTCAAATGAAAGGTGAGCTCATTTCTCATCGATTTATGTGGTTCAAATTTTTTTTCATCAATTTTTCAAATACTTGTAGGCCATTTTCTGAAAATCAGTTTTTGCCCTACAAGTACTTGAAAAAATTGATAATTTTTTTTAAAGCCCCATAAATCCATGGGAAATGAGCTCACCTTTCATTCAAGATCAACCCCAGGTCGCTACGACCAATAGAACCATAGATATTCCCGAAAACCTGAAATTTTTCGAAAAACAGAAGAATTTCATCTTCAAATCTTTCGAAAAAAAATGAAATTTTGGAAAAATTCAAAAAAATAACTTCTGACATATGATTTTCATGGTAAATTTCCTCAGCTTTTCAATGGAATCATCAGAAAAAACCTATCTCCAATATTTTCACGAATTTCTCGTAATTTCCATCCTATAAAATACCAAAACAAGTGCCCGTTTTGCCCCAGATTCCCTCTAAAAAAACGAAATTACAATGATTTATTACCTATTTCGTGAATCAACTGGAGCTGATAGTTGCTGTGTATTTTGCTGCAAACTTTTACGATCCACTACTGAATTGTCTTGTTGTTTGCCAAGTCCTCTCGTAATGTCTGGTGTAACACAACGAATTGGATCTCTCATGTCCCCTGGAGATTTTCGATTTGGCAGTGTATAATATTGATTTGGCATAAAAACTGGTTTTCTACCAATAAAATGACGTGGATCGTGGGATATACGATGATGTGATATATTGTTGTGTGAGTGCAAATGTTTCGGCTCTTGTGTATTTCTATCAATTGATTTATTTATATCGTCCTGGTGTAATCGCCATTCCTGTGGTTGGGGTGGTAAAATATATGGGGGCGGTGGAAATTGGGGAATTCCCTGAGATGGTGTTGAGTCCGAGGAAAAGACCAGCAACGCATTATCTGTAACAATGGAAAAAAAAGAAAAAAAAATTAAATTTGAGTAAAAAAAAATAGAATTTTTTTTTTTTCAATTACTAAAATAAAAAAAAATTTAATTGACAAAATTTTTAAATAATTACAAAAAAATAATTAATTTTTTTTTTTTAATTTGTATTTTTCAAATTTTTAGCAGATAATTATTAATGATTTTCTTGAAATTTTTTTTTTTTAAAGCCCAGAAAAAAATGCGAAAAAGCAAACATTCGTTTTGTGATTCAAGCCCATTTTTTTAAATTAAAAAAAAAATGATTTAAGATACTCACCCAAGTGCTGAGTCAAGATAACATGTGATTATTGAGCATACCCAATTAAAGTGCATTACATTGATGATTAATTCACACACATGTAAATCAGTGGTAAACTATTTTTTGTGAAAAACAACTAGTGCAATGCATGTTAGGGGAAGTTGGGGTAAAATGGACACGTGTTAGTTTTGGTATTTTATGCAATGAAAATTGGGTGAAATCGATGGAAATATTGGAGATAGATTTTTTCTGATGATTCCATTGAAAAGCTGAGAAAATTTACCATGAAAATCATATGTCAGAAGTTATTTTTTTGAATTTTTCCAAAATTTCATTTTTTTTTTCGAAAAATTTGAAGATGAAATTCTTCTGTTTTTCGAAAAATTTCAGGTTTTTGGGAATATCTATGGTTCTATTGGTCGTAGCGACCTGGGGTTGATCTTGAATGAAAGGTGAGCTCATTTCCCATTGATTTATGGGGTTTTAAAAAAAATTATCAATTTTTTCAAGTACTTATAGGGCAAAAACTGATTTTCAGAAAATGGCCTACAAGTATTTGAAAAATTGATGAAAAAAAAATTTGAACCACATGAATCGATGAGAAATGAGCTCACCTTTCATTTGAGATGAACCCCAGGTCGCTACGACCAACAGAACCGGAGATATCGTCGAAATAGTGAATTTTTTCGATTTTCGAAAGAAGTGACCCTTCGAAACTCGTCCAAAAACGTAAAATTTTCGAAAAATTGAAAAAAAATAAAAAAAACACATGTTTTTTACCCAAAATTTTCTCAGCTTTCCAATGGAATCATCAGAAAATCTCTATCTCGAACCGTTCAATTACAATGTCCATTTTACTCCACCTTCCCCTATTATATACAAATGAGTGATTTTTTTGGTCCATGAATTTTTTTTTTATGGTGGAGGTGCAGTGGTGGATGATACAAAAACAAATGAGAATAAAAAAAAAGTGCAGATGCAAAATTTCGGTAAAAAAAATTCTATTAACATACAAAGTGAACAGTTATCGTGAAAAAAAAAAGAAATAAAATGTTTAAACACAAAAAAAAAAAAAAATTGTGAATAGTAACATAATTATAAATCTATGGGAAAATATCGAATGTTTGATAAATGAAGAGACTAATGAACGATGCAATTTAAGCAATGAGTGAGCAAAAATAAAATCGTGCAGTTAAAAAAAAAGATGCAAATGCCAAAAAAAAAAATCGAAGTAAAAAACGAAAATTTAAAAATTTAATTAAATTTATAAATTTCGATTTTTCTATCAACATTCGAAATTTTTCCCACAGATTTCCCATTTTTTTGTTTTTACATTAAAAAATATTTACAAGGCTCATACAAGCAATTAAAAATGACAATTCTATGACAAAAACGATTTACAACAACAAAAAAAAAAAAAGTAATAACTACGTGATGATAAAAAAAAAATTATGAAATAATTTTTTTTAATAATTTATACAAGTCTTTAAAAAAAAAATGAAAAAACATTTACAATTTATACACACAAACACGATTTTGTGAGTGTGTGCGTGTATGTGTGAGCTTGCCTTATACCCCAGGCTGCAAGAATGCGTCCAGTATTAGTGAAAGCAATTTTAAATAATTAATTAAAAAAAATTTGAATAATGTAAAAAACATTTTTTTTTTAATTATGAAAATTAAAAAAATTTAATATCTATAATTTCTGTAAACGTTAGTCACTGTTAGTCAATTATTAGACGCATACTCACAGCATGAGACCAGCAAGCTTTTTTTTTAAATTTAATAAATATATATATATATGTATATGTTTTTTTTTTTAATTTTAAATTCAATGATTTCAAAATTTAATGTCATGCCCATTAATTTACCTGAATTATCGAAAATTGATTTCATTAAAACTGATTTTTTTAAATAATTCAGTTTTAATTGATAAATAAATAATTTTTTTTTTTCATTGATTTATTTAATTTTTACAATTAATTTTATGAAACTGAAAATAGCAGACATTTGACAATTTTCAGTATTTTTTTTGCTCTTTTAATAAATAAATTTAATAAAAAAAATGAAAAATGCAAATGTGGAAAATTCGAAAAATTATAAATTCGAATTTCTTAATTTTTTTTCCTTTTAAATTTAATAAAAAAATAATAATAATTTTTTGAAAAAAAAAAAATTGAACAATTTTTTTATAATAATATTCGAAAAAAAAATTGTCACATGTCTGCTAATTTCATTATCACTGAATTTTCATGAATTATTGATATTTTAATTTCACGTGGATACATTTTTAATATTTTATTTAAAAAAAAAAAAATGATGTATTTACGAGTTTATGCAACATTGATCTTTGAAGACTTTTTCTGAGTCACTGAGAATGAGGTCAAAAGTGAGAATTATTAATCCATTAATCATCGATGATATGTATATTTGATCGACGTAAATCATTTTTATTAATTTTCATAATTTCTATTTATTTAATGATAAAAATCGCAAATCAGCATGAAGTCACTGGTAGATTAGAGGACATCTGTTATAAACAAGTGTCAATCATTTGTATTTTAATCAGAATAATTTTTGACCCAGGGGGGGAGGAGGGGGGGAGGGGGAGGGTATGACACTGTTGTGAATTTTTGATTAATTTAAAATTACTCAATTTTTAAATTTATGCAATTTGAATGAGAAAACATTGTACAATGTAATGAACGTCATGACGAATGGAAAAGTACTGTGCAGATAAAATTTTCCCATTTAAATGTGAATTTATTGATGTTTTTATTTTTTTTTAATTTAAGGTAGTACATCAGAGTACAGTCAATGAAACAGCAAAAAAAATGAGGATTTTTAGGTTTTTTACCAATTAATTGCTGATAATTCGGGGAAAAAGTGCTTCAATTTACCCGAAAAAAGTGATTAAACTATTCGAAAGTCATATTTTCAGCTTGTGAATATAATTTTATTTTTTCGATTTTTTTTTGCATTCATCTCCTATTACATGCATGAGATAGAGAGAGAGGGAAATAGTTACGACTACCTTTTAATTAAAATTTCTTTCTGTTTGTTAGAATGATTTGAGATTTTTTAGAGAATAGGCAGCTCTATGGAAAAATATGAAAAAATTACACAAAAATATAAACATATTGAAGCATCTTCTCAAATTTTTTCAGATTTTTCCTTCATGTCTTTAACATAGAAAAAAAATCCTGAATTATGTAGTTGCAGAGGTCCATTTTATCCCTTTCTCCCCTATATATTATGTATAACAAAGAAAAATATATATATATATATGTATATATTTTTTCATTTAAAAAAAGTAGGGGTGTGCAAATTGTAAATGAATCGAATTGAATTGAATAATATCATTCAATTCGAAATTCGATTTGAATATTCGAAAGATGAATTATTCGATCAATTCGAAATATTTGTAGAATTTGAAATACTAGTAGAATTCAAATCATTCGAAATATTCGAATAATTTGAAAAATTCGAATAATTTAAATAATTCGAAAAATTCAAATAATTCGAAAAATTCAAATAATTTGAAATATTCAAATAATTCAAAAAATTCAAATAATTCAAAAAATTCAAATAATTTAAAAAATTCAAATAATTCGAAAAATTCAAATAATTCAAAAAATTCAAATAATTCGAAAAATTCAAATAATTCGAAAAATTCAAATAATTCGAAAAATTCAAATAATTCAAAAAATTCAAATAATTCGAAAAATTCAAATAATTTTAAAAATTCGAATAATTCGAAAAATTCAAATAATTCAAAAAATTCAAATAATTCGAAAAATTTAAATAATTCGAAAAATTCAAATAATTTTAAAAATTCAAATAATTCGAAAAATTCAAATAATTCAAAAAATTCTAATAATTTGAAAAATTCAAATGATTCGAAAATTCGAATAATTTTGATATTTAAATTATTCGAATTATTCGAATATTCGAATAATTCAAATATTCGAGAATTTGATTCATTTTCAAATTGAATTATTCAAATTCAATTCACACTGAATAATTCAAAACTTCGAAAATTCGCACACCCCTAAAAAAAAAGGTGCACTTAGTGCAGAAAATCAGTTTTTTCAGTATCACAAAATTATTCCCAATGATTGAAAGGCAAATATGTCTCTCAACACATCTATTAAAGTTTTTTTTTCAAGAAAAAATTGGATTGTCCTGCAACAACAAATTTAAACAAAATTTTCGAATATCAAAGTAACTTACGAGGTCTTCGCGTTGCTAAGAACAACAGATGTCTAGCCAGCATCTTCCTTTTTTCACAAATAACGAGAAAAAAAATGGGCAAAAGAACGTAAAAAACAGGCAAAAACTTTCTTTATCCTAAAACGTGGAATGTTCGATTACTGGCAACTTTCGGCGACTGTCTGTCTGCAGAAACGTGCTTTCCACTTGTTTAATCCCCCCCTCCCCCCTCTCTTCATTAACTTATGGGGCTCGTTATCTTATATTCTCCCGAGTGGCCTTCGAATAAACAAACTCCCAGTAATTTCCATGCATTACAATTCGAATTGAGATAACAATGCCTCACGTGAAGCACAGAGCAAAAAAAAAATGAGAAAAACGAAAGAAAAAAAAGAGTCTTTATCACAATAAAAAGGCAATTACTCGTGTAAGCCCTGACAATACCGAATGATTGAGTGAACAAACACGAGAAATGGATTCGAGATGAATTGGCAAGTGTTCAATGTCAACTGAACAGACTCCACTTGAGAATCACGAATATATATAGGAGAGAGTGGGGCAAAATGGACCTAGAAGATGAGATGATTCGAGTTTTTTTTTTTCAAAAAAGCAGCGGTTCCTCCAAAAAATCTGAAAAAATTTACAAACAATATAGATATGTTGGAGGATTTTCTCAAATTTTTTCAGATTTTTTCATCGACTCCTTCATTCCGAAAAAAAAATCCTCAATCATGTTGCTATGAGGAGCCATTTTGCCCCACTGTTTCCTAGGCAATTTGCTGGTTTCTATAGCGAATATGGGGAAACTCTTTCGACTGTACTGATCAATTGGGAAAAAAGAAGGAAAAAAAAGTGGGGATATGGGAAAAATTTCCTCTACAATTTCAAACATATATATATATATCTGGTAATCACATGGGATAAACATCGGGGAAAACTGACGCAACTCGGACGATTATTGAGCCATTGGCTATTTAATGCAGCTGATAAGTGATAAAGGAAGGTCGGTTCACATGACATGACTGGGTGGGGTCTATTTTTATTTTTTTTATTATTTTATTTTTATTTTCTTTATTTACCCCTTTTTGTGGACAAATGAATTGTTGTATTTTGCTTGAGCAATGTGCATTGACCCCCACGAAATGAAAATTTCTCATGATAAATTGTATTTTATCTACCTACTTGTAGTTACTATTGTTTGTTGATTTATTGTTGAGTAGAAATGGATTTTATCGCTTTTTTTTTTCTGAGAAAATTTAGGGGAAAATGAGAATTTTTAGAATTTTTTCAGTTTTTTTTTGAAATATCTCAGGTTTTCTTGGTCGTAGAGCAGAAATTTTGATTCGAGGGGAAAAATGAGATCATTTGCCATCGATTTATGGGGTTTTCAATTGAAAATCATCGATTTTTGAAGGATTTATGAAGCAAAAAGTGATTTTCGAAGAATGGTGCATTAATTTGTGGATGAAAAAATCGATTTTGAGAGTTTCTATAGGAGATTTTTATTAATTAATTCTATGGAGAATTCTATGGTGCCCATGTAAAAAAACCGTAGAGAGAATTTCTATAGATTTATTTTATAAAAAAGCTTATAGCGCGATTTTTCTTATAGAATTCTCCCGTATAAATTTTCTATATAGGGGAGAGTGGGGCAAAATGGACACTGTAATGAAGCGGTTAGAGATGGATTTTTTTTGATGATTCTATTGAAAAGCTGAGGAAATTTTAGCTGGAAAATGAGTGTCAGATGGATTTTTTTCGATTTTTTTGAAAATTCTATATTTTTTGGCATTTTTGAGGGGTAAAATCCTTTCTTTTTTTGAAAATTTGCAGTTTTTTGGAAATATCTCTAGTTCTATTGGTCGTAGAAATTCGGGGTTGGTCTTAAATGAAAGGTGAGCTCATTTCCCATCGATTTATGGGGGTTTGAATTCAAAAATATCAATTTTTCGGATACTTATAGGCCAAAAACTGTTTCACCAAACTGTTCCACAAAAATACCCATAAATACCTTAAAAATCGATATTTTTAAATTGAAAACCCCATGAATCGATGGCAAATGATCTCACCTTTCACCTCCCATCGGAATTTTTATGCTACGACAGACAGAACCGAAGATATTCTCAAAAAACTGAAAATTTTCAAAAAAAAAAAAGGGTTTTCCCTCTTTAAAATGCTCAAAAGAGTCAAAATCGCCAAAAATTCAAAAAAATTAATTCCGACACTCATTATCCGCCTAAAATTTCCTCAGCTTTCCAATGAAATCATCAAAAAAAAAATATACCACCAATATTTCTATCAATTTCAAGAGTTTTCCATGATATTTGCCTAAAAATTTTGATGTGTCCATTTTGCCCCACCTTCCTCTATATTATTCTTTTTAAATCCGACCAGAAAAGAGTGAAATTTTTAAATTCCATAAAAATTTGTATTTTCTCTGAAAAAGTGGAATTTTCAAAAAATTATCAAAAATGATTTTTTACATGTTTTCCACCGAAAATTTTTGAAGCATCAGAAATTTTTTACTTTTTTCTTTATGAAATTTTTGAAATTTTTGATCTGTTCAATGCAATTATCGAAAAAAAACGTATCAAATATTTTTCCAAATTTCTCAAAATTTTCATTGCATAATGCAAAAACAAAAAAAGTATCCATTTTCCTAACTTCTAAATTTCCAATTTAAATATTCAGATTTATTCTCCATTTCTACCAAATATCCGTATTATTACTGGAGTATTTGAGTACACGTGCTGGTTCTATATCCTGTGCACGTGGTCTAGGACTGGCTGCTATTGTAACCCGTGAATTTCCATTAATCCAAATTTTATCAGTGCCATTACTATTGTGCTCATGTATTGCTGGACTAGCTACACACTCCGGATAATTAATACGTTCCTTCAACAAATCTTCTCTCAACTCTTCAGAAGCTGTTCTAATGATTTTCGTTGATCTATCAGTGCACGATATTTTTTTGATAAACATTATCGGACTATTAGCCATTCTATAGCTTTCACTTCGTTTAATTTTACGTTCTCCCATTGATGCAGAATTTTCATGATTATCAATCAATACATTATCATCATGATTAGAATTACTAAAACTACAATCAGGCGAAAAATCAATATTCGAAATTAATAATTTACGTGTTAATTTTGGTGTATTACCACTAATACGTAATTTATCAGGAAAATAATTATTTTCTTTAGTATTAAATGTATCCACATGATTATTACCTAATTTATCATCATAATCACACATATCTGAGATCAATGTACTCAGTAAATTTTGCCTTTTACATTCATTTAAATCGATGCAATCAGTTGACTCATGTACGCCACTATGTTCCATCCTCTTACCTTCCTCGTTCTGCATGTTGACATAAGCACCACGTGTTTGTTTTTGTTCACGTTCAGCTCTTTCAATAGCACGTTCTGGGCTCTTTCCAGCACGTATTACTAGTTTACCAGTACGTGTAACTGGTACATGCTCTTGATGATTTTTTTTTGTTGATACAGCACGTATTTGGGGTTGAGCACGTCTGAACATTGGGGAAGCTGCAGGCGATGCTGCTGTCCCTGTCTCTTTCACAAATGGACCTAATTGATAATACGTAGAAAAACAAGTGATTAATGAAAGGAGAAAAGGGAATAGGGGTAAAAAAAAATAGCTTAGGGGAAGGTGGGGCAAAATGAACATCAGGGGTAAAATGGACACATTTAAATTTTTAGGCAAATATTGGGGAAAAATTCATGAAACTAATAGAAATATAGGCAGTAAATATTTTCTGATGATTTCATTGGAAAGCTGAGAAAATTTTAGACGGGAAACAAGTGGCGGAATTAAATTTTTGAATTTTTGACGATTTTGAATTTTTTGAGCATTTTTGAGGGAAAAAGATGCTTTCTTTTTTTTGAAAATTTTCAGTTTTTTGAGAATATCTTTGGTTCTATTTGTGGTAGCGTGAAAATTCCGATGGGAGGTGAAAGGTGAGATCATTTGCCATTGATTTATGGGGTTTTTAATTTAAAAATATCGATTTTTAAGGTATTTATGGGGATTTTTTGTGAAACAGTTTTGTGAAACAGTTTTTGGCCTATAACTATTCCAAAAATTGATATTTTTTAATTCAAAACCCCATAAATCGATGGGAAATGAGCTCACCTTTTATTTAAGATCAACCCCGAATTTCTACGACCAATAGAACCAGAGATATTTGCAAAAAACTGTAAATTTTCAAAAAAGGAAAGGATTTTACCCCTCAAAAATTCCGAAAATATCGAATTTTCAAAAAAAATCGAAAAAAATACATCTGACACTCGTTTTCCGGTCAAAATTTCCTCGGCTTTTCAATAGAATCATCAAAAAAAATCCAACTCTAACCGTTTCATTACAGTGTCCATTTTGCCCCACTCTCCCCTATAGAAAAAATAGCCAAGGAAAACAGTCAAAAATGTATTTTTTAATTTAATTCACAATTAACGTGTATTAACCAATCACTGTCCATTCATCCAACTCCCCTACATCGACCATATTAACTATATATAGGATATATTTTCCTTGTCTATTTTTTTAAATTTTTTTTCCATTGACTATTTTTTCCTATTTGTTTTTTTTTTCACGTGCCATTTTTCCGTAAATTCGAGGATAAGACTTGTTTTCTCGATAAATTTGATTTTTGTTAAATATTTGTTGATCTAGGAGCAGAAAGGCGTATGTGCTCTTTTTTTCAATAATAAGAGGGTGTATTTTTTTTTTTTTTAATTATTAAAAATTGACTATTCTCTCCTTTTTGCAATATTTCACAGCCTTTTTCGTTTCAAATAACAAATGGGTGTACAACAAATAGGCAAAAATGCCCTTTTGTTCCTAATCATTTCCCTTAATTATCCGATAATTTTTAAAAAATATGCCCATTTTTTATTACATCATTTTTTAAGTGAATGTGAAAATTTTAAAAAATGATTGATAATAAAAAGGCGAAATTGCCACTAAAAAAAACAAAGGGAGGTATTTTCGTCAATTGACTATTATTTTTTTTGCAATGATTTACACTCTTTTTCGTTTCAAATAACAAATAGGTGTACAACAAATAGGCAAAAATGCCCTTTTGTTCCTAATCATTTCCCTTAATTATCCGATAATTTTTAAAAAATATGCCCATTTTTTATTACATCATTTTTTAAGTGAATGTGAAAATTTTAAAAAATAATTGATAATAAAAAGGCGAAATTGCCACTTTAAAAAAAACAAAGGAAGGTATTTTCCTCAATTGACTATTCTCTTTTTTGCAATGATTTACACTCTTTTTCGTTTCAAATAACAAATAGGCGTATGTCTAGAGTATTAATATAAAAGGAGCGTATCTCCTTAACATAAGGGAGAGTGGGGCAAAATGGACCCAAAAGATGAGATGCCTCAAGATTTTTTTAAAAAGCAGCGGTTGCTTAAAAAAATCTGAAAAAATTTACAAACAATATACATATGTTGGAAGATTTACTCAATTTTTTTCCGATTTTTTCGTCCAATCCTTTATTCAGAAAAAAATTCCTTAATCATGTGACTATGAAGGTCTATTATGCCCCACTCTCCCCTACAGCATTTCGTTATTACATAATTTCAGAGTAAATGGGGAATTTTTTAAAAATTGTTAGTAATAAAGGGACACAAGTGCCAATGATACGCCCTATTGTTGTTAAAAACTCTCATAACATTTGGCAAATTTCCTCAATATTCTTAATAACAGAAGGGCGTATGTTCAGAAGTTTGCGATTTTTTTTCACTTTAATTTTCGATTTATTTCTGTTCATTACGCCATAAAACACATTTTTCCTTTTAAACCTGTTTTTTTTTCTGGCACTTACGTCCTTTTACTCATAAAGCCATATATTGGAGTTTAAAAAAGGCCAAAAAAAATTAAAAGTAGTCATTTTTCCTCAGAGTTCCATAAAAAAATCGACATCTACTCTAAAAGGAAAAAATAGAGACATATCGGGTATTTCTTGGCTAGACGAAGCTCATTATCGATAAATTATCGAGCAAAAAAAAACCAAAACTCTGTAATTAATCAGCTATTTTTTTTCCTCTCATTATCAATAATCCAACATCTGTACAAAATCCCAGAGAACATGATTAATAAATCTTTCTCATATCAGACAGTAAAATGAGGAGGTAAAAACATGTTTTATATATATATGCCTTTTTTTTAAATTCATTTTCTTACCAGGATTAAATGTCGTGTGTGCCCCTTTCCGCCTCTTGAGACTGTCAGACGAGTAAACAACTTTTCCCTCAGAATCCAATGTAACTCTTGCACCCTGTCGTTTTCTCTCCAACGATGAATCTGGTTTTTTTGGTAATTCACTCAAACTAACATACTCTGTATCTCTTGCATTATCATTCAATAATTGTGCATTTGAATAAATCAATTGATTAGCATTGTGTCCTTTGTCATTATTATTTCTCACATCGGCTATGGTAACATAGTCGCCAGAGTCAATATGACATGTATTTTGTGCTGTTGTTATTATAATATTATTATCATTTTTAATTTTACGACTAATTGGTAATACACCACGTATTTTATCCAACATTCCACTCAATGGACTTGTTTTAATATTTATTTTTTCATGATTTTCTTTATTCTTTGGATCAATTGTCTGTACTGTAGCATAAAGATTCTTATCTTGTCCATTGATAACTTCCATTTTTGATGTACCAACAGTTGCTGACATCAATACAGAACCACTACTCTTTATTTTTCTGCTAATTTCATGATTTTCATCGTTTTTAAGGACTTTTTGGGATGTTTCTTTTGCTGGAGTCTCTTTGCTATTCTCATCGTCTGATCCTGGTGGTGTTATTACACACATTGATGGTATTCTACTTGTATTTATTGCTGTTTTTGATCTTATTCGTTCGATTCTGTCGCAACCCTCGAGATCACTTGATTCCGAATACTCGAGCTCGGATATTGAACGAGCTGTACATGCAGGACTTGATGCAGATTCTACTGGAGATGAGGAAGTATTGTGACCACTGTCTGGTGATTCACCTCCATTCTTTTGGCCATGAACCTTTAATGAAAATTCGAAGAAATTATTTTTTTGAAATTTAAACATTGATTTAGAGAAAAAAATGAGAATTAAGGAAATTGTTCTAGAAGCAAAAGGGAGTGAGTGCCCTTTTTCGATGATTTACTGCTTTTTTTTATTTTTGAGTAACAAATAGGCGTATATCCAAGGTACTTGGTGTAAAAGGGGCTTATCTCCCTCACATATGCCTGTTTGATTCTAAATATTCCTTTGATTTTGCAATTCGTTGGATGACGTTGTTAATAAGAAAAAGACGTATTTTCTGCATATACGCCCTTTTTGTTTTTAATTTTTTTCCTCAATTCATGATTTTTCATATGGAATTTGATAATAACAAAAAAACGTATTTTCAGTGAATACGTATTTTTGATTTTATTTGATTTTTTTCCAATTTGAAGTATCATGCATGGATTTTTTAATGACACAATGGTGCATATCTCCTGTACATACGACCTTTTTGTTATTATAAAATTTCAAAGTGAATTGAAAATTTGAAAAAAAAAAAAAATTATTAATAACAAAAGGGCATAAGTGCCGGTGATACGCCCTTTTGTTGTTATCTATTGTTAAAAGATACGGGAAAATTGGAGAAATTACTAATAACAAAGGGGCGTATGTACTGGAAATACGCGTTTTTGTTGCTATGAACTCTCACAACATTTCGCAAATTTTTTAACATTATTAATAACAAAAGGGCGTATGTTTAGAAGATATGGGCTTTTGGTATCATGAACTTCCGGGAGATGAAACCAAAAAAACTAGGGGTGTGCGAATAGTGTTCGAGTCGAATCGAATCGAATATCACTATTCGATTCGAATTTCGAATCGAATAATTCGAAAATTCGAGTAATTCGAGAGTTTCGGATTATTCGAAAATATTTGAATTATTCGAAAATATTCGAATTATTCGAAAATATTCGAATTATTCGAATTATCCGAAATTGTTCGAATTATTCGAAATTGTTCGAATTATTCAAAATTGTTCGAATTATTGGAAAATTTCCGAATTATTCGAATATTTTCGAATAATTCGAAAATTCTCGAATAATTCGGAAATTTTCGAATAATTCGGAAATTTTCCAATAATTCGAACAATTTTGAATAATTCGAACAATTTCGAATAATTCGAACAATTTCAACTAATTCGAACAATTTCGAATAATTCGAAAATTTTCGAATAACTTGAATATTTTCGAATAATTTTGAATAATTCGAAAATATTCGAATTATTCGAAAATATTCGAATTATCGAAAATATTCGAATTATCGAAAATATTCGAATTATTCGAAAATATTCGAATATTTTCGAATAATTCGAAAATTCTCGAATAATTCGGAAATTTTCGAATAATTCGGAAATTTTCCAATAATTCGAACAATTTTGAATAATTCGAACAATTTCGAATAATTCGAACAATTTTGAATAATTCGAAAATTTTCGAATAACTTGAATATTTTCGAATAATTTTGAATAATTCAAATATTTTCGAATAATTTGAAAATTTTCGAATTATTCGAAAAGTTCGAATTATTCGTAAATTCGAATTATTCGATTCGAGTTTCGAATCGAATATTAATATTCGATTCGGTACTAATAATTCGTGGATTCGAATTATTCGCACACCCCTAAAAAAAACCAAGAAGAAAAAGGCGTAAGTTCTGAACATACGCTCTATTCAAGCTTCACATTGACAATCACCACCTTTCGTTGCTTCAATTGCTTCATTTTTGCTCGGCCCATCATGAAAAACATTTTCCCATGTATTTCAGACATACGCCCCTTTGCTTTCAGAAAAGCGCTCTTTTAGGAGGCACTCAAGCCGTTTTCCTTCCACTCAAAATTACCACAAAATCCATAGAATTAAGAAAATTACCATAGCAACAACAGTTAAACTGGACTTTCTTTCAGGTGGTGGTGGTGCCATAAGTGCTGTACAAACAGTTCCAGCTGAACTAGTAGTTGTAGAAGTTGATCCACGTCCAAATAATTCATATTCATTTTCAACAAGTGGTGATACAGAATCTGGACTCGTCTCATTAGACTTGATCAATGGTGTTTGTGGCTGTGCAGTCTCCTCTTCTCTGAGTGTCTTTAATCCTGAATCCATGTGGAATGACGTGTAATAACCCTCAGTATCGCATGAATAAACCGAGCATGTTTCACCTTCACCCTCGCCCTCATCAGAAAACGGTATAACACCAATATCTTGTATAATATCTGGTGTTAATGTACCTTCACACGTAAAAAAAGAAAAATTAGTATTTTTTTAAATATATATGTACAATAGATTAGAAAATTTTTTTTTGAAAATGATTATAACTATTTTGTAATTTAAATACCATGAAAGCACCAGTTATCGGACGGTTAAGGCAATGGTACGGGTTTCCGGACAAATTACAATTAAATTATTAAAATAATAAAAAAATTCAATTAAATGAATCAAAAAATTTCTTGATTGTTATTTTAACATTTTGCAAGTATTGAAAAACTACATTTTTCCACTTGAATATTAATTATTAATATATCTTGCTGCTGCATCCGGAAACTGGAACCCGTTCGGTAACTGGGTCCAGCACGATAATTTGTCGAGGGCTTCACATAGAAATCGATACTTCAATACTGAATAATTAAAAAATCTTCTTAAGGATGTTCTACCGGTATTTTATCAAAATTTAAAAATTCAAGAATTCAATGAAATTTTTTTCCAAATTTTGGATTTTTTTTCATACGTCGTTTAAAAATTATAATTTGTTTAAAAACCATCGTTTAACATGTGTTCTTATGGGAAATTCACAAAAGCTTAAGAAACTTTTCGAAAAATCCTTCAAATTGGCTGAAATTTTGGATATAAGTGAGAAATTACCGCCCGCACAAACGTTACATTTTTATACGACGATTGGATCAATAATTGGCATTAAAATTAATGAAAATGATTGAAAAATTGTCACTCGCACGAAAGTGCTGCAAGCTTGTGTCGCCAGAATTTCCTAGAATGCAGTGCTTTTTTCAAAATAATTCTCAAACTGATTAAATAAAGGATAAAAAAAATATCTATGAAACGTAATGATAATAATAATACAATATTTAAACACCCGCAGTGTTCCATAATTCCCTGAAAATCATTTTAATGAGGAATTTGAAAAGTCATTTTTTCATGTTCAGAAATTGGAATACTGACGAAATCGCATGTAGATCAATTCTTAATCAATTAGGGGAAGATGGGGCAAAATGGACATCAGGGGTAAAATGGACTCATCATTTTTAGGCAAATATTATGAAAGACTCTTGGAATATTAATAAAAAAAAAAAAACTCTCGCAATTAATAGAAAAATTGACGGTAGATTGTTTTTGATGATTTCATTGAAAAGCTGAGGAAATTCTAGGAGGAAAATAAGCGCTAGATTTAATTTTTTTTGAATTTTTGGCGATTTTGACTTTCTTGAGCATTTTAGAGGAGTAAAATGCTCTTCCTTTTTTTGAAAATTTTCAGTTTTTTGAGAATATCTTTGGTTCTATTTGTCGTAGCGTAAAAATTCCGATGGGAGGTGAAAGATGAGATCGATTGCCATCGATTTATAGGATTTTCCATATAAAAACATTGATTTTTAAGGTATTTATGGGCATTTTTGTGGAAAAGTTTTGGGAAACAGTCTTTGGCCTATAACTATCCCAAAAATTGATATTTTTGAATTCAAAACCCCATAAATCGATGGGAAATGAGCTCACCTTTCATTTGAGACCAACCACTAATTGCTACACCAATACAACAAAAGATATTTTCAAAAAACTGAAAATTTTTAAAAAAGAAAAGGCCGAAAAATATCGAATCTCCAAAAAAATCGAAAAAATTACATCTGACACTCGTTTTCCGGCTAAAATTTCCTCAGCTTTTCAATAGAATCGTCGAGAAAAATCCAACTGTAACCGTTCCATCATAATGTCCATTTTGCCCCACTATCCCCTATAAAATCCGCAGAGACCTAAAAGTCCACTATTATCAAGTGAATTAATAAGTAAGCTCGTAAACCCAAAAAAAAATACCTTCAGACGTTACTGAAGATGACGTTGACGTATCTCTACCACGTAATCTTCTCACATTACTCAATGATACTGTACATGTACCAATTGATGATGCTGTTGTTGTTGATCTCGGTAGATTTGTTGTTGTCTCACTTCCGATACTAGCTCTTCCACTCTCTGATGATGCACTCCAATTGCCAGAACTCGAGTGTGGTGGATCATCACGATTAGCAGATGTGCCTTTTCTTCTTTCACGTTTTTGTGCAGCACACTCACGCAATTTAACTGGCCTATCAGGTACTGGTATCGTAACAGCAATACTTGATGCTACACTTTTACCACTTGAGCTTGATGAACTTGGCTTACGTTCGTGTGATTTATCACGTTTTTTACGGCATGTATTTACAATTTCATAGACATTAGCATCGTCAATTGGTAGCTTTTGATCACGCGATGATTTGTCTTGTTTATCGTCGTTCTTTGGACTTATCAATTTTAAACGTGACATGCCCCAGGCTCGGAGACTGTCAAAATGCCATTTCTTTTCTATTGGCGATTCTTTTTTACCGAGGATATCGGTACTTGCTGAACGATGCGCTCTACCAGGAGAGTCAATGGATATTATCTCGTTCTCCTGTATCTCGGCGTCTGCATCGTTCGTTGTTGACTCCCTGATGAGATTAGAAATTAAAAGGAGAATTATTTAGTTATTTAATTTATTGAATTTATTCGTCAATTCGACAGGCGAAGCCAATAATGGGATTGCAAGAGGAAATACATGTGATATTACATCGTGATAATCGTAGAAATTGTTATGAAAGACGCACACACAGAAAAAGCTGGCCATGAGCTATGAAATTCTTGTACATAAATCATGCACTATTAGTGCATGAGTGTCTTGAGCATAATCATGCACTATTAGTGCATGAGTGTCTTGAGCATAAATCATGCACTATTAGTGCATGACTGTCTTGGGCATCAAACATGCACTATTAGTGCATGAGTGTCTTGTACACCTAAATCATGCACTATTAGTGTATGAGTGTCTTGAGCATAAATCATGCACTATTAGTGCATGACTGTCTTGGGCATCAAACATGCGCTATTAGTGCATGACTGTCTTGGGCATCAAACATGCACTATTAATGCATGAGTGTCTTGTACACATAAATCTACGCTATTAGTGCATGAGTGTCTTGTATATAAATCATGCACTATTAGTGCATGAGTGTCTTGGGCATCAAACATGCACTATTAATGCATGAGTGTCTTGTACACATAAATCATGCACTATTTGTGCATGAGTGTCTTGAGCATAAATCATGCACTATTAATGCATGAGTGTCTTGTACACATAAATCATGCACTATTAGTGCATGAATGTCTTATACATAAATCATGCACTATTAGTGCATGAGTGTCTTGTACACCTAAATCATGCACTATTAGTGCATGAGTGTCTTGAGCATAAATCATGCACTATTAATGCATGAGTGTCTTGTACACATAAATCATGCACTATTAGTGCATGAATGTCTTATACATAAATCATGCACTATTAGTGCATGAGTGTCTTGTACACCTAAATCATGCACTATTAGTGCATGAGTGTCTTGAGCATAAATCATGCACTATTAGTGCATGACTGTCTTGAGCATAATCATGCACTATTAATGCATGAGTGTCTTGTACACATAAATCATGCACTATTAGTGCATGAATGTCTTATACATAAATTATGCACTATTAGTGCATGAGTGTCTTGTACACATAAATCATGCACTATTAGTGCATGAATGTCTTGTACATAAATCATGCACTATTAGTGCATGAGTGTCTTGAGTACAAAACATGCACTATTCATAGTGCACAAAACAAGTCATATTTTATGAACAGTTGGGCATGAATTATGCTAATTAAGTTCATCATCTATGGCCAGCTTTTTCTGTGTGCACAATAGATACAGTGGCTCATTACAAAGGAATCATTTGAAGCTTTGTGCATATTACAATTATCACATAATTGACTTCAGTAAAGTAGTACACTTATTTTTAAAAAATAATTTAATTTTTTTTAATTATTTAATTAAAAATTTAAAGAAATTATTTGAATTGAAATCTTTTTTCAAATTTAAATAAATATATAATTGTTTAAATCTAAATCAAGTTCTTTTTTTTTCTTTTTATTTGAATGAAGACCTTTTTTTTAATTTAAATAAAAAAAAAAAATATTAAAATTTTTTTTTTTCTCGATTAAAATTAATTTTTTTTTTTCTTTTATCTGAATCGAAAAATTGCAAGATGAGTTTTTAAAAAATGTGAGGCTGAGCTCGGATTAAAAATAAAAGGGATAACGTTACTTACTCTCCAACAGCTCGACGAATCTCTTTTCTGTCTGTTCCAGCTATCGTGTTTCGTCTCTTACCCCGTGGCCTCCTCGCTCGTGATCTACGTTTCACGCTTGCATCCTGATTTTCACCTGTTGCTCGTGTAGATAGCAAGGATCTTCTTCTCATGGACATTCTCTCGAAACCACGACCACTAACATCTACCGCTACTATTTCCGCAGGGAATCTACACAACACGAGTATTCCATTAATTCCTTTGAAAATTTTTTTCTTTTTTTTTCAATTTAATTTTATTTTCAATCAAGTTGAAGCTATATAATCTCACAGAGTTTATTTACTATTCATTTCTTGGGGGGAATTTTTTATCTTAATTACTGAGAAAATTGTTGTTTTTTTATGATTAAGTTGATGAATACTGTTGGTTGTATTGGAATTGTTGAGAAATTTAAAGAATTATTATTTTTTTTTTAGAGGGTGCGAAAATTCGAAATTTTGAAGGTTTTGTGAATTTTTTGAACATTCGATAATTTTTGAATAATTTGAGAATTTGTGAATAATTAAAATTTTTTTAATAATCCGAGATTTTTCAAATAATTTGAAAATTTTCGAATAATTCAAAATTTTCGAATAATTCGAGATTTTTCCAATAATTGAAAATTTTCCTTAAATATTCGGAAATTTTGGATTATTCGAAATTTTTAGAAAAATTGCAAAATTATGTGTTATTTGAGGGAAATTATTCGAAAAATTGCAAATAATTTGAAATTTTTCGAAATAATTTTGAGTTTTTAAATAATTTGAAAATCTACGCATAATTCGGAATTTTCAAATTTTCGAAAATTTTCAAATTATTCAAAAATTTACAGATTAGTCAAGAATCTGCCTATTAATTCGTAAATTTTTTGGATTATTCGAGAACTTTTGAATAATTTAAAAAATTTGATAATTATTTGAAAATCCTCGGAATATTCGAAATTTTTAGAATAATTCTCAAACTTTGAGTGACTCGAGAAATGAATCAAAAAAATTTGAATAATGCGGAGTTTTCAGATAATCAAAAATTTACTCATAATTAAAAATTCTCAAACTATTCGAAATTTTCAAAATTAAAAATTTTTCGAATTATTTACAAAATTTGTTAATTCTTTGTGAATTTTGAATTATTCGAGAGAAATTGTTCAAAAAATTCTGATTTTTTTTTTTTTTTTTCATTAAAAAATTCTGAATCATTCGAAAATTTCCAAATAATTCGGAATTTCCAAATTATTCAAAGATTTTCGAATATTTGAAAATTTTCGAACTTTTCGAAAAGTCTAATTATTTCATATTCGATTCGAATATTTCGAAATTTCACATTTGACTCGATAAAAATAATTCCAGTAATTCAATTCAAGAAAATTCTCCAAAAAATTCTAAAAAAAATAAAAAAATTAATTTCAAAAATTCTGAAAAAATTCTCAAATAGAAAAAAAAACAACTGATTTGTTTTTATAGAAAACCTAAACCGAAAATGTAATTTTTTTAAAAAATTTTATTAGAAATGTAATTTATACTGGATCAATTGTCATTGATATCAAATTGCAGGTATCAATTAATTAATCTTGCTTTCGACTTGTTTCCTCCAGAAAACATATTTTGAAGTGTTTGATAATAATAAATAATATTAAATTAATGAAGACATACTTCAAAGCAACTGCCTGAACCTGTTCCTCAGGACTTGGTAATTTATGATCAACTGCATCATCCGTAACATGGTCCTGCAGTATTCTCGATGCACAATCCGGTGGCACTGTGATGTCTCCAAGTGCCTCATTCGATGTCCACCTTCTCAAGTCGTCCAGAGCCGCAGGCTTAAATTAAAAACAAAAAAAAATAATAAATTTTCGTTAGAAAAAAAATTGTCTTAAAATATCTCAAAAAATTCATAACGTAAAATTAAATTTCAAAAAAAACTGATGAATTTTCATAAAAAAAAAATTATCAAAATATTTTTAAAAAATTCATAACTTAAAATTAAATTAAAAAAAAAATTATAAATTTTCATGAAAAAAAAAAATCATCTTAAAATATCTCAAAAAATTCATAACGTAAAATTAAATTGAAAAACAAAAAATTGATGAATTTTCATTAAAAAAAAATTATCGTAAAATATTTTAGAAAAATTCATAACTTAAAATTAAATTAAAAAAAAAATTTATAAATTTTCATGAAAAAAAAAATTATCTTGAAATATCTTAAAAAATTCATAAATTCATAAAAAAAAAAAAATAAAAATAAATAAAATTAAAAAACAAGAGATAATGAATTTTCATTAAAAAAAATTACCTTAAAATATTTTAAAAAAAAATTTATAACGTAAAATTAAATTAAAAAAAAATCATGAATTTACATTAAAAAAAAAAATTACCTTCAAATATTTTTAAAAAAGTCATGTTCGTTAAATAAAAAAAATGATCCGAAAATATCTCAAAAAAAACGTAACATAAAATTAAATTTAAAAAAAAATTATAAATTTTCATTAAAAAAAAATTATCTTAAAAAATTCATACCATAAAATTAAATTATAAAAAAAATGGATTTTCGTTAAAAAAAAACAAATTATCTTGAAATATCTTGAAAAATTCATAACGTAAATACTGTCGAATTAATTTTAAGAAAACTGGTTTATCTCTGCAATCTGTCAGTACTGAGAGCCCTTCTATGCCAGACTGTGATTCAGTACGAGGCTAAATTTTTTTGTTGTCCACTAAATGCATGCATACGGAAACTGGTATTACGAGAGGAAACGCGAGTAACTTGTCCCTCCCCATCTGCTAAGATTATCGTGTTACCCACCCTTTCACTCTTTTTATCCTTGCGTAACAATTTTTAATGCATTAATGCATAACACGTGTTCTTTCATCTCAATTTCTTGTTTTAGTCATTTGAGGAAAAAGTATTGGAAAATTCTCAATAATTCGAGAATTCAGGAATAAATGGGAATTTTCAAGTTTTTCGAAAATTTTGAATTTATTCGAAAATTTTCAATTTATTCGAAAAAGTTTAAATTATTCGAAAATTTTCAAATTGTTCGAAAATTTTTAAATTGTTCGAAAAAGTTAAAATTATTCGAAAATTCTCAAATTATTCGAAAATTTTCAATTTATTCCAAAAAGTTTGAATTATTCGAAAATTTTCAAGTTTTTATTTTTTATTTTTTTTTAAAGTTATTTTGAAAATCCTGAGAAATCTCAAATATTGAAAAATAACATATTTCAAAAATTCATTATTCTCCTGTTTGTTTCCTGAAGAATATCTCAGAATTTAAGCAAAATCGAGTATTTTTGTCTTATCTCGCTTACTTTCCGAGACATATAAAAAACAAACTGTTGCTGGAAAAAAAGTTTTTTTTTTTACTCCAAAATTTGCAGAAATTATGATCATAAAATTAGCACACATCTGACCTTTTCAGAAAAAAAATAGAAACAAATAAATTAATATAATAAAAAATATTTTAAAAAATTGCTCTCATAATTTTTAAAATTCTCTACCTGTCCACATTTTTAACTATTCTTTCAAATAATCCATTTCTCGAAGAAAAAAAAAAAGTAAGAAAGATAAGGATTAATAAAAAAAAAAAAAAAAAAAAATAAGGATTGTCAAATGTCTGTTATTTTCCCAATATCATCAAAAAATTATCTATCAAGAGCCATTAAAGTCAGTGAATTCATTAAATCAATGAATTTCCCAACATTTCATGAAAAAAACTCCATTCTCATTTGATGTAAAAGATAATCTACTTAAAATTGAATTTTTTCGTCAAGTAGCCTTAATTCATCCCCCCTCCCCCCCCTCAATAAAAAAAACTCAACAAAAACCTTTTTATCTCCCTAAGATTACGAAACATTTCCCAAAAAAAAAAAAAAAAAAAAAAAAAAAACCAATTCACAATGTGGAATTCATTCTTCTTTCTCCAAAAAGAAAAAAAAAATTCTTCTTTCTCGTATTACCACTCTACTACTGAATTGTTTATCCCCCCCTCCCCCCCCCCCCAAAAAGAATTTTTTTTTCTTTTTATCTTTATTTTTATGTAGCAATGAATGAAAGAGTGGCGGAGGAAGTCGCGAAGAACACGAGGTGAGGGGGGGGGGCAGAGGGGTTAGGGGGGGAGGAAAAAGGGGGAAGAAGGAGGGGAGGGGGGCAGAGTGTATGTGCAATGAAATGGACGATAAATTTCGGCCATGTCCCTGGACCAATTCAGGTTACTATCGAGACACCCGTTAGTATCCAAGGTTCTTTTCTCATGGTAGTCATACACCTTGAAGACTCGTTCTTACTGGTCCCCAATGTGAAAATCCTACAGAATACACACAGTAGTGGGAGGAATTCCAGCGTTGCCAGATCATTCCACGAAGAAGAAGAAGAAGAAGAAGAAGTACTGGCGAGTCGGCATTTTTTTTTTTTTTTTATATTCTTTTTCTTTTTCTTCTACCTTCATCGTGGTCGTCGTCGTTTCGTTCATCTTCATGGTTGAGAAGCTGAAAGTGCAAACGTATTGGAAAAGAAGGAGTGTATACTGGACCGAAAAAGAGAGGAGAAAAAAAGAAAAAAAAAAAAAAGAATAGTGAGGCCACCCGCTCGGTTCTCGCTCGTGCCCAGCTATTGCCGTTTGTCAACGCTTAAGATTTGCGCCCACCCTGGAGTAACCTTCACCCCCCCCTCCTCTCCCCTCTCCCCCTTTTCACCCCCCCCCTAAATACACCTGTTGTTTCCAAGAATTCGGATCGTAAATAATTGATTATTCAAAAAGAGCACTTGCTTCAAGTATGAAAGAATTGGCAGAAAAAGGGGGGGGGGAAAGGGAAAAAAGGGGAAATGTGGAGCTTGATCCCTTAAGAAAAATGGAGGAGAGGGGAAGGGTTTTTCCGAGAATTCGTTTATTTTTTTTGCGGACGAGAGTAAAAGGGAAAAATCGACTTTTAGCCTTTTTTTTCGTTGGAAATGTCTTGGAAAATAAACGAGATGGAGCGATTTTAGTTTAAAATGGTTTTGTAGAGAATTTCAGAAGCTTTAAAAAAAAAGACAGTGAGGGGAAATCGCTCCATCTCACTTAGTTTCCGAGATTTTATCAAAAAATTGAAGACTTGTGTGGAATAATCGATGAATTCTGATTTATTTCTTTATTATTTTTTTATTTGTTCTTCGAATATATCTTGGAGAATAAGCGAGATAGAGCGGATTTAAGAATTACAAATGAGGATTTGGATGAAATTGCTCTATCTCACTTAAATATTTCCTCGAAAAAATCAAATTTCAGTGTTGAAAAGATGAAAAAGAAGAATTTCTTTTCTTTTTTTTCGTTTATTTTTCGATGTCACGGAAACTAAGCGAAATAGGACAATTTTGTGCCGCTCCTTTTTTTAAAAAAATTTAAAAAACTATTTTAAAAAAGTCTATGACAATGAAAGTAGCCTAGATCTGTAATTTTTTTGATTTTTTTCTGAGAAATAAATTAAAATAAAGAAAAATATTCGAAAAATTCGGATTAATACTACTTTTTGAATTTTCTGCGTGTGCATATTTTTTCTTTCAAAATAATTTATTTGTTAAAAAAAGAGAAAATATAGAAATCATAGATGACTGACAATTTTTATATTTTTTTCCTTCTATCGTATAAATTACAGAAAAAGAAAGAGAAAAATATGCAAATATAAAAAATCAAAAAATCTAAAACTGCCAATTTTTAAATTATTTGTTTTTTTATTAAATAATCTATTTCTTCATAAAAATACGCAAGATTCTTAGATGTCTGCTCACTTCATTATCATGCTATTTTCAGTGTCATCTATTTTCAGTTTCATGAATTTCACAAATTCTTTTTAAAGTAATTTTATCCTTCTTCGCACTATTCGTTGAGTGTAAAGCAAGTAATAAACCGAAAAATCACCAAAAAATTAATATTTATGTTCGAAAATCTAGTTCTTGATGTTTGAAGCAGATTTGAAGGAGAATTTAGAAATTACATTAATTATTTGTAATTTATTACAAAACCGCTAGTATGCCATTTGACTAGAATATTCACGTATTTCCCTGTGCTGAAAAACAATCATTTATTACAAATTTATGAGACGATCAATAATTTTCATATTGTATCGTGAATTTTTGTTTTTTTTTTTCCTTTTTCATAAGACACTTCCCAGATTTTAATCTTTTGCCCAACCCAAAAGTGCGAAAATCTGCATTAGCCCATAAGCCATCGTCTTATTTTCATTTCGTTTTTATTTATTATTGACCAAAACACAAAACGATCAATTGATCAGAAATTTGCACGAAATGCTCAAGATTTATATCGGCGATTCCACCAATTTTCGAATAGAATTTCGGCTCCAAATTTTGGGGGGCGATTTTTTGGTCCTCATCGATTACAACCATTAAAATAAAGAAAATCCAAAATTCTAAACCATTTTGCCCCACTATCAAAGCGAAAAATCAATGAATTTTGATTTTTCCATCAAAATTTTCTCTCTGGAATGACATGAGTAGCTAAATGAAAAAAAAAAAAAATACAAAATATAGATTTTCATCGCAAATTTTCTGAATTTTCTGAAAAAAATATCCTTTTTTCGTCTTTGTCCTTGTTTTCCAGGTGAAAATGCTCTTTGAAAACTTCAAATGTTTGTTTCAGCATTTATATAAGCTTTAAGTTGGAATTTATTTCAGATTTTAATCTTTAAATCCATGTTGGTATGAAAACTACCTTAAATCCACCTAAATCGTCTTGTTGAAAGCGGTCTCTTATTAGAAGGTCAGACTGAAATTTTTCTTCTTCTCTTTTCGATGAAACAATGAGATAAAAGAAAAAAAAAGAAGACAACTCACAACTCTTGACTCAATGTCGAGACTCTGATCCCTTCTTCTTTTTCCAAGTACCGGTGTACACAGGTACATTTCCATGGAACTACCATCTCTTTCTCTTCTAAGACTGTCCAAACTTCTTACAGCAACTGTTGCTGCAGCATCGTACAATTCTTGAATTACACGTGGCCTTGTAATTGAAGCAAAGATAGCCGTTGTTGGCTGGTGAATTGCTTTGAAGTGCTCCGTTCTCAGTGCAAATGTGGATATGTCTGATTCGGCTGAAAAATAATTAATAAAAGACAGATAAATATAAATGATAATGATAATGGTAATACAGCCGAGTCGCGTTATGAACCCACATATACGGGGATGTAGGGGAATATGCACAGAGAAAAATGTTTTCTTAATTTAAGAATGTGCAATCACTTAAATTAAGAAAGAAAAGTCACTTGATTTAAGTGAGAAAAGTCACTCGATTTAAGTGAGAAAAGTCCCTTAATTTAAGAATGTGCAGGTCACTTAAATTAAGAAAATAAAGTCACTGATTTAAGTGAGAAAACTAACTTGATTTAAGTCAGTTTTACTTTTTTATATTAAGAAAGAAAAAGTCACTTGATTTAAGTGAAAAAAGTCACTTAATTTAAGTGAGAAAAGTCACTTGATTTAAGTGAGTTTTACTTTCTTAAATTAAGAATGAAAAATTCACTTGATTTAAATTGGAAAAGTCACTAAATTTAAGTGACTTTTACTTTCTTAAATTAAGAAAAAAATAGTTACTTGATTTAAGTGAGAAAAGTCACTCGATTTAAGTGAGAAAAGTCCCTTAATTTAAGAATGTGCAGGTCACTTAAATTAAGAAAATAAAGTCACTTGATTTAAGTGAGAAAACTCACTTGATTTAAGTCAGTTTTACTTTCTTATATTAAGAAAGAAAAAGTCACTTGATTTAAATGAAAAAAGTCACTTAATTTAAGTGACTTTTACTTTCTTAAATTAAGAAAGAAAAAGTTACTTGATTTAAGTGAGAAAAATCACTTGATTTAGGTGAGTTTTACTTTCTTAAATTGAGAATGAAAAATTCACTTGATTTAAGTTGGAAAAGTCACTTAATTTAAGTGACTTTTACTTTCTTAAATTAAGAAAGACATAGTAACTTGATTTAAGTGAGAAAACTCACTTGATTCAAGTCAGTTTTACTTTCTTATATTAAGAAAGAAAAAGTCACTTAATTTAAATGACTTTTACTTTCTTAAATTAAGAAAGACAAAGTTACTTGATTTAAGTGAGAAAAGTCACTTGATTTAAGTGAGAAAAGTCACTTGATTTAAGTGAGTTTTACTTTCTTAAATTAAGAATGAAAAATTCACTTGATTTAAGTTGGAAAAGTCACTTAATTTAAGTGACTTTTACTTTCTTAAATTAAGAAAGAAAAAGTTACTTGATTTAAGTGAGAAAAGTGACTTAATTTAAGTGACTTTTACTTTCTTAAATTAAGAAAGAAATAGTTACTTGATTTAAGTGAGAAAAGTCACTTAATTTAAGAATGGCAAGTCACTTAAATTAAGTGACTGCACATTCTTAAATTAAGAAAACATTTTTCTCTGTGTAATCCTAAGAATTCGTCTACCCCCACCCTTTCAGCACAGGCAACGTTCGTAAGTTGAACTTCCCCTACTTTTTAAGCGTGAGTAGAGTGTGTACGTGATTTTTTCCAATATCGCGTTATGAGTCCGGTTGACTACAGTGGTTATTTATTGCAGTATACAGCCTGTATGATGAAAACTAATTAACTTTTCGATAGTCCATACCGCCCACTGTGGTTTTATTGTAAAACGAAAAATGTAACATCAAGAAAATAAAATTGGATTGAATAAAAGACAATGTGAATTATCATACAATAAAAAAAAAAAAATTTTAAGAATCAAATGACGAGATTAATTAGAAAAAGAGATTTTTTTTCTTTCTTTTTCAATTAAAAAAAATTTTTTTTTTTTTAAGAATCAAATGACGAGATTAATAAAAAGAAGCAGTTTTTTCTTTTTAATTTTTTTTTGTGCAGTGGATTTCTGAGAATCAACTTTATTGTCCTCATTTTTCTACTCATGACTGGGCACGTGTTCCTCGTCAACGTCAAAACATGAATTGACAAAAGGCCTTTTTGTCCACCCCCCTCCCCCCCTATTTCTCTTTTCTTTATATTCAAATGGGAAAATAGGATTTATTCTTTATTTTAGTAAAGAGAAAAAACAAATCCTCTTAATTGACAATTTTTTCAATTACCTCCTGTTGTTTTTGGAGTAAAATGAAAAGTATTGTAGTGAAAATAAACGACAACTGACGATTTTTTTGAGTTTTTTAAGCAATTGAATTATCAGAAAAAAATATTTAAAAAATTTGCATTTATAGTTTTTTGAATTTTCTACACATGCATATTTTTTTTTTAATAATTTATTTGTTTAAAAAAAAATATGGAAAATCGGAGGAAAATGGACCTCTTAGATAAAATTATTCAAGATTTTTTTGAGAACACGCGACCCTTTGAAAAAATCTAAAAAAATTCACCAATAATGGAGACACATTCGAGCATCTTTTCAAATTTTTTCAGATTTTTTTCACAAAGTCCTTCAATTTGAAAAAAAATCCTGATTTATTTTGCAACAGAGGTCCCTTTTGCACCGATCTCTCCAACTAAAAATCTTGCAGTTTGCTATTTTCAGTGAAAACGAAATTTTTTTTTTTTTCTTCTATTAGGAAATTCAACGGTTTTTATGGGAAGAGGAAGAGTTATATTTCAAACAAAATTTTCCTGTCGTAAAATTTACGACTATTTTTCTTGCACAAGTGTAAATACTACTTCTTGAGAATATAAAGCCAGATTCACAAAATAATATTGCCGCAGTTTTATGCGATAAGTGGAGGTGAGGCTAGACTTTAAAAAAAAAAAAAAAAAAAAATTAAATTTATAAAGTTAGAAAACAGTTTGCCCTTCGACCGCATAACCAGCCTGGCATGATGGCTCAGCTCGGCTGACCATGCATATACGTGGGTCGTCCATCGTATGTACATACACAGTGCAACGACCCTCCATCTTCTGCACATTTATCCCAAGTGTCGCAGTTTCCACGAGTACACATCATTAAGGAGGTCCAATGTTTGCTCATGTTAAATAAACAATATTAAATAATTCGCATAAATTTTATTTTTCTCATATTAGTTTGAGGCATTTTTCGAGCTATGGGGGAATTTCAATTAAACGTGTAAACTTTTGAGGATTCAATTTGGAAAAAATCCCGAATTTTCTGGAGTTTCATAGGAAATCAGGCACTTTTTTTTAATATTATATTCGTTATTGTAGAGTGAAAAGGGCGTATGTAGATGGGAAAATTGTTGAACGTATATGCTAATATTATATTAGCTTCATTTTTTCACAGTATATTCATGAATCTCAAATTCAGATGCAAAGTTTCAAATCAATGGCTGCATTTTTTTTTTGTTCCTCGAATTTTCTTTCTAAACCGACAAAAATGCGTGTTTAATGGATTTTTGAAAAATTACTGCGTCTCATCTACGCTCCTAAGAAATTTGAAATTTTGCATACGAGTTCTTGGTGGGTCGAAGAATGCCTAAGAAAAAAATTCGTGCAATTACACAGAGAAAAATGTTTTCTTAATTTAAGGATGTGCAGTCACTTAATTTAAGAATGGCAGGTCACTTAAATTAAGTAACTTTTCTCACTTAAATCAAGTAACTTTTTCTTTCTTAATTTAAGAAAGTAAAAGTCACTTAAATTAAGTGACTTTTTTCACTTAAGTCAAGTGACTTTTCTCACTTAAATCAAGTAACTTTTCCCACTTAAATCAAGTAACTTTTCCTTTCTTAATTTAAGAAAGTAATAGTCACTTAAATTAAGTGACTTTTCTCACTTAAATCAAGTGACTTTTTCTTTCTTAATTTAAGAAAGTAAAAGTCACTTAAATTAAGTGACTTTTCTCACTTAAATCAAGTGACTTTTCTCACTTAAATCAAGTAACTTTTCCCACTTAAATCAAGTAACTTTTCCTTTCTTAATTTAAGAAAGTAAAAGTCACTTAAATTAAGTGACTTTTCCCACTTAAATCAAGTGACTTTTCTCACTTAAATAAAGTAACTTTTCCCACTTAAATCAAGTAACTTTTTCTTCCTTAATTTAAGAAAGTAAAAGTCACTTAAATTAAGTGACTTTTCTCACTTAAATCAAGTAACTTTTCCTTTCTTAATTTACGAAAGTAAAAGTCACTTAAACTAAGTGACTTTTCTCACTTAAATCAAGTGACTTTTCTCACTTAAATCAAGTAACTTTTCCCACTTAAATCAAATAACTTTTCCTTTCTTCATTTAAGAAAGTAAAAGTCACTTAAACTAAGTGACTTTTCTCACTTAAATCAAGTGACTTCTTCTTTCTTAATTTAAGAAAGTAAAACTCACTTAAATCAAGTGACTTTTCTTTCTTAATTTAAGTGACTTGCACATTTTTAAATTAAGTGACTGCACATTCTTAAATTAAGAAAACATTTTTCTCTGTGGAGCTGCATTTTTTAGAAACCCGTCGACTCGCCCTAACATCCTTAAGGAATTGAGTTAAATTTCCCTGAAACTCATAGAATAATTAACTTCTTTCACGTTTTTTTTTTTTTTTCATTTTTCTTTTTCGACTTTGTTTAAGTGACCTGTTTTCGTGGAGCTGATTGATAGCCAAGATAAGGCCGGTGCAGGCATGGTGTGGGATTAAGAGGCGTCTCGGCCAGTGATATCGGACAATAGCCTCCCATAAACGAATAAAAGCATCAGCGAGCTCAACAATAACGTTAACGTATTTTTTTTTTTCATTTCCCCAAGCCGGAAATAAAAAATCCTCTGGTAACTATTCTACTTGTTACTTCATGTCCGGTTCAATTAGAAAAAAAAATTCGAAAATTGTATACATTTCTTATGGGGAAACATTAGACTTACAGGAAGCCCAATATTCCCTTCGACATTAGATACCCTTTCTTCTCTTTTATATGCAGGGCTTCCTATTCCCTCGAAAAACTCATCCTGCCCATCACACCCACCTAAACTTGATCCTCCAAAAAAAAAAAATATATATATATACATATTATCATAATAACCATATAACATTCTCACATAACTTCAGGGGTAAAATTGCATATTTTAGTCGAAAATTTTTTCACTGTAATAGGAAACTTGGATGAAGTATTAAAACATTAGTAATTTCATATCAGGGATAAGAGGCGGAGTCATAATACAAGATAAACCATTTTTACCTCGAGATTAGGAAAAAATTGTGATAATTGTATTTTTTAAAAATGTAAAACCCTAATATACAGTGAAATATCAAAAATTTTATATAAAAAAAGAAAATGGAAGAAATTCATACATTTTTAAAATTATTGCTTTGAGAACAAAGATCTAAAATCCATTTTTTTTTTTTTTTTTTTTTTTTAATAAAATCGAGAAACATTTTGTTTTTCATTGACTTTACTTTTCCTCGGATTTTATAAAAATTTTCCTCATTTCACTATTTATATATTTTTTCTTATCTTGTTGAAA
The DNA here is from genome assembly GCA_963921955.1 of Aleiodes alternator. Taxonomy (NCBI): domain Eukaryota; kingdom Metazoa; phylum Arthropoda; class Insecta; order Hymenoptera; family Braconidae; genus Aleiodes; species Aleiodes alternator. The sequence goes on along the minus strand of OY998115.1, from coordinate 4,804,454 downwards.
CGTATTTTTTTCCATGGGAATAGCGTCATTAAACTTTAAAAGAATTCAAAGAAAACCAATTCTCCAAGTTACCAAAAGGAAATGAGCATCATTTGAATGTTTTATAAGTGCATTCGTTGGATATCCAATTAAAAAAAAAAAAGAAGAAACCAGTCATGCAAGTTGCCTAATTTCTGAAGAATCAAGCGAAGAAATGATACGAAGTATTAAGTCATGCAATGACACTACTCTGTGTCTGTTCTTCAATTTTCGGAAATTAACCTTTTAATGAGGTCACATTATATGATGCCCACCCTTTTGTTCCCAATTGCTTAATTAATTCCGTCCGGTTTTTTCTTCATTTTTTTTTCTTCCTTCTCTTTTGAAGCACGTCACTTTCTTTAAACGTTCCATTGACCCCACTGAAATAACACGATTCATTTCTTTCACGTGTTTACTCTAACACTCCGAGAAAAGAGAAGAAAAGCCAAGAGTTCCCTTTATGCTTCTTCTAGCTTCCGAATGAAAGCTATGTAATCATCAGAATTTTCCATTGTAAATTTTTTAAAGAAGATACTTAAGGAGTTTGGGCAGTTATCTCCAAAATATGGAATCATTTTGAGAATTATACACAGAGAAAAATGTTTTCTTAATTTAAGAATGTGCAGTCACTTAAATTAAGAAAGAAAAGTCACTTGATTTAAGTGAGAAAACTTACTTGATTTAAGTGAGTTTTATTTTCTTAAATTAAGAATGCAAAAGTCACTTGATTTAAGTGAGAAAAGTCACTTAATTTAAGAATGTGCAGGTCGCTTGAATTAAGAAAAAAAAGTCACTTGATTTAAGTAAGAAAAGTCACTTAATTTAAGTGAGTTTTACTTTCGTAAATTAAGAAAGCAAAAGTCACTTGATTTAAGTGAGTTTTACTTTCTTAAATTAAGAAAGAAACAGTTACTTGATTTAAGTGAGAAAAGTCACTTAATTTAAGTGAGAAAACTCAATTGATTTAAGTGAGTTTTATTTTCTTAAATTAAGAAAGAAAAGGCACTTGATTTAAGTAAGAAAAGTCACTTAATTTAAGTGAGTTTTACTTTCTTAAATTAATAATGCAAAGATCACTTGATTTAAGTAAGAAAAGTCACTTAATTTAAGTGAGTTTTACTTTCGTAAATTAAGAAAGCAAAAGTCACTTGATTTAAGTGAGTTTTACTTTCTTAAATTAAGAAAAAAAAGTCACTTGATTTAAGTGAGTTTTACTTTCTTAAATTAAGAAAGAAACAGTTACTTGATTTAAGTGAGAAAAGTCACTTAATTTAAGTGAGAAAACTCAATTGATTTAAGTGAGTTTTATTTTCTTAAATTAAGAAAGAAAAGTCACTTGATTTAAGTAAGAAAAGTCACTTAATTTAAGTGAGTTTTACTTTCTTAAATTAATAATGCAAAAATCACTTGATTTAAGTAAGAAAAGTCACTTAATTTAAGTGAGTTTTACTTTCGTAAATTAAGAAAGCAAAAGTCACTTGATTTAAGTGAGTTTTACTTTCTTAAATTAATAATGCAAAAATCACTTGATTTAAGTGAGAAAAATCACTTAATTTAAGTGAGTTTTACTTTCTTAAATTAAGAAAGAAACAGTTACTTGATTTAAGTGAGAAAAGTCACTTAATTTAAGTGAGAAAAGTCACTTAATTTAAGTGAGAAAAGTCACTTAATTTAAGTGAGAAAAGTCACTTAATTTAAGTGAGAAAACTCAATTGATTTAAGTGAGTTTTATTTTCTTAAATTAAGAAAGAAAAGTCACTTAATTTAAGAATGTGCAGGTCGCTTAAATTAAGAAAAAAAAGTCACTTCATTTAAGTGAAAAAAATCACTTAATTTAAGTGACTTTTACTTTCTTAAATTAAAAAAGAAACAATTAGGGTGAGTTGACCAGTGTTCGAACTCGACCAGTGATCGAACTATTTGAAGCATTTATATTAGAAAAAATTCGTAACTCAGCGAAATATCATTTTTCTTATCCTCGAAACACTATATAATGTCTATCAACTCAAATAAAAACGTATAAAACTGTTAAACATATGAGTAATTATCCAATTTCTTATGTTCGATCACTGGTGTCTGACGAGTCTTATCCGTTCGACCACTGGACCACTCACCCTACTTGATTTAAGTGAGAAAAGTCACTTAATTTAAGTGACCTGCCATTTTTAAATTAACTGACTGCACATTCTTAAATTAAGAAAACATTTTTCTCTGTATATAGGACGTTCCTAATGTCATCATTATTAGATAGTATTTCTTTCAAAATTTTCATGTATTTTGTTTCAGACTAATTAACAGTCAAAATTGCATTTTATACATGGGCTCTTATGCATAAAATCTGTCATAGCCTGAGAAATTTCTGCAAACTATTCAACTGATGGTTTGAAAAAAGTTGTATCACATCCATTCGAAAGTATATTGCTAAAGTATCAGCAGAAAAAGCTATATCAGTTGGAAACCAATGCTATTATCCACTTGTTTCCTTTTTCTTCAGTTGATTCGTTAATATTTCTCACGGCAATGAGTGAACACTTCTTTTGATCACATCAATCGACTGAGATTCATCGAGTTGTACGAGTTCATTGTTCTCTAATTCTGTCGTCTGTATTTTTTCAGACCAATAGCATTGAGTCAACTGAAAAAAAAAAAAAAAAAAAAAAAAAAGTCTTGAAGAAGCAATTATGAGAGTGAGTTGTGCATTGCAACAACTATTGGCTCGTATCCCAGCCCAAATAAGAGCAAATAACTGAAAAAAAAGCGAAGAAAAAGTCCAAATAAATAGAAAGTGTCACGGAACACACCTTACACCAAAAAAGGCATCTGAATACTCAAGAAAAATGGGATAAAGAGAAGAAAAAAAAAGAGACATGAAAAAAAAAGAAAATTTTACGTTACTTGGATGTGATCCAAAATTGTCACGGCAATGCGTAGAAATTTTCTTTTTCCCTCCTTTTGCCTAAAATCCATGTACCTAACCAGAAGCCAAATGGATTAATGCCAAGTAAAAAGCCCATTTATACTTTTCTTCGGCTTAAAATTCTTTCGTCTTGCCAGAAACATTTTTCTAAATATGCTTTTTTTCTTCTCTTTTTACTCTGAGAAAATTAAGTTATCGTAGATCGAAAGGTTTTTTTTCATTGTAATGTCTGCACAAAAAAAGCTTGATGGCTCCTACGGCAATTTCGAGGGTTTTCTTTGAAAGAATTTGCGCTAATTATGAGAAAAATGTTATTCCACGAATTTTTTTTGTGTGCTCATCAGCTTCATGTATCGTTAAAATACCAGTATCAATCATGATCTTATCGATTTTCGTCAAAATAACGAGGTAAACTCGTGGAGGTGACTAGTAACGAAAGGACTTGGGGTTTTTTTTATTTGGATATATGGAGGCTAAAACTGGTTCGCCTACCCATGGTTTACTGTACTTGCATGTAAAGAATATACAGTTGAAGTATCACAGAGTTGAAGCATAACTTTGGCCTTTATGTTGTGTATATATGCTTTTATAGAATGATATTAAGGTGGTATACCAGAGTATTGTCGATAAAACAGGAAATAGTGAATTCGATTGTGAGAATCTTCAAATTTTTTTTTCAGAGACTTTTTTATTTTAATTGATTCAATTCATTCAATTCTTTAATTTAATTGATTCATTTATTCATTTGATTTCCATCATTATCTGATGATATGAATTCGGACTCCTAAAACCTGAATAGGTTAGAAGTTCAAATACTTAGGTAAATCTTGACCTTTTCTCCATTTAAGGCAGTTTTATATCTACACAGATTCAAAGATTAAAATTTGAAATAAATTTCAATTGAAAGCTTATATAAATGTTGAAACAAGCATTTGAAGTTTTCAAAGAGCGTTTTCACCTGGAAAACAAGGACAAAGATGAAAAAAGTATATTTTTTGCAGAAAATTCAGAAAATTTGCTAAGAAAATGTATATTTTGTATTTTTTTTTTTTTTCATTTAGCTACTCATGTCATTCCAGAGAGAAAATTTTGATGGAAACATCAAAATTCATTGATTTTTCGCTTTGATAGTGGGGCAAAATGGTTTAGAATTTTGGATTTTCTTTATTTTAATGGTTGTAATCGATGAGGACCAAAAAATTGCCTCCAAAATTTGGAGCCGAAATTCTATTCGAAAATTGGTGGAATCGCCGATATAAATCTTGAGCATTTCGTGCAAATTTCTGATCAATTGATCGTTTTGTGTTTTGGTCAATAATAAATAAAAACGAAATAAAAATAACACGATGGCTTATGGGCTAATGCAGATTTTCGCACTTTTAGGTTGGGCAAAAGATTAAAATCTGGGAAGTGTCTTATGAAAAAGGAAAGAAAAAACAAAAATTCACGATACAATATGAAAATTATTGATCGTCTCATAAATTTGTAATAAATGATTGTTTTTCAGCACAGGGAAATACGTGAATATTCTAGTCAAATGGCATACTAGCAGTTTTGTAATAAATTACAAATAATTAATATAATTTCTAAATTCTCCTTCAAATCTGCTTCAACCATCAAGAACTAGGTTTCCGATCATAAATATTAATTTTTTGGGTGATTTTTCTGTTTATTTCTTGCTTTACACTCAACGACTAGTGCGAAGAAGTCTAAAACTACTTTAAATTCAGCTGAAATTCTCATGAACGAATGCTTATATGACCGAAATTGCCGTTGAAGTGATGTCAGGAGATGATGGGGATTCGTTGGGTACCATGGTTGCCCCGGTTTCTGACTGTGTCCCAGTAACTGACAACTTTTGAAGAAATGACCCTGACTATTTTTACAATTCGTACAATGTAAAGTAATTCTACGTATTGCGTGTTTATTGTGGTTCCTTAGATCCACGCTTTGTTTTGATTGTAAGAATAGCCAGGGACTTTTGTGAATTCTTCAGTTATATCTGAATTTACAATGTATTATTTGATATTGAATTGCTGAACTTGTACAGCGCAATAAAGCATTTTAGCAGTTCAGCAAATAAATATGTATTATTATAATTAAATTACATTCAATAAGCGAATGATTGTTGCCTTTGATTCATGATGTCAAAAACTGGCTCTCAAGTGTCAAAGATCGGGACTACCTCGGCAGTTCCTTGGCGAATTTGTTCTGACCTCTAAAAAATAGCCAAATTATACGCGGGATTTAGGTATATTTTTGGTGATTTTTCGGTATAATTCTGAAGACATATCCAAATTATATCCGAAAAATTTCGATATTTTGGGTATAATATTGAATTTTCTCTATACAATTCATGCCTTTTTCTTCTGCAAGCCATATTTTACTGATAATTTGGGAAAAATTTCGCTTTGATTTGTATGAAAAGTGTTATTGTTGGATTTATTCATCTTTGTATGACCTTTCGGCCTTTCACAATTTTTAACCCCTTCCCCTTCCCCCTCTTTGTTACTAGGCTAGAATAGAGTATATTGGAATTGTTACAATGGTTCCACCTTTTTCCTTATAATCCTTCCAGTCATTCGATGACTAAACCAAATGAGTTACAAAAGAAGATCCGATAAAGCAATTAAACTACACAGAGAAAAATGTTTTCTTGATTTAAGAATGTGTAGTCACTTAATTTCAGAATGTGCAGGTCACTTAAATTAAGAAAGAAAAAGTCACTTGATTTAAGTGAGAAAAGTTACTTAATTTAAGTGACTTTTACTTTCTTAAATTAAGAAAGAAATAGTTACTTGATTTAAGTGAGAAAGGTCACTTGATTTAAGTGAGAAAAGTCACTTGATTTAAGTGACTTTTACCTTCTTAAATTAAGAAAGAAATAATTACTTGATTTAAATGAGAAAAGTCACTTAATTTAAGTGAGTTTTACTTTCTTAAATTAAGAAAGAAAATGTCACTTGATTTAAGTGAGAAAAGTCACTTGATTTAAGTGACTTTTACCTTCTTAAATTAAGAAAGAAATAATTACTTGATTTAAATGAGAAAAGTCACTTAATTTAAGTGAGTTTTACTTTCTCAAATTAAGAAAGAAAATGTCACTTAATTCAAGTGAGAAAAGTTCCTTAATTTAAGTGACTTTTACTTTCTTAAATTAAGAAAGAAATAGTTACTTGATTTAAGTGAGAAAAGTCCTTTAATTTAAATGACTTTTACTTTCTTAAATTAAGAAAGAAATAGTGACTTGATTTAAGTGAGAAAAGTCACTTAATTTAAGTGAGTTTTACTTTCTTAAAGTAAGAAAGAAAAAGTCACTTGATTTAAGTGAGAAAAGTCCTTTAATTTAAGTGACTTTTACCTTCTTAAATTAAGAAAGAAATAATTACTTGATTTAAATGAGAAAAGTCACTTAATTTGAGTGAGCTTTACTTTCTTAAATTAAGAAAGAAAATGTCACTTGATTTAAGTGAAAAAAGTCACTTAATTTAAGAATGGCAGGTCACTTGAATTAAGTGACTGCACATTCTTAAATTAAGAAAACATTTTTCTCTGTGTATTTGAAAGTCATATCTTCAACTTATGAATATAATTTTTTTTTCTCGATTTTTTTTTTACATTAATCTCCTATGACATAAATGAGACAGAGAGAGAGAGAGAGAGGCAAATATCTACGACTACCCTCTAATTAAAATTTCTCAATAACTATACGGTGAATTGAATATTTTTTTTTTCTATGATTTAGTTAAAATGCTGTTCTCTTCGCTGATAGTTTGTGAATAATGGGTCAACCATGTGGTTTTTTTAAGTGATTTCCCAATTTTTAGTAATTCATATCTCGCAAACTACGCCCAAAAATGCTGAAAAATCCATAAAAATGTGAAGAAATATTATCTTCCCCCATAAAAAAAAACTAAGAGTTTAACTACCCTAAAATATTGAAGTATCCCATCCAGTCTCTTCCTATATGACTATTTGGCTCATGAGTTTGCCAAGACTCTGACTACTGACTTGTTCAAGTTTTTCATGTATATCTCATTCTTTTTATCCATTTTTCATTTATCTCATTTTTTCGTGAAGAAAATAAGAATCAATAGCCACCGGTTAGTTGAGGCCGTCAGCATCAAGCTTACAAGAGGACGATGAACCTCTACGGTTCATCGGTTACATCGTCTCCGTACACTTCACCAAAGCTAAAAGCCTATGGCTTCCTTATTTGGTTGAATGCAAGTATTGAAAACACATATATATATATATATACACATACAATGTTGTTTCTTTTCTCCAGTCTGTCTCTCTACACTCAATGGAAAAATAGATGAAAAATAAACTGTCACATGTTGCAGAAAGGGAGTCACAGACTCCTTCTTTCAGTTTGTGTGAGCACAAAACCACAACATTAAATTACCCCTATGGTAGACCACTGATGCATCGAAAATGTTCACAGACATGTATTAATGTTAACCAAGTATGAAGCATCAACATTTCTGCTTGAAGACTATCTGTCCTATCCATATGAGTTGTTTTCCTGTTGAAGGACAGCAAAACCATCAAACTCAAACTCTTCCAAGTGTTTATGGTGGATGAGGGCTTCTTCTTTTACGTATATGGACACGAGAAAACAGCAACGGGTCTCTCTTCTGCGGTCGTGCAGAAGAATCATCTCTTCTCCCTTTTTTTTTTTGAACGTTTATTGTGGAATGTTGATGTCCCTTGAGTCTCAACGTTGCATTCAGCATCTTCTCGTGATAATAAAAACGGAAATTTGAAATAAAAAGAGAAAATGAAAGGGGATGGGGGCAAGACTTGTGGTTTATCGATTGTTTTTATCACTTTTCATTTATTTGCTTTATAGAAATTCAATGGAAAATGGTTCTGTTTAATCTTTGCGAGCAAAGGACTTCTGTGAAATCGTTAAAAATTAAATTTCCTGGTTGATCAATTGCGTAGAGTTGTTGGACCTGATCTACGATAAAAATATCCTGACACAATCTTATCAATATTGACGCAATTTAAAAGCAATTGCTGATTAAATAATGTTAATTAACCCTTTAATCATGGGAATGTACGAGGCACGAGTTTATGTGCATGTATACTGTTTGCTTTGGCGAATGCTTACTCTGATAGCTCTTCAGATCTATAGTTTTGTTTTATGTTAAAGTAGTTCTATACTTCTTTGCACTAGTCGTTGAGTGTAAAGCAAGAAATGAACAGAAAAATCATCCAGGAATTAATAATTATGATTGAGAATCTAGTTGTTGGTGTTTACACAGAGAAAAATATTTTCTTAATTTAAGAATGTGCAGTCACTTAATTTAAGAATGTGCAGGTCACTTAAATTAAGAAAGAAAAATCATTTGATTTAAGTGAAAAAAGTCACTTGATTTAAGTGAGAAGAGGCACTTAATTTAAGTAACTTTTACTTTCTTAAATTAAGAAAGAAAAAATCACTTGATTTAAGTGAGAAAAGTCACTTGATCTAAGTGAGAAAAGTCCCTTAATTTAAGAATGTGCAGGTCACTTAAATTAAGAAAATAAAGTCACTTGATTTAAGTGAGAAAACTCACTTGATTTAAGTCAGTTTTACTTTCTTATATTAAGAAAGAAAAAGTCACTTGATTTAAGTGAAAAAAGTCACTTAATTTAAGTGACTTTTACTTCCTTGAATTAAGAAAGAAAAAATTACTTGATTTGAGTGAGAAAAGTCACTTAATTTAAGTCATTTTTACTTTCTTATATTAAAAAAGAAAAATTCACTTGATTTAAGTGAGTTTCACTTTCTTAAATTAAGAAAGAAAAAGTCACTTACTCTAAGTGACTTTTACTTTCTTGAATTAAGAAAGAAAAAATTACTTGATTTAAGTGAGAAAAGTCACTTGATCTAAGTGAGAAAAGTCCCTTAATTTAAGAATGTGCAGGTCACTTAAATTAAGAAAATAAAGTCACTTGATTTAAGTGAGAAAACTCACTTGATTTAAGTCAGTTTTACTTTCTTATATTAAGAAAGAAAAAGTCACTTGATTTAAGTGAAAAAAGTCACTTAATTTAAGTGACATTTACTTTCTTAAATTAAGAAAGAACAAGTTACTTGATTTGAGTGAGAAAAGTCACTTAATTTAAGTCATTTTTACTTTCTTATATTAAAAAAGAAAAAGTCACTTGATTTAAGTGAGTTTTACTTTCTTAAATTAAGAAAGAAAAAGTCACTTAATCTAAGTGAGTTTTACTTTCTTAAATTAAGAAAGACAAAGTCACTTGATTTAAGTGAGAAAAGTCACTTAATTTAAGTGACCTGCTATGTTTAAATTAGGTGACTGCACATTCTTAAATTAAGAAAACATTTTTTTCTGTGTAAAGTAGATTTGAAGAAGAATCTAGAAATTATATTAATTATTTGTAATTTATCACATAATCACTAGTATGCCATTTGACTAGAGTATTCACATATTTTCCTGTGTTGAAAAACCATCATTTATTACAAAATTATGAGACGATCAATAATTTTCATATTGTATCGTAAATTTTTGTTTTTTTTTCCTTTTTTATAAGACACTTTCCAGATTTTAATCTTTTGCCCAACCCAAAAGTGCGAAAATCTGCATTAGCCCATAAGCCATCGTGTTATTTTTATTTCGTTTTTATTTATTATTGACCAAACACAAAACGATCAATTGATCAGAAATTTGCACGAGATGCTCAAGATTTATATCGACGATTACACCAATTCTCGAATAGAATTTCGGCTCCAAATTTTGGGGGCGACTTTCTGTTCCTCATCGATTACAACCATTAAAATGAAGAAAATCCTAAATTCTAAACCATTTTGCCCCACTATCTAAGCAAAAATCAATGAATTTTGATTTTTCCATCAAAATTTTCTCTCTGGAATGACATGAGTAGCTAAATGAAAAAAAAAAAAAAATACAAAATACAGATTTTCATCGCAAATTTTCTGAATTTTCTGAAAAAAATATCCTTTTTTCATCTTTGTCCTTGTTTTCCAGGTGAAAATGCTCTTTGAAACCTTCAAATACTTGTTTCAACATTTATATAAGCTCTCAAGATTTACAAAATCTGATATTTCATGAAGAAAATTTCCAAAAAAAAGTAGTCAACCTATAATCGAAAATCAACAGGGTATTTCCCACAATTTCCCAAAATTTAATTTCTCCAAAAATCCTCAATTTCCGTTATCTCCCCTGAAAATCGAGAAAAACAAATAATTTATTATCACGTCTATTTTCGGTCAGATCATGGGCAAACTTATTCATGGGATTACTTCAAATCCTCATTGATAAAGAAAAAAAAAAAACCTGTACAATCCACTTTGTGAGTCGTATCATCTGTTCACCCCAAATGAGCTTTTGTAATTGAGATCAGGAGCCTATTTTATTAGGAAAAAGCTGTCAATTCCCAGGTGTCCCACATCCAACCACTCCCCCCCCCCCCCCCCAAAAAAAAATGATTTTTTCATCATGTCCCATAGGTACACGCAATTTTCTCTTCATTCATTGGTAATTCAAGAGCATTCACTCGACTGTGAATCGACGAACCGCAACATTATTTTTGTTACAATACAATAGACGATCGAGGGCACGTATTCGTTGCACATAGAGACGAATCCAACATCTGTCCAATTCCTGTTCCGCTCTCGTCCTCACTGTGTTCATCAGTAATGGAAGAGCAAAATGAAAAAAAAAAAAAAAAAGGGTGAGGCATCATATCGCACCCCATTCACTGGAATATTTTACTTGAGTACCTACTCTATCTCAATACTCACTTTACCGTTTTATTGTTTTCATTCATTCAATGAAACACAATTCAAGAGACTTTATCTATTTCAACTTGCTCTGTAAACTTGTTTTGAATTTGAAAAAAAAAAAAAAAAAAAAATTGATAAAAAAAAAGAACATATATATATTGTCACGTTGGAATTAAAGGGGGGGAGGCAAGTGCTATGCTTATGTATAGGACTTACGCCTCTTTAACTCTAAAGCGACGATATATATATATATATATATATATATATATATGTATATATGCTTTCTGATGGAGTGGCTGGAGTACTGGGCAGGTGCACACATATAGAATACACCACGTGGGTATGCAGGAACGTGGTCATTACTGCACGAAATTCCAGAGGGAAAAAAAAAATATATATATATATATATAAAAATACGTTATTCACCCTTCCACTGTTGCGTGCGAAGGGAAAACGGAAGTTTGAGGCTCGTGTTTTCGTTGGTTCTTACGAAATTGGTTGAAATAATGTTTTTTTTATTTTTTTTTATTGTTGAGGGTAATTACTTATTCAGTTTTTTGGGAGAAAAAGAGGAAATTCCGGGGAATTTGATGGTTTACATCGTGAAAAGTGGGTGGAATTGTGAGAAAAAGGGGAGATGGGTGTTTTTGGATGATTGCATTGGAAAGCTGAGAAAATTTGGAGTGGAAAACATGTGTCGGAATTTTTTTTCAATTTTTTTTTTAACTTTTTTTAAATTAGTTTTTTTCTTTTTTTTTTCATTTTTTTTTGTGGAGATATTTCTTGTTCTTTTTTTTTTGCAGTGGGAAAAATCTGAATGGAGATGGAAGGTGGGATCATTTGCCATTGATTTATGATGGTTTGAAGGAAAAAAAAATCGATTTTTAAGTGAATTGAGGGGGAAGAACTGATTTTCATAAAGTGCACTATAAATCCTTCGAAAATCGATGTTTTATTTCCAGAACCACATAAATTCATGGCAAATGAGCTCAACTTCCCCCCCCCCCCCCCCCCCCCTCCTCCTCTCCACCCCTCCCATTCGGAATTTCTACGTTACGACAAAAAGGCTAGAAGTATCACCTAAAAACTGAAAAATTTGTAGAAATGCTTAAAAAAACTGAATTTTCCATAAATTCCTAAAAATTACTTCTTACAATTGAATTTTTCAAAAATTCCTAAAATTTATTTCTCACAATCCTTTTTCACGCCAAATTTCTTTAGATTTCCAATAAAATCATTAAAAGCCGTATATTGAGGAAAATAACAGAAATATTCTCAGAAAAATCATCGAACTCACTGAAGAAAAAACCTTTCCCACGAAGTAAGCTCCTGACCTTTTCAATAAAAATTCATCACATCTAAACACTCCATCATCTCAACCCTAAACTAATCCCCCTGTGAGGAATTTCCCACCTCCCTCATTTCTATTTTTAATATAATCAATCAGTTGACCGGAAAAATCAGGAAAAAATTCGATTCAATTCATTGTAGTATTCAACAAACTTTTATATTTTTTAAAAATATTTTTATATTTTTATTTATTCGTCATTAAAAAAGTGGTGATAATCGACAAAGAAAATCAGAAAATCGATGCTTCCCTTATTTCATGAAAAAAAAAATCATAATTATTACGAAACAATAAATTTAAAAATTTGGAAATTTACTGGGTCTTCCGTATCCACAGAGAAAAATGTTTTCTTAATTTAAGAATGTGCAGTCACTCAATTTAAGAATGTGCAGGTCACTTAAATTAAGAAAGAAAAGTCACTTGATTCAAATGAGAAAAGTCACTTAATTTAAGTGAGTTTTACTTTCTTAAATTAAGAAAGAAAATGTTACTTGATTTAAGTGAGAAAATTCACTTGATTTAAGTGAGAAAAATCACTTAATTTAAGTGAGTTTTACTGTCTTAAATTAAGAAAGAAAAAGTCACTTAATTTAAGTGAGAAAAGTTACTTAATTTAAGTGACTTTTACTTTCTTAAATTAAGAAAGAAAAAGTTACTTGATTTAAGTGAGAAAAGTCCCTTGATTTAAGTGAGAAAAGTTCACTTAATTTAAGTGAGTTTTACTTTCTTAAATTAAGACAGAAGAAGTCACTTGATTTAAGTGACAAAAGTCACTTACACAGAGAAAAATGTTTTCTTAATTTAAGAATGTTCAGTCACTCAATTTAAAAACGGCAGGTCACTTAAATTAAGTGACTTTTCTCACTTAAATCAAGTGACTTTTTCTTTCTTAATTTAAGAAAGTAAAAATCACTTAAATTAAGTGACTTTTTTCACTTAAATTAAGTGACTTTTCTCACTTAAATCAAGTAACTTTTTCCTTCTTAATTTAAGAAAGTAAAAGTCACTTAAATTAAGGGACTTTTCTCACTTAAATCAAGTGACTTTACTTTCTTAATTTAAGTGACCTGCACATTCTTAAATCAAGTGACTGCACATTCTTAAATTAAGAAAACATTTTTCTCTGTGTAATTCAAGTGACCTGCCATTCTTAAATTAAGTGACTGCACATTCTTAAATTAAGAAAACATTTTTCTCTGTGTCTCCTTAACGTAGTAACTAGTGCAATTGCCCAATGAGCGCAGTTGCCGAAAACTCGCTAAACGCTCTCAGACAGTGTAGAGTGAATTCGGCAACGTCGCAGCCGTAATAACGCCGGGGAATCCCCCTTCACCCTCCCAAAGTCGTTAGCTCGTTTATGATGACCAGTCTAGGGTTAATCGATTCGCAAAAGGAACCCCTGAGGATTCTCCACTAAAAAAAAAAAAAAACCTACCACGAAAACGAAACTACCCTAAAATTAAGGAATTCCCCCATCAAAGTTCCGGCATTGTCAAACCATTTTTTAGTGTTTGAGGTAAAAAAAAAGCCCCGAGTGTTGAATAAAGTGATTAAAAATATCGTAAAGAGTGGTCTGGAATGAAATATTAGGGCTGTGGCCCAGGGTGTGACGATAACCCTCTTTCACTGAGAAATGCCAGACCCGGCTTTTATTGCCCTCTCACTCTTCTTGATGGTTTGAAAAGCCACCCCTCCAGGGGTTACCTTTATATATTATTTTTCTCACATATATATATACGAAGAGAGAAAGAGAGAGTGCGATCAGTTGGAGTTCTCTCTTTTGCACCACTTCCGTTTGGCAGCTGGTTTATATACATTAAACGTGCAAGATTACTCTCTCTTGCGCACATTGACAATATATATATATGTAGTTTTCCTTCCTTTTTCCCTCATCCAAGTGTTGGCTGTATAGTTAGAGCGGGGCCAAGGGTAGCCGTGCCATTGCCAACGCATCAAATGTACATGCACAGAGAGAAAAGAGGGTGTCTACGTTTAATTTTAGAGCACAGACGAAAATGGCACACGCACGTGCGACGTTTAAAGGCATCCGCCCAAAACATTTTCATTTTAAGGTAGTATCTGAGAAAATTCGAGTACAGTAAACCCCTCATTTTTTTTTTTGATGCGGTATGAAAGATTATTTTTTTTTTAAATATTTTTTTGAATTTTTTTTTCAGGATTTCATCAAAGTTACTGAGAATAGTGACTGGTGGGGATGGAACACTGAGTCGAAAAAAATTGAAAAAATTTGGAGAGATGCTCTGGTATGTCTGCAATGTTGGTGAATTTTTTCAGATTTTTTATTGGAGGCGCCTTTTCGAGATAAATTCTAGAAATATATGAATTTGGTGAAGAGAAAAATTTTGAAAAATATTCAAGGTTTTTTTTTGGATTGAAGGACTTTATGAAAAAATCTGAAAAAATTTGAAAAGATACTCTGGCATGTCTACATTCTTGATGAATTTTTTCATATTTTTTTACACAACCGCCTTTTTGGGAGAAATTTTTGAAGATAAAGATTCAGTTTATTCCAGTTAATTTACCTTCATCAAGATCATCCTTCACCATTATCAGAAAAAAATGTGCAGATACTGGGAAAAAGGAGAATGTACAGTAAAACCTTCATTTTTTTTGATGCCATATCAAAGATAATATTTTTTTACGTTTTTCTGAATTTTTTCATAATTTTTGATCGTGCACTTGATGAGCCACGAATGATCAAAGTTACTATTTGCCTCTCTCTCTATCTCATGCATGTGAAAGGAGATTAATGCAAAAAAAAATTCGAGAAAAAAAAATTATATTCACAAGCTGAACATATGACTTTCGAATAGTTTAACCACTTTTTCGGGTTAATTGAAGAACATTCTCCCCGAATTATCAGCAATTAATTGGAAAAAACCTACGAATCCTCATTTTTTTGCTGTTTTACCCTTCAACTTAATTCCAATAACATCTACCTTTTCAACTTTCCTCAAAAAAAATCATGAATTCCATATATTTACCTATCATAATCACAAAAACATGGAAAAACACATTACTTTCATGACGTTTATGTTTTCCACAAATATGTGGGTATCAGTGAGAAGAAAAATATGTGAGTGTCATGCACATAGGGGCAGATACCATGAGCAGATGGTGGAAAAAAAAAATGCTTCCAAGAATATTTTTAGGTATGAGGAACAGGAAATCCTCCTTCCTGATTTTATCTTCCTTATTGCATCAGTCTATCAATTCAGGCGAACTCAAAAAAAAAAAAAAAGAAAGAGGACATAAAAAAGAGAGAGAGAAATAGCTTCTTTAAGAAGAGTGTGAGTGACATTCTACAGTTTTAGGATTTAATGAAAATATGGGACTGGCAAAATTGTTTTCTTCAGGGTTGTTGAAGTTGATGGATACTCTAGATGGTATCAGTGAAGGTCTGAAGAGATTTTCTCCGAAATGGCTCTTAAAATACCAGAACATTTCGCTCAAATATCTCCTTTTTTCAAGAATATGAAATTTTCAATTTAATTCCATTTTTTATTGTTTTTTTTTTAAATATCTCAGTAAATAATGGAGATACGCTCTTTTTGCCCGAAGATGGTTTTTGTAGAGAATTTGAAGAGCTTCGAAGGAGTGCAAAAACAACATCGCTTTATCTCGCTTAGGTTCCAAGATATTCAAGGAAAAAATGAAATTTTAGTGTTAAATAAATAAAAGAGGAAAATTCCTTGTTTTTTGATATTTATTTTTTAAAAAACTGTAGGAAGTTAAGGGAGATAAAGCGTTTTCACCCTTGTAGTACCATAGCTCTTGGAATTTTCTACGAAAAAAAAGCATGAGATCAAAATCACCTCATCTCGTTTAGTTTCCGAGATATTTCCCCAAAAAAATGAAATTTCAGTTTAAAAAAAATAGGCAAAACAACAAAAAAACCTTTTTGTCATTCGTTTTTGGAAAATATGTCGGAAAATGAAGAAAATAAGGTCGATTTCGCCTAAATCACTTTTTTCCGACAATTTCAAGACCTCTACAAGAAAAGAATTCATGTAAAATCGCCCTATCTCCCTAAATTTCCCAATATATCAAAAAAAAAAGTGATTAAATCAATTCATCAAAAAAAAAAAAATTTCAATTCAAACCAATTTTTTTCCCTCCATTATTTGAAAAAAAAAAAAAAAAAAAAAAAACTTCAAAAGTATGATAATTAGCTTGAATACACGAGAATTTCTTCATCAATGAGGATTGTATAGTCTACCTCACAAGATGAGAGTTTTCCTTTTAAACACACACATACACACACACACACAGGAGAGTCGAAAAAAAAATGTACAACCGCCCATTGAGTGGGAGTGCAGTTGAAGTGCAACAAGGGAATCTTTGTGGAGACGTAAAGATGCAGACGAATACACACACATATATATATATATATATATATATATATATATATATATATATATATATATATATATATATATATATATATATATATATATATATATATATATATATATATATATATATATATATATATATATATATATATATATATATATATATATATATATATATATATATATATATAAGTGAGATGAACAGTTTGGTGACTCGCGATTTTTAAAACGTGGAAAGTGTCGACTTTATGAAAAAAGTGCAAAAGAGGCAACATTACTGTTTTTCAGTAAAAGTAAGACCCCTTGATAGTGGTGATTCACTGGATCCACCGTTTTGTGTTTTTTAAGACCTGGTGGTCACTTTGGTGACTATCACCAAAGTGTAATCATAATTTTTTACAGCCGCGAGAGGGACGGCGGAGTCAAATTTTTTCATGAGGTGAGTCCTTTCCATAACCTTATAGTTAGTCATGATCGGGACGCGATAGGATGCGGTCGTTCGCGGCTTTGCGATTTGTGCGATTTAACACATAATCGTGGAGCATAGCGAAACATAACAACTTTTTGGGATCAGTTCACCGCCACGTCCAAGTCCGTTGATCCTGGGTCATGCTAAGAGCGGTGTGTGTTACATTTTGTAACACTCGCGCGCGGTTTTTTACATCGAATATTCAAGGTTAAGCGTCAGTCATCAAAATGTCCCATACACATATATATATATATATATATATATATATATATATATATATATATATATATATATATATATATATATATATATATATATATATATATATATATATATATATATATATATATATATATATATATATATATATATATATATATATATATATATATATATATATATATATATATATATATATATATATATATATATATATATATATATATATATATATATATATATATATATATATATATATATATATATAGAAAGTATATTATGAGACCAATTTCACTACTGAAATGTATCTTTTGGGGACATTTGGTTACTTTGGAGACTGTCCTCAAAGTTTTCTGAGTGTATTGATGATTTTGAGGACGGTCCTTGAAGTATACACAGTCTGCAGAACGAATGCTTCGGGGACTCTGAATGATATTATGACATACGGGAACCCTGTCCTCAAAATAATATCCGACCATTTGTATATTTTGAGGACTTTGAGTTGACCTTGATATATTGTAAACATGTCTATATGATGTTGATTATGAGGTCTCAATTGTAGATCCAAAGTATTTTTTGGGGACATTGAAAACGAAAATGATAAGAAATAAAAAATCCCTCCAATGGGATTGAGACTGATAAGAATTTTTGGGAGTTTTTCCCCTAGAATAATTTCGTGTATTGAGAAAAAGTTTCATCGAATCATAATCAATTTCTTTCATATTTTTCTATCGTTCCTGAAATATCGCGAAGTTTCATTGATTTTGTCTTATGATAGTTACTATTATTTATTTATACTCATTTCTTAGGAAAAGACGAAGGAATTCTAACGTTCAATGTCCTTTTCATATATACTGTTTCAAGATTATATATTGACAAATATGAAAATTTGTTATAAAAGAAAAATTAGAGAGAAAATTGGGGAAATTGAAAACGAAACTCATAAAGAATGTGAAAATCCCTTTCACGGAATTAAGACCAATTGAAACTATTGTCATTCGATAATTTTTCTTCAAAATGTTCCAAGAATAAAGAGTTGTGCAATAGTTAGAGAGCTGCCCCCTCATATCATGACCTCGACATAGCGCTCATACATAATCATGATTTTCTACATCCATTTTTACAGGTCCTCAAAATCATCATTGAGTAGACAATCTGTACCTACAGAAAATTCATCGATTGTATGTTTCGGGGACATACGCAGAATTTTTTCATGCAATGTGCATTTTGAGGACCTATATTAATGCATATAATGGTTATTGTGAGGACACTCATTCGAGGTCACCACATAACGCTGGCATAAAGAAATTGTTAAGATGCATTATAATATTGTAACAATTACGAAAATTAATCACTTTACGGAATTGAAATTATCAAACATCCGACTCTTTTTGTGTTTTCACGAGAACTTCTGAAAACACAAAAAGAGTTGGATGTCTAATCATTTCAGTTCCCTAAAGTGACTAATTTTCACAATATTATAATTGTCACAATATTATAATGCATCTGTAGGATCTCTTTATGTCAGCGTTATGTGGTGACCTGAAATGAGTGTCCTCACAATAATCATTATATGCATTAATATAGGTCCTCAAAATTCACATTGCATAAAAAAATTCTGCCTATGTCCCCGAAACATACAATCGATGATTTTTCTGTAGGTACAGATTGTCTACGCAGTGGTCATTTTGAGGACCTGTAAAAATGGATATCATTGTTATGTATAGGTGCTATGTCAAGGTCATGATGAAGAAATTTCATCAACGCTTTGATCATTTCCTCATATTTTTCTATTATTCTTGTCTATATCATCTAGTTTGATTGTATTGTTCTTATGATAATTACTATTATTCCTTTATCACTCTTTCGTTGAAATGAAACGGAGGAATTCTAACTCCAACGTCCCACTTTCATATATATTTGGAGAAAAAATTGAAGAAAAAATCGTATACTGTAAATTACATAACGAATGGAAGAAAATACACCCAAAAACAATTGCTCATCCATCAACATACAACTATTAGTCCCCAAAATTAATTTAGAGTTATTTGAGTCGGACATTGATATATATACTGGGATGAATCTTCATCGTACGTTTATTTTGAGGTCTCAATTTTGAATGTAAAGATTTCTTTGAGGACATTCAGTTATTCTGGAGGCAGTCCCCAAAGTTTTATATGTATAATGATGACTTCCAGTTCCTGTACATGTCTATATGATGTTTATTATGAGGTCTTACCGGTAGATGTAAAGTATTCTTTGGGGACATTGAAAATAATAAAAAAAAATTATAGAAGATTCCTCCCGCGCAATTGAGACTGATTGGAACTCTTGTCGATGAATTAGTTTTTTCTCTAGATGTTCCAACTATAGAGAGCTCAGCGCAATACGGAGGAATTCTAACATTTAATATCTTTTTTCATATATATTTTCCGAAATTATATATTCACTATAATGACAATTTGTTGTGGAAGAATTAAAAGAAAAATCGTTTGATATTCACTGTAAAGTGCATAACGAATAGAAGGAAATGCAACCAATAACAATGGTTCATTCCTCAAGATACAGCTATTTGTACGCAAAATCAATTAAGAGTTATTTGATTGATATATATTCTAGGAGGAACTTCTATGTTATGTTCATTATGAGGTCCGAATTTTAAATGTAAGGATTTCTTTGAGGACATTCAGTTATTCTGAAGACAGTGCCCGAAGTTCCATATGTATAATGATAACTTCGAGTTCTTGTACAGATGTCTATATGATGTTTATTACAGGGTCTCAATTGTAGATGCAGAGTATTGTTTGGAGCCACTGAAAACGAGAATTCTGAGGAATAGAAAATCCATTTCACGGTATTGAAACTGATTGAACTTCTCGTCATTCAATTTTTTTTTAAATCTTCCAAGGATAGGGTGCTCAATGAAGAAAGTCTCTATGGAATTTATATTTGTGATATATCGTCGGCTTAGAAATAAAGGGGCGTGAGTGCTATTCTTACACATAGCACTTACGCCCCTTTAACTTTAAGGTGACGATATATTGATAATTGATCAACTTATATATGAGTCCTCAAAATCAACACTACATGAGAGTCTTCATATGGTACATATTTATAGCACATGTCCTCAAAATATACGATTGATCAATTTATATATGAGTCCTCAAAATCTACGATTGATCAATTTATATATGAGTCCTCAAAGTCAACACTACATGATGTTACCTGAATGGAATATATATACGTCCCCATAGCAGTCGTCCAATGGAAATATATATAGGTCCTCAAAGTAATCGTTACTATGAGGAGGCTCATAGTATACTTTAGATAGTATTTCCCAAAAAAAACATAGAAAAAATGCAAAAAAAAAAATAATTTTGGTTTTATATAGGCTATAATTGATTTCTCCGCTGTTTTAAGCAGTTTGCGTTATGAGTCTCCGAAGTCATCGTTCTACATACATATATATATATATATATATATATATATATATATATATATATATATATATATATATATATATATATATATATATATATATATATATATATATATATACATATACATATATGTCGTCACCTTAGGAATAAAGGGGCGTAAGTGCTGTACTTATACACAGCACTTACGCCCTTTTGCTTCTAAAATGATGACATATACATATATATATATATATATATATATATATATACATACATATACATATACGTATAAATATCGTGGACTTAGAGTCAAAGGGGCGTAAGTCCTATGTACAAGAATGGGCCTTACGCTCCTTTGCGTCTAAGGCCACATACATATATATATATATATATATGAGGCATTCCACGCTATTTCACTCGTTTTTTGGGTTTGATTTTTTTCATTTTTTTGATATGTTGTGGAAATGCTCAAGAGAAGTGATTTCCCACAAAAAAAAAACCCAAAAAAAAATTTTTTTTAAATTTTACGATCCTTTTCATTTTTGGAAAAACGCTGTTTTTTTTTTGGGAAAAACTCATATTTTCTCTAGCTTCAAATGCTCATATCTCATTAAATATTAATTATATAAAAAAAAGTGAAAGAGAACGTTCATGTGGGGAAAGATCATAGAATTGCATTCACATTTTTTCTATATTTTCACAATATATTTATACATATATATATGCCAAAGCTAATCCAGTCTTCCTCCAGGCGCCAATACCCTTGAGTCTAGGGTCCTAGACGAAAAATTTTCTTTCTTCCTTCTCTATTCGAGGGGGTTGGCAGAGTGTAAAACATTCTTTGAGAAAAGATTTTTTGGAGTTGTATTAACGCTCGTAGACGTTCCCACGGCCCATTGGGCCTCACTAGAAGACCCAGACACAGACAGACACACACACACACATATATAGACACAAGAGGCCCACAGCGGGCGGGCAGACGAATGATTTCACGCGCATGTATATGTATATATATGTGTGTGTGTGTATATGTGTGTGTATATATGTGTGTGTATATATGTGTGTGTATGTATATGTGTGTGTATGTATATATGTGTGTATGTATATGTGTGTGTGTGTATATGTGTGAGTGAGTGAGTGAGTGAGTGAGTGTGTGTGTGTGTGTGTGTGTGTGTGTGTGTGTGTGTGTGTGTGTGTGTGTGTGTGTGCGTGCGTGTATGTGTGTGTGTGTGTATGTGTTATTCCTTCTACTCTGTATTTGTAAAGTGAAGGATAAGTAAGAAAGAGAAGAAAAAGAGAAAAAAAAAACTGCTGGTAACGCGTTTCAGGTAAAGACGAGAGAATCGCCCGAGGCAGTGCGCTTTCACTCGAAGAGCAAAACTCTCGCACTCACTTCAAGAGACTTTACTTCCTTCTCGTTTCATCTCGTTGCGCCTCGTGCGCAAAGTATAATAACAGAGTGTATCTTCATTTTTTTTTTTTAAAGCCAAACATGGGAATGGAATTCCTAAAAATCATTGAAAAAAATTTTCTAAGGAAAAAAGAAAAAATCCATGAAATTTCCGTGTTTTTCTGCGAATTTTTGAAAAAAATTCGGAATTATGAAAATAGCAGACATTCGATAATTTTGAGGGTTTTTTTCTTCTTAACAAATTAATTATTTGAAAAAAAAAAAAATTAAAAATATGCGCATGTAGAAAATTTGAAAAACTACGAGTGCTAATTTTTTGAATTAATTTTTTAAATAATTTATTTGCTTAAAAAACACACATTTTCGTAAAATGACAGACATTTGACAATTTTCAGTGTTTTTTTCTTCTTACCAATTAAATTTTTTTTTTTTTAAATAAAAAATGTGCACATTTAGAGAGTTCAAGAAACTATAATTTCAAATTTTTTAAATATTTTTTTTGCAGTAATTTATTTTTCTAAAAAAAATGCATAAAATTGTAAAATTAGTGATAATTTTATGATAACAAAAAATAGAAGAAATCTGACAATTTCAAGTTTTTTTTCTACTAAAAAAAAAATATTAAAAATATGCAGCTCCAGAAAATTCAAAGAAAATGCCAATCACCAATTTTTCAAATATTTTTTTTCTATAATATTTTAAAATAAAATTTTAAATATCAGTTAATTTGATTTCCATCTAATTACGACACTGAAAACTGCAAAAATCCAACAAATTCAATATGTTTTTTTATTGCCCAAACAAGTAATTTAAAAAAAAATATGTGTACCTGCAGAAAATTAAAAAAAACTCCAATCGCCAATTTTTAAAATATTTTTTTTCTAACAATTTCTTTGTTTAAAAAGAATTCCAAAAAAAATTTCTGTCCAATAATTTCAGTTCCATTGAATTAAACGAAATAATAAAAAAGAACAAAAAACAAAAAAAAAAAAAAAAAAAAACATATTTTTAAAAAAATTCCAAGAAATTTACTTACGAACTGGTATTTTCTTTGGATCGATTGTTCCCAATCGATCGTCTAGCCGATCGATTCTTCGCCTCAGTACTCCACTTCTCTCCGCTACACTCGTCAATTCTGCCGTTAATTCGCCAAATATATCCTCGGCAACAGTTAACAATGAAGCTAATTGCCTCAATGTATTTGATAATGTGCCATTAGTAACAGCACCTAATTCCGCACCAACTGGCCATGTTTCAGCTGTTGTTGCGTCCTGTGGCACGTGTCCACGTCCAATATATCTCGGCTCTATCTTTCTTATGACAAACGGCATACTTGAAGCATGTGCACCGGTACTCGTGCATAACACACAATAATAATTCAAAAAAAAAAAAAAATCCTCCAAAAAAAAGCAATAGAATAATTCACCTTTTATTTTGTTATTTCACCAAAAAAAATAAATATAAAATGAAAAAAAAATAATAATTTATCGTAACGATTTTCTCGTGATCCGAGTCACCGTTTCATCGATCTTCGATCGTGATGCCTTCGTTTCGTTGGATCCTTTACCTGAGGATCTAGCACCGATCCACAACATTCTTTTCTCTCTAACCATCTTTCAATCATAACTCATCCACCTTTTTCCATTTATTTCACTCAGAAAAAAAAAATAAAATTCAAATTTCCCGCACTAAACTGTCACTTCCATTTTTAAAAATATTATTTTTTTTCCACTTGATTTACGTATTTTTTTCACTCAAGTAAGTAAAAAAATACCTTTGTGCTCCGAAAATTCGGTGGTTTTGTCTACACATTTTCCCCTTCTCCTGCCACTTTTTTCATTTTTTTTTTACCGTTTGAGTGCCGTTTGTGTCAACAATGAGGTGAATGGATTTGAAAATTCCACGATAAACGCGACACATAGACAAGTGTGTTTTGTACGTGACGCGGGTAATTCAAAAGTTTTGCGGGTAATTTTTTTTTACGTGAGTCTAGTGCTGTCGGTACGA
Source organism: Aleiodes alternator (assembly GCA_963921955.1). Classification (NCBI taxonomy): domain Eukaryota; kingdom Metazoa; phylum Arthropoda; class Insecta; order Hymenoptera; family Braconidae; genus Aleiodes; species Aleiodes alternator. The sequence goes on along the minus strand of OY998115.1, from coordinate 4,780,505 downwards.
CGCTCGTAGGCCGAATGCCGGGGGTTTCCCATATAATATGTGCGACGAGGTGCCGGTAATACATATAACACACACACACACACACACACACATGTGCATACATACACAGACACAAACTCAAGGCCTCAGCCACAAGCAGGTCCCTTTCACATTCTATTTTCAAAATGAACCAATCACAGGTCTTCCTCGCGGTTTCCCCCACTCCTTGAGAGTCACGTGATGCTAGTCGTGTTTCTTTACGTTCTTTACTATTTTATTGTACTAGCCGAAGAGCGATCTTCGGAAATATTCGGATACTATGCTATAACATGTGAATTTCAGCTTCGGGTCGACTTCAGAAGATTCCTCTTTTAGTTGGTTCGACTGTAGTCGTGTTTTTTCGCTTCCATCATTTTGAATGAGTGGGATTGCGCATGCGCATTAAGCGCTAGTTGCGTATTTTCAAATTCAAAAACCTTAACCTTAAACGTAACTTCTTCAAAATTATGAAAAAACTTCTACACGGAGGAAATGAAAATATTAAAAATTACTGAGCCTTTTCGGTAGATTAAATGAGCGGAATGCAAAAAAAATAATATATCTACAGTGGAAAAATTGCTGTGCAGTACAATTAAAATTTAGGGAAATCACTTTAAGAAATGGGGAGATGTCGGTTATTTTTTTTTACATAATGGCATAGTAATTTTTTATGTTATTTATTCCTCCATGTATTTGTCGAATTTATCATTTTAAGGATGATTGGGAGGTACAATCGAAAAAAAAAAGGTAAATTTTTGTATAAAATTGTTGATAAAAATTTATACAAGATGGAATTCTTAAATCTGATTCAGTGAATCTACGCAGAAAAAAATGTTTTCTTAATTTAAGAATGGCAGGTCACTTAAATTGAGTGACTTTCCTCACTTAAGTCAAGTGACTTTTCTCACTTAAATCAAGTAACTTTTTCTTTTATAATTTAAGGAAGCAAAAGTCACTTAAATTAAGTGACTTCTCTCACTTAAATTAAGTGACTTTTCTCACTTAAATCAAGTAACTTTTTCTTTCTTAATTTAAGGAAGTAAAATTCACTTAAATTAAGTGACTTTTCTCACTTAAATTAAGTGACTTTTTCTTTTTTAATTTAAGAAAGTAAAACTCACTTAAATTAAGTGACTTCTCTCACTTAAATTAAGTGACTTTTCTCACTTAAATTAAGTGACTTTTTCTTTCTTAATTTAAGAAAGTAAAACTCACTTAAATTAAGTGACTTCTCTCACTTAAATTAAGTGACTTTTCTCACTTAAATCAAGTAACTTTTTCTTTCTTAATTTAAGAAAGCAAAAGTCACTTAAATTAAGTGACTTTTCTCACTTAAATTAAGTGACTTTTTCTTTCTTCATTTAAGAAAGTAAAACTCACTTAAATCAAGTAAGTTTTACTTTCTTAAGTCAGGTGACTTTTCTTTCTTAATTTAAGTGGCCTGCACATTCTTAAATTAAGTGACTGCACATTCTTAAACTAAGAAAACATTTTTCTCTGTGTATGAAGGATGTAATGAGGAATAAAATAAGCTCTACAGACAAAAAATTGATTGAAAATGGTAAAATTTCCATTATTTTTTTGCATTCTTTCGAATCTTAAAAAGTATGAAGAAATGTGAAGAATGATGCAAACTTCTCAATTTCCAATTGATTTTTTGTTTATACGGTTTATTCTATTCCTCATTGCATTCTTCACATATTCACTGAATCAGATTTGAGAATTTCATCTTGTATAAATTGCTATTAACGAATTTATTAAAAAATTTAACTTTTTTCCACTTTTACCTTCCAATTATCCTTAAAGGGTAAAGAAAAACTCTGTAAATTCAAAATTATAAAATCCATTTTTATGTCAAAATGATGATTATTTGCTTAAGGTAATCCTAGTGGCAGGTTCAAATGATCGATTTTTCTTTTTATTTTTCTTTTAGTTATTATAATTACTTTAACTATTTCGATTTTTCAATATTTTACTGATACTAGAACGATGTCCAAGATGATAAATCGTTATTAGATAATATTATGAATATTCAATATTGTTGCGCATTTGAATCACGCTGTTCCAGTATCTAGGACTGTGATTGGAGGATCCTTGGATTTTAAATACCAATATTCCCGCGATTGATTTTTTCATGTAATTAACTGCATTAATCGTCGTTATATGTCCGGTAACATCCATTTTTCATGATTTCAAAAATTAATAGACATTCTGACGAACAAAAAACATATAAGATTGTATAAGGAAAAAATAGGTCTGTGATCATGAATTTTTGCAGTGAAACTGAAACTGAACCTCGCTTATGGAGGTTCAATGTTAATTCAATTATTTTAGAAAATTAATTCTGGCCTTATTTGTCCGGTAACATGGGGTAAACTGAATTTTAAAAAAAATCTCCTCATGCTATTCTATTGAAAGTGACCAAAATCGAAAAGGAAAAAAGTTCGATTATCCCTTATAAAACATAAAATCGAAAAGAAGTAGTAAAATATAAAGATAGACTTATTTTTTTAGCATTTCCATACGATTTTACGTTACGTTTTTCAGATTTCAAATCATGCAAGTGCGAGATTACTCTTTATGCGCATGCGCTTCTTTCGCTCATTTCAAAATGTTGGTAATGCAGATATTTTCTTCTAATTTAACTTTGTTGTCCCTTTTTCTTTTTCGAGAAAAGAAAAGACAGATGGCAGATGTAGTTTGAAGGAAAGAATTCACTGTTAATTTATTCATTTTTGTGTAATAAATTATCGTTTATCTTTAATTTATTAAACTTTTGGAAATAATAATTTTCAATTGGTGAATATCGAAGTTATTACTTTATTCGTGAAATAAAAATGATTAAAAACACTGGGTAAATAGATTTAATTTTGTGGTTTATTGAGTAGAATTACTAACTTACGAGTTGGATTTTATTGAGCACAGTTTACTCTGTACTTTGATCCCTACGATATTTTTATTATTTTTTAATTGCTATTCGATGTAAAATTCACGTATCAATGATTTTTAGAATAAAAAAAAAAAAAAAAAAAAAAAAAAAAAAAAGATTTTTAGAGCAAGTTATAAGGGGCAAAATGGACCAGCGGTTCGAAATTATTTCAGATTTTTTTTTAGAGTGAAGGAATGTCCAAAAAAATTTGAAAAAATTCAACAATCATTTGCATATATTTATGTATTTTCTCAAATTTTTTCAAATTTTTCGATCAACTCTTTCACTCCGAAAAAAAAGTTTTGAATTATTTTTTCATGGAGGTCCATTTTGCCCCACTTTTGCCTATAGTTTTAGCATCAATAAATTCGTTCATGTTTTTTGAATTTAAATTGCTTTTTTTGATTGTAAAAACCTCTTTTTTTTTGCTATTTTTAAAGGTATTATTATAATTAAAAAAAATGATTTTTTCAGAATATTCGATTTTTTTCCAAGTTTTTCAAAAATATCTCAGTAAATAATGGAGATACGTATTTTTTGCTTCAGGAAGATTTTTTGAAGAATTTTGAAAGCTACAGAACAAGATTCCGGCAAAATTGCCCTATCTCACTTAGTTTCCAAGATATTCTCAAAAAACTGATCAAAGAAAATTGATGAAAATATTGAATTAATTTTTTTTAATTTTTTCAGAAAACTTGCGGGCAAAACTTTGTTCATAACTGGTGCATCAAGAGGAATTGGCAAAAGTATTGCCCTAAAAGCAGCACAGGATGGAGCAAATATTGTTATTTGTGCTAAAACCGCAGAACCACATCCGAAATTACCTGGCACGATTTATACAGCAGCAAAAGAAGGTATAAAAAAAAAAAAAAGGAAGTTATTTTCATTATTATTAGTGTTAATTTAATGACAATAAAATGAGCACACACCTCACAATTATTTGATTTTTTTTCAAAAGAATAAATATTAATTAAAAAAATTCGCACTCTTTTTTTTTTAATTTTCTACAAGTAAATATTTCTTCTTTGTTTTACGTTTTTTAAATTCATTTGTTAAGAACTAAAAAAAATCGAAAAATTGTCTGATTTTTGATATTTTTGATGACAACGAAATTAGAACTCATCCAACAATTCTTTGGATTTCCTTAAAATAATTAAAAAAAAAAGAAATATTCGAAAAATTTGTACTTATAATTTTTTTTGAATTATTTGCAGTGGAACAGGCTGGAGGAAAGGCTCTTCCCTGCACAGTTGATATACGTGATGAGAATCAGGTGAATGCCGCTGTATCAGAAGCCATCAAGACATTTGGAGGAATTGATGTTGTTGTTAATAATGCAAGTGCTATATCACTGACACCAACACTTTCCACTGACATGAAAAGATATGATCTTATGAATAATATCAATGCGAGAGGAACGTTTCTCGTGTGAGTCAATTTTTTCAAGAATTGTTGTCAGTTTTTTTTAGGAATATCTTGGAATTTAAGCGAGATAGTGGGGTAAAATGGATATTTCAATTGAACGATTAGAGATAGAGATTTCCTGATGATTTCATTGGGAAGCTGCGAAAATTTTAGCTGGAAATCATGTGTAAAAATGATTTTTTTTTAATTTTTACGTTTTTGGACACGTTTTGAAGGGATACTTCTTTCAAAAATCGAAAAAATTCACCTTTTTGGTGATATCTCCGGTTCTGTTCGTCGTAGTGACCTGGAGTTGATTTCAAATGAAAGGTGAGCTCTTTTCTCATCGATTCATGTGGTTTAAATTTTTTTTTTACCAATTTTTCAAATACTTCTAGCCCATTTTCTGAAAATCAGTTTTTGCCCTACAAGTACTTGAAAAAATTGATAATTTTTTTAAAACCATATAAATCGATGGCAAATGAGCTCACCTTAGATATAAAACCATAGATATTCCCCAAAAAACTGAAATTTTTCAAAAACAGAAGGATTTCACTTTCAAATCTCTTGCAAAAAATCAAATTTTTGAAAAATTCAAAAAAATAACTTCTGACATATGATTTCCATGGTAAATTTCCTCAGCTTTCCAATGGAATCATCAGAAAAAATCTATCTCCAATATTTCCATCAATTTCGAACAATTTTCACAGTATAAAATACTAAAATTACCTGTCCATTTCACCCCAACTGCCCCCAATTTTCGCAATAACTTTTTTTCTGTAGTTCTTGAAATTATCTACAAAAAAATCACTTCATCTTGTTTAGATTCCAAGGTATTTCCACAAAAAAAGTGATGATAAAATAATTTTTTTTTTGCCTGTGAATTTCATAAAAAAATGATATAATTTCATATTTCAGATCAAAAGCATGCTTGCCACATTTACTAAAGAGTAAAAATCCTCATATTTTGAATCTAAGTCCTCCATTAAATATGAATCCAAAATGGTTCAAGAATAATCTTGCCTATACAATGGCTAAATATGGTATGTCAATGTGTGCATTGGGTATGTCAGAAGAATTTAAAGACGAGGGTGTAGCTGTTAATGCATTATGGCCAAAAACAGCTATTCATACAGCAGCAATTGAGATGCTCAGCGGGACTGAGAGTAAAAATTACAGTAGAAAACCAGAGATTGTTGCTGATGCTGCTTATTCTATTATTACTAAAGACAGTAGAAGTTTAACTGGTAAATTTTTGGTGGATGAAGATGTACTGAAAAGCGAGGGCATTACTGATTTTACTCCATATGCGTGTAATCCAGGTATCTTAATTCAAATAATGTCGTTGGCCTGAAAGCAAAACGTCCTAAGTGCAAAAAAAAGGGGATTTTCCAATGAGAAAAAGGGCGTAAGTCCGTAATAGATGGGAAAATGTTTTTCATGATGGGACGAACAAAAATGAAGCAATTGAAGCAACGAAAGGTGGTGATTGTCAATGTGAAGCTTGAATAGAGCGTATGTTCGGCACTTACGCCTTTTTCTTATTGGTTTTTTTTGGTTTCATCTCCCGGAAATTCATGATACCAAAAGGCCGTATCTTCTAAACATACGCCCTTTTGTTATTAATAATGTTAGAAAATTTGCGAAATGTTGTGAGAGTTCATAGCAACAAAAACACGTATTTCCAGTACATACGCCCCTTTGTTATTAGTAATTTCTCCAATTGTCCCGTATCTTTTAACAATAGATCATAACAAAAGGGCTTATCACCGGCACTTATGCCCTTTTGTTATTAATAATTTTTTTTCTTCAAATTTTCAATTCACTTTGAAATTTTATAATAACAAAAAGGGCGTATGTACAGGAGATATGCACCTTTGTGTCATTAAAAATTCCGTGCATGATGCTTCAAATTGGAAAAAATAAAATAAAATCAAAAGTTCGTATTCACTGAAAATACGTCTTTTTTTTTTAATATCAAATTTCATATGAAAAATCATGAATTGAGGAAAAAAATTAAAAAAAAGGGCGTAGGGGAAGGTGGGGCAAAATGGACATCAGGGGTAAAATGGATACATCTAAATTTTTAGGTAAATATTATGGAAAACTGTTTAAATTAATAGAAATATTGGCGGTAAATTGTTTTTGATTATTTTATTGGAAAGTTGGGGAAATTTTAGACGCGAAACAAGTGCCGGAATTAATTTTTTTGAATTTTTGGCTATTTGAACTTTTTTGAGCACTTTAGAGGGGTAAAACCGTTCCTTTTCATGAAAATTTTCAGTTTTTTGATAATATTTTCGGTTCTATTTGTCGCAGCGAGAAAATTCCGATGGGAGGTGAAAGGTGAGATCATTTGCCATCGATTCATGGGGTTTTCAATTTAAAAATATCGATTTTTAAGGTATTTATGGCCATTTTTATGAAACAGTTTTGTAAAACAGTTTTTGGCCTATAACTATCTCAAAAATTGATATTTTCGAATTCAGAACCCCATAAATCGATGGGAAATGAGCTCACCATTCATTTGAGACCAACCCCGAATCACTACGACCAATAGAACCAGAGATATTTGCAAAAAACTGAAAATTTCCAAAAAATGAAAGCCTTTTACTCCTCAAAAATGCCGAAAAATATAGAATTTTCAAAAAAATCGAAAAAAATACATCTGACACTTGTTTTCTGGCTAAAATTTCCTCAGCTTTTCCATAGCATCATTAAAAAAAATCCATCTCTAACCGTTTCATTACAGTGTCCATTTTACCCCACTCTCCCCTATATGCAGAAGACACGTTTTTTTGTTGTTATCAACGTCATACAACGTGTTGCAAATCTAGGGTATATTTAAAATCAAACAGGTGTTTGTAAATAAGATACGTCTCTTTTATATTGAATAACTTGGACATACGCCTATTTGTTACTCGTTAAAAAGAATTCTGTAAATCATCGTAAAGAAGAGAATCAGAATCAAAATTACGACTTTTTGTTATAAAAAAAAAAAGAAATGGGAAAAATGGAATTTACGCCCTTTTGCTTCTCAGAGGACGATACTGAAATGGAATTTTTGTTAGAAAAATTTTTTGTTGGCCCTGATAATTGTTTTTTTTTTTTCAAGAATATAAAGATCAGTTGATGCTCGATTTCTTCCTGGAAATTGACGATGCAGAACAGTATATACAATTGAAATCTGAGGAAAAACCAGCTGGTGATAAGAATATTGAAGTTATTTTCACAGCAATTAAAGCAAACTTGTCACCAGAATTAGTTAAAAAAACTGGCGCTATTTATCAATTCAATATGACAGGTGAGTGATTTTTCCAAAATTGAAATTAAACTGGAGAAAAGTGGGATAAAACGAACACGTGTTAGTCTTGACATTTTATACTGTGAAAATCACTCGAAATCGATGGAAACATTGGAAATAGGATTTTTCTGATGATTCCATTGAAAAGCTGAGAAAATTTACCATGAAAATCATATGTCACAAGTTATTTTTTTGAATTTTTCAAAAATTTCATTTTTTGCGAAAGATTTGAAGATGAAATCCTTCTGTTTTTGAAAAATTTCAGTTTTTTTGGGAATATCTATGGTTTTATTGGTCGTAGCGACCTGGGGTTGATCTTGAATGAAAGATGAGCTCATTTCCCATCGATTTATGCGGTTAAAAAGAAAATTATCAATTTTTCCAAGTACTTATAAGGCAAAAACTGCTTTTCAAAAAATGACCCACAAGTATTTGAAAAATTGATAAAAAAAAAATTTGAACCACATGAATCGATGAGAAATGAGCTCACCTTTCATTTGCGATGAATCCCAGGTCGCTACGACCAATAGAACCGGAGATATCGCCGAAAAAGTGAATTTTTTCGATTTTCGAAAGAAGTACCCCTTCAAAACTTGTTCAAAAACGTAAAATTTTCAGAAAATTGAAAAAAAATAATTTTGACACATGCTTTCCACCTAAAATTTTCTCAGCTTTCCAATGATATCATCAGGAAATCTCTATCTCGAACCGTTCAATTGGAATGTGTCCGTTTTAGCTCACATACCCCTATAATTAAGAAATTATACTTAATCATCCTCTTTATGTAATAGGGACTGATCAGGGTACATGGTTTTTGGACTTGAAGAATGGAAATGGTGCATTTGGTAAAGGTACACCAACAATTCCAGCTGATGCTACTTTAACCATGGAATCATCGAATTTCTTCGATATGTTCACTGGTAAATTAAAACCAGCCAGTGCATTTTTAATGGGAAAATTGAAAATCGATGGAAATCTAGCGACTGCCATGAAACTTGAAAAACTCATGTCCAGTCTGAAATCAAAGCTTTAATTAAAAATAATTGATATATATAGATAACATTCAAGTTATTGACAAAAAAAAAAAATTGTTTAAATTGTTTCATCAATATTTTTTTATAATAGTTTATAAATTTATTACCAAGGGAATTGATGAATTTTCATATTCAAATAATTTTATATGATATTAATAAAATCAAAATATTTTATATTACATAAGAAAAATAGGAGTTTTTTTTTGTTAAATCTCAAATAAATCCAATTAATTTACGTATGTAGAGGTTTTTATTAGATTCAGCATAGTTCCCGGTTAAAATCGTAATATAAAAAATTCAACGGTTAGATTTTTTTTCTTCATTTTTTTTTTCACATGATTTTTTGCGTTTTACAATTTTTTTTTTTTTTTTTAGAAAAAATAGATTACATTTTTTTTTTATTGCGTCTATATAATAGGTAAAATTATTCGTAGCTGATAATGATTTTATCATTGTTAATTAATTCATAATATCAAGTTGATTTTCATTATTTTTTCTCATTTAGTCTATATAGTACGTGACTATTTTCATTAAAATTCATTCAATTATTAAAAAGTTTAATCGTTATTCATGATTAATTGTAAAAAATATATATATAGATATATATATATATATATATATTTATAATAGAAATTATGATTTTTTTGGCGAATTCAATAATTTAGTACGTTCTTTTTCTTCTTCAGTAAAAAATATTCTCGTTATAACAATATCGCCAGTACTTAATGTTTGACATGCAGCTTCACATTTTTCAATTGGTAATAATTGTTGTTTCGATAATTCCTGACACATGCATTTTGTATTATTAATATGGACGGTATCATTGATTAATTTATCATTAGTTGAACATGTAACTGCTGACAATATAGCTTCTAATTTATCAATTTTTTCAAATCCATCCATTTGTCCATCTTGAAGTATTTCATCTACCATTTTCATTGATTCAGTCAATGATGGTGAATCTAATTTTGTTAAAGCATCATTCTGTGAATTGTCAGATGTACAACTGTCTAAACTCGTATATTCTTCATTTTTTTCATCATCATCGAAACAATCATCGTCATCATCATCAGTGCTCTCATTCTTATCTTGTCCTAAACTCTCTAATTTCTCTAATTTTTTAGCAACTTTGTAGCAGCCCTTTAGCTTTTCTTTTTCATCTTCAGTTAGTGTCAAATAACGAAGAAGACGAATTTCACGATTACTCAGAACAATATTTTTACCCGTTGTTTCTTCCATTCTTTTGCGTAAATCCATAACTTCAGTTTCAATTTTACGCTGTTTTTTACGTGATTTTACTTCAGCAGGATTTATATGCATCTGCACTTGCTCTTCACATAATTGATTGAAGAGTGCCTGCGTCTCTGGTTTTATTAATCTTTGAAGGAATAAAAGAAATTTGGAAGATCAATTGAGAAGTTGCCTTTTTTTTTGTGATTTTTGGGTTTTTTTTTTAAAGTTGTGGGTACTTACCAGCTCCAAAGAAATTTTTGGAAAATAGTTTTGGTGGAGGTGGGGTAAAATGGGCACGTGTTGGTTTTGATATTTTATACCATGGGAATCACGAAAAATCGATGGAAATATTGGAGTTAGGTTTTTTCTGATGATTTCATTGGAAAGCTGAGGAAATTTACCATGGAAATCGTATGTTTTAAGTTTTTTTTTGAATTTTTAAAAAATTTCATTTTCTACGAAAGATTTGAAGGTGAAATTCTTCTGTTTTTGGAAAATTTCAGGTTTTTGATCATGGATAAAAGGTGAGCTCATTCCCCATCGATTTATGTGGTTTTAAAAAAATTATCAATTCTTTCAAGTACTTTTAGGGCAAAAACTGATTTTCAGAAAATGGCCTATAATTATTTGAAAAATTGATGAAAAAAAATTTGAACCACCTAAGTCGATGAGAAATGAGCTCGCCTTTCATTTGAGATGAACCCCAGGTCGCTACGACCAACAGAACCGGAGATATTGGCGAAAAAGTGATTTTTTTCGATTTTCGAAAGAAATGCCCCTTCAAAACTTGTCAAAAAACGTAAAATTTTCGAAAAATTGGAGAAAATCAATTTCGACACATGTTTTCCACCTAAAATTTCCTCACCTTTCCAATGGAATCATCAGAAAATCTCCATCTCGAACCGTCCAATTGGAATGTCCATTTCATCCCACCTTCTTCTACATATAGCAAATTATTTTTGTTTTTTCACAATTATCAATTAAATTGATACTTTACCTGGACATGGCATTATAGACTTGAGGCACAAGGCCAAGTACATCAGTCGTTGCATAAACCAGCATATCCCGTGACATTGGTCTACGTGACCAGTACTTTTGGTCTCGACGATAAATATACTTCAATTGTTCTTTCAATGGATTACATGGTGCTCCATACAATTCACATAATGTATTGAGATTTACATTTTTAACTTTATAAACAGGCTTTCCTGTTTCTTGATATTGGATTATGGCGTGTGCAGCCTGAGAAAAAAAGGGAAGAAAAAAAAAAATTATTCACATTCTCATTATGAAACAGTAATCAAGAATTCTATCTCGTCAATTTTTCAGAAATATCTCGGAGACTAAACGAGATAGAGCGATTTATTGGAATTATTGGGGGAAAACTGGGATCAATAGTCATCTTCCTCCCCCCCCCCCCCCCCCCCCCCAAAAAAAATAAATTCGAAAATTTTTTTAATTTAAAAAATTGCAGTAATTTTCTGTTTTCTTTTTGCTAAAATTTCTTCACAGCGTTAATTGATTATTTCTTCTTTATGAATAAACAGAAATATATAATGGAAAATCCTAAATGATTTTTGATGAATGTTAATCTTTTTTGTATTTTCTCCTTAATTTTCCAGTCGTTCAAAGATAACATTCAATTTTCTTTTTCACTTTCACAATTATGGGGAATTGTAATCACCATTTTATCAAATTATTGATGGTATAATTTTGGAAATGTCAAAATCATTGAACTTTGCTTTTTTAATGTGATTATTGAAGCCAGTTTTTCATCAAAAAATTTCAGAAAAAATTTTGATCCGATCAAGAAGAGAAAAATAGAGCCTTTTTGCTCAAAGCCTTTATTCAACTCCTGAATTTTTCTACAAATATCAGGGCAAAATCGTCCTATCTCGCTGAGTTTCCAAGATATTCTCCAAAAATAAACGAAAAAAAAAGAATCTATTTCTTTCATCTTTCAAACTATGAAAATCTCATTTTTCTGGGGGAAATATCTCGGAAATTAAGGGAGATAAAGCGATTTCCCTCTAATTCAAGAGAAATTTTTCGAAGGAAAACGCTTTTTCAACATTGAAATTTCATTTTATTTCCCAAATAAATAGGAAATTAAGCGAGATAAGGCGATTTTGCTCTTCTTTTTTCTGTAGCTCTTAAAAAACAAGATCATCCTATTTCGTAATAAAAATTCGATTTATATTGTGGAATAAAATTCCACAATCATGAATATAAATTTTAAATAATTCCGAAAAAATATGGAAATCCTTTTCAAAACAATTTCAAAAATACTGGAAAATTTCAAACAGCAAAATTCATCTAATTTTCAATAAAAACTTCATATTTCCAACAAAATTAAGTTTATTTAATTATTTGAAATTTTCTAAAATTTTTAAAATTATTTAGAAAAAAATTTCGAAATTTTTAAAAAAATTTATCATATTTATTAAAAAATATTGAATTAAATTCGATTTTTCCATCAAATTTATTTACCTGAGTATCAAACACATTGTTCAAAACAATTCCAAATTGATTATACAAATTGACACTGTCATTTCTGCAATCATGAATGACCTAAAAAAAAAAAAAAAAACAAAATCAAAATGAATAAATATTAACAAATTACGAATACCATCAAAATTCGCTAAAATAAAATAACAAAAAAAATAAAAAAATTACCTTCACAACATTATGACTTTCCAAAAGTTTACGTAATCCATTGATTAAATTTGGTGATGTGAATAGATCAAAAATATAAACTTGTCCATTGACAGTACCAATTTGTACAAGTGTCAATTGTCCTTTAGCCCCAACATTGATGCCCTCACAATCAAATGAAACAACTAATTTACCATCATTTCTCAGTGGATTAATGATTTCATCAATAATATGAATTGATTCTCTAACATTAACAATAACTCTTGTCTGTTGAAATATTTTTAATTTCCAACTATCACCAATCTGTGTTGAATGTAAATTTCTATCTCTCTCTGTATTATCAGCAAGTGTTTTCATAACAAGTGTATTGATACGTTGTTTCAATGTTTGCTGCTGTAAACTAACAGGTGATGAATTTGATGTATTTGTATTAAATTCAATTGTCCCATGACAATCATCATTGAAATTATCATTGCAATTAACCTGATTATCAAATGAATTAATATTACATTGACTAATTTGTCTATTAGACATTAATGGTGACGATGTTCTGCTTGATCCATCAGTTTTATCATAATTATCCTTGATTTTATCATTTTTTAAGCCAGTATCATTGGAAAATTTTGGTTTTGCATGTAAAGTAACCAAATTTTTTTGCACATTAAATGCATCAGGAAACATTTTTAAAAATGTCGTTAAATCCTGTGGTGTTGTAAATATAGTAGACCATATATGTTCAGGTAATTTTTTTGATACAGCACTCAACAATTGTTCAACTGTATTATTACTATTTTTTTCAATAATATTAATGAAAAAATCAATTAATTTACGTGTTACTTCTTGATCAACTGGTATTTCTGGTTCTAATTCTTTGAATGGCACAGCTTCCATTCCCTCAAAACGTTTTAATTTAACATTCTCATCAACAACAATAAAATCATCTGGATATTTCAATAAAAAATCACGAAATTCACGATAATGTTGTCCTGATATGTGTCTAACTTCTGGTGATGCTTGTGAACGATGTCCCAATAAACTTTTAATTGGTACATCAGCACCATCACCATACTGTACCAATTTATTAGTAAAATATTCAACAGCTTCACGTGCATAATCACGTTTATTTTTAATTTTATTACCAGTATCTTCTTCAATAATTGGCTGAAATGTATTTACTGATACATAATCACCATCAATAACAAATAATGTTGGATATTGTGTTAAAAATTTACGTAAACCACTCTGTGATCCACCAGCAATTTGTCTCATTTCTTTAGTAAATCCTTTAGCACCAAATTGACAACTCAAATCGTGCAATGTACGTGGACCACCTTTGTCCATTAAACGTTCAAAAAAAAAGAGTAGTGTTAAATTACGTACCAATTCATACTCAGAGCTGTCCATACTTTAATTAATTAATACTGTAAAAAAAAAAGAAGTAATTAATTTTTATAAAAATATGGGAAAAAAAAATTTTTTTGCTACATGAATGAAAAAAAAAATATATTTTAATGAAATTCATTGGAAAAATATGTCAAATACCTTTTTTTTTTGTGTTTACTAGTCTAATATTACTCGTATCACCTCTCATAAACCAGTAACAGAGCAAATTATTCCATTGGTAACATTATGCTGATTTAAACATTTTTTTTTCTCCTCTATTGGCGATTTCTATGTACAATATTATGAATTAAAGCTTTTTCTTTTTTTTTCAAGTGAATTAAATTAATGTTCTCTGAGTAATTATATGGTACTGGTGGGTAGGTTAGCCTGATGTCTGGTAATTTTTTTTTTTTTTTTTTACATTAGAAAATTCTTTTGGAGCACCACATTCCAAAATCACGTTTTCTCTTTTTATTTTTATATGTGTTTCTCTCTGTTTCTGCACTTGTAGTTAACTGTATATAGGTAACACGTGACACACTGGTGAATTATTTGATTGGATGAGACTGTGGAGTGTTGGCCAATGAGAGAGCGACTGATGGGCAGTGCTTTTGTGTGGGTTTACTAGGCACTCAGTGTGAAGAGAAAATCTCTAGATACTTCTTATATTTTTGTAGATTTTTTGGGTACAGTAAATTCCTAGTTTACCAAGAGTAGAGATGGGCGGCCGTCACATGACGCGTCACAAAACGGTCATATGACGGTCATGTCATGTCATGTCACGGAGTAGTTGTGACCGTGACAGAAATCGCTCACAAAATTTCACTGAATGACGGTCATAAAAGGAAAATAAATTATGACCGTCACAAATTGAAGAAATTTGATGACGGTCATTTTACATCTATATAGATGTTTTACCATCAACAATTTTTCATTCCTTGACAAAAGTAAATAAATTTAGAAATGAAAGACTCAATTGAAACCCGTTTGAATTAAAGGATAGAAAATTCATATTGCAATCAAATGTATTGAATAGTTACTGATTTTCAAAATTGACTGAAAAAAATGACCGTCACAAATTGAAGAAATTTAATGACGGTCATTTTACATCTATATAGATGTATTTAACCATCTGATTCATTTTCCATTCCTTGACAAGCATAAATTTAATTGTGACCGTCATTTTCCGTTAAAAATTTTGTGACGTCATGTGACCGTCACAAGACGGTCATTATTTGGTCATATGACGTCGGTGAAAAAATCACCGTCATTGCCCATCTCTAACCAAGAGAGGTAGGTAGGTTAGAAATAGGCTGGAACTGAATTTGATTTGATTTATTTAGGTAACATAAAGGTACGGCCTCATGCAGGCGTTTTTAACACTAGCGTCTACCCGGGAAAAACAGATTTAGATCAAACTAGATCTAAATTTTGGGATAGATCTAAGGAGATCTAGGAAGATATAGATAGATCTATGGAGATCTACGGAGATATACATAAATCTAAGAAGATCTACGGAGATATAGATAGATCATTTCAGGTCTCTTTTGATACCCGAGAAAAAAATTATGTATAATATTTTTCTAGAAATAGCCTCATTTAAGTTCAACTGATTATACAGGGCCATTTTCTATACATAATTGAAATTTTGAGAGAGGAAAAAATGGAAAAAAAGTGGCATTCAGGTGGGTTCGAACCCGGGACCTTCAGATACTATTACTCGAACTCTTCTATCTGAGCCATTGGCCTATTTTATATTAGTTATCAATTTTCAATCCTCATAATTTCGTCTTCGCCTATTTTTCTTGGACTAATTGGAGTGAAGTTGAAGTAGTTTGAACGTAAGTTTTCGGAGTCGTTGAGTATATGAGAAGGAACGTACTATATTATTTAACCTCTCGTAGAATATGTACATGTCAACCTATGAAAAATATTATTACAAAAATTGAACATGTTTCATGTAGATCTTCGGAGAGCTGTTTAGATCTAACAGGATCTCAGTAGATCTAACGAAAGAGATACCATCTGGCCTGTTTAGATCTACGTAGATTCATGTAGATCTACTGAGATTTGAATAGATCTAATTTGTTAGATCTCTTTAGATCTCAGTAGATCTACTAGGAGAAATACCTTTCTACCTGTTTAGATCTACGTAGACCTACGTGAATCTACGTAGATCTAGATAGATCTCCATTTCCTTAAATTCTACTAGATCTAAGTAGATCAATAGAGATCTGAGTAGATCTAAGTAGATCCATGTAGATCTCCGTTGATATCCGTAGATCTATTGGAATTCACTTATCCATTTTTGTCACGCTGAGTTGCGTCTTCATGGATCTATGGAGATGTGAAGGGATATAACAAGTTAGATCAGCTTAGATCTCAATAGATCTCAATAGATCTCATAGGCAAGATCTCCACCGATCTGTTCAGATCACCAAAGATCTTAGTAGATCCAGATGGATCTCTGGTTTCTCATTTTTTAGATCTGCTTAGATCTAGGTAGATCTAATTCCGTTTTTGACGGGTAGCGTCAAATCAGGTGACGTGACACTATTTTGAATTTTCCGCTGCTGAAAAAATGTAGCAACAAAGCTGAACAATTGGAGCTTTTTCGCTGAAAGCGCAGCGTCAAAGTATTCATTAATACTAAATACGAATTGCGCATTGTATGTAATAGAATGGTGCGAATAATGGCTTCAGACCAGATAAATGTCTCCGATGATTTGATTAACTAGTTAACGATAAAAATACAGGTCTCAACAATACTCTTTTCTATATTATAAAGTTTCATTCCAATGAGGTTAACGTGTTCAAATTACTTTTTGCCGCAGCGGCTTGCAGCTACATTTTTTTCAGCGGCGGGAAAAAACAAAAATCTACAGCAATTATGCTATTATCTTATGGTATAGATAGTACAGAATAATATAGATTTGGAATTAAATTCCACATTTCGAATTCTTCATTCATACAATAAATAATAATAATATGAATATTTCAATAGTATAGATATAATTAAAATTAAAAATATGATCGTTACAGCACTTCTCTTTCCAAAAAAACGTCCCAGTAGACACGACCTTCAAGGGCAATTGAAATAAATTTTGGAACCAAAAGCTATTTCAATTATCTGGGGCCCTTAACCCTTATTCTTCCTGAAAACCCACACGGAGAATTACAGAGAAAGAATAGGTGTCGACTCTAAATAATGTCACTATGGTTAATCGGTAATCGGTGATAACAATGATATTTGAACGTCATCCGTGAATTCGACATCAGTTCATCTCTTAGATAGGAAAGGAAGAACAAATAAATGAAAAAAAAAAGGAAAGGAAGGTCCATTAGATGTAGCATCCGGTTCATCTCTCGATTGGGAGGAGACTTACTAGATAGAGCTTTCAGGATATAATTTCATCTGAAACCAAATAAAATGAAATATGACGTCCCTCGAATTTCCGGTTCTGGGGGCTCCCAAACACCGTTGCCTTCCACCTCAGGAAGATTCAACTCTTAATTCGCCATAGGACCGGACTTATAGGAAGCCGAACCCAGAGGCAATGGCCTTTGCTCTATGAAAATGACCATTTCCGCTCTATCGAATATTCAGAATCGTTTAAGATACTGTTATGACATTTCGCAGGCTCTTTCAGGACAACATAGGCAGTGTCACTGTAAAATTTCATCAGGAAATACGCCACAGAGAAAAAGTTATGAAGATTTGAGAATCGGGATTTTCATGATGGCTGATTTCCTTCGAATATTCCTTCATCCTCATTTTTCACCCATTTCCTGAGGGAATACGGGGTTTTCCTTGAAATTTCGCAAAGAATTGAGTGGAACACACGATAATGGGGGATCCTGAAGGGCCAAAAGCCACAACGATTCGGGATATCCAGTGTTCGCGGAATTTCCAGGCCAAACCCAGAGGCATGGCCTTTGCTCTATGAAAATGACCATTTCCGCTCTATCGAATCTTCAGAGTCGTTTGCGATACTGTTATGAAATTTTGCAGGCTCTTTCAGGACGACATAGGCAGTGTCACTGTAGAATTTCATCAGAAAATACGCCACAGAAAAAAAGTAATGAACATTTGAATATCGGGATTTTCATGATGGCTGATTTCCTTCGAATATTCCTTCGTCCTCATTTTTCACCCATTTCCTGAAGGAATACGGGGTTTTCCTTGAAATTTATAGGACTTATAGGAAAAAATGTGCAAAAAATGAGAAATTTCGGCCTTAAAAACGTTCTATCTTCCCGCCTGATATGACGTCCCTCAAATTTCCGGTTCTGAGGGCTTCCAAACACCAATGCCTGCCCCCTCAGGAAGATTCAACTCTCAATTCGCCATAGGACCGGACTTATAGGAAAAAATATCCAAAAAATGTCCAAAAAATGAGAAATTTTGACCTTAAAAACGTTCTATCTTCCCTCCTGATATGACGTCCCTCAAATTTCCGGTTCTGAGGGCTTCCAAACACCAATGCCTTCCCCCTCAGGAAGATTCACTCTCAATTCGCCATAGGACCGGACTTATAGGAAAAAATGTGCAAAAAATGTGCAAAAAATGAGAAATTTCGGCCTTAAAAACGTTCTATCTTCCCTCCTGATATGACGTCCCTCAAATTTCCGGTTCTGAGGGCTTCCAAACACCAATGCCTGCCCCCTCAGGAAGATTCAACTCTCAATTCGCCATAGGACCGGACTTATAGGAAAAAATATGCAAAAAATGTGCAAAAAATGAGAAATTTTGACCTTAAAAACGTTCTATCTTCCCTCCTGATATGACGTCCCTCAAATTTCCGGTTCTGAGGGCTTCCAAACACCAATGCCTGCCCCCTCAGGAAGATTCAACTCTCAATTCGCCATAGGACCGGACTTATAGGAAATAATATCCAAAAAATGAGAAATTTTGACCTTAAAAACGTTCTATCTTCCCTCCTGATATGACGTCCCTCAAATTTCCGGTTCTGAGGGCTTCCAAACACCAATGCCTGCCCCCTCAGGAAGATTCAACTCTCAATTCGACGTAGGACCAGACTTATAGGAAAAAATATCCAAAAAATGTCCAAAAAATGAGAAATTTTGACCTTAAAAACGTTCTATCTTCCCTCCTGATATGACGTCCCTCAAATTTCCGGTTCTGAGGGCTTCCAAACACCAATGCCTGCCCCCCCCAGGAAGATTCAACTCTCAATTCGCCATAGGACCGGACTTATAGGAAAAAATATCCAAAAAATGTCCAAAAAATGAGAAATTTTGACCTTAAAAACGTTCTATCTTCCCTCCTGATATGACGTCCCTCAAATTTCCGGTTCTGAGGGCTTACAAACACCAATGCCTGCCCCCTCAGGAAGATTCAACTCTCAATTCGCCATAGGACCGGACTTATAGGAAAAAATATCCAAAAAATGTCAAAAAAATGAGAAATTTTGACCTTAAAAACGTTCTATCTTCCCTCCTGATATGACGTCCCTCAAATTTCCGGTTCTGAGGGCTTCCAAACACCAATGCCTTCCCCCTCAGGAAGATTCAACTCTCAATTCGCCATAGGACCGGACTTATAGGAAAAAATATGCAAAAAATGTCCAAAAAATGAGAAATTTCGACCTTAAAAACGTTCTATCTTCCCTCCTAATATGACGTCCCTCAAATTTCCGGTTCTGAGGGCTTCCGAATACTGTTGCCTTCCACCTCAAGGAGGTCGTAGGCCTCGTCGAGGTCGGAACTCGTAGGTAAACTAGTAGGTATAAATGCAAAAATATTCTGAAATTATGATGAAAACTTTGTTTTCATCACCGTAACACTGAGTATTTAAATCATAGAAATTTAAAAAATATCATGTGCATGAATGAATTAACGATTTATGAATATTTGACGGAGCTCGCACATGAAATTCAGTCTGAATGAGCCTACATCAAATGATTCAAGTTTAGGCTTTCATTTGACTCTTTATTCACTTTTAAGAAAATAAGACAAAAGAGCAGCTGCTAAGGGTCAAGTTCATTGAGAAAGTTGACAGAGCATTGCGACACCCCTGATGATCCAGTGTTCTTCAGATTTGACTGTAGGTAGGTTCATGGCAATGACAAAATTTGTTGAATGTCCAGTTGTTGATAAAACACCTCTTCTCTCACTTGTTTTGTACACAGGACATACGTATGTGTTTACTTTCGGAGAATCGTCACGTTTCATTGGAACCAGCCAGACCTATGAATTTAAATGAAAAATTCAACACAATAATTCATTGAGATGAATGAAAAAATTACTTACAGCAGGAACCTCGTCGTAGAGTATTTTTGGAAAGCTTTCCTCGAGTATCATTTGATCTGTATCAAATCGTGCACCATCTAAATAAACCCCATTAACAAATACACCATCCTCTGGTGGTTCAGGTAGAACAGTTTCCTTCAATATTATGAAGTCGTAAACGAGTAAATCAATAGGAATTTGATATTTTCGTGCAAAATTTTGTATTGCTCCGGTGAGAAATGCTTGAGTGAAGTAAAATCCTGACAGCCAATAAGTTGCCGGTGGTCCATTGTCGAACCATACCTTTGTGAAACGATGAAAAACAGATTCATCGATTTTGCTTTTAATTAGAAAAAATTCAGTAGCCTTTTACGTTAAGGGGTCTTCTCACTTTATAATTTTCAAAAAATCAATTTTTTTATTGTTACATTATTTCGGATAAAAATGAAGATTATGAAGGAGTAGAAGGCATACAGTGTTCTCTCTACTGATCGTCCCTCGATTAAACGTACCGCTCCTCTTTCGCTGTTTCTCCTCTTCTCACACTATTCCATTTTTCTCGAGTGCGCATGTGCGGTAACTATGGTAACGTGTTAAATTTAGAGACGAGCATTGAGGTTATTGGTGAATTTCAATATATATAATTTATATATAATAAAGAAATTATTTTTTAAATATAAATTTTTGATGGGTTTTTATTGTAAAATAAAACACAGAGTTTTAATGTTTAATAAATCAATAAATAATTATAATAAATAATAAAGAGCATGCCTCGAGTTTTAAGGCGCGAGAGACGGTTACGATCTCAGTGCCGTATCTAAGGCAGAAAGGAGCGGAGGCGCCCCATTCCAACAATTTTGAAATTCAATTTTTCTTTGTCAAAAACGGTGACAAAGCACGTTTTTTTTTTGTTTATTTTCGAAAAATCTTTGCTATAGTGTTATTTTTGCATGTATCAAAAATCGTATGATATGTGCTATAGCCATCAACATACTAAAACTGAAACCGTTTGATTTTTTCTTTCAGATAATCCATCTTCGAGATTTCTCCAACAGCGCAGACCTACAATTTTATTAGGATATTTTTTTAAACTACCATTTCCGTGTATGAATAGTGACTCAAATGGATAAATACAAAAATTCCATGTATTTGAAAAGCTTATTCATTGCGGGTAACAACTTTCATATCAATATCATGTAAACTTATCAAAAAAATTCATGAGAATACCCTTTTTTTTTCCTAGTATCTAAAGTGAGAAGACCTCTTAGCAGTAAAAGCAAAGAATTTACAGACACTCGTCCAACACTATTTTCTATTGGAATGAATCAGTCAACAGAAAATGGTTAAATGCCTTCTTTATAGAGAATTCACTGAAAATCATACCTGCAAAAAGTTTAATCTCCTCAAAAAATCGTTGATGTAACTCCCTAATGGCTTCAGGGATGGATAAGAATGTTTTTTCCAAAGAGCAGAAATACGACCAGTTAATATTGCATCAGCAACTTCTTCCAATTCCATTGACATAGCTATAAATCCTGAAAAATCAAAGACATTGAAATTTCATTAGTATCAATTGCAAAGTAATATCAATAATTAACGATGTATTGGGACATTTAATGATTTTTCATGATTTTTTGAAGATTTCTCACAAACCATCAATCTAATTGCTCTAACTGAGTAAAAATATAACGTTTTTTGATGACATCATTATTTATTGACTCACAAAGTTCCATTAGCGTACACTCATTAAAAAAAAATTTTCAGCTTCAAAGTTTTATTTAAAAATTTACAGAACTTTGCAAAAAAATCGAAAAATCGGCACATGGTAATGAAATTTGGTGAACTGATATCCTCAATTGGAATTTCAACGATTTACCTTTGATTGCTTTTTTAACATTTATGAGACTCGTTCTGATGCATTCCAGCAATTTATTGAACCTTCCCATTTCTTGAACTAATACTGTATTCATACTTTGATTGTAAGAAGTTGGATATTTTTCAAGAGCTCCAACAAGATCAAAGTTCTTCGGGAGTTTGTTTAGTATGT
The DNA here is from genome assembly GCA_963921955.1 of Aleiodes alternator. Taxonomy (NCBI): domain Eukaryota; kingdom Metazoa; phylum Arthropoda; class Insecta; order Hymenoptera; family Braconidae; genus Aleiodes; species Aleiodes alternator. The sequence continues at coordinate 4,758,246 of OY998115.1, read as the reverse complement.
CGCTTGCAACGGAGAATATCACTTCGTCTGGTGACATTCCACCGTCACTGCTGCCTTTCGATGTTTCCTAAATGATAATTGACATGAGTTCATTAATTGTCCAATAATTCAGTGAGTAGCAGTGAAATAAGGTGTGTTGATACAATTCCACGAATGGTTTCTGGAAAATATCGTCGCCTTAGAGTCAAAGGGGCGTAAGTCCTGTGTAGAAGCATAGCACTTACGCCCATTTATCTCTAAGGTGATGATATATTCTGGAATCAAAACGAGATAACAAAATATTTTTCTATTGCTCCTCGCAAGTGTATCTAAAGAAGAAGAATGAGTTAAGGAGGTTGGTCACTAAATGCGTTCAAATGAAAAAATTCTGAAAAATTTTAATGTTATTGTTAAATATCCAATACGACTCGTGTTAAATTTTTTAATTCGTTCTTGAACCTAGTTTGGAGGTAATAAATTAATGAAAATCCCTGGTTATACACAGCCTCTTATGGGCATACGGAGCCGTACCGATAATTCGGAGACAAAAAATTGAAAATCTCGTGAATGACAATTGAGATTTGATTGGAAAACTGATCAGTACCTTCCTTGAACAATTAGAAAAAATAAATGACCATTTTTTCGGGGCCTTACAGGCCTTTTACAATTGCAATTTATGGTTTTATACAATTCCTCGATCAAAATTCACGTGTCGAGTAACTAACATGGCATCGCTGCGTGACGTAGCGTTATGTCTGTGAGAGCTCTGTATGTATGTGTGGATACAGTTTGAAATATATTTCAACTGCAGCGTTGTCAAAGTTCCCGAGCCCATCTCGCAATCAATTTTCTTTCATTTTCTATGACATTGACAACATTTGAGGTGATTATTTCTTTTCAAAAATTATAAGAGGGAATAAAAAAATTATTATGATGATTTTCAGCGAGTAATTAACTGATTAGAGGTCAGAAAAATGTTGTCTATTTTCGTGTTCAGGAATTGGTATCAGCTTGGGATCCCTATGCTAAAGCATAGGCATCCTCCCCTGCCCAAGCGCCCCCCCCCCCCCCACAAGTGGTGACCAACCTCCTTAAGAACATACCCAGATAGCAAAACTTGCGGATACACTGCTATTTACCAGCAAGTTTAAATTTTCTTCTGCACCAAAATTGTCGATGATTTGCCGCTAGTTTGTCGACATAAAGACGACATATGTAGGCGATAACCTGTCAAGTTATCACCAAATTTAGCCCCAAGTTTGCCGCAAAAATTTGATGCTGATATGCGGATGTTAAGGTCTATCAAAATGCTGTTTCGAACAGCGGTCAATTTGGAGCAAAGTAACAAATATTATTGCCACTCTTGAAAAAAAACGAAATTTCGTTAACATTGACTCTGCTGAAAGCAATTGCCGATGATTACTCTGCAGCTAAAATGGGCAAAATGAGCTGATTATATCAGCAGCAAATTTGTGGATAAAATCTGAGTAAAATTAGCCGATAAAATCAACAGCAAATGTGCGGATAAAATCTGAGTAAAATTAGCCGATAAAATCAGCAGCAAATTTGTCGATAAAATTGACGAAAAAAGGCCATTGAAAGAGTATAGATAAGACCACGGAAGAAACGGGCTCATTTTTAAAAAATTCAGGCATCGACCTTTGACATTACGTTTCCAGTCCAATCTCAGTACCTAATACCCCAAAAGCCATAGGAATCTAATCTATTGCTTCCTATTATGTTTGAGGTATCTTCTACGAGAATGGATTGTTATTGTACTTTGTTCAAAAATATTCAGCTTCTGTAGAGGGAATTATTGATCCGAGACTTTACAAAGAACTCTCGGTAGTTTTAGAAACTCATTGGGTTTTTGGTTTTGCTCAAGTTCATATCTGATGAAATCAGTACGTAAATTCAAGGGCAATACAAAAAATTTCTCCTATTATTTCTCTTGGATCCAACTATTCTTAGAATATCTGGAGGATTAGAAAGTCAAAATTCACTTCATTAATTCAGAATTCAGAAAAATGGTCATCACACAGGTGATATTTCCTCAAGAATGGTTGAGTTTGAGAGAGAATGTGTAGAAATTTTTTTTTCATCACTTTTATGAGGTACAAAAGAGGTATCTTGACATTTTCTCCTGAAAGCTCCCATTTTCGAGATAATTCGGTAATTAATAGAGATCATACATATTCACTGAATGTACCCCAACAATCGAAGATAAAAGATTCAATTACATTAAATTTTATTTTTGACAGCTTAACAATAAATGACCAGACTTTGCCACGTGATATTTGACAATCTAGTACACAGTTTATAAAGAAGAAACAGGTCTTATCAGGTACTTCAATAGAGGAAACAAGGAATGGAGTGAAAGATGAATAAAGAAAGGCAATAATTGGAGACTGCTTTGAATAAAAGCCACAGCAACATTGAGATAAAAGCCTTTTATCTCAATGTTACTGTTGCTGTCTCTGGGCTCTTTGCTTCTTGCGAAACTGACGAAGACTCTCCTTGACAGTTTTCAACGCAATTGTCATTGCAGCATTAAATTCTTTGTCAGTAATCCCTCTGAAAGTTGCGTGAGATCGTATGGCAGTAAGACATCCTCGCAGGTATCTTGGGGCTTGTTCTTTTAACATTAACTTGTTTCGTTCTCGACGACTAACTGTGACGTTCCTGACATAATCATTTGTTGTCTCCAAAGTAGCTCGTACCAGTTCAGTTGTTGCCTGTCTGATGTCTTTTCCACCTATCTGTGACAAATATGTGACGAAATGTCGATAATCTTCCTCCGTTGCATGTTCGAATCCTTGGAGTGTTTCATCTGAGCTGAACTTCAAAAAGTCGGGTGGGAGTACGTGACGAGCTTGCCGGTTGGCAACATTTTGAAGACCTCTCTCGAGACGACGAAAACCCTCAGTCATTTGCTCTTTCATCTCATTTATGCCATTATTTATAGAATGATTATTATTGATTGGAAAGGGGGGTCGATTTTCGCCATCTCTTAGTTGCTGTTGTGGGGGATAGAATTGTCCCTGCCAGTTGAATAATTGCTGCTGACCAGGAGGCACCATTTGGTTATTCCAATATCCAAACTGTGCTGGGAGATAGCCATTCTGTTGCAGCACGTCGTTCCCAAATGGAGGTCTTTGGACAGGATTGTTTAATATATTTATAGCTGGATTATTGGCGGGATGATGTTGTGGCGTCGGTACACGATTTAATTGTGCTGGATTCATTGGTTGCAATGGCTGATTCACATTCAAGTGCGGTGCAGCAAACCAATGCATGTTCCGGATGTCGTTTTGCTGATCCACTTGGGCATTCTGTTGAGCTATTGGATTGACAAACTCTCCACCAATATGTGGTCCATTCATTGACTGTTGTCTCTGGAGCTGAGGGTTCAGTGGCTCCATTGGATCAATGTTCCCGACCCCAGCGGCTCCTGGGCCACCACCAATATGTGCCCCATCCACTCGCTGCTCCTGGATGTGTTGAGGTTCATCATTCAGCTGAACTATTGGAGGTGGATTATCCACATCTACAATGGGTTCCGGATTTTCATCGACGGTTATACCTTCTCCAGCTATTGCAGATGGCTCCTGGACGAGTGGGAGTATTTCAGTGTTTTGTGGAGTAGTTGAATGTAGATCTTTGGTACTCATTTGCTCTCCGGGATTGAGTATTGCAGGTTCTACAGTTCTCTGAACTGACTGGTCATGCAGCTGGGAAGATTGATGGGTTGAAGAGGTGGAGATTGTTGAACCAGGGAGAACTGTATCCATTCCTTTCGATTGATCCTGCAACTGTGCGGGTTGAGATAACTGACCACTTGCATGTGTAGGTAGTTGTATTTGAGACGTTGAAGCAGACATCCTGGTTATTTCGACTGTTTCACGAATTTCGTGATCAGCTGGAATGAGCGCAATCTCACGTACTGCATTTGGTGGCAGATCCAATAGAACTCGAGTAGCCTCAGGAGTTCTCACATTATGAACCTCATCTGATTGGCCCTGCTCTGAAGTTCCAACGATTGCATTAGTGCAAGTGTTCAAAGTTTCAGTGAATGAATTATGCTGCTTCGCGAGAAATGCTGATGTTGCTGTGGTTGGTTGGCTCATCTCAGGTGAATTTTGTGAATGCTGATTAACGAAACCTTGCTGCTGCGATTGTCCGCATTGAGGCGTTTCCTCAAGGGTAACTGCTGAGGAGCTTGGACTTGCTCCATTTCTCTCGGTTGAGTCCTGTGAAAAAACGAAACGAATTATAATACAATGACGATCTATTGAAGGAGTATTCCGGTTCATAATTCATATAATATCCGGGAATAGTTAACTGCAAAGTATCAATTACATAGTGTCAATATATGTTTAAACATTAGCAAGCCCTATTGAGACAAGAGTCTGCCATTCCACTATAAATAATTATTTCTCATTTTCCATCATCATTCCTGAAGATTAGGAATCTTGAGTGGAATTACTAGGAGTGAATTGAACCGTGCTGATGCACGAGTTGACTAACGGGTGCAGATAACTCAGGGATGGAACAAAACTTTTGTCCTGAAAGTATTGTGGGCGCACTCTCAATAATATTAAATTAATAATCCTAATAATAATAATAATTAGGATTATTGATTATTCTTCATTTCACTTTTTTTCTATTCTAATCGCCGAATCTATTCCCCTTCCACAAACCAATCCTGATTCAATAAGTATGATTATTATTATGATTACATTATTAGTCTTTTTTTGGACTGTGATCTGTTTCTTTCTCCCTCTATTGCATTTCGCAATTATAAAAGATAAATGAGAGATTTCGTTTGTTCACTCATTTCGTGAATTTAAAAATTAATACAAAGTTCCGGTAGCTTAGTGCTGATGATGTTCGTTCCATGTTTATTGAAAAATATACAAATCGATTTTTTGAAAATCCTTTACGTATTTCTATTCGAAGAGTTGTTTTTAGAGTATTGTACGTAATTCAAATGAAATTAATGCAAATTATTGGATGCGAATTTGAAAAATCAAGTTTCAAGAAAAACAGGATTGATGTTTTGATTTATGCTATGAATCTGAAAAAATACCTGGGGAGAAGTTGAAAATGTCATCAGAAAGAATAGGTTTCAAGTGATAACTCTTCTTGCCTCTATTCTGGGAGGTTCAAAGTAGTTTGTGAATTAAAGAAGAGAAATCAATTTTTCAAAAATTGTACAGTAGTATAATTCCTCAAGTCACTCTGTGAGATCTTTGATTCTTCATTATGGGCATTTTGTTTGTTGATTTTCCTCATATTAATAATATCGACTTGTCTTCATGATTCCTGATGTAAGAAGAAAGAAAATGTTAGAAGATATTTGTTATAGACAGTTTCTTTATCTACGGAAGAGATTCCTTGATATTTTTCTTTACAATCAATCTATTCCGAGATAAATTAGGAATTGATGGGAATGAATTGATGAATCGATTTGGAAGGGACTAGATTAGTCACATCTGAATCAAAATCGATCTATCTCAATAGGTAATTCTTCTCAAGAGAAACTACTGGGAGAAATTTTTGTGGAGGAAGCAATTTCAAATAAAAACCGTCTCCTGGAATTTTTTCCTAAAATAAATCTACAGAGATAAATGAATGATTCAGAAGAACTAGTGAATTAATTTATTTTCTGCGAGTAGATTGTTTTCATCCCAGTATATCAATTTTCTTCGATAACAAGTAGATTTCTGCTTCAAAACTCCCGTTTTTACACAAATTTGGCTTGGTCACCTGTTTTGCCTCCACTTCTCCGTCAATCACATGAATAATAGAAGTCATTGCAAATTTATCGTTTACCAAAGTAGGATTACTTATCCCGTGGTAATTAATATCGAGCTTTCATTCTACAAAATAATGTTTAAAAGTTCACGTTCAAGTGATTCAGAACATAAAAGAACTGAAATTTATCATCTCACTACGTTTTTCTCTATCAAATGCATCTAGGAAATAAAATATCCGTGAAAAGTGGATGCAAAGACAGTGATGGAAAGGTTCACGTACTTGTGATTGTAGATTCGTGGATATTATTTTATGAGGTAAGTGCAGATATATAGCGAACAAGGAATAGAAAAAGAGGTAAGTACTGATATGGGATTATTGTTATGACTATGCGAGAATGATCAAAAAGCGTGCTATAATGAGGGGGCTTAATGTTTGGAGATTTATTTTGTGTGCTTGAAATGACGCGGTGTCATGTCAGTTATTTTTTAAATACAATTCGAGTAAAAGTGGAGATCTCAAACACTCAATTTATTCGTTTTCGGAGAGATCACTTGATCAACAAATGAAAAATGATAGTAATTCATTTTTGAATAATTTATCTTTTTCTTTTTGGGAAATGATTTGGCTCGCAGCAGGAAAATCGACGGATCGAGTGCCGACTGAATGGCCAAGAGAAAGAAAAAGAACGGAGGCATAAATGATTGATAATAATGATAATGATCGATATACAAATGATCAATTCGAGAAATTATGTATCCGTTAAATTTTATTGCGAGCGCGCGCTGACCAGAAGACTATTGTCTTATCTAGCCCTGAGCAATCAGCTGCAGTTAGCAAATCGGGATCATCGTAAAACAAAAAAAATTGCACATAAAAAAACGCAAATGAAAAATTGAAGATGACACTCACTGCATGTTTCTTCTTCGGTATACTTATTGGAGATTTTCATTTCTCGGGTTCTTATCGAATTCTATGCAGTCGAACGTAAAAAATTAAATGAAATCCCAAAAAATCTGAATTTTTCATTTCTCCACAAATTTCGTAGTGGTCTCCCTTCAAGGAGGAACTGCAGTAACTGACCCAAAACAAAGGAAATGTGACAGAGTCCTGAAAATTTCTAAATGAACTTATTTAGAAATCATTACAAAAAAAAATTATTTAGAAATTTTCAGGACTCTGTCACATTTCCTTTGTTTTGGGTCAGTTACTGCAGTTCCTCCTCAAAAAATATTTGTCTCTCTGTGTAAGAATTATTTGCCGGTATGTTATTGATTTGTTGATATTTCTTGCACTGCACGTGCCGTGCACAAAAGATCAAATAGTACTAAGATCTTCAGTCACACCTACCATTTATCCTTATTTATAACTTATTCAATAAAAGAAAAATGTGAATTACCTCATAAGCTGCTGTTTTTTGTCGTTTGTTGTGATCCATCCGATCGTTCACTGTAGCCCACATAGCACCACTCACGTTCTTCTGCAATTCCGTCAGTTCTGCCGCCTGGATCATTTTACGTTTCACTCGATTTAGACACTGATTGGTCGACACTGTCGTGACACTTTGTACACCAATATCCGTCGTATCCTCTGAAGAACTCGTATCATAAGCGATGTATTCACTGTGCTTTGCCGGTTTTTTGGGTATGCGAGTTGACGGTACTCTGAGCTGATTCATCCTGTCAGTATGAAATCGCTGTTGCAACTAACTCTTCACAGCACAGACCACCGACACTTAAGTCGTGTATATCACACAGGACCAAAGAATAATGCAAATAGTTGACGATAATTTGGCGATGAATTGACGATGTGTAATTTTAGATTTATTTTCAATTTGAAGAATTCTTCTCGCGTTTTATTTATCAATATTTATTTATCAAACTTGGTAGTTTACTTGAATCTGCTTACTGACTAAATATTCCTAATATTTATATCTACGACTTCAGGTCACTCAAAAGGGATGAAAGAGTGGAGAGGGAGTTATTCCTGAAAGGTGATTGGTCAGTAGAGTTAAGGAAAATTTGGTGAGGGCTCGGTTGAGAAGAGGGTTCAGGTACTTGGGGAAATTCCACAAGAAACAATTATTGCTTGTACTCGGGAATTTGGGACCAGGGGGGCAATAAAGTAATTACTAGAGTTTGCTGTATTCGGGATTATAGTGGTAAAAGTTATAAAAAAGGGAAAGAAAGTATTGGGACTGCACATCTGGTGTGTACGTAGGTCAATTAGGAAAAACCAGGGGAAAAGACCAGGGAAAAACCCAGATTATTGGAGTGGGTATACAACATCTGAAAATATCTTGAAAATGAAGGTAGATGGAGCAATTTTGCCCGAATCATTTTTTGCAGAGAATGTCAAGAGTTATAACAAAAGTCCAGCGTAGAAAGGACACATGTGCATTAATTGCTGAGGTATTTCAGGAAAAATTCTAGGAAAAATCTTGCTGTTACGAGCAGGAGAGGGCCAGAGGGTTAAGTGAGGAAACAGTTTGCCAAGCTTGCTCCAAAATAATGCTGTTAAATTGCCGTAAAATTGTTTTCAGAGACAAAAAAACACGCACGTGTGGATGCTAAATCCCGAGAACGTCAATGCTAGTCAGTAGGTTTCACTCAGTCGTTCTCTAACACTGAAAAAAGTGAGATATCGTCCTTGCAGAATTGTACTGAATACAAGAAAGTCGCTCTCGAAGTAATTCCGATAATTCATTGCAAACTTCATAAATTACTGCTGTGTATCGGTGAGTGATAATTAAAAATCAAGAATCATGAGTATTGTAAAAGTGAGCCGGAATTGACCCCTAAATTTCCAAAAATAAGTCGATAATTGATTAAAAAACGATATTATCATGAAAAAACGAAGTTAGGCAGTTTAATTTTCCCATTGTTTCATAATGTTCGTTCTTCATTCGGCCTTCAAGTTCCGAAATTTCAGCTTTCACTTTCTCATTTCCATCATAATCGAAGGAATCAGATGAATTAAATATATTAATAATTATCGTAATCAATTTCACTAGAAAATAAACATGAATTATTATTAGCCTTATCATTTTACGGAAAAGCAAAATGGGGCATTTTTTTAGCACCTGGAATTCTCAGGAAAGAAAGACTAGGAGAAAATGACGCTATCTCATTCAGTTTCTGTTCTGAGATATCTCAAGAGAATACAGTGTGATCCTTCGATAAGCATACTTGGAATGAGCCGATTTCCTCAGTTTCTTGTTCGAACGCTGCCCCCCCTCCATCTCAAACTCCGAGCTCTAGGATCATATGCCGATTGCAGAAAAAGAGACAGAGAAAGTCGAAGAGCGTGGCAAGCGTACCTGGTGCACGGAGAGAAAAAAGCGATAGAAATTATAGAAAATCTTCTTTGAGAAGTATATTTTGACTTGATCAATAATTCTTGAAATTCAAAAATTAAATTTGAGGTTGAAGTTACAAATTTTGAAAGTCGGTTAGTACAAATTAGCTTCACCGTCCTCAAAAATTATCAACCAAAATGGTAAAATTTACTTAACTCAAAAATTTACCATTCAGCATAAAAAATCAACAATTGAAATTTAAAATTTAATTATCATATCTTGATTTTTCAATTTTATTATCTATAAAATGAGCCGTATAAACAGTATGCTACTGAATTATCGTTCTTGAAACATTATTTTCATGAGATTTTTCTCTCCGTGTGGGAGTACTCGAGTTTTCGAAAAAACTCTTCCCCTTGAGAGCTTTTGCTGACTGATTGAAAAGTCGCGCTGTACTCACAAAAGAAAACTCGACAAATAGAAAATTCATATTTCAATTGCAATTTTACATGGAGAAAATTCATTGAAAGAATTCAGAAAATAATTGAATTTCATTATTCATCTGCAGTATATATATATATATCCGTTATTGGTGGGAAGTTATAAGGATCAGTCGAATTCTGGCATTTTCCAAGGGGAGGAATGGAAAATATCAGAAATGATAACTCCCAAATTTTTAGTTTGAGGGTATTACTATTATTTTCGCTGATTGAATATCATTTGCATTGGAATCATCTAAAATGATGCCACATCCATCAGATGCTAGAAGTATAGATGCACGATTTTTCTATTACTTTTACGAAATTAGGAAGCTTTAGTCGTTAAATTCAAGTCACACGATTTTTTTACAGAGCTTCTGCGAAATTTATTCAAAAAATTCACCAACAGCGGAGACCTGTTTGAACATCTTTACAATTTTTCCGAGTTTTTTTGATAAAGGCTCTCACTCTGAAAAAAAATCCTGACTCATTTTGCTACCAGTCTTTGCTATCCCTGGTGGTTTCGAAAATGCGGTAAAATTTCCGAAGACATTCCGTGTGAATCTGGTGTTTACACTGTGTTTACATAGTTTATTTGTGCAATTTTCAAAACAGTTTTTCCACCGTTTTTGCACAGTGTTCAAACGACATTTGAACAGCATTCACATAGTTTTTAAACGGAATTCACACAGCCTTTGAACAGAATTTATTCAGCATCTAGACGGAATTTACACAGCATGAATCTTGAGTTGGAACTGCACAAAAAACAGTATATATTCCGCATGAATGCGGTTTTCACATTCAAATCGTGTTTACACGGCATTTATTCCGCATTGCCAAAACCGTAGAGGTACAAAAATCATTTGACAATGAAATTGTTTTCACAGATCAGCAAATAATTTTTTTTATTTCCTCCATTTTTCCATGTATTTGCGAAGTTTGAAGAATTTGCATTAATTTTTATCATACAGAATTAATAAAATTCTATTTCTGAATTTGGAAGATGAAAATTGATTTCTAATTTGTGTCGATTCAACTCTCTCGCATGAATTCCTTTGTTATCAATTAGTTGATATATAATCGAATATATGTAACAGAAGGTGGGAGAAGAAGAACATAACTCTAGCTTCGGATAAATATTTTATAAGGGATATCAGAAACTAATTTCATAAATTATGTCTCGGGATGATCCTTCATAATAAACCTAACGGCTTTAGGCACATTAGACTCAAAAATGATTGATTTTCGTAGAATGAGAATTAAAATGAAGAAACGATTAATTCAGTAATATGTGCGAGAAAAGTGTTCTGGTTTGATGAAAAATAACGGAGTGAGCCGAGACCGAGAAAAAAGGTATTTATAACCTGAATTTTGACTTTTTCATAATTGGGAAGATACTTCAAGGAGGAGAAAAAAAAGACATAAGTGAGATTTCATGAAAATCTCTTTTATGTCTTTTTTCCTTGGACCCAAAGAGTGTTCTTTGAGCCTTCTAGAGATGTCTCCCAAGTATTTTTTACATACCCCTTATGGCTTGTTTTATTCACCCAGATTTGTACCAGATCGGGGGTAGATTAGGGTTCCTCTAACAAATCTGGAAAGGGGAAATTCCGAAAAAGACTTGAAGACAATTCCACTAAGACTTGGAGGAAATTTTAAAAATACTTAGAGACAAATAAAATAAGACTTTTGACTTAGGGACAAATAAAATAAGATTAAAGTAAGACATGGGGAAGATATAAAAAATACTTGCGAGATCTGAAGAAGGCTCAAAGAACACCTTTGGTCTAATGAAAAAAACCATAATGAAGAGATTTCCTTAAAATCTCAATTGTGTCTTTTTTGAGAGATTTTCTTAAAATCTTAATTATGTCTTTTTTCATTGGACCAAAGGTGTTTTTCGAGCCTTCTCCAGATCTCCCCCAAGTATTTTTTATATCGTCCTCATGTCTTACTTCAATCTCCCACAAGTATTTTATATATCCCTCTCGTGTCTTATTTTATTCTTCTCTGAGTATTTCTCAAATTTTCTCCAAGGCTTAGTGGAATTTTCTTCAAGTCTTCTTCGGAATTTTCCTCTTTCAGATGTGTTAGAAGAACCTTAATCCACCCCCGAACTAGTGCAAATCTGGAAGAATAAAATAAGCCATAAGGGGGATATAAAAAAAACTTGGGAGACATTTGGAGAAGGCTCAAAGAACACTGTTTGGGTCCAATGAAAAAAGACATAAAAGAGATTTTCATGAAATCTCAATTATGTCTTTTTTTTCTCTCCTCCTTCAAGTATCTTCCCAATTAAGAAAGAGTCAAAATTCAGATTATAAATATCTTTCTTCTCGGTCTTGGCTCACCCCATTATTATTCATCAAACTAGAACACTTTTTTTCGCGCACATTACTGAATTAATCGTTTCTAAATAAAATTTTAATCAATACAATTGTAAATGACGAACTTGTATGGAATTTAACATTTTCTAGGGCGATTCCACCAATTCTCGAATAGAATTTCGGCTCCAAATTTTGGGGGGGGGGGGGGGGGCTTTTCAGTTTTCATCGATTAAAACCATTAAAATGAAGAAAATCCTAAATCCTAAACCATTTTGCCCCACTATCGAAGCAGAAATCAATGAATTTTGATTTTTGCATCAAAATTTTCTCCTAAGACTGACGTGAGTAGCTAAATGAAAAAAAAAATACAAAATATAGTTTTTCATCGCAAATTTTCTGAATTTTCTGAAAAAAATATCCTTTTCTGTCTTTGTCCTTGTTTTCGAGGGGAAAATGCTCTTTGAAAACTTCAAATGCTTGTTTCAAATCGTTCCCCAATTTTTTTTTCAACTTTTTTATTTTTTCCTGAAAATTTGAAAAATTTGCTAGGAACTATATGATTTTTGGCCCCTGCTCTTGGAAACACCGGCGACTGTAATTAAAAATTTGAAATTCAATACTCATTAAGAACTAAGAATAAATGCAAGTTGAAAAGATGAATGTTGCAAAAGACATATGTATATTGATCATATTTTATAATCCTAAATGGAAAACATTTAGACAACTGATTTTTTCCATTTAGAATTATAAAATGTGATCAATACACATATGTCTTTTGCAACATTCATCTTTTCAGCTTGCATTTATTGGTACTTAATAAGTATTAAATTTCAAATTTTTAATTACAGTTGCCGGGGTTTTCAAGAGCAGGGGCCAGTAATCATATAGTTCCTAGCAAATTTTGCAAATGTTCAGAAAAAAATAAAAAAATTGAAAAAAAATTTGGGGAACGATTCGAAACAAGCATTCGAAGTTTTCAAAGAGCATTATCACCTCGAAAACAAGGACAAGGACAAAAAAGGATATTTTTTTCAGAAAATTCAGAAAATTTGCGATGAAAATCTATATTTTGTATTTTTTTTTTCATTTAGCTACTCACGTCATTCTTAAGAGAAAATTTCGATGCAAAAATCAAAATTCATTGATTTCTTCTTCGATAGTGGGGCAAAATGGTTTAGAATTTAGGATTTTCTTCATTTTAATGGTTTTAATCGATGAGGACCGAAAAGTCGCCCCCCAAAATTTGGAGCCGAAACTCTATTCGAGAATTGGTGGAATCGACCTCTATTATTTGTTTAGTCCCATAACCAAGGTATTAGCTAGTCCGATAATACTTTTAGTTATACCAAGTTCCTGGCCCTGATAATGATTATTTTCATCAATTAATTAAACTTTCAAACTTTTCATTAACTTACGTAAACATACACATAAAATTTTTCCCTGATCGTCATATCAGGATGGAAATGATCTTATTTCGTGTGAAAAAGCGAATATTTTATTATGACGAAATAAAAATTATATATGCTCTCAATCAATTTTTTTGAGAACAAGGAGATAAACTTGATTAATAAATTGAGAAACTAGAGAGTTCATTCCCTCCATCATAACGAATTTTCCCAGCACAAGCTTGTGTAAGCCAGCCTAGTAGTTTTTGGGAAATAAGCCTTCAAAAATAAATCATTTTTTGCGAATATCTCAAGAACTAATGAACCGATTTTCCCCAGGTTCAATATCAAACTGTACATTCATAAGATATACAAACTGACGAAGCTTGAAATCTCTAGCTCAAATATTTGTCGAGTTATCGTGCCGTTGAACTCTAAACTGAAAATCATCAAAATTGATGTAATTTTCAAAACGAAATATCAGCGAAAAATTTGCCTCGAGAGAAAAATGTGAGTTCTAATAAAATGAATCACGTAGCCCAAACTGGGGGCTACAAATTAATTTCTATAGAGAAAATCCAAAAAAAAACCTTTCCGCAAATTATATTTTTCTCTGAAACTATTCAACCGATTCCGCTGAAATTTCACTTACAGCATTTTGCATACAGACGAAAAATACTGCGGAATTTTTAGAGCACTTGGTATAGCCGTTTCAGAGAAAATGACGATACTTGTCAATACGCTTAGACTCAATTACACACACACACAGACATGTTTTTAAACTATGATTTTTCGACGTTTTGGATCATTAAGTCATATTCCGATGAAAACTCGATCGAAAAATCTGATGTTTATAATGCTTACATGCGGAAGCAAAAATGTAAGAGTCACATCAAAACTATCGGATTTACGCCTTTTGCTTCCGCATGGAAGCACTGTTAACGCCATATTTTTTGAATTTGAGATTTCATCAGAATATGATCCAGAAAGTTCCAAAACGTCGAGAAATGAGGTTTTTGAAAAATGTCTGTACGTATTGTGTGTGTGTGTGTGTGTGTGTGTGTGTGTGTGTGTGTGTGACACATATCATCTCATTGCTTCAAAAAGTTATACTGGGTGATCTGCAAATTCAGCAGTATAACTTCTCTCTATGCAAAATGCTGTCAGTAAAATGTGAGCCAAATCGATTGAGTTCTTTTTGAGAAAAATCGAATTTTCAAATGATCGTTTCCTCTGCAAAAAAATGATTCACAGCTGACACTTTCAGCGATGCGCTTCATCTCATTTCAGCTCACAAGCTCAGGGATAAATTTTGCTCCAATTTTCCGTTTGCAGATCATCTCAATACCAGGGATTCTTACGTTAGATATTGTTGTGACAATGATTCGAAGAATATTTGAATCAAAGACTTCAAACTCCGTCAGTTTATATGTCTAATCAACGAACAATTCTGTATCGAATTCGAGCGACATTACACTTTAGTAGTTTCTGAAATATTGGCGAAAAACGATATTACGAAAAACGATTATCTCTCCGAAACTATCCGATCACCTAGATTCAATGTTAGCTTGAACAATTCATCTCAATGAGCTCAACGGATGGTAAGATTTCAGATCTTTCAAAAGTTGTCTTTTATGAAAGTGTTCAAAAAATTAGTTTTTTCAGAAATTTCTATTTTTCTTCATTTTTCCCCTGGGAACAAAACTATTTCTTTTTCATCATTCGAAAGTAGAGAATTTTCATTACAAAATGAGCCTTTTTTCATTACGGTATGGCAGTGAAAAGAAATATAAATAGAAGAGGGCGGGGCAAAATGAACCCCGGGCTGAAATGGACCTCGGTGCAAAATCTTTTTTTGCAATTTTTTTGATTGAGTGAACTTTAAGTCAAGCAAAATACATTCATATTCTTGTATCTGGAGGGAGGGGGTCAAACGGACATCGAAATGAATTTTTCAAATGGTTTGCTATTTTTGATTAAGTTATGAGCACGTTTCTGTAAATAAGTTTTCGCCCCAAAATGAAGACACAGATAGGGGTTCCTGATCGATAAAGTACCTGACCAAATCGCTATGTTTTTCCTTGAGAAAGCAAGAGAGTTTGATTTAATTAATTATTTATATCGCGTGTGTAGAAACAAAAGGTCGTATGTGCACTCATAATCGTTGCAATCAGGTCCAAAAATGGAATAAATGATGAAAACACCATGGTAACACGTACCCCTGGCTTTTCATCATAGAATGGATATACTACCGTCTGATTTTACATAATATCTCCTAAGAAGAAAATTTTGTTTAAATCAAAAGGTCGCTATATCAAAAATCTGTCAATTTTTTTTTCTTGGTACTTTTTAGGAGTAAAGTAGCCTTTTGATTTTTGTGAAAATTCAGTTTTTTTTTTAAATAATTCCGATTCCATTATTTGTAGCGATCTGGGATCGATTTCAAATGAAAGGTCACATTATTTCCCATCGATTTATGAGATTGTGAATTCCAAAATATCGATTTTTCAAATAGTTATGGATACTTTTGTAAAAAAAATTCATCATCGGCTTTTGCTCTATAACTATCTGAATAATCGAAATTTTCAAATGCAAAACTTCATAAATCCATGGGTTTGTGAATAACAGACAGAGAATGGAGTCCCTGCTTGTTTTCACTCTACAATGAACTGTGCATCAGAGAATATTCTAAGTCCTCTGTCTTTGCAGAAGAGATACAGAGTATTGCAAGTATCTCCATTCTGCAAATTATTCTGTTAGATACTCTTGAATACTCGTATCTTTGGTCACAAAAATATATCGAATCTTGCGAAGACTTCTCAAGTCTCCAAGAAATGCTAGAGGGTCTCGTGGAGACGCAATCGTTTTTGCGAGACTTACCATTTTCATCTCGAGGGAGTATCGCGGAGAGACACTCAGCGAGAGGTGGAGACGTAACATCTCTAGAGACTCCAGACATGCGCGATTTTTCATCTCGGGATGTCTCAAACTGTTACCCGTTATTATATGTAGGGTGAACAGTCCATTTACGGAACATTTAAGGTCGTTCAAAAGTTTGCGCTTTCGTGAAAAATTAGATATCCTTTTGAAAAAAGTAACAAAAATACTGCTGGAGTCCAAATTGAGTATATTTTGAAAAAAAAAATTAAAACTACATCTTATTTCATGAGAAAATATCAATAAAAATGGATAAATACGTGCAAGTCTAAAAGACCAAAAACGGAACACTTTTGCCATAAGGAGAACATCATCTGTCCATTTACGGAACATCAGATCTCAGAGATTTGCCTATTGTATTTGGCACAATGACGGAAACAATTCTATTAGCAAAGAAATAGGAGGAGTGAATAAAAGTAACAAAAACACATTTTTTAATCGAATGAACACATAAATCCAGTTCTTTCATTCATGTATTTTCACAAATATGCAAAAAACAATAGAATTATTTTGACTTGAAAATATAATAAAGTTGAATCATATTTTTTCGACATTTCTTTGATTTTCTGCTTTCAAAATTTTCGGGAAAGGTTCAGTGGATTTGTCTGATGCGATGGCTGCTCGTTTTCGAGGAGTCACAAAAGGTCATTGGTTGCTTGAATTGGACTGTTTTGTGAAGACTGGTAGAGGAAAGAGTTCAGGTACTTGGGGGAATTCCACGGGTAATAATTATTGCTCGGACTCGACATTTGGGACCAAGGACCGCAAGAAAATTATCGTAAAATGAATTTTCTTTTAGGGATTATAGCAATAAAAAGTGGAAAAAAGGTATTGGGACTGCACATTTGGTATGCAAATGGGTTTGTTGGGAAAAACCCAGGGGAAAATTCAGGAGAAAACTCGGGTCAGGAAAGTCTTAATACCATAACTGACGAATGTTCCGTAAATGGAAATTGGATGAAAAGCCGAGCCAAATAGCGGAACGCCATATATAATGAAGAATTTCAATTTTTTGATGGGAATAAATTATGAAAACTGACGAATTCAAGTTTTTAGATCAATATTAACTTCAACTCACCACATTTGATGATTACAATTATTAAAAACTTTGCTCAGCAAGTTAGCGGTACCACACTCACAGCTAACTGTTATTGGCCGCAAAGTGATACATAGTACAGTTTTTTGAGAATATTTAATTCAAATTAATCACTGGGATATGAAACGCTTTATGACATCATAGGTAGGGATACTAAATCAATTTAGAAAAAATAATTAGTACGATAGGTTAGCAGACATTCGAAATATCGAATAAAACGTTAAAAGTGTTCCGTTTATGGAAGGTGTTCCGCAAATGGACTGTTCACCCTATATAATATGGGGTGAAATGAAAAATATTCGGGAGAGATTGTTCTTTCTCGATCTGCTGAAAAATAGAGACAATTTTACCGCGAGAACCGATGTCACAAGTGATCTTTAAGAATTTTGTGAAAATTGTAATATTTAAAATGGAATCATAAATTTCTCTTCTTTGTAAAAAAATTTTTTTTTGGACCATCTTAGGATTTAAAAATCTCAGCTCAGCTGATTCCGAAGCGATTTATATGATCATGAATGAGTTTTTATTAATTTTTAAGGAGAGACCACGGTGAAATTATAATATTTTTGGTCAATGAAGTGATCCATCGAGTAACATTCAGCACATGATGAGATGTGTCAAGAAACCTAAAGAACGTTGAACACAATCCATATCTTGATAATGCTTCACAGACCACAATTTAGATCCGATCCAGATAATCTTTCAAATATTCGTTAGGCTTTTGAGAATGAAATTGGGTATCCATTTTATGTTACAGATTATAGATCACTAGAAAATGAATTTTCTCAATGAAGAGAATTGAAAAATTTGCCATCAAAGAGTCATTAAATGGAAAAAATTCATTTTTCCGTGATCTATAATCTGTGATATAGAACGGATATTCAATTTCATCCTCAAAAGCCAAACTAATATTTGGAAAAAAAAAAATCTGTCTAGGATCGAAATTATGGTCCATAGAGCATTATTGAGATAAAACCGAATAATAACGTTTTATCTGGGAATACGAAGCGAAATGGATTGTGTCTAGCATTTTTTAGGTTTCTTGACATATCCCATCATGTGCCAAATGTCATTCAATGGATCCCTTCATCAAGCGAAGACTTTTAAATTTCACCGTGGTCTCTCCTTAAGAGATTTAGAATTTTCAGTACTTCCTTTCTAACTCCCTCAAAAATCGATATAAATTAATTTTCAAACATAGGAATGAATCAATAATCAGCTCAAATCTCATATGAAATCAACCTCGAATCTCTAAAACTAACAGATTCGTAGATATTCCCAAAAAGTGAAAACTCAAAAGAAAGGAAAAGATTTTGTCCTTAATCGTGAATAGAGAAATTGAAATTAGAAAAAAAAATGTATTCACATAGTTTTTCACATACAGAAAAAGTTGTGCTTGGGTCATGGATTTCTAGTTCATAATTAATGTACTAGCATTTCATGCAATATGATCTGGCTTTATACACGAATTATGCGTTGCTCAAGGATGATGCATGCATATAATTTTTTGCATGGGATATGTTCTGATAGGGACCATTCTCTGCTAAAATAAGTGCATAATTTATGCACTTTGGGAAGCATAATCTATGTCCTATTGTTTTTTTGTATAATAAGAGTACAAGGGTCGGAAAAATTATGTCGTGGCCTTAGATTCAAAGTAGCGTAAGTGCTAAAAACAATCAATTCTCGTGGGGAAAGGGTGTGCCTCCGATTATCGCTCCGAAATATTGGTTATGACGTCCTAGATGTTATTTGAGTAATTGGAAATTGAAATAACAAAGTGGCATAATTGCCAATGTTAAAATAAAAAGGATGCATCTCCGCATTCACGTCCCTTTGTTTTTTTCCAACGCTATATAATTGCTAATGTTCAAGTGAGAGAGAGGTATCTCTGCACTCATGCCAGTTTTTATAAATTTTTCATGTCATGTAAGGATATTTAATGGTACGCCTTGTTGTTTTTTTCGGAATTCATTATCTCAATTATGGCACTTACACCTTCTTGTTTCTATAATTCTTTTACCTCATATGAGAATATTTGGAGTTACTTCTTTTTGTTTTTGGGATTTTTTATCTAAATTATGGCACTTATGCCTCTTTGTTTTCATATTGTTTTCATTAACCCTAGACCGGTCACCATATGAGCGTAGCGTCGCGCTGAATCGTATTTTTTTTATTATAACTGAAGTAATCACTGAAGAAATTCGAAAAAATACCGTCGATCTAGGAACAAAAGAGCGTGAGTGCCCTTTTCTTTCCGTTTTCGTTTCCGAATGGAAGCTATGTAATCATGATTTTTTTCGAATTTGAGATTTCATTTGCATATGATTCTAAATGATCGCAAAAGTCGAGAAATAATTTTTCTTTCAATTTCTGTATGTATGCAAGTGTGTGTATGTAAGTAGGTGAGGACACATTTCATCGCTTTATTCCAAGACGGCTGCATGTATCAATGTGAACTTTTGAGGATATATTGACTACGCAAGCACTATATCCTCAGCAAATTTCAGCTCAATCGGCTCTATAGTTCCCGAAAAAAGCAAATTGTCGAAGAATCGTTTTTTCCAATTTTCTCAGCAGAAAATTAATTCACAGCATCCATCCTCAGCGAGGAGATGGGCGCTGATAAGACGTACATTAAACCCTTGGGGTGGCGCGTGCTCCAAATTTGGGTTCATTTATTATGTTAACTTTCATGTGTTTTTTGAAAAGAATCTGTTACCCCGACGACTCGAAAAATATTTGAGTTAGAGCCTTTAAATTTGGTGGGTTTGTACATCTTATGAGTGCAAACTTTGATAGTGAATCTTGGTCAAATCAGTTCATCAGTGGTTCCTTAGATATCTTTCAAAACCCAATGGATAAAGACAGGTTATATCTGTGGAATTACTCAACCGATTACATCCAAGTTGAGCTTGAAAGATTCATTCCAATGAGCCTTACCAATTAGAAATATTTCAAATCTGTCCGACGGATTTTTCTGTATGAGTGCTCAAAAAATTTTTTGATTTTCTCGAAAATTCCGATTTTTCTCCAAGAGTGCGAGTATTTTTTATTTCATCATCAAAAAATAATTTTTCCTAATAAATGAGCCCATTTGCATCCTGATATGACAACGAAAAGAAATGGGAATAATTTTTAAAACGTAAACTATAATTTTCAAATATTACAGTAGAGAGAGATTTTCAAATATTAAAATCTTTCAATGATAAATTTTCTATTAGTGAAGACATTTTAAAGCAAATATCAAGGGTTGAAAATTATAAAAAATGCCTATGGGCACCTGCTTGTTTTTTTAAATAACAAATGGGTGTAATTTTTTTTGTACTCAGGGAGCGAAAAACGATGTTTCTCATCTCGCTTTACTCGGTTAAAATCGTCGTTTTTCAGCCCCTTCGTCAGTACGAAAATTTTTATACACACCATAGAAATGAAGAAGTCAACTGCGACAAAAAATTGGCACTCTCGCTTCGCTCGGGTGGCCACTTTTGTAGCAATTAACTTCCTTAATTCCTAGGTACATAATATACTATTTTTCTTGCTTAGTCGATTATTCTCAGCTTTTCCAATCATATGAAACATTTTTTATCGAATAACAAATAGGCGTATGTCCGATTATTAATACAAAAAGGGGTACCTCTCTCACTTACGCCCTTTTATTTCTAGGCCAGCGATGTGTTCGTTAGAGTTAAATTAGAATGAAGGTATTATAATGCTGAGGAATCGTATTCACTCCTTATTAATATTGCGCTACCCTTCCTGTGTCATCAATGTGAAGTTCATCTATATTTCCTGTAATTGCAGATTTCCTAACATGGATTGGGATCCATGCAGCACAGATGAGGTGTCTTCAATATTTGGTCGAAATTCTCTAGACTCAAATGATTCTATTGCTGATGTCCCAGGCTTATTCGACGACAGCAACAGTTCGAGTGGCGAGAGTACATGGGATTCAGAATCTGAAGAAGAGCAACTCAGCTTTCGGGATAAACTCCGCAACCTTTTCATCGATTTAGGCTTAGAGCAATCTAAAGGTACCGCTATCCTGAAACTTTTACGAGAACATCCATGTTTTTCATCTTTACCTGCTGATCATCGAACACTAGTCGGTACTCCACAAGAAAAGATTCAGCTGAAGGAAGTGGAACCTGGAGAGTATCTGCATTTGGGAGTAGAGAAAATGATTATAAATTACCTGGAAGAATCTAACATTTCGCCTATTCCCGAGGACTTACAAATGGATTTCAACACCGATGGCGCGAATTTGGATACGCACGGATTTATAGTGCTGTGGCCAATCCAAATTAGAATTGCCAACATTCCGAAGAGTCCTCCTATTATTGTTGGTATTTATAAAGGTAAAAAGAAACCAATGGATGTGAATTTATTCATGGAAGATTTCGTCAATGAAACGAATGAAATTTTGACAAATGATGGGATTCTTTACAAAAATAAGAGGATTCGAGTTGTATTACGGTGTTTCATAGCCGATGCCCCAGCCCGAGCAATGATCTTGAATTGTTTGTACCCCTCAGGCCATAACAGTTGTTCCAAATGTGATTTGGCAGGAGTACCGAGAACAGATGAAGATTATCGTAATCAAATTGATGACGAACATCACCATGGGCCCAGTGCTATTGCGAAATTGCCAATCGATTTGGTTAACCAGACTGTTTTTGATTATCTTCATCTTACATTAATAGGCGCAGTAAAGAGACAAATTTGGGCAACAGTAAAAGGTGCACCAAATATTTCAAAAAATGTCAAACTTTCAGCTCTAGACATACACACTATCAATGCAAGACTTCTGATGATCCGCAACTTTTGTCCCCGTGAATTTTCACGACTCCCAAGCAACATCACTGATTATGACCGTATGAAGGGTACAGAATTTCGACAGATAATTTTATACACAGGTCCTGTGATCTTTTACGGGATCTATAAAGAAGACGTGTATGATCATTTCCTACTACATCACACTGCTCTGAGATGCTTGGTAGCACCACACCCCTCACCCATCCATATACAGTATGCAAGAGTTGCTCTAGAAGAATGGAAGAATAGTTCCGGAGAGATTTACGGGGCGAGATTTAGGTCGTATAATATCAATTGCCAGCCACATCTTGTAGATGATGTTGTAAATTTCGGTCATTTGGATTCATATTCTGCTTTTCCGTATGAGAGTAATAATAGAGTTTTTCGCCAGATGTGCCGAAAACCTCATGCCCCTCTCCAACAAATTTATCGTCGAGTGGTTGAAAAATCCAACAGGAAACGCCACCTATTGTCCAAGAATCCTTCAAATGATGCAATCAAAGCATCCCAAATTCATCATAATGGACCCCTGCTAATGGAGCTCCGGAATACGGTCCAATACCAGTTGCTTCAAACTGCTGACTTCACGCTGGGTATCAACACGCACGATAATTGTTGCATTCTCAAAGACTCTTCTATTTGTATCGTGCGTAATATATTAATGGAAAGCAACGGTAATGTGAAACATCATTATTTGTTGATCAATAAATTTGATGCTGTTCAATCCTGGTTCAATACAGGAATTGATTCGACTGAGATAGGGAGTTTCAAATGTTTCAATTTGAATCCAGAATTGATACGCGTCGAACACACGGACGTCGAAGCCAAATGTTATCGTATGCCCTACTGGTCCTCACCCACCAGCTCTGGAATGCCTCCCATACAGCCATTAGATGACACTTACATAGTAACAGTCATGATGCATCGGAATGACTAGTGCCATTATCCATCATCAGAATGTGAGTGTCTTTCTCCTTGGTTCTAGCATAGAGAAGGGAATTTCCAATGAATATTAGGAATTTCTTGGTTCGAATCTGACCATTGGATTTTATATCTGTAATGTAGAATGTTGAATGGAATCAGAGTTTTAGAAACGCCAGAGTGAAGTGAGTGCGATAGCTGTGTGGACACCCAACAGAATGTAGCAACAATAAAAAAAACTTGAAAAGCGCACGGGAGAGTTAAGCGAATAAGAGAGAAGACATAGATGTTTTTGGAAAAGTTGAACTCAGGAAGATATATAGCGAAAATGATAATAATACGGAAACTCGCGGATTCAGGAATCAGCTATGGAACACCAGCATAGATCCACTTACTAATCAAGGCATTTAATTGATGTTGCGTTGTATTTAAATGAAGTTCTTTGTGAATAAAAAGTGCATAAGATAGATAAAAAAAATTTTCAAATTTACTTTGAGAGTGTCTTTATTAAGGGGTAACGGAACGACTCGAATATATTGGATTTCCAAATCAAATGTTTGATGCTCTTTATTAATATCTTTATCATAGAAAAGTGACAATGACTCGGGAAGAAAATTGGCAAGTCAATGCTCCTGTCAATTTACTGGATCTTTCGTTACCCCTTAAGCCTCAAAATCCCTTTATCAATATTCCTCATTAATAATCCAACTGAAAATTCACAAGAATAATTTTTTTTTTGAGTGTTCAAAGTAGAATATATTCTCAATTCCAGAGATGTTCGTCCAAAATAAGTCATAAAATTCAGAAATCAAAAAGTAGAATCATAGTAGTTGATATTTTATCACTTTTTTCAAATGTTCTCAAACCTAAGTGAGATGGAACAGAATTTCTCTTGTCCCTTGTCGTACAGAATTTTAAAAACTACAAACAAGAATTAAGGCAGAGAGGGTGTATTTCCATTCATTTCTGAAATATTCACCGCAACTTAAATCATCGCTATTTGGATTACTTTTTTGAAAATCAGGATAACTCAAATGTACAATACACGTGCTCAACTTAACTGGCAAAATGAGATATATAGGGAAGGGTAGAGCAAAATGAACCTCTCCTTTTTTTGCCTAATTTTTTTTATTGAGTTAAAATTGAGCCAGATACAATGCATTCACATTCTTGTATTCAGAGGGAGGTGGGGCAAAACGGAAATCGGAATGAAGCTCTCAAACTTTTGACTATTTTCAATTGAGTTATGGGTATTCTTCTGAAAATCATTCCTTATCCCATAAGTAAAGTACAGAGTGGGTTCCTGATGGATAATCTGAACCGAATCGCTATATTGCTTCAATTAACAATTAATATTTGCCGATTATAAAATGGAATTCTCTTGCTTTAGAACGTTCTACTTTATCCACTTGTGAGTCCCGGGAATGTTTGAAATGGAACGATTTCCATGAACTAATTTGCGATTCTACCGTCATATTCTACCATTGGTCATTAGGTTACGAAGTATTCAGTTTTGTATATAGAAATTCATCGGAATGTGTGTACCTAATTGATTAAAAATGACTGAGATATTTGAAAGAATAACTAGTAGTAGAGATTGTCAAGTTTCTAATAATTCCAGGATTCAGAACTGAATTAAATGAAATGTTTGTGACAAAGCAAGGGTATTTTATGTTATCATTTCAACAATTAAGAGCTAATTAAAAAGAACTGTCCTTTTTCAAGAAAACAAAACAATTTTGTGAGGTACTATATGCCGATCAGAAATTTCTATATTTACTTCAGTTATGAGCCAAAAACTGATTAACGGAAAAGGGCCCATAACTTCATTAGAAATAGGAAAAAATCAATTGGCAACCGAATCCAATTTATGGGGAATGATGCCAGCTTCTATCTGAGCATAATCTCAACTCGATATGATGAATGCAAATACAGATAAAATTCTATGGCTGAAAGCTTCATTCCAAATCGTTGGCCAAAATTTCGTCACATACGCACACACACACACACACACACACACACACACACACACACACACACACACACACACACACACACACATTTTTAGAAAATGTCGTTTCTCGGTGTCTTGCAATATTCTGAGTCATATTCCGATGAAATTTTGGAATAAAAAAAAAATCGCGTTTACAATGCTTCCATGCGGAAGCAAAACTGATGGAAATTTCAGTACCAGAAAGACAAAACAGTACACATTTTTTTCTTTTTCCTTCTTTCAAATATGTGGGGGACAAATGGAGTTACGCCCGTTTTGTCCCAATCTTCCCTTGAAGTTCTCTAATAAGGAGCAAAAAATTTACTCAGAAAATAAGATATGATAAATGAACTTCATACGTCAGTGATATTTTCAGAATACCTCGAAAGAATTCGACAAGAGCCACAAAAAAGGCCTAGAGTGAGAGGAGCGTATGTCTCTTTAGTTTCCGTGATATTCCTAAAAACTAAGGATTGAAGGTAAAAGCGATTACTTATATTGTTTAAAACGATACACAGAGAAAAAGGGATTCTGAAATTAAGATAGTGCAGTGGGTTAATTCAACTTATTTTTGCTGACTTAACTTAACTCAGTAGAAGTGACTTAACTCAACTCAGTGAAAGTGAGTTAATTTAACTCAATAAAAGTGAATTAAGGAGGAACATCAGGGCTTCGCGGGGTATGGTGCGAGGGGGGAAACATCAAAGGTGTCGACGCCATTCACCAATCCCAAATAAATGAAATTCTTAGTGGTGAAACTTTAGATTTATCTCGGAAAATAAGGAGAAATCCCTCTCATTGTTTCTAAAATTGCGAAATAATATCATTGTTATATGTTTTTAATTTTTTTTCTCTGAAAATTATAATTTTTAATAACTGCAGACATTCGTGAAAACTGCGGCAACGCCATGTCGAATTTATCAGAGTAGCAACAAGCTGATAACGTTGAAAATTATAGTAACGCGAGAAAATAAGCATTGTGAACTATAACTTCTTAGATTTGAATGAATAAAAAATTTGATTCTTCCAATGCCCCATACTTTGCGCTTCAATATGCAGATTGATTTTTTTTATCGTCATGAGTGTTGGATTTATTCTTCTCTGCAAATTGTTAAAAGAAACTTAATACTTAGAAATCATTTGAAATAGCGCGCGCTTCTGATCCCACTCCTACCAAGCACTTTCTTGCAAGCAAAAATCCAGAAAAAGGAAAAACCCAAGTCCAAGATGTTGCCTGAAAAATGAAAAAAAATAACGCCGGGTGAATACCGAGATAGGTCCCTCTTATGTTAATTACGCTACTTTGTTATTCAAAGAACGTCAAAGCCATAAAGAATATTTTGGCATGAGTTCTAGAGATATGCCTCTTTGACTCCAGAATCAAGCGTTTTTAATACTTGCGGCACTGTGTTTCGAAGGTGAATACTGCATTCTACAGTGTTCCACTATTCTACTTTGTCCAATTCTCCCCCTGTTAAATGAAATCTCTTTCTGTAATAATTGTTGAAAACCGTTCACTTGCCAGTTCGCTTTAGCATGTGCGCAACGCCAATTTTCCGACAAATTTCGTCGGAAATTTTGCCGATAAGTTTGGTGTTAACTTTTCGGAAAGTCCTGTCTGCAATTCTGCGGATAACTCCAACGGCAAATTGCCGGAGGTTTCATCTACAAATTTTAATCAAAAAAGTAACCGAAATTTTTCCGGTATATTTAAGGTGGAATCTTGGAGATAGTTTTGATGATAAATTGCTGATGAATTTGGTCAGGAGTCTTGGCGATAGATGTTGCCATTAAATAACCTCAAGATTCGGGATAATTTTGCTGATAACTCTGATGTTTGATATTTTTATGATAAATCAGCTGCGGTAATATCGTCCGCAATTTTGTCGACAATGCTGCACCAAAATTTCGGATCTCATGTCAACAATTTTCCGACAATATGCCGGCAGTTTGTTTTGTGGGTATGATCCATGTATTACGTCCAGTTAACGCTTGAACACGAAAAAGAACACTTGAAGACAACAATTTAACAATCTTTAAACTTTTAAGATCATTTCGAAAATATCTGCAACTATAATTCGTACTTTTTTTCGAATTTGTATAAAATGTAAAAGCCTCAGTAAATTTGTCAGGACATTCTCCATAGCATAACGCAAAAACGTCGGCTATCGAGTCATGAGAACGCTGACTCTCTTCTGGACGCCTATATAAACCAAAAAATCTCATAATGAAACGTCTATTCATATTTTGTAATTTGTTGTGTTCATTTTTGTCATCTACATAAAAACGAAGTCAAGCGTACAACCGCTCACTTCATCCACCAAACGTGCAATAATAAAGTAATCCGCTAATTAAATAACAATAATGGCAAATTCCCAGAGTTCTGGCGAACTCCAAATATCGGATAAAATCAGTTAAACACCTAGGGATGATAAAATAATGAATCTATGACCCCTAGGACGTAACGCATGCAATAATAATCATTGACTCGAATAGATCGTTACCTTTTCCTCCCACAAATCCTAATGCAGCAAAAAAAACCTTTCAATTAAATTTTATTACCATCACAACAAAATTCTCATCATTATCTTACCCATCTTTCCTATCTCCGCATTAAAAAAATATAAATCCAATCATCAAGTCTCGTAAATGATGCAAATTATCAAGTTTATCAAACATAATTAAATGAAATCAAAGTCTCACCTGTGTGAGAAGGAGCGATGAAAACAATAAATCAGTCTCTTGTTGATCTTTAATAATATCTGCATTTTCGTTCATTCCGAAGACACTTGGTGCAGTAATTAGTGGTAATTTCTTAGTGTAATCCATGTATGCATCGTATTCTTTCGCTGCTGGACAGTAATAAATGTCTGTTGTTTCGTCGAGAAAATATTTTTCTTCACTGATAACTGCTCTAGAAACCAAACCAAAAAATTCAGAATATTTCACGAGATTTTATCTTCCGGGGTAGGTGGGGTAAAATGGGCAAAAAAAGGTTTGAAATAGATATTTTCTGATGTTCCATTGGAAAGCGGAGAAAATTTTAGATGGAAAATATGTGTTTGAATTATTATTTTCATTCATTTCTCAAATACTGATAAGCCATTTTCTGACGATTAGTTTTTACCCCATAAGTACTTTGAAAATTAATGAAATTGTTTAACCACATAAATCGATGGGATATGTTCATTCAACTGTTCATTTAACGTAGTTCTATACTTCTCCGCACTAGTTGCTGAGTGTCAAGCGAAAAACAAACAGAAAAGCCACTCAAAGACTAATATTCATGATAAAAAACCAATTTCTTGGTATTTAAAGCGAATTTGAAGGAGAATTTAGGAATTCTATTAAATATTTGTAATCTATTCCTTAACCACTAGCATGCCATTTGACTTGATCAATAATCTTCATATTGGATAGTAAATCTTTTTAAACCTTCGCTTTCCAATAGAATCATCAAGAAAAAAACATCTCCAAAATTTTCATCCATTTCGAGTAATTTTCAGATGATAAAATACCCAAACTAATATGTCTCCATTTTACCCCGTTTTCCTTCATATAAACCTACTCGCAATAATATTTTCCCAAAATAGTCATTAAAGTTCTCCTATCCCACGCATCTGTAACTCTTCCACCGTAATTACACTCTCCCGTGAGATACTTGATGGCTTCAAACGGCACATCATCGTATTGATTGAGAAAGATATTCAACTGAAGCACACTTATACGTAAATCCGTTTCATTGAATTCATACGGAGTATTCCAACCAATTGGCCCAAACTTTCTTCTTTCTTGAATAATAGCATGAAAGAAACACAAACTGTACAGTAATTTTTTGAACTCCAGCGACTGTTTGCATGACTCAAAAAAATCCGGTTCACATATGGGATCACTCAAATAAGATCGCATAATATTTGCGCGCAATCCCTTTGGTGGTTCATTCGTCATCTTGATGCTATTTTGAAGGACAGTAACTGGAAAATGATCGGCGGGATAGCTTGTCAACCACAGACGGAAATCTGGATGAATTGTGTCGGGTACTAGACCCTCGCAGATTTTTTCCAACGTTCCCATCCAACTTTTTGCCAAATGACAATTCTGAAGAACAATCCAGTAGCCGTATCTCAATCCATTGTTTATCAATTCTTCAGCAATTGGTCCTTGACCTGGAGAATTATCAAAATTAATGGAAAACCATAAAAAATAAAAGTTCAATTCAATCCTTTACAAACAAGAATTTTCACGATCATTCAAAAGAATTATGATTTGAAGGATTAAAATAAATATCTAAACGAGTAAAGCTCATTGTACCTTGTCCCAATGACAGTGAGAACAATCTTCCTGATCCAAATCCTTGATCGTCAGCGAATTTCAACAGAACTTGTGCTGGATCTGCTCCTGGAGTTAATATAAATATTAATGGTACAGCACAATTTGAATCTGCATAGGAAGAAGCCAAGTCAAACGGTGGTGGTTCGATGAATTGAGCTCCTAATTCAGCTGCAATAAATTTTCTATTATTAATAATTCATTCTTTTCTTTTTTTAATTTCTTCCACTGCTGTTATACTCACATTGAACAAAATTCTGAACAGCAGGCACAACTTTGTCAGGTCGAATGCAACGAAGTATGAGAAGTTTCTCGAACTGTGTTGCTTCATTGAATGGCGAAGGCAGTGGACTGATTTGAGGTTCTTTAGCGTCGAAAACAATCTTCCATGTCTTTATATTATTTATGAATGATTCACGTATTCCCTGGGAATTCAAGAAATCTTTTGTAACATGAATTAATTTTGCGAGAAAAAAATGATGGAAAGCTGACAGATTCAAGTGTTTAGAGGAATATATCGTCGCCTTAGAAACAAAGAGGCATAAGTGTTATGCTTATTCATAGAACTTGAGCCATTTTGTTCCTAAGGTAACGATATACTTTAGACGTTCTATTCTCTCACGACGAAAGGATGGAGCAGAATGAGTTGATTCTGACTTGGCATGAGTTTGTTCAGAATCTGATAGAAATGGGAAGATTATCATACATGCCTCATCTTGAGTGCATATACTTGACTGAATAATGTCCATAAGGCAATAGAGAACTTGCACCTTAGAAAAAACAATTTGTTTTGAGAGACTATTGTATTATGAAACGAAAATGAACGATTTTTTCTTTTTTTGGTAATTAATTTGTTAATAACAGCCTATCGAAAATTAACATTTTCCAACGCTTCGAAATCGGGGATGACGTCAGAGCCGCCTAACGCCTGGAACTCACACTTTCATTCGCTACAGCTCAGATCTATCATAACCTTCTCAGCCAATCATAATATCCCAATAACAACTGCAGCACCAGCTATCGTCATCCATAGAAGATAAATGTAGTAATATGACGCACTTGCACTTTGAATCCGGTAGAGAATTGTTAATTCTGACCACAATTATTGTCACAAATTGATGTTCTTTTCATGTTTTGTACTTTTTTATCATCTAATCGGTCATAATTGACGGTTTCAAGCAAAAATGAGAAATAAAAAAGAATATGCAAGTTCTCTATTATTCTTATACTGATGGAATAAAGCATTAATTGCACTTGTTTATAATTACTTTGAATCCCTGGATATCATTTAGTCGACATAATTCATTCCAAAGCTTAATAGGAAGCCACGTGGAGGGATTAGCGTGAGGATTGTCCAGTCCAACGCCTCCAGTCAGCAAGAAGAGCCACTGTGCTGGTGGTACACCACCTCCCAATTTATCCAAAAGATTAATTGAAAGTAGCAATGAAAATAATAATTTATCCTTTTCAAACAGTGATCTACAAACATTCACATACAATGAATATGTAAAGTGTTTTGTCAGATCCTTCAGCCTCAATTCAACAGTTTCAGCTGCTCCTGTATTGTCAATTGACATTTTGAATAGATTGACAAACCAAACCAGTGAATATTGATACATTGGATCAATATTGGAAAGAACAGCTATTGTGAAAAATAAAATTGTCGAGTACTCGGCAATTGAAGTATACTGTAGTCTCGTTGCATCAATGGACAATTCTGTTATCTCACCAGCAGCCTGTTTAGCTTGAATATCATTACTCAATAATTTTGATGACGTCAAAATACCAACAGCCTCCTCGTCCTCGAGGATATTGCCCTCAGAAACTGAGAGAACTTCAAGAATTTTATCCTCAGTTTCTTTGAGTAATTTTTTATTTGCTGCACCTTGAATTATCAGTGAATTTTTTTCAGACTCTAAATCAGGACGCTCCTTAGCTACGACAATTCCAAGAAGCTGATCCTCAAGACCACTCGGTGTTATTACAAAATTGAGAAGTGTTACTTTAACAGCAACTTCTGGCAGATAATGAGGATTACCAAATTTCGTTGTTATATATAGGCGAAATCCCGTATTGTATTCAACTACTGAATCACCAAGCTTTATGCACAATGCACCACCTTGCTTGAAGGTTTGCTTCAAAAGTACTGGTTCCAGCATGGCATCCAGTTCTGATCCAATGTTCTCCAGTAGAATTGGTTGACCAAACTGAATTGCATTCTCGAGAACTCGAGGATAGTCCGTTTGGTTGAGTCTTATTATGCTCATGTTATTGGTTTTTTCCATATTCTTTATCCACTTATTCGCCTGACCTTGTGGATCTATCATCAATGGCCATCTTCTTGCATTTTTTATTATAATTCCGTTGTCTATGGAGAATGTATCACTTGGGAGGCCTGCTATTATCCAGGAGCGAATGAGAACCTGTTCTCCTAGAACATCCTTCAAGGAAAAGTCTTTGGTGCAGAAAACATCTAGACTTGTGCATCGCTCCACCCATATTTTAATCTGTTTGATACGATAGGGTGTTGTGAACACACCCAAATAAGCAACTATTCCGGAAGCAATTATGATGTCACCAGTCAATTTTTCATATCTATAAGAAAATTTACAGGTAAGAGTTGGATGAATTACTTGATCAACATCATTAAATTACCTTTCACCCAGTTCTTTTGCACTCGCAGACCATCTGGTGTACTCTCCACCCAATCCCCCAATTAATTCCTCAGCTCGTTTGAGTTTCTGTTCACAGTCAGCTACTTTGTCAATCATTGCTTGATAATCAGCTTTTCTCGATGATAAATCAGCTTCCAGTACCGCCAACTTTGCCTAAAATAATCAATAAATTTATAGTCAATTTCAATGTTATAATTCTTACATTTGGGATTAAAGGTCATATGGATGGGTCGACCTCCAAAAAAAGAATCGAATCTCAAAGAAGCGATGATCTTTAGGAAATACGATTTTTAGAGAAGCTATTTTTCAAAATGAAAAATCAAAACGTGATATGTACAAATCGATTTTCTTCAATGAAACAAATATATACCAACGATTTCTAAGAAGATCAATTTCTAAGAAAAATGGATCGATTTTACAAGATCATTAGGACCATGACTTATACCTGAATTTCTGCCAACTGTGCACGCTTTGTATTTAATTTATCCATGGCCTCATTATAAATTGCTTGTGCTTCAGCAAGAGCTTTTTTCTTTGGTGCAACGACTCTTGCAACTTTATCGTACTCAGTAATAGCATGAACCCATTTGCATAAGCCCTCGCAAGCAGTAGATGATGTTTTTATTTTCTCAGGATCAAAATTTGGATTTGTCAAATATTCACGCTTAATTTTTTCAATAACGCGCTCTGGTATATTGTCTTTGTCAAAGTTAATGAGTGAATCCAGAAATTTCGCATCACTCAAAATCTTCATCGACGGCTTCCAATAATCCTCCGCTGATTTGCCATCAGCTCCTTGCACTTTGTCCGGTTTAATTTCCTTGAGAATGCAGATACTCTCCATGACCAGTTTAACATTAGCTGGTGGATTTTTCATTGTTTTGACGATAGATATGTCGGCTGGTGTTAGTGTATTGAGAGCAGCCTGTGCTTTATTCAAAATAGGCAATGCATCGGCCAAATTAGCATCACACTCCGCCTTTATTTCAGATGCATCCGCTGCTACTACCATTGCTGCTTCTTCATCAACTCTCACAACTTTCTCCACTTCTGCGACTTCGGAGCTCTCTTTCTCAACAGTCGCAAGAATTCGCTGTACATCCTGTGCTGCTGTGACCAGGAGAGGCTGAAGATTCCGCAGGGTTTCTTGCATTTCAGTTACCTGATGCTGTGTGGAATCTAAGCGGTCCAAACCTCCCTCGTATCTCATTTTTGCCAACATGGTTTCTCTGCAGGAAACAATATGGAATTTTTTTTTCTCGAACTCATTATGCTGTATGAAGTTTATCTTCCCGTGATTCTCTCCTCGGATGTAATTTCTCCAAAGAATTGTGCGTGGAAAAGTTTTGCCCAATGCAAAACCTCTATTATTTTCCACGCGCGAGGCTCAGATTTGGAAAATAATAGAGGTTCCGACTCGGTTTCTGTGGCCCTCACTCCGTCAGCGCGAGAGTGAGAGAAGACGATACGTCACTCTCTCTTCAACCGCAATGTTATTATTGTTGACTCTCTTTCGTCTATTGTCGAACGAGTCAAAGAGGTAACCTCCGAAGTCGACCCGAAGCTGAAATTTACATGTTGTAGTATAGGAGCCGAATTATTCCGAGGTTACTTCATTTGTCAATACGACTTCATGTGTGTCTTTGTCACTCTGCACATGTCTCCACATGAGAAAAGAACAGAGATAGCTATAGATGAAAGAAGGACAACGAAAAATGGTTGAGAGTGGGGAACGCTCTTTCTCCTCCTTTGAGGGGCGGTGGAATATATCGGGGGTGAAAATAATAGACGTTCCACTGTATTTTCTGAGGAATTTGTGGCTAAGAGAAATTATCTCCAGAGAGTAGCTTTCGAAGAAATATCACCAGGGAAGAAAAATACCTAGAACAGAAAACTCACTTTCTTTTTTTATTCAAAAGATCCTTAAAAGTATTAATCATTTCCAAATAAGAAGTTGGAGTAACATAATTGTATCTTCCCAAACGAATTCTGAATTCTTCGCTCAATGATTGAGTTGATATATGGAAAAATTGGCACATATCAATACCAGCATTTCTCTCATGATCGGACAGTTCAATTTCTCCCAGAAATCTAGTAGCAACTGCCAATAATGCATCCTCTGGCCATGGCTATCAGAATTCGAAAAATAATTTAAATGATGTATCAATCGAAATAATTCCGAAAGTCGATGAAGAGAGAAAGAAACAAATTCAAAAAATAAATGAGAATAAAAAAAAGTGCTACTACAGTAAATAAGAGGACGGTTTACCTGTAGCCAATCGATTGTACAGCAGTTGACGAGAGCTGGAAATGTTCGAACTCTGTTACGGAATCCATCGCCAATAGGAGACATGGCTACAACTGTGTGCAGTTGATCACGTGCTATTTGTACAAATAAATTGAATAACGCTACAGGACTACCATCTGTCTGATGTGCGCGTTCACGTTGACGATCTATTTGTCTCATTTTCTCACAAATCTCTGCTTTCTCTTCATTGTTAAACAGATTTGGTACTTCACCAGAATTCAGCATATTGCTAATGTCTTCAAGGAAACTTTCCTCCTTAATCTGACTATCGGTGAATAAAAACGTAGAATGAAGCTCGGTGGACGTTGCTTTCATCAGAATTGTCTTCAGATCCTCATGCCACTCATGAACGCCATACTGTTTGCTGATTTCTACTTGAAACAAATCATATTCACAAATATGGGAGGCTAATCTTGACAGTGATTGTCTCCCAGATCCGCCGACTCCAACTAATAGAGCATGGCTCCTTGGTTGCTTTATGATTCTCGCGATTTTTGATAAATGCTCGATAGCAAATCGAAAGAGTACGAGATTCATTGGCTTTTTTGTCATAGAATTGTACTCAATCAAATACCCCTCAACAATTGATCTGAGAAGTTCCAAGTCGGAAATCTCCTGATAAAGCCTAACATCAGCTTTCGGATCTAGGAAATCACAAAAAACTAGTTTCCTCAACTCTGCCTCGCCTATTAGTCCATCACTCGAATTCAAGTCTTCAAAGAGAGTATCGAAATTAGACTCCATCCTCTTCGCAACAGTAGACCTCAATTCTTTAATCAACCACTGTGTATCCGCTTCATCGACCAATCTATCACCAAAAACTCTCAGTATCTCGTGAACCCAGAGTCTCTTCATATTCGCCATTGTTGGCATTGATTCGGGAACTGACAACAAAACTCCCTGGATAACCCTTGAGAAATCTCTCATATTAAATAGATAATGTGATTTAGATGGTGTTGGAAGTAGATTAATTAAACTCTGTTTATAGATATCCAATGTTGCGAGAACCACTTGATCGATGCACGGATCGAACTCCTTGCTGAATCCTCGTGTATCAAGATGCCACAGGACAATCTTACTGAAAATAGTGATCATTACTTCATCCTCAAATTCCGAAATTGTCAGAGTGAAGAAGTGCCTCTTGAATCGTGCAGTAACGTCTTTTCCTCCGCTTACAGGTGGTCCCATTGCACACATTAACTGTACTTCAATCAATTTCAAAGGTGTTTTTTCTTTTCTATCGTACCACTGGCCATGATCAAGAAGCTGTCTCAGTAATTCAATAGGCGGTTGTGCACCATAAGTTTCTTTCAGTGGCATCGACACATCATCAACGAAAACAACCCAACGTTTCCCAATAGGTGGACCATAAACGCCCTTTCTTCTTTTATCCATTTTACTCATTACAATGTCCTGTGTTTGATTGGCAGATGTTTGTGCAGAAAAATTGATGAACAACGGTTTAAATTTGGCTGTATCATTTTTTTTCAACAAAAAATCAATTATGTAAACAGATTTACCAGTACCAGTTGGACCAACAAATAGTACTGGTTTACCATGCTGCACCAATAATTGAAAGAGTGTCGTGTATCTGATTGTTTCAACTGTTGGTACGATAATTTGATTGACTGGTATATCACGTGGTATTGGTGGTGCATTCATTAATTCATCGGACCAAAGTTTCCATTTGCCCTTACCCTCTCTGATGAATCGATAATCAAAAACTAAGCCACCCTTAGGCATAACAAAAATATATGGTTTCATTGGTGGTGAAACAGGTTCGGGTAATTGAAATAATTCACTTAAATTCGATGGAAAGTCCTTTTCAAGTAGTCCACGGAATAATATACTGAATCTCTCACGATGATTTGGCTCTAATGTTCCACCCATCGCCCAAATACACGAGAAAAAGAAAGATCCTTCCAGCTGGGCTCTCAAGTCAAGTTCATTTGGAACAATAGCTTCTTTTTCCGGATCATCATCTCTGTAATCATCAATGAAACAATCCATCAGATATGTTATTGATCGTAGCAAATTTGAGTCTGGCATTGGACACATCTCCTTCAATCCTCCTCTTCGAAGTAAATGAAACAGTGGCTTACAAAAACGCAGAAATAGCGATTCGTATATAAAGCTTTTCAGAAAATCACTAACAATCGCTGGAAGTGTCTGTAACCAGGACTTCAATAGTGGCTCCCAACCAAGTGCAACAGGCTCCATATAGATCATACCGCAACGTGATACAGTAGCTGGCGAAGCAGCTTCCAAGTCCATTGGCTCGAATATGAGATTAGTAGTTGGTGCTAATTGGATAATCTCGCCGCTCATGAGACATAATTTTTTATTGTCATCAAGTACAGTATTCATATTTTCAATCCAAACTGCATCTATTGGTCCATCAAATATTAACCATTTTCTATTGCTATTCGTAGAAACTGCAAAAGCACGATAACTAATAGCAAGTACACCGTCACTCCATTCGTGCGAGGCTGGATCAAACTGTCCATAAAGTTGACCCAGTGTTATTGATTTTGGATTGATAACGATTATCTCGACTTTGTGCTCGTCAATGAGTCCCCGCTGTTCACAAAGCTCTAGAGCTGCAGCAAGCATCTTGTATGCCTCAGTTTTACCACCAAAAGGATAGCCAACGATCATGAAACCATGCCTAACAATCATCATCTCATAAATCTGTTGAATTTTCTCCAAAAAGGTAGGTGGACATTGAATATTGGCTTTTTCACATGCCTCGAAAATACAACTGTTGAGATCCGTGTAATCTGCTTCAGGCAGTACGACATTCGGAAACAGATCTGAAGCTATGCCATGAAATAATGGTAGATCATGACTCAGAAATTTTGGAAGATTAACGTCTTTAATACTTCTCAGCATGAGAATATCTTCACTTTCATCTGGATATTTCAATTTCAAATTTCCAGCTGCTACAAGAACAGATTTTACAGCTCTCATACCATAATCATAATGACTCTGACTAGACAGCTGTTCAGAGCACAGTCTGTATGCCATAACAATTTTAACTGATAGAGGACGAGCATTGTAAAAACCGTATGAATAAAGTGTATTTTCAGCAATTAATCCATAATCTGGTACCATCATAGCAACAGACCGGAACAATGCCTTGAGATTATCAGGTAATTCTGATCTTCCAGCATAACCAGGATTCATTGTTATAAAAACAGCACATGTTGGATCTAAATTCAATTCTGTACCTTCAAATATGAGCTGTGTTTTTTTTGCCTGAATTGCACGCTGTATAGTTGAAATTTGTTGTGCAACTACCGACAGTACTTCCAAATCAATACGATTGAATTCATCGAAGCATGACCAGGCGCCTGAAGCAGCTAGACCCTTGAAGAATTTACCAAGTGCAATGTAATCAAGACCATCAGAGCAGTTGAAGACAACACACTGTTTTGCAATTGCTTTTGCAAGATCTTTTGTAGTTTCAGTTTTACCCGTACCAGCTGGGCCCTCTGGCGCTCCACCCAAATTAAGTGCCAATGCACCAAAGAGAGTACGATAGCATCGATCAGTTAATGGAGTTATAACTAAGCGTCCTGTATTTCCAAGATACTCGTAGCCATATTTTAGCGATGAATTTATCATCATAGTTATCATGTTATCGTCCATCCAATAGTATCTCAATTGGCATAGCCATTTGAAGTCGGTCTCTCTAGTTACTTTTTTCAACGCTAGATCAACCGTAACGTCTCTAGCATGTACATCAAGTGTCACCAGTGCCTCTAGTGTTGTGCGATTTTGTCTCGACAATTTACCACGAACGAGAATGATTATGTTGT
The DNA here is from genome assembly GCA_963921955.1 of Aleiodes alternator. Classification (NCBI taxonomy): domain Eukaryota; kingdom Metazoa; phylum Arthropoda; class Insecta; order Hymenoptera; family Braconidae; genus Aleiodes; species Aleiodes alternator. Next base: position 4,720,126 of record OY998115.1, on the reverse strand, counting down.
TCAATTCATCGTTGCAAAGATCTACATATGAGTTTAGAGCGTTTAATCCTTTTGTGAATGAATCAGTCACATCAGCTGTCCAATAAAGCTGTCCAACACAGAGAATCGTTTGGCCTGGCCAATCTAAAACCCATTCCGAACGTTTCTTCCCAAGATATGCATCTTTAGCTCGAATAACCTGTGCTCTAATACTCTTTTTCATGTCATATTCTAATTCCACAAGCCATTTTTCAACTTGTCCACGTGCAGCAACCGTGTCAATTCCATCCTCCAATAGTATCGATTCACCCTCAGATGACTCCATTTTCGTGACAACCATCTCTTCAGTGAATGCTAATTTTGCGATGCCCTCGAAACATTTCTTCAAGTGTGGTTGAACACGCGTAGGATCTTTTGTTTCTGATAGAATTTCGAGTAATTCGTCGTTTGATAAGAAGAAAAAACGCGGGAAATACAATCTTTTCTTCTCCAAATAGTCATTTAAACCCTTCTGTATCAGATCAAGTAGACCAGTACTTTTTTTCAATCTATCCAGCATTTTATCAATTTCAACTACTGACATAACTTTTGGATCCTGCATAACTGAATTCATGATGTCACGCCAAATTTTATCAACTGCACTGAAACGGCGTGCTTCTTCTGGCATCTGTTGCTGTATATCAGGCGATGAAAATATTGGCTCAAGATACATCCAAGTTGCCTGAACTTTTAACCAGTAATCCATTATATCTTGAAGTAGATAAAGCTTGCTTTCCCACTCAAGGGTTTCCTTCTCAAATGGCTTTATGTACAACGAATTCTTCATTGTCTGTGCTTTCGTTAGATGATCATCTAGGAGCAACTGAATTTCGTCCACACTGGCAATAACAAATGTGCCAGTATCTCTGTATGGATTAACTGTGAATTCGATACTCATCCAATCATCATGCATCTTCAGCAGTGCTTTTTCCAAGTTGCTTTCTTTTGTTGCAGCCTCTGATATTCCCTCGAATTTTGATACATAATCATCTAGACCAAAATCAATGATTTTAGCAAGCGTCATGTGTTCATCAACTTTGATAGGGAAGCCAACGATTTCAGATACTTGAGTCCAGTGTCTGTTCTTCATTCCTGGATTACCAAGATTCGTAATCAATGGCATGTGTTCACGAAATTCTTCAATTTGGATTCTAACAGTCTCAGCCAATTTCCGAACTGCCGGCTCCTGAAAGATCTTTTCTAGCTTTAGAACTGTTCTGTAAGCAGTACCTGAGTCCGTTTCAATTATTTCTGGATCGTGTGTACCAATCATTGAACTCATCCATGTATGATGCTGTGATATAAATTCACAGGCAATATCGTAGAATTTTTTATATGGTGATAATTTATCGGCTATTTTTTTACGCAATGGATACTGCGATAATTCCCATCCATACATCTGTTCCTCTTCGTTGAACGAATCGATTGTATCCATGGCGTCAATCAGGCGTTTCTCGAGGCTCGTTGCTTTTTTCTTATAACGGAATATCTCGTCGATACTGCCCCAGTACTGCATTTCCTCACAGTAAGTTTCCCAGAGTTTCAAGTCTTGATGAAATTTTTCGATTCGAGTTAGAAGGGCCTCTTGATATTCTCCAGTTTTTGATTCGATTATTTTCCGGTGCTCTTCAAATACTGAGGGCATTCGGTGATATCTTGAATGAAAATTGATTATGACATCTACACTTGTTCATCAGTGTTTGAAATTTTGAATTGTAATTATTTTTTTTTAATATTTCGTAAATTGAGATTTTTAGAAGAATACTGCTCAAGAGATCTCGTTTGTAGTCGTTGAAATGTACTACCAGCAAATTACAAGAGACAGTATTCTTTAAACCACCTCAATTTAGAAATAATTGTTTGAAAAAAAAGGAAATTTTTTTTTTAATCTGCCACAAATGGCAAATTCACAAATCCCCTCCATTCCACTTTCAAAATAAAAACATAATTACGATTGAAATGCAAAATTATTCGTCTTCAATTCAACTGGCGTTAAATATGTATAATCAGAAAGAACCAAGACATATTTAATAATTTCTCTCAAACGATTCTGCAAATCGAGAAGCATCTCATTTTCAGCTTTCGTCACAAATGCTCGAAGTGTCATCAATTCTTTCGTATTAACTGGAACACCCAGTACTGTTTCTGCAATTCTCTCGTAATCCTCGCCAATACTGAAACATAAATGATATGAAAGGAGGAGTGGGGGAAACGAATGCTGGCGACTCAGGAAAGAGCGAAAGTGGGATAGTCGACGCGTGGGGGAGAGCCAGGAGTGGGGGTACCCCCACGCAGACGCAAGTCCGCGCCACGGGTATATAAGGCGCTTGTAGCACAGAGAAAGTCACTATTCCTCGACCAACGGTGTCACGCGCACCCGTATACCACTCGCCTCGAAATCCTCAAATCGACTTTCCATACATTGCGGATTCGTAATGAGTGATCTCAATATGCCTTAAGATAATCATAAACAATATTTATTCTACTTACATCCTCGATTTCGTTTGATAATCCTCAACAACACTGTCAATTAGCTTATCCTTCAAAATACAAGCTGTACGTGACATATACTCCATTAAATCTCCCCGATGAACATCGAATATACCACAAAAGAATGTTCGATCAAATTCAATTGGTATATTTTTCGCCAAATTATTGTATTTCTCAATAAATTTAGAATATTCTTCCAAAATCTTTGGTTGGTCGGAATTCAAGTACTTTTTCACGGAATCATCGTCAGTCTCGTTTATAAGTGTTATGTACTTATCGAAATGTTGAATCTGTAATTCGGGTCCAATTCTGTGCTCTTGAATTAGTTCGATTATTTGTTTCTTGTAGCTGTCCAAAATTTCGTCAAGTATCATTGGCTGGGAAAAAAAGATGACTAAATTTATCTCAACCAATTTTCTCTCAATTCATTAAAATGAGAATAGCACACATTTGACAATTGCTTGGATCTTTTTCAGACCAATAAATAATTACAGGAAAAATATTAAAAAAATTTGCAGTTGTAGTTTTTTGAATTTTCTACGAGTGCATATTTTTCATTCTATTTAGAAATGATTTATTCGTTGAGAAAAAAGAATACTTGAAATTGTGAGATGTCTGTTATTTTCAATTTCATTCTAACTCTTTCAATTTACCTTCAAATTTTTTCTACCAAAATTCGGGTTGTCGTAGAGTTTTCTTTCTACTCTCGGGTATCCGCAAACAGCACGATAAAGTGACAGCAATAAGGATAGTAATGTATCCGTGAACGCTTTGAATGATGGTTCGAATCCAATGGTTTTGCTTCGAACTACTACGTTTATATTGAAGCTACACTTGATGTGCTTTCACAAGAGATGGAGAAAAAAAAAACTTTAATAAGTGAATGTTTTTTTGAAAATTTTCATTATATTGATTATTATTAAGCTTTAGCTGGTGCTTTGCTTTGATATTCTGGGAAATATTTTTTGATATAATTTGATCTTATTATATCTAATTTCATCTAATTACTCAGAGAGAAATGTTTTCTTAATTTAAGAATGTGCAGGTCACTTAAATTAAGAAAGAAAAGTCACTTGATTTAAGTGAGTTTTACTTTCTTGAATTAAGAAAGAAAAAGTCACTTGATTTAAGTGAGAAAAATCACTTGATTTAAGTGAGAAAAATCACTTAATTCAAGTGAGTTTTACTTTCTTAAATTAAGAAAAGAAAAGTCACTTGATTTAAGTGAGAAAAGTCACTTAATTTGAGTGAGTTTTACTTTCTTAAATTAAGAAAGGAAAAGTCACTTGATTTAAGTGAGAAAAGTCACTTAATTTAAGTGACTTTTACGTTCTTGAATTAAGAAAGAAAAAGTCACTTGATTTAAGTGAGAAAAATCACTTAATTCGAGTGAGTTTTACTTTCTTAAATTAAGAAAGGAAAAGTCACTTGATTCAAGTGAGAAAAGTCACTTAATTTAAGTGAGAAAAGTCACTTAATTTAAGTGAGTTTTACTTTCTTGAATTAAGAAAGAAAAAGTCACTTGATTTAAGTGAGAAAAGTCACTTAATTTGAGTGAGTTTTACTTTCTTAAATTAAGAAAGGAAAAGTCACTTGATTTAAGTGAAAAAAGTCACTTAATTTAAGTGAGTTTTACGTTCTTGAATTAAGAAAGAAAAAGTCACTTGATTTAAGTGAGAAAAATCACTTAATTCGAGTGAGTTTTACTTTCTTAAATTAAGAAAGGAAAAGTCACTTGATTTAAGTGAGAAAAGTCACTTGATTTAAGTGAGAAAAGTCACTTAATTTAAGTGAGTTTTACGTTCTTGAATTAAGAAAGAAAAAGTCACTTGATTTAAGTGAGAAAAATCACTTAATTCGAGTGAGTTTTACTTTCTTAAATTAAGAAAGGAAAAGTCACTTGATTTAAGTGAGAAAAGTCACTTAATTTAAGTGAGTTTTACTTTCTTGAATTGAGAAAGAAAAAGTCACTTGATTTAAGTGAGAAAAATCACTTGATTTAAGTGAGAAAAGTCACTTAATTTGAGAGAGTTTTACTTTCTTAAATTAAAAAGGAAAAGTCACTTGATTTAAGTGAGAAAAGTCACTTAATTTAAGTGAGTTTTACGTTCTTGAATTAAGAAAGAAAAAGTCACTTGATTTAAGTGAGAAAAGTCACTTAATTTAAGAATGGCAGATCACTTAAATTAAGTGACTGCACATTCTTAAATTAAGAAAACATTTTTCTCTGTGTAGGTATGATTAGTTACAAACAGATCTGCCATAATATCGCAGTGGATATAACGTCAAATCTGTAGAGATATGGGCAGATATGTGATCTGTAGTGCAGGTCCTAGAGTGGAGGTAACCAATGAGCGTACAGTACGTTCATTGGTTACGCTATACGCTTACACGATACACATTATTCTCGACTAAAAGCGGCTGGTGCACCGGTAACCCCAAGGTGCCAGTTCTACTTTGCAGGATTCTACTTTGAAACTTTTTGAGAAAAGGCTATTTTTGGAAATATTTTATGAGTGTATTAATAAAGGTATTGGTGCAGGGTCTGTGAGGCTCCATGAATACAATCTTGAAATACACTTTGAAAAAATTTACCATGTATTTTATGTACTTTTTATAGCCAAAAACATTTTAATACAATGCCCTCAATTTATGCGCCGTTGTTAAAATTTTTATAATGAGCCATCCGAAAAAGGAAAAAAAATAGGTTTAGGTTCAATATAAAAATAATAATCTAAAAATTTTGATTTTGACTAATTTCTCGTTGCAAAAAACAGTGAAAAAATAGGCAATTTTTTTCTTTTGTCTTGTTTTCGCCACCATCCCTTCATTTTTGCATGCACATTGAAAATCCTAGTTCAGGCGGTTACTGGAATTAAATTGAACCTAAAACAATTCTTTTTTTCAGATCACCAATTTCCAAAATTTGAGCCTCGGTGCATACCAGCCTATGAATCAAGGCATTGCATTAAAGTCATATTTTTGGGTATAAAAAATGCATAAAATAAATGGAAATAAATTTTTTAACTTATGCAAAAGTGTATATATTGAGCCTCACAAACCCTACATGAACATCTTTATTCATTCTCTAGAAAAAAATTTAAGAAAAAGCATTTTTTTCGATGTTTTGAAGTAGAATCCTGCCGTAAGAGTTGGGGAAACATCAAAAAATAAAGAAATATGAACACTGACTCACTGCCAACTGACTTTTTGATCCTCTCGTCTGCACAACATTTCGAGTTGGCATTTAATTCAAATTCTATTCAAAATAATTAATTATAATTAAATGACAAAAGAATGACAACTTACGGCTAATTCTACGAGAAAATTCAAATAATCCTCCATTGAATTTATGCATAGATTACAGAGTTGACTCTCCATAATAATTCCGAGGCAATTAAAGAATTTTGAAATTCTTTGTTCATCTGTATCTGGTGGCAATTCTCCTTTTCTCTTTGCCTTTCATTTAATTCACAAAAAAGTAGAAAAGTGAAATTTTTATTAATTATTTTGAAAAATCACGTGATAGTAGAGTAAAAGTTTAGATTTCATGGTTTTATATCATGATAATTGCTCAAAATCAGTGAAAATATTTGAGAAATTATTTTAATAATGATTCCATTAAAAAGTTAATGAAATTTCGGGAAGAAAACACGTGTCAAAATTCAATTTTTCCAATTTTTTGAATATTTCACATTTTCCGCTGATAAATCGGAGAATTTCACCTTTTCAGGAGGGGTAAAATTATTCACCATTAATTTATATATTAATCTAAATAAAAAAAATAATTATATATTTATATACAAATTTTTTTTTTGTTGTTTTTTAACAAAATGCGATGAATTTATATAGTTTTGTAAAAACAAATTATCCATTTTTGAGGTACTTATAAAGGGGGGAGGGGGAGGGGGGGGGAATCGATTCCCACAAAATGACCTCGAAAATCAATATTTTTTTCAAAATACATGAGTCAATGACAATTGACTCCTCCTTTCATGGAAAACTGGCTCTCAATTGCTACAAAAAATAGAACCAGAAATATCGTTCGAAAAAAATTAAAAGAATAGCAAAATTTGATTTTATCGACAATGTATAGATTTTTTTTATTGTTTCGTGACATCACTTTTACGGCAAAAAAAACTGAGAGGCAAAAAATAGAATTTTCAGGGAAAAAATCAATTTTGTGACACGTTTTTCATTGGAAATTCCCTCACTTTTTCAATGAAATTTAAAAAATTATTCAATTTTACATTCGTTTCATACTCACCACTATGAGAATATTAGCTATTTTCGGTAACCAAACTTTACACAGTGTGCTAATGGTTTTTTTCACCATCAAATTAATGGTTGATTCGAAAGTTGACAGATCGAAGGACTCATCAGACATCAGTAATTCTTTTTTATCAATTAATCTCAATGTTCTTGAAGATTAAAATAATTTAATTGGTCAAATAAAGTGAATTGTCTTTGTACTTAATTATTAATTTACCTGAATTCCTGATGCCACAATTCCAAAGTTTTTTTAATACAGGGATGATAAAGATACAAATTTTTCTCAAGCTTTGATCTTGTTCTCTTGTATTTCAGTGAAATTTCTTTGGGAAAATTCTTTATTTCATATCTTTCTTTAGTCATAGTTTCCTGAGAAATTTGAAGAAAAAAACAAATTTATTTCATGAATTTTATCGTAATGTTCTGAAATTCAGTACCCAGCGAATTCAAATACAGTTAACCCCTTATTTTTCAAATGCCGTATCGAAGATGATATTTTTTTTACATTTTTCTGAATTTTTTCATAATTTTTGTCTGTGCAGTTTATGAGATATGAATAATCAAAATTACTGAAAATAACGGTGGTGGGGATGAAACGCCCTAAATCGAACAGAAATAACGAAATTACGAAAAAACCACAGGATGGACCCATTATTTAAGAACTATTGGCGATGAGAGCAGTATTTTAATTGAATAATAGAAGGAAAAAATATTCAATTCACCGTATGGTTATTGAGAAATTTTAATTAGAAAGTAGTCGTAACTATTTGCCTCTCTTTTTATCTTATGCATGTGATAGGAGATGAATGCAAAAAAAAAACGCAAAAAAAAAAAAATTATAATCACAATCTTCAAATATGACTTTCGAGTAGTTTAAGGAGGAACTGCAGCAAGTGACCCAAAACAAAGGAAATGTGTCAGAGTCCTGAAAATTTCTAAATAAGTTCACTGAGTGATTAAAAATATTTATTAATTTTTTGGAATCGAGTGACCGTAGAATAAGGGAGAAAATAAATATCAAAGTTGAACTTTTTACATGAGGTTATATGGGTGATGGGTAATTGTAGCACAATTACGTTATTACCGACTGATCGGATATGTAGAATTTTCATGAAATTGACCGACCGCCTATATAACCCTATGTAAAAAGTTCAACTTTGATATTTATTTTCTCCCTTATTCTACGGTCACTCGATTCCAAAAAATTAATAAATATTTTTAATCACCCAATGAACTTATTTAGAAATTTTCAGTACTCTGACACATTTCCTTTGTTTTGGGTCACTTGCTGCAGTTCCTCCTTAATCACCTTTTCGGGTAAATTAGTGCACGTTTCCTTGAATTATCAGCAATTAATTAAAAACTAGCCGACGAAAATTCATTTTTTTGTGTTTTATCGATCGTACTCTAGAATACTATTCTAACGAAGCTGGTCACCACATGTGCGGGGCGCGCGGACAGGGGAGAATGCCTATGCTTTAGCATGGGGATCCCAAGCTGATACCAATTCCTGAACACGAAAATAGACAGCATTTTTTTTACCTCTAATCAGCTAATTACTTGCTGAAAATCATCCCAGTAATTTTTTTATTCCCTCTCATAATTTTTTAAAATAAATAATCACCTCAAATGTTGTCAATGTCATAGAAAATGAAAGAAAATTGATTGCGAGATGGGCTCGGGAACTTTGACAACGCTGCAGTTGAAATATATTTCAAATTGTATCCACACATACATACAGAGCTCTCACAGACATAACGCTACGTTATGCGGCGATGCCATTAAACAAATAAATTTATTAAGAAAATTAATTTTTATTAATAAATTTTTTAAGACAATCAAATTCCGGAAAAAATATGTAATGCGCGAGCAGGATTTGAACGCACGACCCTCTGATTACATGTCAGGTGCTCTACCGCTGAGCTATTGCGAGTTACTATATTTACCTTCGAAACCAAAACAAACCATGTTAGTTACTCGACACGTGAATTTTGATCGAGGAATTATATAAAACCATAAATTGCTATTGTAAAAGGTCTTTAAGGCCCCGAAAAAGTAGTCAATTATTTTTCCTAATTGGTCAAGGAAGGTACTGATCAGTTTTTCAATCAAATCTCAATTGTCATTCACGAGATTTTCAATTTTTTGTCTCCGAATTATCGGTACGGCTCCGTATGCCCATAAGAGGCTGTGTATAACCAGGAATGTTCATTAATTTGTTACGTTCGAACTAGGTTCAAGAACGAATTAAAAATTTAACACGAGTCGTATGGGATATTTAACAATAACATCAAAAATTTTCAGAATTTTTTCATTTGAATGCATTTAGTGACCAACCTCCTTGAAAAGAAATGTACAATTTGCTCTTGTAACTACACTGAGGTCAAAAATTTTCGGTCTCAAAGAGATGTATTTTCTACAAGTAAATCTACACCATTTCTATAGATATAGATATAGTTGATCAATGCTCGTTTGAGACAAACTTTTCATATTTACTCACAAAAAATACATTTCTCTGAGATCAGAATTTTATTTTTCAGTGAATTATCAAAATTTTCCATCTCTCATCAATCTCCAGATATTTCAATTGATCATTCGATCAAATTCAAATGAAAATTCAATTTTTTAATGCACTCTGCACCTGTTTGTCCTGTAATTTGAATTGGTCCTCCAACGGATCCTGCAGAACAAAATCCACAATGGATTTCTTGAGACTCACAGCGTAATCCTCTTTCGCGTCTTCAATATTACGAGACAGAGTACTTTTGAATCTCATTCTCCATTTAATTGGAATGAGATTCAGAATTTTGTCGAGTAAATTATGATCCATTGGTGCTACGTAAACATCATCAATACCAAGCATCAAGTAGTAATAATATTTCAAGAGATCATCTCTGGCATCAGCGTGAATTATTTTATCCTCATTCACATCAGACATTGGATTATCCTCTAATTCTTGATCAATTATCATTTTTACTAGATTCTTACGAAATTCCTCACGTTTTTTACGAATAGTTGTGTAACTGTTCAATCGGAAAATTTCCTCTTTCTCCTTTCGTACTTTCGAAGGAATTGATTTTCGATTTCTGGAAATTCAATTTTTTTTTTTTTAATTGCATAAGGGCAAAAAAGAAGATAAATTCCTGTTGGAAAAATTCTACACTGAGAAAAAAAAAATTTGTTGTAAAAAAATTTAATTAATTGATGAAAATTTACTACACTCCAGAAAATTTCAATATATATAGACATAAAAATTGTGAAGGAAATGTTTGGTAAAAGGCAATTTTTTTGCTAGAATTTTTTTTCTCAGTGTAGGGTCACCCGACCAATGAATGGACACTGACCAAAAGATGGACGGTTTTTATTGTCGAGGCTTTTTCATGAATAAATGAATGATTTCTATACTTTTTCTTTCAATTCCTGATAATTACATTCATATAGGTTCCTAAACTATTTGTTACATACCGATTGATCGAAATTTAAAATCATACCACTGCTAATATGCAACTGTCCATCTACTGGGGGTCTCAGTTATTTTCCATTTTTTCCTTGATTTTCTCTAATTATTTCTGCATTATTCAAGTTTAATCGATTTTTAGCCGATTTACTGTTTATTTTTCTGTACATCATTTTTTCTGCAACTTTTCAACGTGATTTGCCTATTTTATATGAATTAATAAAGTCTAATATTTCTTTAACCGTCCATCTATTGGTAATGTTACCCTACTGGTGTTAGAAAAGTGAAGAAATAGTTTTTTTTCTTTTAATTCATTTGTAAAAAGATGAAACAGGAAAAATCGATTTATTTTTGTGATAATTCTTATTTAAATATCTCGGAAACTAATGAAGGTATTTTTGTACTTTACTACTGTATTTTTCACTCTTGAAATTATCAAAATTCAACAAATTCATCAATTTTATCAATTGAATCGATTAAAGCTGTTTGAAAGAAAATTCCATGCAATGGCAAATTTTTTAATATTTTACAGTTGATGATCTAAATAATGAGAAATGTTCTTACTGAAATTTAAAATAACATTGGAGCCATGTTTTTCGAGAAAAAAATGTGACATTACACGTTTTACTCGTACAGATATGGGAAACCGATAGGGGCAGTACGGAATTTTTTTTAACAGCTTTCGCGCGGTAAACTGGGTTTCATGATAATCGTATTGACTTTCCATATTTTCTACATGTGAAACTCGTAAATGCAAGGAAAAAAAAAATTCCACGAAACTAAACTCCGAAATGACTTTAAATTATGACGGGATACTCTTTATTATTCAAAAAAATAAATTTTTTAAAAATTATTTAAAAATAGGGGAGAGTGGGGCAAAATGGACCTAGAAGATGAGATGCCTCGAGATTTTTTTAAAAAGCAGCTGTTGCTTCAAAAAATCTGAAAAAATTTGCAAACAATATAGATATGTTGGAGGATTCTCTCAAATTTTTTCAGATTTTTTCGTCAAGTCCTTCATTCTGAAAAAAATTCCTTAATCATGTTACTATGAGGGTCCATTTTGCCCCACTCTCCCCTAATTATCTGGAAAATTTGTCATTGCACTGAATTTTTTTCAAAAGAACGTCAAATTATCGAATTACCTTTTCTTCCTCGGGTCCTCCAGTACCGAGAGCTTTGGATCGAGAAAACTCTCCTCATTTTCACCATAATCAACTTTTTTTATCGATGTAATTTTACGTCTTTTAACATTTTTCACTATTTTATTCTCATCATCTCTTATTCTCTTTTCATTATCCACAAAACTGTCATCGCAGTACCTAACCATCAACTTACGACCAGCTTTGAGTCCTCCACTCATAATTACTCATCGAATTACACTAAATAAATTCAACCTTCAACTTATGTATTGAAGGTAGTTTAATTCAGCTCATTTACTTTGAATTTTCATCAAATCTTTGCTCCGTTTTTACATAATTATTCAACGATAGATGATTTAATTCATAAATCTGACACATGCATTTATTTATAAACAAGGTTTTTGAGGTAAAGGTATTTTTACAAATAAAACCACAATTCTGGAAAAATGAGAAGGGGAATCTTGATCTTGTTGTTGGTTTCCATAGTACTATTGTCGTGGCGTTGCTAGGGTGTATATATATGTGTTTTTCAATAATCTTTACCCTGAGAGAAATATCCTCTATAAAAAGGAACAAGAACGCAAACAATCGATATATCGAAAGTTGTAATGATTAAAGTGAAGTCCTCATTCCTCATTGGTCAGTTAAATTGTAAGTAGTATAGTACGCGTAATATACTATACTAAAAATACCTAACGGGCGCGCTGGAATATGGAATCAGGAAAATTTTTTTCCAGTTTTCCGGGATGATCTCGGTAAATAAGCGAGATATAGCGAAATGGACATTAATATGGAGTCAGGAAAAAGTTTTTTCGGTTTTTCGCGATTATCTCGGTAAATAAGCGAGATAGAGTGGAATGGACGTCAATATGGGATCAGTATAAATGACAATGTCTGCTCCATCGAATTCTCAAAACCATTCGCGATACTGTTGTGGAATTTTGCAGGCTACTTCCTGACGACCTAGGCAGTGTCACTGTAGAATTTCATCAGAAAATACGCCACAGAGAAAAAGTTATGATGATTCGAAAATCGGGATTTTCATGATGGCTGATTTCCTTCGAATATTCCTTCATCCGCATTTTTCACCCATTTCCCGAGGGAATACGGGGTTTTCCTTGAAATTTCGCAAAGAATTGAGTGAAACACACGATGATGGGGGATCCTGAAGGGCCGAAAGCCGCAACGATTCGGGATATTCAGTGTTCGCGGAATTTTCAGGCCAAACCCAGAGGCAATGGCCTTTGCTCTATGAAAATGACCATTTCCGCTCTATCGAATACTCAGAATCGTTTGCGATACTGTTATGAAATTTTGCAGGCTCTTTCAGGACGACATAGGCAATGTCACTGTAAAATTTCATCAGGAAATACGCCACAGAAAAAAAGTTATGAAGATTCGAAAATCGGGATTTTCATGATGACTGATTTCCTTCGAATATTCCTTCATCCTCATTTTTCACCCATTTCCCGAGGGAATACGGGGTTTTCCTTGAAATTTCGCAAAGAATTGAGTGAAACACACGATGATGGGGGATCCTGAAGGCCCGAAAGCCGCAACGATTCGGGATATCCAGTATCCGCGGAATTTTTCCAGTTTTTCTCCATTATCTCGGTAAATAAGCGAGATAGAGCTAAAGAAACATTAATATGGAGTCAGGAAAAAGTTTTCTCAGTTTTTCGCGATTATTCTTCATAAAAAGGAACAAGACCGCAAACAATCGATGTATCAAAAGTTGTCACGATTAAAGTGAAGTCTTCTTCCTCATTGGTCAGTTAAATTGTGAGTAGTATAGTACGCGTAATATACTATACTAAAGATACCTAACGGGCGCGCTGGAGCGCGCCATCGGTCTCGTAATGGTAAACACAATTAAATATTGAGGCAAATGGTCCTTACGAAATATTTTTCTGAAATAATGAAAAAAGCTGTTGAACTTACTGATTTAGTCAATTCAACTTCAAATATAATTGCAAAAAATACAACGCATAATAATTAGTTTTAAAATTGAGGGAATCAGTTGAAAACTTCAAGTTACACTGAAATATCTATATTTTGCAATTTTCTATGTTTTACATCGATCTATACACAAAAATTCACTGCTATAAATTATTACATTTTATAATCAAATAATTTTTTCATTCTTCTCATCAATTTCTCGTGTAATATATTATAATGGAATTTTCTTCTACTCCACTAGTAAGCTGTAAGCATAGGGGATAGTGGGGCAAAATGGACACTGTTATGAAACGGTTAGAGATGGATTTTTCTTCATGATTCTAATGAAAAGCTGAGAAAATTTTAGCCGGAAAACAAGTCTCAGATGTTATTTTGTCGATTTTTCTGAAAATTCGATATTTTTCAGCATTTTTGAGTCTTACCTTTTTCGAAAATCTTCAGTTTTTTGCAAATATCTCTAATTCTATTGGTCGTAGCAATTCGGGATTAGTCCTAAATGAAAGGTGAGCTTATTTTCCATCGATTTATGGGGTTTTGAATTCAAAAATATCAATTTTTAGGATAGTTATAGGCCAAAAACTCTTTCACAAAACTGTTTCACAAAAATGCCCCTAAATACCTTAAAAATCTATATTTTTCAATTGAAAACCCTATGAATCAATGGCAAATAATCTCACCTTTTACCTCCTTTTGGAATTTCTACGCTACGACAAATAGAACCGAAGATATTCTCAAAAAACTGAAAATTTTCGAAAAAAACAAGGGTTTTACCTCTCTGAAATGCTCGAAAAAGTCAAAATTGTCAAAAATTCAAAAAAATTAATTCTGGCACTTGTTTCTCGCCTAAAATTTCCTCAGCTTATCACTGAAATCATCAAAAACAATCTACCGGGGATATTTCTATTAATTTCAAGAGTTTTCCAAAATATTTGCCTGAAAATTAAGATGTGTCCATTTTACTCCTGATGTCCATTTTACCCCACCTTCCCCGATATTTCTTTTCTTTTTCGTTAACGTAGTTCTGCCGATACTGCGCTAGTCAGTGGTTATAGTGTCCTGTTCGATTCATGCAGTGGCTACACACTAGATAGCGTCTCGAGTGAGTTAGAGAGAGAAAGAAAATATAAAATGTATAGTTTTCATAGAGTTCACGTTTAACACCATGATTTTTTGCATTCTATCGAAAGAGTTGACTTTGCTCTACATATCTGCAAAATTTTCGATTGATTCCCCGTGTAGTTTGGGCGTAATTAATTAATAATGTAGTATTACACTTATAGCAATATCTCGAGAATGGTTCATTTTACAAAAAAAACTACAGAGACATTTCTTCTTCCAAATTTAATTTCCTATTTTTTTCATCCCGAACATTTCCTTTTCCCGTCAATATTTTTCGAGTTATTGCGTTCGAACGCAAAAAAATTTCTATTTTTATTTTTTTTCCGCGACCGATAAGAAAGGTATCTTCGAACCCTTCGCAGAAAAAAAATAAAAATAGAGAATTTTTCGCGTTCGAACGCAATAACTCGAAAAATATTGACGGGAAAAGGAAATGTTTGGGATGAAAAAAATAGGAAATTAAATTTGGAAGAAGAAATGTCTCTATAGTTTTTTTTGTAAAATGAACCATTCTCGAGATATTGCTATAAGTGTAATACTACATTATTAATTAATTACGCCCAAACTACACGGGGAATCAATCGAAAATTTTGCAGATATGTAGAGCAAAGTCAGCTCTTTCGATAGAATGCAAAAAATCATGGTGTTAGACGTGAACCCCAATTCGACCGTACTACCTTAATTACTACTATGACATTTTCGGAAGCTGCATTTTCGAGGGCTCAATAGTACATTACATACCTAGGAAGTGAGGAAGTTAATAGGCCAACCAAGGAAGGTGCGATTTTCTGTCGCAGTTGACTTCTTTATTTCTATGATACGTATAACATTCCTTGCACCGAAGGGAGTTAAAAAACGACGCCTTTAACCGAGCGAAGTGAGGTTAGAAATGTCGTTTTTTGTTCCCTAGGCACAAAAAATATTTCATACATAATTTTCCCTCATTTTCCTTTTTTCTTTATCCAAATCGGAACGATAAATTTCATAAAATATAATAAAATGTACGATTTCTCATGAGCTTCAATGTTAAACTCATGAAATTGCAAGTGTCAATATCTTTTGACTTGTTTTCGGTAGCCCTTCAAAAATTTAACTGGATCATTATCTTGTCATAATCTACCAATTTACCCAATTTCAGAATTTTGAGAATTATCAGTCGAGTACCGGTGGTATTACCTTTGGAAAACCTTCAAATTTCGGACGAAAAATCGAATCGGCAGATAATTTATACAATAGTATATTACGTTGCAAGTCGTGGGAGGGCTGTCTAAACGATTATGAGGTTAATATCGAGAGGCGAAGCTGAGTGATGTCATGACAATCGTCAAAAATGCTCTTCCCGACGTGTAACATATATATAGCTTTAGTTGATTGTGTACGCTTTCAGCGCGCTAACACCGCACATTTCCGCACATCATCGAGTACAATCAATTCTAGCACATGTTTTCCACCTCAATCTTCCTCAGTTTGTCAATGAAATCATTGAAAAATCGCTATCTCAAACTGCTTCATTGAAATGCCCATTCTATTCCACTTTTCCACACGTCATTCTGCCCATCTCTCCTCTGCAATATTTTTTAATGCAATTTTTTCCCCCTTAAAATTTGTCTTCCCGATTTGCTCCACGTTATGCCATGTTGCACGTCTTTTCATCTATATTCTGAGCTGGTACAAAATTTGAATATACTTCCCACAAGCAAAAAAAATTACTGGTAACAAATATGATAAAATATATGTGACAAATATCAACAAGAAACTGGTGTCAAGTTCAGCAAAAGGCTTGTGATGAGTATTCTATTGAGTTTCATGCGATACTCACACAATGTTCGAAAGAAACTCGTGTCAAGTATCGGGGAATACTTGTTGGAAGGATTTTACATACTCGAAGAGAGTATTTAATGTACTTCGTACGAATAGTTTTTTCTACTTCTTGATAGTAGCATCTTCTTTTTTTTTTAGTGTATTTTATAAATTTTTTGCGCATTTTCGTGCAGTTTTCTCAGCAAATTTCTACGGATTCACATATCGGGATTTCTACGGATTCACACTCTCTGCGCGTACTCTAGTGATTCCTGAATCGTATACATTTGATATTCTAATTTGACTAATTCATCGATTGATTCCGGAGCCCTGCCTCTTTCCCGCGTAGTGAGAAATGCGGCGATTTTGCTCTGGAAAACGCCATTACTGATAACGATGAGGATAAGCATGGTCGTGAAATAAATTCTGAATGAATGATATCTATTATCAGTTTGAATTGATGTGTATGTCAAGAATCTTGTTACATCTAAGAGTGCTGAACCAAAACTCCGTCCCTTTATCATGAGGATTAGGAATAGAAGAGCTAGAGCGAAACCTGCTACAAACAAGAAAGGAGTGCTCCATAAATTACGAATCTTATCCAAAGTCGATACTTCTGCTCTCAATTTCACTACTGCAAGGATTTCAGCTGTGAAATGGGGGAATATATATGGAAAGGCCAGAAATGACTCAAAAGCATATGTTTGTGTCATCACGTCTATAGAGCCTTCACTGTAACGCTTTTTCAAGGCCGCAAAGCCCATTTCAATTTCAATCTCACCACTCGCATTCAAAGCTGTTATGATGTTTTGGATGACTCTGCAAGCAATAGATCGGCAACTTGCATACTCTTTGAAAGAATTTTTTCCAGGCACCCAACCAGACCTTGGTGGTTTCCAGCTTCCAACTAAAATATTGTATCCATCCAAGATTTTCGTTTTATCGTAAGTTAAATGTGCACAGGAAATATCTGAAAGAAGATTGGTCATCATAAACTTTAGAATTATTCGATTCATAATTCCGATATATCAAATCTTTCTTTTGAAATGCGAGCGATCCTTTGATGTAGACGGATTAGATTAAGGTATCTTATTTTCCAATGATATATCCGATTTGAGATAATATGTTATGATTTAACAATAATGAACTACTTACTGGCATCGTAATTTTGACGAAAGATATTCAAATCATCCAGTTCATCGATTTTTTTCCAGGGATAAGGAGCATAATTTGTGATCGGATTCAATGTGTGTATTTCTGGTGTGTTATCAATCAAGTTAGGACAAATGTATATCGAATTGAGAATCTCCATTCCCCACATTGCGCTCAGAAAGATTCTCGAATTTGTACATGGGACTGTGTTCTGTTCGATAATGAAGAATGGAACCATGTTATTCCACAATTTCGTTCTCGTCAACAGTTTCAAATTTGAGATTAATCGGTCTGGCGGCTCTGACATCAATACTACACTACTTGCTTTGAATTTTAATGATCGATAATGTTCATAGTTCGTTACATTAAGAAAATCATTGATCCTTATAATCGATACTCCATCGATTAATGTGTTGAATTTTCCAAAGATAATAACCGGATTGGCAAAACTTTTTTCTGCATAACATGATTCTAGTATGGTTTTCTGAAATACGAAATGTGGATTGAAAAATTATGATCGGAAAAGGTCCAATAGAATTTAATAACAAACCATCATTCCCTCTCCAATAGAATAACTGTCTTTCTTAAAAATTGATTGTGATTCTACTGTAGCCATCATGAAGATAAATAACAGCCACTTGATTAACGTCATTTCTGTCATACTCTGAAGAATCTCTTTCTACCTAACGTCTACTCAGTACGAAATATCACCACAATACTGACATTATTTGCACTTTCATAAAACTTGGTGCATGAAAATTTATCGACCACTCGGCAATTTTCCCTAATTCTCCCATGACAAAGGCTGTAATTTTTGAACTTAAATTTTTTTACTCAGCCACGTGTCTCTTTAGCTCATATGGAAATCCATTAGTTATCAGTAGCCATCTATGTCCATTTTATTTTTCATCCAACTAGCGAGTGTTTTACGTTATTTAGCGATGCCTAAAAGCCGTCGTGTATCACGAAACTTTAAAATCGACATTGATGGAAAATTTCCTCAAAACTAGCTACCATTTGCTTCTGTCTACAATAATAAAGGTTGAAAAAGAATAATTAAAAAAATTCTGTTTCTATCAGGAATGTTCAACGTTCATGTGGGAATGAATTATGTAAACTATGGAAACAATTAAATGAGTAACTGTCTCAGTAGTGAAGAGATAAAACAAGATGAGCCGATTTTCTGTAACTTATTTGATTGAGAATGTTTCGAGAACTAAGCGGGTAGAGTGATTCTGCTCTAGTTCCTTCCTGCAGCTCTTCAAATTTTCTCCAAAAAAAAGGATTGGGATGAAAATGGCCTGTCTCCATTAATGTTCGAGATATTTGATTGAGAATGAACGCAGAGATAAGTCGATTTGTCCTCTTTTACTTCTTCACCCTTAAATTCTCCTCAGATTTCCCTCAAAAACGGAGGATGCGTGAGTTATGCTACAGATTTTTTTCCATTGACTGATGTAAAGAAGAATTTCTTCAATATCTATTGATGATATTTTTAGCCTCTGTGGATAAGTTATCAAGTGAATTCACCGTCGAGAATGACAGTTAGGGAATTTCTCCATAAAAATAAACATATTGCCAGATTTGGTCGAACTTCGATAAATTGCATCGAAATCCTGTCACGCCCAGATTTTATTGGCTGAAGGGAACTAGAAGTTGCGCGGGATTATTCAAAATATGTGTTAGAACGATAGAAAGACAATCAGAGCTCTTATCTCGCGGCACACTTGAGGTTTAATTACCTGAACGTTGATGAACAAAAAAATATGTTTTGTATTCAAATGTCGTGCTCAATATGTTACATTTCTCCCAATTGATAAAAACGGCCATTTATGAATTGACGTAGTACCGCCGATACTGCCCTAGTCAGTGGGTGTAATGTCTCCGATTCATGTAGTGTTTACACACTACATAGCATCCCGAGTGAGTTGAAGAGAGAAAGAAAATATAAAAAGTACAGTTTCCATAGCTATTCAACAATTACTATTATTATATACTCTGAAGCTGAATTTAAAGGGTTCAAAATGTTTCGGCCCTCGCTGCGTTTGGGCGTAAGCTCACTTCCATCCCAGTGTACAGAAAAATAGTATGCACGCCTTGGGCAGCAAGTAAAAAAGGCTCTGAGCACATGTTTGTTGACCTCAGTTTCACCTCGCCCATGTGCTCTGAGACATTTCTTACACAGAGAAAAATATTTTCTTAATTTAAGAATGTGCAGTCACTTAATTTAAGTGACCTGCCATTCTTAAATTAAGTGACTTTTCTCACTTAAATTAAGTGACATTTCTCACTTAAATCAAGTAACTATTTCTTTCTTAATTTAAGAAAGTAAAAGTCACGTAAATTAAGTGACTTTTCTCACTTAAATCAAGTGACTTTTCTTTCTTAATTTAAGTGACCTGCACATTCTTAAATTAAGAAAACATTTTTCTCTGTGTAGATTACTGCCTTAGGTATGTAATATACTATTCCGGAAGCGTTGTTCACCGGATAGTTTCATTAGCATGGAAAAATTTACTTTACTTCGTCATCAGCGTCGTACAATATGTCATTGAAAAAATGTCGTCGCCTTAGAGTTAAAGGGGCGTAAGTGCTGTGTATAAGCATAGCACTTACGCCTCTTTGCTTCTAAGGCGACGATGTAATAACTTATGAAACACTGCAATGAGTGACGTCAATTTCTTTTGAATTTCGCTCGCGATCGATTGATCACAAAAAAATAAAAAAGACGAAACGCGAGGAATTCCCCATAGAGAGATCAGTCTAGGGGTAAATAATCATTGATAGATAATTATTTACATTGAAATTTGAATTGAAATTTAATTCAAAATCGCTATGTAAAGATCAGCAGAGTGGGATAAGACTGTTTGAGTGAGATTTCAAGACAATTCGAATGGAAATTTGGTATAGAACTGGATAGCTTAATCCTGTGTTCGACTCCTGGTGCAGGACTATTCAATTTTTTCTCGAAAAAAATCTTGGAATATGGGATAAGTGTGTTGAGATACATAATTATCCATTGATAGAATGAGTGTTAATTTATTCTATTTAACATCCCACTGTTAGAAGCGTTGAAGTAAATGGCTCTCATTTCGGTCGGAATATTCTATATTTAGAGCATTCAAACTGTGTGTGCGATGTGCCTCGACAGTATCTAAGCGGCTATCATTCCGTCCAGTATTGTGGCTGCATCATGACAGAGGATAGAAAAGTTCGGTCATAAAAGTTGTTTTGAGACATAGTGAATAATTTTCAATGCATCAACATGTACATCTGCATGATTTATGAACAAAATTATCAATAAAATAGATGATAGTATTCGGAACTGGATTAAAATGAGTGTTTACATGTGATTTTCACTTGTGCCGTGTGTACAAAACACGTGTCGAAAGGTCAATATCAGCTATGTCAGCGGTAAGTACAGATCATTTTTTTTTAAAATACTTTTCCCTTTCAATTCAATAAAGAATTTATTTAATTTTAGAGGTCTTATTTTGCACTCAATGCATATGCTAAATGTTTTTTTCGACATAAATGGATTTTTGCAATTACATTACTGGGTGTCATCGGCACGTTCATTGTCATAAAGAATACGAATAAAACTATTCCATTTCACGATCCTTACTACGATGACGTATCAAGTGAAGTTTACGATTATGGTAATTATTTATCTTTTATATTAGCATAGAACTATTTTTGCAGTGATGTGCAAGGAAATTTCACATTCAGATTATTTTTTTTTTTTAATATCCATTGTCATTGCAGTTATGGATAAGTGGTTTAATTACACTGGAGCTGAGCGCTGGTTCAATAAAGAAAATATTTCCATGTTCGATGATGGATTGTTGAGGACATTGCGTGAGCACTGGATAATTCGTGCTAATAATAATAGTTCATTTGATTCAAACTATGACCTTGAAGAGCTGCATGTAATGGATCCATCAATGGGGCAGGCTCAAGTTATCAGAGAAATATTCAACGACAAAGTATTCCAAATTTTTTTACTAATAGAATGTGTTTAGTATTTATTGATGAATACTTTATTCCAAATTTTTGTATATTTTCAGAAAAATGGATTTTTCATAGAGTGCGGTGCTTATGATGGTGAAACACGTAGTAATACTTTTGTTTTGGAGAAACTGCTTAATTGGACTGGAATTTTGATTGAAGCTGATCCAATTAATTTCACGAAAATATTGAATAAAAATAGAAGAGCTTATCTATCACCAACTTGTCTGAGTATTACATCGTATCCAATGAATGTGAGATTTTATGCCGATGACAATGATTCTTCCAAACAACTTTTGGCTTATATAAGTTTACTGAGACATGCTCATTCTAGGTTTCATTCTTAATGGCGAAGAATATCGGTAGAATACACGTGCCACATGACAGTCACAATTTAACTTTGATGAATACAATGGATCGAGCACATCAGGGAATACACGTGGGTGTTCAGTGCTTTCCTCTGGCTTCTTACATTGCTGCACTTGATATAAGGACAGTAGATTATTTCAGTCTTGATGTTGAGGGGCATGAGATGGATATACTCGAAACAATTCCTTTTGATTTGGTAGATATTAAGGTAATTACTGATATTCTGCTGCAAAAATTCATTGTAATGCTCAGATGAGGTTTTCTATAAGAATTAATGAGTGAGTGAAATTCTTAACTTGTCACCTGTTCACAGACACTGTCAGTTGAATTCACTCACGTGGAAGGTGGTCACCAAAGGATTATCAATTTTATGAACACGTGGGGCTATTTTGTTTACAGTTTTGTTACGAATAAAGACAATTTAGCAAATGATGTAATTTTCGTTAAACGTGAATAAAGGTGACACATTAGAAACGGGGTAAAAAATGATTTCGTTCTCGAGCGAACCTCTCTCTGAGATCGTTTTTATTTCGCTCTTCCGTGCGATTGCTCTCTTCGAGAACGTTTTCACTCAATTCCTCGGTGGGAACGTTCTTTCCATTTTGTTCTTATTTCGTCCTCTCGTATGAACGTTCTTCGCATTCAGTTTTCATTTTGCTCCCGTTCTCGAAAAGTTCTTGAGAATGAAACGGTAAAGAACGGTTTTCGATCCGTTCTTCTATTTCGTTCTCGGTCCCTGATTATTTTAAGGGAATCAATGATAGTGTTTGTATTATAGACACTTCCTAATGAGGTGACTGAAAAGAGTAAAGAAAATTAAATGGCGACTGCCATTAAACAAATAAATTTATTAATAAATTAATTTTTTATTAATAAAGTTTTTAAGAGAATCAAATTCCGGAAAAAATATGTAATGCGCGAGCAGGATTTGAACCCACGATCCTCTGATTACATGTCAGGTGCTCTACCGCTGAGCTATTGCGAGTTACTATATTTACCATCGAATTTTTGATTCTCACATCTTTTCTCCACCTCCCATCCACGAGGCAATGTCGCCATTAGAACGTGAGGAATGTCTTTGAATTGCCGATCCATTATTCTATCAACTTAACTTCTGAGGTTTCTCATGTTGTCTTATTCCTGTAACTCAAGTTTATGATCCGTGTTATTGGATTAGAATCATAGATAATCATACACTTTCCCTCAATACCAGAGAATAATTCTTCATCAAAACTTTCGATTTCATCCACGTTTAAATTGATTTCATTTATAACTGACTCTCTGAATGCACCTTTACAAAATGTAAAATTTGTGATTTCATTTCAGATGGACAAAATCAAAAAATATGACCCGGAAAGTAAGTGAAATAAAAATAAAAAAAAGTGAGTGAAATAGTGTGAAATATCCCGAGTCGAAATTTTAACACTCGTTTGATTCTCGTTTACTTCTCCAACCGAAAAATAACGCTCGTTTACTACTCCTTGTCCTCGCATGAATCTCCTTCGATACTCCAACGTCTCAGGATCTGTTTGTCATCCTCAATTGATTCTCCACGTTCTCTCATTACTAATTTATAGTTACATTCGGGAACAGTGATGTATTAATACTTGTGATGGAATATCCATAATTGTCGATGAAAACAATAGATTCCATGTTTGTTATATTTTTGTTTTCTTCTTTTGACTAATTGGAATTATTAATTGAAATGGTAAACCGAGGAAGTCCGCCGGATATTTGACGTTAATTCTTGAGAGATTGTTTCAAACTTGTAGAAGATGGCAATTTCTAACATTGATTATATTCAATGAGGAATTTCCACTTCTTTTGGATCTGAAATTAACTCTTAAAAATTTATAGAAAATTTACCATTTTAATATTGAAATTCCCTCACCCATCCCAGAATCTGAAAAATGGAGAGCTCAACGAGGATTCAATGAGCTCTCCTTAACATTCTCATTTGATTCTCCTCGATGTATTTTAGGAAATAACTACATCGAGGAGAATGAAACGAGCACTCAAAATACATTAATATGATAGGAGGTATGCTCCTCCTATGATTCTTCAAATTCTTCCGACTTGGAGAATTTGGAGAAGCAAATAAGCATTAAAATTTCGACTCGGGATGCCTCTTTTGTAACTTCCTTCTATATTGCTGATAAAGACTAAAAATTCCGCGTTTTGTTATCGACACTTCTATTTTCATATCCCTCTTTTCGGAGTTATTCTCCGAATATAAGAAAGGTGATTTAAAAAAACAGAACGGAGAGGAAAATGCGTTGATCATTCGTATTACCCTGTACAATTAATCAATTTTCATTATTAACCTTCGAAAAACGAGGCATGCTCAACTATCTTTATGGCCGTGACCCTCATGATGGTGTCAAGTGTTCACTATGTAAACTATAAAAACGTGTTTCTATCGGAAAAATACAAAATAATCTGTTATTATTGAAGGTAGATACGAGAGATCGTGACTATATATTCTCGAAATAACAAGAAATTTATCAGTTTTCATTTATTCACAGTGGAGACAATTCACCAAATAGGGTAAGAATTTAGAATATAATTTACCATGAATTTGATTATTAAATTAACGGATTTGACTCGTGCGTGAAAAAAGTTATATTTGCAGACAAAACACAAGACTGATATTCTAAAAGCGATCGTAAAGCGTTCCGTGAACAGAAATCGTTTCGTTCACGAAAGACATTTGCTGACGGAATGTTATCATTAGGGCCTAAATGTTCGGTTAAGATTTTTACCATCCTGAACATATCGCTATACACGGAAAGAAAATTCTACCAAAATTTACGATGTTAACATCGTAATCCTGAACTTGATTTTTATTAACGTTAATTTTGAAATATCTTATTTAAAAATTTACTATGTGGGTTATATTTTTTACTATTTAACATCGTAATTTTAACAAAGACTTTTAGGATTAAAAATTACTTCAAAAATTACAATTTAACATCGTAAAAAAAAAAATAAATGAAAATTACACTTTAAAAACTATATTTATTCGTATATTTAATAATTCTATTTACTTTTTAATAAAATAAATATTTCAGTGCTGCCTCTGTTATAATACGATGGAAGCTATAAAAAGTACGATGTTACATCGTAATTTTTAAATAGTAACTGCGTCCTCCGCAAGAAGCGCTCTCGTGTCTTATGACCTTTTATTGAAATCGTTAATATAAATCTTAAAAACAACTTAAAGTGTAGGCCCTTCGGTGGCCGAGTGGTCCAAGACGTCGGTCATTCGGCACTCGAAAGGACTCGGGTTCGAATCCAACCATCGGTCGATTATTATTTTGTTCTTTTATTTAAGATTTCTCTTCAAATTTTACGATGTTCACATCGTAATTTATATTAAAGAGCTTAAGACTTGGTATTATTTGTCTAAAGTATTATTTCTCAAATGAAATTTCCAACACTACATCGTAAAAATTACGATGTTAAAAGTCTAGTCCACCACTACAATAATCAATAGGACAAATTACGATGTTAGCATAGTAAATTTAACTAGAATTTTTTTTCCGTCTATGTCATTATTAATTTCATTTATTGAAATCTTGAGCTGTCAAACTGATTGATATTGAGGGATTGATTTGCTAATCAATTTGATGATTTCATGAATCTGCATCTGAAATTGTCCGTGAACATATTTATGAACCTACACTTTTAAAATTCTCGAGAAATCTTGATTTTCTCTATGCTATATATCGTATTATATGCATATTATGCCATCTTGCCGGCGAAACATCGACGCAATCGTCTCATTAGATGAATATACTTTCAGATTCATTCACGGGACAAGAACAATGGAATTTCCGTCCCTGTTTCTACTTATTGGAGTCTGTTTTTTTCATTGGACAACAGCAGTTCCATTCGAATCAGGAGGCAATCGCCTAGAAATCGACAATGGACTTCTGAAGAGAGTGACTCTACTGACTGGAACGAAAGCTATTGTGATAAGCGGTATGAACATAAAGTCGATTGCGAAGGATGCTTTCAATGACTTAACTGAAATTAAGTCCCTAGATCTGTCGAACAATATCATCGAGAAGCTTGAAGGCTCCACTTTTCACAGCTTATCGAATCTCGAAGAATTATCATTGGCTCATAATAACCTCAAGTCTGTCGACTTTGACAGTTCCACTCCAATTTTCGCTGGATTACGACATTTGAAACGTTTAGATTTATGGGCAAATAACATGTCCGAATTAAGTTCTGATTCTTTCATTGGTCTTCCAAATTCAGCTGAAGTTATTATTGATCCTTTCTCAATTTATTACATTCCTCGGATTTTTCATTTTCGGGAGCACTCATCCCCGAGGGAAAAATTGAATTTTCCAATGCCTGGAATCCCTAAAACCGGAAGCAACAATCATTATAGAATTCGATTATGCGAAACCAATGGAACTGTGGAGTCTCTTTCAGAGCTGAAAATTAACGAGATACTCGGTAGGAATTGTGTTGAAGTTTTTGAACACCATTATCCTGGAGATTCGATAAATTTGAGGAAACGTCGACTGAAAAAATTTAAACGTAACTGGTATCAATTACCTGACGCCAAGAACATTGATTTAACGGGGAACTTGATCGCTGGCATTGGACCAGAGCTACTCAATGATTTACCGATGCCTTTGACGATCCATCTTAGTGTCAATAAAATTCGCATAATTAAAAAGAATGTAATCGAGAATAAACAGTGCATGAAGCTGTGGTTAGGAGGAAAGTTCCTCGAAGCAATTGAAGATGATGCCTTTAAAAATCTGTGCCTGACGACACTCAAAATTTCGGGAAGTGCTTTGAAGAATTTGGATTTCATCAGAACACTACCGATTATGATTCGTAGTTTGAAACTTTATCACAATAAAATATGGGAAATTCCCTCGAATTTATTTCGAAATCTTCATCAATTAAGTCTGGTCGATTGGAAGGATAACAGGATCAAAACAATTAAGGAAAATGCATTTTCCGGATTAGGAAATTCAAGTCACGTTCGTCTTCTCCTCAGTGATAATAGAATCAATTCTATAGAAGCGGGGAGCTTTACTCATGCGAGAATAGATTATCTCGATCTCTCATTAAACGAAATTACAGACGAATCAATTCGTAAAGGTGCATTCAAAGAGTCAGTCGTACAGGAAATTGACTTGAGCCGTAACAGAATGGAGAGTTTCGATGAAGAATTATTCTCTGGTATTGAGGGAGAATGTTTAATACACTATGAATACAATCTGATAAGCCGTATCAAAAACTTGAATTACAGGAATAAGATAATATGAGAATCCTCAGAAGTTAAATTTGTAGAGTTGTAGATTTGCCATCTGAAGTCATTCCTGATTTTCTTTTTATTTTTTTGTCACTGATTCATTGTCACTAACTGATGATTTATCTAAATAAATTTCTGTATTGAAACCAGTTGGCAATCAAGATGGAAAAAATTATTATTAAATTATCATTTGTCATGAATTAATTTTATGAAAAAACAATAAATGAAATTTGAATTTTGAAATTTTCCACGAAAAATCACTGTACATGATACATTCAACGAACATCCGAATTTATTCCAGGTGAATCACGAATTGGAGATACATTCTTACCTTTCGATGTTGTCATGAAATTGTCATGCTACAGCTGCTCAATATGCAAATATAATTGACGTCAGTCAGGTAAATGACTGCTTCCAATTTGATACGTGTTGATTTCATTTCCAAAAGATTGTATGATTCATTTACGTCCAACTGCAACCATCCATGGATGCGAGGCACGCATCTCTTCTCTAGTATTCCAAAAAAAGAAAACGAAACAAGAAAATGGGTGGATCAATTGAGTAACCCATTAGAATTTATAAATGTTCGTTCTTTTACCTCAAAAAAGGCATACGTGACTATTCCATGGCCAACAATGTTTACACAAAAAATCACTTCTCATCAGTCGAGGAAGATAAGAAATATAGTGGGCATGAATTCAAAATATTTCACCAAATTCATCAGTTCTTACCTTCTCGCAGTGGAGACAAGTCGATCACATAGGGTGAGTACAGTGAAACCTCTATCTCCGCATGCGGCTGCGTAGATCTACGCATTTGAGACCTTAGTGGAATATGGTGGGGACAGAAGGATATGTCCATTTTAGGGAATGGTCCTGGATCGACGCGTCCAGCTCTGGGGAATTCTACTGTATTTCCACTCTCGATATTTCCATTTCTCCTTCGAGAGGAGAAATAGAGTCCCCTCTTCCGCATTCTCACCATCTCTTTCTCACTCTATCTGTATCTATCCTTGTTTTCTTGCGCATGACCAAACATGCGCAAGGTGACAAAGATAGTCAAATGAGAAGAGAGAGACAGTCAGTCACGTAACAGCCCCCACCACAGATGTTAGAAGAGAGTGGCACTATCTGCCTTCTCCCTCACATTCGGGGAAAGTGAGCGTTGCTCAAACCTCTCAATATTTACAGCGGAGACCCCCGAGCGTGGGAATATTGGGAGGTTTCACTGCAAAATTCCTTTCAAATTTTTTCAGCTGGAAGAATAAGCTCTTCATTTGAATTGATATTATATTTCTTCATTTTTCTCAGTAGAAAGAAAAATTTTTGTTCAATCTGATGAAAAAAATTTTTAATGGGAAAAAATGATGCTTTTCCAAAATCAATTTCTGTATTGAAACAAGTTGACAATTAGAATGTGGAATTTATCACTGGTAATGAATTTATTGTATGAAAAACCATAAATGAAGTATAAGAGTATTAATAAAAAAAAAAGAATTATAAGAATTGATGAGCGGTACTTCGGCATTGAGCAGAAAAAGCTCATAATCTTTATTTTGCTCAATTCACATGTGAATCACAATGATACTGAAGAAGATAGAAGAAAGACCAGTTCTATCACCCTAACATAAATAATAATCAATTTAAATTAAAATTAAAATTAATTCCTTCTTAATTCATAAACTGAATGAAAATATTCTTTGCTACTTTTCAACTGATTTTTAGAAATATTATCATTTCAAAATCTCGAAAAGTTTCTACCAACCTGGATTGACAATTTTATGAAATTTAGCGATAAATATTATTTTTCCATTACATTTTTCCATTTCCGTTACAGTCACAAAAAATACTTCTTAATGCTATGAAAACAAAATGATAATTATAATCAGAGAACTATTTACATTTGTGTAGATTCTATTCTACGAACGTGCATTTTTTATCTTAAATATCGATCAAAAAGTAACTTTCGTAATTCTCACTATTTCATACTTAATTCCATCCTTCTGTTCATATTACTCATTCATTTCACTCCATAATGCTGAGATGGGGATAATTTATTTACAAAATTATTCACAGTTATACCGAAGATATCTGTTTGTTATTTATGAGTTCGAATCAATAGGTTTCCAACAGCAAATTGCTCTCTGGTCATCAGGCGCTTCACCAAAAGGTTTCGTACCATCGGGTGCGACATACTGGTTCACCTGATAGTCTAATAGGACTTCGTAGCCATATACATCAATATCAAGTTGCTGAAATGAAAATTAAGCAGACGCATTTTAGTTTTTATGTTTTATACTATGAAAATGCCTCGAAATCAGTAAATACAGTAGACTCTCAAATAAGTTCTGCCCAATAAAGTTCCGCTCTCATTAAAGATCCCCAGATTTTTCCATTAAAGTTCCTCGTTGGCTCCCCCACTCTGCTTCTTTGGCGGACCAATCAAATTGAGGTTAAATGCGCGGCATTTTGAATGAGGTTACGTGCACCAGATGTAGTCTAGAATTATACATTTTGCGCATCCAGGTGCGCATAGGAGAGTTTGCCACGGCGCAATCAACTGCGCAGAGGAGACTAATCTACGTGAAAGTGGGGAGCGGAACTTTAACGAGCGGTCTGGAACGGACAGGGGAACTTATTTGAGAGTCTACTGTAATTTGAGATGGCTTTTTTTATAATTTTATTGAGAAACTAAGGAAATTTTCGATGGAAATCATGTGTAAGGATAGATTTTCTGTGATTTTTGCGAAGAAGTGGAAAAAAATCGAATGTAGAAAGTGTTTGACTTCCCTATTCGTATCCAAAATGATTGGATTTTCAAAAAAATCCCAAAGAAATCAATTTTGACTACTTTTTTTCAGCGGAAATTTTCTCAGCTTTTCAAAGAAATCATTTAAAAAATTCCAACTTGAGTTATTTTCCCCCAAGTTAAATTTGTTTTTTTTTTTCTGTACCTGTGTGAGAGGACTAGTATTAGTTGTAAAAATTCCCATGAATTGATTTTCAGTAGCTAAATTGAGTATTTGATTCTCCATTTCATTCATGATAATGACATTTTCAGCAGGTGTAAGATCAGGATGAGTAGCCATCATGTAACAATGAAGTATCTTTCCTTTGCCAACAGGTAATTTTGTTTCTCTTATTGGGCCCTCAAGATACTCCAGAAATTCAAAAACTATTGCAAGTTTTGAAGTGATTTCACAATCAGGCTCATCGTATCCATCGAAACTCAAAGCTGCCCCCAGTATAGTGTCCTTTCCATCTGAAGATTTAATAACAAAACTCAATTCTTTCTCAACAAGTGGATTCCAAAGAGCATCCATTAAATCATGATAATCGCTTCTTTTTATATCTGGAGCTAGCCATCTCTCTAAATCAGCTTTCAAGTAGAAACTTTCAGTTAAAATACTAAAAATGAAGAATAATTATGATAATTAGCTTCGCAATCAAGAGAAACTCTTAGGAGGAATATATCAAATTATTGACTTACTGCGTGACGTCAGCTCTGTGCGAATGATTCAATATTTCAAAAACAAATTTTGGTTTTCCCGAATTATCAGTACTATCATCATTCTCCGAACTAATACTCATCTTCTTCAGCATTTCACTCATATTTCTTGCTTCGAGGAAATCGGTAATTCCAATTTTATAGCCTTGATCTTGGAGTTTTGTTACAGTGTAAATAGAATTCAATGAGTTTCCTCCAAGTTCGAAGAAATTAGCATTTATGTCAATGGGAAAACGACTACTTCTTCCAATAACTGATGCTACTGTTGTAAAAAGAATTTTTGCCTTCTCAAGTTCATCATCTGGCACTCCCGTGTAATCATATTCCATAATTTGTTCTCTTCCTGCGATATATTATTTTATTAATAAATATGTTATTTGGGGAAAAAAATTGGATAATTTTGATTTGATTCACTTAAAAATTTATTAATAAAAATTAATTTATTAATAAATTTATTTGTTTAATGGCGACATTGCCTCGTGGATGGGAGGTGGAGAAAAGATGTGAGAATCAAAAATTCGATGGTAAATATAGTAACTCGCAATAGCTCAGCGGTAGAGCACCTGACAAATATTGTTGGACTATGTCCATTTTACAATTATTATTCTTTTCTTCACTGGTCGTTAAAATAGTAAATTTATTACTATTTCACTATCTCTAGTAAATACTCTGCACTGCTTGGGTGCTTCTCTTTTTTTTTCTATCAATGAAAGCGTAGTTTTTTTCATCCTTTTTTACTGTTCGCTGAGTATAGATAATATTAGTCATTAAAAAAACAAATTATATACCACATAAAAAGTTATATATATTGTTATTATGAATGATGTGAGAAAACAAATTACTTTTCTTACATCAACACTTCATATTACTAAAATGTAGAAGTTCGAGAGATGTTTACATCCATGAACTTCATCAGTTATAATTTATAACAATAATGATTATAGTTTTTTTTACACTGTTTTATACTGTACATATGTAAATAATTTTTTTAATGCCAATAAAAAACTGTTGTTAAAAAAAAAAAAAGTAGAGCACCTGACATGTAATCAGAGGGTCGTGGGTTCAAATCCTGCTTGCGCATTACATATTTTTTCCGAAATTTGATTATCTTAAAAATTTATTAATAAAAATTAATTTATTGATAAATTTATTTGTTTAATGGTTCAATAAAACTTTTGTTCAATAAAAACAGTTTTTACCTCCGTGAAAATTCGATGTTTCATACATTTTTAGTAGTGTTTGCCTGTCTGTTTTTCCATTCACGAGTAGCGGTATATTATCTAGAGTAATTACTTGAGGAATCATGTAGGATGGTAAATTTCTTTGCAAGTATTTTTCAATTTGTAATCCATCTACAGAATTTTCGTGTTTCACAGTAATAAATGCAATCAAAGCCTGAAATAATAGAATATGTGAAAATTTTATTCTCATGAAAAACAAAGAGCTGATGAAATTAAAATGATTTTACCTGTGATAATTCTCCAGGCTTGTAACATAATACAACTGCTTTATCAACGGAAGGAGCAGCACTAACGGATTTCTCCACTTCCGAAAGATCAACCCGATGTCCTCGTATTTTGATCTGTGAATCTTTGCGTCCTTCATAAATCAATGCACCTTTCATAATTTTTGCATAGTCACCAGTGCGATAGATGGTTGAATATTCTAGATAAAATTTAGTGAAAATATTGACGTTAAAGAATATATGTATATTTTTTTTTCTAATAGTCGGAATTGCCCTCGCTGCGCTCAGACAGAAAGTTGGCTAGTTCCTGTCTAATATGTCTCTTTCATGGTTCAGAACTGTCTGGAACATTCTAGAACATTCTCGAACAATACGGAATCGGAATTGCTTCGATAGTTCAGAACCTTCTGGAACGTTCTAGAACATTCTGAAACACTCTTGAACATTTTCGAACATTCTTGAATATTTTTGAACATTCTAAAATATTTTGGAACATTTGTTGATATTCTGGTGAGTTTAAAAATATTTTTGAATTTTTTGGAACATTTGGTCATTTCCTAGAACATTCTCGAAAGTTTTAGAACATTTTACCCTATTCCTCAAGTTTCTGGAATATTTTAAACCCATGAAGAGTCCATTGGTGCACTACTATCTTTTGACACGAATATCTCCGTACCAAAAATTCATAGTAGAGGACTACACAACCATATTACCCTTAAGGGATTGTGGGGCTGGGTTGAAATATGCTAATCAGGGGAGGTTCATTGTGTGTCGGTCAACGAAGAACATGTAAGAATGCATTCGAAACCCTCTATATTTGACTCGTCTGTTCATGAGCACCCTTTATATTTGACTTTTTTTCTTGTCACTGCGACACACTCATGTCTCAAAAAAAAAAAAAAAAACAGGTTTATTTTAATGTATTTGAGATTTTTCAGAATTTTGAGCAAATTTTCATGAAATTTTCATGAAACTTTCTATAGAATTTTTCTAAAATTTTTTCTGATAATTTCTCGAATTAACCTCCGGCAACCTTCCTTTACCTATATATATCAAAAATCAGTTTTATTCTAATATATTTGAGATTTTTCAGAATTTTGCGCAAATTTTCATGAAATTTTCATGAAATTTTTTATAAAATTTGCATATTTATATGCATAGTTCTGTGCGGAAAAATGCGCAATGACTATAGATATACTATGAAAATTTCATGTCAAAAAATTTGACAAGATGCTCTAATATGTCTCCATTGTTAGTGAATTTCTTCAAATTTTTTTCTTTGAGCTACTACTTTTCAAAAAAATCTCGAACTATTTTATCTTACAGGTCCATTTTACCCCGGTCTATATAGAGAGGGCGAGAGAATGTAACAATTATAATAAAAAAGTAATATAATAAGAATGAAAACAATA
This sequence comes from Aleiodes alternator, assembly GCA_963921955.1. NCBI lineage: Eukaryota > Metazoa > Arthropoda > Insecta > Hymenoptera > Braconidae > Aleiodes > Aleiodes alternator. Next base: position 4,686,672 of record OY998115.1, on the reverse strand, counting down.
AAAATTATTCTGTTGAGAAATTCCTCATTTTATTCATTTTTGTACCCGGCCTTGTACAGAGTCAGCGCTCGGAAATACCTTTGGGGATTGGCACGTTAGGTGGTGGGAGTACGCGATGCGGCGTTCGTGAAGGGAAGTGGCTTTATACAGAGGTTGAACTGTATGAGCTTGGGGAAAATAAGAGGAGAAATTGGCAAACAGAAGTAGTCTTTTTAATCCAAAAAATTTTGAAGCATCTTCGCTGATTACATATTGTTATTTAAATTTGAAATAAATCAAAACATGCGGAAAAAACATTGGCAATATGAGACACGATGAGATTCAAGTCCAATACAAGGGCAATGTTGAGGAAGGTTAGTGATGTATATACGCGAGTCTCATTACACTAACTGGTTTTATCCTAATCATTTATGGTAGTCAGCCGACGTTGGAATTTGATATCTCATGCCACACGTCATTTTTTTTTTCAGCTCAACCGTTCAACGTAACGAGGTAATAGTGACAGATCAATTATCTGTGGCACATGATTTTCTAAACAATATATGCGAGCAAAATTGAGAAATTATAATCACATTAGAGATTTATATGAGAAAAAGATTATGAAATCAATCAGAATAAATTTTAATAGAACATTTACAAAAGAAATTATCATTCGATATCATTTCATGTAAATCAATAATTTACATTAAATGATGATTATCAATCCTTGCGACTTCCCATTAATTTTATTGGTAATTTTTTTTTTTTTTTTTTTCATTTTTCTTTGAAGGACGAGAAGTTAATTGCACTGTAATTATTATTTTTTTCAACACTATCGTCGTGAGTATATTCAAAGATTAAAGAGAAGTCTGTGAAGTAATACTTTTATGAGCACAAATTATGTCTTTCTCTTATTCATTGTATTGTTATAAAGGTGAAGCTGAGATAATTTCGGTGTAAATTGTGCAAGAATTGAAAGTTTTTTCTAGGATTGAGTAAATTGTAATGCAATCTGTAGAACAATTGTGATCTAATTCTATCTAGTTACAAGGCTAACCATTGAATACTTAATTGCATGACTATTTTGATTAATTGATGAGACATTAGATTCTAATGAGCTCAACAAAAGGGTCTTCAGCAGCTTCTGTTTTGCATGGTGCTCTTGAAAATTTATATATATTTTTACACATATTTCTGAATTGACCGTCATCCAAATGAATGTGAAGCGCGTTTTCACGTACAAAAAGCAGCAATTTGCCCGTTTGAGGAAGAAATACGTTTTTTCTTTTAAATTAATGCATTTTAGAGGCAAAAAGGCGCAAGTCCTTTGCATTCATGCCACTTTATTACTGAAGTCCTCAATAATATGATGAAAAGATAATAATGATAATTTGAGGGTTTTTAACCATTTTTTTTGCAATAAAAGGCAAAAAAAAACGTTGCATTTTAGAGTCAAAAAGGAGCAAGTTTCTGGACTTAAGCCCCTTCATTTCTGAGGTCCTAACATAGACTTTTTAGATACAAAAATATATTATATACTATACTATATACATAGTATATATATAATATAATATTATATAATATAATATATTATATTATATTATATTATATTATATTATATTATATTATATTATATTATATTATATTATATTATATTATATTATATTATATTATATTGTATATTATATTATATACTATACTATATATATAGTATAGTATATAAATATATACTATATAGTATAGTATATCTATAATATATATTAGGATAAGTGATGACAGAAAATGTCCCATGCTTTTTTATATTATGGATTTTTTCCCTTCGTTATATTACTATAGTTATGTACCTGGATCAATTGCATGGGGATTATTCACGAATCTATGTGAATCTCTGCCACGAATGTAGCCAGCTGCCAAATTTCTCCCAGCAACAACTACCTCACCAACATCTCCCTGAGGCACCAATCGAAGATCTTTATCAACTAGATAAATAATACAGTTGTCCAGAGGCTTTCCTGTATTAAAAAAAAGTCATATTCTTTATGTCATTGAATATCTGCAACAAGTTCAATGTCATAACTAGGAATCCTAAATTCTGTTATTTTTTTTTTAATAATCGATTTTTTTGTTCGATATTTTTCGTCACCGATTTTTCCATGTTCAATGTTTTTTAATCAACATCTACGAAATTTTCAAAAACTCAGTGCCAAATGAACAATATTGATTATCCATCAATCCATAGACTCGTTCTATACTTTATCATGCATGAAATTTGAATTATTTAGTTTTTATTCATCTCGTACTTATGATTTCATTTTTATGATTAATTATATCCCAATATTAAATTAAAAAAAAATGAAACGTAATTTTTTTTTTTAATAATCAATGAATAACGAAAATCCGATTATTTTTTTCTATGCATCGATGAAAAAACATCGATATTAAAAAACATCAATCATTAGAAAATCGATTTTTTTTTCAAGCATCAAACATACCTACTAGCAACTAGTCATAAGTCGGGAAGACCGGAGTAAAATGGACCTCCGAATTAAGATTAAAAATTTTTTTTTTCGAGGAAAAGACTGGGCGAAAAAATGTTTAAAAATTTGAGAAGATGCTCTAATGTGTTTCAATTGTTAGTGAATTCTTTCGATTTTTTTTGTACAGTCTTTTCGTCTTGAAAAAATCCTAATTCTATCCAAAGGATCCATTTTGCCCCGGTTTCCCCATTAAATCACTTGTCTTACCAATTGGAACCTTCTCGATATCTTTCAATTGTTCTGGTGAACTCAAAAGATGATATGTCACATCACCCATGACCTCAGTACTTCCATAAAAATTAGCAAGTGTATGTCCAAATACAGAGAATCTTGCGAAAAATTCAGCAGCAAGTGATTGAGATAATATTTCACCTGAACAGATCCAAAGTCGTAGACATTTCAGAGTATCACTATTGTCCTGAAAAAAAAAATTTCCACACGGAAAAAAAATTCTAGTTAAATTTACAATGCTAACATCGGAATTTGTCCTATTGATTATTGTAGTGGTGGACTAGACATTTAACATCGTAATTTTTACGATGTAGCGTTGGAAATTTCATTTAAGAAATAATACTTTAGACAAATAATACCAAGTCTTAAGCTCTTTAATATAAATTACGATGTGAGCATCGTAAAATTTGAAGAGAAATCTTAAATAAAAGAATAAAATAATAATCGACCGATGGTTGGATTCGAACCCGAGTCCTTTCGAGTGCGAAATGACCGACGCCTTGGACCACTCGGCCACCGAAGGGCCTACACTTTAAGTTGTTTTTAAGATCTATATTAACGATTTCAATAAAAGGTCATAAGACACGAGAGCGCCTCTTGCGGAGGACGCAGTTACTATTTAAAAATTACGATGTAACATCGTACTTTTTATAGCTTCCGTCGTATTATAACAGAGGCAGCACTGAAATATTTATTTTATCAAAAAGTAAATAGAATTATTAAATATACGAATAAATATAGTTTTTAAAGTGTAATTTTCATTTATTTTTTTTTTTACGATGTTAAATTGTAATTTTCGAAGTAATTTTTAATCCTAAAAGTCTTTGTTAAAATTACGATGTTAAATAGTAAAAAATATAATCCACATAGTAAATTTTGAAATAAGATATTTCAAAATTAACGTTAATAAAAGTCTAGTCCAGGATTACGATGTTAACATCGTAAATTTTGGTAGAATTTTCTTTCCGTGCACAGAAAATTTGAAAAAAAAATATATTTCACATTTTCACAATTTACTCAACAATTCTTAGGTCAACTTACATGAAGTCCAAGATACATTAGCATAGATTGTAGAAGTGAAGGCACGAGAACCAATCGCTGGATCTGTGGAGAGTGAGAATGCAGTGAACGGATAATTATCCATAAATTCTTGAAATTATTCATAACATACTTGAAGACGTGGGAGGAACTGGAGCAAAATGGACTCAAATAGGCTTAAAATGATTCGGTATTTTTTTTCCCACTGAAGAAGTCTTTGAAAAAATTTGAAAAAATTCACTAACAATCTCTGTATATTCAAGTATTTTCTCTAATTTTTTCAGATTTTTTCATCGAGTCCTTTACTCAAAAAAAAAAAATCCTGGATCATATCCCCGCGGAGAGCCATTTTGCCCCACTCTCTCTTATCTCTCAACGTACTTTATGCTTCTCGAGTTTTTTAATAAATCTCTCTGGATCTTTGGTGATTTCTTTTCGAACAACGACAATAGTACGACCCTGAAGAAGTGCTCCCCAAATTTCAGCTACACTGTCAACAAATGTCAGGGCAGTTTTGAAAATACAGCGTTCTTCATCATCATGAAATGGTAATTCTCTCCATTGCCATTGCAGTCGATTTATCAACGAAGCATGTGGTAATCTGACACCTTTTGGTACTCCAGTACTTCCAGAAGTATATAATGCAATAGCAAGTTTTCCCAAATTTTCATTGTCCTCGAATAATGATTCATCAGATTCATTCACTGATTTTTCCATTAGCTCATTAAAAGTAACCACTGGTGTTCCTTCATAAATAAACTCGTCACCTGATAAATAAAAAAAAAAAATCAAAGAATTAACTGTTATTAATTGTGTACGAAGCATTTGAATGCAACAATTAATGATTGCAACAAGGAAGGTAATAATAGAATTATCAACAATTACCGTTGTAGCTAATAATTGATAATTATTTTTAGTACGAGGGGTGGAGACAGAGTCCCTGAGAGAATCATTAAACAATGCAGGAAGCAATATTCATAATATATCAAACACTTTTTTCATGGCCACAATTTACTTTTTGTACTTGAGAAATTACGTAGCAAGGCCTTTCCGTACTATTAATTGACAGAATTTTCAATTAAATTACTCGTACAGTTTAATTATCAATTAATTTTGTAATGCTAATTTTATTAAATTTAATTTACCTCCATCAATGATGACAAGAAGTGGCTCTGATTCACTGAGAATATGTTTAACTCTTGATTCTGGAAATTCTACATCAAGTGGTAAATATGCCATGCCAGATTTTAGAATCGACAATAGTGCAATCAGTAGATTTTTTGAGGGTCTCATACAGACTGCTACTATTGCATCAGTCCCATCACAGGTTTTGCAGAATTTCTTCAGTGTTCTTGATAATTTATTTGCTGTTAATTCTAATTCCTCGTAGGTACAGGAATACTCTTTACCATTCTCATCTGAATAGTAATTATATAGTAATTATTAATAATGTAAGTGAGAGGATACAATGGAATTCGAGAGTTTGCTCTGAGAAACTGATTTGTTTGGCTGGAATGAGCCTCGTTTACTGTTAACGAATGGTAACAGAAATAATGAATATTTAATGAATGGTTCATTTGAGGATGTAGTCTGGAGCTTTTGCACTTTTTACGAACATACTTCAGCAATTTTTTTTGCAGTCAAATAAAATGCAATCATTCCGAATTTTTTCAGATGTTATTATTGACATGTTTAACTTTACGAGGATATTTTTTCTAAGCTCAATTCACAATATTTGAATAGTGTTTGCCAGAGTATCCCCCATGGAAAAGATATATATTGTTAAAAATATAATTTTGAGTAACTGATGGATTATATAATATTGTAAATTCAATATAAGAATCGATAGGCATATTTTTGCCGGAATATTATATAATTCGATAATGAGAAAGATATAATTGTTCATTATAATTCTCTTCTATTGGACCATATAATTATAGCAACTATAAATTTGGAATATGTTCCAGCATATATTATACTATTTATAATATTAATATTTAATCAGAATATAATAAAATATATAATATTGGCATATAATGAAATTAATACTTCAAAGATATAATAAAAAATATCAGTTAAAAATAGTTTGTAAGAATCATAAAATTCCAAGAAAGAATGTAATTTTAAAATTTTGAGACAAAAAAAAAATATTTAATTTATTCTATAGAGGAGGCTCTCTGAGTAACGTACTCTCCACAATATCTAAATGGATCATGCGAACATTTGAAATTATCGAAGATGTACATCACACGGGATTCGCATTAGGGTAACGATACAAACTATCTAGTTATCATAAAGTGCAGCTATATAAAATGGAATATAATATATTTTATTTTCAATAAATTTTTTATTTTTCTCTCTGTGCGTATTCGTTAATATTTATTAGTATTAATATTAATGAATTAATTAAATTAAATTGATTTTAATTAAATCAAATAATTGAATTAAATTTAATTAATTTTAATTAAATCAAATAAATGAATTAAATTAATTTTAATTAAATTAAATGAATGAATTAAATTAAATTAAGTTAATTCATTAATATTAATATTTAACGAATACGCTGTTGCGTGAACCGGCTCAAGTATTTCAGGGTATCTAATATTCGTTCAATGCAACTAAATCCGTGAGTTAACTGTTAACAAATCCTTTTCTCAGTGTGATTTGAAAAATTTTAGTGTACCTTCATAAATTATTGCTGCTCGTTCAGCATTGATTTTTGCAATATTTTGGAAAATTTTATGGACACTGACAGCTCCATCACTTCTGCTTATATGCTTGCCCTTCATAATTGATTGTTGCTGGAGTGAACCCATCTGTTGGAAGGGCTCAAATTTGTTAATAAAATTGGAAATCAATTCTGGTTTAAGTCATCACGTAGGAAAGATTTTCTATAGAAAAATTTCTATTGATTTATGCTACAGAGAATCTTACAGATTTATCGTATATGATAATGAGATATTTTTTAAAGGCACTGGTAAAATGAAAAAGGTGAGCACAAAAAACACGAAGTTTATGAATATTTCTCTTATACAGAGAAAAATGTTTTCTTAATTTAAGAATGTGCAGGTCACTTGAATTAAGAAAGAGAAGTCACTTGATTTAAGAGAGAAAACTCACTTGATTTAGGTGAGTTTTACTTTATTAAATTAAGAAAGAAAAAGTCACTTGATTTAAGTGGGAAAAGTCACTTAATTTAAGTGAGTTTTACTTTATTAAATTAAGAAAGAAAAAGACACTTGATTTAAGTGGGAAAAGTCACTTAATTTAAGTGACTTTTACTTTCTTAAATTAAGAAAGAAAAAGTTGCTTGATTCAAGTGAGAAAAGTCACTTAATTTAAGTGAGTTTTACTTTTTTAAATTAAGAAAGAAAAAGTCACTTGATTTAAGTGGGAAAAGTCACTTAATTTAAGTGAGTTTTACTTTATTAAATTAAGAAAGAAAAAGACACTTGATTTAAGTGGGAAAAGTCACTTAATTTAAGTGACTTTTACTTTCTTAAATTAAGAAAGAAAAAGTTGCTTGATTCAAGTGAGAAAAGTCACTTAATTTAAGTGAGTTTTACTTTTTTAAATCAAGAAAGAAAAAGTCACTTGATTCAAGTGGGAAAAGTCACTTAATTTAAGTGAGTTTTACTTTATTAAATTAAGAAAAAAAAAGTCACTTGATTTAAGTGGGAAAAGTCACTTAATTTAAGTGACTTTTACTTTCTTAAATTAAGAAAGAAAAAGTTGCTTGATTTAAGTGAGAAAAGTCACTTAATTTAAGTGACTTTTACTTTCTTAAATTAAGAAAGAAAAAGTTGCTTGATTCAAGTGAGAAAAGTCACTTAATTTGAGTGAGTTTTACTTTTTTAAATTAAGAAAGAAAAAGTCACTTGATTTAAGTGGGAAAAGTCACTTAATTTAAGTGAGTTTTACTTTTTTAAATTAAGAAAGAAAAAGTCACTTGATTTAAGTGGGAAAAGTCACTTAATTTAAGTGAGTTTTACTTTATTAAATTAAGAAAGAAAAAGTCACTTGATTTAAGTGGGAAAAGTCATTTAATTTAAGTGACTTTTACTTTCTTAAATTAAGAAAGAAAAAGTTGCTTGATTCAAGTGAGAAAAGTCACTTAATTTAAGTGAGTTTTACTTTTTTAAATTAAGAAAGAAAAAGTCACTTGATTCAAGTGGGAAAAGTCACTTAATTTAAGTGAGTTTTACTTTATTAAATTAAGAAAAAAAAAGTCACTTGATTTAAGTGGGAAAAGTCACTTAATTTAAGTGACTTTTACTTTCTTAAATTAAGAAAGAAAAAGTTGCTTGATTTAAGTGAGAAAAGTCACTTAATTTAAGTGAGTTTTACTTTCTTAAATTAAGAAAGAAAAAGTCACTTAATTTAAGTGACCTGCCATTCTTAAATTAAGTGACTACACACTCTTAAATTAAGAAAACATTTTTTTCTGTGTATAGACATAAAATTTCTTTATAAAAACACGTGAAACTCCACTTGCATAGGAGAAATTTTTCTCGAAACAATACCTATAGAAATGATTAATAATAATATTTCTGCGAAAACTACATTAAATTATATCATGAACATAAAATGTAGGGGAGACCGGGGCAAAACGGGCTACGCTTTAACGTAAAACGGGGGCATGTGCTTCAAAGTACCCCATTTTGCCCCGGTAATCCCTACATAACATGTATAAATTTACATAATTAGCAAAATCAACAATATAGTTCGAATGAGTTAAATGAAAAAATGTAAGACTATGGAATTCTCCATAAAGAAATTAAAAAAATTTCTATAAAGAAATTGAAAAATATTCTGTAAAAATTCTCTGAAAGGATTTTTCATACGTGTACCCTAGAGTATAATTGATAAAACCGAAAAAAAGAGAATTTTCGATTAGTTTTGAAATAATTGCTGGAAATGTGCCTTTATTTACCTAAAAAGTGATTAAACTATTTGAAAGTCATATTTTCGGCTTATGAACATAATTTTTCTTTCTCCAATTTTCTTTAACATCAATCTCCTATCACATGCATGAGATAGAGAGAGACACAAATAGTTATGACTACCCTCTAATTAAAATTTCTCAATAACTATACGGTGAATTGAATATTTTTTTCTTCTATTATTTAGTTAAAATGCTGTTCCCTTCGTTTATAGCTTTTGAATAATGGGTCAACCTTGTGCTTTTTTAGTAATTTCGTTATTTCCGTCCGATTTAGGGCGTTTCATCCTCACCACCGCTATTTTCGGTACACTGAGAGAAAAAAATGCTTTTATTGAGAAAATTTGTCTTTGAATAGAAGAAAAAAAAACGAACTTTTTGATCAATTAATTGATTGACGTAAAAAATTTTCTTTGAGAAGAATATATTTATTGTTGGAACAAGCAATAAAATTATCAATTTAAAAAATCTTCAATTCGTTCTAAATACCTAATAAAAATGAATTAATTCCAATCCACTAATTTCTAAAAATCGATAATTATTGACTCTTCTCAGTTTCAAGAAAATCAATTGTTGAGAGAAAGCATTTTTCCCTCAGTGTAATGATATTTATATTTAATTTAAAGTTCACGTGATATTGGAAATTCCCAATCTTTTTATTTCTCAATAAAATATATTTTTTCTCTCAGTGTAGCATTGATAATTCATATCTCCTGAACTACACAGATAAAAATTATTAAAAAATTCTGAAAAATGTAAAAAAAACTATCACTTTTTATACGAAATCATAAAAATAAAGGGTTGACTGCACTCGAGTTCGCTGGAATATTGCCTTGAATGGAAAATTTATTCATTCCACTTTTATTTAAAAATCAAGGAAATGTTTTAATTCTTCAGTTTCATTGTAATCAACTTGTCACCTTGTGTTTCGGTGAAATCGAATACTTGAAACGTGCGGCTCTCATTTTTTCAACCAAGACAACTCTTTCGTAGAACGTCCTCCAGCTGAGTCACGCGTGGCCTTTCCAAAAGCCTTTAAATTGTCGGAGAAAAAGGAACAAAGTAATACTGAAATAATGTTAAAACTATTTCGCCAATTATTTACATTATCGATTAGTTCCATTCGATCATTGAATAAAAACCTACTTTATTTATGAATGCAATGACCTTTCGAAAATATGAAGTATTTCAATGACTTATCCACCTCTGATTATCATTTTCATTTACATCTTAATTACATCTGTGTTTTTTTTTAATTCATTCCTATCATATTGAATTTTTATTATCCTGTGGTGAGAAAACGCAAATGGACCAATTAGATACACAGAGAAAAATGTTTGTTTAATTTAAGAATTTGCAGTCACTTAAATTAAGTGACTTTTTTCACTTAAATCAAGTGACTTTTCCCTTCTTAATTTAAGAAAGTCAAACTCACTGAAATTAAGTGACTTTTCTCACTTAAATCAAGTGACTTTTTCTTTCTTAATTCAAGAAAGTAGAACTGACTTAAATTAAGTGACTTTTCTCACTTAAATCAAGTGACTTTTTCTTTCTTAATTCAAGAAAGTAGAACTGACTTAAATTAAGTGACTTTTCTCACTTAAATCAAGTGACTTTTTCTTTCTTAATTCAAGAAAGTAGAACTGACTTAAATTAAGTGACTTTTCTCACTTAAATCAAGTGACTTTTCCCTTGTTAATTTAAGAAAGTAAAACTCACTGAAATTAAGTGACTTTTCTCACTTAAATCAATTGACTTTTTCTTTCTTAATTCAAGAAAGTAGAACTGACTTAAATTAAGTGACTTTTCTCACTTGAATCAAGTGACTTTTTCTTTCTTAATTCAAGAAAGTAGAACTCACTTAAATTAAGTGACTTTTCTCACTTAAATCAAGTGACTTTTCCCTTCTTAATTTAAGAAAGTCAAACTCACTGAAATTAAGTGACTTTTCTCACTTAAATCAAGTGACTTTTTCTTTCTTAATTCAAGAAAGTAGAACTCACTTAAATTAAGTGACTTTTCTCACTTAAATCAAGTGACTTTTTCTTTCTTAATTCAAGAAAGTAGAACTGACTTAAATTAAGTGACTTTTCTCACTTAAATCAAGTGACTTTCTCTTTCTTAATTCAAGAAAGTAGAACTGACTTAAATTAAGTGACTTTTCGCACTTCAATCAAGTGACTTTTTCTTTCTTAATTCAAGAAAGTAAAACTCACTGAAATTAAGTGAATTTTCTCACTTAAATCAAGTGACTTTCTCTTTCTTAATTCAAGAAAGTAGAACTTACTTAAATTAAGTGACTTTTCTCACTTAGATTAAGTGACTTTTTCTTTCTTAATTCAAGAAAACAAAACTCACTGAAATTAAGTGATTTTTCTCACTTAAATCAAGTAACTTTTTTTTTCTTATTTTAAGAAAGTAAAGGTCACTTAAATTAAGTGACTTTTCTCACTTGAATCAAGTGAATTTTTCTTTCTTAAATTAAGAAAAGATTTTTCTCTGTGTATGCTGCTATTTTTATAATGAAAATCTTTTTTAATGCAAAAGGACTTCAGTTTTTGGTATTTCCCGGGTTATTCCCGCGGCCATGATGCGATTCCAATGTTTCTGAATGCCTCAAAACTGGTTTTTGAATCCTTGAGATACATGAAATGAGAAGAATCTCATGTGTTTCGACAGATAATGACATTGATTGATTTTACAAATAGCTGCCGCTTCATTGGACTCCTTCGGAACATTTCAAAGGCTGTCTAAACGAAAATTCATCATTTTGCAAAATGCATATTCATGTCAAATGAGTTGACCCTCATTTTTTCACGATAATTTGTGCAGAGATCTTGTGAAATTACAGAGAGACAGGTGCTAGATATACTCGATTCAATGATTTTTTGAGGACACGTGTGACCCGCAAGTTGAGGTACAACGAACCTTTCTCTTTCAGACGATTTCCTCATTTACCAGCGGATTATACACGCATTTTTCCAGGCTGTTGTTGATAATACAAAAGGGGAGAGTGGAATGAAAGGAGAAAAAAAAAGATTTTACGAAACAGATTGAGCAATAATGATGCTTGAAAGTTGGTCAGTGTCTGATGATATTTCAATAAATTTTTCAATTATTATTTTTATTTATTTGAAAAAAAAAAAATAGTTTTTCTTTATGAATTTATACTGACCTTTAAAGCTGATGGATATTAATGATTTTTTTACTCAATTAACTGTGATTTGAATCGGCTCAATGACTCTACAATACACTGAAACACTTAACACTATGAATAAACAGATTTCATAAATTGTCCTTTATTTTTTGTTTTTATTTTAGATTTTTCACGTTTCACTTTGAATTTCTCAATAATCCATTCACTTTTGACGGAATTTTAGAAGACAGAATTTTACGTGAAAAATAATTATAATTATAAAAATTTCACTTTTTTTCTACTGATAACTGAAATTTGTAATTTTTCCATTGAAATAGCTTGATCACATAATTTCGTAATTGTTAGAGTTAATTTTTTTTTTTTGTTTTTTTTTTTTTCGTTAGATGAATATTGTCGAACTGATCAACTGGCTGATACTGGTTAGTGAGTGTCTCGTTTCGACTGCGTGTCACGAGCTTTTATATGAAACTGGCTTCAAAGACCCCCGATTATTCACTGTTTGCCCTTCTATTCACGCTATTCACTTTTAACGGTTGAATACATTGTCCTAAGTGAAATTTGATGGTAAAAAAAAATTAATTCCTCAACCAATATGGACAAGAATATGTATTAACAATGTGAAAGGAAAATGATAAAAAAATCAGCACACATCAGATAATTTTTGAATTTTTCTAAAATAAATGAATTATTAGAAATTTTTTTTTTAAAGAATTTGCACTTGAACTTTGTTGAATTTTTTGTATGTGCCTATTTTTTTAAAAATTCACTTTTGAAGCGGCTCAAATGGAAATTGTCGGATGTCTGCTATTTTCAGTATTATAAAGCAATATATCGTGAAATATAAAATTTTTCATAGAAAATGTCTGTGGAAAATTTATAGAAAATAATATATGTTTATAATAATAGATGTTTTGTATACTTTATTTACCGAAAAAAATATAATTCAATTATAGAACTTTTGGCTGCAATCAATACATATTTTACGCAGAGAAAAATATTTTCTTAATTTAAGAATGTGCAGTCACTTAATTTAAGTGACTTTTACTTTCTTAAATTAAAAAAGAAAGTCACTTGATTTAAGTGAGAAAAGTCACTTAATTTAAGTGACTTTTACTTTCTTAAATTAAGAAAAAAAAAGTTACTTTATTTAAGTGAGAAAAGTCACTTAATTTAAGTGACTTTTACTTTCTTAAATTAAAAAAGAAAAAGTCACTTGATTTAAGTGAGAAAAGTCACTTAATTTAAGTGACTTTTACTTTCTTAAATTAAGAAAAAAAAAGTTACTTTATTTAAGTGAGAAAAGTCACTTAATTTAAGTGACTTTTACTTTCTTAAATTAAAAAAGAAAAAATTACTTCTTTTAAGTGAGAAAAATCACTTGATTTAAGTGAGAGAAGTCACTTAATTTAAGTGACTTTTACTTTCTTAAGGGGGGAGCCTGCTTTAGAAGCTTAAAAAAATCGATTTTTTCGAGGATTTTTTTGGGAAGGAAACAAATATTTGATTGAAACGAAACTTTCAGGTTTTATTATTATGTATTTCAAGAGTCTTCTCAAATTTTTTCATCAAAATATATGTCATATTATGCGTGGTACAAGCATTTCGCCGAGGCGCCTCGAGTATGCATGTGTCGTGCGGCGGGAAAGATGCAGGTCGTAATTTTCATCTGAAACTAAAAAACCAAAAAAAATTTTAATTTTCAATAGTATAGCTTCTAGTTAAACCAAGAAAATTGAAAAAAAAGTGAAAAATTCAATTATTTTTCGCAAATTAAAAAAAAATTCATTTTTTTGAAAATTTTTGTTTTTCTAATTTGCGGAAAATAATCGAATTTTTCACTTTTTTTTTTAATTTTCTTGGTTTAACTAGAAGCTATACCATTGAAAATTAAATTTTTTTTTGGTTTTTTAGTTTCAGATGAAAATTGCGACCTGCATCTTTCCCGCCGCACGACACATGCATACTCGACGCGCCTCGGCGAAATGCTTGTACCACGCATAATATGACATATATTTTGATGAAAAAATTCAAGAAGACTCTTGAAATACATAACAATAAAACCTGAAAGTTTCGTTTCAATCAAATATTTGTTTCCTTCCCAAAAAAATCCTCGAAAAAATCGATTTTTTTAAGCTTCTAAAGCAGGCTCCCCCCTTAAATTAAAAAAGAAAAAGTCCCTTGATTTAAGTGAGAAAAATCACTTAATTTAAGTGACTTTTACTTTCTTAAATTAAAAAAGAAAAAGTTACTCGATTTAAGTGAGAAAAGTCACTTGATTTAAGTGAGAGAAGTCACTTAATTTAAGTGAGTTTTACTTTCTTAAATTAAGAAAGAAAAAGTCACTTGACTTAAGTGAGAAAAGTCACTTAATTTAAGTGACTTGCCATTCTTAAATTAAGTGACTGCACATTCTTAAATGAAGAAAACATTTTTTTCTGTGTATACCTGAAATTCATAAGTAAAGATAGAAGAAAAGATTTTTATACGACTAATATACCCGAGTCGAAATTTTAATGCTCGTTTGCTTCTCCAAATTCTCCAAGTCGGGAGAATTTGAAGAATCATAGGAGGAGCATACCTCCTATCATATTAATGTATTTTGAGTGCTCGTTTCATTCTCCTCGATGTAGTTATTTCCTAAAATACATCGAGGAGAATGAAATGAGAATGTTAAGGAGAGCTCATTGAATCCTCGTTGAGCTCTCCATTTTTCAGATTCTGGGATGGGTGGGGGAATTTCAATATTAAAATGGTAAATTTTCTATAAATTTTTAAGAGTTAATTTCAGATCCAAAAGAAGTGGAAATTCCTCATTGAATATAATCAATGTTAGAAATTGCCATCTTCTACAAGTTTGAAACAATCTCTCAAGAATTAACGTCAAATATCCGGCGGACTTCCTCGGTTTACCATTTCAATTAATAATTCCAATTAGTCAAAAGAAGAAAACAAAAATATAACAAACATGGAATCTATTGTTTTCATCGACAATTATGGATATTCCATCACAAGTATTAATACATCACTGTTCCCGAATGTAACTATAAATTAGTAATGAGAGAACGTGGAGAATCAATTGAGGATGACAAACGGATCCTGAGACGTTGGAGTATCGAAGGAGATCCATGCGAGGACAAGGAGTTGTAAACGAGCGTTATTTTTCGGTTGGAGAAGTAAACGAGAATCAAACGAGTGTTAAAATTTCGACTCGGGTACAACTATAATCATGTAAGATTGATGAAATTTGTAATAAAAGAGAAAATACATGAAAATCACATTAAAAAACTATAAACTCAATACATGATGCAATTTTTTCAATTTTATTAAATATAATTGAATGAGCATGGTACTCACACCGCTTCGTTTCTGAGGCAACGATATAATTATATATATTTACCGTATTTAAAATTCTCGGCTCTACTTGTAAATTTTATTTATGAAATATGTATCAATATCGGCCAAAAGTTCTATAATCGAATTATTTTTGTGAATAAAATATACGAAACATATTATTTTATATTTACTAAATTTTTCCCTTTTTTTTTAATTATATTATTTTTGGAATTTTTTTTTCATGGAGAAATTATCATCATTCATTTTTCTTTCATCTATCACTCAAAGAATCTCATTCCTTTTGGAGTCTAGAGTATTCAATATATATATTCATAAGAATAACCTTGGGGAAACAAATAGGATAAACGTGAATGACTCTGTCCCGATGAATGATGTTATTCATTCAATTAACTTATCATTGAAATTATGCTGAATCAATCATCAAGTTCAGTTACGTGGTTCAATGTGCGATATGCATCTGAACAGAGAAAGAAAGAATCATTCATAATGATTGATTGAGTGGAAGCAATTAGTGTCAAAATCGAAGAAATTGATGATTTTTATGAGAAATTAAGATTTTAATTATGACATTTATTTATTTAATTAAATTAAATTAATTCGAACTATCGAGTGGAATGAGGCGATTAAAGATAGATTTTCCTCAATGATTTCATTGGTAATGAGGAGGGGGAGGGGGGGGGGGTAAAAAAAAATTAATTTAAATTAAAATTAAATTAATTTAATTTAAATTAAAAATTGCCACAGGAAGGGAGGTGGCGAAGATTACCTCGGGGGGGGGGGGGGGGGAGGAACAGGTGGAAGAAAAAATTAGAAATTGATTCTAAAAAAATTTTTTTTTTTTTGTAAATTTTCTATTTTTCAAAACAATTTCCTTTGGAAATATTTTTAGTTTCAGTTTTTTATGGTCATCGGTTTTTCCCCAAACCTCCATCAAAAATTGATGGAAATTAATAAAAACTACATAAATCAGAGAAATCCTCAAAAAAACAGGGAAAAATGAATAATTAAAAGAATTGAGGCCTCACTTTTTAATGAAAATATTCAAATTTTCAAAAAAATTGTAAAAAAGCTATTTGATCACACGTTTTTCCCTGAAAATTGTCTCAGTTCTTTAATGGAATCATCGAGAATTTCGCATTTCAAGGACTTTCAACTATTCCGGATCATTGATCCCTGATACCCAGTTCACAGCACCTTCTCCTGCATAAAATACGAGATAATATTTAACACGTTTGTTACTATTTCCAATGATTACATCATATCAGTGTTGAGTGTGATAACGATTCACTTTTATCGATTCCGCCTGAATTATTACTACATGAAATATTTTACGCTCAAGTAGCTCAATGACTGACGTACTATTTAATAGAAGCCACTTCTTTTAATTATTTATTTATTTATTACTTATTTACTTCATCGGAACCTGGAAACAGGAAAATCCAAGTACGTATGATCTCTTTGGATATTCCTATGTTACCTTTGAGAAGTTGTCACGTGATTCCCCTTTCTGCATGCTTTTCTTTGATTAAACAGCATATGAGTACTTCTCTGCAGTGAATCACAATGAATTCATCGAGAGGAAAAAATTTCATTCATTAAAGTGATTCTACACAGAAAAAAATGTTTTCTTAATTTAAGAATGGCAGGTCACTTAAATTGAGTGACTTTCCTCACTTAAGTCAAGTGACTTTTCTCACTTAAATCAAGTGACTTTTCTCACTTAAATCAAGTGACTTTTTCTTTCTTAATGTAAGAAAGTAAAACTCACTTAAATTAAGTGACTTCTCTCACTTAAATTAAGTGACTTCTCTCACTTAAATTAAGTGCCTTTTCTCACTTAAATCAAGTAACTTTTTCTTTCTTAATTTAAGAAAGCAAAAGTCACTTAAATTAAGTGACTTTTTCTTTCTTAATTTAAGAAAGTAAAACTCACTTAAATTAAGTGACTTTTCTCACTTAGATCAAGTGACTTTTCTCACTTCAATCAAGTAACTTTTTCTTTCTTAATTTAAGAAAGCAAAAGTCACTTAAATTAAGTGACTTCTTCTTTCCTAATTTAAGAAAGTGAAACTCACTTAAATTAAGTGACTTCTCTCACTTAAATTAAGTGACTTTTCTCACTTAAATCAAGTAACTTTTTCTTTCTTAATTTAAGAAAGCAAAAGTCACTTAAATTAAGTGACTTTTCTCACTTAAATCAAGTGACTTTTCCTTTCTTAATTTAAGAAAGTAAAACTCACTTAAATCAAGTAAGTTTTATTTTCTTAAATCAAGTGACTTTTCCTTTCTTAATTTAAGAAAGTAAAACTCACTTAAATCAAGTAAGTTTTATTTTCTTAAATCAAGTGACTTTTCTTTCTTAATTTAAGTGACCTGCACATTCTTAAATTAAGAAAACATTTTTCTCTGTGTATCAATTGTAAAAATTATAAAATTATCATTGAATTATTCTAAAGTTTATAGAAAGTTCAAGATAACATAATTATAACATAATTATAGAGAAGAAAAAGAGGCCGTATCTAAATCTGTCTTTTTTTTTAATGTCAGGATTAAAATTGATATAATTAATCATAAGTATGACATTATTTTTTAATTACTATCATTTAATGAAACGCAAATTCAAATCAATAGGCCTTTTTTAAAATTAATTTGATGAAAAAAAAAAAAAAAATTATAAGATTTCGTAATTCAATCGTCAACGCTTGGAATTAACATCTACATCAAATTATTAGTTTTACAGTGATTTAATAGACAATAATTATTCCTAGGTATTACTCAATAAAATAACAAGGTGTCATTTATTGAAAAACTTTGAAAAAAAATGACATACAATTTATTGCAATATTAATATGATATTTTGCATGTTATATAATAGCTGATTGACAGTGTGATTGGGTCAAGTGGTGAGAACAATAGCCAGTAAGTATTCAACTAGGTGTAACCCCGTTATGTTCTTTAATCTGTCATATCCGCGGTAATTTTGTATGCATAAATTTTCCTTTACCGGATATTAATCGGTTTACAAATTTCGAATGTCATATATTAATTTTATACTCGTCATTTCACGCATAAATTCAATCATTCAAATTTATTATAAATTCTACATCCGCAAAATTTTTTTTTCGAACTCCTTTTGATAAATCATGATGAATAGAAGAAAAAAAAATAGCAAAAAAAAAAAATGAACATTATATGAATAATTATGAAAGGATTCTAATCGCTGATTTACTAAAGGCTATTTGTAAATCGTTTTACACAATGATCTGTTACCTATACATTTTAATTAATCATCTAATATCCTTCACATACTGGTAATAATAAAATTTCAAAGATTCTTGTAGTTGAATAAAAAAAAATTCTCTCGCAATATTGTCCTTCCTGAGACTAGTATTGCATCATTTTCTGAAGGAATAAAATTTTTTATTGATTCCATAATTTATCCTTAGTTTGCTAATGTCTTTCATCTAAATATAAATGTAATCTTGGTGTTTAAAGACAAATAGAATAAATATCTCATGATAATAATTTCATTGATTCCCAAGTTCATGATGAATATAACACAATAAATCACTATTGAGGGAGTATCCCAGCGAACTTGAGTGCTATTGACCCCTTATTTTTCTTCAAACACTTTTGCGGATAAATTAGAGCATCTCTTCCCGAATTATCAGAAATTAATCAGAAATTAGCTGATAAATCCTTTTTTGCTTCCGAATGGAAGCTATGTAAACATCAGAATTTTCAAGTGTAATTTTTTTTTTGAAAATTATATTTTTAGCTCATGTCTGTGCTATGCATGCATAAAATTTTGAATTACAACAAAACGGTGCTACAGAAAAATTTCATATTTCGTGGAAAACTTTCTCTCGACAAAGTCTATTTTTGAGGCTTTTTTCGAAGTGAATTCGATCGGTACTTTTTGAGATATGTCCATTTTTTGAAAATCAGTTCTTAATGGAATTTCTGAAAACTATTTAACTAATGTTATTCATACTCATATACACAGAGAAAAATGTTTTCTTAATTTAAGAATGTGCAGTCACTTAATTTAAGAATGTGCAGGTCACTTGAATTAAGAAAGAAAAGTCACTTCATTTAAGTGAAAAAAACTCACTTGATTTAAGTGAGTTTTACTTTATTAAATTAAGAAAGAAAAAGTCACTTGATTTAAGTGTGAAAAGTCACTTAATTTAAGTGAAAAAAGTCACTTAATTCAAGTGAGTTTCACTTTCTTAAATTAAAAAAGAAAAAGTCACTTGATTTAAGTGAGAAAAGTGCAGGTCACTTGAATTAAGAAAGAAAAGTCACTTGATTTAAGTGAGTTTTATTTTTTTAAATTAAGAAAGAAAAAGTCACTTAAATTAAGTGACTTTTCTCACTTAAATCAAGTGACTTTTTCTTTCTTAAATTAAGAAAGAAAAAGTCACTTGATTTAAGTGAGTTTTATTTTTTTTAAATTAAGAAAAAAAAAGTCACTTGATTTAAGTGAGAAAAGTCACTCAATTTAAGTGACTTTTACTTTCTTAAATTAAGAAAGAAAAAGCTACTTGATTTAAGTGAGAAAAATCACTTGATTTAAGTGAAAAAAAGTCACTCAATTTAAGTGAGTTCTACTTTCTTAAATTAAGAAACAAAAAATCACTTGATTTAAGTGAGAAAAGTCACTTAATTTAAGTGACCTGCCATTCTTGAATTAAGTGACTGCACATTCTTAAATTAAGAAAACATTTTTTTTCTGTGTATAATCTCAAGAGTTGCATTACTTAAATGCCTGTCAATTTTGAGCTTATTTGCATGATTAGTTCTCAAGTTATTGCCGTTTGAATGAATTTGCCAAAATTTGATATTTTGAGAATGGCTTCAAAAAAGTTGTATCACTTCCATTCTAAAGCATATTGCTAAACTATTAGCAGAAAAAGCTTTATCAGTTGGAAAGCAATACTAGTATCCACTTGTTTTTCTGTTTTATCGGCGGTACTCTGTGTACAATCGAGGGTATATTAAATCGTTTTTGATCCTTTGGAGTTGTAAATTCCAACGGTCTGTCCTATACAGATTAATATTTTCGATTGTTACTACACGCTGAGGTAGCCTTTGTGTAGTTGTTTTTATATGTGTGAGAAGGATGTGAGAGGGAAATGAGGTATCTTGGAGACTTGGATACTTCGGAACAAGTGTACAAAATGATAGTCTTCCTTTAACTATTCTATTTATTTATTTGTACATGTATCTTACTTGAGGTTACAAGTTTAACTGTCTTATTCTCTAAATTTTCGGGTTTATATACACAAAAGGTGAAGTGGTGCCGAACCAATTACAATCGGGTTTAGTTTGAGAAGGGGCAAGGTTGCTCTGATTGGTCGGGATTTTGGGATTTTCCCGAAGGTTAGAGGTGAGGGAAAATGGAGGTGGTAGGAGAGGCGTCAGGTAATTAGGCTGTTTAGGTGTGCCTAGTCCGAGCAGCTGCAGAGGATTAGAGTGAGAGGGACAGTACTTCGGAGGGATTAGGAGCAATAATCGTAATGGCAGCAGGGGGCCCTATTCTTCACGAAGTAATAAACGACCCAAAGTGCGTTTCGACTAGTTAGATGATGATGTTGAGTACTGAATTTTATTGAGGGTGGGAAAAACCCAGAAATATTTAAAATTATTCACAACAAACAATTGGGGAAAAACTGTGTTTGAAATTATCCTAGAGGCAGCTGAATTTATGGGGAATTTCCCGTGAATGGCACGGAACATACTCCCCCCGTTGAGAGCAGTGCGATCAATTAATTGGAGGCTTCCTTGGAGTCCATGGGAAGAGGCGCCAATCGCCTTACGTTGCGTTCAACTTCACCTGTTGACGTCCGTAGTTTGACCCGTCGAATGATGCCGTCGTCAGAAGGGAAAGTCTCAATGACTCGTCCCAATCGCCATTTTAATGGTGGAAGATTATCATCTCTTAGGAGCACCAAAGAACCAATGGAGATATCATGATGGCCTGAAGTCCATTTGGATCGGACGTTGAGTTCTGAGAGATACTCCTTGTGCCATCGGTTCCAGAAATGCTGCTTGATTTTTTCCAAGTGTTGCCAGTAAGATAAACGGTTGCTCGGTGTTTCTCTCCAATCTGGTGCAGGTAGATCAGAGGTAATATCTCCATGTAGAAAGTGTGCTGGAGTAAGAGCTGTGAAGTCATTGGGATCCGACGAGAGTGGAGTAAGAGGTCGAGAGTTGAGGATTCCTTCAATTTTGATGCAGAGTGTGTTGAGTTGTTGAAAGGTTAACAGCTCATTTCCAATGACCTTCTTCATGTGTTTTTTGCAGGATTTAACAGCAGCTTCCCAAAGACCACCACAATGAGGAGACACAGGTGGAATGAAATGCCATTCAATTCCGTTCTCAGTGAGATATTTGTTGATGAAATGATCGTGTTTCCTGTCGTTGATAAGGCTGTAGAGTTCCTTCAATTGGTTGTTGGCTCCAGTGAAGGTGGTTGCATTGTCCGAGTGGAGGTATTTGCATGAAGGATGTCTGGCGATGAAGCGGCTGAGAGTTGCTATGAATTCCTCACTGGATAAATCATTCACCAATTCGATGTGAACTGCCTTTGTGGTGAAACAGACGAATATGGCGATCCACACCTTCAACTTGTTGCGATTACGAAATTGTTTCTCCTTGATGAAGAAAGGGCCAGCATAGTCCACTCCTGTGTGAGTGAAAGGTTTCATCTGTGTAACTCGTGCTTTCGGGAGATCTGCCATAGGATAATGGACGAGAGGAGGATCCACCTTCGTACAGTTCATGCATTTGTGGATGATGAATTTTACTTGGTTGCGTCCGTTGATTGGCCAATACCGTTGTCTCATTAGATGAAGTGTAGTCTGAATACCGGTGTGGAGATTAGTTTCGTGAACCTTTTTGATGAGCAGATGAGTGATGTGATGTCCTTGAGGCAGTAGTATCGGGTGTTTTCCGTCTAACGGAAAATTACGAGCTTTCCTTAAGCGTCCACCAACTCGAATGAGTCCATTCTCATCAATTTGCAGGTTCAAATTGTTAAGACGATTCTTTGGTGGTAGTGGCTTTCCTTGTTGTAAACTGCTGATCTCTGCCTGGAAGTGTTCTTGCTGAACTAACTGGAGTATTCGTATTTCTGCTGCTTCAAGTTCACGGATGGAAAGATGTTTCTGAGTATATTTATTCTTCCATCTCATACATAAAGCGGTGATTCTTCGGAGTTTCTCGAAAGATGAGTATTGATGTAAGAATGGATTCTTCTTTGTTTCTGAAATGTGTAGGCAGGTTGCTTTCTTGAGTTCAGGTAAGTTTAAGGGTTTTCCAATGTGTAGATGAGGCCAGTCCTGTTCATCCCTTTGTAGCCAGGCTGGTCCATGAAGCCAAATGTCATTTCTAAGGAACTCGGAAGCCAGTTGACCTCTAGATATAGCGTCTGCTGGGTTGTCCTTTGTCCGCACGTGTTTCCAGGTAGTGTCCTTGGTGAGTTCTTGTATTCGAGCCACTCTATTGGCTACGAATCGTTGGAGTAAGTGTGGAGATGTTTGTATCCAGTGAAGAGCAATAGTAGAGTCGGACCAGAGAAATTCTTTTTCAATTTTGATATTAGAGGCTCTTTTCACTGTGTGGTAGAGATTGGCCAGTAGTTCCATGGCACAGAGCTCTAAACGTGGAATTGTTGGAGTATTCTTGAGTGGTGCAATACGTGATTTTGCACAGTACAGGTTGACTTGTATGTCTCCATTATCATCCCGTGATTTCAAATAGATGCAGGCTCCGTAGGCACGTTGACTTGCATCACAGAAACCATGCAATTCTATTTGTCCTGAATTTGTGACTTGTCTTGGGAATTGCATTTGGTTGAGTAATGGAAGCTGGGATGCAAATTCATTCCATCTGGTGTGTACTTCCATTGGTGTTGAGTCATCCCAGTTGAGCTTCAATCTCCAGAGTTCTTGCTGAATTATCTTTGCGTGCGTGATAACCGGATTGAGGAGTCCTAATGGATCAAAAATGCGTGCTACATCTGATGCAATAGTCCGCATTGTGATGGAATCTTTAGTGGCGATAGGATTGACGGTGTATACGATGGTATCCTGTTTTGAATCCCAATGGACTCCTAATGTTTTCAGCGTCGGATCATCTCCTCCTAGAAGTTGCAGGTTCACCGTTGTCTCTGGAAGTCCTTGTAGTATCTGAGGAGAATTGGAGGCACATTGTCGCAGATTGAATCCACCTGCTTTGAGGAGGTTTATCATCTCATCCCTGAGTATGAGAGCTTCTTCTAGTGTATTGGTGCCAGTGATAAGATCGTCGACATATAAATCCTTTTTGAGTATTGCAGATGCCAGGGGGTATTTCTCTCTTTCATCGTTGGCTAGTTGATGTAGCGATCTGACCGCGAGATATGGAGCTGAGGCGAGTCCAAATGTTACTCTTTGTAATTCGTACGTGTTAATTTCTCCATTATCTCGCCAAAGAATACGTTGAAATTTCCTGTCTTCTGCCTTGATGAGTACCTGCAGATACATTTTCTCAATATCACCAGTGAGAATGTAAGTGTGTGTTCTGAAGCGTAACACGAGTGAGAGAATGTCATCCTGGATATTGGGGCCTACCATCAGAGTGTCGTTGAGAGAGATGCCTGTGCTAGAGCGTGCTGAGCCATCGAAAACGACTCGTGTTTTTGTGGTGAGACTAGTCTCCTTGAGAACGGCATGATGTGGGAGGTAGAAGCCATCTTCTTCTTCTGTTTCAACCTTATTGAGATATCCAAGCTCTTTGTATTCCTCAATGATCCTGGTGTAGTCCTCTGCGAGTTTGGTGTTCCATTTGAACCGTTTTTCTAATGAGAGTAATCGTCGTCTTGCTTGAGAGTACGAGGTGCCCAGTTGTGACTTCTTTTCATTGAATGGCAATGTGGCGATGTAGCGTCCTTCAGCATTGCGTGATATGTGTTGAATGAAGTGGTCTTCACAAGCGGTTTCAATTTCTGATCGATGTTTTTCTATAGGTGCGATGTCTTCAATTTCCCAGAATCTCTTAAACTCGTTTATGATTTCGGTGAAGTAGCATTTTGTTTGTGAAGTCTCAGGATCAATATCCATGCTTCCACAAATGATCCATCCAAGTAAAGTCTTCTGGAGGTAGATATCTGAGTTCGGGAGTTTAATTTGTCCTATGCTGAGAATGGAGATTGAAGTACTTGATCCAAGTAGAATGTCGATGGGTGCTGGCCTGTGGAAATTTGTATCTGCGAGTGGTAAGTTGAGAGGGATTTTTAGGGCTTCTCTATCGATTTGTTCACTGGGTATATGTGAACAGATTTGAGGAATAATCAAGAAATTCAATGTTTTCTTGAAGTTATTCATCCGAGAGACAATAGTGGTGTCGACTCTTTCGCGAACTGTAGTTGAAAGTTCGTTCAAGGCTCCAATGGGAATGGAACATGGTGATCTTTCTATGCCTAATTTTTCCGTCAGTTCTCGCGTGATGAAGTTCCTGGTGGAGGCTGTGTCGATGAGTGCACGGCATTGAATTGGCTGATTGTTCTTGTCAAGTAAAGTGACGATGGCTGTAGGGAGAATGTCCTGTCCCGATGAATCTAACGGTAGTGACGTGGTTGACGTAGTTGATACAAGAGGAGGCCCTAGTCATGCTTCCTTTGTCTCTGGAGTTGTAGGAGATTCCTGCGTACGATGGAGGAGTGTGTGGTGTTTGGCTTTGCACGATTTGCAAACGCCTTTGACTTCACATTCCCTAACTCCATGTCCTTTCACAAGACAGTTGAGACATCGTTTTTGCGTAAATATCAACTTGATGCGCTCTTCTGTGTCCATTTCCTTGAATTTTGGACATGCGTAGATCCTGTGATCTTCTGTGCAAACTGGACATTTTCTAGGTGTATCGGTGAGAAAAGTGTGACCTTTAGCTGCACCCGATTGACGAGAGTTGTTGTGTTGTCCTTGAGGCGGTTTCTGTGATTGGCCTTTGTTGTTGGGTTTCGTAATGTCAACCGATTTGGCACAAATGCCACGTTTTTCTAGGAAATCGAGGAGTTTCTCACATTCGGGCATCTGATTACCTTCAATCATTGTTTCCCATTGGAAGACGAGATCTTCATCCAGTTGATTGAGGATGATGGTGTTGACTAATCCATTCAACTGTTCTTTAGCATTTCCAAAAGTACTGATGGAACGTAGTTGTTGTCGTACGGCATTCACGAGGTCGATGAGCGTTCTATTGTTCTCTCTGTTCCTCTTTCCAATGTTGAGAAGTAGAGAGCAATGGCGGCGAAGAGCTTGACGTGGGTTGTCGAATTTCTTGTCGAGGAGGGCCCAGGCGATGTCGTAGTTTGCTTCTGTCATCTCCAGTGCTGCTGTAGCCTGTGCGGCTTCTCCTGTGAGGCATGTTTGCAGATATTGAAGAGCAGTCACCTTGTCAATGTTGAGACTGCTTCCTATGCGAGCGTTGAATTGATCTTTGAATGGTCGATAGAGTTCGAATCGGCCATCAAACTTCGGGAGTGTGATTTCTGGAAGCTTGACGTTGAAGTGTGAAGCTGTCGGCTGGCCTCCGGTGACTGTTGCTGCTGGTGCCTGTTGGGGCTGTGTCTGCGTCTTCATTTTAATGACGTTTCTGAGCTGTCCTCGAAGCACATCATAGGAGTTCTCAATGATTTGCTCCTCATTTTCGTTTTCTTCGATGTTATCAACGTCCAACTCCATTAGCTGTGAATTGGATCGATCCCATTCTTGGTATTTTTCACGAAGGGTTTCCAATTTTGCTTCGCAGACTTCGGGAAGACTAGTGGCACCTTCTGTGTTCAACCAGTTCGTTGTCTTGGTGAGACGAGTCTTGAAGGATGTACGTTGACCCTTCAACTTTGCTAGATGAGCCATGTTGAATGTCTGCTTGCGTGGAGATTGTATCTTGGGCTGTTTACCTTTCCCTGGAGTTCGCATGAGCATCTATGTCATGCACCGATGGTAACTAACTCTTTGAGAGAATGAGCGAGTGATCGTATTATGCCGGACGATCCGGCTCGAAGGACCAAATGTACAATCGAGGGTATATTAAATCGTTTTTGATCCTTTGGAGTTGTAAATTCCAACGGTCTGTCCTATACAGATTAATATTTTCGATTGTTACTACACGCTGAGGTAGCCTTTGTGTAGTTGTTTTTATATGTGTGAGAAGGATGTGAGAGGGAAATGAGGTATCTTGGAGACTTGGATACTTCGGAACAAGTGTACAAAATGATAGTCTTCCTTTAACTATTCTATTTATTTATTTGTACATGTATCTTACTTGAGGTTACAAGTTTAACTGTCTTATTCTCTAAATTTTCGGGTTTATATACACAAAAGGTGAAGTGGTGCCGAACCAATTACAATCGGGTTTAGTTTGAGAAGGGGCAAGGTTGCTCTGATTGGTCGGGATTTTGGGATTTTCCCGAAGGTTAGAGGTGAGGGAAAATGGAGGTGGTAGGAGAGGCGTCAGGTAATTAGGCTGTTTAGGTGTGCCTAGTCCGAGCAGCTGCAGAGGATTAGAGTGAGAGGGACAGTACTTCGGAGGGATTAGGAGCAATAATCGTAATGGCAGCAGGGGGCCCTATTCTTCACGAAGTAATAAACGACCCAAAGTGCGTTTCGACTAGTTAGATGATGATGTTGAGTACTGAATTTTATTGAGGGTGGGAAAAACCCAGAAATATTTAAAATTATTCACAACAAACAATTGGGGAAAAACTGTGTTTGAAATTATCCTAGAGGCAGCTGAATTTATGGGGAATTTCCCGTGAATGGCACGGAACACTCTGGGATACTACCTTAATTGAATCTTATGACTAAAATATAATTTGAATCATTCTCACATCCATACAATCATCACAATGACAGAGGTACTTTCTAATTGCACATAAAAATTGCTTACGAAATGCATTCACTATCGAAAAATGCATGGGGTCATCGAGCAGGACAAGTAGAACCTCCAAATCAGGATTATGTTGATTGATATTCCGCTCTCATATTGGACACATTAGTTTTTTCTATTATGACAGTTCCACGTCAAGAAAGGAGGGAGAGGAAATAAGTAATGAAACTTGTCAGACCCTAAACACTTTTATCAGACACATTACTCCTGATACTTCGACTGCTGTCGCGTCTTGGATTTTCTCTGTGAGCTCTTTGAGGTCTCTGTGGTCTTCCAGCCACAATTTGAAGATCCTGATCACTCTGGACTCTTCTCATACTTACGTCTCTTTCTACACTTCTATTTGACTTAGCTTTTGGTGTGCGTGGCCCACGAATATTAGTTATAACTATATATACTGCGAAAATTCCAACTGCAAACATAGATACTCCAACTCCACCAACTGTTGCAAGCTGAAAAGAGAAATGGAATTTTTTTCAAAATTTGGCAATTTTTTTGGGAACTTTCCAGGATTTTCATCTTTTCGTTTTCTTTTTCTATCTAAGTGTTTTTCAAGTAATTTTTTCTGCTTTTTTTTTCGCAAAAATTTGCTATCATTCTCCTAAATTAAACTTCAACCACAACTTTTTTTTTCCTAATGAATATATTTTCTTGAAAATGAATATTTTTTTCTTGACTTGCAATCTCCTGCAGTTTTCGTTTTTTTCTCGAAATTTTGCAATTTTTTTCCGAAAGTTTTTCATGAAAAATATTAATTTGAATTAAAATTATCAATAAAACATTCACATGAGATACAGAGATCATTTCATTACTTTACTATATTTTTATTAAAAATTTTCAATATAGGGGAAAGTGGGGCAAAATGGACATTCAAATGAAACAGTCGAAGTTACATTTTTTTCAATGATTCCATTGGAAAGCTGAGGGAATTTTAGGGGGAAAACATGTGTTGGAATCAATTTTTTCGAATTTTTGAAAATTTTCATTTTTTTGCGCCAAAATTGAAGAGTATCCCATTTGAGTTTTTTCGAAAAATGGTTTTTTTATGATATCTCCGGTTCTATTCGTCATAGCGATTCGCGGGTGGTCTCAAATTGAAGGGGAGCTCATTCCTCATATTTTCGTTAAAGTCCCATTGATTTTTATCAAAAATTGACGAAATTACAGGGCAATTTGTGGAAATCAGTTTTTGGGCTGTAACTTTCGTAATTTTCGATAAAAATTAATGAGACTTTAACGAAAATGTAAGGAATGAGCTCCCCTTTAATTTGAGACTACCCGCGAATCGCTACGACGAATGGAACCGGAAATATTATTGAAAAACCATTTTTCGAAAAAATCGAAAGGGGGTACCCTTCAAGATTGAGTAAAAAAAAAATTTTTTTCCAAAATGCGAAAAAAAAAGTTTCACCCATATTTTCCGCCTAAAATTTCCTCAGCTTTTCAATGAAATCATTGAAAAAATTCTACCTCCATTATTCTTATCAATTTGGAGCATTTTTCAGGATAAAACCATGAAAATTTAGATGTGTCCATTTTACCCCTTATGTCCATTTTGCCCCACCTTCCCCTATTTAAGTTAAATTACCATCGTCCACCATTCGTGATCATCAATTCCAGTGAAGAAAATTTTTGATACATCAGTGCTATCATCGTCATTCATACCCTTGACACTTGTAGCACAGCTATCTGATTGTTTTTCTCTTTCATAACTCAATAGATTCTCAAAAGATTCGGGAATTATTTTCTCCATAAAATCAAATCTATATTTTTCCCTTTCATTCCCAACATCATTTGAATTGAGCGGAGTATGATCATTTTTGTGTGAAGTCCAATGAATTTTAGCATGCTTATTACGAACAATGACATTTCCCAATTTTTCAAAGGCAATTGACTGTTTTTTCAGCAATAATTCAAATGTTTTAGCAGCTGTGTGTGATTTTGCATTTCTATTTGTCAGAATATTCGATATAATGTTGTTCCACTCGGCTGAATTCACTTGCTCTGAGCATTGATGCTTGTCACTACAAATTAATGTCACTCTACAATGTTGCTCAACTCTCCAAGCGTTATTTCCATGTACATAGATGAAATCCAGAAACTTTGTCAGTGACTGGAGCCCATAAATGTCCATGGAATATTTTAATTATAACGTATTAAATGTTATGAGTTACCAGAGCATTTCGAAAGCTTCTTTGTAAATTTCAATAGCACCTTCTAACCATCGAATATCCCTCAGTTCTTCAAAATCGTATTTACCAACTCCTTCATCGTTATTCCACCATTTTGAATTCTCCACTCTAGTTTCTAATCCAATGAACTCATTCCTGAAATTACGATTTTTCAGAATAATTTATTAATCCCCTTAAAGCAAAAGAAATGCAAGGATACGATCAAACTGAATGCGATATTTGGAATTTTATGCGAGATATCACATCGATTAATCGAACTTTCGAATTTTCTTAAGGATGATTGGGATACATTCCAATCGGGAAAAAAGTTGAATTTTTTTTATAAAACTCGTTAACAACTATTTATACAAGTTGAAATTCTCAAATTTAATTCAGTGAATCTGTGAAGAATGTAATGAGGAATGAAATAAGCTCTAGGAACAAAAAATTGATTGAAAATTGACAAATTATCATTATTTTTGATATTTTTGAAAAAATTTCCAATTTTCGATTAATTTCTCGTTTATACGGCTTATTAGCCGTTTATCGCCATTGAATAAATAAATTTATTAATAAATTAATTTTTATTAATAAATTTTTAAGAGAATCAAATTCCGGAAAAAATATGTAATGCACAAGCAGGATTTGAACCCACGACCCTCTGATTACATGTATTTTTCATTATATCGACGAACTAGGAACAAAGGGGCGTAAGTGCCAAAAAAGACACTTTTCAGAGGTAAAAGGGCGTATCTCCAAAATGCCTCTGAAAATTTTTTTTTATGCTCCAATGATGCAAAAAAAGCGATTTTAAAATTTGAGTAACAAAAGGAAGTATTTGCCAGCCCTAGAAGGAATAGGGCGAATGTGCAACATAATATGTAACAATATGTAACAAAAAGGCGTATATTATACGCTTTTTTGTTGCTATGTTTGTTTTTTTTGGTTCATCTCCCTGATTTATTTAATACCAAAAGGGCGTATGTTTTAAACATACGCCCTTTTGTTATTATGATTTTCACAAAAAGAATTCGTAGCTAAGGAAAATGATTAGAAAAAAAATAGGCGTATGTGCAAAAGATACGCCTTTTTGCCAGTAAGCATTTCCTGCATAATGGTTTGAATAGAAAAGAAATTAAAGCAAAACGGCGTATTCATTGAAAATACGCCCTTTTGTTATTATAAATTATATTGCAGGATGGCGCAATTGAGGATAAAATTAATAATAAAAGGGTATATGTGAGGGAGATACGCTGTTTTCATATTAATAATTGGAGATACGCCTGTTTGTTATTCAAGAAAAAATAATGCTCCAATTTATCGGCAAAGTAGAGCATAATCGATGGAGCGAATAAAAAAAAATACACTCTTTTGTTATTAAAAATAAAAATAAAAAAAATGCCACTTACGCTCTTTTGTTTCCGGGTCGACGATATGGTTTATGAATTTCCTGAATTAAATTTAAGAATTTCATCCTGTCCCTCGTGGTTTTGGAAAAACTGTATAAATTGGGAATTAATACGGTCAGAGTTCAGTCTGTATTCCGTATTTGTACGATTTATCCGTGCAGTTTTAATACGGTATTTATACTGTTGTAATACGCTCTTTGTACTCGATATATGCAGGATTTTTTCTTATCGACCATTGAAATATAGCATGTGTTTGATATTAACGTAGTATTTATCTAGCATTTATCCAGTGTTTATACGAGATTTATCCAGCGTTTATACGGGATCAATTACTTAGAGTTGAAAATTTGAATAAGTTCAATAATCACGAAAATGTATGAAAAGTGACATTAATTGGGCCGATGGTATTAATTGGGCCATTGACGGTAGACAGCAGATATTCGGAATATAGTCTTTATATATAAGAAATATTTACCATATACATATGCTATTTATTCAGCTTTTATCTGGTATTTAATTAGATTACAGTCGGTATATATACTGTATATCAACGGAATAAATTGCGGCTAAAAACTGCACGGATAAACGGATTTTATCGGGAGTAAATGCGGCATTTATACGGCATTTATGCTTATACCGTATTTATCGGGTATTTATACGGTCTTCTCGAAACCGCGAGGGGTGTAAATTGTTATTAATGATTCTATACAAAAATCCAATTTTTTTTGTTCGATTGTACCTCCCAATTATCCTCAAACTTAGAGCATCTGCGATTATTTGCTGCGAACGGCTTATTTATCAATATTTTGCAATGAAAATTCAGCAGAAATATTATTCAGATGTTGTAGTATTATATGGAAATTAATCAAATAAACCTGTATTACCAGTATCGTCTAAAAAAATTCTTGTAAAAAATGTGGATTTTTCACCGAATGAACCTCACTTCCCCCCCCCCCCTTTGCTAAACGAAAACTCGTATAAATTTATTTTTTTATGTTCGTGAAAAAAATACTTGCCTGGGATCTTCGAGGAGGAGAATCGTGCTGGAAACATCGTGGTGATTAATGTAATTCCTCAGATTTCCTTCACTAGCAATTATAATTGTTGCGTTACTAATTTCGAAGATTTTCTCATCCGGTTTACCAATATGTAGAATATGATTACTAAAATCTGTATAATTAAAAATCAAATTCAACGAATTGAGCATTGTAAATAGGTATCATTTTTACGGTCGGATGATCATATGATTAGAGCCATAATGAAAAAGAAAATGAAGAATAATTATCATGTCAATTAATATATGAACCTTCTTGATCCTCGTCATGGATCATTATGCAGAATCCTTTAGCAATTCCACTCATAGTGACTTTCTTAGCGATGTGTTGTATATCATTTTCATGATTTCCATAAGTACTTGTAACGATTGAAAATGATTTCCATCTCAGTGCTTCAATGACTTCTAGAATTGCTTGAATTATGGAAGAATCTGTATCCTTACTTAGATAGTGTAAATAAGGAAAAATGACCTTTTCCTTTACTATATGTGGAATATTCAGGGTGGAAGTGATTTTTTGGACTGCATCAATGTTCAGTATAGAGTATGGACCGATTAATCCTATAAAAATTTTTATTTATTCATTATATACTAGAGATCACAGAGAAAAATTTTATCTTGATTCAAGAATGTGCAATCACTTAATTTAAGTGACATGCCATTCTTAAATTAAGTGACTCTTCTAACTTAAATCAAGTGACTTTTCTCACTTAAATCAAGTAACTATTTTTTTCTTGATTTAAGAAAATAAAAGTCACTTAAATTAAGTGACTTTTCTCACTTAAATCAAGTGAGTTTTTTTCACTTAAATCAAGTGATTTTTCTTTCTTAATTTAAGTGAACTACACATTCTCAAATTAAGTGACTGCACATTCTTAAATTAAGAAAACATTTTTCTCTGTGATTTGTTCATCTTTTTTTTTTCCCAAAGATTGATCAATTAATTTGAAGTATCACGGAAAATTGGAAGATTTTTTTTCTAATTACAATACTAGCAGCTCTGAATATTTATAATGTTGGTTCATATTATTTCGAAAAAATTGATAATTTTGTAAATTTTGTTTACAGAGCCTGATGAAGCTTAAATTATGAGTGAAACGTCGCAAATTGAAAATCTTCTAGTATTGTAAAAAAAAAAACCCTTCCAATTTCCCATGATACACGGAGAGAAAATTCTCGAGAAAATCATGATGATCAGCTCCATAAAGCAGATGCAAAATACATGCCGGGGGCATCTTATGAGTCAAAAAATGGCAAAAATGTCCTCTTGTCAGGAATTAATGCATGACCCGATTCACTTTTTAGGAAAAAGTGTCATTTAAATTGTGAAGCGGCATCATGAAAATATTAGCCAATCCTTGAGAATTGAAGAAAAATTCTCCGTCCATCCAATGACGAATTCTCTTGGCAGTTAGAAATTTTGAATAGCCACTCAGAATCTTTACACGTTTATTTATTTATTTATTTATTTATTCATGACCAACAGCGGAAACCAATTACAGGTCACATTAGTGTTACAAACCGTCATGAGTATCAATTAATACATTTCTATTACAACTTTCCTCAACTGAGTTTCAATGGAATACATGCTATCGGTGAAAATATCGATATTTTTACATCTACTAAGAGCTAGATTAACGTCTTTGCACGCCCTCGAGATCGGAGAACATAATGCTAAATTGCTCCCTGCCATTGGCAGATAAAAAGTACTACTATGCCTCATGTTAACAGCATTAACGTGAATCGCGTTTACTTCCAAATTTTTGCCATGACAGCCTCATAATGTGGTAGACAAAGGAATATAGTCGGGTACCTTCGACTGTTTTCGGCACATCAGCGTTCGGTCATTTTACACTTGGCTTTGGATTGATTGAAAAAATATCTCGAAAACTATGCAAAATGTAACAAGACATGCTGTGAATGAAATTTAGAGAAAAGATTAACGAAGTGAATGAGCAAAACACCGTTTTTCTGCGACCAGTAGTTTTCGAGATATCAATTTCTTAATGAGTAGTTCAGAACCAATGGCCGTGGGCGGAAGCAAATGAATGGGTGCTCGGACGTCCTTTCTGAATTTTTCATTAAAAAAAAATATCTTAATAATTACGAACCGTAGAAAAACAGAGTTTTGCTTATTTTATTCGTTAATCTTCCCTCTAAATTTCATTCGCAGCCTGTCTCGATGACTTATGATGAGGAGCATGAGCATTTTCCGGCCGTGCTTCATTAAAACTCCTCCCCTGAATTACTATTTTCCGACTCAGAAGCAAATTGCATCCCGTTTATGGAGCGGCATGGTGACTTTTCCTCAAAATTCATTCAGAAAAATTCCCATATTTTTTTCTCCGTGTACTTTAAATAAATTATCAACAACATGGAAATGAATCCGATTATTAATTAAGTAACTGATTATACCTAAATAAAAAGGTGGTCTCAAACAATTCATATCTGACCATACCAAGCCCTTCATCGTTGCTTTAATGGCTCCTGATATACTGCCGCAAGTATCCAACACAGTTACATCTAAACAGCAGGATTCAATGAAATTAAATTAGTGAAATAATTACTACATTAAATTGATTTCTTGATCCAAAAACTGGTTATCCTACACTGATTTAAAAAAAAGTCTGCTCTCAAAGAGATGTATTTTGTAAAAGTAAATATGAAGAGTTCATCGAAAAAACGCATTGACCATCTATATCTATGTCTATAAAAAAATTAATGCATTTACTTGTACAAAATACATTTCTTCGAAACTAGTAAATAGTGGAACTCGCAGTAGCTCAATTGGTAGAGCATCAAATTGATAATTTGAAGGATGCAAGTTCTAACCTCACTTGTACATTTCCTATTTTTTCTAAAATTTGACTCTAATAATTATCAAACTTTATGGTAGAACCTTGTTCTACATATTTACACGGAGAGAAATTTCTATGAAAAATTGTGATGCTCAACGACACAATGTGGATGCAAAATGCAGGCCGGGCTATTTCATGAGTCTACCAATAGAAAAAATGTCTTTGCGCCGGCAATTAGTAATAGGGACAATAAAATTTTTGAGATAAAATATCACAATAACTGTTATGTAGCATTACAAAAATATTAGCTGATAATTTTTTCTTTGGAAGTTGAGAAAAAATTGTCTATCCGACAAATGATGAATCATTGGGCCCTTAGAAATTATCATACGCTACTAAGAATTTTTATGAAATTTTTTTAGAATTTTTCCCATGCCAGCCTCATAATGTGGTAGACGAAGATGCAAGTCGGGTACCTTCGGCTGCTTTCGGTACATGAGCCATTGGCCATTTCACACTTGGCTTTGGATTGAAATATCTCGGAAACTATGCAAAATTTATCGAGACATGCTGTGAATGAAATTTTGAGGGAAAATTAACGAAGAAAATAAGCAAGACACCGTTTTTCTACGACCAGTAATTTCCGAGATATCAATTTTTTGATGAATAGGTGAGAAACAATGGATGAGGCCCGATAGTAAATAAATGGCCGCTCGAGCGTCCCTTCTGAATTTTTAATTAAAAAATCAATATCTTAATAATTAGGAGTTATAGAAAAACGGAATTTCGCTCATTTTATTCGTTAATCTTCCCTCTAAATTTCATTCACAGCATGTCTCGATAACTTTTCAGTACTTTCCGAGATATTTCAATCCAAAGCTAAATGTAAAATGGCTATTTTTTTTAAGAAATCGAAAGCAAAAATTATGATGTGGAGCATGACAATTTTTCCGTTCAGAAGCAAATTGATCCCGTTTGTGAAGCGGCATGGTAATTTTTTAAAAAATCATTCAGAAATATTCTTATATTTTTCTCTCCGTGTACAGGTAAAAGACATGCATTAAAAATCAAATAATTACCCACCGAGTTTGAAATTCTCTGTCTTATTATTGTGCATCTCAACGAGATATTTAGCAGCTTCATACGTCATAACACCTCTATTGTTAACTCTCTCACATGCTTGATCATCATGAATCGCAGTTAACAATGAAATTTGGCCCTTTTTCCCACACTCTGTACGACCCCCACAAGCGCATGCACTCACTATTGCAAGTACTAGCAACCATTTGTACCTTCCATTCATATTTAAGAAATTAATCAATTTTTCGGGATAGAAAATTCTTTTCACATTAAGAATGACAAAGCTTGAACTTGCACTGCAAAATATTCTGTGAGTAGGCCAGCATTTTATAAGGAAGCCGTTGTCACATAATGGATTTTTAAGGTTTCAACTTGTTAATTTTTGCTCAACCACCGATTCACCAGCAAATTGGCTCATTCGAAAGCTTAAAATTCAGTCACGGAAGTTATCAGAAATGAAGAGGAAATATATTACATAATTCATTTTATCCTTCATATTAATACTGTAAATAATTTTTAATAGTGTAGAGAAGCATTCTTTTCTAATTTATTTCATTGAATTTTCATGATCATCCTTGACAGTGATTCGACATTGCAAACCTCATACAATTGACTTAATATCAAATCCCTTTAGAATCAAGGCTCTATTACGACATGAATTATGCTATATTTCATCATTACATAATACTAGTGGGATTCAATTTTTTTCTTAATTACATTAATTGTGATTATACGTATGAACGAATGGATTTTTTAGATTTTATTCATTATCTGTAGAAATTCCCTGAAGAAGTTTCATGACATAATCCATTTTCACTTAATTATGTCGGAAGTATTTGAAATTGATTGAGTGCCAGGTGTTCAAGTCTCCTAATTCGTAAGAAAAAAAATTCGTGCCAAATGGAAAATTCCCTCAATTTCCATTGCGCTGAAGTAACCTCAGTCCAACCATCAATATGTCATTCGTCTGTAAAAGGTTAATTAGTCTCATGAGAAACATGTTTCTGAAACAAGACAAACAGCTCTCTGACTATGAAGAAGTTTTGGGAATTTCTTCAGTTTTAAGGAGGTTGGTCACCACTTGTGCGGGGCGCGCGGGCCGCAGAGACCCGCATGAATATTTATATATGTACACGCATATATGTAAAAATATATTTCACATATATGTGCATATATGTGATATATAAATGACATATATGCATTTTATATTTTGGAAATGTCATTTTTTTGCCGCATTTATATATGTACACATATAATCGATATATATACAATTAATCGTATAGTTATTGAGGAATTTCAATTAGAAGGTACACAGAGAAAAATGCTTTCTTAATTTAAGTGAGAAAATTCACTTGATTTAAGTGAGTTTTATTTTCTTAAATTAAGTGAGAAAAGTCACTTGATTTAAGTGAGTTTTACTTTCTTAAATTAAGTGAGAAAAAGTCACTTGATTTAAGTGAGAAAACTCACTTGATTTAAGTGAGTTTTCTCATTTGAATCAAGTGACTTTTTCTTTCTTAATTTAAGAAAGTAAAACTCACTTGAATTAAGTGACTCTTTTCACTCAAATCAAGTGACTTTTCTCACTTAATTTAAGAAACTAAAACTCACTTAAATCAAGTGAGTTTTCTCACTTAAATCAAGTGACTTTTTCTCACTTAATTTAAGAAAGTAAAACTCACTTAAATCAAGTGAGTTTTCTCACTCAAATTGAGAAAACATTTTTCTCTGTGTAGTCGTAAATATTTGGATCTCTCTATCTCATGCATATGGGAGAAATGTAAAGAAAATTCGAGAAAAACAAATTCATTCACAAGCTGAAGATATGACTTTCGAATAGTTTAATCACTTTTTTGGGTAAGTTGAAGCATTTTTTCTCAAATTATTTCTCATTAATTGGAAATTAACCTACAAATTCTCATTTTTTTCTGTTTCATCGACCGGACTCTGGAAAACTACCTTAAAAACTGTATATTAATGCACAATGAATGATCACTAGCATTAAATAGGCCCAGATTCTTGAAACCTGCTTCAGCAAATTGTGATTATCAGATGCTGACAATTAAATTTTGACGTCAATTGGGATATTGGACAGATGAATAAATAGTAGAAGTCAATCTTTACATTTATTTCCTAAAATTGCGACGATTAGCTTCGAATTAAAAGCTTCTTCAGACTCTATACATACAATGAAATAAAAAGTACATTAAGAAACAGCCGGTGACGAAATTTCTTCAATGAATTTCTGGCTAGTATAAAAAGTTCTGAATACCTTTAGATAAATGTAAATTATCATAATAATATGAAATTTAAAGAACAGTTATGCTAAACTATAACATTCTTCATTTCTTTTTCCGTTGACAATTAACTTTATTCAATATGTTCATGAATTTTCGCAATTGGATTTCCCTATGTAAGGTGACACCGAATACAGGTTAACTGTACTCGTTTAAACTTTCTATAGATGGTAAGAAGTTCAATCACATTATCATAAAACATGATTGACGTATGTACTCCAATGTTTTGTAATACTGAGGTTTGACAATTTATTGACTGAAGTTTTTGATTTAATAGCATAAAATAGCCAGAAGCAATATATACATGTAGAGCTATTTTCCTTATTTGTTGATAAGCAAGTCAGGGTTGGGATCTAACTATTGACTGCAGCATTGTTGATGGATTCCAATGATTATCCACGTGAATTTCAGTTCCGATCAGTTTACTGAATTGATTGAAATAATTTCTTGTCCAATTATAACGGTCAGAAAGAATGACTTAAGGCGTTTAATGACGTGCTACAGTGCTCATTTAATTGTTCCATGTCCGGGTAATGCAGTTTACAACAGGTACCAGCCTTGATTTTTTTCTAATATCCGCGTGCTTTTTTTAATAAATTCACCAGTTTGATACTAATTGTTTCGATTCATCATCATTTTTCACACGCACTCAGGGATAACGTGTTTCTGAAGTGTTAAGCATCGAATTATACTAATTTAATTAGCCAATTCCGATTAATTAATGGAAATCAAGGGAAAATGGTGTTGAGTTACTCGCAACTCAGTGATTCATTTTGCTTTAGACTGGTATTTGGTTCTATTTTCTGCGCTGAGAACTCCTTTCCCGAGGAGGGTAACTGTAAATTTATCTCTACCTCCTTCACATTTATCCGCACCGTTGGAATAAAATGATTTGAGACGTAAATTTATTAGGTGTTAATTTTATCTGATAATTCCGCATGGAAAAAAATATATGTCAAAATATATTCATGAAATATAACGAATATAACCGGTATGTATGCGCTTATAACTATTATATATGTAGAATCTATTTATTTAATATTCAAAAAGGATGTTTTTTGCCAATTATATATATGCAGGAAAACATTTAAAATATATACAATTTTATAGGTCATATAGAAAACTTTTGTATGTTACATATATTTCTGCTTACACAGAGAAAAATGTTTTCTTAATATAAGAATGTGCAGTCACTTAATTTAAGTGAGTTTTACTTTCTTAAATTAAGAAAACATTTTTCTCTGTGTATTCACCGAGATAATCGCGAAAAACCGAAAAAATTCCCCGATGATTCCATATTAACGTCCATTTCGCTCTATCTCACTCATTTACCGAGATGATAGCGAAAATCTGAAAAAACTCTCTGCTGATTCAATATTGATACCTATTTCGCTCTATCTCGCTTATTCACCAAGATAATCACGAAAAACTGGAAAAATTCCTTCTTGATTCCATATTAACGTCTGTTTCGCTCATTTACCGTGTGTGGACATCACGCACAACTGTGCGTACATCACGCACACAGAGTGGGTACATCACGCACCCAGTGTGCATACATCATGTCCGATTGTGAGAACGTGAAGTACTCCCACATGTGCAGTGATTACGCAATTCTGAGTATCTTCTACGCTCAGTGTTTTCTGTGTGAATGTTTCATTGTTATTGAAAGAATCTAGTGGCGCCCGTTACAGTGTTCCTATTACATATATCTACGCATGAGGGGGTATCAAAAAACAAGAAAATTATCAATCATTATCAGTGGAATTATGGCCGGGACTGCAAATAAAATGGAAAAACGAAAATTGACAGAATAACGTAGTTTTGAAATTTAAGTTCTTCAAAAATTTCGAGAATTTTTTTTTTTTTTTGCAAGTAATTCTCCTCTATCATTTCGGAAAGGGAGTAGGATAGAGCAGTTTTGTTTCGAACCTTTTTGAAGCTATTGAAATTCTCTAGAAAAGAGACGGAATTGTTCTATTTCTCTTAGTTTGCAAGGTATTCTCTTTACGATTGTAATAATAAGTCACTTGCAGCCTTGAAAGAATGTGTTACCTCAACGCTTCTTAACTATTTCGCCTCTACAGAAGAAGAAAGGAAGGGAATAGGAAAAATACAAATACAAATATTCAATAACTTCGGTAAGAAAAAATAATAATAGAGCTCTCGACGGAAAATTTCAAATTGAGCGCGTTGAATATCTCACGTCACTGACTCACCACGTGAAAGATAGAAGCTCAAACAAAAAACTGGAAAAAATAAATTCAGAGATGAAAATCATAGTCATTCTAGTATCTTCTAGAGTGTCAAAGTGATACGAACGTACATACTTACTCATAAAGTCCGAGGTAATAAAAAAAATGAAGTCGTCACAATTTCTTCTGATTTTAACTATTTTAGGGCGTAAATTCCAAGGTATGAAATCAAAAATCAATCAATGTATATGGGTCATTCCTTGCCAAATCGACAAATTCTTTTACCCGATCCCCTTTACTTTCACTTACAATTTTTGATTTTATGTCCCCCCTCCCCCCCAAAAAGACGTTTTCCAGAATTTTTTCAAATTTTTTCACTCAACCCAAAAGAAGATATGAATTGAAGAAAAAAACTGTTCTTTTTTTTCTTTTTCTGTTCTCTTTTTATTTCAAGGAGATAGAGTGATTTTAGACTGAGGCTCTTCTGTGGAGAATTTTGGGAGCCACCGAATAGAATTGCGGTGAAATTAGGCTATCTCGCTTAGTTTCCGAGATCTTATCGAAAAACGATGCGGGAGATGTTAAGATAAATGTCACAACGAGTAAAGCCCTTATCACGATTTTTCAGAGAGCAAAAGTCAGATATTGAATGGTAAGGACCTAAACCAACGACGTTTCAACTACCATGTATCTATTTTCCAAGACAACAAATATCATTGTGCTGGTGGTATAGTTGATGAAAAACATGTCATAACAGCTTCCCACTGCGTGACAAATTCTTCGGCAGAGCAGTTCAAAATTGTAGCTGGAGTAAAAAATTTGCATTATGATCTGGCAGAAATCAAGTTGGTTGAGAGCATAATCGAAGAAACCAGAGAGTACTCAAAGAACAAACGCTATGATATTGCACTCCTTGTAGTATGTGTTATTATGGATTAATTATGTCAAGAAATTTCTAGAATCTGTCTGAAGCTTTTGTTTCAGCTTAAGACTCCTTTCGTATTGGGAGAAAATATTGGAGTAATTAAGTTGCCAACTTCACCTACATCAGCCAATAGTGTGTTAATGTGCTCAATTGCTGGATTAGAGCATAACGGCCTCGGAAGACTAGATCTAGAGCCTGGACATGATGGAATGAAATTATCAAAGGCAACTTTGTCACTCATATCCGCTATTGTTGCTGAGTGCCTGCTAAAACGTCCAGTACGGCATCCATCTTTACTCTATGCCGTTGCTATCGCGGAAACCGACCTAACTCCGGTATGGAATGGCGTAAAAAGAAATATTTTCAGAATTTTTTGCAGCTACTGAATCAGAAGGCTTAGAAAAGATTGATCATCACGTGAAAATTGACTTATCTTGTATTGAATAATCACTTCGGTACTAACTCAATAGTGAAGAGGTAAAACAAAATACGATCATCTTTTGAGGCAGTATTCTATCTTGAATGTTTGAAAGAAAGATACTTTGGTGAATTTTTCATGGAATTATTAACCCTATAATGTTCTGGAAGCGAGCTCAATCTCAGTGTGAGCGAAACGGGGATAGCGCCAATCAGAACGCAGTATTTACTTGTGTAAGTGAGTCATGATTGTGTTAGTCTATCCGTGAGGTTCCCTCTCTCCGTTATTTAGTCCAGCGCACGTGTCGCGCCAGTGCCGTAGCTAACTTGTTTACAATACACATGACAGCTTTTGATTGTAGGTTGTTAAAGTATAGTATGCTGTTAGTATGATATTAATATATAAATAATATAATATTAATAAATAAATAATAATATAAATATTATATTAAATATTTTTTTAATTAATATTATTTAAGAAAATGTTAATAAAAGTGCAAGTACAATTTATAAAATTTTCTGTCAATTTTTTTCTATCCCCCTTCGCTGGTTACATAAATTACGGCACTGGCGTCTATCGCCTAAGCGCTCCCTACTCCTCCAGCTTTTAAATCGAAATTGTGGTGGGGTTTCAAGGCCGAACATTATAGGGTTAATGAAGATATTGATGGAGGGTTTGTTAGCCTTGTTGAATACACTATTAATCGATTTAAAATAGAAATTTCATGTATTTTATGCACTTTTTATGCACAAAAGCATCACTTAAATACAATGCCTTGATTAGTAAGTGGGTTTGCGCTGGTGTTAAAATCTTGAAAATGGGTAATCTGAAACAGACAAATTAAGAAGTTTCAGGATCAACATAATACCAGCAACCCACTGAATGGTATTTTCTTTTCAATTTTTTTTTTTTGGGGAAACCGAGTCTTCCGATCGTTCAAAATAGAATACTGCTTTAAGTTCTTCGTTTTTAGTATATCTCCGAAATTAAATGAGATATGTCAATTTCGTGTTAATTCTGCCTTTCATGGAGAATTTCAAAAGTATTGAAGAAAAATCGTGCTAACTCGCTCAGATTCCGAGATATTTACACAAAATAATTAGTGAAATAAATCGACTTATTCTGTTTTACTTCTTCACTATCGAATTAATCACTGAATTTAAATGATTCATCATTCAACCTGCTATTTTATCATGTTAGGGAGACAGCGGGAGTGTACTTGTATGTGATGGAGTGGCAGTAGGTGTACAGAGTGGGACGGAGCTACTTACCAATAAGTCGCGTAGCCAAGTACATACCTTCATGCCTATCTATGCCTCCATAGAATTTATCAGGCGACGGGGCAACTTGTCAACCCTTGGCACGATCAAGTCGTGTACGCGTGAGACAGACTGTCTATTAAAATGAAATGCACTATTATAATTTCTAAATTTGAATATTAATCTGAAGTTCCAAATAAACATTATGAAAGTTACAACAACAGCTTATATAAAATTTTATTTCAATGGAAAAAAAACGCAATCCAATAGTTGACGTATAGATTGACAGCTACATGAGAAAAAAGTATTCTGATGCATTTAGGGGTCGTCTATAAAGTACGTCACACGAATTTTAAGTTTTTTAGGTATTTGATTGACTTCAAGTTTTACTTTATCTTTAGTAACATCTTTACGACTTTATTCAATATTATCTAATGATATTGTCATCGTAAACTGACAATGCATGGTTAGTTTGAAATAACTTGGAATTTCAAAGATATATCTAAAAATTTCTTAATGAC
This sequence comes from Aleiodes alternator, assembly GCA_963921955.1. NCBI lineage: Eukaryota > Metazoa > Arthropoda > Insecta > Hymenoptera > Braconidae > Aleiodes > Aleiodes alternator. Next base: position 4,643,376 of record OY998115.1, on the reverse strand, counting down.
TTCTGAATGATTAATGATTTCTGACTCGTGAATTAACTCGCCATTAAACAAATAAATTTATTAATAAATTGATTTTTATTAATAAATTTTTAAGAGAATCAAATCCCGGAAAAAATATGTAATGCTCAAGCAGGATTTGAACCCACGACCCTCTGATTACATGTCAGGTGCTCTACCGCTGAGCTATTGCGAGTTACTATATTTACCATCAAATTTTTGATTCTCACATCTTTTTCTCCACCTCCTATCCACGAGGCAATGTCGCCATTAAACAAATAAATTTATTAATAAATTAATTTTTATTAATAAATTTTTAAGAGAATCAAATTCCGGAAAAAATATGTAATGCGCAAGCAGGATTTGAACCCACGACCCTCTGATGACTAATGACTTCTGTGACATCACAATTTTCAAGACCTTCCCGGACTCCCCTGTCACATTTTGTCACAAATTTGAGTTCCTTCCCCCTCAACGTGTGATGTAATTTATGAAAGGCCTCTCAGCAGGAAATATCAATTGTTTTTTGCGAATTCTCTGAAAAATAAAAACCAATAAAATCATCAATTATCATGAGTGCAGTTAAGGCTTGGAGTGCAAAAAAAAATAAAAATTGAAAATTGACAGAAGAACGTGCTTTTGAAATTGAAGTTCTACAAAAATGTCTAAAACTTTTTTACTTTTTTCAAATCTTTATCCGCCATTACTTCGGAAACGAAGTGGGATAGAGTCGTTTTGTTTTGACTCGTTTTGTAGCCATTGAAATTCTACATAAAAGAGACAAAATTGTTCTATTTCCCTTAAGGTATTTCGGTCGAATTGGGATGAAGTCGGTTGTCAACCATAATATATTTTTTATTCACGCACAATTTACTACGTAAAAGCTATGATAAATTTTTATTTATTAAATGAGAAAATATTATGTGAACTTTTTGGGACTTGTGAATAAAAAATTAATAATTAATTCCGGAAAAAACAGTAGAGACTTAACTTGACTAATTCCCTATACTAGGGAGTTACCTAACCTCACTGACGTATGGGTTATTACATTGTATCCATGAGTTTTCTTTTCCTCGCTTTAACCTCTTTTTCAATTATTAATTTAAACTTTATTCAATTTCAATTAAAAGAAAAAGAATTTAACTTTACTTATGTGGATAATATACATATAATGTTCTCTGATTCTGTCAAATATTGCACTGGACCGAATTCAAAAGAAACGCGCGCGGATTTGCCGCCATTTTCTCACCACTAGTCACTTCTGCTAGAGAGAGAGATCCAATATGTCACAGTGGAAGCAGCCACGGACTCACATTAAATATTATAATTAAAAATAACCCTGCGGTAAATCACCTAAAATAAGTGGGAAATATGTTCCAGAGATATCAAGGTTTATAGTGGTGAGTTTTTTTTATGGCCCTTAAACGATTAATTTCGCGGAAAAATTGAAATTTTCGATAGCTGGAGTGACATCTGAGCCTCATGCGCCATGAGAGCAATGCAAAATGAATTAATTTTATAAATTAATTACGCCGAAACTACATGGGCAATAAATCTAGGATTTTACAGACAGGTAGAGCAAAGCCAGCTCTTTCAATAGGATATAAAAAAACATGGGGTTACACGTGAAGCCCAATTCGACCGTACTACCTTAATTCGTAAGGTATTCTTGAAAAATAATCGAGTTGTGGCAAAATCGACAGCTCCTATTTTTCCTTTTTACTACTGAAATGATAAGACACCTGCAGTATTGAAAAAATGTGTTACCTCAACACTTCGTGACTACTTCGCTTTTATAGAAGAAGGAAGGAATGGGATGAGAAAAGTACAAAAACAAATATTCAATAACTTCGGTAAAGAAAAAATAATACAGCTCTAGACGTGAAATTTCAAATTTAGCGCGTTGAATATCTCACCTCACTGACTCACCACGCAGAAAATTGAAATTATAAAAATCTGAAAAATAGGTTCAGAAATGAAAATTACAGTCACTCTAGTATCTCCTCGAGTGTTGAAGTGATACGAACACCAATATTCACTCATAAAATTCGAGGAAATAAAGAAAAATGAAGTCGCTATTATTTATTCTGATTATAACTATCTTAGGGAGTAGATTCGAAGGTATGTAATCAAAAATCGATCAATATATATATTGATATTTGAATTGACTCCCATTGACATATATATAGGGGAGACCGGGCATGTGCTTCAAAGTACCCCATTTCGCTCTGGTCTCCCCTAAGATATATATATATATATATTTCTTGAAATATATCAAGCAACGATAATCCAATGGTGCAAAAATTAATCAACGTGGAGAATAACCACCTAAATGGTGATAAGAGGATTTTTTCTGTGATTTTCTAAATTACTGCATCTAGCGTCGCTCGAAGCGTCGCATGCGATGTCGCAACAACAAAAGAATTTTTATGGCATATGGTTATCAAGATAAGCGATAGCTTATCGGCCCAAGTATATATTCAGAACCCCGAGCACTAAGCATATATGTTCTCGAAAGAGCTTCTCTTTCCACAACCTTTTATTCATCATCATTAAATTAACTAAAAAACACGACAGTTCGCTAAAAAAAAAGCCTGAGTTACATCAATCGATCCGGGCTCTAGCTTTTCAATGATGATGTTGGTTCATTTCTATGAATGGTGGTTTATAAAATCCACTTATACACTGAGAGAAAAAAAATTTAGTAATATGGAATTAATCTGTATAATTGGCTCAAGAATAATTGACTGCACAGAACTCTCATTAAGAACAAATACTAATCGATTACACGAGATTAAATCTTTCTTCAAAATTCTATGAAATTCTACAGCTATGCATATATTTTTCCACCAACTGCATATCTCGAGAATCGACCAGATTTTTTTTGAAAGGTTGGCATTATTATCAATTGACTTTCATCAAGTTGGCAATGTTGGCATTCATCGTATTGATATGTGATGGTTGGTAATACAAATTACCATCTCTTGGTAACTCATCATCGACTTTGTCGGAAAACGACTTTGCTTTGCCACTTTAACGTGTTCTTCGGCCATTTCTTTTGGGCTATTTTATGAAAATTCTTTTTTCCGCTATGACTATCATAAAAATAGATATTTTTTCTTCCAGAACTTGGAATCATTATGGATCTGAAATATTTTAGAATTTTGGAGGGTGTTCTAGAAATTTCTGGAACGTTGAAGGAACTTCCTGTTTCGAGAACATTCTAGAGTACCTTAGGATATTCTAGAAAATGGAAACAGAAATTAAGAATCTTCTGGAACATTCTTGAAGCTGGATACGGAAGATGTTAAGATAAATGTCACAATGAGTAAAGCCCTTATCACAATTTTTCAGAGAGCAAAAGTCAGATATGGAATGGTAGGGACCTAAACCAACGACATTTCAATTACCATGTATCTATTTTCCAAGACAACAAATATCGTTGTGCTGGTGGTATAGTTGATGAAAAACATGTCATAACAGCTTCCCACTGCGTGACAAATTCTTCGGCAGAGCGGTTCAAAATTGTAGCTGGAGTAAAAAATTTGCATTATGATCTGGCAGAAATCAAGTTGGTTGAGAACATATTCGAAGAAACCAGAGAGTACTCAGAGAATGAACGCTATGACATTGCACTCCTCGTAGTATGTGATATTATAAATTAATCATGTCAAGAGAATTCTAGAATCTGTCTGAAACTTTTGTTCTAGCTTGAGACTCCTTTCGTATTGGGAGAGAATATTGGGATAATTAAGTTGCCAACTGCACCTACATCAGCCAATAGTGTGCTAATATGCTCAATCGCTGGATTAGAGCATAAGGGCCTCGAAAAAATAGATCTAGAGCCTGAAAATGAAGGAATGAAATTATCAAAGACAAATTTGGTACTCATATCTCCAATTGTCGCTGAATGCATACTAAACCGTAAAATACTGCATCCATCTTTACTCTATGCCGTTGCTGTCGCGGAAACTGACCTAACTCCGGTATGGAATGACATGAAAAAAATCATTTTAGGATTCTTTGAAATGGTTGAAGGGAAATTAATCACCATATGGGAATTGACTTATCTCGTGTTGAATAATTACTCCATTACTAATTCAATAGTGGAGAGGTAAAACAAAATACGACCATTTTTCAAGACAGTATTCTACTTCGAATGCTCGGAAAAAAGATATTTTTGTAAATTTTTTATGAGATACTATGATCTTTTGAATGTCAAAGTCTTCAGAAATCTATATGAACAAGGAAGTAAAGACGATAGTCAGGTGAGAGGACTAGTACACTGGCGTAGTTTTGGTTAGAACGAGTGTCACCTTTTTCCTTCCAACCAGTGCCGTATATATATCAATAACATTGATAATGTGCCCTTTGGAAATTAATAGGTTAAAATTGAAAGATATTGTCATTCTATTAATGAGTAGTAAATTCCAGGAGGAATGATGTGACATTGAAGATTAATAAGTTTCGTTTTATGATTGAGAATAAAAAATTTAAGAAGATAGGTTAGTGTACACTCCTGCTTTGTCTCGCGTCAGAATGCCTACATTCAGTTGATGGCAGAGTGGGGAGTTATTTTGACGTTCAAAGGGTCAATGAAGATATTGATGCAGGGCTTCCTAGGCTTAATGAATACACTCTTAAAATACATAAGAAAAATCTTTTATGTATTTTTCAGCACGTTGTGCATAAAAAGACAGTATCTTACGCGTGCGGTAAAGATTTTCAGACTCGTGTGATTACGAAACTCGTCTTCGGCTGGTTTTGCAACCTCACACTGGTCAGAAAAGTACTTTACCGCACTTGTTAGGTAATATACTATTATTCACCTTTTATACACGAGAGCATCACTTGAATACAATACATTGATTATTAAGTGGGTTTACGCTGGTTCTAAAATCTTGTAAAATATAATACCAGCGACCGACTGAATGGTATTTGTTTTCACTATTTCTCTGCAAAACAGGGTCTTTCGCGTGTTCAAAGTAGAATACTGACATGAGTTCTTCGTTTTGAGGCTATCTTGGTAATTAAGCGAGATAGCGCAATTTTATTTTGGTTCTTCTTTTCGTAGAGAATTCCGAGAGTTACAAAAGAGAATTGACGAAAAACCGTGCTATCTCGTTCAGTTTCCGAGATATTCACAAAAAATGATCTGTGAAATGGATTGACTTATCATGTTTTACTTCTTTACTACCGAATTAATCATTGAATATGACTGATTTATTATTCAACTTGCTATTTAATCATGTTAGGGAGACAGTGGAAGTGTACTTGTGTGTGATGGAGTCGCAGTGGGGATACAGAGTGCGACAGAGCCACTCAACAATGGGTCGCGTAGTGAAGTCCATAACTTCATGCCTATCTATGCCTCCATAGAATTCATCAGGCGACGGGGCAGAGTTGTCAACCCTTGGCACGATCAAGTCGTATACGCGTGAGACAGACTGCGTATTAGGATGAAATGCATCATTACAACTTATAAATTTCAATAATAATCTGAAGTTCCAAATAAACATTATGGAAGTTACAACAACAGCTTATATGGAATTTTATTCAAATGAAAAAATTGCGTGATCCAATACAGTGAAACCTCTATTATTTTCCATGCGCGAGGCTCAAATTTGGAAAATAATAGAGGTTCCGACTCGGTTTCTGTGGCCTGCACTCCGCCAGCGCGAGAGTGAGAGAAGACGATACGTCGCTCTCTCTTCAACCGCAATATTATTATTGTTGACTCTCTTTAGTCTATATGTGTCTTTGTCATTCCGCACATGTCTCCGCATGCGCAGAAGAACAGAGATAGCTATAGATGGAAGAAAGACAACGAAAAATGGTTGAGAGTGGGGGACGCTCTTTCTCCTCCTTTGAGGGGCGGTGGAATATATTGGAGGTGAAAATAATGGAGGTTTCACTGTAGTTGACGTATAAATTGACAGCTACATAAGAACAGAAAAATTCTGATGAAGTGCGGGGTCTTTCATAGAATACATCACATGAATTTCAAGGTTTCAGACCCCCCTAACCCCATCTCATATTACGTCACATTTTCATTGGCTCCCTTTTATACCCCAGATTCAATCATTGTAGGATTTTTTAGCAACAATTAATCTTTGTTAGAGCGATTTGATAGACTTCAAGTTTCATTTTATTTTTAGGAATATATCTGATAATATTATGGTAATAAACTAACAATACATTGTTAGTTTGACAGAGCCTGGAAATTTCCAAAATATATCCAACAATTTCCTGATTTTTGAGATATGACTTCTGTGACATGTTGTCACAGATTCTGAACCTCCCTCTTCCCTCTCACCGTGTGAAGTAATTCTTGGACAGCACTTTAGTAGAAAATTTTCTTTGGAAATTCAATTGATTTCGGAAAATTCTCTGAAGAATTATTTTAATCAAATTTTTATTTTTCATACGTCTATATATTTCTACCATGGATTCTTCAAATCTTCCAGCATTCTCTGAAATCTCTTGGGTTCTCATAGGAATCTATGAACTCCTCAGAAATCTGTTTAATTTTCGTAGGTATATATATATATAGGTGTTAGCGAGACTGCATTGAGAATATGATAATTCAGTTTGGCTTTGTGATTTCTGATCCATTTAGAGGTTCATTTTTTGAATTAATTGAATTCATTTGTTAGAAGCTGGCTGATTTTGTCCGAGCAATGTAAGGGCAACTACACCTAGTTTCATGTAAAAGACATTGAGATAAATGAGACAAAGAGTAATGACACACATTTATGATATTCAGAGGGCGACAGCCAGATCCTGGAGGGTCTTGAGTTGGAGCAGCGAGATTTCAAATACCATGTATCTATTTTCGAGAACAATACTTATAAATGTGCTGGTGGAATAATTGACGAAATTCATGTCATCACAGCTGCTCACTGCGTGGACCATTATGAGGCAACTTGGTTGTCCGTTATAGCTGGAGTAAAATATTTGCGTCATCGGCTGAAACAATGGAGTTTCGTTGAAAAAATAATGATAGAATACTTTGTGGGTTCAAAGAAACGTCGTATAAATGACATCGCACTGCTCAGAGTATGTGTTATTATGGATCAGTTATGTAGATAACATTCTATAGTCTCATGAAAATTCTGTTACAGCTTCAAATCCCGTTCATTTTGGGAGACAATATTGAAGTGATTAAACTGCCGACTGCACCTATATCTGCTGATGATGTGATAGTATGTTCAATGGCTGGATTGGAGCGAAATGATCTGAGACCTGGAAAAGATGGAATGAAGTTATCATGGATAAAGGTTCTACTCATACCGACTACTGCCGCCGAATGCATGGTAGAACAGAAAGTGAGGGATTCATCTATGCTCTATGCCACTGTTATCGGGGAAAGTGATATAACTGAGGTACGGAATCGTTGAAGAGACTGATGCGAGGTTAGGAGAAGCTGATGAATTAACTTGATATCAATTCAACAGAAGGGGTGCAATAAAATGAGTCGATTTTTTTGATACTTCCTTTTTTGCACCTATTTCGGAAACTCAACGATAAAGGATGATTTTTCTTAACTGAAAAATAGACTTGTTCTGTGCAACCTCTTCACTACTAAATCTTATTGAGAAAACCAAAATCGAATTAACGCTTTTTTAATCACTTAAATTCAAGGAAAATTGATCTTCTTGTAGAATCTGACATTCCTTGTGTTAAATAGTTACTTCACTACTACTTCAAAAGTGACGAGATGGAACAAGATCTGTCCATTTTTCAAGTTCTCCATCCTTTAAGGCAGTTTTGTCTAAAATCGTTCTTCGGGGGGAATTTTAAGAGCTGCAAAAGAGTGTTGTAGCAGAATTATGCTATCTTGCTTAAATTCCGAGGCATGCATGAGGAATGATCAGCGAAAGGATTACACGTCCTTTGATCCAAGGCGTTTGGTCCACTGACTCTTCTTTAATCCACCGGCAATTGATCCTCAATATTCGATCCTCTATTCTTTCAATTATGTACTATATATAGCACTAATGATATAGCACTATATTCGATAGATTCAATCTGATTCATTTTATGAAAATACGTTACAATTTTTCTTAAACACTAATTTGGTTTTCAGTTATATAGTGATGCATTAATACCCTGTAAATAATCAATCTGATGAGTAACCTCAAAGTAACTTTGATGCAACACAGAAATAATGGAACAAAATAAAAATAAAAATAGCATTAAAAAAGTAAAACGAATAAATAGACAACACTCTGTCCCATGTAGAACATAGATATATACTGCCAAATATGCAAATTTGAACCTCACAGTATACTACTGGTGAGAAGAATGAAACAGAAACTACGATGATAATACAATTATTCGGACGAAGACAGCGCATATGGACACCACGAAGAAAATGAGGAAAGAGAAATAGAAACGGAAAGCAAATAAATGTTCGGCATCGAATATTAAAGATCAATTGTCAGCTGATTAAAATAGATAGGATGAATTGTCGTGGATCAACTGTCGCTCCACCAAAACGCCGTGGATCAAAAGACGTGCCACCGGTAAAAGGCAATCGACATCTTGTTTTACTTCTTCGCTGCAGCATTCTTCTTTGAACCTGAATGATTTTTAATTTCAATTGCTTTTTTATCATTTTAGGGGGACAGTGGAAGTGTACTTGTATGTGATGGAGTGGCAGTAGGGATAATGAGTGCCACATTGTTATTCAAGGATAAGTCACCCAGCCAAGTCCATGTTTTCAGTCGTATCTATGACTCTCTAGGTTATATCAGAAGACGCGAGGAAATTTCCAGCCCTTAGCATGCCTAAGTCATGCAAGCGACCTGCTGTGTATTTACGTTTACTGAAAGAAAGTATTCTAAAATTAAGATAGAACTTTTTTTTAAGAGGAAGTCTATTTATTTGGGACACTGAAAATTGAAAAAAAATTGAGAATCTAATCTATGAGAAATTCAAATGGAAATCACCATTGAAGGCACCACGAAACACTAACAGAAACTACAAATCGGGGTAGATATCAACCCCACACGCGCTCCAGGTGTTCACTCTGTCACAGTTAACCAGAAACTCAAATAAAAAAAAAAAAAAACAGAAACTGAAAGATCCCACGACTTTGCCCTATTATTATAACCTGAAGCAAAATTATGGTATCGAACTTTAGTCGATAATGCCACTGACTAGCTCAGAAATATAGTTCAAAATTCACCTGGGGTAGATCTCTGGCCCGATTTGTGATTAACAAACATGGATTAAAAAGTAAGAGAATCACTTTGATCAACATTTCTTCACTCTTTTTATATGAACGATTGTACCATGGTAAACCCAGTTACCGGACAGATCCCAGTTTCCGGATGCAACAGCAAACTACACGGAAAAAAAATTCTAGTTAAATTTACAATGCTAACATCGTAATTTGTCCTATTGATTATTGTAGTGGTGGACTAGACCTTTAACATCGTAATTTTTACGATGTAGCGTTGGAAATTTCATTTAAGAAATAATACTTTAGACAAATAATACCAAGTCTTAAGCTCTTTAATATAAATTACGATGTGAACATCGTAAAATTTGAAGAGAAATCTTAAATAAAAGAATAAAATAATAATCGACCGGGGGTTGGATTCGAACCCGGGTCCTTTCGAGTGCGAAATGACCGACGCCTTGGACCACTCGGCCACCGAAGGGCCTACACTTCAAGTTGTTTTTAAGATCTATATTAACGATTTCAATAAAAGGTCATAAGACACGAGAGCGCCTCTTGCGGAGGACGCAGTTACTATTTAAAAATTACGATGTAACATCGTACTTTTTATAGCTTCCATCGTATTATAACAGAGGCAGCACTGAAATATTTATTTTATTAAAAAGTAAATAGAATTATTAAATATACGAATAAATATAGTTTTAAAGTGTAATTTTCATTTATTTTTTTTTTACGATGTTAAATTGTAATTTTTGAAGTAATTTTTGATCCTAAAAGTCTTTGTTAAAATTACGATGTTAAATAGTAAAAAATATAACCCACATAGTAAATTTTGAAATAAGATATTTCAAAATTAACGTTAATAAAAGTCTAGTCCAGGATTACGATGTTAACATCGTAAATTTTGGTAGAATTAATATTCATAAATAATAATAATAATTAATATTCAAGGGACAAAATCTAGTTTTTCAAGACTTGCAAAATGTTGAAATAGCAAACGAGTAAATTTTGTTTTATTTTTTCTCGCCATGCATGACCTTTCGGTTCTCTACATTTTTTCTTTCCTTTTTCCCACACCCCTCGCGACACCGTGGATCGACTTTTTGCCATACTGCACCACATTTGTCGGAGACCAGGGGAAACCATGGAAGACCCTGATCGGCACTGATCAGAGGTGATATAGAAAAACTTAAAAAATGACAATTTGGAAAAGAAAGGAGTGAATAATTCAGTAGTAAAGTGGTTTAATGAAATATGTCTGATTTTTGGAATCCCTTTCCTCGAATATCTCAGAAAATAAGGGAAATAGAGTAATTATCGGGCAATGATAAAATCGACGACTCCGGTTTCACCTCTTCACTTTACTCTTTGAAGAAGAAAAAGAAAAGGGAAGAGAAAAAATAAAAATACACATGATCAATCACTTTTGTGAAAAAAAAAATGGAGCCCTCGATGCTAATTTTCGAAATAACCGCGTTAAAATTCCACGTCTACGACTCACCACGTAGGAAATTGAAGCTCCACAGAAACATAAGTTAGGTAAACATTAGGTAAACGTTAGAAAACATAAGTAGGATAAGTTCAAAAATGGAAATCCAGTATCTCCCCGAACATTGAAGGTATAGGAACCTGCAACGTTCACTCATAAAATCCGAGAATATAAAAAAAATGAATTCGCTATTGTTAATCCTAAGCATAAGTATTTTAGGAAGTAAATTCGAAGGTATGTGATAAAAATCAATATACATGGACATATATACACTGTTAAAAATTTATGTCTGAATTTTCCGTGCAAAATCACTGAAATTTTAAACAAGTTATATCTTTATTGAAATTCCACATAATTACGTCATTGAAAAATGAACAAATCATCGATTTTCAAATAATTTCACGCCTGAATATCAATGAAATCTGTAAATTTCAGTTCAATTGTTTCTCGGAAATTTAGAAAAAAAAAGTCATTTTAATTCTGAATATTCATGTTCAGCTGAAAATCCAAGTGAGTTGTAGAACTTTCGTCTCAATTCTACTTAAAACTCATAGATTCCTCTGAATTTCTTCGGAAACTCACAGATTTCATAAGCATTTTCCCATTAAAAAACATTCAGTATCACGTTTATTAAAATTTTCATCGAATTTCCTATGAAATTTCAATTTCTTTCTAACAGTGTATATATATATATGAACTCATGAATCGGTATATCAATGAGAACACAGTTTGATACCCATGTAGCACTGATTGTAGCCAGCTGAGTTAGAAATGTGGTTAGGAACGTATAATACGGCACGTGGCGTAAATAATACCCCAGTTGAGGTTGTTATTCTCACATCTATGACGCTACATAAAGCTTATAATCTAAGAGCTAACAACGGTTTCGAGCAGTTATTCTAGATCAGCTCATTTTTTGATATCACTTCTCTCTAATGATATGTAAAATTGTGAAATTATATTAACCCTCTAAGCCACAAGTCGTACTAGAACGTACTTGGGGCTATAGAGTGGGGGTAACCAATCGCGTAGCGTTATTTCTCGGCCCAGGACCGTACGAACGAATGATCCCGTTGTTTTTGGTTATGGTAACCTTTTATTCAAATTTTTTTTCAATTGTTCAACGAATTTGGAACGAAATTCAACGAAAAGATGGAAACTGATATGATGAAAAAAGATTTATACGAGAAATTGATGTGATTTATCCAATGAATATTATTTTAAACAATGATTTAATATTTTACCATTTTGTTTCATATTTCATAATTTAATCATTAAATAAATATTCTTTCAGAATATGAAATGTTGTTTTTTATAATTACTTGAATCTCACTGAACCTCATATTTTTCAATAGTTCAAACTAGACGGTACTGTTACCAGCCTTCGCGCGTTCAACTGGATTGGCCTGTAGGCGCCCCCACTCTGTGCACGCCGTACCGAGTAAACTGGTGGGAGAAACGCCCAGTTCCTTATAGGGTTAAAAGAAACGGTGAACGAGATAATCACATAAAACTGACAAAACTAAGAATGTTCATACGTTTCGAATGCAATAACTCGGAAAAATATTAATGTTGAAAAAAGTTATTCATTATTGAATTTTGTAAGAAGCATGAATGATGCAACTTTTCACCAGTTTCGTAAAATAATGGAAATGATAGACATAGTACCGATAATTCTTCACGTAGAACAGGACCGCTTGCGTTATATCGAATTGAACACATTTCACGCAATAGTAGCGTCGTAAGATTTTTCGGAATCTCAAAGCCCATTTATCTAGCGAAACATGTCATTAGTATCGTTTTTTTGCAAAACACTTGAAAATATCAAAATGTTTTAGTTTTAGCAAGTCCAACAAATGAAATGCTTTTCATTTTTCTGTAAGATTCGCCTTTGTTATTAGATTTTGTAGGAGGTAGGAATAATACATTTTACTGGTCTCGTGGATTCATACAAATGGTAACTACGATTGATCGATTTTAAATTGAATCGTTTCACTACTATGCTGATAGTTTGTACCTCTTAGGAGGGAAGTTAGCCTGCAGACGATATGTTCTCCTATCACTCTGTTTCACGACTACCATCATCCTGCTAGAATCGTGTGATGATGTGCGCGCACACATTGTCGTATCGTGAAATTTTACTCTCACCACTTCTCTATAATGCGGCTAGTAGAATATAACTTCACAAAGTCAAAGCTTTGAAATCTCAATGCCAATGACCCCTTAAAGTAGTACCGCTGGAACTCGATTATTGTTCCGAAAATTCTGAAATTGGGCACATTCGTAGATTCTAATGAAAAAATGATTAGAGATGTGAAAAGGTAACGTTACCAGTAATTTTACGGTAATTTTACGGTTTCAATACCGTAATCTACCGAATGTCAGTGAATAACGAAAATGGTAAAAACACTGATTTTCAAAGTAAATTACCGTAATTATCGTTTTTAGAGACATAACGGTAAATTTACATCTATATAGATGAATTACGGAGATAATTTTTTGAATCAATTCGCAGCCCTTCTGATCATCATTTGTGTTACTTTTATTATAGTCAGTGACAGCCAATGAAAAATTATAAAATTGTTGTTATTATCATTAATGTTTCTAACATATCATTCTAAATATTGATGTATGGAAATATGATTATCCTGAGGAGGCAAAAATGAATAAATCGGGTAACTGTTCTCATTGAATGATTAACAAAATTAAATAATTGTCCTTTTAAAAAATTTAATAAAAGAAAAACAATTTCAATACTAACGCTCATATAATTGACTACTTGAAAAGTAATTCTTTGAGTATGGAAATTTTTTTTTGAATCATCTATATAGATGGAAATTACAGTAAATTACGGTATCGTTACATCAAAAAATTTTGACGGTAATTTTACATCAAAACAAGTAGTTTTTTCCAATTACGTCACAATACGGTAACATTACGGTATTTTTACCGTAATTTTACTGCAACAAGAATTACTGGTAATTTTACATCTCTAATAATGATCCAGTTAAACTTTAAAAGGGCGACTGAGAACGAGTCAAAAGATGTGCACACTTGAAATTTCACGAGTTTAACATTAAACCTCATAGAAAGTGGCACATTTCATCATATTTTACAAAAGTGACTGTTCCAATTTGAATAAAAAAAGGGAAACTATAGGAAATCATGTATGAAACATTTCGAAACCTTGGAAATGCAGCTTCAGACCAAGTAATAGTAGTAATTAGTGGATAACTATGAAATCTGTAGTTTTTCTATTTTCTCACTCTCTTCAACTTGCTCGGAACGCTGACTAGTGTGCAAACACTAAATGAATCAAACGAGACAATATGATCATTAATTAGGGCAGTATCAGTGGTACTACGTTATAGATTAATTTTTCAATTCACATTGCCTAGAAGCCAGCTGGAATTTTCGGTCATTTCCATATACTAAACGCCAACATAAATGTGAAATAGAAGACTAACACCCTTATTGTAATATTCAGAGGGTGAAAGCCAGATGCTGTTTGGCTCGAAGTTTAAACCACGAGTTTTCAACTATCACGTATCTATCCATAGCTATGACATGTATTTATGTGCTGGCGGAATAATCAACGAAAATCATGTCCTGACAGTTGCCCACTGTGTGGAAACTTTTGAGGCTTATGAGTTGTTGATTATAGCTGGAGTAAAATATTTGAGTCATCCTGAGAGAGTAGAGAGGCTTGTGAAAAGAAAATTTATACCTCCGAACTTTTACGATTCTGACAGAAAACTTCATGACATGGCAGTACTCAGAGTATGTATTGTCAAAAATCAATGACATCAATAAAATTCAGGAGTCTGATTGAAATTCTGTTTCAGCTGCATACCCCTCTGGAATTGGATGAATATATTGGAGTGATTCCGTTGCCAACTGCATCGCAATCCACCGAAAATGTGACGTTATGCTCATTCGTTGGACTTGAACGAAGCCTTCTGGACGAGGGAGCATATAACGTGAAATATACATGGGTTGAATTAATGCTCATGCCCAATCGAGTCTGCGAATGCATGATGGAACGTCTAGTGGATTCATCCTTACTCTGTGCCACTGTTATCAAGGCAAACGAAGTAACTCCTGTACGAAATTATTGAAGATTGAATCAATCGCGAATACTTGAGATCAGTCAAGTAGAAGACGTAGAGTAGGCTGAGTCGATTTTTTCGTTAGATCGTTTTCGAGATATCTCGCGAACTAATAGAGATAGAATGATTCAATATGAACTCGTGTGGGTAGCTTTCAAAATTTTCTATAAGAAAAGATCGAAATAAAATGGTCCTGTCTTGAGAAAAAAATGGAGGTAAAACAGAAGACATCTATTTTTGATACTCTTCGGCTCTTTAACCCTCTGAGCCACAAGTCGTACTAGAACGTACTTGGGGCTATAGAGTGGGGGTAACCAATCGTGTAGCGTTATTTCTCGGCCCAGGTTATGGTAACCTTTTATTCAAATTTTTTTTCAATTGTTCAACGAATTTGTTTGTTTTTTTATTATAGCAATAGTGTCATTGTCAGTGCCAGTGTGTGTATGTTGTTTGTTATAATTACTTGAATCTCACTGAACCTCATATTTTTCAATAGTTCAAACTAGACGGTACTGTTACCAGCCTTCGCGCGTTCAACTGGATTGGCCTGTAGGCGCCCCCACTCTATGCACGCCGTACCGAGTAAACTGGTGGGAGAAACGCCCAGTTCCTTATAGCGTTAAGAGATAGTCCGGCTTAGTAGCGTTATGGCTAAGTGGTCTAAGTTCACACGCCGAAGGCCCGGGTTCGATTCCCGGCTCCGGACAAGTTTTTCTGGAGTGCTTATAAAAGTTGAGCACTGACCACAAAAAGACCAAAAATCCTACAAAAATTATCTACACCTACACAAAAACGAAAAGTCCCTCACCAAGGGATAACGGCCGGATGACAGTATAGTCAGATGCCATTAATACAAAGCAAGCAAGCAAGCGTTAAGAGATCTCGAGTACTAAGCGTGTTCTGAGAGGAATGATTCTGAGACAGCTGAGAGTCAGAAAGTGCGGCCGGGTTTTCAAATGATAACTCCGATTATCAGCTGCAAGGCGCGTCATTTCAATTACAAGTCGTCTGACTGGACTCATACCGATTCAACCATAAAAGTGGTCTGTAGGACGTCTGAACCATCAAAGGTTACAGATGAGACTCTTTCTCTCAATGAATAAGATATTCAAATTCGATGAGTTACCAGTGAATTTGAGATAAAGATACTTTACATGACTTTGATAAAAGCACTCATTCTGGTCGTCATTAAATGCACGAATGAAAAAGACGTGGTTACTCGTTGATCGCTAAACCGAGAAAAAGGCGCCTTTCGGCAATATCCTGCCCAAAAGCCAGCTCAAACCGTTGATTGACTCGAGTTATATCGGGTTGACCCAAAGACGTTCATCAAAGAGAGTGATTGACCTGCTGAACCGATAGATGTCCGTTTAATGCCCGAAAAGTAGGATCTTGACAGAACAAAGTGGGATAGGGTAATTTTGTCTGTATACTTTTCTGCATAAAATTTCAACAGCTACAAAAAGGAACGGAGCCAAAATTGCCTTATCTGGCTTACTTTCCAATTGATTCACAAAAAATTATAGGTGAAAAAATCGACCTATCCTTTCTATGCAGAACTATCTGTTATACCTGTCCACTGCAGAATTGATCTTTGAACTGAAATTCCTTACTTTAATTGATGTTTTGTTATTTCAGGGAGATGATGGAGGCATACTTGCATGCAACGGAGTGGCAGTTGGGATATTGGTAGAGGGAAAGAGCTACGCATATATCTTTACTCGTATCTATGAGGCTGTGACATGGATCAGAAACCAAATTGCAGAACCATGAATATTTCGTTCTTCATGTCTCCTAAATTCCATTGAATTTAAGGGGATACACACCTAGGAGAAAGTGTTCAGATCTAATAAGATCCAATCAGATCTGACAAAATGGAAATTTTTAACATGAATAGATCTGTTCAGATCTAACTAGATCTGATTAGATTCAACTAGATCTGGTCAGATCTAACTAGATCCGATCAGATCCAACTAGATCTGATCAGTTCTAGTCAGATCTGATTAGATATGGAAATCAAAATTAGGTGAATAGACAAACATGACCAGGCAGAATTGGATTGTCATATTATTAGGACAGTCATAGAACTATGAATATGGTTTCTTTGAAGATCTTTATCAAATAAAAATTCATCCATTTAAAAAAAATTCGCAATGTGTCAGATCTGTGCTCATTTCATTATCATAGAATGTTACACTGAGAAAAACAAATTTTTGTTGTAAGAAAATCTACTTAGTTGAAAAAAATCTACTTCACTCAAGAAAATTTCAATATATATAGATATAGAAATTGTGAAGGAAAATTTGGAATTTTCTTGCTACAAGGATAATCATATTTTCATACATCAATATTTAGAATAATATGTTAGAAACATTAATGATAATACTAACAATTTTATAATTTTTCATTGGCTGTTACTGATTATAAAAAAAAGTAACACAAATGATGATCAGAAAGGCTGCGAATTGATTTAAAAAATTAATTCCGTAATTCATCTATATAGATGTAAATTTACGTCTCTAAAAATGTTATGTCTCTAAAAATGATAATTACGGTAATTTACTTTGAAAATCAGTGTTTTTACCATTTTTTTTATTTACTGACGTTCGGTAAATTACGGCATTGAAACCGTAAAATTACCGTAAAATTACTGGTATCGTTACCTTTTCCCATCTCTACTCAGAACTAGCTTTTATACTTGAGAGTGAGAAAATGAGACGACGAATTGCAGAGATTCTGCACTCTTCGCTCGTTAACCCCAAGCTCTCAATCCTCATCTTTTGCTACCAGATGAGGGCTTAGAGACCTTCAAACATTCACTGTAGGCATTGCAAAAATTTTCAATTTCTGGGAATTGAATTCTCTATTATAGTGACAGTCGGACTGTACAGATTCCTTCAATATCAACAAATGATAATTTGAAACTTCTGAGCATTCAATAGCTATCGCACTCTCGCGTTATCTTTCAGAAATTCAAATGGTTAAATATAAGTGATGAAGTACACTTAATTTGAATATTTATCTAATCATTTACGCGGCTTCTGTGGGCTTTTCTAAATGTTTATTCAAATTTAATCGTTATTTCACCACTTTTCAACGAGTTTAGAATATAATATCACAAATTTCATATTATGAGTATACACGACCTCTTAAAATTTAGATAAAAACATGATCATTATTCTAAATTTGAAAATTTTGACATAACAAGACAGAAACGGGTATATCTGCTTCTTTTTTCATGCTCTTTCCAATGTTTATGCAACAAATAACAAAAAAACCTTGACAATGTCGCTTTTTTCGATTTTAAATCCTGATAAATTAATTGATCAATTCCGAACGAGGTAAATTCCATGGAACAAGCAAATAAATGTATAGTATCTGCTGTTATTCACTGATCGTAAATTCAATACCGAAACAAGTGCTCTTCGCTTGCCAAATATCTCCCTGATCAACATCGACAATTCATCATTGTCCTGTCCGATCCATTGGATTTATCTGCAATGAACTCATTAACTTTAATTAAACGACTGATCTCATTTTTTTCCCTTTCTCCATGTATCTCATTGAAGATTCTTCCTACTTTCTTTAAATAATAATTTTTTTCATGGATATTAACTCGTGATTATAGATAGATAGATAGATAGATGAATGTTTATTATGACTAGAGCCTTAAAAGGCCATATATAGCCAACCAAAAAAAAAAAAATACATTGTTTCAACAATTGAGTGGTTTTTGAGCAAAACATAAAATAATATTGAATTAATATATGAATAGGAAAATTATAAAAATTAGTAAATACACGATGCCTTGTCATGAAAAATAATGTGAACAGACAACTTTTATAATATTTATCGAGCTTCAGCTACTTCGATTGCCATTAGATGATTGAAAAGTTCTTTTTTGAAAATTGACAAAGACGAAGGCGTAGTAATTGCTGAAGGCAAGTTATTCCAAAAAGAAGTCGCCGTAACAATAAAAGACTTCTGAAACATATCCGTTCTTGCGAAGGGCACTTGAAGAGTATTGGTTTTGTCATTCCTTCTTTGTGTTGGTGGTTTAAATACAAACGATTCTAAAAAAAGGTATTAGTGCCAAGCATAATAATTTTGTACATATCACAAGCAATTAAGAAATTTCGTTTATTGCCAATTGTAAGCCAGTGATGTAAGCCAAGTATTAATATTTTATTAAAGTGATTTTTTTTCAAATTCGGTATTAACAATAGCTCAGCAGTAGAGCACCTGACATGTAATCAGAGGGTCGTGGGTTCAAATCCTGCTTGCGCATTACATATTTTTTCCAGAATTTGATTCTCTTAAAAAATTTATTAATAAAAATTAATTTATTAATAAATTTATTTGTTTAATGCCTTCGAATCTCAGAAATATGATCAAATCTTGAAGTTTTTGTAACAAATCTGACACAAACGTTAAAAAGACGCTGTAATTTCAATTGCTGACATTGAGAAATATTAGTTAAAGCAGATGTACAATAATCAAAGTGCTGTAACACTTTTATACAGGGAATTTTGTCTCGATTTTGTCGCATTTTTCAGCGTTATTCCAGTCTGTCATAAATAATCCAACCTACGCAGATGCCGTACGCATTGATACACGGTCCGGAGGTCTGAGATCAATGGACAATCTCTCGTAATAATAATGATTATGGTGCGGAGAAACAATTGTAAATAAATATATGGCTGGGATGGTAGTTATTTCTCGTCAGAGTCGCTTCCTCATACTTTATTATTTGAATAGCAATTGAAATCGTGCTTACATCAATTTTTTTAAAATATAGTTTTCAAGAAAAAGAAATGACGTTTTAACACAATTTAATGATAGAATAAAAAATGTTAGATCTACTTTTGATCGACTATTTTTGAATATCGACTAATCGATGCGATATCTCGAATTGAATTCGAGATATCGAATATCATTCGATAGTGATGTATTTCTCCGGTTTCAGTTGAAGGGGAAAAAATATCAGATCAAATTCCGATTGGTCATTTTCAAAAATCGATTAATCGTTTTAATATCTCGCATCGATTTCGAGATATCGCATTCCATTCGATAGTTTCGTTGCACTTATTTGAGTTGAAGGGGACAGGATTTGCTGAGTGAAACCAGAATTATTTCATATCAACTTCCAATCGATCATTAAAAAAAATCGATTAATTGATGCGATATCTCGCATTAAATTCGAGATATCGCAAGAAATTCGAGAATTTCATTGCGTCTATTTCTTAATTTCGAAAAAAACTTCAAATATCGATCGATCACTTTGAAACTTCGATTAATCGATGCGATATCTCGCATTAAATTCGAGATATCGCAAGAAATTCGAGAATTTCGTTGCGTCTATTTCTTAATGTCGAAAAAAACTTCAAATATCGATCGATCACTTTGAAACTTCGATTAATCGATGCGATATCTCGCATTAAATTCGAGATATCGCATATCATTCGATATTTTAGCTCCACGTGTTTTAGTTCAAGGCGATAATGAACAATAAAAATATTCTGACACTCTAATATTATCTCACGAAATACAGAAATCAATAATTTCCAATGAAAAGTTGTCGTTTTCGAGGAATGAAAAAATGAGTTTTCTCATACAACGTGTTCAAAGACCCATTCAACACCATTAAAAAAAAAAAATGATATAAATAAGTAAATTCTCAGTTCAGTGCACGTGTGTTTATCTGTTTGGTCACATTGCGGGTGCTTCTTTGCATAATGATAATAGTCTCAGAGTACCGGTTTATTTTCCCGCAAACCATTGCAAGATATGAAGAAGTAACAAGAAGTAGAGATAGAAAAGATCAGTGCAAAATGGACCTCAGGGGAAAAATGTTGCAAAAATTTTTCTCAGATTGAAGGACTCGATGGAAAAATTTGAAAAAAATTGAGAAAATGCTTGGATATGGTCACTTTATTGTGTAATTTTTTCAGAATTTTTTACGGTCGCCTTCCTGCCGAAAAAAAAATTCTTAACTATTTTGCTGTGCAGATCTATTTTGCAGCAGTCGCTTCCACGAGGAGGAAGGAGGGGCGGGGGGAGGGGCTTTGCCTATTATTCAAGAAGCTAAAATAGGAATAATATTAACGCGGAATTTCGATAAACTTTGAAATCTATTTCCATAATTTTTTTAATTCAATTTCCAATTGTAATAATTTCGTACGAAATATCTTAATATTCTCTCGTGTTCTACAAGAATTCCAAACTAATTATAACTTCAGTAATGTAGTACATAATTTCATAAGTTTTGTATACACTGAATGAAATTTCTTCGAGTCCATATTTTATATCGAGAGAGAGGCTTATGTAATCGAATAAATGAAAGAAAATTTAATTTTTAATTTTTGTGAGGCGCTATGTGGAAACGATTTTTATATCAACATTCATAAATAAAAATAGATGTTTGAGTGGAAGTTATTTTTTTTTATACTCATGAGAATTTTTTGTTTTAATCTACTACTTGTTATTTAGCTTTGTGGTACGCAAATAACTGGGAAAGAAAGCGAAGCTAAAAGGAATGAAAAAAAAAAAAGAATGCAGCTGAAAGATGAATGGCGGTTCCGCATGCAATAAATCGAGAGGGTTCAACGGATTCAATCATTAAATAATTTTTTTTTATTAATTTTTTTGGCTCTATTGAATTTTCAACTTAAATTGTCAAGTATTTCTCGTGAAATTTATATTAGGAAGCTAATCTCTGGGTCGCATTTCTCCTCCATTCAATTCTATAAACTTGGCCTCATTTTGAAATTAATCCAATTTCAAGAAAGTTTTAGTAATGTTAACATTAAAGTTAAGCCTAGTGCAGATTGCAATGATCGATTTTCGTTTTTTTTCTTTTTAGTTACTATAATTACTATAATTATTGCGATTTTTCAACTTTTCACCGATACTAGAACGATGTCCAAGATGATAAATTGTTATTAGATAATATTATGAATATTCAATATTGTTCCGTATTTGACTCACGCTGTCCCAGTATCTACACAGAGAAAAATGTTTTCTTAATTTAAGAATGTGCAGTCACTTAATTTAAGAATGTGCAGGTCACTTAAATTAAGAGAGAAAAGTCACTTGATTTAAGTGAAAAAAACTCACTTGATTTAAGTGAGTTTTACTTTCTCAAATTAAGGAACAAAAAGTTACTTGATTTAAGTGAGAAAAGTCACTTAATTTAAGTGACTTTTTCTTTCTCAAATTAAGGAAGAAAAAGTTACTTGATTTAAGTGAGAAAAGTCACTTAATTTAAGTGAGTTTTACTTTCTTAAATTAAGAAAGAAAAAGTCACTTGATTCCAGTGAGAAAAGTCACTTAATTTAAGTGACTTTTACTTTCTCAAATTGAGGAAGAAAAAGTTACTTGATTTAAGTGAAAAAAGTCACTTAATTTAAGTGACTTTTACTTTCTCAAATTGAGAAAGAAAAAGTTACTTGATTTAAGTGAGAAAAGTCACTTAATTTGAGTGAGTTTTACTTTCTTAAATTAAGAAAAAAAAAGTCACTTGATTCCAGTGAGAAAAGTCACTCGACTTAAGCTAGAAAAGTCACTTAATTTAAGTGAGTTTTACTTTCTTGAATTAAGAAAGAAAAAGTCACTTGATTCCAGTGAGAAAAGTCACTTAATTTAAGTGACTTTTACTTTCTCAAATTGAGAAAGAAAAAGTTACTTGATTTAAGTGAGAAAAGTCACTTAATTTAAGTGACTTTTACTTTCTCAAATTGAGAAAGAAAAAGTTACTTGATTTAAGTGAGAAAAGTCACTTAATTTGAGTGAGTTTTACTTTCTTAAATTAAGAAAAAAAAAGTCACTTGATTCGAGTGAGAAAAGTCACTCGACTTAAGCTAGAAAAGTCACTTAATTTAAGTGAGTTTTACTTTCTTAAATTAAGAAAGAAAAAGTCACTTGATTCGAGTGAGAAAAGTCACTTAATTTAAGTGATTTTTACTTTCTCAAATTAAGGAAGAAAAAGTTAGTTGATTTAAGTGAGAAAAGTCACTTAATTTAAGTGACCTGCCATTCTTAAATTAAGAAAACTTTTTTTTCTGTGTACGACTGGGATTAGAGGATCCTCGGATTTTAAGTACCAATATTCCCGCCATTGATTTTTTCATGTAATCAATTGCATTAATCGTCGCTATATGTCCGGCAACATGCATTTTTCATGATTTCAAAAATTAATAGACATTCTGACGAACAAAAAATATATTAGCCCAGGAAAAAATGTTCAGATCAGATCAAATCAGATCTAATTAGATCCAATCAGATCTGACAAAATGGAAATTTTTAACATGAATAGATCTGATCAGATCTAATTTGATCTGATCAAATCTGAACATTTTTTCCTGGGAAGTTATATAAGGAAAAAATAAGTCTGTAATCATGAATTTTCGCAGTGAAACTGAAACTGAACCTCGCTTACGGAGTTTAAATGCTAATTCAATTATTCTCAAAAATTAATCTTGGCTTTGTTCATCCGGTAACATGGGGTAAACTCAATTTCAAAGAAGCTATCTCATGCAATTCTCTCGAAAGTGACCAAAATCGAAAAGGGAAAATGGATTGTCCGAACCACTAGGATTACCATAAATTTGATAGCAGTGGAAGTAGGTGCCACTTCGATCGATTTCTTCAAAAAAAAAATTTAGTGATTTGATGATTTATTAAAGAAAAAAAACGCATCAACTTCGAGTCGATTATCTTCAAATATCGATTAATCGATGCGATATCTGCCAATAAATTCAAGATATCGCATATCATTTGACAGTTCCAGTTCTTCCGTTTTAATTTAAGGAGGTTACCTCTCAATCGATTAATTAGAAAATTTCGATTAATCGATGATTCAATTTCGTTTCACCAATTTTAGTTTGAGGGGAAAGAAATCGTCATCACATAAACTTCCAGCTGATCGATTCTGAAAGTTCGATTGATCGATTCGATACCTCGAGTTAAAATCGAGATATCGCAAATCATTCGATATTTTCGTTTCACTCGTTTCAGTTTGAAGGAAAAAGAAAACAATTTCACATCTTTCTACAATCGATTATTCCCAAATATCGATTAATCGATATGATGTCTCGCATTAAATTCGAGATAACGCACATCATTCGATACTTTAATTTCTCAAATTCTAATTCAATGGGATTCCACATTTCAAATAAATTATTCAATTGAATTGTTCATAATTAATATACAAATTTCATAATAAATTTATTTACCTCCAAGGGTTCTCACAGAAATTCATAAATGTTGATACATGATCGATATCAATGAATTTTTCACTGTTAGGGTTACGAGGAAGTTATTTATTTTGAATAAATCGATGAAACGTTTACTACAGATTTTTTACCGTAAAAAACGGATTATTCCTTAGAGTCATCCTTCAAGCTTTTACAAGCTCAATGTGATGCTATTTTCAATTTAGTCAGTGTCACACAGTACAGTGAAAAAAAACACATAATTGTCGGAACATTAAAATTTAGAAACAGAAAATCTCAATGATGAAGAGGATTAAAAAGATCCCGCATGGAAAAGATATATATTGTTAAAAATATAATTTTGAGTAACTGATGAATTATATAATATTGTAAATTCAATATAAGAATCCATAGGCATATTTTTGCCGGAATATTATATAATTCGATAATGAGAAAGATATAATTGTTCATTATAATTCTCTTCTATTGGACCATATAATTATAGCAACTATAAATTTGGAATATGTTCCAGCATATATTATACTATTTATAATATTAATATTTGATCAGAATATAATAAAATATATAATATTGGCATATAATGAAATTAATACTCCAAAGATATAATAAAAAATATCAGTTAAAAATAGTTTGTAAGAATCATAAAATTCCAAGAAAGAATGTAATTTTAAAATTTTGAGACAAAAAATATATTTAATTTATTCTATAGAGGAGGCTCTCTGAGTAACGTACTCTCCACAATATCTAAATGGATCATGAGAACATTTGAAATTATCGAAGATGTACATCACACGGAATTCGCATTAGGGTAACGATACAAACTATCTAGTTATCATAAAGTGCAGCTGTATAAAATGGAATATAATATATTTTATTTTCAATAAAATATATGATTGAATATAAAATAAAAATTATAATGATTCCCATACAAAACAGGAAAACAGTATAAAGTATACTGTCATTATTATATGATGAATTGAAAATGAAAAAATATATATCCCAATATCAAATGTCTCAGATATAGAAAATTACATGATAAAACATCAAAATCTATATAATTGGAATAGTATAATTATGTATATATTTACATAATATATTGAACACCACACATATTTTTGCCGAATTATATTAAATATATTTATAGCAATATATTTCTTTTCCATACAGGATCCCTTGAATCAATCACAAAAAATATTAATAACTCAAAAAATATTAATTTTCTTCCCCCGCACATCTATCGAACCTCTGTGTTCTCGTCAAACAGGTGGAGATATTCAAGCGCTTGCGCGCAAACGAGAAATCCATGCAACGCGCGAAAGATTTTGCTCCGACACAACCAACAAAGTGTTTCAGTATAGCGTCACAATTTGCGCGTGCAGGTTCAATTTACCGAAAATATTTGAATCTCATAAAAAAAAATAGTTTAAACAATAAAAAAAATCCCATAAAACAATTTGAATTTTTTTTTTAATTTTCAAAGTTAATTAAAAAAATAAATACACTTTTTTTTTTTTTCGTCAATGAATCAAATTTTCATGAATTTTGTTTGTCCATTCATTCGCCGGTAATGAAAGTGCAGTGAAGTGCATATAAACGTAATTAATTCGATGATTTACAATCAATTAACTGAAAATGCAGATAAAAGATTATCTAGTGATTGAAAATTTTGTGTGATTGTTTGAACTTTAATTCAGTGAAATTGAGAAGAAAAAAAAATGTTCATTATTCAACAATTTTCACTGAATTGTCTCAAGTGCAATCATTATCCGAGAAGGATAAAGAGATTACCAAGTCGTTAAATGAAAATTATTCACATTATATATGGATACTATGAGGATAAAAGTGAGTAATTGAATATCGAGAAAAAAATTTCGTAAGATTTCCGTTTTTCTAGACCGGAAAAATGGGTTTATCGAAAACTTTTAAAATCACAGTGATAACGGTCTTATCAACGGCTTGACTAATGTCTCTTCGAAGAAAGAAGAAATGTAATCAATTTTATTAGTCATTTAACTTGAAAAAGAAAATTAGTCAATTTGAATTTTCATCGATGAAAATACAGTATTTTTTTAGTTTATTTTAGCAAAAAAGAAAGGAATCAAAACACAAATTAATTAAACATAATTAACTGTTGAAGAACAACGACAGATGAAATGAAGAAGTAATTAATTTAACAGGATCATTGAATAGAAGGAACTAATCATCTAAAATAATAAAATGATAACTATTATTAATAGTTAATACTTGATTAATAATTAATTTTATTAATTTATTTGTTTAATTAAAAATTCTTGGGACTAGAATTTTTTTTTGGTTCTAGGTGTTTTGTTCTCCTATAAAAATTTATCTGAATGAAAATATCAGAAAAATTCAACTTTCAAACATATGTTCTCTTGAATTAAAAAAAAAAAATTTAATCGAATGCATTTGAACTTTATTGGTCATTCTGCTAATTATGTACATCTATAAATATTATGGACACTGGGAAAGAAAAAAAATTTGTTGTAAAAAAATTTACTTCACTCCAGAAAGTTTCAATATATATAGATATAAAAAATGTGAAGGAAAATTTTGTTGAAAGGTAATTTTTTTTGCTACAACAATTTTTTTTTATAACTGTACATTTTATATTCATGGTTTTCTTATAAATATTTGAAAATGTGATATATAGCTATCAGTATATGATTAGTGATATCAATTCATATTTTCATTTCACATTTTTTTTTCAAAAAACTCCATTATTCCGTTGAGTATAATAGGCTTTTCTAAAATCTCCTCAAAAAAATGTGGATTCAGAAAAGAAAAATTGAAAAATTTAACGAGGCAAATTACAAAAAACTTTATTGCAATCTGACTCAGGAGATTAATGTGAGAATTAAAAAAAAAAATAGGATTTTTTCCGGAGAAATTTTTTTTTAAAACATTTTTTTTCGGGGAGCAAGACTGCGTCCATCTAATTTTTTCACAATTAAATTTCCTTTCGAAATTTCTATATCTATATATACCATGGTCCTAGAGTCAAAGAGGCACAAGTCCTCTCTCCATGCACTGCACTTACGCCCCTTTATTCCTAAGGCGATGATTTATCAAAATTTTTTTGAACATAGTAGATTTTCCACCAAGTAAATCAATTTTCTTGCCATTGACGTTTTTCATTCTCAGTGCAAAGGAAGATGAACGAATGAGATAATAAAAACGGTTAGTAAAGACTGGAGTAACAAGGCAAAAGACAAAGAGGCTTGGAAAAAATTGGAGGAGGCTTTTACTCATTGAGACGTTCTTAATAATGGAATAATGACTATATAGACGATTCGTAATTATGCTGAATTTTTTTTGAAATGATTTAATGCAGTATTTGATGTTGAAAGCTCGGAAAAAGCGATTTTCATGAATTTTTAATGTGATTATTGATAAAAATATTGATGCAGCGTTTCGTAGGTTTGATAAATACAACCTTGAAAATATTTTTGAGGAAAATTTTTGATATATTTCATGCACTTTTAGGCTGAATGGACCCAAATACAGTTTTGAAACCATAATGAAAGAAAAAAAAAAATTATGCACTTTTTATACAAAAAAACATGATTTAAATACAATTCCTCGATTTCTAGGTAGAATTGCGCTGGTGCACAGAGAAAAATGTGTTCTTAATTTAAGAATGTGCAGTCACTTAATTTAAGTGACCTGCCATTCTTAAATTAAGTGACTTTTCTCACTTAAATCAAGTGACTTTTTCTTTCTTAATTTAAGAAAGTAAAAGTCACTTAAATTAAGTGACTTTTTCTTTTTTAATTTAAGAAAGTAAAAGTCACTTAAATTAAGTGACTTTCCTCACTTAAATCAAGTGACTTTTTCTTTATTAATTTAAGAAAGTAAAACTCACTTAAATCAAGTGAGTTTTCTCACTTAAATCAAATGACTTTTCTTTCTTAATTTAAGTGACCTGCACATTCTTAAATTAAGAAAACATTTTTCTCTGTGTGTTAGAATCTTGAAATTGGATCATCCAAGTCAGAAAAATTGACAAGATTTCGGTTCAATCTAACAGTAGCAATCGACTGCATAAAAATTTTTATTGTGCATAAAAAATAATAAAATGACAATGAAAAAAAACTTTTTCACTGTTTTTTGAAACAAAAAAATATAGCAAAAATGAAAATTTCAAGATAATACACTTTGAGTCTCTGATGGCAGTGTTATATTAAGCCTACAATTTTGTAATGTTTCTGTTTCAAATATCCCATTCTCAAGATTTTAACATCAGTGCAGATTCACCTATTAATCGAGGCATTGTATTTAAATGATGTTGTTTTGTATAAAAAGTGCATAAAATCAATGAAAAAAATTGTTTTTAAATGTATTTCAAGAGTGTCTTCATGAAGCCTAATAAACCCTGCATCAATATTCCTCATTAACAATCACACAAAAAAATGATAACAATAGTTTTTTTTTCGAATGTTTGAAGGAGAATACTGCCTTCAATTCATTCAATTCTAACTTGATAAAAATAGAATTAAATGCAATAAATGATTGATTTTTAAAAAGATTTCTTTTTTTACCAAATTTTGCTACATTTTATAATCATTCTATCATGGAAATGAAAAAGCAATAATAATAATAATCACAATAATGATAATAATGATAATAATAATGGTAGAGAGCCCTCGAAGATTATTCAGCAATTAATATAATTAATATATAATAATGAAATTAATAATAATAATAATAATAAATCAAAGGTCATTAGCAATTGTTAAGAATCAATAATTATCGTGTTATCCAACAATTTTGATTGATTATTATGAATATAACAGTGAATTTGTTAATAATATGAAATTTCCAAATTCATTCTAATTTTTTCAATTTTTTTTTCCCAATTTTCAGAAATTATGTGAGATAGGGATTATTATGCTCTAAGCTTTCTCTATAGAATATTCAAAAGCTGCAGAAAAAAAACGAGCTGAATCGATTTCTCTCAGTTTCCGAGATATTTGAGGAAAAACTGATGATAGAATTTTAAAAAAATTTTTTTATAGTTGCGAGTTCTTTTTTATTTACGATTTTTTTTTTCTTTAATTAAAATTTCATTCAATGAGAATACAATTTTTAACGAACTTTTTAGGAGGAATAAATAGATACAAACATGAATTAACTGCCATAACTGGTAATTGTTGAGAGTCAACAATTATTTCAAGTGATAATTGAATGAAATTATCGATGAGACGAGGGTTAATCTCAATTTGAAATGTTAATTAATACTAAACTGTCGTGACAAGGATTCAAACATGAAAAAATTATTATCAACAATTTTTTCAATGATTATTATTATTATAGAGTGAATTTTTGAGAAATTGAATTTTTGAGACAAATTGATTTAATTTTGTCAGTTTTTTTCAAATATCTTGGAAGCTAAGCGAGACAGAGTGATTTCATCCGACCCTTTTTTATAGAGAATTTCAAGAATCACAAAAAATATTTCTGACAAAATCGCTCTATCTCCTTTAGTTTCCGAGATATCCTCAAAGAACTGAGAAATAGACTGAAATGATTCTGAGATAAAATTTTTTCGATGATTCCATTGAAAAACTGAGGAAATTTTAGGTCGAAAAAAATGTCATAATTGATTTTTATAAATTTTGAAGAAAAAAAAATCATGTTTCTAGTCATAAATATTAATTGATGATTAATTTTTTTTCATTTTTGAAAAAAAAACAAAAATTCAGGTAATCCTAGTGACAGATTCGAATGATCAATTTTCATTTTTTTTCCTTTTAGTTACTATAATTACCATAATTATTGCGATTTTTCAACTTTTCACCGATACTACCCGCATGGAAGAGGAATATATTGCTATGAATATATTTAATAATATCGGATTAATAACGGGTGATATAATTCGGCAAAAATATGTGTGGTTTTCAATATATTATGTAAATATATACATAATTATACTATTCCAATTATCTAGATTTTGATATTTTATCATGTAATTTTCTATATCTGAGACATTTGATATTGGGAAATATATTTTTTCATTTTCAATTCATCATATAATAATGACAGTATACT
This sequence comes from Aleiodes alternator, assembly GCA_963921955.1. NCBI lineage: Eukaryota > Metazoa > Arthropoda > Insecta > Hymenoptera > Braconidae > Aleiodes > Aleiodes alternator. Next base: position 4,613,289 of record OY998115.1, on the reverse strand, counting down.
TTATACTGTTTTCCTGTTTTGTATGGGAATCATTATAATTTTTGTTTTATATTCGATCATATATTTTATTGAAAATAAAATATATTATATTCCATTTTATATAGCTGCACTTTATGATAACTAGATAGTTTGTATCGTTACCCTAATGTGAATTCCGTGTGATGTACATCTTCGATAATTTCAAATGTTCTCATGATCCATTTAGATATTGTGGAGAGTACGTTACTCAGAGAGCCTCCTCTATAGAATAAATTAAATATTTTTTTTTGTCTCAAAATTTAAAAATTACATTCTTTCTTGGAATTTTATGATTCTTACAAACTATTTTTAACTGATATTTTTTATTATATCTTTGGAGTATTAATTTCATTATATGCCAATATTATATATTTTATCATATTCTGATTAAATATTAATATTATAAATAGTATAATATATGCTGGAACATATTCCAAATTTATAGTTGCTATAATTATATGGTCCAATAGAAGAGAATTATAATGAACAATTATATCTTTCTCATTATCGAATTATATAATATTCCGGCAAAAATATGCCTATGGATTCTTATATTGAATTTACAATATTATATAATCCATCAGTTACTCAAAATTATATTTTCAACAATATATATCTTTTCCATGCGGGTAGAACGATGTCCAAGACAAATTGTTATTAGATAATATTATGAATATTCAATATTCCCGCCATTGATTTTTTCATGTAATTAATTGCATTGATCGTCGTTATATACCCGGTAACATGCATTTTTCATAATTTCAAAAATTAATAGACATTCTAACGAACAAAAAACATATAAGATTATATAAGGAAAAAATAGGTCTGTGATCATGAATTTTCGCAGTAAAACTGAATTAATTATTCTCAAAAATTAATTTTGGCCTTATTCGTCCGGTAACATGGGGTAAACTCAATTTTAAAGAAATCATCTCATGCTATTCTCTCGAATAGAGAAAATAGATTGCCCGAAACCACTAGATTACCTTAACTCCTCTAGTTGATTATTAGTATTACTATATAGTGAATTTTCGAGAGTATGAAGTTTTCAGACAAATTGACTTTATTTTGTCAGTTTTATTTTTTGATATTTTCGGAGCCTAAACGAGATGGGGTTATTTTGCCTCAACTGTTCTTCGTAGCTCTTGAATTTTTCTACAAAAAATTAAAAAAAAATTAAAAGGGCGTATCTCCATTAGTTTCTGAGAGCCATCCTCAAAGAATTGACGATGGAATGAAATAATTTTGTCTGAAAATTTCATGAAAATTTCGTCAATTTTTTTAATCTAAGGAAAATTTGTCTGAGAAAATCGATCGGATAATTAAAAAAAAAGAGAATTGATCGGGAATTCTCCTAAAAAAATGAATAAATGAAAAGCAGTAACCGAAGAAAAGAAGATTGAGTTACGACTGCTCATTTATAATGTCACTTAACGCTTCCGCGATATTTTCAGAGTTATTTTAATAGCTCACCCTTCGTCTCGTTACTGTCACTGATAGTCGTGACATATAGTTCATTTTTGACTTCTACTTTCATGATTTTTTTCTCCTATTAAGAATTTAAAAAAATCATAAATTTCATAATGTGATTAATGAAATTCATCGATGAAATTTTTTTTATTTGTTTTTTTTTTCTGATTTTTTTTTTTTTTTTTGAAAATAAATTAATAATAAATAAATAAAAATTGTATATATATGTATGTATATATATGAATATATTTATAGATTATAGATGCATTGAATTTGTTGCATATTAAAATAATATTCATGTGTGTATGAAGTTTGTTGTTCAAGTCGATTTTCTCAATTTTAAAATTCATTACTTTTATCCTTTCTTTTTTTCCAGAATTTCCAACAAATCCGACAAAAACTGTAATTGACGACGATAGTTCCAAAGAATTCCGAGAAAACAATGATATCAAAACATTTTTCATTTTTATTATTATTTAATTTTTATCGAAAAAATAATGTGAAGTTTTGATTTTTTAATTTTTTTGAAAAAAATGGAAATGTCATTTGTGATTATCAAAATTCCTAGAGACTCTTTTGTTGTCAATGAGTCTTGTGGAACACTATGAGATAAATAATTAATGATTTAACAAGACAATGTTAACAACTATGTCATCTACATCCTCGGAATTGAATTCATCGTTTTATACAACAGCACTTGGTAGCAGCAGTACTCTTGATGGATTTTCTGGTAATTATAATTGAAAACATAAGATATTTTAAGGTACTTTCTCAGGTTATACTCGATAAAACAGAAAAATGAGGATTTTTAGGTTAGTTTCCAATTAATTGCTGAGAATTCGGGAAAATGTGCTTTAATTTACCCGAAAAATGATTAAACTATTCGAAAGTTATATCTTCAGCCTGTGAATCTTTTTTTTCGCACGCCGTGCGGAAAGTAGTCACTTTTCGCACGCTACGCATGTGGTCAGTGGCACTTTCCACACGTTGTGCGTAAAAAAAACAGAACCTTACGCGTGCGGTAAAGATTTTGAGACTCGTGTGATTATAAAACTCATTTTCGGCTCCTTTTGCAGCCTCAAACTCATCAGAATAGTATATTACTTAACAAGTGCGGTAAAGTACACAGAGAAAAATGCTTTCTTAATTTAAGTGAGAAAACTTACTTGATTTAAGTGAGTTTTACTTTTTTAAATTAAGTGAGAAAAGTCACTTGATTTAAGTGAGTTTTCTCACTCAAATCAAGTGATTTTTTCTCACTTAATTTAAGAAAGTAAAACTCACTTAAATCAAGTGAGTTTTCTCACTTAAATCAAGTGAATTTTCTCACTTAAATCAAGTGAGTTTTCTCACTTAAATCAAGTGAGTTTTCTCACTTAAATCAAGTGATTTTTTCTCACTTAATTTAAGAAAGTAAAACTCACTTAAATCAAGTGGGTTTTCTCACATAAATCAAGTGATTTTTTCTCACTTAATTTAAGAAAGTAAAACTCACTTAAATCAAGTGAGTTTTCTCACTTAAATTAAGAAAACATTTTTCTCTGTGTACTTTTCTGACGAGTTTGAGGTTGCAAAACGAGCCGAAGGCGAGTTTTGGAATCATACGAGTCTGAAAATCTTCACCGCACATGTACAATTTTTTTTACTCACAATGTGTGGAAAATGCCACTGACCGACCGTGTAGCGTGCGGAAAGTGGCTCCTTTCCGCACGGCGTGCGGAAAAAGTACTTTACCGCACTTGTTAGATAATGTACTATTTTTTCTCAGATTTGTTTTACATTAATGCCCTATCACATGCATAAGATAGAGAGAGAGAGGCGAATAGTTACGACTACCTTCTAATTAAAATTTCTCAAGAACTATACGGTGAATTGAATATTTTTCCCTTCTATTATTTAGTTAAAATGCTGTTCTCTTCGCCAATAATTTTTAAATCATGGGTCAACCCTGTGGTTTTTCAGTAATTTCGTTATTTCCGTCCGATTTGGGGCGTTTCATCTCCCCACCACCGCTATTTTCAGTAACTTTGATAATTCATATGTCATAAACTACACGCTCAAAAATTCTGAAAAAATTCAGAAAAATGTAAAAAAATATCATCTTCGATACGGCATCAAAAAAATAAAGGGTTGACTATACTCGAATTCACTGGGATACTACCTTAATGATTTTTTTACTACTAAATTTTTTCTATGAAGAAAAAAAACATATATTCTTCTTATAAAAATTATTTATCCATTTTATTAATTGAAATTTGTCACACCACTGAATGTGCTAAGTGTATGTAAATTTTCAAAATTGCCTTAAAATTCCAGGGGAAATTCACGTAGCCAGAAACTTTGAAATTCAAATGAATAGATTCAGTCAACAAATAAAGTTCCATCAATTTCGTATTTTTTTTTCTCCTACTGCTCCACTCAAATGAAAAAAAAAAAAATTATAAAGTTTCAGTGATCGAGCCAGTGAATGCAACAACCACTCCATATATGCTACCAGCTTATATCCGTGTGACATCTATGGTGGTAGTCATTGCTGTCATGATACTTGGTATAATCGGAAATTTAATGGTGAGTTAACACAGAAGCTCTATTGAAATTAACACTAGACTGGTCTCGCAGTTTTCTTTTTTTTATGTAATCAATCGGTTGAGCGGAAGATACTGAAAACAATTAAACTTCCTTCATTAAAGTATTAATAAAACTATGATATCGTCGCCTTTGAGACAAAGTGGGATAAGTACTCTCGCATGAAAATTTATACATCTTCAAGACATATATATATAGGGGAGACTGGGGCAAAATGGACCCTCATAGCAACATGATTAAGGATTTTTTTTCAGAATGAAGGACTCGATGAAAAAATCTGAAAAAATTTGAGAAAATCCTCCAACATATCTATATTGTTTGTAAATTTTTTCCGATTTTTTGGAGTAACCGCTGCTTTTTAAAAAAATCTCGAATCATCTCATCTTCTAGGTCCATTTTGCCCCACTCTCCCCTATATATTTTCGCTGCACTTATGTGTCGTATGATTTTTCTATATATAACATATATGTTTGCATATATATTTATTCAAACAGACTATGCTGATACATAATATTTATGCCTCTTTGGTTCTAAGGCGATGATATTTGTCAAATAACATATCCTGCAAAGTTGATGAACAAATCATATTGCAAAAAAAAAGCATTAAATGAAAATAGTCGGAATTGAACTAGACAGCCTAGCGAATCATAGTGGACATGACGGAAATCAATATATTCCAAATAATTCATCAAGAAAAACTTAAATTATAACCTAGCCGTTGAAGGACAGCTGCGACCAATCACAGCACAATTAAGAAGAAAAAGAAAAAAAACTTAATGAAATTAAATCTTCATGCTATTATCATTATTCCAGTAATTGAAAAATAAAATTACTAAATTTTTTTCTTTCCAAATACACGGAATGAAGGAGAGACATTATCATTATCTCTTGAATAACAAAAAAATAATTACAACAATCGAAAAATAAGATTTTTAAAAAGAACAAACGAAAAAGCATCTAATTAAGGAGGAACAGCAGGAAAATATAATCGCAATATTAGTGTTTTTTATTTTTTTTCTCGACACTTAAGTATATGAGCAACAAATTGTTAAAATTTCAGTCAGTTTCACCTTACCATTTTTTAATAACAATTTTCCGAAAAACAGTCATTTTGCACGTGATTTTATGGGGCAATACTTTTGGAAGTGAGGAAAAAATTGAAAGAACGCAATAAAAAATGTAAATCTTTTTCTATTTAACGTAATTCCACTATGGCAACCGGTGTTTTTTTTTTAACCCATCACCAATGCAATTTTACACAATTTACATTAATGTCTCAAAAAGCAACAATTTTCCAATCAAGACAGGCGCCATTTGCAAAAACGTGACAACAGCGTTGTGTGACGTCACTGCAAGCAGAAGCGCGCGAATTTTTCAAAACCGACACTTTCACGCTAACAGGTTATAAACACACATTTGATTGGCCGAGAGTATCAGCTCAATCGATGAAGATGCGGTTTTACCGACTGAACTGTTACCAACTCATAAACGTAGAAAGACGACGTTGCCAAGTGGAATACATTTTCAATAATTACTCAAATAATTCCTTTCAGTAAAAAAATTGATTAACTAATTATTACGGATGCTCTATAAGAGTTATAATTTCTATTTATTAACTATTTCTCAGCGTTTACGCGATATGAGCATTTTTTTAAATTATGATATTCCATTTATTTGGGATTGGCACTATCTGTCGAAAGCTTTGATGTTTCCCCCCGTGCGCCTCACCCCGTAGAGACCTGCTGTTCCTCTTTAAATAAATTCTAGTAACATGTTAAATCTGCGACGTTGCCGAAAACTCGGTAAACACGTCCTGGAAGTGTAGAGTGGATCTGGCAACGTCGCAGCTGAAATAAAACGCCGGGGAGTCCCCTATTACCCAATCAAAGGCGTTACTCCACTCGTGATGACCAGTCTAGGATCGAATCTGCAAAAATAAATACAAAAAATTAATGAAAAAAAAAAAATTGAATAAAAGGTACCTCTGGTTGTACTACGTGGCAAGGACATGAGAAACAGTACAAACATCTTCCTGGTGAATCTCAGTGCAGCTGACCTCTGTGTGCTTCTCATCTGTGCTCCAACTGTCCTCGTTGAAGTGAACTCTGGTCCACAGGTCTGGCCACTCGGCGAACACATGTGTAAGTCAAAACAATACTATTAATAAAAATAGATGCTAAAGAATTCAAAATCACGAACAATTTCCTTGAAATCCCCATTTTGCCCCATTTCTTTTTCTTCATCTTGCATGATCACGAGTTCAATGCACCATTCTGTATTTAACAATGACCCTAATTATCGTCTCGACGTAATCACAATGCAGGCATTTGAACAATTGACATTTATATGCCGATTGAGTCGCGTCATTCGTCCTATTCCTTTCTTCTTTTTTTTTTTTCTTCATTTTCTCTCTTGACAGACTCGTGAATTGACCTTCGACATCAATTCTGTGGTTTCGCTTGCTTTATGCGTCGTCATACAAATCGACTGGTTTAGTCAGATTTTATTTTATTTCTCACCGTTTAATTCTTCGAAATGTCTAGGTTAATCCCATTCTGTTTCATAGAACAATTGTGTGTTTGTCTCTTGGAAATTTAATACGTGAGAATTGTGGAAAAACGGCAAAAAGTGAATAAACCCATGAAAATACCAGTTTTTTTTTCATTCTTTCTTTCTTTCCTTTTGTTTTTAGAATAAACAGGAATTTCTCTTTATTTTTGTGCGTCCTGGCTTGTTGCCCTATAAGATGACGCGTTTGTGACGCGCCAGTATGTTAGCGGAGAATGAAACACACACACACACGTAGAAATTATATCTACTCTTTTTTTTCTACCTTGAATAATCAAGTCACTTTCAGGCTAAAATTTGGTGACATGTATCACACAAAAAACGTGTTTATTTCTTCTTCCTGCCTGGAATTATGTATCATGTGGCTGTTTGTTGATTTGATAAGACCCCATGTTAACTCAATTTACGGAAACTTTTCTGAATTAAATTGCTGGCATTAAAACTCCTTCAGATACAGGGCAAAATATACAGGAAGAACTGAGAATGTAACATACTCAAGTGTCAGTTTAATCAACATGAATAATAATATGTTTGATTGTGATGTGTAACGTAACATCAAACGAAGCATAAAATCTACATAGCTTATTTCAAGTTGTTCCATCACAACATTTGGATTTGTGCCATTTGAAAGGGTGGTCATGGTTCTAGTGCTATACCAGCCGTAGGAAGTTAAAAAAATATAGACATTTATTGAATTACTGTGACTGACTTGGAATGATAGCTGTTAAAAGAGATTTAAATGCCTGATGAGCAGGTCTTTTTTTTTCTTTCAGAACGATTAAAGTAGTTTTAACGTTCTTCGCACTAGTCGTTGAGTGTCGAAAAAGAAACAAACAAAAATAAGACGATCAATTTGATGTTTATGATTAAAAAGCCTATTTTTTGGTATTCAAAGCGAATTCAAAGAAGAATTTGGGAGAAAAAAAGCAGTTTTATTCTAATAAATTTGGGATTTTTCCGAATTTTTCTGAAATTTTCATGAAACTTTTATAAAACTTTTTATGATATAAAAATCTGATACTTTCCAATAAAATTTAGTCCGGAAGACTTTTGTCTTTTGTTGATATTTCTATTTTTTATCAAAAAATCCAATGAACAAATGGCCGAAACACATCTTTGTCTTTGGTTCTTTTACTGTTTTTAAGGAGTTTGGTCACTAAATGCGTTCGAATGAAAAAATTCGGAAAATTTTTAATGTTATTGTTAAATATCCCATACGACTCGTGTTAAATTTTCAATTCGTTCTTGAACCTAGTTTGGACGTAATAAATTAATGAAAATCCCTGGTTATACACAGCCTCTTATGGGCATACGGAGCCATACCGATAATTCGGAGACAAAAAATTGAAAATCTCGTGAATGACAATTGAGATTTAATTGGAAAACTGATCAGTACCTTCCTTGAACAATTAGAAAAAATAATTGACCATTTTTTCGGGGCCTTACAGACCTTTTACAATTGCAATTTATGGTTTTATACAATTCCTCGATCAAAATTCACGTGTCGAGTAAGTAACATGGCATCGCCGCGTGACGTAGCGTTATGTCTGTGAGAGCTCTGTATGTATGTGTGGATACAGTTTGAAATATATTTCAACTGCAGCGTTGTCAAAGTTCCCGAGCCCATCTCGCAATCAATTTTCTTTCATTTTCTATGACATTGACAACATTTGAGGTGATTATTTATTTTCAAAAATTATAAGAGGGAATAAAAAAATTATTATGATGATTTTCAGCGAGTAATTAACTGATTAGAGGTCAGAAAAATGGTGTCTATTTTCGTGATCAGGAATTGGTATTAGCTTGGGATCCCTATGCTAAAGCATAGGCATTCTCCCCTGCCTGCGTGCCCCGCACAAGTGGTGACCAGCCTCCTTAATCTTTCACATAAGACACTGTGTTACACCTATTTCTTCTTTATTTGTCACTGACCAAACAGAACGGTCAATTGATCAGAAATTCTACAAGATAGTTCAGACTCATATAAGCTTCCAGTTAAAATTTATTTCAGATTTTAATCCTTAAATTCGTCTAGTGATATAACTGCCTTAAGATAGATAAACTAGGGGAAAGTGAGGTAAAATGGACATGTTTGTTAGAATGATTTAAGATTTTCTAGTGAATAGGCGGCTCAATGAAAAAATTTGAAAAAATTATACAAAAATGAAGACACATTGGAGCATCTTCTCAAATTTTTTCAGATTTTTCCTTCGTGTCCTTAACATCGAAAAAAAATCTTGAATTCTGTTGTTACAGAGGTCCATTTTACCCCATTCTCCCCTATCATTGCTTATGATTCTTTCAACAACTAGATTCAACTTCACATTTTTTCATCTCTTATATTCAATACCAATGCTTGAATTAGGGTCATAACAATGGATGTATTTTACATTGACTAATGCTGTCAAATTAAATACGTGTTTTATGAACCACTGAATCATTGCCCTGCGGTGAATTTTACGTACCACATGAACATTCAATGGATCAGAAGATCGGCGACATGTGATTGGACATGGTCCAACATTTAAATCAAAGCTAAAGGCACTCAAACAAATGTTCAGACATACCTGAATGATATATGTATCAACATACATCGAATATTTTGGTTGTAAACAATTCGTCACACGTTTATACCATGTCTGGTGTGGTGAATTGATCTTTCTTTTTCACGTGAAGAATCATCAATCACTTCTATCAAGTTAATTTTAGCATTGAATCAGTGTTGTGAAGAGGGAAAAGGAGAGATTATCCTTTGCATCACTTTTGATTATGATTTTTGCTCCTTTAATATTCGTTTAGAGGCTGTTGTAACTATGTAAATCAGGTGAATTTACTTATCTAAGCTTGTGCTTGAAATATAGGGATGGAAACTAACGGAACTTGAGATTCACGAGGGCAAGTGAATACAGCGTTCGGATGTCTGGATTTTATGAGCCATAGACAGTTTACCGGAGCTCTAATAGTCTACATAAAGTGCCTCTGTATTATTAGATTTTTTTCCTTTATTGCTCTTGGACAATTCTGAACTTCATTGAATTCTCGGTCTTAAGGAGGGCAAAATCCATTTTCATCCTACTTGAGAATCAATCTTTTTGTTGAAATAATCGATTATTAAGGGTCGATTCATATTTTTCGAAGTTCATCAAGAATCGATTCTTCGTATTCGACTTTTTGATTCGATCATGAACTAGTTGATTAGAAGCACCTAAATTAAGTGCTTTTAAGAAAATTTTAGATGGATCGATCATTTCTGAATATCGATTAGTCGATGCGCGATATATCGGTTTCAATCTCCTTCATCTGGAACTGATGAAACTGAACTGTCGGATGATATGCGATATCTGGAATATAATTTAAGATATCACATCGATTAATCGAAATTTTGAAATTTATCGATAGGTAATTCATGTGTTCTTATATCTTTCCCTGTTGAACTGAAACAAAGGAAACGGAATCGAATCGTTGATCGATCCAAAATTCGATTAATCGATATTTGACTTCGATTAATCGATATTTGACTTCGATTAATCGATCTTTGACTTCGATTAATCGAAATTACGAAATTGATCGATTGGAACCTGATCCCCTCGAACTAAAATGAGTGAAACGAAACTATCGATATCTCGAATCTGATTCGATACATCGCATCGATTAATCGATTCTGGAAAATAATCGAGCTGCAGTTTTAAAGAGAATAATTCGTTAATTTTAATCACCTTCATCTAAAACTGATGAAACTAAATTATCGAATGATATGCGATATCTCGAATGTAATTCGAGATATCACATCGATTAATCGAAATTTTGAAATTTATTGATGGGGAGTTGATGTTTTCGTTGTTTCTTTCTCCGTTGAACTGAAACAAGATAAAAGGAATCGAATCATCAATCGATCCACAATTCGATTAATCGATCTTTGACATCGATTAATCGAAATTGATCGATCGGAACCTGATCCCCTCGAACTAAAATAAGGAAAATGGAACTATCGATATCTCGAATTCGATGCGATACATCGCATCGATTAATCGATTCTGGAAAATGATCGAGCTGCATTCTTCAAGAGTAAAACATTTGTTAATTTTAATTTGTAACTGAGAAAGAACTGCCAGTTATCTTAAATATCTGCCATTTCATTTTTACGATTATTTTCATTGATCCTGACGTTAAAACCAAAAATGCATTCTCATTCACTGAATATTTATTAATTAACATTTCAAACCCATCAACATATGCATTCCTTTTTTTTTTCATCAAGAAACGTTATCGCTACGAAATTCAAGAATAATTCTGTTAATGTATAATTTTTTTCTCGTTTTTTTTTTTCAATTACCATTTTTTTTAATTCTTGGTGAATGCCGAAAACTGGTCAGCACATATTTCCCATCAGACGAAAACTCGTCTGTGACTCTCGCATATTTTACGAGAACCACCACTAATATCGCGTCTGGCCAGACGTAGTTACTACCGTGAATTTGTGTATTAGTGAAAAAGAGAGAAAATGAACGAGAGTGGAAGATAAAGATACCCATAGCTATATATAACAAACATCTTTAATTAAACCGTGTGACTTCAAGTTGTTGGATACTTGGTAAATTCAAGAAATATTGCTGAAAAAAAAATTTGTCATGCCCATCAAAATTATTTCCACACACATAAATTTAGCATTTCATTTTTATATTCCTTCAATAAAAACTGAGAGAAATTTGGATAAAATACAATTTTACTGAAATGAAAACATCAAAAGATTCAGTAACCTCGAAAATCAATACATAATATATTCGTGATTTACAGCATCAAATTGATATAAAGAAAAAAAAAAAAAAGGAGTCAATTTATCCGAGAAGCTCGTATTCGAGATAAAAGTATATAACCCGTGTCTCCATCTTCCATTTCCGCAAATCAAAGATGAACCGTAAATGTCATTATTATTGAGGACGTAGAGAGTGAATTTCTGATAAGTTTATACTTGATATCACTCAGCCAGATGTTTTATTACATTCCATAAATTTATTTTATATTGGATTGAATGAAATCCTTTTCTTGTGTCCTAGTTTCTCAAACCTTTTCTAGGCTATCTTGAAACGCATATTTTAGTTATTGATATCAGTGAGAAGATCATACGGAGAAACACATGTAGCCTAATATCGAAAGGTGCTACACAGAGAAAAATGTTTTCTTAATTTAAGAATGTGCAGTCACTTAATTTAAGAATGTGCAGGTCACTTAAATTAAGAAAGAAAAGTCACTTGATTTAAGTGAGTTTTACTTTCTTAAATTAAGAATGAAAAGTTCACTTGATTTAAGTGGGAAAAGTCACTTAGTTTAAGTGACTTTTACTTTCTTAAATTAAGAAAGAAATAGTCACTTAATTTAAGTGAAAAAATTCACTTGATTTAAGTGTGAAAAGTCACTTAATTTAAGTGACTTTTACTTTTTTAAATTAAGAAAGAAGTAATTACTTAATTTGAGTGAGAAAAGTCACTTAATTTAAGTGACTTTTACTTTCTAAAATTAAGAAAGAAGCAGTTCCTTAATTTAAGTGAGAAAAGTCATTTAATTTAAGTGACTTTTACTTTCTTAAATTAAGAAAGAAGTAGTTACTTAATTTAAGTGAGAAAAGTCACTTAATTTAAGTGACTTTTACTTTCTTAAATTAAGAAAGAAGTAGTTACTTAATTTAAGTGAAAAAAGTCACTTCATTTAAGTGAGAAAAGTCACTTAATTCAAGTGACTTTTACTTTCTTAAATTAAGAAAGAAGTAGTTACTTAATTTAAGTGAGAAAAGTCACTTAATTTAAGAATGGCAAGTCACTTTAATTAAGTGACTGCACATTCTTAAATTAAGAAAACATTTTTCTCTGTGTACAATAATTTATCACATCCTGAAAATCATTGGAAAAATATTATAAAACAAAATATCAGTACAGTAGAGTTCCCCTTATGTCAACTCCCCTTGTCTCGACTGACCCCGTGAGTCAACTTTTTTGTTTCCCTCGAGTCGATTTCTCCTCATTTTCTTCATCCCCACTCCCAGCTCGGAGAACTAGTGCGCAACTTATTGCGCATCGATACATCAGTGTTCATAACCCCATTTTGTAAACTGCGCATGCGTCAAGACTCCCAGGTGGGAGATTGAGGAGAAGTTGATACAAGAGAAGTGGCCTGGTGCCGAAGAGTTGATACAAGGGGAGCTCTACTATATCCTATCCCTTTATAAAAAGGGCAGGGCATTAAAATCGAACATGGCGAATTTCATCTCGAATTGAAGGATAAACGAACTCGAAATGAAAAAAGGGAATTCTGGTGGACATTATGGAAACTAATTTTATTGAATTAGTTTTCCATGAAAAAAAGTAAATAACCTCGAAATTTTATGTTATTATCAATTCAATAATTGAAGGATAAAATTATTTTAAATAATTAAAGTTAATTGCAAAAAAATAATTACATATTAAAAAGGAGAGGAGGAGTTACAATATCGATATATATGACTTTCGAATAGTTCAATCACTTTTTCGGGTAAATTAGCGCACTTTTTCCCGAATTATCAGCAATTAATCGGGAATTAACCCACAAATAGTCATTTTTTTCTGTTTTATCAACCGTATTCTGAGATACTACTTCAAGTGATAATAATTCATCATTCAATGATCATGATCACGATTTTTGTACTACAATAATTTATTGAAATTTATTTTGTTAACTTATATTTTGTTCATGATATCGAAGATGTGATCAATTGTAATGACGCCAATATCAAAATTTATTCCCTATTCTCATTTCCCTCCAAAATCATGCGATTTTGTTGAATTATTTTGGGAAAACGAAAAACTCGTCATCTTGAGAATGAACGAGACGAACAAATTTTGCTGACAGCTTGTGCAAAGATGTTTCCAGCTGTTGCTGAAAACTTTTTTCATTGACCATGTGTAATACCTCGTTAAATACGTGGTATTTTCATCATGTGTCCACATCAAAATAATCTCACAATTCCGTGAAAATTGGATTTACTTGTATGATTGCTAAGATTTGAATATGTAATGGTACTGAAAATTATATCTACTAGAAAGTAAATAGTGAAATGTTTTTTGAACTAAATGCGTTCGTATGAGGCATAAGGAAATTCTTGGGAGAGCGAGAGAGAGCGTGGAATCACTTATGTAATTTGAGAATTGAAAACTATGTCTCAAATGTGTACAACTAGAAGGGATGACAGAAGTAAGCTAGCTGTATGGTTTGTCTCACTCGTGAATTCAATTTTTTTTTTTTTTGGAGCCTTGCCAGTTTCCATTATCGTATGCCACGTTCACATCCATTCCAAGACTGCACTCATCGTTTTTTTATTTAAAAAATATCACCTCAAATGCACTCTACTTATCACTTGAAATCCATTTAATTTGATATATTATAATTATATGAAAACAATTATTTAAATTTAAATATATATTCGAAATGTGTGTCAGTAAGGAAACTAGAACTGCTTCAATTTAAGTGCTTGGAAAAGAAGCTATTGTAGTGTACTCTAAGTAGTGGGTAAATTTGATGCAATCCACTAAGGATATAATCAAAGCCTTATTGACTTGAGTACGTTTACATTGCTGCTGTATTTTCTATTAAAACAATTGTGAAGATTTTCTCATTGTTTTCATTCAAGCTTTCAATAGGAATTTCATTCTGTCAGTTCAGTATGGATAGTCTAAATTTATTGGGATACTTTTGAAAATGAGAGCACAATTTAGAGTACTTGAGACTTCAAATAAAGTTACAAAACATTAGAGTCAGTCTTTCGGTTAAGTATGTCTTGACATATATTAAGATTCTACCTCTCCAACTGTCCGTTGGAGAGGACAGTATGATGGGATTCCTCTACATTTGACTCGTCCATCCAGAATGATTCACTATATTTGTCTCGTCCGTACAAGATTATTCTCTACATTTGACTAAAACGTTTGAAGGCATTCTCTATATTTGACTCGTCCGTCCAGGGCATTCTCTATATTTGACTTGTTCGTCCAGGAGGATTCTCTATATTCGACTCATCCATCCAGCACCATTCTCTATATTTGTCGTGTTCATCCAGGACTATTCTCTATATTTGACACGTCCGCCCAGGGGCATTCTGTATATTTGACTCCCCCACCCCGCACCCTTGTCTATATTTGACTCGTCCGTCGAAGATTATTCTCTATATTTGACTCGTCCGCCCAGGGCATTCTCTATATTTGACTCGTTCGTCCAGGAGGATTCTCTATCTTTGACTCATCCATCCAGCACCAGTCTCTATATTTGTCGTGTTCATCCAGGACTATTCTCTATATTTGACACGTCCGCCCAGGAGCATTCTCTATATCTGACTCGTCCATCCCGGATGATTCTCTATATTTGACTTTCTCATCCAAGACCATTCTCTATATTCGACTCACCTGCTCAGCAGCATCCTCTATCTTTGACTCGTCCGTCCAGGGGCATTCTCTATATTTGACTCGTCCATCCCAGACGATTCTCTATATTTGACTTTCTCATCCAAGACCACTCTCTATATTCTCTATATTCGACTCACCTACTCAGCAGCATCCTCTAACTTTGACTCGTCCGTCCAGGGGCATTCTCTATATTTGACTCGTGCGTCCAGCGGCATCCATTAAAATTACTCTTTCGTTGGAGATCTCAGGATTCTTCGATTAAAGTTTCTCGCTGGCATCCATAAATCATTCACCGCCCTCATGTCACGTATTGTAAATCTAAAACCCCGTTTTTTTTTCCTTGTAGTTTCCAAACCATAAGGCACAAAAGGATCATCATACTTGATTTTTTTTTCTTCTCACAAACAGAGAATAATTTGCAAAAAGAATTATTATCCAGTTCAATGAAGTTAAGACATACTGTCGATTTGGGAAAAGAAAATTAATACTTTTGAACAACGATCTATTACTAAAATAGTGAAATATCATTCTGCTCGCCCTTCATTTCCTGTTCAATTCTCCATCCAGTTCTCGAATAAATCTCAAATTGTTTTATTGGTCAGTGAATCATACAAATGAAACTTGAAGTATTACCAAGAATATGAAAAGTTTGCGTGAGACTAAGGTTTTTACGGTTAAACGATTACCCCACGCGTTTATTTCATACCTTTAATCAATCATGAAATTAGTGATTTATTGAAAACGTGAATGTAGAAATGATAAAAAATAACAAGAATTTAATATAAAAAATAGTAGGGAAAAAGGAGAAGAGGAAGGAAAAATGATGGAAAATTATTTTCTAGAAGTTCACACATCATTGAGTGTATTATATGGTTGAGAATAATGGAGTATAGATTCTTTCATACGAGTGTTTGTACAATAAAAAAGGAAAAAAAAGAAGAATCGTAAAAATTCTCATGGGAGATCGAGTAAAAAGTGAATTTAGTTATGGAAGTTTGACGCGTTCTTTTGCTCACGAAAAAAAATGAATAAAAAATTTTCGTCACTGCTTGGAAAAATCGATTGTTAGAAAAAAAAATAGGAGAAAATATTGATATTAAGGTAGTACGGTAGAATTGGGCTTCACGTGTAAAGCTGGCTTTGCTCTACCTGTCTGTGAAATCCTAGATTTACTGCCCGCGTAATTTCGGCATAATTAATTTATAAAATCAATTCATATTGCATTGCTCTCATGGCGCATGAGGCTCAGATGTCACTCCGGCTATCAAAATTTCAATTTGTACGCAAAATTAATCGCTTATAGAGAATAGAGAGAATGTTCTTGGACGGACGAGTCAAATATAGAGAATGTGGCTGAGTAGATGAGTCAAATATAGAGAGTGCTCCTGGACGGACGAGTCAAATATAGAGAATGCGGCTGAGTAGGTGAGTCAAATATAGAGAATGGTCTTGGATGAGAAAGTCAAATATAGAGAATGCTCCTGGACGGACGAGTCAAATATAGACAATGGTGCGGGGTGGAGTGAGTCAAATATACAGAATGCCCCTGGACGGACGTGTCAAATGTAGAGAATAGTCCTGGATGGACGAGTCAAAAAAGGGCCACAAAAAAACTCACCACTATAAACCTTGGTATCACATGCGCACATTTCTTTTGAATTCGGTCCAGTGCAATATTTAACATAATCAGAGAACATTATATGTATATTATCCGACATAAGCAAAGTTGAAATGTTTTTTTTAATTGAAATTCAATAAAGTTTGAATTAATACTTAAAAAAGAAATTAAAGCGAGAAATCAACTCGTGAATACAATGTGATAACCCATACGTCAATGAGGTTAGGTTACTCCCTAGCATAGGAAATTAGTCAAGTTGAGTCTGCGCTATTTTTTCCGGATTTAATTATTAATTTTTCATTAACAAACCCCAAAAAGCTTATATAATATTCCCTTATTCAATAAATCAAAATTTATCATAGGTTTTACGTAATATATTGTGCCTGAATAAACGTAAAATTATGGTTGACAATCGACTTTGGCCCAATTCGACCGAAATACCTTAAACTGACGGTTCGACTGCAATGCAGAGTCCCCTTCAGAATACATTCATTAAATTTTCATTAATGGAATTCACATTGCTCCATAATGATACTATCGTTGTCAAATATTGAATGACAAAATATTCAATGAGGTGACATAACTTATGAGTTATAGATATTGTAGCGTATACCCCTTCTTAAAAATGAAACATCAAGATTCGCATGAGAAATCGATATATGACACATAGAAAAATCCTGATGGACCCCGTCATGGCTACCGGCATGGCCCCCACCATCACAAATTTGCCATTTCCATGGCGTTTTCGTTCATGGTGTTTTTTGCCCTAAGGTTTTTTCCGATGGAATTTTCTTCCAAGGCAATTTTTTCCATGGGTTTTTTTTTGCCCTAAAGTTTTTTCGGTAATTTGGCAGTATAGCTCTGCCAACTGAAAATTAGTGTTTTTAATGTTTTATCTCAAATTTTTTTCTTCCGCCGTGCTCGGTACGCCTATTCTAGGCTCGCATTGAGTTCGGTTCATGGAAAATTTCATTTTATAAAAATTTTTACATAATATGAATCGCAATAGCTCAGCAGTAGAGCATCTGACATGTAATCAGAGGGTCGTGGGTTCAAATCCTGCTTGCGCATTACATATTTTTTCCGTAATTTGATTCTCTCAAAAATTTATTAGTAAAAATTAATTTATTAATAAATTTATTTGTTTAATGGCCTTAAAATCTTGCCACTGGCCTCTGCTACATCAAGACACATCAATTTAAAATAAAAAACTTCGTAAAATTATTGGAAAATTTTGGAATATTTGGCAGAGTGAAACTGACAAATTACCGTTTTTTCCGATGGAATTTTTTCCCATGGCGGTTTTTACCATTGCTTTTTTTTCTCTCATGGCGATTTTTTCCATGGTTTTTTTTTCAGCCATAGCATTCATTTTATGTTGTTTTTCCTAGAAAAAAACACGATAGGAACTACACATGTTAGTTCTTTGCTCCCTAATTGCCAAAAATGAAGAATCCGGTAGGCTGGCACTGTGGATATAGTCAATGATGCACACGTGGTAGACTTGGCTTTAATTCTCGCCGATAACTTTGGTGAGATCTAACCAGTGAAAGTTTTGATCAGTCGCAAAATACGCTTAACTAGAATGTCAAAAACACAACATTACATAGACAGTAATGAGCAATAAAGTCTCAACCAAAATTTTTTAACAAAATTTCTTGACAGTGTACTTTCAGCAAAGCATTCCTAATCCTAAACATGTCATCTAAAAAATTTCGCAAAAAATGTCGTTCAAGACGTTATTGCTTATTGCCTTCCATAAAAAAAAAAAAAGGAAAGACTCAAATATTCATGAATTATAATTGTTTAAATATCTAAACAACTAAAAATAGAATTCATTTTTCATTTCATTTCTTCAGTCAAAAAACCGTCAGGAAAATTTTTCGTCAGTCAAAAGAAGCGTCAGGAACATTTACCGTCAGTCAAATAAAGCGTCAGAAAATTTTTTCATCAGTCAGAAAAAGCGTCAGGAAAAATTTACGTCAGTCAAAAAAAGCGTCAGGAAAATATTCCATCAGCAAAATAAAGCGTCAGCAAAATTTTTCGTCAGTCAGAAAAAGCGTCAGGAAAATTTTCCGACATTAAAAAAATTATTTTATAATATAGAGAAATTGAAAATAATTGTCTTAGAATGGAGAAAATATATATTTATAATTTTGAAAATAATCAATGAAAAATTGCAATTGGAAAATACCTCATTACCAATCTATTTAGAGAAACTACAAGCTAAAAAGATAATAGTACATTAATTTTCTCGTTAGTGTCAGCACATAAAGTGTCAACAAGTCCACAATTATTAACTTACTGTATGCCAGTGTTATTTATTACTCTACCGCTGTGTTGAAGTGTTCAATTCTATGGTTAATACCAGTAATGAGTAAACACTGCAGTATTGAATAGTTTTGCATTACCTGAAAATGTTATACCCTAGCAATTCCATCCAATTTTAGATGCTATCACTTGACGTAAATAAATGGAAAACAATTTTAGTTGTTTAAATTGATGAGTCTATTGTATTCTTCCATTATCTACCGATCACTTGTCACACCCATAAAGTCCATTGTCCCCATGAAGGCAACTGTGCGCATCAAATTATGATACTGTGCAGCTAAATTTAATCTCTCAGCTATTTTCTTACCTAACTTCATTCAACTATTATGGAGATAAACGTTTAAAAAAAAAAACTGTTTCAGTGCAAATTGATGCTTGAAAATGTTGATAAGTAGTCCAGAACCTCGGAATTCGTTAAAGTTTAACAAGCAGTTTGGAAATTGAAAAAAAAATTAACTGAGGGAGCACCGTTACACTAACCCAAATAGATAATGAAAAGTCAAAGTGACTATTATCATGTTCATGTGCCCACCTATGCTAATACCACCTTGCTCAAGCATTGATAGCAATAAATATGAGGAGAAGGTGTTGCTATTTGCACCATTCACGGTGCAAATCACAAAAATAAAATCTACCGAAAATGAATTAAAAATTTAATTTGAGGTTGTTCGACAGGTATTTTTTTTTTTAATCGTTCTTATTCTTGCGAGCCATGTACATAACATTTATGATTTGAGTTGCAACAATAAACACTTGTATACACAGAGAAAAATGTTTTCTTAATTTAAGAATGTGCAGTCACTTAATTTAAGAATGTGCAGGTCACTTAAATTAAGAAAGAAAAGTCACTTGATTTATGTGAGAAAAGTCACTTAATTTAAGTGAGAAAAGTCACTTGATTTAAGTGAGAAAATTCACTTAATTTAAGTGACTTTTACTTTCTTAAATTAAGAAAAAAAAAGTCACTTAATTTAAGTGAGAAAAGTCACTTAATTTAAGTGAGAAAAGTCACTTGATTTAAGTGAGAAAATTCACTTAATTTAAGTGAGTTTTACTTTCTTAAATTAAGAAAGAAAAAGTCACTTAATTTAAGTGAGAAAAGTCACTTAATTTAAGTGAGAAAAGTCACTTGATTTAAGTGAGAAAATTCACTTAATTTAAGTGACTTTTACTTTCTTAAATTAAGAAAGAAAAAGTCACTTAATTTAAGCGAGAAAAGTCACTTAATTTAAGTGAGAAAAGTCACTTGATTTAAGTGAGAAAATTCGCTCAATTTAAGTGACTTTTACTTTCTTGAATTAAGAAAGAAAAAGTCACTTGATTTAGGTGAGAAAAGTCACTTAATTTAAGAATGGCAGGTCACTTAAATTAAGTGACTGCACATTCTTAAATTAAGAAAACATTTTTCTCTGTGTTATTGATTCTGTGGAGTTATTGTTTTGTGAAAAAGAAGTCAGTGCTTGAAATGCTTCGCTAAGGCAGTTCCAAAGTTTGGAGTTTGGTATTTATGCCCTTTTTCTATTCTGTTTTTTTATCTGTTTATTTAATTTTTTTTTCTTGGGATATTGTATCCAAAATGGAAGGCTTCCTGGAAAACATTTCTGTATTTTGTTCGACAGGTATTGTAAGCGGAGGCTGTGCAGAATGAGAGGGGCAGTAATTTCGTCAGTGTTCCAATCCCTGAACATGAAAAAATGAGTTTTCAAATTCCTCACTAAAATTATTTTCAGGGAATTATGGAACGCTGCGGGTTTTCAAATATTATGTTATTATCATTACATTTCATAGATATTTTTTTTTATTCTTTATTTAATTAGCTTGAGAATTATTTTGAAAAAAAGTGTCGCATTCTAGGAAATTTTGGCGACACAAGTTGGCAGCACTTACGTGTGAGTGACAATTTCTCAATAATTTTTATCAATTTTAATGCTAATCATTGATCCAATCGTCGTCTAAAAATGAAGCGTTAGTGCGGGGGGTAATTTGTCACTTATATCCGGAGTTTCATCCAATTTGAAGAATTTTTCAAAATGTTTCTTAAGCTTTTGTGAATTTTCCATGTGAACACATGCCATTAAACAAACAAATTTAATAACAAATTAATTTTTATCAATAAATTTTTTAGAGAATCAAATTCCGGAAAAAATATGTAATGCGCAAGCAGGATTTGAACCCACGACCCTCTGATTGCATGTCAGGTGCTCTACCGCTGAGCTATTGCGAGTTACTATATTTACCATCGAATTTGCGCTTATATCAAATGGAAATTTCATAGACAATTTGATGAGAATTTTCATAAACGTGATATTGAATTTTTTTTTAATGGGAAGATTGTTATGAAATCTGTGAGTTTCAGAGGGAATTCAAAGAAATCCATGAGTCTTAAGTAGAATTGAGATGAAAATTTCAGAATTTACTTGAATTTCCATTCGAACATGAATATTCAGAATCAAAATGACTTGAATTTTAATTTTTTTTTTGGAATTTTCCTATTTTTACTAGATTCTCAAGAAACAATTGAACTGAAATTCACAAAAATCACTGATATTTAGGCGTGAAATCATTTGGAAATCGATGATTTATCAATTTTTCAATAACGTGATTATCTGAAATTTCAGTAAAAATGTGACTTGTTAAAAATTTCCGTGATTCAGACGAAAATTTTTAACAGTGTAGAACATCCTTAAAATTGCTATATGCTACACTGTTAAAAATTTCTGTCTGAATTTTCCAAAAATTACTGAAATTTTAAACAAGTTATATCTCTACTGAAATTCCAGATAATTACGTCATTGAAAAATGGAGAAATCATCGGTTTTCAAATAATTTCACACCTGAATATCAATAAAATTTGTAAATATCAGTTCAATTGTTTCTTGGAAATTTAGAAAAAATCGGAAAAATTCAAGAAAAAATTGAAAATTCAAGTCATTTTAATTCTGAATATTCATGTTCAGTTGAAAATTCAAGTGAGTTGTAGAATTTTTGTCTCAATTCTACTTAAAACTCATAGATTTCATAAGCATTATCCCATTAAAAAGCATTCAGTATCAAGTTTATTGAAATTTTCAGCGAATTTCCTATGAAATTTCAATTTTTTTCTAACAGTGTAGGCAGTGGATCGAGGATACGGCTGTTTGAGTGAGCTTTCAAAGTGATTCGAATAGAAATTTGGTATAGAACTGGATAATTAATCGATAGAGCGCCCAATTTTTTCTTGAATGATTCTGAAAAGGTCTGTGTTGCAAATAACCTCAACGATAAGGAAAAACGAAAATTTCACTTGAATAATCAACGCTATGTCCATAATGACATATAGATATTTCAAATGCTCCAGGCAAATTGTACTTTGGGCCTCATGAATTCTACTGGCGTGTATGAAAAATAAATTCTAAAAATGCAAATTAAGTATCAACATACGTGACAGCAATTCTCCAGTAAAATAATAAAGAATTAGAATTTACATTTGAATTGTACATATACATAAGGCATTTGGTGTTTGCATGAAGAGTAGAGAGAAAATAAATTAATCTTGAAAAATAAAATGTACAACAGCTCTTTGTACGTGAATTTATCATTTTCACTGAGAATTTGCAAGGGTTAATATGGATTTGTACTGAAAGCTCGTGTTTAGCATGATTTTTTCGGATTTTAGGAGATTTTCCATCAATTGATTCGAAAAAATTTTCATTTCTCCTCATTTCTTTAAAGTAGAACTGGGGAAATGGAATCCTAATATTGAAAAATTTGAAATTCGATTAATCGTATTTTCACATCGAAAAATCGAAATTCACAGCGATTAGTCGAATTTGGATATCGAGCAATTGAAATTTCATATCGAATAATCGATATCAACATTCGATCAATCAAATATTCACTTCAATTAATCGAATTTGGACATTGATTAATCGAATTTTAACATCGATTAATCGAACTTTAACATCGATTAATAGAATTTTAATATTGATTAATCGAATTTGGTCATCCATTAATCGAATTTTGACATCCATTAATTGAATTTTAACATCGATTAATCGAATTTTGAAATCGATTAATCGAATTTGAACATCGATTAATCGAATTTCAACCTCGATTAATCGAATTTTGACATCCATTAATTGAATTTTAACATCGATTAATCGAATTATAACATCGATTAATCGAATTTTGATAGTTTTTTGATCAAAGTTCGATATCAGTTAATCGAACTTCGACATCGACTAATCGAAATTGATTTTTCCTTGAACTAAAATTGGTGAAACGGAACTATCGAATGACACGCGATATCTCGAATTTCATTCGATATATCGCATCGATTAATCGATGGCAGAAAACGATCGATCAGAAACCGCTATTTTTGGAATGTAGAGATGACAAGCCCTATTTATATTAAATTCCACCGAAGAAATGATAGACTTTATTCTTGCTCCAATCAATTCATAGAATAGTAAGAGAAAGAAGGAATTTCCCAGCGATGAAGAATTACGAATTTAATCCAAGTGCACGAGAGAAAACAAGGAAAAAACTCCCGGAATTTCAATGAAAAATTCAAACCCTCCCGCTCTCATAAATTGAAGCACGAATATTTTTTAATATCACAATGCCAAAACATTTTACAGATTATTACATTAATTCGAGATTAAATCCAGCTTTAAAGGCATATCCATTGTCATGATATTTCGCTTGGAAAAAAAGAGCTTAAAGTTATGACTAGAGATGTGAAAAGGTAACGATACCAGTAATTTTACGGTAATTTTACGGTTTCAATACCGTAATTTATGGAACGTCAGTAAATAACGAAAATGGTAAAAATACCGATTTTCAAAATAAATTACCGTAATTATCATTTTTAGAGACATAACGGTAAATTTACATCTATATAGATGAATTACGGAATTAATTTTTTAAATCAATTCGCAGCCTTTTTGATCATCATTTGTGTTACTTTTTTTATAGTCAGTGACAGCCAATGAAAAATTATAAAATTGTTGTTATTATCATTAATGTTTCTAACATATTATTCTAAATATTGATGTATGAAAATATGATTATCCTGAGGAGGCAAAAATGAATAAATCGGGTAACTGTTCTCATTGAATGATTAACAAAATTAAATAATTGTCCTTTTAAAAAATTTAATTAAAAAAAAAACAATTTCAATACTAACTCTCATATAATTGACTACTTGAAAAGTAATTCTTTGAGTATGGAAATTTTTTTTTGAATCATCTATATAGATGGAAATTACAGTAAATTACGGTATCGTTACATCAAAAAATTTTCACGGTAATTTTACATCAAAACAAGTAGTTTTTTCCAATTACGTCACAATACGGTAACATTACGGTATTTTTACCGTAATTTTACTGCAACAAGAATCACTGGTAATTTTACATCTCTAAGTTATGACTAAATGAAATTTTATCAACGATTTCACACTATTTTTGTTCACTGATTCTGCCAGCTATGTCTAAATCATTTGCCGCGCGATGAACGTGACAGAACGTGACGATTTATCTTCGTTTGGTTGGAATTGTGTAGGTGAGCCACGAATTGTGGATGCACGAGTGCGGTAAAAAAAAAAAAAACCACTATTCTTCCCACCGACAAAAAGTTCGAGACACTAACGACTGCGGCAGATCAGAAACAAATTTCAAAGAATGATAAAGATAATGTTAATGCGAATACTTTATTTTATCAATTGGAATTGTCCAAAGAGTGACGATAGCTTCCTCTCTCCTCTATCATAGCGTCTATCGGCCTGCGTTAATTGACGTAAAAGTGAACATGATTGACGTGACTGAATGAAACCTCCGGAATATGTGCACAATTATTTCAAAGAATGATCATTAAAGTGACCGAGAGTCAGGGGGAGTGTCATATCAAAGGTTCCGATTGTACAATGTTACTGATATTTCTACATTATTCACATATCTGTTAAATCTATCGTTTATAGAGAGGACTGGAAAATTTATCGATTATTTTGGCCAGTGGATGAATTTATTCGTAGTGGGTAGAGATGGTTTGTCTGCTATGTGGGTCTCTGCAGAAAAATATATTGAATTTGGGAAGAAATTGGGATTTTTTAAGAACTTGTGCAAAAAAAAATTCAACTTGGGAAAATTCTGAAAATTTCTTTAAAATTCTACAAAATTTTGGATTTTTTTTTTCCTGGAATTCTGAAAAATTTTGAAGATTTCCCGAAAATATAGAGTTGTGAAGGAATATTCATTTTTTAGAAACCACGTGGGCCAAGGAGATTTGCCGGAATTTAATTTGCGAAAATTCTGGATGTTCCTGGAAAATCTTAGTAAATTCAAGAAAATTCTTAAATTTTGAGAAATTCGGTTTCCTAAATGGAAAACATTTAAACAACTAATGTTTTCCATTTAAAATTATAAAGTGTGATCAATATACATATGCCTTTTGCAGCATCCCTCTTTTCAACTTGCATTTATTGTTAGTACTTAATAAGTATTAAATTTCAAATTTTTAATTACAGTCGCCGGGGTTTTCAAGAGCAGAGACCAAAAATCATATAGTTCCTAGCAAATTTTCCAAATTTTCAGGAAAAAATAAAAAAATTGAAAAAAAAATTTGGGAACGATTCGAAACAAGCATCTGAAGTTTTCAAAGAGCATTTTCACCCCGAAAACAAGGACAAAGACAGAAAAGGATATTTTTTTCTGAAAATTCAGAAAATTTGCGATGAAAATCTATATTTTGTATTTTTTTTTTCTCATTTAGATACTCACGTCATTCTTAAGAGAAAATTTTGATGCAATAATCAAAATTCATTGATTTCTGCTTCGATAGTGGGGCAAAATAGTTTAGAATTTAGGATTTTCTTCATTTTAATGGTTTTAATCGATGAGGACTGAAAAGTCGCCCCCCAAAATTTGGAGCCGAAATTCTATTCGAGAATTGATGGAATCGCCCATATATATTTAACTAATAATTAATGGAGATGAATAACTAGAAATAACCGGGGCAAAATGGATCCCCAGGGCAAAATAATCCACAATTTTTTTTTCAAAATGAAGGACTTTGCGGGAAAATCTGAAAAAAATTGAGAAAATGTTCTAAAAATCTCTATTTCTGTGGAAATTTTTTCAATTTTTTTCACAGAGGCTCCCATTAAAAAATAAAAATTCAGTTCATCTTCACCCAATTCTCGGTTATCAATTCTGGTAAAGGAAATTAATTTCGACGTACTTCAAGAGGGCTTTTAATTTAAATAGACGTATTTCAACATTCTGACGTATTTCGGTTGAAATTTAAAAAGAGGTAATTCAAGAGTTTCCTAATTTAATACCATTGGAATAATTTATTGGTGGATAATTGCTTCACTTCCAATGTTGGAATCAGCCCCATTTTCACTTGCATTTATCATTTCATCTTCACATCCGCAATTCAAACGTTTTTGTTAAAAGAACAATGATTTTTGAGCATTGCTAGAATTGTTGCAGAATTCACATTTATAGTCAAGGCCCAATTTTCATAGTTTCAAAGTTCATAAATTTCTCTTGGTACAGTCGTGCTGTGATTTAGTGGTTTACATGTAACTTTGGTAAGTGAAAGACGCGGAGGATGTGTAGGAAAATACGGATGTCTTCTCACAATTGAAGAAATAATATTGATATTAATGAATTTAACAATTGAAAGTAAAAAATCTGCAGTCTATGAAATTGAGGGATTTATTTGATTTCTGTACAATTAAACAATTTAATCAAAAAATAGAAACAAAAAAGTATTTTTCTACTAGACTCATTATTTTATATTGCATTCTATTATATTTTCAAAGTAGTACCTAGAGATGTGAAAAGGTAACGTTACCAGTAATTTTACGGTAATTTTACGATTTCAATACCGTAATTTACCGAACGTCAGTAAATAACAAAAATGGTAAAAACACTGATTTTCAAAGTAAATTACCGTAATTATCATTTTTAGAGACATAACGGTAAATTTACATCTATATAGATGAATTACGGAATTAATTTTTTAAATCAATTCGCAGCCTTTCTGATCATCATTTGTGTTACTTTTTTTATAGTCAGTGACAGCCAATGAAAAATTATAAAATTGTTGTTATTATCATTAATGTTCCTAACATATTATTCTAAATATTGATGTATGAAAATATGATTATCCTGAGGAGGCAAAAATGAATAAATCGGGTAACTGTTCTCATTGAATGATTAACAAAATTAAATAATTGTCCTTTTAAAAAATTTAATAAAAAAAAAAACAATTTCAATACTAACTCTCATATAATTGACTACTTGAAAAGTAATTCTTTGAGTATGGAAATGTTTTTTTGAATCATCTATATAGATGGGAATTACAGTAAATTACGGTATCGTTACATCAAAAAATTTTGACGGTAATTTTACATCAAAACAAGTAGTTTTTTCCAATTACGTCACAATACGGTAACATTACGGTATTTTTACCGGAATTTTACTGCAACAAGAATTACTGGTAATTTTACATCTCTAGTAGTACCCCAGCGAGCTCGAGAACAGTTAATTCCGCATTTTTGATGCCGTATCAGATACAATTTTTTTTTTACATTTTCATAATTTTTGAAATTATGAAGAGCAGTGGTGGGGATGAAACGCTCTGAATCGGACAAAAATAACGAAATTACTAAAAAAAAAAAAACCACAGGATTGGCCGATTATTCAAAAACTATTGGCGAAGAGAACAGCATTTTAACTGAATAATTAATTTATAGCATTTTAATTTTTAAGAAAAAAATATTCAATTCACCGTATAGTTATTGAGAAATTTCAATTAGAACGTAGTCGTAATTATTTGCCTCTCTCTCTGTCTCATGCATGTAATGGGAGATTGATGTGAAAAAAATTCGAGAAAAAAAAAATTATATTCACAAGCTGAAGATATGACTTTCGAATAGTTTAATCTCTTTTTCGGGTAATTTAAGGCACTTTTTCCGAATTATTAGCAATTAATTGGAAGCTAACATTCAAATTCCCATTTTTTTTTCCTGTTTTATCGACCGTACTCTGGAATACTACCTTAAACAATCGAATTAAAAAACCTACACATAATTGATTTTCTCCAAATGAGCCTCATTTTACTAGACTCATTATTTTATATTGCATTCTATAATTTTTTTAATATAATGACTTTTTCAAAATACTTTCAACTACTCGAATTTCTTCTATCACTGTACAATGTGAATCTAGAAAAAGTGGTAAGAAAGGAGAAAATAACGAGGAGAAAAAAAACTGCCAGGAGTTATTTCACGTTTGTGGAGGGGGGGGGGGGGGGGGTTGGGTGGTGAAAGAGGGTAGTAGTGAAACCCAGTAGTTGAACTACTACCCCCTGCAACGAATTACCGTTGCTCTTAGCTTATACGTGTCGGAGCATTTAATGCTAGCTACGCGTATATACGCCTAGAGCTTGTCTTTTCTTATTTTTTTTTTTTTCTTTTACACTCATGCCAAGGCTTTTCCACATCCAATTTTCTCTTAACCTTCGTAGCAGGAAATACAATAAAAAACTGGCCAACGCACCTAGACGCAGGAATTTGCTTCATTGGACAATGAATTTCGAGGACTCTGTCTGTGAGTTGAAAGCTTCACTAATGATGTAATTGAATTATGAGTAACCGTCTCGTCATTTTATTCACTAATTCCATGCCGATTAATATTTGGGGGTACAGGAGAGCACAGAATATGCAAAAAACAAACAGGCGTTGGTCGCTGCGTTAGTTGCTATTTCTTTTACGTTATCCTTTAGATTGCTATTTCTTCCTTTCAATTTCTGCTAATGAATTAGCAGAATGCTTCTGAATGGTTCTTCCTGAATTTTTTCAATCATCTCGATTGTTGCAGTCTCAAGAGTTTTCTTTTCGTGTTATAACGCAATAAAATAGTGGAGACCGGGGCAAAATGGGGTCCGGGAATACGTGCTTTGAAGTACCCCATTTTGCCCCGGTCTCCCCTATAAGATAAAATCATTGGGATTTATTAAATTTAATTATTTTCAAATTATACAAAATTTTACATAAAAGTTCACTTTTTCACTTTGAATGTTCCCTTTTTGGTACAGTTTCTGATTGTCCTACGAAGATGAGTAGGGGCTTATTTGAAAGAGAAAAATGTGTTCTTCACATTCAAAAAAATCGAGAAAAATTGCATTTTTTGAATTTTTTTTTGAAATATTGAGAAAAAAAATCGATTTTTCAATGTAATAAACGGACAACTTTATCTAAAAATCCGAAAAATTGAGGGTTTGTTCAACTCATAAACACGAATCTTTTGAGCTTCGTCTCGATGACATCGGATGAGAAGTTTGGAAGATACAGCCGATTTTCGGAAAAACTTTAATTCAAAATATCTCGAGAACCGTTCAGCCGATATGCCTCAGATTCAATCCCAACCATCTTCATCAGAAACTACATATACAGAAAAAATTTGAAGTCTCTAAGTCAATTATTCATTGAGCTATCGTCGTAAAATCGAGTTTTTGAAAGAAAGCACAAAAAAATTAATAACTAATAGAATAATGGGATTAAATTCATGAAAATTCGCTAAAAGCTAGATATTATGGTTGCGAATCATGAGTAAAATTTTGAACGGTATTCGTCTCACGCAAATTGAGAAATTTTGAAACATACAATTTTTTAAAAATTGCTATATCTCAAAAACCATTGAACCGATCTTGCTGAAATTTTTATGGGACATACACTTCATCAAAACTGATATCTTGCCGAAATTTTAGATTTTTATCTCTCATTGTTCTCGAGTAATAGAGAGTCGTAAAGTCGTACATACCGACACACATAGATACATGTCTACTTTTTTTCTCATTATGATTTCTCGACGTTTTGCATCATTTTGAGTCATTTCCAATGAAAATTGGCATGTCGAAAAAAATTGCGAAAACAAAGCTTCCCTTCGGAAGCAAAAGAGGGCTCCATGTTGCCCCGTCCTCTCTCACCTTAAACACATATGTTAATATAATATAATATAATTAAACACACATAGTAAACACCTTAAACGGTAATTATACAGAAGAGGGGCCTTCCATAAAATTTATAATTATCCAAGTCAAATCTTCGGAAAAAAATATGGAATGCGCAAGCAGGATTTGAACCCACGACCCTCTGATTACATGTCAGGTGCTCTACCGCTGAGCTATTGCGAGTTCCTATACTTTCCTTCAAATTTTTGACCAAGATATATTACATCATTTTCGCCACCTCCCTTCCTGCGGTAATTTAAATTAATTTTGAATTAATTTTATTTCCCAGGTCCCTATTCTGCATATTTACCCCTTAAACAGATATTTCCTTATGAATCAGAGTGACGACAATACAGTGTCGGCCTCTCTTTATACAAAGAATACTCCATAGACTACCGCATAAACTCCATTTGAATGAAGTATTTACGATGTTCTTCTCTAGCTATCACTCAAAGTGACTGAAAATATATCTTCATCAAGATAATCAACTGCAAACAATAACTTACAGCATTGTCTCAGATGAATGAAATTGTCATAGGAATTGCAGCAAAATTCCGAGCTTGCATGAGCAGAAAATTGAATGACGACAATCCAGTTGATTTTATCTCTTTCAACATTTCTTCCTTACATGTCACAGAAAATAAGAAAAATAGAGAATAGCCCTCGAGTGGGTGCAAGTATCAAATAGAGACACACTGAATCATTTTCGTCTGAGCTACTCTGTGAAAATCCGAGTAAGGAAGAACTTTATTGCCTTCTCGAATGAAGAAAAAAAACTTATCAAGGTTTACCGGAAGTGTATATTGTCTCTGCTCTGATTTGAAGGTGTTTCGGATTTTTTTTATGAAATAGTGAAAGAATTTTTTATCATTATTTATTATTGAAACGAGGACAATATTGTAGGAAAATTTCAAAGCTCACTGCCAAATCGAACAGAAAAGACGCCCCCGTAAATTTTAAACCAAAATTCACAATCTCCTCGAGTGGCATATCTAAAGTAGTTCAGCATTTCCTTGAGAATTGAGAGAGAAAATTGAATTGGTTGCATTTTACGGAGAAAGAGAAAATTGCTACTATCGAAAATCGAGAAAAATCGGTTTGAAAAATACCAATAAATAGAGTACAGTGAACCAGATCAATGGATGAAAAGTTCAGACCTTCAGTATTTTTCATCATTTATTTATTTTTTTTTCTTTTGTTTCAGGTAAGGCGGTTCCATTTGTGGAGTTAACAGTGGCCCACGCATCTGTCCTGACGATATTGGCTATCAGCTTCGAACGTTACTATGCTATTTGTGAGCCATTGAGAGCTGGGTAAGTTTATTTTTCTTGATTTATAAATTTTTTGGGATATTTTTTTTTCACTGAGATTATTAGTGATTTTCATTCCAATGACTTTCATATATTATAATTAGAACTAGAGATGTAAAATTACCAGTAATTCTTGTTGCAGTAAAATGACGGTAAAAATACCGTAATGTTACCGTATTGTGACGTAATTGGGAAAAACTACTTGCTTTGATGTAAAATTACCGTCAAAATTTTTTGATGTAACGATACCGTAATTTACTGTAATTTCCATCTATATAGATGATTCAAAAAAAAATTTCCATACTCAAAGAATTACTTTTCAAGTAGTCAATTATATGAGAGTTAGTATTGAAATTGTTTTTTTTTTTATTAAATTTTTTAAAAGGACAATTATTTAATTTTGTTAATCATTCAATGAGAACAGTTACCCGATTTATTCATTTTTGCCTCCTCAGGATAATCATATTTTCATACATCAATATTTAGAATAATATGTTAGGAACATTAATGATAATAACAACAATTTTATAATTTTTCATTGGCTGTCACTGACTATAATAAAAGTAATACAAATGATGATCAGAAAGGCTGCGAATTGATTTAAAAAATTAATTCCGTAATTCATCTATATAGATGTAAATTTACCATTATGTCTCTAAAAATGATAATTACGGTAATTTACTTTGAAAATCAGTGTTTTTACCATTCTTGTTATTCACTGACGTTCGGTAAATTACGGTATTGAAACCGTAAAATTACCGTAAAATTACTGGTATCGTTACCTTTTCACATCTCTAGGGAGGCATCTCAGGAGGATTATGGGGAGTATAGAAGCGGATGTCAGGGGCAATATGAAAATCCCCTAAATTCCGCAAGTGCATTGTCCATCCCGTTTATTCTCCTAACATCCCTCACACTCTCCCTGCAATTAGAATTACATTTCACCTCTAGAATTCAAAGAATATTTCTGAAGTATTTCGGGAAATTCAACACGTAAAATCCTTTCCATGAATCTATATCTCCTTCCCCCATTGAAATATGGATTCAAGTGATAATTCAAGTCACGCGCTTGATATTTCTGCGATCTGCAGTCACCAATTATGCATTTCAATCAATGACATGATAAAAGCATTAAAAAAATTCGAATGGCTGCCTAGTAACTGCACCAGCCAAAATAACAGGCAAAGTTTTCAGCTCCAAAGATTTCTTCTTCATAGAAATAGAGGAAGAAAGCACAAATAAATAAAGCTTACAATTGATAATAATCTTCGTTAAGAAACGTTCATGCAATAATTTTGCAGCAATCACGTACAACTCTAACTCTATTCCATTTTTGGGATTTCAGATATATCTGTACAAAAGCCAGGGCGACCTTCCTCTGCTTTCTAGCTTGGATCTTTGCCGCAGTTTGTACAAGGTAAAACAATTAAAGATATACGAACGTTTTCTCTGCTTTTAATCTATCTCATCACTTCTCTAGACATTTTATTTATCATCATTGAATAGAGAATGGGTAAAAGTTAATCACAAACTACTGTAGAATATTACGTGTCTGAATGTCTTTTTGTCTTTATTCAGTCAAGAATTAGTCATTGTCTGGTTAACTCAATGGGGGCTTAACATACAAAGTACATTCTCTCCTATTCTCACTTGTCTTCGTCAACTTCTTCTAGTCAACGTGACAGATATTTCTCTATGGGCTTGGAAAGACACAGGGTATCCATCCTATCAATGTTTATACAATGAAACCACTCAACTAGTCACCGATACTCGGCCTAGATTCTTCAATACGTCACTGGGGCAATTTATAATGCCACGAAAAATATGGATGATCAATTTCCGCAATGATTCATCTATTTTCAGAGAATTAGAGAAATTATTGAGTATTTTAGGATGGGAACAGTCGAAAAATTTCTCGGAAAAAATTTCTCAAAAAAAAAAATTCTTTGTCGAAAATTTAGAGAATATTTTTCCCGACGAAAAATTCTCTCTGAATAATTTCTCTGAAATTATTTCTTCTGAGAAAAAAATTCTCAAAATTTTAATAAAATTTATTCTCTTCAAAAACTATAAATAAAATTTTCTATTTATTCATTCATTTTATATTCAATATATACAAATTCATTATAAATGCACTAATAATTCTCGAAGACTCATTTCATATCGACCAAATTCTTATTAAAATTTCATTAAAGATTGATTAAGAATTCATTAAAAATTAATTAAAAATTCATTTCTCACAGACTTGTAATATTTGCAATACTCTTCAGGTATTTTTTCAAATTATTTTTTATGCAGGGCTGTTCTATCCGCTCGCTGATTCCGTTTTTTTCTTAATTGATTTTTGTAGAGTAATTTTTTTGGAGAAATTTTTCTGGAAAAAATTTTTTTTTGTGAAATTTTTGTTTAAGAAGTTTTCTTTAGAGAAATTTTGTCCGAGAAATTTTTTGGGAGAAATTTACTGTGGAGAAATATTTTCCTAGACCTTTTTAGGAAAAATGGAGACTTTATTTTCTCTCTAACAATACGATAATTATGGAAAATTGATGGAATAATAAATGTGAAATGCATGGGAAATGGGATAAAATATTATAACATGATCTGGGAATTTTTTTTAGAATAAAAAACTTCATGGAAAAATCTGAAAAAAATTGAAAGGATACTTCAACACTTTTAAAAATTTCTTTCCGAATTTTCCGTGTAAAATCATCAACTTTCAAATAATTTCACGCCTGAATATCGATGAAAATTGTAAATTTTATTTCAATTATTTCTTGGAAATTTCGAAAAAATAGGAAAAATTCAGGAAAAAATTGAAAATTTAAGTCATTTTAATTCTGAATA
Source organism: Aleiodes alternator (assembly GCA_963921955.1). Taxonomy (NCBI): domain Eukaryota; kingdom Metazoa; phylum Arthropoda; class Insecta; order Hymenoptera; family Braconidae; genus Aleiodes; species Aleiodes alternator. The sequence goes on along the minus strand of OY998115.1, from coordinate 4,579,120 downwards.
TTCATGTTCAGTTGAAAATTCAAGTGAGTTGTAGAATTTTCGTCTAAATTCCACTCAAAACTCACAGATTTCTCTGAATTTCTTCGGAAGCTCACAGATTTCATAAGCAATTTCCCATTAAAAAATATTCAGTATCACGTTTATTAAAATTTTCATCGAATCTCCTATGGAATTTCAATTTTTTCCTCACAGTGAACACGTGGATATTATTGGCGATTTTTTTTTGCAATTATTTTTACAAATTTCTTAATTCTCAAAAAAAATTCCGAATTATTCTGACTCGCCGGCCTATTTTACCCCCGTCTCTCTCACAACAGAAATATATAATGCATTTGTTATGCATTTCCAGTAGATTTTCTATGCTTTTCAAATACACTTTCGCTACATTTTCCATATCCCTGGAATGGTATTTCAAAAATCTTGCTAATAATGGAGACTGGGGCAGAATGGATCTCCAGTGTAACCATAGTCCATGATTATTTTTTGGACTGAAGGACTTTGTAGAAAATTCTAAAAAAAATTGGAGAAGATCCTCGAATATATAGAGACTGTTAGTGAATTTTTTGAAACTTTTCGGAAGGAGCTTTCACTCTCAAAAAAAATCTCGAATCATTGTGACCCGCAGGTTCATTATGCTCCAGTCTCCCCTAAATGGAAACTGCATGAGGGTTCATGGGAGTTCCCTAGAAAATACATGAGAAATATATTCCTAATGTATTTCTTTCATCTCTTCCATGCCTTTTCCATACATTTCCCATTCATTTCCCATAATTTCCAAAATTTTCATGTTTTTTAACAGCCTAGTTGCCTAGCAACTATTCAAAATCCGACAAAAATCGAACTTTCCACCTCTAATTATTAACTAATTAACATTAATTATCATTAATCATCATTAATAATTCATTAATCGCAAATTCCTAATGACTCTGAGGTGAATGAAGAAAAGCTTCTCTACTGCCCTTTTTTCTCCCCTATTTTCCTCTTGTTATAACGATGCGAGAAATTTAAAATCTCAGGACAGGTAAATGAGAACGTCATGCTAGACTCTCAAGCAGTAAAGTAAATACCGCAATCCGCTCACGTACCGTGTCAATTACACCATCACATGCGTTTTCCTACTTTGTACTTAGAAAGGTGATTTTCCATCACCTTTGTCCGTTGTTAATTGAAGCATTTATCCTTACACACAGTAAAATCCATATTTACACTCTAATACCCCAGAAGCAAGGATTCTTTTTACACTGAAGGCATTTGATAAAAATTTTTGAAGAAATTCGACAATAATGAAGATATGCTGGGGCTTCTTCACGATTTTTTTCATAATTTTTTTTTTTGAAGCATTCAATGGGACGGAGACCGTTCATAAATAGGATTAGGAGTGAAAAATGTTGGACAATTTATCTCAATTAATAGGGTTGAGTTAATACGTACACGAGAGGTAGAAAGGATATCACTCCCCTAAGGGGATATACATTTATCTTCTTTGCTCTGAATCCTTTTCTTTTGATATTTTCAATGCAAAATAGACACTTGTACTTTTTAAATCCCTCGTGGCTTCTGGATTAGGTGAATTCGGAATTTCAATAAGCTTTTTATTAAGGGAGTTCATCCGGTAACTGAATTGACAGATCTATAATTATGAAAAAATATTGAATATATTTTCTCAAAGTTTCAAAGTAGAATCCTGCTTAAGCAAATTAAAACTCCGAGAAATCGAAGAAAAAGAGAGGAAAAATTAAATTTATTTGAAATTGGGTTTTTGAAGATAAGAAAAGAACATGAGAAATGCAGTTTTTCCCGGGAATATTCTTCGAAGACACTTCAATAAATTCTCATGCCCCTAGCGCAGAACAAGCACGTATATGAAAGCTCACTTTGGCATATAATTTATACTCGTACACTTAGTTCCCATTAACTCATATTCTGAAGATGTAATGGACAAATTGTGAAGATGTGAAAAGCTTGTAGAATGATAAATCTGGAGCAAGTGCCAATGAATTTCTCAGATGGTTATGAAACAACTTAATTTCAAAAATTAAATGCAAATTGCACAGGCAACAGGTTACTGTTAATTCGATGCTTCACACTCGACTTGTCTAGGGATTAAATTATGATTTAACTGACAATTAAAAGCTCGCTACGGATGCCTGCATCAATTTTTGTGAAAAATGTTATTTTTGAAGAAGGATTCATTTTAACGCAATTTAATCTCAATATTGATAAACATACTTGATCACATAAAGAAGAAATAATATCGACTTCCGATCGATCATTTTCAAATATCGATTAATCGATTTTATATCTCGCATTGAATTCAAGATTTGGTGACATGAAATAAAACCATATTACATCAGCTTTTGATCGATAGTTTCTGAATATCGATTAAGCGATGTGATATTCCGCATTGAATTCCAGATACACAGATAAAAATGTTTTCTTAATCTAAGAATGTGCAGTCACTTAATTTAAGAATGTGCAGGTTACTTAAATTAAGAAAGTAAAGTCACTTGATTTAAGTGAGAAAACTCACTTGATTTAAGTGAGAAAAGTCACTTAATTTAAGTGACTTTTACTTTCTTAAATTAAAAGAGAAAAAGTTACTTAATTTAAGTGAGAAAAGTCACTTAATTTAAGAAAGTAAAACTCACTTAAATTAAGTGACTTTTCTCACTTAATTTAAGTGACTTTACTTTTTTAAATTAAGAAAGAAAAAGTTACTTAATTTTAGTGAGAAAAGTCACTTGATCTAAGTGAGAAAAGTCACTTAATTCAAGTGAGTTGTATTTTCTTAAATTAAGACAGAAAAACTCACTTGTCTCGTTTGAGAAAAGTCACTTAATTCAAGTGACCTGCCATTCTTAAATTAAGTGACTGCACATTCTTAAATTAAGAAAACATTTTTCTCTGTGTATCGCATATCATTTGATAGATCCGTTTCACCAGTTTCAGTTGCAAGGGATCGGATCGAAGCTCTGATCGATCATTTCCAAATATCGATTAATCGATACGATATATCGCATTAAATTCGAAATATCGCATAAAATTCGATATTTTTTTGTTTTGAAAGGGAAAAACTAATGAGACCAACTTTCTAATCGATAATTTCAAAAAAAACGATTAATCGATGCGCTATCTCGCATTTTATTCGAGATATCGCATAACTTCCAATAGTCCCGTTGCACTTGTCTTTTAATTTAAATGAAATTAATTAATGGAGAAAATATTTTCTATAAAACGAGATGATATTTCCACTCTGATTAAACTCTTCATCAAACAGAAAAAAACGTGAAATGGGAGAAAAATGAGATGACAACGAGAATGATAGGAAAAAAAGAATCTTCATTCGATAATTTTTTTCTGATTCACATTTCATGTAATTTTGCTTTACTTAGTGGAGAGTGATTGTCACTGACATCAAATCGATTTGAGATATATGAGAGAACAGATTCAACGTAACAATAAAACAAGACTGGTCTTAGTAGAGGAAGGGTGATGGGCTTCGCAATACTAGTGAAGGAAAGAAAAAAGAAAATATAAGAAAACAGTGGTGAGACAGTGTTTAGGGTGTAAACGAAGAGGGAGAATCATGACAATATTGTACCATCTGTTCTCAGTCTGACGATACTAGAGTTTTCCCCTATTTCAACCCCAAAACTTTGTCATTGATGTGGGCGCCCAAACAATTTTCGTTCTGAACAAAAATGAGACATTAAATGCACATTGAAAAGTCATTTTGATGCTGTTTGTAACGTAAAGGATTCGAAATTTGTGAAAGTAAAGAAGATCGAAGGAAAATTGTCTCAAATTTTCTCCAATTGTGAAAGCTTTTTACGGAAAAAATTGAATAAAATCGTCACTAATGTAGACATTATTTTTTTTTCATAGAGTCCTTTTCTACGAAGAAAGAAATCCTGCATTATTTCTACTCGGAGATCCATATCTCTCCGATCTCCTCTCTTGAAATAGGATATTTTTGATGATTCCATTGAAAAACTGGGGAAAATTGAAATGGCATATATATATTCAGTTAACGATTTTTAAGGATTCTCAAAAAAAAAATTGATGGTTTCATGCAAGAAAAGGGGACAAATCAATTCCCTCAAAAAAAAAAACTTTTCCCGGAATATCTCCGACTCCAATTGCAATGCAAAAAAACCGAATCGAGATGAGAGATGCGTTTTTAGCCATCGATTTATGTGGTTCTGAAACAATCGAAAAATGATGAATTACATTTTTTTTTATTTAAAAAAAATTGCTACACGGAGAGAAATGGAATAGTAATGGTTACTATGTTATAGCAATGGTTACTATATCACATAGTACTGAGTGCTATGCCAACATAGTACACACTACATAGCAATGAGTACTATGAACATAGTAATGATTACTATGTTCGACATGGTAATCATTGCTATGTTGCACATAGTAATCATTGCTATGGTCGACATGGTACTCATTGCTGTTTTGAACATAGTAATGATTACTATGTTAACATAGCAATCATTACTATGTGAACATAGTAATCATTACTATGTTGAACATAGTAATCATTACTATGTTGAACATAGTAATCATTACTATGTTGAACATAGTAATCATTACTATGTTGAACATAGTAATCATTACTATGTTGAACATAGTAATCATTACTATGTTGAACATAGTAATCATTACTATGTTGAACATAGTAATCATTACTGTGTTAAAATAATTCAAATGACTATGTTCATAGTACATACACACAGTTGATACCGGATCAGAAGGGAATTTTTTCATTTTTTTGCTATTATCTTAGTAAATGAGCGAAATGTACATTAATATGGGATCACCAGGGAGTTTCCCCAGTTTTTTGTCAATATTACGGTAAATAAGCGAGATAGAGCGAAATGGGCGTTAACTTGGGATCAGCAGGGAGTTTCTGCACACAGATTACACTGAGTGTAGAACACGCACAGAAGTGCGTAATCTCTGCACATGTGTGCGTAATTAACATATGTGCGTACTTCACGTTCTCACAATCGAACGTGATTTACGCACACTCGGTGCGTGATGCACGCACACGTGTGCGTGATGTCCACACACGGTAAATAAGCGAAATAGACGTTAATATGGGATCAAGAAGGAGTTTTTCCAGTTTTCCTTGATTATCTCGGTGAATAAACGAGATAGAGCGGAATGGACGTTACTATGGGATCAAGAGGGAGTTTTTCTAGCTCTTCGTGATTATTTCGGTGAATAAGCGAGATAGATCGAAATGGACGTTCATATGGAATCAGGAGGGAGTTTCTCCAGCTTATCACGAGTATCTCGGTGAATAAGCGAGATAGAGCGAAATGGACGTTAATTCTGGAGAAGGAGAGAATTTTTTCGATTTTTCGCTAACATCTCGGTGAATAAGTGAGATAGAGCGAAATGGACATTAAATACCTATTAATATGGGATCACCGGGGAGTTTCTTTAGTTTTTCGCTATTATCTCGGTAAATAAGCGAGATAGAGCGAAATGGGCGTTAATTTGGGATCAGGAGGGAGTTTCTCCTGCTTATCACGATTATCTCGGTGAATAGGCGAGATAGAGCGAAATGGACGTTGATTCTGGAGAAGGAGGGAGTTTTTCCAATTTTTCGTGATTATCTCGGTGAATAAGCGAGATGCGGCGAAATGGACGATAATATGAGATGACCAGAGAGTTTTTCCAGTTTTTCGTGATTATCTTGGCGAATAAGCGAGATAGAGCGAAATGGACATTAATATGGGATCACCGGGGAGTCTTGCCAGTTTTTCGTGATTATCTCGATGAATATGTGAGATGTAGCGAAATAGACGTTAAAATGGGATCAGGAGATAGTCTCCTCAACTTTCACAATCATCTCTGTAATCAAGCGAGAGAAGGTGAAATGGACGTTAATTTAGTATCAGGAGGGAGTTTTTTTCAGTTTTTCGCCACTATATCGGTGAATAAACGAGATAAAGCAAAGTACACATATGGAATTATGAGGAAGTTTTCAGATGAAAAAATATCCTCTTGATCCCAAATTAACATCCACTCCACTCTATCTCGCTTATCCACCAAGATAATCGCGAAGAAGTGGAGTAACTCCCTGGTGATCTCATATTAACGTTCATTTCGCTGCGTCTCGCTTATTCACCGAGATAATCACAAAGAACTGAAAAAACTCCCCGGTGATTCCATATTAATGTCCATTTCGCTCTATCTCACTCATTCACCGAGATGTTAGTGAAAAACTGAAAAACCTCTCTCCTGATTCAATATTGATATATATTTCGCCCTATCTCGCTTATTTACCGAGATGTTAGCGAAAAACTGAAAAAACTCTCTCCTGATTCAATATTGATATCTATTTCGCTCTATCTCGCTTATTCACCGAGATAATCGTAATAAACTGAAGAAACTCCCTCCTGCTCCCATATTAACGTCCATTTCGCTCTATCTCGTTTATTTATCGAGATAATCACGAAAAACTGGAGAAACTCCCCGATGATCCCATATAAACATCCACTCCACTCTATCTCGCTTATTCACCAAGATAATCGCGAAGAACTAGAGTAACTCCCTGGTGATCTCATTTTAACGTTCATTTCGCTGCGTCTCGCTTATTCACCGAGATAATCACAAAGAACTGAAAAAACTCCCCAGTATTCCCATATTAATGTGCACTTCGCTCCATCCCACTTATTCACCGAGATGTTAGCGAAAAACTGAAAAACCTCTCTCCTGATTCAATATTGATATATATTTCGCCCTACCTCGCTTATTTACCGAGATGTTACCGAAAAACTGAACTAACTCTCTCTTGATTCAATATTGATATCTATTTCGCTCTATCTCCTTTATTCACCGAAATAATCGTAATAAACTGAAGAAATTCCCTCCTGCTCCCATATTAATGTCCATTTCGCTCTATCTCGTTTATTTACCGAGATGTTAGCGAAAAACTGAAAAAATCTCTCCTCATTCAATATTGATATATATTTCGCTCTATCTCGCTTATTCACCGAGATAATCACGAAGAGCTGGAAAAACTCCCTCTTGATCCCATATTAACGTCCGTTTCGCTCTATCTCGCTTATTAACAGAGATAATCACGATAACCTGGAGAAATTTCCTCCTGATCCCATATCAATATCCATTTCGCTCTATCTCGCTTATTTTCCTCTATAATCGGCAAAACCCAGGGAAATCCCCTGGTGATCCTAAATTGACGCCCATTTCGCTCTATCTCGTTTAGTTACCGAGATATTGACAAAAAACTGGAGAAACTCTCTCCTGATCCGGTATTAACTGTGTGTATGTACTATAAACATACCAATTTGAATTATTTTAACATAATACTGATTACTATGTTAACATAGTAATGATTGCTATGTTAACATAGTAATGATTACTATGTTCAACATAGTAACGATTACTATGTTCAACATAGTAATGATTACTATGTTCAACATAGTAACGATTACTATGTTCAACATAGTAATGATTACTATGTTCAACATAGTAATGATTACTATGTTCAACATAGTAATCATTGCTATGTTGGCCATAGCAATGATTACCATGTTGGACATAGCAACCATTACTATGTACAACATAGCAATGATTACCATGTTGGACATAGCAACCATTACTATGTACAACATAGTAATGATTACCATGTTAACATAGCAAGTATCACTATGTGGCCCGACGCGAAAAAACCATTACTATGTTGAACATAGTAATGGTTACTATGTTATTTCTCTCCGTGTATATGTGTTTTCTACCGCAATTTTTTTTAGCTCTCCAATGGAATTATTGGAAAAATTACATCTGAAAGCGTTTCATCACCATTTGAAATTGAAATGGTGATTATAGGGAAGAGTGGGGCAAAATCACCATTTTACTCTACTCTTCCCTGGTCGATTTCACCAATTCTCGAATAGAATTTCGGCTCCTAATTTTGGGGGGCGACTTTTCGGTCCTCATCGATTAAAACCATTAAAATGAAGAAAATCCTGAATTCTAGACCATTTTCAAAATTTTACTCAAGATTCGCAACCATACACAGAGAAAATTTTTTTCTTAATTTAAGAATGTGCAGTCACTTAATTTAAGAATGGCAGGTCAGTTAAAGTAAGTGACTTTTCTCACTTAAATTAAGTGACTTTTCTCACTTAAATCAAGTGACTTTTCTCACTTAAATCAAGTGACTTTTTCTTTCTTAATTTAAGAAAGTAAAACTCACTTAAATTAAGTAACTTTTCTCACTTCAGTCAAGTGACTTTTCTCACGTAAATCAAGTAACTTTTTCTTTCTTAATTTAAGAAAGTAAAAGTCGCTTAAATTAAGTGACTTTTCTCATTTAAAATGGAGTGATTTTTTCTTTCTTAATTTGAGAAAGTAGAATTCACTTAAATTAAGTGACTTTTCTCACTTAAATCAAGTAACTTCTTCTTTCTTAATTTAAGAAAGTAAAAGTCGCTTAAATTAAGTGACTTTTCTCACTTAAATCAAGTGACTTTTTCTTTCTTAATTTACGAAAGTAGAACTCACTTAAATTAAGTGACTTTTCTCACTTAAGTCAAGTGACTTTTCTCACTTAAATTAAGTAACTTTTTTTTTCTTATTTTAAGAAAGTAAAAGTCGCTTAAATTAAGTGACTTTTCTCACTTATATCAAGTGACTTTCTTTCTTAATTTAAGAAAGTAAAACTCACTTAAATCAAGTGAGTGTTCTCACTTAAATCAAGTGACTTTTCTTTCTTAATTTAAGTGACCTGCACATTCTTAAATTAAGAAAGCATTTTTCTCTGTGTAATATCTACCTTTTAGCGAATTTTCATGAACTTAATCCCATTATTCTATGAGTTATTAATTTTTTTGTCTTTTTTTTCAAAAACTCGGTTTTACGACGATAGCTCAATGAATAACTTACTTAAAGACTTCAAATTTTTTCTATATATGTAGTTTCTGATGAAGATAGTTGGGATTGAATCTGAGGCATATCGGCTGAACGGTTCTCGAGATATTTTGAATTGAAGTTTTTCCGAAAATCGGCTGTATCTTCCAAACTTCTCATCCGATTTTATCGGAACGAAGCTCAAAAAATTCGTGTTTATGAGCTGAACAAACCCTCAATTTTTCAAATTTTTAGATGAAGTTGTCCGTTTATTACATTGAAAAATGTATTTTTTTCTCAATATTTCCAAAAAAAAATCCAAAAAATGCAATTTTTCTCTATTTTTTTGAATGGACACTCCTATTTTTTATTCTGTTTTCTGAAAGAACACATTTTTCTCTTTCAAATAAGCCCCTACTCATCGTCGTAGGACAATCAGAAACTGTACCCAAAAGGGAACATTCAAAGTGAAAAAGTGAACTTTTATGTAAAATTTTGTATAATTTAAAAATAATTGAATTCAATAAATCCCAATCATTTTATCTTATATTTTAATGCATTATAACACAAAAATAAAAGAGATAATAGAGAAAATTCAGAGAGAACCATTCGGAAGCATTCTGCTAATTCATTAGCAGAAACTGAAACGAAGAAATAGCGATTTAAAGAATAACGTCGACGCAATACCGACTAACGCAGCGACGAACGCCTGCTTTTTTTTTATTAAGCTTTAGAAGCCCAGTCTCAGGGCTTATTACACAGCGAAAAATGTTTTCTTAATTTAAGAATGTGCAGTCACTTAATTTAAGAATGTGCAGGTCACTTAAATTAAGAAAAAAAAGTCACTTGATTTAAGTGAGAAAAGTCACTTAATTTAAGTGAGTTTTACTTTCTTAAATTAAGAAAGAAAAAGTCACTTGATTTAAGTGAGAAAAGTCACTTAATTTAAGTGACTTTACTTTCTTAAATTAAGAAAGAAAAAGTCACTTGATTTAAGTGAGAAAAGTCACTTAATTTAAGTGAGTTTTACTTTCTTAAATTAAGAAAGAAAAAGTCACTTGATTTAAGTGAAAAAAGTCACTTAATTTAAGTGAGTTTTACTTTCTTAAATTAAGAAAGAAAAAGTCACTTGATTTAAGTGAGAAAAGTCACTTAATTTAAGTGACTTTACTTTCTTAAATTGAGAAAGAAAAAGTTACTTGATTTAAGTTTGAAAAGTCACTTAATTTAAGTGAGAAAAGTCACTTAATTTAAGTGACCTGCCATTCTTAAATTAAGTGACTGCACATTCTCAAATTAAGAAAACATTTTTCTCTGTGTAGCTGCAAGTTTGAGAATAAAACTGATTTTTTCTCGAAATCTCGTGACTGGCACTAAAAAAACCAGTTACTGGGACACTGTCAGAGACTCGGGTCACTACGGCAGCCCCTAATTCTGATAGAAGCGCTTGTTTATCTATTCTCTCCCCAGCTATAAAATCGAAAAATTTTGACCCAGAATCCCTGACCGAATTCCAACAATGATAAATCAAGGGCTTGAAATTCAATGACCAAAAGATCTCCCCTAATATCTTGTCTCTCCTTTATCATCCAAAAAAGAGGATAAGAAAATAAAAGAAGCCCAGAAAGAAATAAGAATTATGTGGTGATAGAATAGTCTTGAAAAACAAAAAAAAAAAACAATTTGATTTGTCCAAGAAACTTTTGGATTAAATTACAACTGAATTGACCCATTTATCAAGTCAGAATGACAAACAAAAGAGTTGAAATAAAAACTCCTCTTTTCTTAACATCCAGCTCCAGTAAACACTGGTTGATCTCTTCCATTTTAATGCACTATGACGTTATACTTCATTATAAGAGAAAGAATTGAGTAGTGAAGTTTTTCGACAAATTCATTGTTTCTAGAGACAAAAATATATTATATACTATATATATAGTATATATTAATATAATATAATATAATATATTATATTATTATATAATATATAATAATATAATATATATAATACATTATATTATATAACATTACATTATATTATATATATATATACTCTATATATATATAGTATATATATAGATATATAGTATATAGTATAGTATATCTATAATATATATTAGGATAAGTGATGACAGAAAATTTTCCATGCCTTTTTATATTTTGGATAAGATGATGTATTTTGATTGATCAGAGGTCGATACAAGATTTCGAGGCAAATAGATAAAATCCTAATTAAATTTTTTTTTGAATCAACCAACTTTTCTGGAATTTTCTAACCAATTAACCGAAAAAAAAAATCTTCAAATAAAATTGAGATTATCACCACGTTTTGCATAATTTGAACCCACGACGAGAACGTAATGTTGCATAGACCTCAAAAAAAAACCTGTCACGACCCATTCTATTAACGACACTCGGGATTTTTGTTGAAGATTTTTATTGACACGAACACCGCCCACCTCCATTAGGCATGAAAAATTCATTTCATTTTATGACGAAAATACGTATTTCGTGCACATTGCGCTTCAAAATTTGTACTTTTTTCCTGTCAATAATTTGGATACATCGTGTGGAACAACATCAATTGGAAAATACACCATGCAAATTAAGGAGGCTGGTCACTAAATGCGTTCAAATGAAAAAATTCTGGAAATTTTTGATGTTATTGTTAAACATCCCATACGACTCCTGCTAAATTTTTAATTCGTTCTGGAAAAATTGAAATTTTCGATAGCTGCAGTGACATCTGAGCCTCATGCGCCATGAGAGCAATGCAAAATGAATTAATTTTATAAATTAATTACGCCGAAACTACATGGGCAATACCGTCAATGGCCCAATTAATGCCACCAAGAGACCTATTCTGCCACATATCTTCCATAGAAAAATTATATCTTATCATAAATTAAAATTTGATTTTTCCTCGGAAGAATTTAGGGTCTGGACTATCATTTACATTAATTATTTTCCTGAATAAATGATAAAAATTATTTAATTTATATTTTTGAAAATATTTTGCCCATGGCCCCGATTCATGCCACCATGGCCCGATTTCTGCCATAGAGGGTCCCAATAATTGCCATCAATTAATTTCCATCACTGATCGTTATTTTTAAATTATTCGTCAATTTATATGAAAGTCCAATGATTTTGCTAACAATCAATACAATTTTCGATTTATTAAATACTTAAATTTTCTCAATATCACACATTGAACTGATGAGGCACTCTAACTCTACATGAAGAGCTTTAGGCCTTTATTTTGCTGAGCATGCTGGTCGCATTCAACGGATTAATTTTAGAAATATATCTAGTAGAGAAATATCGGATATTTTGATTGTCCGGTGTCCTCAGAATTTTTTTCTAGCCACTGTTATCAATTACTTAGCGTTGAGAATTCGAATAAATTCAATAATCACGAGAATGTATGAAAAGTGGCATTAATCGGGCCAATGGCATTAATTGGGCGACTGACGGTAAATCTAGGATTTTACAGACAGGTAGAGCAAAGCCAGCTCTTTCAATAGGATATAAAAAAACATAGGATTACACGTGAAGCCCAATTAGACCGTACTACCTTAATGCGGATCGAATGAAAAAATCGAGAGTACTCATATTAAATTGTATCCTTGAAAAAAAGGAAAATTAACCACGATAGTGGTAAACAGTGTAACATAGTTGTAACATCGTTATAACTAGGGGTGTGCGAATAATTCGAATCCACGAATTATTAGTACCGAATCGAATATTAATATTCGATTCGAAACTCGAATCGAATAATTCGAAGTTACGAATAATTCGAACTTTTCGAATAATTCGAACTTTTCGAATAATTCGAAAATTTTCAAATTATTCGAAAATATTTGAATTGTTCAGAATTATTCGAAAATATTCAAGTTATTCGAAATATTCGAATTATTCGAAAATATTCGAATATTTTTGAATAATTCGAACAATTTCGAATAATTCGAATTATTCGAAACTGTTCGAATTATTCGAAATTGTTCGAATTATTCAAAAATATTCGAATATTTTCGAATAATTCGAAGAATTCGAATATTTCGAATAACTTGAATATTTTCGAATTATTCAAGTTATTCGAAAATTTTCGAATTATTCGAAATTGTTCGAATTATTCGAAATTGTTCGAATTATTGGAAAATTTCCGAATTATTCGACAATTTCCGAATTATTCGAAAATTTCCGAATTATTCGAGAATTTTCGAATTATTCAAAAATATTCGAATATTTTCGAATAATTCGAATAATTTGAATATTTCGAATAATTCGAATATTTTCGATAATTCGAATATTTTCGAATAATTCAAATATTTTCGAATAATCCCAAACTCTCGAATTACTCGAATTTTCGAATTATTCGATTCGAAATTCAAATCGAATAGTGATATTCGATTCGATTCGACTCGAACACTATTCGCACACCCCTAGTTATAACCCAAAATCGGCAGTTTTTGATGTATTACTGCAGACAACTAAAATTATACTGGCCAAGAGAAGGCTCATATCATATGGTTGATTTACTAAATTTACCATTTCTCTGAAACCATTGGTCTCTATTTTTCTCTGTGTTTCATACAAACTGTCTTTGTCGAAAGAATCTTTGTAAAAAAAATTTTTTTTTTTTTATTATTTGTAAAAAAAAAAAAAAAAATGATGTAGTTGATTTTTCAGTGACGGAATTGCCTGAAATTTCTATAAAAATATGACTCGTTTAGAAAATTCCAAGATTTGATAAGGAAAATTTTTGTAACTGTGAAAAATAGAGAACTTCGAAAAAAACGGAATATTTCAACAAAAAATTATGCTGCTGATACGATTATCGAAGGGCGGCTGAAACAAAGAAGAGAAATTTTTCGGAGTGATGCATAAAAAGCATCATAAAATAATATCCAAGCGATGAAGCCTCTAGTCTGAGAGGTTTCAGGGGGATGAAACGAATTTTTTTTTTCACCCTCTGATGGCCCCACACTGAGGGGCTAAGATTATCGATCCTATAGGAATGATTTGGTCAATAGGACGCATGCATCAATATAGATGTGGGAGTCAGATATGTAGACATTATCGTTTTCCCGGCGTTATCCATGGGGAAGAATATCGTTTTTTTTTGTTCTTAATAGAATACATTGTGTTTTCTATTGTCTCTATTCACTTGGGAATACAAACGATATGAAAGAAATGCTCGAAAAAGGCAGATAGTCTGCATTCGTTATAGCTGAAGCTCGATGCATTGATAGACGTTGATGGACTGAAAATAGCAGACATCTGACAATTTAAAAAAAATTTTTTTAACAAGTAAATTATTACAAAAAAAAAAATATTGAAAAAAATTTGCACTTATAGGGTTTCGAATTCTCTACATTGTGCATAGTTTTCATTTTTTTGAAAATAATTAATTTGTTAAGAAAAAAAAAAGTTGTTTATGGATTCAAATACATTATAAATGTTTGTGAATGTGGAACTGACGTTTATAAATATCAGAATAATTTATGATTTGGAATAATTCAATCAATTAGAGATGATTATTGTTATTTCAAGAAAGAATGAGGTCAGAGGAGGGGAATTTCGAAGGGCGATTTGAGGGGTGTTTTAGGGAATGTTCGAGGGCGAAATTAGGGAAGATTTCAATAGGGCGAGAAGGGGGGGGGGAGTGTTCCGGAAACATTTCTGTGGAATTTATGGTGGCATATTGAGAGAAACTTCAATCAGGAATGTCGATTCAGATCTCCTCAGAATCTGCTGCAGACTTCTTCGAAGACTTCCTCCATTTTCCCCTTGAATTCCCCGAAAATCCGCTACAAATTTCTCCGGAATCCCACTTTGAGATTCCTCCGAAGATCCCACGCGAGCTCTCTCAGAATTTCCCACGAATTTCTTTCACTCTCCCTTCTATCCCACCTTCAACCCTCCCCCCCTTCTCCTTTCCATTCCCTCCCTTACCCCCCCCCCCCCCTCGCCCCTTCATCACCCACAAAATTCCCTGGAAATTTATTTAAAATTCTCCTCAAACTCCTCACGAATTTCCCTGAAGTCCCCCCCCCCCTCCGCTCCTTTCGAGGAATTTCCCTGAAATATCCAAAACATCCCCCATGAACTCCCCACAATTCCCCCCCCTCCCCCCTTCTAATCATTTTTTCAGATTCTCCCCCCAAATTCCCCCAAAAACCCGTAATATACCCCGCAAATTTGTTTAGAATTCTCCCCGAATTTTCCATGAATTTCTTAGAAATTTCCTCTCAAGCCCCCTTGAATTTGCCTAGAATCCTAAAATTCCCTTTCCAAAATCTCCCAGAAATCGCCCATTAATTCCCCCATAAATTTACCCATTATTATCTCATTCACCTAAAAAAAGAAAAAAAAACTAACTACACTGAGAAAAAAAATAGGGGTAAAAACAATCAAATATTGTGGCAAATGGTCCTTACCAAATATTCTTTTGAAGTAATTCAAGAAATTGTTGAATTTACTGAATTTAGTTAATTCAAATAGATGAACTAGTTGAATTTATTGAATTTAGTTAATTCAAAATGATTAACTAGTTGAATTGACCAACTTTAGTAAATTCAACGACTATTTTCAATTAATTCAACAAAATATTTTCTTAGGACCAATGACATCAATATTTGATTGTTTTTACTATTATTTTTTTCTCAGTGTATGAACTCTACACAGAGAAAAATGTTTTCTTAATTTAAGAATGTGCAGGTCACTTAAATTAAGAAAGGAAAGTCACTTAACTTAAGAAAGTAAAGTCACTTGATTTAAGTGAGAAAACTCACTTGATTTAAGTGAGAAAAGTCACTTAATTTAAGTGACTTTTACTTTCTTAAATTAAGAAAGAGAAAGTCACTTGATTTAAGTGAGAAAAGTCACTCGATCTAAGTGAGAAAAGTCACTTAATTTAAGTGACTTTTACTTTCTTAAATTAAGAAAGAGAAAGTCACTTGATCTAAGTGAGAAAAGTCACTTAATTTAAGTGACTTTTACTTTCTTAAATTAAGAAAGAGAAAGTCACTTGATCTAAGTGAGAAAAGTCACTTAATTTAAGTGACTTTTACTTTCTTAAATTAAGAAAGAAAAAGTCACTTGATTTAAGTGAGAAAAGTCACTTAATTTAAGTGAGTTTTACTTTCTTAAATTAAGAAAGAAAAAGTCACTTGATTTAAGTGAGAAAGGTCACTTAATTTAAGTGACCTGCCATTCTTAAATTAAGTGACTGCACATTCTCAAATTAAGAAAATATTTTTCTCTGTGTACTCAATCAAATAACTTCGAATTATGAAGTATTTTAGCTCCCATAAATTTCATTTTGACATTCAAAATTCATTCAAATTCATGAATAGCTTCATCTTTAAAAAAAAAATTCGGTCCACCAACATCTCGTTCCTACTTACAACGAAGCATCATTCCAATAGCTTCGTTTGTCTTCTGAGAGTAGAAAATAGCTGAAAGAGAGAGAGTAAAGTGGTCAATTTATCGTGTGAAATCCGAAGCTTTCCACTCAACTGCAGAGAGTTTTTCCATCCGGAAAAATACCACATGCAATATTTCACTTCAAATCCATATGTTTACACACTCTCCCTCTCTCTCTCTCTCTCACTGTATGTGATGTTATCAGACTTCTTCACTTTCTCCTGTTATACACTATCAATTGTGAGAAGTCATTGTGAGTGGATAGACTCACCCGGAAGGGACCTCTTCACTTTTAACGGCTCTAGTTCCAGTTAAGATGATACGGAAACAAACTGAATTCTACTGGTGGAAACATTACCGTGAAAATGGCCAAGTGATGAAAGGAAAAAAAAAAAGAAAATCTCGACACTGTCTGAAACGATAGGTCTGTTACTACTAACAGTAACTGCTGTAATTCTAACCGTGCAATTTTCACTACAAATCAACGAACCATTGTACTCATCAGAATCCTTATCTTCTGTTGTTTTCAGTGCTTTGAGTATGTGATGAGAATTTCAAGAGTAATTTCTCATTGTTTCCGCTTCGAATAAAACAGATGCAATGGAACTATCGAATGTCATGCAATGACTCGAATCGAATGCGAGGGATTGTATCGATTAATCGATATTTGGAAATAATCGATTCGCAAGTTTTTTTATCTCAAAACTGGTGCAACGGAACTATCGAGTCGATTAATCGATATCTCGAATTTATTTCGAGATATCGAATTTTGTGCGATATATCTAATTTAATTGAAATTATCGAATCTTATGCGATATTATGAATTGAATTCGAGATATCGATTAATCGATTCGAGATATCGATTAATCGATTTGAGATATCGATTAATCGATTCGAGATATCGATTAATCGATTCGAGATATCGATTAATCGATTCGAGATATCGATTAATCGATTCGATATCTCGAAGTAAACCAGGTGCAACGAAATTAACGACTGGTATATGACATCTCGAATTGAATGCGCTATATCGCATCGATTAATCGATCATCCAAAGTAATCGATCCGAACTTTCCCCTTGAAATGGGTGCAACGAAAGTATGGAATGTGTACGATATCTCGAAATTAAATTCGAAACAACTAATCATATGCGATATTCCCAAATTAATTCAAGATCTCACTTCGCCCAATCGATATTTGAAAAGTATCAATGGGGAAAATTCCCTCATAATAAAATAAGTGCAACTAAATTATCGAATGTTATCACATCGATTAATCAATATCCTAAAATGTTCAATCGCAATGATTTTTCTCCTTGAAACCAGTGCAACAGGATTATCGAATTTAATTCGAGATATCGCATCGATTAATCGACTCTCGAAAATAATCGATCTGAAAAAATTCACTCAAACTAAAACAAATGCAACGGAATTATCGAATGATTTGCGATATATCGAATTCAATGCGAGATATCGCAGCGATTAATCGATTCTCGAAAATAATCGATCTGAAAGAATTCCCTCAAACTAAAACAAATGCAACGAAATTATCGAATGATTTGCGATATATCGAATTCAATGCGAGATATCGCAGCGATTAATCGATTTTCGATAATAATCGATCTGAAAGAATTCCCTCAAACTCAAACGCATCGATTAATCAGAAATTCGAAAATGATCGATCACAAACCAATTGTGATATTGAGTTCTTTTTCTAATGACATCAGATCTCATCTTTCGCCACAATTCATTTGATTTTTTTCAGTTTTTAGACTTTCGCGGGCATAATTGTCATTATTGATATGTTTGGCTTCCGCATGGATGCCACGTTTGGTTTCAGCGTTGCGCCAACGTTTCGCCAACGTTGCAGTTTGCATCTTCAGGGCTATAAGCTCCGATTCTGAGCTCCATGGTCAAAGAGTAGTCCTTATATACCCCTTCTAGGAGGGCGGGGGGGGGGGGGGGGGGGTAGGTAGGGGTGGGAGTAGAGCGAATCAGGTGTTTTTAATTGATCAGCTGGCCAATCAAAAATTTAATTTTTCATTTGATTTTTCTTCAATATCGAATATCCCCCCCCCCCCTCTTTTTCAATCCTTTCCTCATCTAAAACCGAAAACTCCACAATTTCCATGGGAATTCGATGGCACTGCATCCCATTCAAATTCATTGTTATGTTCCAAACACAAACTCTCTCTCCCTCTCAGTACAAAGATCTCACAGAATAACACACTAGAGATAGCAAAAATAGAAAACCACTCGAAATTATTTTAAAGAAAATTGGGTTAACTATCGTTCAATTCATTCGAAGAAAGAGGAAGCTTCTGTTGACGATGAACTTGCAACATTTCACTCCACATGCCATCCAGACACGTAGTCATAAATTAAAAATAAACCCAATGCTTTTTCTCATCCCTGTTAACAGCTGTGGTTTTAATACATCAAAACAATAAAAGATGAGTTTTCTCAGCCTCAATCGATTAACAATAAAAACAAAAAAAAAATAAATAACTTTTCACCTTTCATCTCAATGAAAATATTTATCCCTTTTTTCCATTTAATCCATATTAGTTAATTTATTATTTCAGTATAAAAAAATTTCATAAAATATTATTTTTAGCCATGAAAATATTTAGTTGGTTGCAGTTTAATAGTTTTGATCATTTTTTTAATTTTTTTTATTTTTTTCATTTGTCAAAAAAATATTTATATTCGAACAATTTAGTTTTTGCAAGTAATTTCAGATTCTGTAGAATGCATGTTTTATGTCAGTGTTAATGTCAATAATATTTAATTAAGAAAAAAAAAAAACCTACTCAAATTGTTGAACTGCAGCTAACGAAAAAATCTCAATTATTCGATTTAAAAAAATTAAATAATATACAAAAAATTAATAGATAAAATTAAAAAAAAAAAAAGTCATGAATTTTGGTTGATTGCAGTCCAATGATTTGGGTATCCCAGTACGCAAAAATGGCATCAAATGGAACAATCATCATTGATGAAAGAAGTGAAGTACCAATCATTCCAGTTTGTCTAATGCAGGCAACAACAACATCAACAACAGCCTTTATACTTTTATTAATAATTGCATTTTTTTTTTTACCATTAATTATACTATTACTTCTTTATTCAATAATAGTTAGACACTTGATAAATGATACATCAACATCAACAATTGAATCATATCATGCTAAAGCACGTAAACAAGTTGTATTGATGTTATTAACAGTTGTTTTTAGTTTTTTCATTTGTTTAGCACCATTTAGAATATTTACATTTTTCATTGTACTAGCACCAATTGAACAAGTTGATGAAATTGAACATGATACATACTTTAACATTCTTTATTTTTGTAGAATTATGTTTTATTTAAATAGTGCTGTAAATCCAATTTTGTATAATTTAATGAGCAGTAGATTTAGAATGGGTTTTATTAAAATATGTGGTTTTAGAAAGAGATCAATTAGTGAAAGAACTGCAACAAGAAGTACATTGACTAGTACAAGACTATCAAGAAGAATTATTAATAGCGAACAGCAGGAAATTTTTTTGTAATTATCATTTAATTTAATTATTTTTTTTATCCCCCAAAATGTGTTCTATTTTTATTCTTTCTGGTTCAATTATATTTTAGATACTTGATTGATAAAAGTTTCGCTTTCTCTTTCCTCATCACGTAGAAACAATTTTCTTAAGATGAACGAACAATGGTCCCACGAGAATTTCCAATGATTTTCGTGATGAAAATAGAAAAGAAATAAGCTTCTTTTTTTTTTGTATTCACTCTAGTCGTATGTGGTAGAGGAGAATATTTTTTTTTAAATATTGATATTAAAGTAGGTGGAAATATGCATGGCGTTTTTTATGTAATTTTTAGGGATTTTTACGCCTATTCGACCGAAATTGATGTTACAGTTATGTCATGGAAATGATAAAAATAAATAGAATTCTTTATTGAATGAATGAATACACAGAGAAAAATGTTTTCTTAATTTAAGAATGTGCAGTCACTTAATTTAAGAATGTGCAGGTCACTTAAATTAAGAAAGTAAAGTCACTTGATTTAAGTGAGAAAACTCACTTAATTTAAGTGATTTTTACTTTCTTCAATTAAGAAAGAAAAAGTCTCTTGATTTAATTGAAAAAAGTCACTTAATTTAAGTGACTTTTACTTTCTTGAATTAAGAAAGAAAAAGTCTCTTGATTTAAGTGAACAAAGTCACTTAATTTAAGTGAGAAAAGTCACTTAATTTAAGTGAGAAAAGTCACTTAATTTAAGTGAGTTTTACTTTCTTAAATTAAGAAAAAAAACGTCACTTGATTCAAGTGAGGAAAGTCACTTAATTTAAGTGACCTGCCATTCTTAAACTAAGTGACTGCACATTCTTAAATTAAGAAAACATTTTTCTCTGTGTAAAAATCATTTTTTTTTTCGGAAGAAACAGATTCGAAAAAAAAGTTTCGTCCCGATCAGGATCGATACTTCTGATTAATTGTCATATTTCGTCATATTTTGTTATATCGTCGACCTAGAAATAAAAGGGCGTAAGCACCAAAAAGCCCACTTTTCAGAGGGACAAGGGTGAATGTCCAAAATGCCTCTGAGGATGTTTTTTATGCTCCAATGATGCAAAAGAAATGAATTTACAATTTGAGTAACAATAGGGCGTATTTGTCAATCCTACACAGAGAAAAATGTTTTCTTAATTTAAGAATGTGCAGTCACTTAATTTAAGAAGGTGCAGGTCACTTAAATTAAGAAAGTAAAGTCACTTGATTTAAGTGAGAAAACTCACTTGATTTAAGTGAGTTCTACTTTCTTAAATTAACAAAGAAAAAGTTACTTGATTTAAGTGAGAAAAGTCACTTGATTTAAGTGAGAAAAGTCACTTAATTTGAGTGAGTTTTACTTTCTTAAATTATCAAAGAAAAAGTCACTTGATTTAAGTGAAAAAAGTCACTTGATCTAAGTGAGAAAAGTCACTTAATTTAATTGAGTTCTACTTTCTTAAATTAAGAAGGGAAAAGTCACTTGATTTAAGTGAGAAAAATCACGTGATCTAAGTGAGAACAGTCACTTGATCTGAGTGAGAAAAGTCATTTAATTTCAGTGAGTTTTACTTTCTTAAATTAAGAAGGGAAAAGTCACTTGATTTAAGTGAGAAAAGTCACTTGATCTAAGTGAAAAAAGTCACTTAATTTAAGTGAGTTCTACTTTCTTAAGTTAAGAAAGAAAAAGTCACTTGATTTAAGTGAGAAAAATCACGTGATCTAAGTGAGAACAGTCACTTGATCTGAGTGAGAAAAGTCACTTAATTTCAGTGAGTTTTACTTTCTTAAATTAAGAAGGGAAAAGTCACTTGATTTAAGTGAGAAAAGTCACTTAATTTAAGTGACCTTTACTTTCTTAAATTAAGAAGGGAAAAGTCACTTGGTTTAAGTGAGAAAAGTCACTTGATCTAAGTGAAAAAAGTCACTTAATTTAAGTGACTTCTACTTTCTTAAGTTAAGAAAGAAAAAGTCACTTGATCTAAGTGAAAAAAGTCACTTAATTTCAGTGAGTTTTACTTTCTTAAATTAAGAAGGGAAAAGTCACTTGATTTAAGTGAGAAAAGTCACTTGATTTGAGTGTGAAAAGTCACTTAAATTAAGTGACCTTTACTTTCTTAAAATAAGAAAGAAAAAGTTACTTGATTTAAGTGAGAAAAGTCACTTGATCTAAGTGAGAAAAGTCACTCAATTTAAGCGAATTTTACTTTCTTAAATTAAGAAGGGAAAAGTCACTTGATTCAAGTGTTGACGACTTGGTTCTAGGTCGACGATATTTATGACTTCTTTTCCCACAACATGTCATGCATATTTGCCACCAGCCAAATAACAGTATATCTTCATATTTTTGCATGAAAATGTTTCCTTCTTTAAAAAAAAAATGTTTTTCTATTGAATTATAATTAATTCTGCTATTGCAGATACGAGTATTGTAAACATTGTACTTATTTAATAAATTATTCACAATAATTCCTGTTATAAAAAAAATAATAAAAAATATAATTTATAATTTAAATATAATTTCTTAAAAATAATTGATAATTAAAATCTGATTTTTCCCTCTTTTTTTTGTCTTTTTCCAGTCCAATCATAGCAATGACGAAATACATAATTGAGAGCGATGAAGATGGTGATGAATTTCCATTGTGTGGTACAGCAGCAACATCAATATGGCCAAAAAGTTTTTTTGTAACATCAATAGTTGTATTTTTCATAGCTCCATTATTTATATTAGTTATATTATATACAGTTATAGCACAGCATTTAATGGCAAATCCAGCTATAACACGTGGTCCAGCAAATAATTTATTGAAATATAGAAAACAAGTAGTTATGATGCTTGGTACAGTTGTACTATGTTTTTTTATATGTTTATTGCCATTCAGAGCATTTACATTGTGGATAATAATAGTACCACCAACATCAATAATATCAATTGGAGTTGAGGGATACTTCAGTTTACTATATTTTTGTAGAATTATGCTTTATTTAAATTCAGCAATTAATCCAATACTTTATAATTTAATGTCAACGAAATTTCGTGAAGGTTTTTTGAGGCTTTGTGGATTTGGTAGAATGAGAAACAAAGAAATTACAACATCAGCAAGAACTAAAACAACTGGAACTAATAGTAGTAATAATTCATCGGATTGGAGAAGACAGAGCAGTAACAAGAGCTCAAGTACCAAGGTCACTAATGATTCAATGAAACAATTTAAATTACCAATTATCGGTGTTGGTATTGGTAAAAAAGAAATTGAGAGCTACGTTTAGAAGGTGATTTCAATGAATGGGTTTTCATTTTCATTTCGTATTTCGAATAATTTTAAAACAATTAAGGTAGTATCCCAGATTATGGTCGATAAAAAAGAAAAAAGTGAGGATTTTTAGGTTTTTTTTTGCAACCCTGGCAAATTCATTTAGGGGAAGGTGGGGCAAAATGGACATCAGGGGTAAAATGGACACATCTAAATTTTTAGGTAAATATTATGGAAAACTTTTGAAATTAATAAAAATATTGGCGGTAGATTGTTTTTAATGATTTTACTGAAAAGTTGAGGAAATTTGAGGCGGGAAACAAGTGCCGAAATTAATTTTTTTTTAATTTTTGGCGATTTTGTCTTTTTTGAGCATTTTAGAGGGGTAAAACCTTTCCTATTTGAAAATTTCCAGTTTTTTGGGAATATCATCGGTTCTATTTGTCGTAGCGTAAAAATTCTGATTTGAGATGAAAGGTGAGATCATTTGCCATCGATTCATAGGATTTTCAATTTGAAAATATCGATTTTTAAGGTATTTATCGGCATTTTTGTGAAACAGTTTTGTAAAACCGTTTTTTGGCCTATAACTATCCCGAAAAATGATATTTTTAAATTTAAAACCCCATAAATCGATGGAAAATGAGCTCACCTTTCATTTAAGAGTAACCCCGAATTGCTACGACCAATAGAACCAGAGATATTTACAATAAACTGAAGATTTTCGAAAAATAAAAGGCTGTTCAAAATCTGCCTAATTTGTGGTAGATTTTGAGTAGAGAATTTCGATGCAACTCGCCGAAACCCTCGATGATTTTCTCCTTGTAGTGGACTGTATAATTGAATAGCTGTTAATTGATTATAAGGAGTTAAAGTGGATTTGATCGGTTTCTCAATGATAATTGACACGTGGTTTATCAAAAATATAACTCTTTAATAAATAACGTGACTAGATTTACATACTCAAAGATAATTTGCCCGCACTGAATTTATTATTGTCTTTGATTAATTGTCTCTTTTTGATAATTGTCTCGTTTTTTCACTAATAATGTCAATTAATTCACTGTTTATTTAATCCCGGTTGTAAGTCGCGATTAATGTAAATTAATGATTCACTAGTTTGATTTGTACTACTCAAAACCGTTAAAACAATTGTTGTAATTATTAACGCCACGCGTCTATCGACTCGGCGTCGATTTTCGTCGTTCTTGATAGATTCACACACGTTGTCGTTGGATAATTTACTCAATGTTCATTAATTGCACAAATATATTAATACCGGTTGTAAATCGTTATTAATTGTGTATTAAAGTTCTCAATGATTTATCTCACTCAAACCGTTAAATAATTGTGATTATTTAATTGCCACGCGTCTATCGACTCGGCGTCGGTTTTCTTGATGATTTTCACGGCTTTACGTCGATGATGCTTCTCTGATGAGACCCACGCGAAGAAGAATGATTATTCGCGAGACCACGCCGGTGGTCCCCCAAATCACCTCTGGTGTCGATACACGTAATTGTCTCGACATGATTGACCTTCTGATCCCGCGGTAATTTAGGATCAGTCGGTAATCTAGCCATTTTCTTAACAAAGGCTTTTACCCTTCAAAAATGCTGAAAAATCTCGAATTTTCAAAAAAATATAAAAAAAATTATATCTGAGACTTGTTTTCCGGCTAAAATTTTCTCAGCTTTTCAATAGAATTATCAAAAATAATCCATCTCCAACCGTTTCATAACAGTGTCCATTTTGCCCCATTCTCCCCATTATACCGATTTTTTGAGTATCTTTTGGGTATAATTTCGGTATAATTATCAGATTATATCCAAATCATACTCAAATAATACAAATATTTTCAGTATATTCGTGAAATTTTTATACCCAAATTATTTCAGCGAAACACCATTGTTTTCTTTTTTTTCACTAGTAAAATCAAAATATCGTTAATTTTCCTAAAAAGTGATTAAACGATTCGAAAGTCATATCTTCAGCTTGTGAATATAATTTTTTTTCCTCGAATTTTTTTCTTACATGAATCTCCTATCACAAGCATGAGACAGAGAGAGAGGCAAATAGTTACGACTACCTTCTAATTAAAATTTCTCAATAACTATACGGTGAATTGAATATTTTTTTCTTCTATTATTTAGTTAAAATGCTGTTCTCTTCGCCAATTGTTTTTAAATAATGGCTCCAACCTGTCGTTTTCTAGTAATCTCGTTATTTCCGTTCGATTTAGGGAGTCTCAACCCCAGCAACACTATTTTCAGTAACTTTGATAATTCATATCTCATAAACTGCACAGACAAAAATTATGCAAAAATTCAGAAAAACGTAAAAAAATATCATCTTTGATATGGCATCGGAAAAATTGGGATTAATAGGGATTAATTGCACTCGAATCCGCTGGGATACTATCTCAAATTTAAGATTAACCTGTGTTGCAATAGAGTTGAAACATTTGTCAACGTAGTATTATTATTTTTTTTTTTAATAATATTTTTTATTTCAATGATAAAGTCCTTGCAAATTGTTCATTTCTACACTTTATTTGACCCACTCGAAACGATTGTCTCTTTTTAATTGACTTTTCCGTTTATTTCAATGCTTCTATCACTACAATTCTGTTGATAGTTCGTTTTTCAATGTTCTACTTTTATTTGACATTAAATTTGGGTGAACGAGTGGCTGAAAATTCAATGGTGATAGAATATATTGCTGACGGCTTACTCAGACCAGGGATTTATAGTGTCTCGTTTTTTTTTTTTTTCTTTTTTTTTCAACTCTGTACAAAGTGATTTACGTCTGACATTCACTTTTAACTACTTAATTGGGATATTTTTGTTTCATTAAACTCTGGGCTATTTAATGGCTTTCTGGGATTATGGGGAATTTGTCGAATTATTCGAAATACGAATGAAAAATCAGGGGTTGAGTGGTTAATCGAAATGAGTCATTTTCCATTTTAGTAAAGCAGATATTCTGGGACTAGGAAATATATTTCTTAAGGTAGTATTCCAGCGTAGAAATGAGTTCAATTGAACATCTAGAATAATGAATTTTTCGTTGATTCAAAGATTTTGATAAATATTAAGATTTATGAAGAAAAAAAAAATTCCAGTCAGTTTTTTGTATTTTAATAAAAAAAAAAAAAAAGTTTTTTGTATTTCATCTAATGAATAACTAATTTTGACGATTTTTTAAATATGCTGTAAAATGGAAAGTTGAGGATATAAAAAAAAATCCTAGTTCCTGCCATACCTAGTAATGTATAGAATAATGTGTGAAAATTACAGAGCAATCGGTCGGATAGATAATTTTTTATCAACTGGGTCGACCGAAAAAAAACGTAGTTTCGAGAAAAACGCGTTTAAAGTTTCGAGAAATTTTTTTTTAAGCTCTCATACTTGCGCCATATGCCTGCGACGTATAATAAGCCTTCAGTTTTTTTCGTAGGCATCACTCTCAGCAACTTTGTTTGCCCTACGACTAATTCTGGCTACTTTAGAAGCCTCTGTCGTATTATTTTACGCTTTTGAGAATTAGGAGCTGTTGTACAATTTCACGTGCAGCGAGAGCTTGAATATTCGTCGTAACTTCATTACACAGAGAAAAATGTTTTCTTAATTTAAGAATGTGCAGTCACTTAATTTAAGAATGTGCAGGTCACTTAAATTAAGAAAGAAAAGTCACTTGATTTAAGTGAGAAAACTCATTTGATTTAAGTGAATTCTACTTTCTCAAATTAAAAAAAAAAAATCACTTGATTTAAGTGAGAAAAGTCACTTAAATTAAGTGACTTTTACTTTCTCAAATTAAGAAAGAAAAAGTCACTTGATTTAAGTGAGAAAATTCACTTAAATTAAGTGACTTTCACTTTCTCAAATTAAGAAAGAAAAAGTCACTTGATTTAAGTGAGAAAAGTCACTTAATTTAAGTGACATTTACATTCTCAAATTAAGAAAGAAAAAGTTACTTGATTTAAGTGAGAAAAGTCACTTAAATTAAGTGACTTTTACTTTCTCAAATTAAGAAAGAAAAAGTCACTTGATTTAAGTGAGAAAATTCACTTAAATTAAGTGACTTTCACTTTCTCAAATTAAGAAAGAAAAAGTCACTTGATTTAAGTGAGAAAAGTCACTTAATTTAAGTGACATTTACTTTCTCAAATTAAGAAAGAAAAAGTTACTTGATTTAAGTGAGAAAAGTCACTTAATTTGAGTGAGTTTTACTTTCTTAAATTAAGAAAGGAAAAGTCACTTGATTTAAGTGAGAAAATTCACTTAATTTAAGTGAATTTTACTTTCTTAAATTAAGAAAGAAATAGTTACTTGATTTAAGTGAGAAAATTCACTTAATTTAAGTGAGTTTTACTTTCTTAAATTGAGAAAGGAAAAGTCACTTGATTTAAGTGAGAAAATTCACTTAATTTAAGTGAGTTTTACTTTCTTAAATTAAGAAAGAAAAAGTCACTTGATTTAAGTGAGAAAAGTCACTTAATTTAAGAATGGCAGGTCACTTAAATTAAGTGACTGCACATTCTTAAACTAAGAAAACATTTTTTTCTGTGTTATAGTTCGAATTTCATCATAAAATTTTTACAATATATTCTTGAGAATTTTGACTTTCGAGACAAATGGAAAAATCGTATATTATTCCTAACAAGTGCGATAAAATACTTTTCTGACGATTGTGAGGCTGCAAAACGAGCCGAAGCAGGAAAATTTTACCGCACGTGTAAAGTACTGTTTTTCATGCACAACGTATGAAAAGTGCCACTGAGCGCACGTGCAGCGTGCGAAAAGTGGCGTTTTTTGCATGGCGTGCGGAAAAAAAATCAATTTTTCCAACTCAAGAAAAGAGACTACTACCTTAAACAATATATTGTATATTTCAATATAATTGAAAAATTTGCAAGAATTGTCAGTTACTGGGCACTATCAGAAACGGAGACTCCCATCTTAAGCTCTCCTCAATGACAAAGAAAAGGAATTAGTGAAAAAAAAAGCAATTATCTGTCATCGATATCGTTGGGACACTACCTTAAGAGATTTAGGAAACGTAGACTTTTATTATTTACTAAAGGATGATTGGGAGATAGAGTCGAAACAAAAGTCAATTTTTTGTTTGAAATCACGAATAAAAATATATACAAGATAAATGTCTCAAAACTGATGCAGTGGGTATTTAAAAAATTTAATAAGAAACAAAATAAGTCGCAGAAACAAAAAATTAATTGATAAATGAACGATTTTTACCATTTTTCACATTGCTATAAATCTTGGAAAATTTCGAGAAATCTAAAAAATAATAGGAATTTTTCAATTTTCGACTGATTTTGGGTTTCCAAAGTTTGTTTTATTCCTCGTTACATTTTCGATGGACTCACTGAATCACATTTAAGAATTTCATCTTGTATAAGCTGTTATTAAGGGGTAGCACCACTGTAGAAGTCTAGAAAAAGGCGTTTTTTGGCTATTTTTTTTTTCTACAGAAAAAGTGACAATAACATAAGCTCAGTCTAGATACACATAGCTACAAAAATACGTAGGGGATTTCAAAAATATTATTTTTTGTGGATTTTGAGTGAAAAAATTCAAATTTCGGCCAAAAAAACCGGCAATTTTTCATCAATTAAAAATGTGCAAATCAATTTTTTCAAAATCCCCTACGTATTTCTGTTTCGAAATATTGTTTATCAAGATGCTGTGGGAAATTTAAATGAAAATAATGAAAATTATTGGAATTATGCTGCGTGCCAATTTGAAAAATCATGTTTCGAAAAAAACACGATTGAAGTTTTGACTTAGCCGATAAATATGAAGAAATGCCTTAGGAAAAATTCAAAATTTCATGTGAAATAATGGGTTTCAGGTGATAACTTTTCTTGTCCGTATTCTGGAAGATCCGAAGTAATTTCTAAAGCAAGAAAAAGAAATCGATTTTTTGAAAATTCTACAGTGTAGTTATCCCAGAGATCGGCGGTATCGTTTTTTTTCGTAACGATTTTGATTATATTACTAATTTTTCCAGAAAATTAGTATTCAGCTAGAAAATATTACTAATTTTTTCTAAAAAATATCGCTAATTATTTTCGAAAAATTAGTAATTAGGAAGAAAAAATTTCTAATTATTTCGAAAAATTAGTAATTAGGAAAAACGTATTACTTGATACAAGTTTATATTGTTAATAAATTGAGTACAGAAATAATCTCAATAAATATTTTAAATTAAATATGATAGAGAAGTTTGATTGATCGTGGTCAATTTTATATACTTCATTACTGGATAAATACAATGTTTAACGTCAAGTAAAATCTTTTTTATTGAAAATTTTAACCCATCAGTTGTGAATGGTTTTCTGTAACACTCGATCCGATAATCGATCTTTTCCTAATTACTCATTTTTTCGAAAAAAAATTAGTAATATTTTCTCGCTAATTACTAATTTTCTTAAAAAATTAGTAATATTTCGAAGCTAATTACTAATTTTTCCAAAAAATTAGAGAATGAAAAACGATAATTTTTTTTTTTGCCGATCTCTGTGTTATCTCTTAACGACTTTGTACAAAAAATCAAATTTTCTTTCGATTGTATCTCTCAAACATCCTCAATTTTATTCAATTTTCATTGTTTTTTCAAAATAAATATGAAAGAAAAAAAATGGCAAAGGTGTAAATATTTTCTGTTACATTTTAGGGATCACAGGTGCGTTATGCCATTAACAGAGTCATCAAGGAGGAACGATAACGACTGTATCCTGAACGACAAGTGTCTCGCAATGTTCCTCGTAAACTCACAGAAATGAAGAATAAAGAAAATAAATAAATTGAGTAAGGAGAGATTACAAATCGTATGAAGAACCAGGAGAAATGCAAATTGGGCAAAACAACGCAAGAGTGTGGACATAACTTTCGTATCTACATTGAACATAAAATTGAGATTTTATCTATTGGAAAAATAAGAAAGAGAGAGAGAGATAGAGAGAAGAAGAAATGAATTGACCAATGTTGAATATCCGCAAGAATCTCTGACTATTGGAAATACCGTCTCTGAATTATCGTATAATGCTACTTTATACCGACACTATGCCCAAAGTATTACGTAAATTTATTAGAATTTCAGCGTATAAAAATACCAATGTACTGTTAGTTTTATCTTATCGTGAAAATTCAGAAGTATTTCTTTTTTTTTCACGATTCATCATTTATTTTTTTCTTATTATTGTGAAAAATATTGAGGGGACCATTTCTTTAGATTTTTTCTGGCAGTATTGTTTTTTTCGTAATTTTGAAATATGAGACTCATTTTACTGGGGAAAATAAGGAACTTGGTATGAAAATAAATTCATTCATGTATTTTAAGGTAATATCCCAGTGTACGGTTGATAAATTTTCTCGCCTAATTACTAATTTCTCAGCGATACTAGGGATATTTTTCGGCTAATTACCAATTTTTTAGAAAAGTTGGAAATTGTTCGCGGTTACTTACTAATTTTTCAGAAAAATTGGGAATTTCTCGCGGTTAATTACTAATTTTTCAGAAAAATTAGAAGTTTTTCCCGACTAATTACTAATATTTTAGAAAAATTAGGAATTTTTCCCGACTAATTACTAATTTTTCAGAAAAATTAGGAATTTTTCGCGGTTAATTACTAATTTTTTTAAAAAATTAGAAGTTTTTCCCGACTAATTACTAACTTTTCAGAAAAATTAGGAATTTTTCCCGCCTAATTACTAATTTTTCAGAAAAATTAGGAATTTTTCCCGACTAATTACTAATTTTTCAGAAAAATTAGGAATTTTTCGCGGTTAATTACTAATTTTTTTAAAAAATTAGAAGTTTTTCCCGACTAATTACTAATTTTTTAGAAAAATTAGGAATTTTTCCCGACTAATTACCAATTTTTCAGAAAAATTGGGAATTTTTCGCGGTTAATTACTAAATTCTTAAAAAATTAGAAGTTTTTCCCGACTAATTACTAACTTTTCAGAAAAATTAGGAATTTTTCCCGCCTAATTACTAATTTTTCAGAAAAATTAGGAATTTTTCCCGACTAATTACTAATTTTTCAGAAAAATTAGGAATTTTTCGCGGTTAATTACTAATTTTTTTAAAAAATTAGAAGTTTTTCCCGACTAATTACTAATTTTTTAGAAAAATTAGGAATTTTTCCCGACTAATTACCAATTTTTCAGAAAAATTGGGAATTTTTCGCGGTTAATTACTAAATTTTTAAAAAATTAGAAGTTTTTCCCGACTAATTACTAACTTTTCAGAAAAATTAGGAATTTTTCCCGCCTAATTACTAATTTTTCAGAAAAATTAGGAATTTTTCCCGACTAATTACTAATTTTT
This sequence comes from Aleiodes alternator, assembly GCA_963921955.1. Lineage (NCBI taxonomy): Eukaryota > Metazoa > Arthropoda > Insecta > Hymenoptera > Braconidae > Aleiodes > Aleiodes alternator. Next base: position 4,547,628 of record OY998115.1, on the reverse strand, counting down.
CAGAAAAATTAGGAATTTTTCGCGGTTAATTACTAATTTTTTTAAAAAATTAGAAGTTTTTCCCGACTAATTACTAACTTTTCAGAAAAATTAGGAATTTTTCCCGCCTAATTACTAATTTTTCAGAAAAATTAGGAATTTTTCCCGACTAATTACTAATTTTCCAGAAAAATTAGGAATTTTTCGCGGTTAATTACTAATTTTTTTAAAAAATTAGAAGTTTTTCCCGACTAATTACTAACTTTTCAGAAAAATTAGGAATTTTTCCCGCCTAATTACTAATTTTTCAGAAAAATTAGGAATTTTTCCCGACTAATTACTAATTTTTCAGAAAAATTAGGAATTTTTCGCGGTTAATTACTAATTTTTTTAAAAAATTAGAAGTTTTTCCCGACTAATTACTAACTTTTCAGAAAAATTAGGAATTTTTCCCGCCTAATTACTAATTTTTCAGAAAAATTAGGAATTTTTCCCGCCTAATTACTAATTTTTCAGAAAAATTAGGAATTTTTCCCGACTAATTACTAATTTTCCAGAAAAATTAGGAATTTTTCGCGGTTAATTACTAATTTTTTTAAAAAATTAGAAGTTTTTCCCGACTAATTACTAATTTTTTAGAAAAATTAGGAATTTTTCCCGACTAATTACCAATTTTTCAGAAAAATTGGGAATTTTTCGCGGTTAATTACTAAATTTTTAAAAAATTAGAAGTTTTTCCCGACTAATTACTAACTTTTCAGAAAAATTAGGAATTTTTCCCGCCTAATTACTAATTTTTCAGAAAAATTAGGAATTTTTCCCGACTAATTACTAATTTTCCAGAAAAATTAGGAATTTTTCGCGGTTAATTACTAATTTTTCAGAAAAATTAGAAATTTTTCCCGCCTAATTACTAATTTCTCAGCGAAACTAGGAATATTTTCTGGCTAATTACCAATTTTTCAGAAAAATTGGGAATTTTTCGCGGTTAATTACTAATTTTTCAAAAAAATTAGAAGTTTTTCCCGACTAATTACTAATTTTTCAGAAAAATTAGAAATTTTTCCCGCCTAATTACTAATTTTTCAGAAAAATTAGGAATTTTTCCCGCCTCATTACTAATTTCTCAGCGAAACTAGGGATATTTTCCGGCTAATTATCAATTTTTCAGAAAAATTGGGAATTTTTCCTGACTAATTACTAATTTCTCAGAAAAATTAGGAATTTTTCCCGCCTAATTACTAATTTCTCAGCGAAACTAGGAATATTTTCCAGCTAATTACCAATTTTTCAGAAAAATAGCGAATTTTTCGCGGTTAATCACTAATTTTTCAGAAAAATTAGTTATTAAAAATAGTCAGATTTTTTTTCCTATCACTGAACTGTACTCGATCTCACTGGGATACTATCTTAACTCGATTTTAATCGACATTCCCGAATAAATTCATTCTAGTCCACGTGTCGAATCATTTCGCAAAAATACCTGATCTCTAAATTAATTTAAGAAAATGTAAAAAAAAAAAAAAGGGTCAATAACCGATGTAAAGAAGGAATGAAAAGGCAGAGTGAAAAAAACCCGAAATAATTTGTGAGTTTCTTCAATGTCAACTCTGTAATATATAACAGTTTGTTTTACTTATTGGAAGCAGGAGGGTGCAAACGAGATGTGTTACCAAGCAAAGTAGAAATTTAAATTTAAAAAAAAAAGTACGGACATAAACATCCGAGAGCTTTTTCTCCGTAGCTTTCTGCTTCTTGAACATCAAAAAACCGGAAATGCACGAGTTTCGAAAACGTCGAAAAACGCATTTGGAATAATAACAGAAACATTTCAATAAATTCTTTTGATTTCGCATTTTTTATGAATAAGAGATATTAATTGGTAGAATTTTTTAAAAATACAGGAGAGTGAATAAATAAATATCGAGGGGGTAATCATCCCTAGAATCTGTAAACTTCGAATGAACTTTAAATTGCAGAAATTAAAAAATTCGTAATAATGAAATTAGCAGAAATTTGAAAATTTTGTGTTTTTTTTGAAGAAATAACTATGTTTTTTTTTTCAATTTGCACTTTTAGATTTTTTGATTTTCTGAATGTGCTTATTTTCATTTTTTCCAAATAATTCATTTGTTAAGAAAAAAAAATCTGAAAATTATCAGATGTCTGCTATTTTCAGTATCATAAATATTCTCAAATTCTTAGCAAATTTCATGAGATTTCGTAAAATCTAAGAGAAATGAACAGATTTCTGGAGATTTTCTAGATTTCTATGAAATTCTAAGAAATTTCAAGATTTCACGTCAGAAACAAAGATTTATAGAAAGTAAAAATTTGTTTTATTCAAATTAATGTCCAACAAAATTCAAAATCTTCTATTTTGGACTTTCCTCAAGTCCTCAAATCGATTTTTCAGATATTGTCACTATTTATTTCTAAAAAAATTTCGAAAGCTTGTTAGATTTCATGAAATTTCCATTGCATTTCTCTAGTTTGTGGGTGATTCCAAGACTTTTTGTTCGGATTTTATAAAATTTCGAAAATTCCAAAATTTCAGGAATCTTTGAAAGAATCCTTAAATTTTTTGAGATTTCTGATTTGAATGTACATCAGATTTTACGAGTGATTACCCCTGATAAATACCTGATTGTATAGTTGTTGTAAAGAATAATAGATTCTTTAATTGAAAATCCGTTGAAATTAGTGAAAATGACTGATAGAATTTTTTTCGATTTCGTTGAAAATTCGAGAAAAAAAATTCGATTAAAAATATAATAATTGATTCTTTATTTTTTCTGAAAATTCGATTATTTCCGCTGAAAATTAGAGAATTTTTAAAAATTAACACCTGCTAATTTCGTGAAAAAAGTTCAAAATTCTCAAATTTTTGGAAAATAATAGAAAAAATCAATTTTTTAACATTTTCTAAACCACAAATTTTTTCAGTTTTTCAATAAAATTGTTAAAAAAAAATTCTATCTCAAACTGTTCTATCAGAATCTCCAATTTCCTCCACTTTTTCCCATGAATCATAAAAAGATTGTAATATAGAAAATCAATAAATTGTAATAAAACAGAATGACTTGTTTCATCGGAGAAAAAGTGTTTTGTGGATAATTCCTTGACTTGTAAATATTTTATAAAATTGTAAAAAATAAAAGTAAATTAAATAATATTACAAAAATTGAAATTTCCGATCATTTTCTATTTTTACCAATATCATTAATTATTAATGAAATATTTATTAACACCTTTTCATCGAAAATTCGTTGATTCTTACTTTCGTTTTCCATTAATCAGCCACAAAATTGATTAATGATATCATTTTCATTAAATTTTTTTTTATTCGACAATAAAAAATATTTACAGACTAAATAAATTTTCCGCAATAGCAAGATTAATGAGAAAATTTTCAACAGCCGGTGGTAAATTACGTTCACGAAATGTCTGTTGTTTTATTATTTTTTTACCATCTGAATTATCAATTGTTGCTAAACATCTCAATTGATTCAATAAATCTTGTGTTTTTTCAGCAATTTCATTGATTATTTGAGCCTCTGAATGCAATTGATTTTCACACAATTGTACCATAAATAATGCAATTTCTTTGTGTGTTTTTGTCATTGTCAAACTTTCACGTGCATGTGAAGCAACTGTTATCTCTCTTGCTGGTATATTAACTAATAAATCGTATAATTCTGGCTTTGAAGATATTGAACTGTCTCTGCAGCCAGCAACATAGTAAGAATATCCCTGAAATGAATAAATTTTAATTAGAAAAAATTTAAATTAAAAAAAACAAATTAAATTAATTTTTGATAATTTATCATCCTAGAAGCAAAAGGGCGTAATTTTCCTTCCCAATCGATTATTCTCTCCCTTTTCGATGATTTACAGCATTTTTACTTCGAGTAACAAATAGGTGTATGTCCAAGTTATTAATGTAAAAGGGACGTATCTCCCTCACATAGGGGAAGCTGAGGCAATATGGACATAAGGGGTAAAATGGACACATTTGAGTTTTTATGCATATATTATGAAAAAATCTTTAAATGAATGAAAATATTGGAGATGGATTTTTTTTCAATGATTCCATCGAAGAGCTGAGAAAATTTTAGTCGAGAAACATGTGCCAGAATTAATTTTTTCAATTTTTTGAGAATTCAATTTTTTCTGGCATTTTTGAGGGGTAAGAGCTTTTCGATTTTTGAGAAAATTCAGTTTTTTGGGAATATCTCTGGTTCTATTGGTCGTAGTGACCTGAGACCGATTTTAAATGAAAGGTGAGATCATTTTCCATCGATTCATAGGGTTTTGGGTTCGAAAATATCGATTTTTTACATAGTTATAGGGCAAAAACCGATGATCATGAATTTTTCACAAAAGTCTCCATAACTATCTGAAAAATAGATATTTTTCAATTCAAAACCCCATAAATCGATGGGAAATCATCTCACCTTGCATTTGAGATCGGTCTCATGTCCCTACGACCAATAGAACCGGAGATATTCCAAAAAAACTGAATTTTTTCGAAAATCAAAAGGCTTTTACCCTCAAAAATGCCCAAAAAAAATCAAATTCTCAAAAAATTGAAAAAAATCAATTCTGGCATTTGTTATCTGCCTAAAATTTTCTCAGCTTTTCAATAGAATCATCGGAAAAAATCTATCTCCCACTGTTTCATTACAATGTCCATTTTGCCCCACCTTCCCCTACACCTGTTTGATTTCAAATATTCCTTACATTTGCAATTCCTTGTATGACGTTGATAATAACAAAAAGGCGTATCTCCTGCATATACGCTCTTTTATTTTTGATTTTTTCCTCAATTCAGCATTCCTCATATGGAGTCAATAATAAAGAAAAAGCATATTTTCAGTGAATATGCCCCTTTGATTTTATTTTCTATCAAATTTGAAGCATAATGCACGGAATATTTAATGACAAAGGGGCCTATCTCCCGCACATGCGCCTTTTTGTTATTTAAAAATTTATTTAATTAATTTATATAAATTTTTTAATTTATTAAAATTTTTATTTAATTTATTTAAAAATTATTAATAACGAAAAAGCGTAGGTGCAGGTGATACGTCATTTTGTTATTATCTATTGTTAAATGATATGGAACAATTGGAGAAATTACTGATAACAAAGGGGCGTATGAACGCCTTTTTGGCGTAAAAAAACTCAAATTTTTATGTTTAAAATTAAAAAAAAAAAAGAATTTTCTTTTTTTCCCTTTTGTTTTTTGGGAATATCTGGGAAACTAAAAGATACGCCTTTTTGTTGCTATGAACTCTAATAAAATTTCGCAAATTTTCTAACATTATTAATAACAGAAGGGCGTATGATCTGAATATACACCCTATAAACGCTAAAAATTGGCACTTACGCCCTTTTGTTACTTCAATTTTTGATTTATTTTTGTTTATTACGTCATGAAAAACATTTTGCAATGTATTTTGGACATTCGCCCTTTTTTTATTTGAAAACCGCTTTTTTTCGGCACTTACGCCGTTTTGATTCTAATACAATGAATTAATAAAATTTGCAGAATAATGAAAAAAATACCTTCAATTCAGCCAATTCATCTGGCACTAAATCAACCCATGGAAAAAGATTATCAGTCACTTTTCTGTGCTTCATTAAAGCTGGAAATGTCTTGATCCACTTGAGCAATTGCTCCAAACTGTGATGATAGACAATTATCCGTTTTTTTAATAATAAAGCTGTATAAATGAGGATTGTTTCGAGTTCAAATGTCTTTACAAGTCCACGAATATTGCTGTCAGCAATTAAACGTTGACCATTGTAATCATCTGATATGAAAATTCCATTTTCTTGTGTTGTACATGAACCCTTTGTAAATACTGACAAATACAATTGCAATATTTCCGTTGGACTACCAGTCTTGCAGTACATTTTACTCAGTACTCGACAGAGTACCTCGTATTTTTGGGGATTGAAGTCTTTTGTGAAGATAACCAATGCAAAATGTTTCACCTAATTATTAAAAACAGAAAAAAAAAAATATATAACAATTTTAATGCGATCAAAAAAAAAAAAAAAAATTTAATTCGGTAAGTAATGACCTTTTTTTTGATAAAAATACTGTTTTTTATTCGTTTTTCATTTTTTTAGAAAATCATAATTGTATTTTAGCATATTTTTAGGTAAATATTTGGATTTCATTGAAAAATTCAAGAATTAATTAATTTTCTTTTTTTTAAATGATCAATTCCTTTCAAAATAATTTTATGAATTAGTATTATTTTTAATATTTGAAAGAAAAAAAGAAATTGATTTGAAATTATGTTTCAATTATTCTTTTATGATATTATTATAATTATTATGATTATCTGTTGACGTCAATATTTCCCAAAATGAATTCAAAAAATGAAAAACAGTACTTTGAACAAGAAAAAAGGCATTAATTATCAGTTTTTAAACTAAAAATCACCTCATACACACGAATTTTGGAAAATTCAATGAAAAATATTGGAAAATTAGAATTAAAATATTACTTTTATCACATAATTACTGAATTAATTACCCTGGGTAATTTGTCTGTATCAAAGACTTCACTACAATGAATATAGAACCAATTATTGCTGTATCTGGCACAAACAAATGATTGTAAACTGCTGTTCTCCGATTGTACATTGCATTTTCTTGTTACAACTGTTTTTTGTGCCTCTGATACAGCTGGATAGGTCCATGTCCACAAAACATCTCCATTGCAGTCTTTTTCTGTAATAAAAAAAAAAAGTAACGATGAAAATTTTTCAAAAAAATCAATTTTATCATTTGGTTTTGAGATATTTCGGAAATTAAGCAAGATAGAGCAGTTTTCTGACGAATTTATTTTATTTTGTGGCCATTTTTTGAAATAATATCTCAGTAAATGATAAATAAGGGCTACAAAAAGGATTCAAGCAAAATCGCTCTATCTCGTTTAATTTTCAAGATATTTGGGAAAAAAGAATAAAATTTCTAAGTTAAAAAAATCAAAAAAAAAAGAGAAATCTTTTTTTTGCTATTTATTTTTGGAAAATATCTCGAAAATTAAGCGAGATATAACATTTTTGCTTTTATTCTTTTTGGTAGCTCTTGAAATTCTTGACAAGAGAAGATTCGAGTGAAATTGCTCTATCTCACTTAATTTCCGAGATATTTTCAAAAAAAACTCAAATTTTTATGTTTAAAATTTGAAAAAAAAAAGAATTTTCTTTTTTTCCCTTTTGTTTTTTGAGAATATCTGGGAAACTAAGCGAGATAGACCAATTTTACATGAATCCTTTTTTGTAGCTTTTGAAATTCTACACCGAGAAGGATTCAGACAAAATCGCTCTATCTCGCTTAGTTTCCGAGATATTCTCCAAAAAGTCTCAAATTTAAATGTTTAAAATTGAAAAAAAAAAAAAGAATTTTCTTTTTTTCCCTTTTGTTTTTTGGGAATATCTGGGAAACTAAGCGAGATAGACCAATTTTACATGAATCCTTTTTTGTAGCTTTTGAAATTCTACACCGAGAAGGATTCAGACAAAATTGCTCTATCTCGCTTAGTTTCCGAGATATTCTCCAAAAAGTCTCAAATTTAAATGTTTCGAAATTAAAAAAAAAAAGAATTTTCTTTTTTTCCCTTTTGTTTTTTCTGAATATCTTGGAAACTAAGCGAGATAGACCAGTTTTACATGAATCCTTTTTTGTAGATTTTGAAATTCTACATCGAAAAGGATTCAAACAAAATTGCTCTATCTCGCTTAGTTTCCGAGATATTCTCCAAAAAGTCTCAAATTTAAATGTTTAAAAATTGAAAAAAAAAGAATTTTCTTTTTTTTCCTTTTGTTTTTTGAGAATATCTAGGAAACTAAGCGAGATAGATCAATTTTACAAGAATCCTTTTTTGTAGCTCTCAAAATTCTCTATAAAAAAGGATTCAAGTAAAATCACTCTATCTCGCTTTGATTCCGAGCAATTCCCAAAAAACTTGTGATGAACCAAAATTGTCTTAAAATTTCAATTTTCCAATAAATCAATTATTCTTCATTAACTCTCAAAAATATGTAAAAAAAATTGATTATCCCATACCAATTATACTGCAGGAAATTAAATCAGTTAACGGAGCCATCAGATCACTTCTCAAAATCCCAAATTATCATGAATTATTATGAAAAAATAATAAAAAAATACTCTAGTCATGAAAATTTTTTCACTTATTCAATAAATTATTAATTTTTATTGGTAAAAAAATATTTTTGATCCCTCCATTTAAATCATATACATACATACATATATATGCAATAATAATAATATATATAAATTAAATACGAATAAATTTATCAGCCCAAAAGTTCCACCTCGAAGTGTCAAAATATTATGATTTCTTTATTTTTTGGTTAAAAATGGGAGAAAATTGCAGAACCTCTCACTCGCGCCATCTCGTGGCGCTCTATCTCGTTAATCCTCCACCGATAAAAAAGGCGTCTCGTCACCCAAGCACCTCCCACTATTTTCCAAAATCCAAAAAATAAAATAAAAATTCCCAGTAATCAATAATTGAAAAAAACTCAATTTTATTAAAAATTAAAAAATTCAAATTATCCCTGAAAAAAATTTCAACCAATGAAAAAACGTCTTTTTCAAGCGCGCAATCTTGAATTTGACTCAATTATTACGGGAAGCCATTTTTTAACGTGTGACCGCTTTTCTCATCCGGTACACGCGGTTATAGTCGCTCTCGTTGTCCAACTGGACTAGCCGACATTAATTTCAAGTATTTTTTAAATAGAATTAATTGAATAACAACTCGATTAATTCAAAGTCTTCCAAATTCCAATTGTTTCATGATTCTGAAAGTGTAATTTAACAAAAAAAACAGCAGCTTGATGAAAATGGCGAGATATGGGCAGCGTCCCGAAAACGCCCTAAAGCGGGCCAATGGTGAGTTCTTTTCTTTTTTTTGGCATTGCCTATTGCACCCTCGCACTTGGTGATACTGATGAAAACTAGAAGACACCTGGCAATTTTTCATATTTTTTTTTTCAATAAATGAATTAGAAAAAATGAAAAATTGAAAGTGAAAATTTTTTTAATAATAATAATTTGTTTTTCTTTTTTTAGATTTTTTTAAAAGAGTTGTCAGATTTGAGGAAATTTCACTGTCATCACACATTTTTGATTTTTCTCAATGGGCTACTACAATATGGCCGTTACGATGCGATTTTATTTGAAATACACGTGTTAATTTTATGCAGAAAACGAGTTTTTTTCGTATTTTCACTGCGAATATGCTCGTTTTTTTGGTGATAAGGCTGGAGGTACAGTGGGGCCTTTTGCGGGTATTTAACATGCCCTTTGAGTAGGGGAAAGTGGGGCAAAATGGACATTCAGATGAAACGATCGAAGTTACATTTTTTTTAATGATTCCATCGGAAAGCTGAGGGAATTTTAGGGGGAAAACATGTGTCGGAATCGATTTTTTCGAATTTTTGAAAATTTTCATTTTTTTGCGCCAAAATTGAAGAGTTTCCCATTTGAGTTTTTTCGAAAAATGTTTTTTTGATGATATCTCCGGTTCTATTGGTCGTAACGATTCGCGGGTGGTCTCAAATTCAAGGGGAGCTCATTCCCCATATTTTCGTTAAAGTCCCATTGATTTTTATCAAAAATTGACGAAATTACAGGGCAATTTGTGGAAATCAGTTTTTGGGCTGTAACTTCCGTAATTTTCGATAAAAATCAATGAGACTTTAACGAAAATATGAGGAATGAGCTCCCCTTGAATTTGAGACTACCCGCGAATCGCTACGAAGAATAGAACCGGAGATATTATTAAAAAAATTATTTTTTTCGAAAAAATCGAAAGGGGTAGCCTTCAAGATTGAGTGAAAAAAAATTTTTATTCCAAAATGCGAAAAAATAATTTTCACCCATATTTTCCGCCTAAAATTTCCTCAGCTTTTCAATGAAATCATTGAAATAATTCTACCTCCATTATTTTTATCAATTTGGAGCGTTTTTCAGGATAAAACTATGAAAATTCAGATGTGTCCATTTTACCCCTTATGTCCATTTTGCCCCATCTTCCCCTATATGTTGGATTACTTACACTTTATGTACACTTAAACTACACTCAAAGACACCAACATTTTATAGGCGAAGGTGGGGTAAAATGGACATCAGGGGTAAAATGGACACATCTAAATTTTTAGGCAAATATTATGGAAAACTCATGAAATTGATAGAAATATTGGTGGTAGATAGTTTTTGATGATTCCATTGGAAAGCTGAGGAAATTTTGAATGGAAAACAAGTACTGGAATTAATTTTTTTACGATTTTGACTTTTTTTTAGTATTTTAAAAGGGGTAAAACTCTTTTTTTGAAAATTTTCAGTTTTTTGAGAATATCTTCGGTTCTTTTTGTCATAGCGTAAAAATTCCGACAGGAGGTGAAAGGTGAGATCATTTGCCATCGATTCATGGGGTTTTCAATTTGAAAATATCGATTTTTAAGGTATTTATGGGCATTTTTGTGAAACAGTCTTGTAAAACAGTTTTTGGCCTATGATTATCCCAAAAATTAATATTTTTGAATTCTAAACCTCATGAATCGATGGGAAATGAGCTCTTCTTTCATTTGAGACCAACCTCGAATTTCTACGACCAATAGAACCAGAGATATTCGCAAAAAACTGAAAATTTTCAAAAAATATTCGAGAAAATCAAAAAAATACATCTGACACTTGTTTTCTGGCTAAAATTTTCTCAGTTTTTCAATGGAATCATCGAGAAAATTCATCTCTAACCGTTTTATCAGTCTCCATTTTGCCCCACTCTCCCCTACACAATACAATGCTTTCATTAAAGGCACTTCTGGACCTCTAGCCTTGTTTTTTTTTTTTTTTTTTTAGAAAAACTCGGTGAATTGTGGGTTAATAGCCGATACAACAATCGTATCGCCTCTTTTTTTTACTCAAATTTGCTCTGACATCGGTCTTTACTTCACATTTGAAAGATTACATTTATCGTAAAATAATTATGATAATTATGATTCTGGAAATAATGGAACTGGAGACAGCAGACATCTGATAATTTTTTTGGATTTTTTTCAGCAGATAAATCATTTTAAAAACACTATTGAAAAATTCGCATTTGTAGTTCTACTCATTTACTACATATATATATTTTTTTGATTTTTTTAAAAATAATTTATTTGTCAAGAGAAAAAAAAAACGTTTGAGTTGTCTGTTGTCGGCTATTTTTAGTACATTGAAAACCTCGAATATCTGACAATTTTCTTTAACTTTTTTCCAAACAAATTAATTAGTTTGATGAAAAATAATAGACATATGACAATTATTAGTTTTTTTCTTCTAGGGGAAGGTGGGGCGAAATGGACATAAGGGGTAAAATGGACACATCTGAATTTTCATGGTTTTATCCTGAAAAACGCTCCAAATTAATAAAAATAATGGAGGTAGAATTTTTTCAATGATTTCATTGAAAAGCTGAGGAAATTTTACCCGGAAAATATGGGTGAAAATTATTTTTTCGCATTTTGGAAAAAAACAATTTTTTTCACTCAATCTTGAAGGGTACCCCCTTTCGATTTTTTCCAAAAATGGTTTTTTAATGATATCTCCGGTTCTATTTGTCGTAGCGATTCGCGGGCAGTCTCAAATTGAAGGGGAGCTCATTCCTCACATTTTCGTTAAAGTCTCATTGATTTTTATCGAAAATTACGGAAGTTACAGCTCAAAAACTGATTTCCACAAATTGCCCTGTAATTTCGTCAATTTTTGATAAAAATCAATGGGACTTTAACGAAAATATGAGGAATAAGCTCCCCTTCAATTTGAGACCACCCGCGAATCGCTACGACGAATAGAACCGGAGATATCATCAAAAAAACATTTTTCGAAAAAACTCAAATGGGATACTCTTCAATTTTGGCGCAAAAAAATTAAAATTTTCAAAAATTCGAAAAAATTGATTCCGACACATGTTATCCCCCTAAAATTCCCTCAGCTTTCCAATGGAATCATTAAAAAAAATGTAACTTCGACCGTTTCATTTGAATGTCCATTTTGCCCCACTTTCCCCTATAACAGATGAATTATTTTCTACATATGCTTTTTCTTTACTACCAAATAAATTGTTTTTTTTTTTTTTTATTAAAAATTAAAAAATATGCACTTGTAGAAAATTCAAAGAACTAAGTGCAGATTTTTTGAATATTTTATTTATAACAATTTATTTCTTTTAAAAAAATAAAAAAAACTGGGAGATGTTTGCTAATTTTACTCCATAAATTACCACAAATTTGACATTTCTAGGAATTTTTTTTTTCTTTTAATTATTACAAAAAAAAAATATTTAAAAAATTGGCACTTATAGTTTTTTGAATTTTCCACATATGCATATTTTTTATTTTCTTTGGAATAATTCATTATTTCATATTTTTCTTGAACAAATTAATTAGTGTCATGAAAAATAGCAGACATCTCATAATTTTTAATTTCCTTTTTTCTTTACAAATAAATTAATTTTTTATTTTTTCAGTAAAAAATGGAACATATGCACATGTAAAAAATTCGAAAAACTATAAGTGCAAACTTTTTGAATATTTTTTTATAATAATTCATTTGTTTAAAGAAATCCAAAAAATTGTCGTATGTGTGCTAATTTTGTTATTAAAGATAATTCGCACAGTAAAAATCGAGAAATCGATAATGGCAATGAGTTTATTTCCTTTTTTTTGTGCAATAATGTTTATGGAAAAGTGAGATGTCATATCACTCATCGACTCTACTTTTCCATGATGTTATGTAATTAATTTTGATATAAAAATATGAATTTCTGAATTCTCCAAATTGATTCTATGATTTTATTTTGTCACCGTTTTTTTTAACATTTTGGAAACTAAACGAGATAGAGCGATTACGCCCCAAGATGACTTTGTAGAGGATTTCAAGAGTTACAACAAAGGATAAGGGCAAAATCGCCTTATCTCACTTGAATTCCGAGGTATATTCGCAAAAAACTAAAATCCCCAGTTTTTTTTCAGGAATTTTCATAATAGGGTCACACGACCAGAAGATAGACACTGACCAGAACATGGACGGTTTTTAATATCGACGATTTTCATAAATAAACGAATGATTATATTTTTAACGTCACTTCCTGATTATTACATTCATATAGGTTTATAAAATTTATTATATATCGATTGATCGACATTTAAAATCATACCACTGCAAATATGCAACTGTCCATCTATTGGGGGTTCAAGTTATTTCCCAGTTTTTCCTTGATTTTCTTTAATTATTTCTACATTATTCAAGTTTAATTGATTTTTAGGCAAATATCATGGAAAACTCTTGAAATTGATAGAAATATTGGTGGTATATTTTTTTTGATGATTTCATTGGAAAGCTGAGGAAATTTTAGGCGGGAAACAAGTGCCGAAATTAATTTTTTTTAATTTTTGGCAATTTTGACTTTTTTGAGCATTTTAGAGGGGTACTCTTCCTTTTTATGGAAATTTTCAGTTTTTTGAGGATATCTTCGGTTCTATTTGTCGTAGCTTAAAAATTCCCATGGGAGGTGAAAGGTGAGATCATTTGCCATCGATTCATGGGGTTTTCAATTTAAAAATATCGATTTTTAAGGTATTTATGGGCATTTTTGTGAAACAGTTTTGTGAAACTGTTTTTGGCCCATAACTATCCCAAAAATTGATATTTTTGAATTCAAAACCCCATAAATCGATGGGAAATGGGCTCACCTTTCATTTGAAACCAACCCCGAATTTCTACGACCAACAGAACCAGAGATATTTCCAAAAAACTGCAAATTTTCAAAAATGGAAAGGATTTTACCCCTCAAAAATGCCAAAAAATATAGAATTTTCCAAAAAATCGAAAAAAATCCATCTGACACTCATTTTCCAACTGAAATTTCCTCAGCTTTTCAATAGAATCATCAAAAAAAATCCATCTCTAACCGTTTCATTAGAGTGTCCATTTTGCCCCACTCTCCCCTATATTTTTCTGTACATCATTCTTTCCTGCAACTTTTTAACGCGATTTGCCTAATTCATATGAATTAATAAAGTCTAATATGTCCTTAACCGTCCATCTATTGGTCATGCTACCCTAGCCTTTTTTTTTGTGGCTTTTATAATTTTCTACAAAGCATCATACAAATTCCTCTATCTCGCTTAGTTTCCAAAATATCTTCAAAAAATCGTGCATAATATATAATCTATTTTTCTACCTTGAAATCCACTCATTTTTCCACTTTTCACCATTTTCTAAAAAAAAATACTCAACTTTTTTTTCCAGATTTTTACTTTTAACTTGTCCTGGTCATTTTATCATGACATTGATTTTATCATTTCTCAAATCTGTTGGAAATGTATATTTAAATCTCCACTAAACCTTCATTTCAGCAATATTCAAATTTAATTTAATTATTAAAAAAATTGATTACTCAAACCATGATTTCTAATGAAATTTCCATAATTTTCAGAGTTCATTGAGGTTGGAAAACCGGCTCGTGCCCTGGACACCCTGCAGGAAGTCTTCCGTAATAAAAAATGGACATACAGCTGGTCGGAATCGGTGCTGGAGCCGATAATGTTCAAGTATCTGGATCTCTGTGTGGAATTAAAGAAATCCCACATAGCAAAGGAAGGTCTCTTCCAATACCGCAACATGTTCCAATCAGTGAACGTTGGAAGTTTGGAAAATGTAATTCGAGGATATTTGCGTATGGCTGAGGAAAAAACTGATGCAGCAAGAAAGCAGAGTCAACAGGCAGTTGTTGATATCGATGATCTCGACAATTTAGCAACACCAGAGAGTATTTTGCTTTCAGCTGTGAGCGGTGAAGATGCACAAGACCGTAGTGATCGTACAATTTTAACGCCATGGGTAAAATTTCTCTGGGAATCATACTGTCAGTGTCTCGAACTTTTGCGTACAAATGCACATGTAGAAACACTTTATCACGATATAGCACGTATGGCATTTCAATTTTGCCTCGAGTATAATCGTAAAACTGAATTTCGTAAACTCTGCGAAAAATTGCGTAAACATCTCGAAGAAATATGCAAATTGCCACAACTTGTGTCAAATGTATCGATGAACAAAGCTGAGACACAGCAGTTGAATCTTGAGACACGTTTGATACAATTAGATTCGGCAATACAAATGGAACTTTGGCAGGAGGCATACAAAGCAACTGAGGACATTCATGGTTTGATGAATCTATCCAAGAAACTCCCAGTACCCAAGACAATGGCTAATTACTATCAGAAACTGGCAATGGTCTTTTGGAAAGCTGGAAATTATCTATTTCATGCAGCTGCACTATTCAAGCTTCTCCAGTTGTCCCGAGAGATGAAGAAGAACATGTCACCTGAGGAACAGCAGAGAATGGCAAATCGAGTTTTATTAGCGACTCTATCGATTCCATTGCCATCAGCACATCCAGAGTTCGATCGTTTCATAGAAACTGATAAATCGCCCCTTGAAAAGGCTCAAAAACTGGCAATTCTCCTGGGACTGAATCAGCCACCAACGAGAGCATCACTATTACGTGACATTGTTCGTCTCAATGTAGTCAATCTAGCATCTCCACAACTTCAGGATCTTTACTCCTGGCTGGAAGTCGACTTTCATCCCCTGGAACTCTGCTCACGTGTCCAATCAGTAATTCAGACACTTCAGGTAGATGAAACAAGTCCACTTGCTCAGTATGTTACAGCACTTCAGGATGTAACCCTCGTTCGTCTGGTCCATCAAGTCTCTCAGGTTTATCAGACAATTCAATTTGCTCGACTACTGGAACTTGCCAGATTCACAACAGCTTTTCATTTGGAACGTTTGCTCGTTGATTGCGTTCGTTACAACGACATGCAGATTAGAATAGATCATGGCAAACGTTGCATACACTTTGGTGTTGATTTGAGTGAAGCACAGCGTGAAGATCATCCAGATGGTCCAGTACTTCAGGCAATGCCATCCGAACAGATACGCTGTCAATTGGTGAACATGGCAACTGTACTTCATCGTGCCATCAACGTCATCAATCCAAATAAACGAAAACAAGAGCGTGAAAAATTGCGCAATGCCATGGTTGCACTTTATCACGAGACGAAGAGCAAGGAGCATCAACGTATACTTGAGAGACAAGTCATCATTGAACAGCGTAAAGAGTATATTGAGCGTGTCAATACAATACGCGAGGAGGAAGAGATGCAGAGACAGGAGGAAATTCATCGTCAGCAGATGATTGCCGAGCAGAAACGTCTGGAGCAGGAGCGTGAGGAACGTGAACGTAAACGTCAGCAAAGTGAAATCCAGCAGATCAAGGATCGTCATTTGAAGGAAAAGATGCAGCAAATATCACAAACGAGTCATGGACAAAAGGTTCTCAAGAAATTGGATGAAGACGAGATTAAGAAGCTCGATGCCGAGCAAATTGCTGCACGTGAAGCTGAAGAATTGCAGAAAGAACGTCGTGAGATGCAGCAAAAGCTCAAATCACAGGAGAAAAAAGTTGATTATCTTGAGCGTGCTAAGAGAATTGCGGAGATTCCATTGTTAGAGAAAGCTGTTGAGGAGCAACAGGAATTGGCTAGACAGTGCTGGGAGCAACAGGAGCAAGAGCGTATTGCTGCAGCTATTGAGGAGAGAAATCAGGCAGTTGCTACACGTGAACGTATGAAGAGAATGAAGGAGGATGCTGATATATTCTTGTCTAAAATTTTGGCTGAACGTAAGAATGCTTATCTCGAGAAATTGGCTGAATTTGAGATAAAGTTCAATGAGGAGCGTGCCAAGCGTCTTTTGGAGAGAAAAGCACAGAGGAAAGCAGATAGAAAGGCCAAGTGGGAGAGGGAGAGAGCTGAAGCTGCTGAGAGAAAGTATCAGGAGGAGCTTCGTATCAAGCAGGAAGAGGAGAAGAAGCGCATGGAGGAGGAGAGAGCAAAACGCGAGGAGGAGGACAGGGTTAGACGTGAGGAGGAGGCTGCTAAAGAGGCAGAAAGATTGGCTAAACTTGAGAGACAGGCGGAGATAATAAGAGCCAAAGAAGCGGAAATCGAGAGAAAATTGGAGGAGGAAAGACGCAAGAATATGGAATCTGACACGTGGCGGCGAGGTGGCGACAGAGGGGATAGGGGCGGTGAGAGGGGGGATAGGGGTGGTGAAAGAGGGGAAAGGGGCGACAATATGGATCGTGATCGTCGTCCAGAACGTGCTGGTTTTCGTGAACGAGAGAGCAAGCCAGTTGAATTATCTTCTTGGCGAAGTGAACCCAGAGATGAGCCGAGGTCCAGACCTGATAGAGATGACACTCGCAAGCCGAGAGAAGATGAGCGAGCACCGCCATCCAAGTGGGGTGGCTTTTCGAAGGACAAGGAGAGGGAGGGGAGGTTCGAGAAGGGTCCATCTACTCGGGGCATGGGATCGTCCACGTGGAGACGTGGAGGAGATGAGCGCAGGGAGGACAGACGTGATCTTGATGATCGCAGGGATGAGAGGAGGGGCGATGGAAGGAGGGATGAGGGACGCAGGGATGATAAGAGGGATGATAGATTGGGCGAGAGGGGACCACCAAGGCGCATGGAGAGCTTGAGACGTGGCGGTGGGGTGGGAGGGGGTGGCGGTGATCGTGGGGCTGGGGGAGATGATGAAAGGCCAAGATTCCAACGATCATCTGCATCTACAGAAGGCTCATGGCGTTCACGGGAGAGTCAGGAGTCACCACGTGAATCAATGGCAAGGCGTGAAGATAAAGACGAGCCAATAAGTCGTGAACGCAGAGAGGAAAAACCAAAACGCGAGGAACGACGAGAAGCATCAGCTGAAGATGACGGATGGTCGCGTGTTGGCAAACGCTAAAGAACCTAGGATTTGTCTCATTTATTTCATAATATTAAAAGAAGAAAGGAAAAAAAAAGGAAAATAAGTTAATTTTTTTTTTATTATAAAGAAAAAATAAGTAAATTTTTTTTTTATTATAAAAAAAATAAGTTAATTCAGATAGTCTTTGTTTGTTTTTAGTGTCTGAGCATTTTTGTAAAATTTTGCTTTTATTTTTCCGGTGATAATGCAAAGTTTTTATATTTTTCATTTAATCATCTACTGCCAGACTTTTTAATTTTTCCGAGAAACAAATACACACGAATTTCACGTAGTGTATAGAAGAAATATTTGAATTTTTAATTTTTATTCTCCTTTCTTTTTTTCTTTTTTTCTTATCATTTCAATTTTGAGAGTTGTCATTTTTTTAGATAAAAATTGAACATAATTAATTTCAAATTTTGTAATAAATGAGATACGATTGATCCGGAAAACTTTGATTATTCAATTAAGGGATTGTGGTATTTGATTATGTATTCAAGGATATGAGTTCTGATATTACAAGATCAGTATACCTCTCTATTAATAAAGTTCTCTTGTATCTTAAAGTGGTTTTTTTTCATGTAATTTTATCTTTTGAATTATCCTTACGGGGAGAAGGTGGGGTAAAATGGATATTCCAATTGAAAGGTTCGAGATAGAGATTTTTTAATGATTTCGTTGAAAAGCTGAGAAAATTTCAGGTGAAAAACATGTGTGAATTTTTTTTTTTCAATTTTTTTTTTTTTTTTGTCAAGTTTTGAAGGCGTTTCTCTTTCGAAAATCGAAAAAATTCACATTTTCGGCGATATCTCCAGTTCTTTTGGTCGTATCGACCTAGGATTCATCTCAAATGAAAGGTGAGCTCATTTCTCATCGATTCATGGGGTTCAAATTTTTTTTCCATCAATTTCTCAAATACTTATGTCATTTTCTGTAAATCAGTTTTCGCCCTTCAAATAATTGGAAAATTGATAACTTTTTTTAACACATGAATCGAAGGGAAATGAGGTCAACTTTCATTCAAGATGAACCTCAGATCGTTACGATCAATAGAACCAGAGATATTCCCGAAAAACTGAAATTTTTCGAAAAAAATGGAATTTTTGAAAAAATTGAGAAAAAAAAATAACTTGCGACACATGATTTTTATGGAAAATTTTCTCAGCTTTCCAATGGAATCATCAAAAAAATCCTATCTCCAAAATTTTCATCGATTTCGAATAATTTCCATAGTATGAAATCCCAAAATTAACAAGTGTCCGTTTTACCCCACTTTCCCCTATAATAACGTGAAATAGAAATTCTTCTTTTTGTTTTACTTAAAAAAAAAGAATTAATTGAATAATAGGATAACAGTTTATGTTTTTATTATTTATTAAAAAAAAAAAGGACATTAAATTCCAGCAGTAATTCTACAATTCACGTAATAAATTATTCAATCATGATACTTATTGTCTTAAACTGGACTTTCTATTTACACGATCTCACATTTTTTTTTTTTTTTTCGTTTTCATAAAAGCATTATTTCATCATTGAAGCGCAGTAGACTCACACGATTTATGTAACAGACGTTTACACACAAAAAAAATGAAAAAAAAAGGTGGCATTAGATTCAGATGAAGAATTGAAAGAATAAAGAATTAATTATAAAAAGAAATTCACCTTGATTTCAAGATATTTCCTAATTAATAATTGACTTTAAATTTAATCTGAACTTTGACATTTTTTTGCTACTAAAACTATATTCTAATCGAAATGAAAAATACATTATTTCGAAGAAAAAAGGCTCAAGTCAATATCGAAATTTAAATAGTAATTTTTTCGTTTACAATTTTTTTCTTTCGTTCATAATTTCAAGACTTAATCACGATTGAATTACATAATGATAATTCAATGTCTTGAAATGGCAAAATAATTAAAATCAATTTTTCTATTTCAATTAATAATTAATTTAATAAAGCATTATGGCAGCAGCAGTTTTTTCCTCAAGGGCTGGAATTGGTTCCAGTCGATCGTCTTTAGCTCTTCCTGATCCCCAACCAACTAATGCTATGCTGATGAGGTGAACAACCCCAGCACTTACTACCAGCCTTCAAAAAGAAAAAAAAACATATAAAATACACAATTAAAATTTGCATAATTATGTGATTATTATTTATTACTTCTAAAATAGTCATTGACTCTCGGTTCTATTTTTTAAACGAATATCGTCACTTGAGAGAAAAAAAAGGACGTAAGTGCCAAAAAGACGCATTTTTCAAAGGAAAAAGGGCGTATGTTCAAAATATATTTGAAAATGTTTTTCATGACGTAATAAACAAAAATAAACTAAAAATTGTAGAAACAAAAGGGCGTAAGTGCCAATTTGTAGCGTTAATAGTTGTAGTTTTATTGTTAATAATGTTAAAAAATTTGTGAAATTTTATTAGAGTTCATAGCAACAAAAAAGCATATCTCCAGTTCATATGCCCTTTTTTTATTGGGCGATTCCACCAATTCTCGAATAGAATTTCGGCTTCTAATTTTGGGGGATGACTTTTCAGTCCTCATCGATTAAAACCATTAAAATGAAGAAAATCCTAAATTATAAACTATTTTGCCCCACTATCGAAGCAGAAATCAATGAATTTTTTGATTTTTGCATCAAAATTCTCTCTTAAGAATGACGTGAGTAACTAAATGAAAAAAAAAAATACAAAATATAGATTTTCATCGAAAATTTTCTGAATTTTCTGAAAAAAATATCCTTTTCTGTCTTTGTTTCCTTGTTTACGAGGTGAAAATGCTCTTTGAAAACTTTAAATGCTTGTTTCGAATTGTTCCCCAAATTTTTTTTTCAATTTTTTTATTTTTATAAAATCATATAGTTTCTAGGAAATTTTCCAAATTTTTGGAGAAAAATAAAAAAATTGAAAAAAAAAATTGGGGAACGATTCGAAACAAGCATTTGAAGTTTTTAAAGAGCATTTTCACTTCGAAAACAAGGACAAAGACAGAAAAGGATATTTTTTTTCAGAAAATTCCGAAAATTTGCGATGAACATCTATATTTTGTATTTTTTTTTTTCATTTAGCTACTCACGTCATTCTTAAGAGAAAATTTTGATGCAAAAATCAAAATTCATTGATTTCTGCTTCGATAGTGGGGCAAAATGGTTTAGAATTTAGGATTTTCTTCATTTTAATGGTTTTAATCAATGAGGACTGAAAAGTCCCCCCCCCCCCCCCCCCTCCCCAAAATTTTGAGCCGAAATTCTATTCGAGAATTGGTGGAATCGACCTATTAATAATTTTTTTTCAAATTTTCAATTCACTTTGAAATTCAATAATGAAAAAAAGGCGCATGTGCGGGAGATACGCCCCTTTGTCATTAAACATTCCGTGCATGATGCTTCAAATTTGATAAAAAAATAAAATCAAAAGGGCATATTCACTGAAAATACGCTTTTTCGTTATTATTGATTCCATATGAGGAATCCTAAATTGAGGAAAAAATCAAAAACAAAAAGAGCGTATATGCAGGAGATACGCCTTTTTGTTATTATCAACATCATACAACGAATTGCAAATCTAAGGAATATTTGAAATCAAAGTGGGGCAAAATGGACCCTCATAGCAGGATGATTAAGGAATTTATTTCGGGATGAAGGACTCGACGAAAAAATCGGAAAAAATTCGAGAAAATCCTCGAACATATCTATACTGTTTGCAAATTTTTTCAGATTTTTTGAAGCAACTGCTGCTTTTTAAAAAAATCTCGAGTCATCTCATCGTCTAGGTCCATTTTGCCCCACTCTCCCCTACGTCCCTTTCATATTAATAACTTGAACATACGCCTATTTGTTATTCGAAGTAAAAATGCTGTAAATCATCGAAAAGGGAGAATAATCGATTGGGAAAGAAAATTATCCCCTTTTTTTATCAAGAAAAAGCGCAAAAATGACTTTTACGACCTTTTGCTTCTAGGATTTTTGGGTGCATCAACTTGTTTTATTTTCATGCGAATGCCAGTGAACTTTTGATGGTGTTGCATGCATCCAGCAAACTTTTTACTTTGCATTGTTTCATCTCGAGCGTAACGAGGCTCTCTATATTAAGAGTGGAGCAAAGGATGAATTCAAAGGATATATCGGATGAATGAGAAAAAAAAAGAGGAGTTGCTGCATTACACACATTGCGTTAGAAAGTTATCTCTTCAGTCGAAATTTTTCGAAATATCTTCACAGCCAAAAGACTTGATTTCCACTTGATATTGTAATTTATTTAAATTAGCTTGTGCCTCACCAAAATGAATAGCCAAGCTCTGCAAATCCCTCACTCGTCCACATATTTTCAATGTCCTCTTTTGGAAGAACATTTGTGTATAATTTTGTGTAATACTGGGCTAACCATGTTCCTGTACTGGCCACACACAGGAGAACTGAATGAAATTTAAAAAAACGTAATTAAATTAATTGAAATGTTGATTATAAAAATATGAAATTTTTCAGACAAATTCATTTTTTCACCAGATTTTTAGAAATAATTTTGGAAAGTGAAGGGAGAAGAGCGGATTTTGTCTGAATCTTTTTTTTTAAGGGAATTTAGAGAATTGCAGAGAAATTTTGTAGATGATTAGGACAAAATCGCTCTATCTCGATTAATTTCCAAGATAATTGAGAGAGAAAAATGAAATTTCAGTGTTGAAAGAGTAAAAAAAAAGATTTCTATCTTAAAATTTTTTTTAATTTCTCGGAAACTAAGCGAGATAGAGTGCGACTGGTAATTTTACAATTTCCTAATTATTTTGTAGATCATGTCATGGGATGAAAATTCCCGTAGAGGCTCAGGACAAAATCGCTTTATCTCGCTTAGTTTTCAGGATATTTAATAGATGACAAAAAAAAACTGAAAAATAAAACAAAATGAGTCAACTTTTTTCCATTACTTTTTCTTTGAAAAAGGTCGGAAACTCAGCGAGATAGAGCGATTTTTCCTCAATTCTTCATCATGAAGAATTTCAAGAGCCAAAAGAAATAACTGGAAAAAATAGCTTTATCTCGCTTAATTTCCAAGATATCAACAAAAAAATTACATTATTTTAAAATAATTTTAAAATTTTATAATCATCAATTTCCTCTTATTTCTCAAAAAAAAGAAAATCTCGAAAATGAAAAATTTTCAAAAAAATATGAGAAGACTTACGAGTCAGAATATTCATCAGATAAACTCCGGGAATGGAAAAAAGTTTAGTTCTAGGAGTTGTTGCGGTATTTAATACTGCTAATAATGCTGCCAGGGCTGCTGCAATTAACGCAGATGACGTAGTGACAAGTGTTGCTATCCAAAGGCCCCAATACATGACCGTTGGATCTTGTTTTATCATTTGTGACACTAAAAATAGACAAAAAAAAATTTTAAAAATTGTGTTAGATGCCATATTATTGAAATGAGCTCATGACAACGATTTTTTTATAAACAGATGTAGGGAAGAGTGGGGCAAAATGGACCCAAAAGATGAGATGCCTCGAGATTTTTTTAAAAAGCAGCGGTTGCTTCAAAAAATCTGAAAAAATTTACAAACAATATACATATGTTGGAGGATTTACTCAAATTTTTTCCGATTTTTTCGTCGAATCCTTCATTCCGAAAAAAATTCCTTAATCATGTAACTATGAAGGTCCATTATGCCCCACTCTCCCCTATTTAAATATTATTTCTAACAAATCGAAATTGAAGACAATCAATAAATCATACAGCTTGTAATCTCACTTAACGCAAATACGCATGAGATCAATCTGAACAGTGAAACTACGCGTGGAATTACAATTGATGTATTTATAAATGTGAGAATATACTTGTACTATTGTTCCCCTTAATACAATCGGACATAATAGAGACACGTGTCATCATGATTTGTACGTGCCTCGTTTTTTTTACATGAATTTTCTTGCTCACGATTCTTAATATCGTGATTTTTTTTCTTCTTACCTACCTCAACGATTCATTGAAATTATGATAGCATCGTTAAAACTGAATGAGGAAAATGAAAGTTTCATTGACATTATTCAAATTACTTTCATTCAGATTTTCGATCTATTCGAATTTTCGTGGGATATAAAATAAAAATTATAAATTACTTGAAATGAGGAAAAAAAGCAGGAATTGAGGGAGGATTAAGGATCAAAGAGTTTCAAGGAATTATTTATTAGGAGTGATAATGTATTGTTTGGATTGAATAGGGGAGAGTGGGGCAAAATGGACCCTCATAGTGATATGATTAAGGATTTTTTTTCAGGATGAAGGACTCGTCGAAAAAATCTGAAAAAATTTGAGAGAATCCTCCAATATATCTTTATTGTTTGTAAATTTTTTCAGATTTTTTGGAGCAACCGCTGCTTTTTTAAAAAATCTTGAGTCATCTCATCTTTTAGGGCCGTTTTGCCCCACTCTCCCCTACATCAAGATTGGAATTAACGTGGTTTTATCAATTATTTGGAACGAATTGAAGATTTTTCGAGCCGATCATCTGATTTCTCGTTTCGAGAATGAATATACTCAGTAGCGGATAAATCTCCCTGATGAAAATTTGCATGATATGTTATGACAAAAAATATCGTAATACAACGAAAAATGACAAAGTATGACAATTAATGAGGATAATGTCAAATTTTGTCATGATATCCTATTTTTCCAAAAATAATAACAAAAAATGTATTTTTTCCTGATCGATAATGATCAAATATGTGAGATTTACTCATTGACCAAAAATTACATAAATTATGAAAATTTGACATTTTTCGTCAAACATATGTCAAAAAATGTAATTTGTACGAAAAAAAATTTGTGACTGTTTTTAGATATTTCATGACATATTCTGATTTGTCATAAATTGACAAATTGCGATAGTCAATGACATTTTCTTAAGAAAATTGTTATAATCTTTCGGATATTATTTGTCATATTTTTGATAGTCATAAAATGTAATGAAATTACAAATTATGTCATGATACGTTATATCATGGCAAAATTTACATTTGTCAAAATCTGCCAAATTTGACATGCATATTTCTACCAGAGCTATTGACCATTCAAATTCAAGATAATAGTTTTCACGTTAATCAATGAGTTAATTGATCGTCAAAACTTTGAGTTTGTATTAAACAATTGGTATATCAATGTCACATGATCCAACAAAAGTTCGTGTCAAAATATGAATAACTCCATTCAAAGAAACAATTTCTTGAAATCAAAAATCTCTTCATGATATAAACAACTTACATTATAAATAATGAGAAACTTGGAATGAGTAATCTTTTTTTTTCATGACAACACCGAGTTATATGCTCTGTAAGAATTTAACTTGAATCTCCTCAAAATAATATTGTCACAACAATAGCAATACTGTACCCAATGTATTTTTCATTAATTCCAACAATATCCATCATCGTTTCACCAATTGCGCAATTAGAACTTCCGATCATGTTTGTATTCACTTCAGAACCAAACGGTATTGATAATCATCAATCTTTCTTTTCTCCAATTGAAATACAGATTTTTTGCCAATAAAATTGACTTTCATTATTTTCTAATAATTTTCCACTCAACATGGGCAAGATTGCACCTCCTTAATGCATGACCCTCATTGATAATTCTCTCTTCATAAAGGTTTCTAGAAAATTTCTTCTCAATTAGTACCACTCCCCACACGAAAGAATTTCCCTCAATTACAAATTGATACGCAAAAAATATATATATTACAGAATGATTATTAGGAGGAAGCAGCTATCACGCGTATATATACGCAACCTGGGCCCCACTTTGAGGCACTCAACCGAGGAACCGCACTCGTTCCTCGGAACACCTTGACGCCCCTAAGGATACATATATATATATATACAAAACTAATGCTACATACTCTAGAATTTATGCTACTATACAAACGTTATAAAAAAAAAACCAACAGTAGAAAGAATGTCGATTTACCAACGTATCATTTTTTTCTGTACCATCTCGAATATTTACTTAAAAAAAAAAAAAAATTGTATTTTCTTCATTTTTCACGTGAAATGCACATTAATGTCATTGCAAATGAAAATTAATAATCCTTTCACTATCGTTAGATAAATTCAGATAATTAACATTTACGTAAGAGCATCCAAGGACAAATTACTGCAACTGTCACCTAATCTCTTGAAGGCAATCAATTTTCCCAATTAATTTTATATTTCAAGGTAATCGTTTATTTGGTCAATAACACGAAGGTCATCGAGTTTAAAAAAAAAAAACAATGAAAAGTGAACCAGGTAATAGAAAGCGCGTTATTTCGCATTTTTCAAATGAATAAAGAGACACTTAAATAGTGAATGGGTCAACAGAATTTGAGAATGAGGCATAACTAATTATGAAATTATTTCCTTACTTTAGAAACAAAGGGGCATAAGTGCTATGTATAAGCATAGCACTTAAGCCCTTTAGTTTCTGAGGTTAGAAACAAAGAGGCGTAAGTGCTATGCTTATGCATAACACTTATGCCCATTTCTTTTAAAGGCATCCATTGTGTTTGTCACCTTAGAAACAAGGGGACATAAGTGCTATCCTTATACATAGCACTTATGCCTCTTTGTTTCTAACCTTAGAAACGAAAGGGCATAAGAGTTATGTTTACACATAACACTTGTGCCCCTTTTTTTCTAAAGAGTCCATTGGATTAGTCACCTGAGAAACAAAGGGGCGCAAGTGCTATGTTTATACATAGCACTTATGGCCCTTTGTTTCTAATCTTAGAAATTTATTTCTGATCCTGAAACTAAAGGGCGTAAGTGCTATGCTTATACGTAAAACTTATGCCTCTTTGTTTCTAATCTCAGAATTTCCTTTCTAACCTCAGAAACTAAAGGGCTTAAGTGCTATGCTTATACATAGCACTTACGCCCTCTTGGTTCTAGCATTAAAATTGTGTTTCTAACCTTAGAAATTTGTTTCTGACCTCAGGAACTAAAGGGCTTAAGTGCCATACTTATACATAGCACTTGTGCCCCTTTGTTTCTAAAGAGTCCATTGGATTAGTCACCTTAGAAACAAAGGGGCGCAAGTGCTATGTTTATACATAACACTTATGGCCCTTTGTTTCTAATCTTAGAAATTTATTTCTGACCCTGAAACTAAAGGGCGTAAGTGCTATGCTTATACGTAAAACTTATGCCTCTTTGTTTCTAACCTTAGAAACAAAGGAGCGTAAGTGCTCTGCTTATGCATAACACTTATGCCCCTTTATTTATAAGGCATCAATTGTGTTTGTCATCTTAGAAACTAAAGGGCGTAAATGCTATGCTTATACATAGCACTAATGCCCCTTTGTTTCTAATCTCAGAATTTCCTTCCTAACCTCAGAAACTAAAGGGCTTAAGTGCTATGCTTACACAGAGAAAAATATTTTCTTAATTTAAGAATGTGCAGTCACTTAATTTAAGAATGTGCAGGTCACTTAAATTAAGAATGTGCAGGTCACTTAAATTAAGAAAGAAAAGTCACTTGATTTAAAGTGAGAAAAGTCACTTAATTTAAGTGACTTTTACTTTCTTAAATTAAGAAAAAAAAAGTTACTTGATTTAAGCGAGAAGATTCACTTGATTTAAGCGAAAGAAGTCACTTAATTTAAGTGAGTTTTATTTTCTTAAATTAAGGAAGAAAAAGTCACTTGATTTAAGTGAGAAAAGTCACTTAATTTAAGAATGTGCAGTCACTTAAATTAAGAAAGAAAAGTCACTTGATTTAAAGTGTGAAAACTCACTTGATTTAAGTGAGTTTTACTTTCTTAAATTAAGAAAGAAAAATTCACTTGATTTAAGTGAGAAAACTCACTTGATTTAAGTGAGTTTTACTTTATTAAATTACGAAAGAAAAATTCACTTGATTTAAGTAAGAAAAGTCACTTAATTTAAGTGACTTTTACATTCTTAAATTAAGGAAGAAAAAGTCACTTGATTTAAGTGAGAAAAGTCACTTAATTTAAGAATGGCAAGTCACTTAAATTAAGTGACTGCACATTCTTAAATTAAGAAAACATTTTTCTCTGTGTATACATAGCACTTACGTCCTCTTGTTTGTAGCATTAAAATTGTGTTTCTAACTTCAGAAATTTGTTTCTGACCTCAGGAACTAAAGGGCTTAAGTGCCATACTTCTACATAGCACTTATGCCTCTTTGTTTCTAACCTTAGAAACAAAGGGGCGTAAGTGCCATACTTATACATAGCACTTATGCCCCTTTGTTTCTAAAGCGCTGATTTTGTTTATAATCTTAGAAGTAAAGAGGCGTAAGTGCTATACTTATACATAGCACTTAGGCCTCTTTGTTTGTAAGGCGACAATTTATAATTTTTTTTAATTTACCGGATATGTGGTAAGTTCGCCATCCGTATGCTACGTTGAGTTCTTTTTTTCCATGAAGAAGACCAAAGTGTACTCTACCAGCACTCTCTTGTGGATTTGGTGTTCTCCAGGGTCTTGCATCAATCCAGTGTTGTGTAACAAGTGCAGCACAGACTAGACCACCTCCCAATAATGATAAAAAGAATGTTGCAAATATTGTACCACGACGAAACATTGACGTCATTCTGGGTTCACGATTGTTCTGATCAAATTTTGTGAAATTTGTTATTTCTGAAAATTCATAATAATTAATGCATTAGATATATATGATGAATGAGAAAAGGGAAAAATATTATTATTATTTATTTCAGCACATGTATGACATTTCAGGCTTTTACATTTTTCGAATTCTTTTTCTGTAGTTTTTTCGAAATGGGGAAAAAAAGAGATTTTATGTGAAAATTTCAACGAAGAAAAGCGTGGAAACGAGTGGAATAATCCATTAGCAGCTTCGTTATGCACCAGAGATTCTTCAGTCCTCTGGGCAGTTGAGGATAGTTCAAGATAGTTAAGAGCAATTATCACTAACGATAGTATTGCATAGTCGAAGTGAGAGAGCCGTTGAAAATTATAATGCTTGAGGTATTAGTAACATTGTTGTAGTCGAAGAAAAAGTTAATTGTATTTAATGAAAGTTTTTTTTTTCGCTGTCAACGACTTTAAACTGCTGAAATATGATTTTGAACTGAAAAAAAGGTGAGACTGGACAGAATGATCGAGAAGTTCCGGAATAATTATAGGATCTTTTGAAGTATTTGAGTATGTGGAAAATTGTTCTAAAATGTTCGAGAATTTTCTAGAATATCCCAAATTCTGGAACTCTAGAACAAATTCCAGTTCCTGAATTTTCTGAAATGTTCAAAATTTTCCAAAATGTTTCAGAATACGTTAAAATGTTCGAGAATGTTCCAGAATGTTCGCGAAGATCCCAGGCTTTGAATCTCCAAAAGAACTCCCGGTTCCAGAATGTTCAAAAACGTTCTAAAAATGTTCCAGGATATTCGGAAATATCTCAAATTATGGAACTTCAAAAGGACTTCCGGTTCCGGACTGTTACAAAATTTTTGCGAATGTTCAAAAATATTTCGGCATGTTCCAAAGTGTTCACGAATGTTCCAGGATATTTAAAACTGTTCTAGAATGCCTTACATTCTAGAACTTCAAAGGGACTTTTGGTTCCGGAATGTTCAAGAATATTCTGACATGTCCCAGAATGTTCAAAAATGTTCCAGGATGTTCGAGAATGTTCAAAAATGTCGTAGATTCTCAAACTTCAAAGGAATTTCTGGTTCCAGAATGTTACAAAATGATCAAAAATATTCCAGGATGTTCGAAAATGTTCGCAAATGTTCTAGGATATTCAAGAATGTTGCGAAATGCCCCGAATTCTAGAACTTCAGAAGAACTTCTTGTTCCGGAATGTTCAAAAATGTTCTGAAATGTCTGAGAATACTCAAAAAAGTTCCAGGATGTTCGATAATGTTCCAGATTTTGGACATTTAAAAAAACTTTTGGTTCCGGAATGTTAAAAAGTGTTCGAAAATGTTCCAGAATGTTCGAAAATGTTTTAGAATGTTCGAAAAAGGTTCCAGAATGTTCGAAAATGTTTCAGAATATTTAAAAGTGTTCTACACTATTTCTAGAATGTTTCCAAGTTTCTAGACCTTCGAAGGAACTTCCGGTTGTGGAATGTTCAAAAATGTTCTGAAATGTCTCGGAATACTCAAAAAAGTTACAGGATGTTCGAGAATATTCCAGATTTTGGAAATTCAAAAAAACTTTTGGTTCCGAAATGTTGAAAAGTGTTCAAAAATGTTCCGAATGTTCGAAAATGTTTTAGAATGTTCGAAAAAGGTTCCAGAATGTTCGAAAATGTTTCAGAATGTTCAAAAGTGTTCTACACTATTTCTAGAATGTTTCCAAATTCTAAACCTTCGAAAGAACTTCCGGTTGCGGAATGTTCAAAAATGTTCTGAAATGTCTCGGAATACTCAAAAAAGTACCAGGATGTTCGAGAATATTCCAGATTTTGGACATTCAAAGAAACTTTTGGTTCCGTAATGTTAAAAAGTGTTCAAAAATGTTCCAGAATG
The DNA here is from genome assembly GCA_963921955.1 of Aleiodes alternator. Lineage (NCBI taxonomy): Eukaryota > Metazoa > Arthropoda > Insecta > Hymenoptera > Braconidae > Aleiodes > Aleiodes alternator. The sequence continues at coordinate 4,517,226 of OY998115.1, read as the reverse complement.
TTCGAAAATGTTTTAGAATGTTCGAAAAAGGTTCCAGAATGTTCGAAAATGTTTCAGAATGTTCGAAAGTGTTCTACACTATTTCTAGAATGTCTCCAAGTTCTAGATCTTCGAAAGAACTTCCGGTTGCGGAATGTTTAAAAATGTTCTAGACAGTACTGAACTATTAAAAGGACCCATTCAATAAGACTTGGCTTTGTCTGAGCAAAGTGAGGGCAACTCCGGCTAGCTATGAATAAAGAAAGTAGGAATGTAACCGATTTGAAAGTAACCGTGCAAATGTAATGCTTACAAATGAATACATACCTGGTACTGGATCCTCGACAAATTGTACCTGATTGAGGCTCTTGGAGAATTCACCCTGTTTGACCTTCTGTGAAAATTCAGCGCTACTCAATTTTTTTGAAAATTTCACACGATAATTGCCACGTTGCTTTCCGGGCTTCTGTAATGATGACTGTTTCGGCCTCTTTGCAAATGTATATGGTATAGTGTATGGTTGTGCTACATAAAAGTAGATGGGTCGGTAATCGTCATCCAGTTGTGGTATACGAGCTATAGGGCTCGCTGGACAGCCATATAAACTTGCTGGACCGTTGCTAAATGCCCAAGAATTTTGATATGGATATCCGTAATGGCTCGCCGTTTTTCGCGTATTACCTTCCACGATTATCAATTTTTTGTCTCCGCTGGGCTCAATAAACCCAGCGAAATCCAGTCTTTTTTTACTTATTTATTCGTTATATCAATGAAATTTTCTACATCTATGTCTCTGATAGATTTCATATTTTTTTCGATGCATTTAACATTTATTATATTTTCTTTTTTTCTATATGCAGATGAATTCTTCCAGTATTTTCCTTATTTTTTCATCATAATTTGAATTAAACTCTGAATCATCATCATTCGTGTCTAATTTCAAACGATTTATACTCAAAGTGCCTCTTCTCTTCTGGTATCTGTGGAAAATAATTATTTCATGTTATTTCTTTAATTGAAAATTGTCTGCAATTAAGTGATATTATTGAATTTTATCAAATTGACGAATTTTGCATTATCATCAAAAAGGATTTTCCTACTTCATGCGATTTCATGTAACAACACTTTTTCAAATAACTTGGAGAGGAAAAAAAAAAGTTTTTTATATCGTTCTCAAGTGGGTTTCGAGTTGTCGTCGGCGGCCGTAAAATTACATTTCATGCAACTGACACGACAATTTCTACTCTGGGCAAAACACTTTGACGACTCTCACTTCGTACAATGTGTCGATCTTTTCTTTTATTATTATTGTTGAATAATTTATAAAACAGTAAAAAAAAAAGAATAAATACAAACAAATATTGTAAAAAATGAGTCGTTAAATTGCAATAAATCGTTTTTTTTTTCGATGATTTCATGGGAAAATTTAGAAAATTTACGTTGAAAATTCGTCGGAATTTTTTTTTTTTTATTTTTAGAAAATTCATTTTTTCTGGAGAAAAACGCGTTTTTTTGGAAAAATCACCTTTTTAAGGATATTTCCGGTTCTAATTGTCGCAGCTCAAAAAATCCAAATCGAGGTGAAAGGTGAGCTCATTTGCCACAAATTCATGGGGTTTTGAAATAAAAATATCGATTTTTAAAGTTGCTGTAGGAGAAAAATGGATTTTCTTAAAAATTGCTATAAATTCAAAAATCATTCATTTTTTCAAGACCGCACTCGTATAGATGGCATTTGAGCTCACCTTTCACAAAAAAAATATTCCCAAAAGAGTGACTTTTCCAAAAAATCCATTTTTATCCCAAAAATTTTGGATTTTCAAAAAATTGATAAAAATCAATTGACACATGTTTTTCAACTAAAATTCTCTCATCTTTCCAATGAAATCATCATAAACCCCTTATCTCGAATATTTCCACGGCATTCAACTGTTTTTAATCAAACGCAACATCAAATTCTAACTAGGGTAACATGACGAATATTAGACTTCATTAATTCCTATGAAATAGGCCAATCACGTTACAAAGTTGCGGAAAAGAATGATGTACAGAAAAATACACAGTGAATCGACTAAAAAACAATTAAACTCGAAAAATGTAGAAATAATTGAAGAAAATCAAGGAAAAACTGGAAAATAACTTGAACCCCCAATAGATGGACAGCTGCATATTTGCAGTGGTATGATTTTAAATTTCGATTAATCAGTATGTAATAATTATTATTATTATTATTATTATTATTACACTTATATAATCGCTGTTAATTTTTTGTTTCTGATTTTCAATTTAACATGCCTTTTAGTCGTATCTCATCAAAAATAGAATATAGAAATGTTTCTTATGTTCATCGGAGTGCTAAATGAAAAAAAAAATTCGATTTGAAGTTTGTCCGGAGACATTTCCTTTTCTTTAGAAAACGTAATAAATTATAGAAACTGAATGTTGTTTTAAACTTGGGGGGTCATTAAAAAACTATATTAGCTTTTGATTGAGATCTTAAGTATGAGTTTCTTCGGGAAATGCTAAGTTGTGAAAAATACAAGTTGAGAAAAATATTATGTTTTATGTTATCTTGTATCAGGTCGGACGTGTGAATAGAAAATGTTGATAGTTTTTTCTGTTGGCTTACGTCTAGAGGAATTGCATGTACCAAATTTTATAAAAATTTCAAAAATTCTGAAAAAAATCTCAAATATTTTAATGAAACTGGTTTTTTTTCTAAATTAGTTCAAGAAATAATGAGAAAAACTTACACCAATTTTGTTGTATTTGGTGAGAAAGATTGGAGTACTTCAGAAGAAGTAAATCCAATTTGATCTTCTTGATAGCTCTCATTTGGTTGTAATATGAAGAGAATGGGATAATACAAATTATCTATTGTCCAACGGAGGAAAACGTAGCAGATATGCTAACAAAACCACTTGGCAAGACAAGGCTGAAAACATTGACCACGAAAATTGGATTGAAGCAATGGATCGACGAGAAGGCTCATTAAGAGGAAGTGTCGGTAATAATGAACCTTCGACAGAAAGAAAGAGAGAGAGAGAAACAGATGTAAATAAACAGAGACAGAAATAAAGAGTCGCGAATTCTATTATTCCGAATTGTATCGTTTCTCACTTGTACGAATAAACTCGAGCTGAACTGACGTGTTTTTGTGTACGCTAATTTAACCATCTCGAGCCATTATATTTCCTATCCAATTATTTACAACCAATACTGCTCATATTACAACATTTTGTTGGCCATTCTCAATATCAACCATATTAGATGAAGCTGGATATATTGAATCGAGAGGGATTTCAGAATTATCAGCCATTTCAGTACACACTATCAGTCAGAATATTGAATGAAAATGACATTTTTATCTGCTTACTTCACAGTATAGAATAAAAAAAAAAGGAAGTCAAATTTCGAATTATAAATTCAGAAACAGAAGGTATAACCGTATGAGATCGATCGTGTGTTGTAGTGCCCAGTAATCGCAACTAAGAAAAAGTTACAATTCTAGCAACTCTCAATGGTGGGCACATAGCGCCCGCAAGACGCTTGTAATATAATAATTCATATATATTCATATGAATTTTATTAATATAATATATTATTAAATATATTATGTAATCAGAGGGTCGTTAGTTCAAATCCTGCTTGCGCATTCCATATTTTTTTCCGAAGATTTGACTTTGATAATTATTTTCAAATTGTGGACGCTATTCTGCATATTTTTCGGTAAATATGTATAATAGAGCCCAAAATGAAAAATTAATTAATTTAATTTGTTAAAATCTATATGACGTGAAAAGTATAAAAATCATTGATTTATTTATGAAAATCCACGATAACAGAAACCGTTCATCTTTTGGTCAGTGTCCATCTATTGGTCGTGTGACCCTAAAATCTATTTCACAATTTTTTATTTCATCAAACTAACGTAATGATTTCACGTGATTCATCGTAATAACATTGATAAATTAATCTTGAATTTCTCTGTGAAGTATTTCAGGTTTTTCCTCCAGAGCAACGGAGCAAGAGTTTGTAACCCATAGAAATGACACAGGCCTAACGGCATTTGCCTGGGCATAACTCTCGCTCCTGGTTCTGGCACAGTCTCACATGAATTCCGGTATTTTCTTGATTTTTATTTCATTTTTTATATTCTTATCTCAGACATTTTTTTTTTATTACGAGCTATCCTTATTTATGTTGTTTACACAACAAATTATGACGTAATTAGATTTTATAATGTGAATGAATCTTTGAATTAAATGCGAATCGCTAAATTTTTTTCTTCTAATTCTCATTATTCTCTTAAATAAAATCTGCGCTATTCTTTTCAGTTTAGGAAAGAATTTCATGCTGCCTTGCAATTAGCACGAAGAAGTAAATTAAACGAGAAAAAAAAAATTGTGTGAAAAAAGAGAGAATAAAGAACGATGCTTTCACCGACGACATTTAATAATTATGGAATTGAAAAGAAAAAAAAAGGTCAAAATTGCGTATATGCAATAAAATTACAAGGTGAAACAGGAAATAACTCGGATGATGTATTCTCGACAAATTCAGATGATGGAATGAAAAAATATAAAATTTCAATTGAGATGCCTAAACCTTCGAGTACCGTTGAGAAGAATCTTTTCTGTGAAATACAATCCTTTGAGATGAATAACTGAGTATTATGTGGAATTCTTTGTTTTTTTTTTCATCTGGATGTATCCTTGAGTGGCTTCAGGCGAGACATTTATGTGTTTAGAATGGAGAAAGAGGGTATTCATTGTTCGAAGGTATTCCGAAATGTTCGAAAATATTCAAAAATGTTCTACAATGTTCCAGAATGCTCCAAAATATTTGAGAATGTTCTAAAATGTTCAAGAATGTTCCAAAATATTTCAGAAGGTTCAAAAATGTTCAAGTATGTTTTAAAATGTTCCAGAATGTTCTAAAATGTTCCAGAATACTCAAGAATGTTCTAAAATATTGCAGAATGTTCTACAATGCTGCAGAATGTTCGAGAATTTTCCGAAATGTTCAAGAATGTTCCCAAATATTCCAGATGGTTCAAAAATGTCCAAGAATGTTCTGAAGTATTGCAGAATGTTCTAATATGGTCCCGAATGTTCTCAAATATTCCAGATGGTTCAAAAATGTTCAAGAATGTTCGGAAATATGCAAAACTCTTCTCAAATGTTCCGGAACGTTCAACAATATTCCAAAATGTTCCAGAATATTCAAGAATCTTCCAGAATGTTCGCAAATTTTCTAAAAAGTTCCAGAACATTGTAGTGTTCCACAATGTTCCAAAATGTTCTCATTGTTCGAGAATATTCTGCAATGTCCCGGAAAGTTCTGCACCTTCGAAGAGACTTTCGGTTCCAGAATGTTCGAGAATGTTCTAAGCTGTTCCAGAAAGTTCTGGACCATCGAGGGAACACATTTCACAAGATCTGGCTATTACCAAGCCCAACCAGGCAAAATTGCGTACAATTACAATAAAATTACAAGGTAAACCAGTAAATAACTCTCAACGAATTCAGATGATGAAGGATGAGCGAACAATAAAGTAAAGAAATATAAAATTCAATTGAGAGCCCAAGCCCTCAAGTACCGTTCAAAAAGAATCTCTGCAATGGAAGAAAAAAATTCTTTCAGATAAATAACCGTGTATTATGTAGAATTCTTTGTCTCTTTTATCTGGATCTAGTCTCTAGTGCCTCCAGGCTGCAAGCCATTTATATATCTAGGATGTAGAAAAAGTGGAACTCTTGTCCAACAACTTCAAATGAAGTCTGTGAAAGTAATATTATTTTTTTTTTGTTTCTTCTCATCTCGCTATTGATCAGAGATTCCTCAACCTGTTCACTTAATAAATTCAAATATTTCTATTCATAAAGTATAAATGATGCAAGTTATCTTCGATGCAATATCTTTGCTATTATTTATGCATTGCATGCTGGGGCATATAATATTCACGGATACTTGAACATTACGATTTGAATTTCCGACCGGCATATCAATTCCTTCTTTCTCAAGCTCTATGTCTTCCTTCTTCTTTTTTTTTTTTTTTTTTTTTTTTTTTTTTTTTTAATGCGAATATCAACCGGTTCGCACGAGCCTTCCATGACCACCGGATTCGGTAATTCAATGCTCTTGCGAGAGGCATTAATGTCTCCTAGTGATGCAATCTATACTCAATTTCATTTTCAGTCTCTTCCTCAATGCTTTATTGATTAACAAATAAAATTTTGTAATCAATTCAATTATTTAAATTTGTGGAATTACGTCATATGAAGAAATTGTGAAATTTTTAGTTCTTAGAAAACAAAAGTTTCTGAGAAATTGAACTATAAATGGGTCAATGACCTTTGCCGACGTTTTTTGCATGAAAAATGCCTGAAATTCAGCAGTAAAGAAGTAAAAGTCGATTTTTTCAATTAATTTTTTTCTAAAGAATATCTCGGAAACTAAGGGAGATACGCCCTTTATGCCCTAATTTTCTTTTATAAGGAAATTTCAAGAGTTATAAAAAGAGGATTAAAGCAAAAGCACTTTATCTCGCTTAATTTCCAAAATATGCTCAGAAATTACTGCCGAAAATCATCGAATTATCGTGTTTTACCTCTCCATTATCAAATTTCCACAGTTTTTATTTTTTTATGATCATTCTGATGAGCGGAAAATTCTGAATAAAATTGACTCTATTTATTGAAGTGTTTGGAAACTTCATGTATTTTTTTTAATGAAGAAACACAATAAATTCTCTTAGTAAACAAATTTTTTCTCATGCTGAATGAGGTTATCTGGTGAGCGCTGTTGCCAAAAACGCGGTAAACGCGTCCAGGCAGTGTAGAGTGAATTCGACAACGTTGCAGCCGAAATAAAGCGCTGGAGCACCATGTAGGCTCAGAAAACAAAGGATTTCATGATGATTTTTTTTTAAATCTCATCTACATGTGATGCTGATGGCAAAGGAAAGTTGCCGGAGTTTAATTTGAGGGATTTCCAAAAAAAAAAAAAATTCAAAAAAAATTTCAAATTTTCAAAAGTTTCATGAAAAAAAAAATTTCAGAAAAATTTTCATTTTTTAATTTTTTTTTGACCTCATCTTAATTGACACTAGATCGAATGAAACTGATTTTTCATTTTAATAAACATTAAAATTAAAAGAACAGTTTTAATTGAGTTAAACCTCTGAATTGCCCAGGAAGTGTCAATATCTCGTTACATGGATGGTAATTTCCTATAAAGAATATTCATGTCTCTGATGATATTCACAAGCGTGAGAGACTCGAGAGTGCATCAATCTTTGGCGTTTATCCGTAATACGCGCCTTTATGTGACCCAGTTTCCTCTTTCAGTCATAAAGACGGCCCACTTGCAACGGTTCTTCTTCAAAGGACTTCCCGTACTTTTTAAAAAAAAAAAAGATTAAATTAATAATTACGAAAATTTTACGTGCTGCATAAACAATCCACCAAAAATTAACATATTTTCATTTTCAAGAAGAATATTCTTTCTATCAAAGCAACACGATTTGCACTTTAATGGGGAATTTTAAATCTTTATTGTATTTCATGAGAAAATGCAGAATGAAAAATTTTCATAGGAATATATTGATTGAAAGGAGAATTATGCGGGGAAATAGTACCGTTAAACAATTTGAAATAAGATTTTTTCAATAATTTATTTGTGCATTAAGAAGTGAACGAGTGAACATGAGAAGAAATACAAAGATCACGGATGTAGGGTCACACGACCAGTAGATGAACACTGACCAATAGATGGACGGTTTCTCTTATCGAGGATTTTCATGAATACACATAGATCTATAAACTATTTATTACATACCGATTGATCGAAATTTAAAATCATACCACTGCAAATATGCAATTGTCCATCTATTGGAGGCTCAAGTTATTTGCCAGTTTTTCCTTGATTTTCTTTAATTATTTCTACATTATTCAAGTTTAATTGATTTTTAGTCAATTCAGTGTGTATTTTTCTGTGAATCATTCTTTTCTGCAGCTTCTTAACGTGATTTGCCTATTTCATGTGAATTAATAAATTCTAATATTTCCTTAACCGTCCATCTATTGGTCATGTTGCCCTAGTGTAAAAAATAGGAGAAAAAAAAAAGTGAGACCAGTTTTCTTACCGTCTCAGCATCGTTTCCGCTTCGCTCCTTCTATTGCCGGCGATCGCCACCGACCTTCATTCCAATGTTGACCCGAACATTATAATATTTTTTTTTTCACTTAAATTTCTTCATTGTAAATGATGGAAATATAATTGTGGAAAGATTCAATTTAGTGGAGAATGTGGAGTGATGAGAAAAAAATTGAATTGAAACACTGAAATTTTGCACAGTTTGCTATGTTTTTTTTTTCAAGAAAGAAGCACTGACGCTCACTTATCACTTAGCACGCTTTGCACCGAAAGATATATACACTAACAACTGACGCGTTCCAGGTATACTGAGGATTGTTAAAGTGAGTGGACCGGTGGTGTGTATTCTCGCCTGCAAGGATCCCTGCCACCTGCTCGAATTCACGGTTCCGTGAAGAACCGCAGGTGGCAGCAGTTTACAATGGTATAAATTGAAGTCTTAAGGTAGTTGGCTCCCTAATGACAAAGTTCAAGACTTGCTCAAAAATCGGGCTATAAATAACTAGATGCATAATAATTAGACAGCATTTTAACTGAATACAGTGCACGTCCCGAATAAGACGTCTTCGAATAAGGCACAATGTTTATATTCGCGATGAGTTGGTTCCCCCACCATCGGGCTTCTCCTCCAGCGCTGTTCTTTAGGTCCCGATGTTTTGAATAAGGCGTTAGCGAGAAAAAGGAAAAATCAAATTATTTTTGGATAATTCATCTATTATTGAACTTTCTTTCAACTTTGGTTTAATTCTTAATTTTTAACAAAAATAAGAAAATGATAGTTAAATATTTTTTTTCTTACATATCATACAAAATATTCAAAGAATCTGTTAAAAAATTGACTGACATTAATGGATCTTTTGTTCTACCATTATTGTTCATTTCATCAGGGATAATACCATTGTTCCAAGTTTCATCAGGGATACCTATTTTTTTTTCAACGAAATTTCTATCATTTATACTAATTAAAAAATTACTTACTTTATTCAATGTGTATTTGTCACTATCTTGATTTAAAAAAAGTTTAATTGTAATTTTAATTGTACAAAATGTTCAGTTTTTAATTCTTTCAACCGAACGCCTTATTGCGGACAGCCAGACCCAAAACACTGCGCGTTGTTTTGGCAACAGGAGTGGGGGAACGACAATTCCAGGAATCACCTTCCCCTACAGGACCCTTAGACGCCTTATTCGAGACGTGCACTGTAATAGAAGGAAAAAATACTCAATTCACCTTACAGTTATTGAGTAATTTTAATTAGAAGGTTATCGAAACTATTTACCTCTCTCTCTATCTCATGCATGTGATAGGAGATTGATGTAAAAAAAATTCGAGAAAAAAAAATTATATTCACAAGCTGAAGACGTGACTTTCGAATAGTTTAATTACTTTTTCGAATAAATTGAAGCACTTTTTCCCGAATTATCAGCAATTAATTGAAAACTAACTCACAAATCCTCAATTTTTCCTGTTTTATCGACCGTACTCTTAGATACTCCCTTAAAAAACCCAGAAATAATGATGAATTGTTATTTTTATTTTGTTTCGAAATGAATTGAAATTTGGAAAATGTTTATAATAATTTGAAAAACCCCATTAAATCAAAATAAATTATCTCTTTTTAAAAACTTCATCATAGAGTAAAAAAAATATACATATAATGCATACAACAATAACGAACATTTACATTTGCCCACGGTTTTTAAAGGATTAACATTACTGATTAATGTCAAGAGATAATGAAAAGACGTAAATGAATATTTTACAATGAATTTATTACAACTAATTATTTAATTATTTATTAATAAAGAACTGTTGTTGGATCGTTGACTTGGGCAACTATAATAACAGTTTCAGCTCTATCTTTTCTTAATAATGCACTTCTTACGGAAATTAGAACGATAACAAGAGGAGATAAGACGCTGGAGAATACAAAAATCCTGAAAAATAAATAATATTATTAAAAATGAAAATTTCATTCCATCATCAGTTTTTCGGAGGATATTTCGGAAGCTAACTGAGATAGAGCAATTTCATCATAATCCTTTCTTTGTAGCTGTTGACATTCTCTGCAAAACCGTTTCAAGGCCGAATTGCCTTATTTCATTTAGTTTCCGAAATATTCGAAGACAAAGTGGGGACGAGATGAATTTAACTTATCGAAAAATTTCAGAGCCTCTAATAGACATTTTCTGCACGTTCTGCACAAAAAACAGTATATTACACGTGCGGTAAAGATTTTCAGACTCGTGTGATTACAAAAATCACCTTCGGCTCGTTTTGCAACCTCACATTCCTCCAAATAGTATATTACCCAACAAGTGCGGTAAAGTACGAGTCTGAAAATCTTTACCGCACGCGTACGGTACTGTTTTTTAGGCACAACGTGTGGATAGATAGAAAGTGGCAACTTTACGCACGCTGTATACTGAAATGCTGTACTTGACATGTGCGAAAAGTATTTTCTGACGAATGCGAGGTTACAAAATGAGCAGAGAACGGTACTTTACCGCACCTGTTACACGGAAAAAAAATTCTAGTTAAATTTACAATGCTAACATCGTAATTTGTCCTATTGATTATTGTAGTAGTGGACTAGACTTTTAACATCGTAATTCTTACGATGTAGTGTTGGAAATTTCATTTAAGAAATAATACTTTAGACAAATAATACCAAGTCTTAAGCTCTTCAATATAAATTACGATGTGAACATCGTAAAATTTGAAGAGAAATCTTAAATAAAATAAAATAATAATCGACCGGTGGTTGGATTCGAACCCAAGTCCTTTCGAGTGCGAAATGACCGACGCCTTGGACCACTCGGCCACCGAAGGGCCTACACTTTAAGTTGTTTTTAAGATCTATATTAACGATTTCAATAAAAGGTCATAAGACACGAGAGCGCTCCTTGCGGAGGATGCAGTTACTATTTAAAAATTACGATGTAACATCGTACTTTTTATAGCTTCCATCGTATTATAACAGAGGCAGCACTGAAATATTCATTTTATTAAAAAGTGAATAGAATTATTAAATATACGAATAAATATAGTTTTTATAGTGTAATTTTCATTTATTTTTCTTTACGATGTTAAATTGTAATTTTTGAAGTAATTTTTAATCCTAAAAGTCTTTGTTAAAATTACGATGTTAAATAGTAAAAAATATAACCCACATAGTAAATTTTGAAATAAGATATTTCAAAATTAACGTTAATAAAAGTCAAGTCCAGGATTACGATGTTAACATCGTAAATTTTGGTAGAATTTTCTTTCCGTGTAGGTAATATACTATTACTCACCATGGTAGGCAATATGCTATTACTAATATAATGAAACAAATCTGAAAACCTTTAGCGCAAGTGCAAGCTATGGTTTCTTCATGCACAACGTGTGGAAAGTGGCTACTTTTCACACGACGTGCGGAAATCTATGAATATTGCACGTTGCGTGTAGAAAGTGGTCACTTTTCGCACACTGTACACTAAAACGCTGTACCTCACATGTGCGAGAATTATTTTCTGACGAGTGTGAAGTTTCAAAGCGAGCATAGAACGGTAATTTACCGCACTTGTTAAATAATATGCTATGAACTTACCAATAGGAATACCCAAGGGATGACACTGATCTGTACTCCCCTACAATCGTGTCACGAATTCCAATGTCATCCATTATCCAGTAATCATAATTGCATCCATAAATTACAATCCCAATGGCATTTGTTAGAAAAGCACTGGAGGATAAAATAATCATTCCTGGGGTATTGAGAATTGTAGACTTTGGGCAAATCAGACAATTCGTGATGGACAGAATGAAGAGAAACATGTCGATCACAAGAGTGAGAATGACGAAAAATATTGTGCTGTAGAACATTCCAGCATTCAGAAAGTGCTCTTCATTTGGATCTACAAAAAACAAATATAGAATTTATTGATTCATCAAACAAGGAAAAAAATTACAGTCGACTCCCAAATAAGTACATCGGTCCGTCCAGATCCTCTGGTTAAAGTTCTCATTTCATCTTTATGCCTACTCTCACGTACAGAGTTCTTCTCTCTGCAGTATCTTCAAATTCGTCCCAACGTACACTTTAAAAATTTTATCCAAGATTACGGTCGATAAAACCGAAAAAAAAATGAAAATTTTTATGTTAGTTTCCAATTAATTGCTGATAATTCAGGAAAGAATGCTTCAATTCACCGGGAAAAGTGATTAAGCTATTCGAAAGTCATATCTTCAAGTTGTGAGTAGGGGGAGAGGGGGGCAAAATGGACCTAAAAGATGAGATGACTGGAGATTTTTCAAAAAGCAGCGGTTGCTCCAAAAAATCTGAAAAAATTTACAAACAATAAAGATATATTGGAGGATTCTCTCAAATTTTTTCAGATTTTTTCGACGAGTCCTTCATCCTGAAAAAATCCCTTAATCATATTATTATGAGGGTCCATTTTGCCCCCACTCTCCCCTATAATTTTTTTTCTCGAATTTTTTAATCTCCTATCACATGTATGAGATAGAGAGAGAAGCAAATAGTTACGACTACCTTCTAATTAAAATTTCTCAATAACTAAACGGTGAATTGAATATTTTTTTCTTCTATTATTTAGTTAAAATGCTGTTCTCTTCGCCAATAGTTTTTAAATAATGGGTCCAACCTGTGTTTTCTTAGTAATTTCGTTATTTCTGTTCGATTTAGGACGTTTCATTCCCACCACCACTATTCTCAGTAACTTTGATAATTCATATCTCATGAACTACATGGACAAAAAATATGGAAAACTCAGAAAAATTAAAAAAAATATCATTTTTTAACGATGAAAACTCTAACGAAAGTGGAACTTCATTGGAAGCCTATTATATTGCTTATAGTATTACTATCACTTGGAGCGACAATGGATGTGCCATCTTCCAGAGTCAATTCAGGCGATAAACTCCGAGAAAGAGTCACTGGTGGACAATTGAATGGAGGCTTCTGTCCTTCTAGGAGACGCTCAACCTCTCTTCTTCTTGAATCTGCATCAGCAAGACAGCTCCAGGTGCACACATTTTCACTATCAATGCAAGTGACTGAAATATGTAGAAAAAAAAATTGAATAAATAAGAAAACCGTTTATAAATTTAAAAAAAGACTTAACGATTTTGGTCGTTATCAATATCATCAATCTATAATAAAACTAACTTCAATAAACAATTCCAAATAAGGAAACAAAAAAAAAAGATGATTTGTCAAGCACTTCAATAAAGTGAAGTCTATTTTTTCAGAATTTTGCACTCAATTGATCATAAAAAAAAACAGAAAAATTATGCTAAGATTTTTTTTTCAATTCTTACGATAAATGTCATATGTTCTTGGACTTGCTGTAATTCTTCGGACAAGTGTTCCTCTAAAAAGTCCATGATTGATAGTCGAATTCTCGACACCCTCCACATCATCGACAACTGACGCTGTAGCAGATGTCCACTCCTGAGTTACTAAAGACGTTGTAACAACGATAAAACAGACGAGAGACACAAATGCACATGCCTCAATGAGCTCCGCGTATTTTCTGCGCCTTAGAAACATTATTGGACACTTATTGATGGCAGAGATTCAATTATTAACTTCCCATTGTTGAATAACCACTGTAGATCAGAGACTGAGTCACACATATCAAACATTGCGCTTATCCATTCGGAATCCGTTGATATCTGTGATGCTTATCATCGTGAGTCCGTGATAATAAAAGCGATAGGGAAAATGTGGGCGAACAAAAAATCAATCTGTTTTTTCATAAAAAATTGAGCCTTTGGCTACGTCGTGAGCAGGAGAAAAAATATGCTGATATGAATGAGACTGAAATTAGCAAAAAATCGATCATTTTTAGATTTTTTTCTTTAACAAATAAATTGTTCACGAAAAAATGAAAAATATGCAGATTTAGGAATTCAAAAATCTATAAGTGTCAATTTGTTCAATGTTTTTTTATAAGTATTTATTTCTTTTTAGAAGATTCAAAAAATTGTCGGATTTCTGTTAATTTCATTATCATTATTTTTGTTATGTTCAGTTAACGCCTGAACACGAGAAAGAATGCTTGAAGACAAAAATTTAACAATTTTTAAACTTTTTCCGCACGCCGTGCAGAAAGTAGCCTCTTTCCGCACGCTACGCGTGTGATTAGTGGCACTTTCCACACGTTGTGCGTAAAAAAACGGTACCTTACACGTGTATTAAAGATTTTCAGACTCGTGTGATTACAAAACTCGCCTTCGGCTCGTTTTGCAACCTTACACTTGTCAGAAATAGTATATTACACATCTAGGGCGGGAAGAAGGCAAGTTCGACGAAAATTTGCCTCCCGAGCGAAGCAAGGGTGCCAAATTTTTGTCGAGGTTGACTTCTTTCTGCCCGTAGTGTGTATGCTATTTTCTTACCCTAAAAGCTGGAAAAATGGGTTTCTAACATCACTTTGCTTGGTTTGAAACGCATTTTTCCAGCACCCTTGGGCAAAAAAATACTATACGCACCATGGGTGGATAGAAGTTAATTTCGACAAAATTTTCCCACCCTCGTTTCACTCGACCGATACTGATCGCAGGGCCAAATAACCTACTATTAATTTGAAAATTTTACGGTCAACAATCATTCAATTTGTATTGTAATTATAATCCTTTATAAGAAGTAACAAGAACGCGAATAATCAATATATCGAAAGTTGTCACGATTAAAGTGAAGTCCTCATTCCTCATTGGTCGATTAAATTGAGAGTAGTATAGTTCGCGTGATATACTATACTAAAAATACCTAACGGGCGCGATGGGATATGGACTCAGGAAAATTTTTTCCAGTTTTCCGCGATGATCTCGGTAAATAAGCGAGATAGAGCAAAATAGACATTAATATGGAGTCAGGAAAAAAAATTCCAGTTTTTCGCGATTATCTCGGTAAATAAGCGAGATAGAGCGAAATAGGCACTAATTTGGGATCAGGAAAGAAGTATTTTCAGTTTTTCGCGATTGTTTCGGTAAATAAGCGAAAAGAAAAAATAATATTCTCATATACTTAATACATTAAATGTATATTTACATAATGAATATAATTATAATAGAGCGAAATGGACGTTAATGTAGGGTCAGTAAAAATGTCAATGTCTGCTCCATCGAATTCGCAGAACCATTCGCGATACTGTTGTCGAATTTTGCGGGCTACTTCCTGACGACCTAGGCAGTGTCACTGTAAAATTTCATCAGGAAATACAACACAGAGAAAAAGTTATGAAGATTTGAAAATCAGGATTTTCATGATGGCTGATTTCCTTCGAATATTCCTTCATCCTCATTTTTCACCCATTTCCCGAGGGAATACGGGGTTTTCCTTGAAATTTCGCAACGATTCGGGATATCCAGTGTTCGCGAAATTTTCAGGCCAAACCCAGATGCAATGGCCTTTGCTCTATGAAAATGACCATTTCCGCTCTATCGAATCTTCAGAATCGTTTGCGATACTGTTATGAAATTTTGCAGGCTCTTTCAGGACGACATAGGCACTGTCACTGTAAAATTTCATCAGGAAATACGCCACAGAAAAAAAGTTATGAAGATTCGAAAATCGTGATTTTCATGATGGCTGATTTCCTTCGAATATTCCTTCATCCTCATTTTTCACCCATTTCCCGAGGGAATACGGGGTTTTCCCTGAAATTTCGCAAAGAATTGAGTGAAACACACGATGATGGGGGATCCTGAAGGGCCAAAAGCCGCAACGATTCGGGATATCCAGTGTTCGCGGAATTTTCAGGCCAAACCCAGATGCAATGGCCTTTGCTCTATGAAAATGACCATTTCCGCTCTATCGAATCTTCAGAATCGTTTGCGATACTGTTATGAAATTTTGCAGGCTCTTTCAGGACGACATAGGCAGTGTCACTGTAAAATTTCATCAGGAAATACGCCACAGAAAAAAAGTTATGAAGATTCGAAAATCGTGATTTTCATGATGGCTGATTTCCTTCGAATATTCCTTCATCCTCATTTTTCACCCATTTCCCGAGGGAATACGGGGTTTTCCCTGAAATTTCGCAAAGAATTGAGTGAAACACACGATGATGGGGGATCCTGAAGGGCCAAAAGCCGCAACGATTCGGGATATCCAGTGTTCGCGGAATTTTCAGGCCAAACCCAGATGCAATGGCCTTTGCTCTATGAAAATGACCATTTCCGCTCTATCGAATCTTCAGAATCGTTTGCGATACTGTTATGAAATTTTGCAGGCTCTTTCAGGACGACATAGGCAGTGTCACTGTAAAATTTCATCAGGAAATACGCCACAGAAAAAAAGTTATGAAGATTCGAAAATCGGGAATTTCATGATGGCTGAGTTCCTTCGAATATTCCTTCATCCTCATTTTTCACCCATTTCCCGAGGGAATACGGGGTTTTCCCTGAAATTTCGCAAAGAATTGAGTGAAACACACGATGATGGGGGATCCTGAAGGGCCAAAAGCCGCAACGATTCGGGATATCCAGTGTTCGCGGAATTTTCAGGCCAAACCCAGATGCAATGGCCTTTGCTCTATGAAAATTACCATTTTCGCTCTATCGAATCTTCAGAATCGTTTGCGATACTGTTATGAAATTTTGCAGGCTCTTTCAGGACGACATAGGCACTGTCACTGTAAAATTTCATCAGGAAATACGCCACAGAAAAAAAGTTATGAAGATTCGAAAATCGTGATTTTCATGATGGCTGATTTCCTTCGAATATTCCTTCATTCTCATTTTTCACCCATTTCCCGAGGGAATACGGGGTTTTCCCTGAAATTTCGCAAAGAATTGAGTGAAACACACGATGATGGGGGATCCTGAAGGGCCAAAAGCCGCAACGATTCGGGATATCCAGTGTTCGCGGAATTTTCAGGCCAAACCCAGATGCAATGGCCTTTGCTCTATGAAAATTACCATTTTCGCTCTATCGAATCTTCAGAATCGTTTGCGATAGTGTTATGAAATTCTGCAGGCTCATTCAGGACGACCTAGGCAGTGTCACTGTAAAATTTCATCAGGAAATACGCCACAGAAAAAAAGATATGAAGATTCGAAAATCGGGATTTTCATGATGGCTGATTTCCTTCGAATATTCCTTCTTCCTCATTTTTCACCCATTTCCCGAGGGAATACGGGGTTTTCCTTGAAATTTCGCAAAGAATTGAATGAAACACACGATGATGGGGGATCCTGAAGGGCCAAAAGCCGCAACAATTCGGGATATCCAGTGTTCGCGAAATTTTCAGGCCAAACCCAGATGCAATGGCCTTTGCTCTATGAAAATGACCATTTCCGCTCTATCGAATCTTCAGAATCGTTTGCGATACTGTTATGAAATTTTGCAGGCTCTTTCAGGACGACATAGGCACTGTCACTGTAAAATTTCATCAGGAAATACGCCACAGAAAGAAAGTTATGAAGATTCGAAAATCGGGATTTTCATGATGGCTGATTTCCTTCGAATATTCCTTCATCCTCATTTTTCACCCATTTCCCGAGGGAATACGGGGTTTTCTTCGAAATTTCGCAAAGAATCGAGTGAAACACACGATGATGGGGGATCCTGAAGGGCCAAAAGCCGCAACGATTCGGGATATCCAGTGTTCGCGAAATTTTCAGGCCAAACCCAGATGCAATGGCCTTTGCTCTATGAAAATGACCATTTCCGCTCTATCGAATCTTCAGAATCGTTTGCGATACTGTTATGAAATTTTGCAGGCTCTTTCAGGACGACATAGGCACTGTCACTGTAAAATTTCATCAGGAAATACGCCACAGAAAAAAAGTTATGAAGATTCGAAAATCGGGAATTTCATGATGGCTGAGTTCCTTCGAATATTCCTTCATCCTCATTTTTCACCCATTTCCCGAGGGAATACGGAGTTTTCCTTGAAATTTCGCAAAGAATTAAGTGAAACACACGATGATGGGGGATCCTGAAGGGCCAAAAGCCGCAACGATTCGGGATATCCAGTGTTCGCGGAATTTTCAGGCCAAACCCAGATGCAATGGCCTTTGCTCTATGAAAATGACCATTTCCGCTCTATCGAATCTTCAGAATCGTTTGCGATACTGTTATGAAATTTTGCAGGCTCTTTCAGGACGACATAGGCACTGTCACTGTAAAATTTTATCAGGAAATACGCCACAGAAAAAAAGTTATGAAGATTCGAAAATCGGGATTTTCATGATGGCTGATTTCCTTCGAATATTCCTTCATCCTCATTTTTCACCCATTTCCCGAGGGAATACGGGGTTTTCTTCGAAATTTCGCAAAGAATCGAGTGAAACACACGATGATGGGGGATCCTGAAGGGCCAAAAGCCGCAACGATTCGGGATATCCAGTGTTCGCGGAATTTTCAGGCCAAACCCAGATGCAATGGCCTTTGCTCTATGAAAATGACCATTTCCGCTCTATCGAATCTTCAGAATCGTTTGCGATACTGTTATGAAACCCTGCAGGCTCATTCAGGACGACCTAGGCAGTGTCACTGTAAAATTTCATCAGGAAATACGCCACAGAAAAAAAGTTATGAAGATTCGAAAATCGGGATTTTCATGATGGCTGATTTCCTTCGAATAATCCTTCATCCTCATTTTTCACCCATTTCCCGAGGGAATACGAGGAAATTAAAAAATAAATCAAAAAAAAATAATAAATTAGAAAATCAAAAACCAAATCTGGCACATGTTTTCCACGAGAAATTCCCTGAGCTTTTCAATGAAATTCTGGAGGAAATTCCATCTGCACCCATCGACTTTGAAATAATACTTGGAATTTTCTCGAATTTCACAGAAATTGAATGAAAAATTTTTAAAAAATTAATGAGATTAAAAAAAATTAAAAACATAGTAAAACTTTTATTTTTCATTTTTATGAATACAATTGCTTCCCGATCAAAAATTCATTGGTTCGTGAGTAGTTTCTCTCTCTCTCTCTCTCGATAATTATGAATTACAAACAGTAGAAATGAAGATTCTGCAATTACCATACATTTTATCAGATAAATGCAAAACGTTTCAAAATTAGCTTCTTTATTCTACTCTTGCACACGAAAACTATGAAGATTACCACTACTTGAAGTGTATTTGCTGTGTCAACGACATACCATACTAATTTTGCTGGAGCATCCTTACTGAGCCATGTAAATACTTCTCCAGTCCAATTTATTCCCATTACCATGAACAACTTCAAATAAAGATTAATTCTAAAGAGAAAAAAAATTGAAATTTTTTCATTAAAATTTCGATGGAAAAAGGCACAAAAAAGTTATCACAAAAAATTAAATTTGGTAATTTTTCTAAAAATATTTGAAAAAAAAAATTTCATGCTCTGAGGAATAAAAAATGGTGAAAACTAATGAAATATTCATTTCATTGGTCCTTAGCAATGTTTTCTTTTTTTTTTTTTCTTCTTAGCAAATTTCTTCTTTCTTTCAAATAATTGAAAAAGTTGCTGAATTCACTTAGTTTCGTTAATTTAAACAATTAATCAATTTGAATCATCGAAATTCAGTGAATCCAACAATTTTTCAAATTATCTCAAAAAAATATGTTTCGACTTGACATAGATTATTATTGTTATTATTATTATTTTCAATATAGTTTAATATTTTTAATATAAATGATCCTAAACAAGTTAAAAATGAAATATTTGTTAAAATCCCTTAGAATTTTATTTAAAAAAATAAATTCGCTAAAAACCGATGAAATAAATATTTGATCGTTGTTACTACTTTTTTTTTTTTAGCTTAGTGTGCAAAAATTATTCAACTAACCGTTGCTCATTGTCATTGTGTATTCGACTCTCATCTCCGTCCAATTGTTTTGTCATATATTTTTTATGTTGTAAAATTTTCAATATTGTCAGAAAAAATAATCCAATGTTACAAATAACAGTTGCTCCCATTGGGGCTTTCAGATAATATGCTTTTGCAGCATCCTCTGCAATGAACAATCTTCATTTTTATTCTGATCATGAAATTAAAAAAAAAATATATTTCAAATAATTTTATAAAAACAAGAAAATAACGGAAAGAAGCGATAACTAGCGATTTATTGGAAGAGAAAAAATTCATTACCTAATAAACAAAAGGGCGTAAGTACTATGCTTATGCATGGCACTTACGCCTCTTTGTTTTTAAGAATCTGAAAATGATCAAAAATTCAAAATTATCATTTTTTTCGGTATTTCGTGATAGGTATTTTTTTATTGTCAATCATTTTTTCTTCTTGAACTCGTGGCTCAAAATTTTTTTTTTTGTTTTTTTTTAGGGATTGGAAAAGTCTCATCAAGTCCTCCACTCCAAAAAAAAATCCTGAATCATTTTGCCTCGAAGTTAAAGTGTTGATTTGATTGTAACAACTATTGAATAATAAATGAAATTGTGAAGATAAACCATACTCCAAGAAAATAGTCGAAATCCTATGAATCCTCGAAATCTTTTCCTTGAAAATTGGAATAAATCATTTCCGTGAGAATATTAAAATCTAGCGTCGTCCATTGTTAGATTTAAAATCATAATTTCACCTTAATGTCAGATAAATAATTGCCTTTTTGACGCAAGAACAAATCTGGATATAACAATGGTTACAGCAAATTTCTCCATCACAAATTTCGCATTGACAAATTCCGTGATGGAGAAAATGCAATGGAATGAAACGCCATGGAAAAAATTGCCATAGAAAGAATCACCATGGAAAACAAACACCATAGAAAAAACCCCGTGAAAAGGAAAGCTATGGAAAGAAAGCCATGGGAAAAAAATGGAAAGAATCACCATGGGAAGAAATGCCTGCAAAAACACGTCATGGATACAATCACCATGAAAAAATTGCCATGAGAAAGAACTCCATGGAAAGCGGCAAAATTTGAATGGCGCCATGGCGGCCGCTATCAAAATTTTTCTACGTGATGACGTGCGTCATAGAGCCTTTACACCAAATTTTACCTTTAAACCAACATCTTAAGGTGCCAAATCCGGGTTTGACAAAATTATCAGGAATACCAGGAGCAAAATCCATAATGATACAGGATATAGTCATGATTGATGCACAGCCCCAGGCATAAATTGCGTAAATTATAAATTTTTTACGCTCTCTCTGCTGATCACTGCCCTTCAATGCACGTAAACTCCTGAAAGTAAGTAATAAACAATAAATCTTCGTAAAATTTCTCAAAAATATTTCATCACCTTCGAAACAAAGGGGCGTAAGTGATGTGTATAAGCATAGCACTTACGCCCCTTTATTTCTAAAACGACGATTTATTATTTTTTTCCACCTCAAATAGTAGTCTAATGACTTTTTAATCTCTCGGAGATATTTTTTATTTTGCAGAAAATTATGGAAGATGATTTTTGAGATTCAAACATCAAAAAAATCATTGATAATTGAGGAAATTGAGAAAATTAAGGGGAGAAGAAAAAAAAACTTTAAACTGCTGATTTTTTCCGCGATATATGATGATAATTGGATGCATGTGTAAATGTTGTTCTGTTTTTCCGATGATTCACGTGAACGAGTAATTATGGAAGCTCTATTATAATACGGAAAAGAGTAATTTTTAAGGACATAGTGAATTGATACTTATGACTCCAAGAAAATGTGATTTCTTGATGATAATTACACGTTAATTAAAATCGTTACCTTTGAATCAAAAAGGCGTAAGTCCTATGCTTATACACAACACTTACGCCCTTTTATTTCTAAGGTGATAAAATATTTAAAAAATTGAAAATTAAAGAAAAACTCACTTGAATGTCCACCAAATATCGAAGCACATGACATTGAGCCAAAAAAATGCAGACAAGTACGAAAAATGGATTACGAAAGCTGGAAAAAAAGTGAATAATTCATTAAAAAATTGCTTATTAGTAAATGTCTTTAGAGAGAATAATCAGTCCCAAAATCAGTGTAAATTTAGATTGTATGAAATTTAGAAAATTCGAAAAATTCAGGAATTTTTAAAAAAATTTTGAAATTTTCAAAAGATTTTCAATTTTAATGTAAACCAAATTTCACAAGTGACTACTCCTCAAAATTTTTCATAAAGAAGACTTAAAAAAAAAAAAAATTCGCAGTTCAATAAAGAAATCATAAAAGAAAATGCGAAAATTTCACCTGGAAGCTATACAAAAAACAATTTCATAATAATCATAATTTTTGAAAGTTTCTAAGATAATTTTAATTGCTCATCGATTAGTCACACATTCCCTAATGACTTTAGATCGTGTGAATGCTATCGAATAACTTAAACTGAAAAGAAAAAAAAAAAAAAAATTAGTATTACCCGTGATTATGCAGAGATTCTTGGTACCTTCAGCAGTGATCGCTTGCATTTGCACTAGAACAAGTCCACTGTAAGCCCAGCATAGTGATCCAACATAGGCCATAAGACTCATTCCATGAATATTTCTCAATTCCGGAAGAAAAGCATAAACGAAGAATGTAGCCATGAGAAAAGGTATGGATAGAGCCATGGCAATGGGAAAAATAATTGGAACCCTGTCTGGTGGATAGCAGACACCAACTTGAGTGTAACTTCCATTCTCACCCTCGAGATTAACGAGACAGTATTCATCGATTCCCAATAAAACATCGGAAATTCTGCAGCCAAGATAGTCACGTTCATGGGAATTGTCTCTGTAGACAGTTCCATTCTCCAGAAGATAGAAAGGATTCAACTGTTTATCGAGAGCCCAGAGTCCATGTTTGCAGGGATTGTTGTAGATTTGCTGAAAGTCTTCCATAGTTTTTGATGATTTTGTGCCTTTGCTGTCGATGTAAACTTGCGGGAGCTGGATGTCGTTGATGGGTTGGGTCACGTTGTTTGTGCATTGGAGTCTTCTCATAATTGTTCCGGGTGGACAACAGACTCCAATAGTTGGTCGCTTCTGGGGTATAAGTTATGGGTAGGAGTGTGCAAATTGCAAATGAATCGAATTCAATTGAATAATATCATTCAATTCGAAATTCCATTTGAATATTCGAAAGATGAATTATTCGATCAATTCGAAATTTTCGTAGAATTTGAAATACTAGTAGAATTCAAATCATTCGAAATATTCGAATAATTTGAAAAATTCGAATAATTTGAGAAAATTCGAATAATTTGAATAATTCGAAAAATTCAAATAATTTGAAAAATTCGAATAATTCGAAAAATTCAAATAATTCGAGAAATTCAAATAATTCGAATAATTCGAAAAATTCGAATAATTCGAAAAATTCAAATAATTCGAAAAATTCAAATAATTCGAAAAATTCGAATAATTCGAAAAATTCAAATAATTTGAAAAATTCGAATAATTCAAAAAATTCAAATAATTCGAATAATTTGAAAAATTCGAAAAATTCGAATAATTCGAAAAATTCAAATAATTCGAAAAATTCAAATAATTCGAAAAATTCGAAAAATTCAAATAATTCGAAAAATTCAAATAATTCGAATAATTCGAAAAATTCGAATAATTCGAAAAATTCAAATAATTCGAAAAATTCGAATAATTCGAATAATTCGAAAAATTCGAATAATTCGAAAAATTCGAATAATTCGAAAAATTCGAATAATTCGAAAAATTCAAATAATTCGAAAAATTCAAATAATTCGAATAATTCGAAAAATTCAAATAATTCGAATAATTCGAAAAATTCGAATAATTCGAAAAATTCGAATAATTCGAAGAATTCAAATAATTCGAAAAATTCGAAAAATTCAAATAATTCGAAAAATTCAAATAATTCGAAAAATTCAAATAATTCAAAAATTCGAATAATTTTAATATTTAAATTATTCGAATTATTGGAATATTCGAATAATTCAAATATTCGAGAATTTGATTCATTTTCGAATTGAATTATTCAAATTCAATTAACACGTAATAATTCAAAACTTCGAATATTCGCACACCCCTAGTTATGGGATGATTTTAGATTGATTTCAATCAGTGTAATGAGGGAAGGGATGGTATTATTTGAGAGTTTGTAGTTGAATTGAAGAAAAGAAAGGTTGATGATTATCAATACCTCTTGGTTCTGAAGTGAATACTAACATGATCGGAAGTTCTAATTGCGCAATTGGTGAAACGATGATGGATATTGTTGGAATTAATGAAAAATCCATTGGGTACAGTATTGCTATTGTTGTGACAATATTATTTTGAGGGGATTCAAGTTAAATTCTTACAGAGCATATAACTCGGTGTTGTCATGAAAAAAAAAGATTACTCATTCCAAGTTTCTCATTATTTATAATGTAAGTTGTTTATATCATGAAGAGATTTTTGATTTCAAGAAATTGTTACTTTGAATGGAGTTATTCATATTTTGACACGAACTTTTGTTGGATCATGTGACATTGATATACTAATTGTTTAATACAAACTCAAAGTTTTGACGATCAATTAACTCATTGATTAACGTGAAAACTATTATCTTGAATTTGAATGGTCAATAGCTCTGGTAGAAATATGCATGTCAAATTTGGCAGATTTTGACAAATGTAAATTTTGCCATGATATAACGTATCATGACATAATTTGTAATTTCATTACATTTTATGACTATCAAAAATATGACAAATAATATCCGAAAGATTATAACAATTTTCTTAAGAAAATGTCATTGACTATCGCAATTTGTCAATTTATGACAAATCAGAATATGTCATGAAATATCTAAAAACAGTCACAAATTTTTTTTCGTACAAATGACATTTTTTGACATATGTTTGACGAAAAATGTCAAATTTTTCATAATTTATGTCATTTTTGGTCAATGAGTAAATCTCACATATTTGATCATTATCGATCAGGAAAAAATACATTTTTTGTTATTATTTTTGGAAAAATAGGATATCATGACAAAATTTGACATTATCCTCATTAATTGTCATACTTCGTCATTTTTCGTTGTATTACGATATTTTTTGTCATAACATATCATGCAAATTTTCATCAGGGAGATTTATCCGTTACTGAGTATATTCATTCTCGAAACGAAGAATGAGATGATCGGCTCGAAAAATCTTCAATTCGTTCCAAATAATTAATAAAAATGAGTTCATCCCAATCTTGATATATTCAATCCAAGTAACGCATCATTACTTCTAACAATTACTTCTTTCTCACGATTCTTCTCAAATATCTCGGAAACTAAGCGAGATAGAGCGACATTGTCTAATTTCTTTTTCGTAAGAAATCTCAAAAGTTACGAAAATTAAAGAAAAATATCGATTTATTCTGTTTTACTGCTTTTTTACACAAAAAAAAAAGGATTTCCAACTAAAAAAAATTCTCACATTTCGAGGAAACGTATAGAGATGCTCAATCACTCCACTACTTCTAATCACCTCAATTTCCCCAAAAATGTTCTGGAAACATGTGAAGAGGATGAGACATTTGATAATCCACATTTTCAAGTGTTTTATTGCAACCGCAGAGAGCGACTGATGCGAAAAAGAGGAATGAAGGTATGAAATCAAGGAGTGAGATCAACTATTTCATTAATTATACGTTGAATTCATAATGTCTGACAGAATATCAACTAGGAATAAGGAAAACTCGTATTTTTTCCTCATTTCTATAGTTGATTATGGAACATATCATCGCCTTAGAAACAAAAGGGCATAAGTGCTATATTTTTACACAGCACTTATGCCCCTTTGTTTCTAAGGCAACAATATAAAAATGTAAAACAGGAAGAAAAAATCGGTTTTCAAGAATGAAAAGAGCGGATGGAGAATAGCAAAGTGAATTGAGAATAATCTGGTTTTTCAAATTAATTGTTCATGAATAAACTTGTGAGCTCTGCATGAGCTTATGATTCATTTCCATGGATTCCTAGGTTTTTTCGAAATTCATAAAATAATAAAAAAAATCATGATCATTAGCATTTCAGACAAATCAATTTTATTCTAGGGGAAAGTGGGGCAAAATGGACATTTAAATGAAACGGTCGGAGTTACATTTTTTTAAATGATTCCATTGAAAAGGTGAGGAAATTCTGGTCGGAAAACATGTATCGAAAACGATTTTTTCGAATTTTTGAAAATTTTCATTTTTTTGCACCAAAATTGAAGAGTATCCCCTTTGTGTTTCTTCGAAAAAAATGGTTTTTTGAAGATATCTCCGGTTCTATTGGTCGCAGCGATTCGCGGATGGTCTCAAATTCAAGGGGAGCTCATTCCTCACATTTTCGTTAAAGTCCCATCGATTTTGATCGAAAATTGATGAAATTACAGGGCAATTTGTGAAAATCAGTTTTTGGTCTGTAACTTCCGTAATTTTCGATAAAAATCAATGAGACTTTAACGAAAATGTGAGAAATTAGCTCCTCTTCAATTTGAGATCACCCGCGAATCGCTACGACCAATAGAACTGGAGATATCTTCAAAAAATCATTTTTTCGAAAAAATCGAAAGGGGGTACCCTTCAAGATTGAGTGAAAATTTTGTTTTTTTTCAAAAATGCAAAAAAAAAAATTTTCACCCATAATTTCCGCCTAAAATTTCCTCAGCTTTTCAATGAAATCATTGAAAAAATTCTATCTCCATTATATTTATTAATTTAGAGCGTTTTTTAGAATAAAACCATGAAAATTAAGATGTGTCCATTTTACCCCTTATGTCCATTTTGCCCCACCTTTCCCTATATTTTTTTTAAGAATGGATCGGAAAAGATGGAGCGATTTTGCTCAGATCCTTCATTGTAGATAATCAAAAGGCCAGAAAAAAAGATTCTGGCAAAAACGCCCTATCTCACTTAATTTCCAAAATATTTTTCAAAAACGAACGAGAAAAACGGAAAATTTTCTTCTTTTTAATAAAAAGAAAAATTTCTTCTTTCACAGATTCAACACTGAAATTTCATTCTTTTTCCCCGGACATCCTGGAAACTAAGCGAGATGAAGCGATTTTACTTGAATCATTTTTTTTGTAGCTAGTAAAATCTATCTTTCCTAATTTCCGAGATATTGCACAAAAAAAATTAAAACAAAATGAGTAATTTTTAGTAATTTTCCTCAAGTATTCCAGAGAATAAGCGAGATAGAGCGATTTTATTCTGATCCTTTTTCTTCAGTTCTTGAAATTTTTTACAGAAAAATATCAGGGCAGAACTGTCTTATCTCGCTTAGATTCCTAGATATTTCTAAAAAAAAAAATGAGAAAATCGAGGAAAATTCGGAAAATTTCATATTCGAAGAAAATTTCGATTTTCAAAAAAATCTCAATCATAAAAAAAATCTCGATTTCCAAAAAAATCTAAATTTTCAAAAAATTTCAATTTTCAATTGAAACTTTGAACTCATTATTTAATTCAACTGCCATAAACCACTTTAATCACCTGTTTAAAAAGAAAAATATATCAATGGTTTTGTTATTGAATTCAATTGATAAATCATCGTCCAGAAATGACTAATTAGGGCGATACGATACAACTACGATTAGTGTCATACGGTCCATAATCTGCTATTTTATATAGCCCAGGTTTCATGTCACTCCAGTATATACAAACGCCTTTTGTTTCAAGTGCGTGTACAGAATATCATTACCCTGACGTATCAGTGTAACGATCAGTTCATTTGTGACCGTTGAAGAGGAATCAAATTCAGGATCATCGATAAAATCATAAAACTACAGAACAAGTCCTTTTGCTGAAAAAAGAAAAAGTAAGTTGAAAATACAAAAAATTAAATTAAGAAAAAAAAAAAAAAAATTATGAAAAATTCATAAAATCATTTATTTTTCTCGAGGGATAACGGAAAACGTCGCATATATATATATATTGAATTTTCGAATTGTCTATCGATAATTATTGATATTGTTATCATAGAAAAGTGTAAAAACGAGTGGCGAAGAAAATTATACAATCAATACTTCTTTTATTTCATGGAAAAAATCATAATTGTTGCTGAACAATGGATTTGAAAATTTGAAATTCACCGGGTTTTTCGTTTTTCGCGTTTTTCTGAATTTTTTTTATAATTTTTGTCCGTGCAGTTTATGAGATATGAATTATCAAAGTTACTGAAAATAGCGGTGGTGGAAATGAAAAGCACTAAATCGAACGGAAATAACGAAATTACTAAAGAATCACAGGGTTGAGTCATTATTTAAAAACTATTGGCGAAGAGAACAGCATTTTAACTAAATAATAGAAGAAAAAAATATTCAATTCACCGTATAGTTATTGAGAAATTTTAATTAGAAGGTAGTCGTAACTATTTGCCTCTCTCTCTCTATCTCATGCATGTGATAAGAGATTCATGTAGAAAAAATTCGAGAAAAAAAATTATATTTACAAGCTGAAGATATGATTTTCGAATAGTTCAGTACTTAAAAATTTATAGAAATTTTGAAAATCATAGAAATTTTAAACAAGTTATATCTCTACTGAAATTTCCGATAATTACGTCATTAAAAAATGAACAAATCATCGATTTTCAAATAATTTCAGGCCTAAATATCAATGAAATTTGTAAATTTCAGCTCAATTATTTCTCGAGAAGTTAGAAAAAATCGGGAAATTTAAGAAAAAATTGAAAATTCAAGTTATTTTAATTCTGAATATTCATATTCAGTTGAAAATTCAAGTGAGTTGTAGAATTTTCGTCTCAATTCTACATAAAACTCATAGATTCCTCTGAATATCTCCGGAAAATCACAGATTTCATAAGGATTTTTCCATTAAAAAACATTCAGTATCATGTTTATTAAAATTTTCATCGAATATCCTACAAAATTTCAGTTTTTTCTAACAGTGTAATCGCTTCTTTGGGTAAATTAAAACACTTCGGTTAATTAAAGCACTTTTCCCCGAATTATCAGCAATTAATGGGAAATAAACCTAGAAATCCTGATTTTTTCCTTTTTTATGATTTTTGAATCATAAAAAAGGAAAATACTCTTGCATTTCGAAATGTAAACGAAAAGAAATTTATACATTTCATCAACCATTGTACTTTCACAATTATAGGAATTTAGCCAATAATGAATGAATGAAGATAAAAATCAAATTTCATTATCGAAAATCGAAATTTTTAGTGTAGAAGTAAAACAAGATAAATTGCCCTTTTTTTGTGACAATTCTCAATAGAAGCACTCGGAAACTAATGGAGATACGCCCTTTACACCTGAGACCTTTTTTCTCCAGAATTTCAAGAGCCACAAAAAAGGTATCTTTAAAAATCACGTTATCTCGCTTAGTTTCCAAGATATTTTCAAAAAAGGCAAAAACAAATTTTTTTTTTTTTTTGCATTAGAAATCTAATATATAGATTTATTAGCATACATATATATACAAAAAAAAAGAATAAAAATAAAAAATTATCCTGTTTCACCTCTTCACTACTCAATTCTCGAGCAATTCCTCTGGGATAGTATTTTCACTATTGCGCATTGCAGCAAATAGTCAGTCCTCAAAGGTAATATGCGTGCGCAGATAAGATTCACCTGATAATTGACATCTCGAAAAATAATTTCAGTTGTTCTTTCTAGTCACTTGGTGTAAGAGCTCATGATTTTCTGAAATATCGTTTTTCATATCATTAGACAATAAATACATATCAAATAGCAATAATTCAAATTTTAAAAAATTAAAATAAAACAGATAATAAGGAAAAATAGCTATAATAAAAAGAAACATGAAGGTAAATCGATTTCTTGTGTTCTAAAGCAATTGTGTAGCTATTGCTCATTCCCACATTAAAGGCCTCACAAATAAATAATTTAATAAAATATGCACTTTCAGAAAATTCGAAAAACTCCAAGTGTAAATTTTCTAATTTTTTCATTTTTATAATAATTTATTTGTTTAAAAAAATACAATAAAAGCATGAAATTCGCGCTTATTTTATTATCATAATTATTTATGACATTAAAAATAGCAAACGTCTGCACAATTTTCATTTTTTCTTCTTTTGAACGAATAAATTGATAGAGATAGAAGAAAAATTAAAAATATGCACTTGCAGAAAAATTTGAAAAAAAAATTAAAAATGCAAATTTTTTTTTTTCCATAGTAATACATTTTTTTTAATTAAAAAAAAATTGTCAGATATATGCTAATTGCATCATTATCATAATTATTAACTCAAAAATAAATTGAAAATTAAAATAATTGATTATTCCCTGTAATTTTGACATATTTTTCAATTTACATGAATCAATATAAAAGAATATATCTTTATTTTGTCTTTATTATTGTTTTCAATTTTCTATCTGATGTGTCTGGATGTATTTCTGAATCAGCTCATTAGGCTAGCGGGTCAGTGTTGCTGGGGATTTGATCGTCTATGAACGCACGTCATTTTAAAACGCAAATACCCACTTGATGATCAATTGATGAGGACGATGAATGTCACATTGCCGGTGTTAATACATTAAACACGTGCAAATCAATGTATCTGCAATTGTTGGAATTAATGGGGAATAGAGAGAGGGCTCGTTGACCCAGATCTAAATAAGGTTGTCCTCAATATCAGTTCCAATTCATTTTATCGGCTATTTTAAAGGGCGATGGGCTAGTAATGCAGAAAAATTGTGAATAATATTCGTGAAAAAAAGTTTTTTTTTTTCAATTTTTTATGCGAATTTGATTTTTGAAGTTTTTCCGAAAATCAGCTGTATCTTCCAAACTTCTCATCCGATTTCATCGGGATGAAGCTCAAAAGATTTGTGTTTATGAGCTGAACAAACCCTCAATTTTTCGAATTTTTAGATGAAATTGTCCGTTTATTACATTAAAAAATGTATTTTTTTCTCAATATTTTCAAAAAAAAATCAAAAAAATTCAATTTTTCTCGATTTTTTTGAATGGACACCCCTATTTTTTATTTTGTTCTCTGAAAGAACACATTTTTCTATTTCAAATAAGCTCCTACTCATCTTCATAGGACAATCAGAAACTGTATCCAAAAGGGAACATTCAAAGTGAAAAAGTGAAGTTTTATGTAAAATTTTGTATAATTTGAAAAAAATTAAATTTAATAAATTCCAATCATTTTATCTTATAGGGGAGACCGGGGCAAAATGGGGTACTTCAAAGCACGTATTCCCGGACCCCATTTTGCCCCGGTCTCCACTATTTTATTGCGTTATAACACGAAAAGAAAACTTTTGAGACTGCAACAATCGAGATGATTGAAAAAAATTCAGGAAAAACCATTCTGAAGCATTCTGCTAATTCATTAGCAGAAATTGAAAGGAAGAAATAGCAATCTAAAGGATAACGTAGAAGAAATAGCAACTAACGCAGCGACCAACACCTGCTTGTTTTTTCTCTATTAGTATATAGACTTCAGGTTCAGAAACCCATCGAAGCCTTTTCGAAAATATAATTTTTACAATTGCCATCACAGTATAAACATTAAACATGATAATTACTCCCTGATTAATTAATTGAATAGACAAAATGAAAATAGAACCCTTTATGAAAACTGAATTATCAGTAAACATAATAATTCCTCTAAATTATTGAATGAATTGAAATAAACATAGGGGAAAGTGGGGCAAAATGGACCTAGAAGATGAGATGACTTGAGATTTTCTTTAAAAAGCAGCGGTTGCTTAAAAAAATCTGAAAAAATTCACAAACAATGTAGATATGTTGGAGGATTTTCTCAAATTTTTTCAGATTTTTTCGTCGAGTCCTTCATTCAAAAAAAAATTCCTTAATCATGTTGCTATGAGGGTCCATTTTGCCCCACTCTCCCCTAGAATTTTTCTAGAAACAGGATATCTCGGAAGCTAATGGACATAATGGCCCTTTTTGTCCTAATCCTTTTCATACAAAATTTCCGTAATTACAAAAAAAAGAATCCGGTAAAATCGCTCTATCTCGCTTAATTTCCGGAATTCTCCTGAAAAACCTAACAAACAAAAATTTCTCTCCAGACTGCATATTTTTTTTCTCTCCTTTTTAATATTGAAATACCGGTTGGGCCATGGTCACTTGCTTCATGTCAATAGCATCTTTACAGTACTGACCCTGAAGCTGATTATTCGTAAATGTATCGTTTTTTAAACAAAAAAGTTACAAATTCCTTTCAGTC
Organism: Aleiodes alternator; assembly: GCA_963921955.1. Classification (NCBI taxonomy): domain Eukaryota; kingdom Metazoa; phylum Arthropoda; class Insecta; order Hymenoptera; family Braconidae; genus Aleiodes; species Aleiodes alternator. The sequence goes on along the minus strand of OY998115.1, from coordinate 4,485,012 downwards.
CTTATTCAGTATCTTCTTGCCCACCACTGCATCAACTTCTCGTAGACCTCTTGAATTTCTAAAAAAAAAAAAAAAAAATTTACTTTATATTTCGTATCACGTTTAACTGGACACTGAAGGTGTAAACCAATAGCACGTGAATAATGTTTTGAAGAAACAAAAAAAAAAATTAGAGTCAGCTGCGTAAATAATTTGGATGTAATGAGAGACAGGGAGCTATATGAGTGCGTCCGTTAAGGGGAAAAACCTCGATTAATCAATCAATGTGCAATTGACCCTGACATAGACATTATTGTGTTTTTTCTCTCCTTTTTTTTTTTTTTAATCGTTAATGTTGCTATTTTTATATTGTGATAATTTTGCAGATGAATATGATTATTTTGACTGCATTGTCAGTTCTTTGGATGATGGAGACAAGGGCGAGTGTTCTTGTTGCTGATAATACAATGTCGAGAATGATTGAATTGAATGCTGGTGTACCATTCTGCTCACTTTATACAGATCGTGGAGTGATACAGAGAATGATACTTGGTACTGATCCGAAAAAAGTTAGACAGATGTCTAGTAATCTTGTTATGGATCTGGAAGAAACATGCAAAGCTGCACAAAGTCATAAGGTAATTTTTTTTGAGGAAAAAAATTGATTATTATCAATAATGTTTGGTTTTGGAGTGAATTCAAACATAATTGGATGTTCTGATTGCGTAATTGGTGAAACGATAATGGATATTGTTTAGGGGTGTGCGAATAGTGTTCGAGTCGAATCGAATCGAATAATTCGAAAATTCGAGTAATTCGAGAGTTTCGAATTATTCGAAAATATTCGAATTATTCGAAAATATTTGAATTATTCGAACATTTTCGAATAATTTGGAAATTTTCGAATAATTCGAACAATTTCGAATAATTCGAACAATTTCGAATAATTCGAACAATTTCGAATAATTCGAACAATTTCGAATAATTCGAACAATTTCGAATAATTCGAAAATTTTCGAATAACTCGAATATTTTTGAATAATTTTGAATAATTCGAATTATTTTCTGAGGTATTTTCTAGGGGTGTGCGAATATTCGAAGTTTTGAATTATTCAGTGTGAATTGAATTTGAATAATTCAATTTGAAAATGAATCGAATTCTCGAATATTTGAATTATTCGAATATTCGGATAATTCGAATAATTTAAATATTAGAATTATTCGAATTTTCGAATTATTTGAATTTTTCGAATTATTTGAATTTTTTGAATTATTTGAATTTTTCGAATTATTTGAATTCTTCGAATCATTTGAATTTTTCGAATTATTTGAATTTTTCGAATTATTTGAATTTTTTGAATTATTTGAATTTTTCGAATTATTTGAATTTTTCGAATCATTTGAATTTTTCGAATTATTTGAATTTTTCAAATTATTTGATTTTTTCGAATTATTTGAATTTTTTGAATTATTTAAATTATTCGAATTTTTCAAATTATTCGAATTTTTCAAATTATTCGAATTTTTCAAATTATTCGAATTTTTCAAATTATTCAAATATTTCGAATGATTTGAATTCTACTAGTATTTCAAATTCTACGAATATTTCGAATTGATCGAATAATTCATCTTTCGAATATTCAAATTGAATTTCGAATTGAATGATATTATTCAATTCAATTAGATTCATTTACAATTTGCACACCCCTAGTATTTCCGAAAAACTTAATGAGAAAAAAAGAGACTCATCTTGTTTTACCTCTTCACTACTAAAATGATTTCTCAAAACTGATAATTCCAGTTTTTTCCTACTTTCAAGAAATTCCTTCCTTGCACAAAAACATTTTTTTTTTCATCGCCTTCTAATTCTTCTGCATCATAAATTATTTTTTATTTCAAAGCAAACACCAGGAGGTGGCTTGATTTATCCTGGCACCAAATGGTGTGGACCAGGTTCTCTAGCAAAATCATACAATGAACTTGGACATCATGCAGCTGAGGATGCCTGTTGCCGTGAGCACGATCATTGTCCAACTGTTATTAATCCACAACAGTGCATCAATGGAATCTGCAATACATCACCATTCACAAGATCCCATTGCGATTGTGATGCCAAATTTCGAAGATGTCTGCAGAGTCTTAATACGGAAGTTGCTAATACTCTTGGAGCTCTATTCTTCAATGTAATTCAGGTCACGTGCTTCAAAGAAAGACGCCCATGCTCACAATGGCAGAGGTAAATGTACAATTTCGATTTAAATCAACATCAATGCAAATCAGTCGAATAATCTTAAGGAAATTATTTTGCGAATCATTTTTAGAATCAAATAAGTTCTTTCGAGTTGTTGACTTTTAGACTTGAAAGTCAACAAGTTCAAAATTTTTTAAGAATTCATGAGAGAAGATCCAATTACTTGTAAGTCTGAAGTTGCTTGGAAAAATAGCGGAGGAAAAGAACTGATAGGGGAAATGAGGGCAAAATGGACCTCTTGGGCAAAATGGTCGTAGAATTTTTTTCGGGTGAAGGAGTTCATGAAAAATTTTGAAAAAATTCAAGAAGATGCTACAAAAGGTCGACATTAATTCGAATATTTGTAGTTAATTTTTCGGGAACATTTCGGAACATTAACGAGATAGGGCGATTTTACTTTATTCTCTTTTTTTGTAGACAATTTCAAAAGGTTCATGCCGAATGGACCAAAAAAGAGGTCGATATAATAAAAAAAATTTCAAGAGATAGAGAAAAAGATTCGCGCAGAATCGCTGTATCTCGCTTAATTTTCGAAATATTCTTTGAAAATAAACGTGCAAAATGAGAGAATATCCTTTTCTCACTCTTTCAGTACTGACATTTCATTCTTTCTCCCTAAATCATCTCGGAAACTAAGCGAGATAGAGCGATTTTACTCTAATTCTTTTGAAATTAGTAGAGCTTATGAAATTCTATAAAAAAAATGTCTTAGGGTTGAAAAAATCGCTGTATCTCGCTTATCGTGCTGAAAAAAATCTACATTGTCGGTCAATTTTTACCTAAAGATTTTCACCCTTAAAAAAATCCTAGATCATTTTGCAGCCTAGGTCCATTTTGCCCCACTTTTTATTTCCCTATCCTACAATTGTGAAGTTTTCAGACAAATCAATTTAGTTCCATCAATTTTTTGAAAATATCTCGGAAACTAAGCGAGATACAAAGAGGTTTTCGTGGATTAAAATGAAGAAACCTGTTAATTATTCTCACTCAGTTTCCTCGCTTATCCAGTTCTCATTTATCTAGGTTCGACTGTAGTTTGAAAATTTTACATCATTCTTCACATCATTCAATTACTTTACTATCAAACAATTGCGTTGTTTCATTAATTGTGCAATGAAATTCAAGTTATTCATGGATTCAGCGAAAAAAAAAATTCCTTGCATAATAGTGCTGATTACAATTTTATGTGATTCATTATTCTTGATAAAACATTTTACAGTTCACAATTATTAAAGTGGCAAAAATCACAGCGATATGTTCCAGCCGAAGGTCGCAGTATAATATCACGACCAAGGTCACTATTAAACATACTTTTTAATCTAGTAAAGGATACGGTACGACATCGTCAGAGACAGAGGCTCGCCAGTTATTTCTACAGTTTATGTAAAATACGTTTTATATATATATATATACATTTTTTTTCTCTTTTTCTTTCGATATTTATCTCCAGGTTTCCTGTACTGGTGGAGGAAATGCACGCATGAGTGGTTTTGGCTTGGAAATTTTAAAGGTGGTGGGATGATACTGGACTGCGCAATCTGAAAAAAAAAAAATAAGCATTTTCAAATATTGTACAATAACAATTAACAATTTCTGTCTAACAGATAAGCCATTATTTTTTTAGTATTATCATAAAGTTCTTACGAAAATCCACTTTTTTCAAAAGGGATTGAGCAATTTCATCACTTACATGAGAAGTCATAAACTTAATTTCCATTTAAACTGAAAGTTGTTAAATGGAACTATGGAATTTTATGCGATATCTCGAACTTGATGCGAGATATCGAATGGAATGATCGATATTTGAAAATAATCGACCGGAAGTCGACGTGATTTTATTTTTTCTCCATGAGCTAAACTCGATGAACTAGAACTATCGAACTACATTCGATATATCGAACTACATTTGATATCTCTAGTTTCGTGCGAGATATCGTATCAATTAATCGATTAGTGTTCCTTAATTTCAAACCAAAACTGGTCTAACAGAACTATTGAATTTTATGCAATATCTCGAATCTGATTCGTTTTCCCAAGCTTCTCTTATAGGGGAAGATGGGGCAAAATGGACATCAGGGGTAAAATGGACACATTAAATTTTTCGGCAAATATTATGGAAAACTCTTGAAATTAATAGAAATATTGACGGGAGATTTTTTTTGATGATTTCATTGGAAAACTGAGGAAATTTTAGGGGGGAAACGAGTGCCGGAATTAATTTTTTTGAATTTTTGGCAATTTTGACTTTTTTGAGCATTTCAGAGGGGTAAAACTTCCTTTTTTTGAGGAATTTTCAGTTTTTTGAGGATATCTTCGGTTCTACTTGTCGTAGCGTGAAAATTCCAAATGGAGGTGAAAGGTGAGATCATTCGCCATCTATTCATAGGGTTTTCAATTAAAAAATATCGATTTCCAAGGTATATATGGGCATTTTCGTGAAATAGGTTTGTAAAACAGTTTTTGGCCGATAACTATCCCAAAAATTGATATTTTTGAATTCAGAACCCCATAAACCGATAGGAAATGAGCTCATCTTCCATTTAAGACCAACCCCGAATTGCTACGACCGATAGAACCAGAGATATTTGCAAAAAAAACTGTAGATTTTCACAAAAGGAAAGGCTTACCCCTCAAAAATGCCGAAAAATATCGAATTTTCAAAAAAATCAAAATAAATACATCTGACATTCGTTTTCCACCTAAAATCACCTCAGCTTTTCAACAGAATCATCAAAAAAATCAATTTCTGACCGTTTCATTATAGTGTCCATTTTGCCCCACTCTCCCCTACTGCCTGTACAAAAACGGTGATTTTAATTGCAATTATCTCATATATACTGTGGACCATCGTTCTCAAATTTCATTATTAGATGCATTATGCATCTAATTATTTATAGCCCGATTTTTAAAGATATCCTAGTGGTTCGGGCAATCTATTTTTCCTTCTCAATTTTGGGCACTTTCGATAGAATAGCATGAGGAGATTTTAAAAAAATTCAGTTTACCCCATGTTACCGGACAAAAAAGGCGAAAATTAATTTTTGAAAATAATTGAATTAACATTGAAACTCCATAAGCGAGGTACAGTTTCAGTTTCACTGCGAAAATTCATGATCACAGACCTATTTTTTCCTTATACAACCTTATATGTTTTTTGTTCGTCAGAATGTCTATTAATTTTTGAAATCATGAAAAATGCATGTTACCGGACATATAACGATGATTAATGCAATTAATTACATGAAAAAAATCAATGGCGGGAATATTGATATTTAAAATCCGAGAATCCTCCAATCACAGCCTTAGATACTGGGACAGCGTGAGTCAAATGCGGAACAATATCGAATATTTATAATATTATTTAATAACAATTTATCATCGTGGAAATCGTTCTAGTATCGGTAAAATGTTGAAAAATCGAAATAGTTATAGTAATTATAATAACTAAGAGGAAAAAAAAAAAGTCGATCATTTGAACCTGCCACTAGGATATCCTTAAGCAAGTCTTGAACTTTGTCATTAGGAAGTCAACTACCTTAAAACTATCTGATATTATTTTTGAGGCTGTTAAAAAATATTTCCAATACAAAACATCTGCATATTATATAATGCGTCATTTATATAGCAAGTTTTTGTTTCAATATGATGAAAATTCCTTTCTCCCACTCTCTTCTATTTGTAAAATCTTATTTATTGTGACTTCAGTGACTTCATTGTATTTGAAATCACTGACTATGAATTGATGAAGTCATTGGCAGTAAATTGCAGACATGAAGTCACGTTGATGAGCGCTTGAAGTCATTGACTTCACATTTTGTTGAAGTCATTGAAGTCACAGACTGAATTCACGTGAAGTCGACTTCATTTTGAAGTCACGGTGTGACTCAATCCTTGAGTGAGTAACCCCTCGGAGTAGGGGTGTGCAAATTGTAAATGAATCGAATTGAATTGAATAATATCATTCAATTTGAAATTCGATTTGAATATTCGAAAGATGAATTATTCGATCAATTCGAAATATTCGTAGAATTTGAAATACTAGTAGAATTCAAATCATTCGAAATATTCGAATAATTTAAATAATTTGAAAAATTCAAATAATTCAAATAATCCAAATAATTCGAATAATTCAAATAATTCGAAAAATTCAAATAATTCGAAAAATTCAAATAATTCGAAAAATTCAAATAATTTTAAAAATTCAAATAATTCGAAAAATTCAAATAATTCAAATAATTTGAAAAATTCTAATAATTCGAAAAATTCGAAGAATTCAAATAATTCGAAAATTCGAATAATTTTAATATTTAAATTATTCGAATTATTCGAATATTCGAATAATTCAAATATTCGAGAATTTGATTCATTTTCAAATTGAATTATTCAAATTCAATTCACACTGAATAATTCAAAACTTCGAATATTCGCACACCCCTACCTCGGAGATATCGCATCAACTAATCCATATTTTCAAATAATCTATTAGAAATTGTTATTTTTGGAGAAGAGGAATATTGATGCAGGTGCTTTCAATTGCTAGTATCTGACTAACTTTTATATTGAAATTACAGGAATGGATATGCTGAGGCTGAGGGCGATCGTCTGTGCTCCCAGTATCACTTCCGTCCCAGTGACAAATACGTTCCTCTGATGCCGCTAAATATGAACATGTGAATTCGAAAGCAAGTAAAAACGGGACCCGACAATCGATAATCCCATTATCGGGTTCCAGTACGAGGATTAGAAGAGAAAAATTCTTTTTTATAGCTATTTCAGAGATATATTGGAGAAATTTAATCAGAAGTGATAATGAAATTAACAAATTTTCGAAATTACGAAAATTACATGAAAATTTGAAAATCCATTAATTTCATTAGCTCTTCGAGGAATTTCTCACTGTAGAAAATCTCTTGAATATTTCAATTGGTAAAAAAAAAAATTTTAACTTGATCTAAGAGGACATGATGTGTCGGAGCTCATTCCTCTTAGATTGACCTCGTACGTTCAAAATTAAAAAATTAAATATTTTATTTAGTATAAACTTTCACTGGGATTATGAATTTTCAATATTTCGTGCAGTGCGAGGATTTTATCGTGAAAACAAGTGGCCTTTCAATAGGATCCTCACAATGTCTACCTCTATATGGCTGATAGAAACTCTTCCACAAAAATCTAGAAAAAATAAATAAATTTAATCTTTCCTTACGAATATGAAGTTTTTGGACAAATCAATTTTATTTACAGTTTTTTGAGGATATTTCGGAAATTATGCGAGATTGAGCGATTTTGCTTCCAAGATGATATTGTAGAAAATTTCGAGAACTAAAAAAAAAAAAGGATTCAGGTGAAAATCGATCTATCTCGATTAGTTTTCGAAATATTTGAGGATAAACTGATAACTGAAAATAGCAAAAAGGTAAAAATGGAAAATTTGAGTTTTTCGTAGGTCATTTTTTATCTCGGAAAGTTACCGAGATTGGGCGATTAGGCAGAATTGCTCTATCTCGCTTAATTTCCGAATATTCTTGAAAAATAAACAGCAAAAAAAGAGAATTCCCATTTTTTCACTTTTTCAATATCGAAATTTCATTATTTTTTGCCTAAATCATCTCGGAAACTAAGCGAGATAGAGCGATTTTATCCTAATTTTTTGCTGTAGCTCTTGAAATTATCTAAAAAAACGTCTTAGGGCTAAAAAAAAGCGCTTTATCTCGCTTGACTTCCGAGATATTTGAAGAAAAACTGACAAAATGGGCTTTTTTTGTTTGAAAACTTCAGATTCATCTTTTCTCTCTTTTCTTGCTCAAGCTCAAATAAAAAATCATAAAAATTTACTCAAAGATAAATCTTAATTAGTGTTCTATATTTTATAAATGAATGAATAGAGTAGATAATAAGTGCACAATTTTAAAGATAATGTGATATGAATTAGTAATAATTGAATCTGTAATGAATCAATATTGTCCAATTAGAAATTATGTAAATCTGTGAGATTAATTGTAAACAATCTGTTTTTATTGAAAGCAAAAAAAAAAATTTAGTATTTTTAAGTTTTACGTTTAATCCGTAAACTAATTTTAGTAATAATGAAAAGCAGTTTGTTGATCGATTGAATAAAAAGAAGAAAAAGAAAAAAAACATCCAGATATTCATCGATTACAAATTTCAGGGATTTTTTCAATATTAACCATCACATAGGTCAATTAGATTATAATAGATGAAAAATATATATGTATTGTTACTGCAAGTAAATAAATATTTACCACAAATTTTTTTCTATTAATTTTCTATTTTTAGAAAAATTACTATGAAGGTAGTATCCCAGTGAGGTCGAGTACAGTTCAACCCTTATTTCTTAAATGCCGTATTAAAAATTATATTTTTTTACATTTTTCTGAATTTTTTCATAATTTTTGTCCGTGTATAGAGATGTGAAAAGGTAATCAGAGGTTCGTGGGTTCAAATCCTACTTGCGCATTACATATTTTTTCCGGAATTTGATTCTCTTAAAAATTTATTAATAAAAATTAATTTATTAGTAAATTTATTTGTTTAATGGCAACGATATCAGTAATTTTACGGTATTTTTGCGGTTTCAATACCGTAATTTACCGAACGTCAGTAAATAACAAAAATGGTAAAAACACTGATTTTCAAAGTAAATTACCGTAATTATCATTTTTAGAAACATAACGGTAAATTTACATCTATATAGATGAATTACGGAATTAATTTTTTAAATCAATTCGCAGCCTCTCTGATCATCATTTGTGTTACTTTTATTATAGTCAGTGACAGCCAATGAAAAATTATGAAATTGTTGTTATTATCATTAATGCTCCTAACATATTATTCTAAATATTGATGTATGAAAATATGATTATCCTGAGGAGGCAAAAATGAATAAATCGGGTAACTGTTCTCATTGAATGATTAACAAAATTAAATAATTGTCCTTTTAAAAAATTTAATAAAAAAAAAACAATTTCAATACTAACTCTCATATAATTGACTACTTGAAAAGTAATTCTTTGAGTATGGAAATTTTTTTTGAATCATCTATATAGATGGAAATTACAGTAAATTACGGTATCGTTACATCAAAAAATTTTGACGGTAATTTTACATCAAAACAAGTAGTTTCTTCCAATTACGTCACAATACGGTAACATTACGGTATTTTTACCGTAATTTTGCTGCAACAAGAATTACTGGTAATTTTACATCTCTATCCGTGTAGTTTATGAGATAGGGGAAGATAGGGCAATATGGACATCAGGGATAAAATGAACACATCTAAATTTTTAGGCAAATATTATGGAAAACTCTTGAAAATAATAGAAATATTGACGGTAGATTTTTCTTGATTACTTCATTGAAGAGCTGAGGAAATTTCAGGCGGGAAACAAGCGCCGGAATTAATTTTTTTTAATTTTTGACGATTTTGACTGTTCTGAGCCCTTTAGAGGGCTAAAACCCTTCCTTTTTCTGAAAATTTTCAGTTGTTTGAGGATATCTTCGGTTCTATTCGTGGTAGTATAAAAATTTCCATGGGAGGTGAAAGGTGAGATCATTTGCCATCGATTCATAGGGTTTCCAATTTAAAAATATCTATTTTTAAGGTATTTATGGGCATTTTTGTGAAGCAGTTTTTGGCTTACAATTATCCCAAAAATTGATATTTTTGAATTAAAAACGCCATAAATCGATGGCGAATGAACTCACCTTTCATTTGAGACCAACACCGAATTGCTACGACCAATAGAACCAGAGATATTAGTAAAAAACTGAAAATTTTCAAAAAAGGAAAGGCTTCTACCCCTCAAAAATGCAGAAGAGTACAGAATTTTCAAAAAAATCGAAAAAAATACATCTGACACTCATTTTCCGGCTCAAATTTCTTCATCTTTTCAATAGAACTATCAAAATAAATCCAACTGTAAATATTTCATTACAGTGTCCATTTTGCCCCACTCTCCTCTATGAATTATCAAAGTTACCGAAAAAAGCGGTGGTGGGGATGAAACTCCCTGAATCGGACGAGAATAATGAAATTACGAAAAAACCATAGGGTTGACCTATTATTTAAAAACTATTGGCGAAGAGAGCAGCATTTTAACTAAATAATAGAAGAAAAAATATTCAATTCACCGTATAGTTATTGAGAAGTTTTGATTAGAAGGTAGTCGTAACTATTCGTCTCCCTATCTCATGCATTTGATTGGAGATCAATGTAGATAAAAAATCGAGAAAAATAAAATTATATTCACAAACTGAAAATATGATTTTCAAATAGTTTAATCACTTTTTTAAATAATTTATCATAAATTAAAGCACTTTGTCCTGAATCATCAGCAATTAATTGGAAACTAACATAAAAATCCTTATTTGATCTGTTTTATGGACTAAATTCTGAGATTAGTGATGGGCTATTTTGAAAAACTTGATTTTTCGTTAAAAAAAATCGTATCGATTGTTTCTCGAAAAAATTGTATCAATTCTTTTTCGCCAAAAATCGTATCGGTTTTTTTTTTTTTTATTTCAAAATAGAGCTTTCCCTCAGACTAAAATTTATGATACAGAGCTATCGAATGATATGCGATATCTCGAACTCAATGCGAGATATCGCACCGATCAATCAGATATTTGGCATTGATCAATCAATAGTTGGGGGAAATTTTTTGTTCTCTAATTATATTGATTTTTCAACCAATTTATCGATTTTCTCACTTTGTTTTTTTTTTTCTTGAAAAAATCCATTTTCAAAAAATCTTATTTTCTAAAGATCGATTCTCGAAGAATCGTTTCTATTCGAAAATCACCCATCACTATCTAATATACTCCTGTAATTTCCTAATTTTCAAAATTCCTATTAACAGTCACATGTCTAAATATCTAATTCAAAATATCCAATGACTAAATATTAGACGACAAAATATCTAATAAAATAAATGTAATGTTAGAATATAGTATTCCATGGTTTCATGGGAAATTGGGAAGTTGTAAATAATTTTCCATGAAACTCTGAAATATCAATTAAGAATATGGAAATGAATCCATTTATAAAAAGTTAAAATATAGGCTTCATCACGTGATATTTTGGAATTAGATATTTTGGCCTAGATATTCTGTCGTTAAATATTTCGGATAACATATATATATATAAACGTAACGCACTAATTAACTACATTCATCAATCACATTTACTAAATTTCCCACTGAAATTAAATTCAGGAAATAATTTTGAGAATACTTCACCGCATCTGCTTTCAATTTTAACATTTGCATGTGTATCAGCTCTCGTTTCCCCGATATTAACAATGGCAATAGGTTTATTAGCTTCGACAGCCTGCAGAATGATTCTGTACCCCGAAAACGTCGTCAAAGACGTGCCAAGAACAAGTAAAGCATCTGAATTATCCACTGAATCTCTAACTCTATCGACAATTAGTCGCGGTACATTATCTCCGAAGAAAACAATGTCAGGTTTAAGTATTCCACCACAATTTCGGCATGGTGGTAAAACGAATCCATCGACCTGTTCCTCAGAGAGCTCAACGTCACCATCAGGTCTTATGGCTTTACTCACAGCTGTTACCGAAGGATTTGCCTCATCCAAGATCTTTTGAAAATCATAACGATCTATTGTTTCATCGCAATCCAAACACATTACTCTGAAGGCTGTACCATGAAGTTCTATGACATTTTTACTGCCCGCTTTGAAATGAAGACTATCGACATTTTGAGTAACGATGCAGTTAACTTGTCCAATGTCCTCGAGATGCTTCAATATTTTGTGGCTTCCATTTGGCTGAATTGATGAAAATCTGGAGTGAAAGAGAAATTTAATTGTGATTAATATTATAATTTTTTAGAGGGATTTTGGGAAAATTATTAACATTAATTAATGTCGAATCGCGACATTTCGCTGGATAATTGCAGTTTTTTTTAAGCTTCTAGCTTCCAGATTCTTTGAAAATAATAGATGTTCTTAATTTTTTTTTTCAATATTTTTATGAATTAATTATAATATTAAAACAATATAATATTAATTAATATTAATATTAATTAATTAATTATATATAATAATATGATATTGATATTTAATTATAACATTATATTATTATTATTATATAATTAATAATATTAATATAATAATAATTAATAATAATAAAAAGCTGATGGAATAAAATCTACTTGTCTGAAAATCTGTTAATCATTTTATAATTCACGAGTATTGTAAAACAATAATATTATTCGAATTATCGAATTCAATTCCATTCATTTTGATTTAATAATTTATTATTTCATAGGAATATTGTAAAATATTGGAAATTTTTAAAAATTCATATTGGAAAATATTTTACAATATTCCTATGAACAATTAGAGTATTAAATATGATTTTAATTCTAGTGAGATGAATTTTTTATTTTTTTTTTACATTTCTGATCCATTAAATCTGTTCAGATCGTGTCAAATGTGCCAGTTTTGTGCATTTTTTTCAGATAAAAAAAAGAAATGGCAAAATCTTCAGTCACCTAGGCCATCCCACATAATTCCTAGCCCAATATCTCCGTCTAATAGGCTCTTTATTCCTAAAATCCTGGTATAACACCGGCCTCTTATTGCTCGTGGCATAAAGACCAACACCTTGTGATCTGTAATCAGGTATTCCACTCTCTGTTGATATCCCTGCACCAGTTAAAACGCAGAGTGTTCCACAATTTTTCAAAAAATTCGCTAATTTCGTCAGGTCATCTGGTTTTGGTGGCTCGTATTTCGGCACGAAAACCAAATTTGAATAGCTCCTCGTCGATCCTAAATAAATTTGTAGAAAAAAACGATTAAAATCAAATTCTTCAATTAAGGTAGTAACCAACGAACTGCCGATAAAACAGAAAAAAAATGAAGATTCGTTGGTTTATTTCCAATTAATTGCTGATAATTCGGGGAAAAAGTGCTTCAATTTACCCGAAAAAGCGATTAAACTATTCGAAAGTCATGTCTTTAACTTGTGAATATAATTTCTTTTTCTCGAATTTTTTTTATATTAATCTTAGTAGATAGAGAGAGAGGCAAATAGATACGACTACCTTTTAATTAAAATTTCTCAATAACTATACAGTGAATTGAATATTTTTTTCTTCTATTATTTGATTAAATACTGTTCTCTTCACCAATAATTCTTAAATAATGGCTGAACCAAGTGGTTTTTTAGTAATTTCGTTATTTCCGTTCGATCAAATTTTCTGACAAAAATTCTGAAAAAATTCAAAAAAAAAAAATGGACCGAGAAGATGAGATGACTCGTGATGATTTTTTAAAAAGCAGCGGTTGCTCAAAAAAATCTGAAAAAATTTACAAACAATATAGATATGTTGGAGGATTTTCTCAAATTTTTTCCGATTTTTTCGTCGAGTCCTTCATTCCAAAAAAAAATTCCTCAATTATATTGCTATGAGGGTCCATTTTACCCCACTCTCCCCTATCATCTCTCATATGTGCCATCAAAAAAATAATCAAATTTATTCGAGTTCACTTGACAACTACCTTAACTTTCAAAAAAAAAATAACCAATAAAAATTATCAAACCTTCTCACCAACGAATAACCTCGAACCCATTGAAAACATGAATTTACAGCACTGCATGTTTTTTTTTCTTCAAAATTCAAATAAAACCGTTATTTTTTGAATTAATTATTTTTCACCAAAAAATTCTTCTCATTATTATAAATAAATAAAAATAAATAACCTTGAATTAAAAAAAAAAATTATCTATACTATTTTGAAATCGAACGAGCATTTCTATATATATATACTCTATTCTCGCTAATTCCCCCCACCCCCCTCCTCCCCCGCCCCCTCTCGGGCACTTCTTCCCCTTTCGCCCCATTCAAACAGCTCAGCCATAGTCCATTCGTGCAAACTCTCAATTTTATTTTCAAAACGCAAAAAAAAAGTCGGTTGGTAAAAAAAAAAAAATACAAAATGGCCGACACATCGTTGCCGCGTAGATTTATCCCGCGCAAAGTTTAGCAACAAGGAGAATAATCGTGTTGATATTAAACGATAAATAAATCGTATAAACCACGTGGAAAATATTGATTAATTAAATTAACGAATTTATTTTACCGAGGTTTGTTCTTTCATATTATTTAATTTTAATTTAATTATTAAAAATTGATTAATAAAAAAAATAATGCAGAAAATTTTCAAGGCTAAAACATGATTATCCAATTGGCAATTATCATTTTTTTTATTTATTTATTTATTTATTTAATCAATTGGATAAAATAATATTTCATCGAGTGATGAATTCTTGATCTTTTTTTTATGTATCAAGGTTAATTTACGCTTTTTTTTTTTCATCAATTCCACTTGTAGAATGGATTTTTGTTTGTTTTGGTTAAATTCGAAGGTTAACCGGCAACTTTTTTGAATAAAGAGAAAGAACAATAATTAATTATTTGATGTTGGAAGGTCATGGATAATTGCATTTTTTTCAAATGATTATAATTATAGATTGTTTAATGATTATTTTTGATATTTTTTTTGTTAAAAATTATGGATTATTCGGGGAAGCTTTAATTTTTTTTTTTGTAAATTGTAGGGGAGAGTGGGGCAAAATGGACACTGTTATGAAATGCTTAGAGATGGATTTTTTTTGATGATTCTATTGAAAAGCTGAGGAAATTTTAGCCGGAAACCCAGTGTCATTTGTATTTTTTTCGATTTTTTTGAAAATCTATATTTTTTGGCATTTTTGAGGGGTAGCCTTTCATTTTTTTCAAATGTTCAGTTTTTTCCAAATATCTTTGGTTCTATTGGTCGTAGCGATTCGGGGCTGGTCTCAAATGAAAGGTGAGCTCATTTCCCATCGAATCATGGGGTTTTGAATTCAAAAATGTCAATTTTTGGAATAGTTATAGGCCAAAAACTGTTTTACAGAAATGTCCATAAATACCTTAAAAATCGATATTTTTGAATTTAAAACCCTATAAATCGATGGCAAATGATCTCACCTTTCATCTCCCATCGGAATTTTTGCACTACGACAAATAGAACCAAAGATATTCTCAAAAAACTGAAAATTTTCAAAAAAAAACAAGGCTTTTACCCCTCTGAAAAACTCAAAAAAGTCAAAATCACCAAAAACTCCAAAAAATTAATTTCAGCACTTGTTTCCCATCTAAAATTTCCTCAGCTTTCCAATGAAATCATCAAAAACAATCTACCGCCAATATTTCCCTTAATTTCAAGAGTTTTCCATAATATTTGCCAAAAAATTTAGATGTGTCCATTTTACCCCTGATGTCCATTTTGCCCCACCTTCCCCTATATCGTCACATTGGAAACAAAGGGGCATAAGTACTATGCTTATAAACAGCACTTACGCCCCTTTGTTTCTCAGGTAACGATAAAACATATACAATTGAATAAAAAAAAAATTCTGGTTTAAGCTTCAATTTGTTTTTTTAATTTCATATTATCACATTAGAAACAAAAAGACGTAAGTGCTGTGTATTACCATGGCACTTACGCCCCTTTGTTTCTAAGGTAATGATAAAACATATATAGTTAAAGAAGAAAATTTTCTGTTTAAGGAGGAACATCAGCTTTTGACCTAAAACAAAAAACGCTTAAGTTTTTATGAAACTTCGAGGACAAGTTCATTAAGTAATCCAGGATATACCATAATTCTTTCGGATTTTTCCACCACCGAATAATAAACGCAAAATAATTATCAAAGCTGGAACTTCTGTATAGGACGATATGGACAGCGAGGTAATTTAGTAAAATTCCCCCTTTACCATCACGTTGTAATAAGTTCCAACTTTGATAATTATTTTTGTTTATTATTCGGTGATGGAAAAATCCGAAAAAATTATGGTATATTCTGGATTACTTAATAAACTTGTCCTCGAAGTTTCATAAAAACCTAAGCTTTTTTTGTTTCAGGTCAAAAGCTGATGTTCCTCCTTAAGCTTCAATTCGTTTTTTTTTTTTAATTTTATATTGTCACCCCTTTGTTTCTAAGGTAACGATAGAATATGTACAATTTAAAAAAAAAAAAAATTCTATTTAATTTCAGATAGTTTGAAAGGAATACTGATTTTTAATGGTTCAAGTGGCAAAGAAAAGTTGCCACAAATGAAAGAATTCGATTTTCCAAGAAATTTTGCGAAAAATTTGGAAAAAATCGTGAATTTTCCTAAAAATCTCGAGAAATATTGAAAAATCTCGATATCTACAAATTTTCAGATTTTTGGTTAATTTCAAATAGTTTGGAATAAAATTGATTTTTTTTTTTTTTTCATCAATTAATTTTTGAAAAATGAAAAATATGCACATGTAGAAAATTCAAAAAACCATAAGTGTGAATTTTTTTGAATATTTTTTTATAAGCAATTTTATTTAAAAAAAATAGAAATTGACGGATATCTGCTAATTTTATTATTATTGTCAAAAATTTGGTACTTGCCCCTCTAGGGGATATAACCATCAACGAGTTAAAATAATTGTTAAATGATGCATTCATTGGTCTATTTTGAACTGAAACGAAATATTTTTATCTATTTTTTTATGAAAATTATTTAAAAAATGTGAATTTCTCAAGAAAAAAATTAATTCTATTTTTTTACCAATTTTTCGTTTAACTCGGAAATTAAGCGAGATAGAGCCATCCTGCCTGAAGACTTTTCTGTAGAGAATTTCAAGAGCTACAAAAGAAGGACTGGGGCAAAATCGCTTTATCTCGCTTGGTTTCCGAGATATTCTCAAGAAACTGGTGATAAATCGAATTATTTTTTCATGTTTTTATTGTTACTAAATTGTCTGGTTTTTGTCAAAAAAAAGTCGGAAAGTAAACGAGATCAAGCGATTTTGCAGTCAATCCTTTTTGTTTGCCCCTATTATTCTCTAAAAAACAGGATTCAGGCACAATGGCCCTATCTCGCTTATTTTCTGAGTAATTTTTCGAAAAAGAAACTGGCGACAAAATGGAATTTTTTTTTTGAAAAATTGATACTTTTGGAAATTTTGGCTCTTTCAGGAATATTTCCTATTGTGTAGGTTGTAACGGTTTCCTGTTGATCTTACAGAAAAAATGAGATCATTCGCCATCGATTTATGTGGTTTTGAATCAATTTTCATCGATTCTTGAGTTATTTATAAGCAATTTTACAAAAATTATTTTTTGCTCTAGAAATATCCCAAAAATTGATTTAAAAAAACAAATCCAAATTACATAAATCAAAGGCAAATGATCTCCCCTTACATTAATATGATATTCTTCATAGGTGCGTTACAACCAATAAAACCAGAAAAATCCAAAAAAAAATGAAACCTCACAATTTTTCAAAATTCGACTAAAAAGACGATTTTTATTTTTTTTTAATAGCAGAAATAAATTTTCACAAATATTTGCCAAAAAAATATTTTCACTGATTTTCTCGTAATTAACTCAATATCTATATAATTAATTAAAAAATAATTCAATAGATTTTGGTTGCAGGCATTAAAAATGGTAGAAGGTGAAGCTGTTGATGTTAAATCATTGGAAAATCTGACAAATCCAAAACCCGATGAAACTGATGGAAAAATGCAGATTGATGAAATGAAGAAACGTCCTCGAGAAGATTCAGCTGATGAAGAAGAGAATGAGAAAGCAGCAAAGAGACTTAAAAATGATGACGTAAAAGTGAATGGTTCTGCTGATAAAAAACGTGAAAATGTAGAGAAAGAGTCAGAATCACCTAGCAGAGAGGCAAATTCTGAGGATTCAACAGCATCAAAGAAAGATACTTCAGATGATGCAGAAAAAGAGGATGAAAAATCTGATGATGAGCCAGAGTCTTCGAGAAATGTTAAAAAATCAAAATCAAAAGAGCCAGAGGTTGTTGATGGCTTGGAAATGTCGGTTGAATGTGCAAGTGATAAAGAAGCATCAAGTTCTGATAGTGGAGAAGAAGACGAGAAAACTAAACCGAGGCCAAAAACAATAATTGTCAAGGGAAAACCAAGTGACTCAGAAGTTGAAGCCAGTGCTTCTGATGATGAGGAAGCAGAGGAAGATGATAAAGCTGAGAAGCAGAAAAGAAAGGCCGAATCAAAGGAAAAAATAAAGGAAGAATTGTCAGATGATGGATCTGACAAAGAAGAGAGTGACTCAGAATTCAAGAAGAAGCAGAAAAAGCCACCTGCAAAAAAAGCAGCAGCTAAATCTACTGGTAAGAAAAAAGCAGCACGTGGAAAGAAAAAGCAGGAAGAATCAGAAGATGATAAATCTGATTCCGAGCAGCCAAAAGGTACTGACTCTTCGGATAAGAAAAAGGCAAAGGATGATAGCGAGGCATCTAAATCGTCAGAGAGTGAGGGCAGTGATAAGGAAGGATCAGACGAGGGAAAGAAAAAGGATAAGAAAACTAATCAGGTAAAATATAATTTTCACTACAAATTATACAGCGGAATCCCTCTATATTTGACTCGTCCATTCAGGACCATTCTCTATATTTGACACATTATTTCGTCCTCATCAGTTCAGACTCATTTCTTATTTGCTTATATCTGCGCAGATAAATGCGCAATGAGCGAAAAAAAAGTATGTAAACAAATAGAAACACATGGTCTCGATATGTTAACTAAATTTAATTGTGATGTTCTACAATTATTTGATAATATCGTTAGAGTATTTAGCATAATATGTGAGAAATGTCGAGTGATTCCGAAAATTTTAAGGTGAGTTATAATATTTCTTATGTTAGGAGTAAATAATTCTAATTAATTCTATTTTTTTAAATGATAATTGTGATATTGACAATAACAAATGTTCGATGATGGCTCATTTTTGTTTTTAAATGGATTAACATTAATTATTTTGAAAAATAGGTTCATGTAGATTTTTCAATTATTTACGTGTACCTTTTTTTATTTTTTTCAATATTGACATTCAAATTAGTTATTGTAAATTTTTAATGAAAATAGTCTGTCAATGTTATTTCATTTTGGGAATCATTTAGGGGGTAACACCACTTTGAAGTCAGCAAAAAAGGCCAAAATTTGATCATCTTTTTTGAGGATATTAATGAGGGGATCGGATTTCTTTTTTCAGCATTTATCAATTTTTGAAACACATTGAAGTATGTAAAATAACATATTTATTTTATTTTTCATACAAAATAGGGGCGAAAAAAAAAGTTGAATTTTTGGATAAATTCTTCAATCACAATTTATACAAAATGAAATTCTCAAATCTGACCCAGTGAATCTGTAAAGAATGTAGTGAAGAATAGAATAAGCCTTAGAAACAAAAAATGAATTGGAAATTGGATTTTTTAAATTATTTTTCACATTTCTTTAGGTCTTTAAAAATTTGAAGAAATGTAAAAAATAATTAAAATTTTTCAATTTTCAATTAATTTTTTATTTCTTGGGCTTATTTTATTCTTTATTACATTATCTACAGATTCACTGAATCACATTTGAGAATTTCATCTTGTAGAAATTGTTATCAACGATTTTATACAGGAATTTAAATTTTTTCTCGATTGCACCTCCCAATTGTCGTTAAATCTATGAAAATTATATTTACACTTCACATTTGCCCAACTGCATATTATTTTCATGACCCTAAAGTATTATTTAATCAAAGAAAAAAAAAACTTGATTTTTTTTTTATTTCTGTACTGGTGTTACCTCTTAATTTTATTTTTTTCAATATATTTCATGTATAATGAATCTAAAAATTTTGTGTTTACAGAAAAGAAAAATTACATTGTCAGTACAGCAGCGTTGTGATATTATCCAACGATTGAATGCTGGTGAAACGCCAAAATCATTAGTTTTAAAATTCAAGGTCTCGAAGCAGGCAATATCATGGATAAAAAAAAATCAAGAGACTATTCTAAAAACGAAGGATATTTTGCAAAATTGTGACGGAAGAATGGAGAGAAAACGATACAAAGGACAAGAAGAAAATCCACTGGATCAGCAACTCTTGAAGTGGCTGAGTGAACGAAGAAAAATGGGGCATTCAGTGACCAGTGCAATGGTTCGAAAGCAGGCTTTATTATACAATAAAGACTTGATAGGTAGAGAAAATTTTACAGCAAGTGCTGGATGGTTGTCGCGTTTCCGAAAACGATACGGATTAAAAAATGAGAGTTTTCATGGTGAAAAATCAGCTGATCTCGAAGAAACTCAAGTTTTCAAAGACAAACTTTGTAATTTGTTAAAAGTAACAGAAATGAGTGTTGATTGCGTTTATAACTGCGATGAAACGGCGCTCTTTTGGAAAATAATGCCAAACGAAATATCGAAAGATGCTGAAGGCCATAAATCAGAAAATCGAGTAACACTGATGATATGTACAAATGCATCTGGCACCCACAAAATGCCTCTACTTGTAATCGGTAAATTTGTACAACCACGTTGTTTTATAAACGTGAAGCATTTACCCGTTCATTACATGCACCAAGATAATTCTTGGATGACATGTGAAATCATGAAGACATGGTACACCGAAGTCTTCATACCAGAAATTCGAAAAAAGCATGATTTAGATAATAATCCTAATACCAGGATTATCCTAGTCATGGATAATGCTGTGTGTCATCCGCCTGCTGAGGAATTGAATAAATTATGTGAATCTTGCACAGTGATGTTTTTACCACCAGAAGTATCTCCATCGATCCAGCCTCTTTGCCAGGGCACAATCGAGAGATTCAAAAGGCACTATCGACATGATTTAATGAAAAAAGTATTGCTCGAGGGACACAAAAAAGCGCAGGATCGTAATTTTTTGAAGACATTTAGTATTTTAGATGCTTGTAATTTATGTGAACTCGCGTGGGATGCTGTAACTATTAGTGAGATCACATATTGCTGGAAAAATCTCATTCCATCATTGAGTGCTGATGAAACTGCAGAAGCACCATCAATTGATTCACTTGATAATGAAGCTTTTTACACGATAATAAAGCGCATTGAGGAATTTAAAAGCGTTTCTAGAGATGAAGTGGACCATTGGCTTAGAATTGATGATAATGATAACGGTTGGCAATCATTTTCTGATGGAGACATCTTTGTTGACGTTAATTCAGTGAAGTTAGAAAATTCAGAAGATGAAATGCCCTACAGCGAGGAAAATTGGACACCACCGCATTTTATGGCAGATGATGATTGTCCAACAGCTGCTGAGGCTCTGAGAGGTCTTGAAACATTAGTACAATGGTATCAGAGAAAAGGCGAGGACAAAGATGTGATGAAAGCTTTGCTAAAAGCTCAACGCGAGTTGATAACATATTTAGTTAACAATTAGTTATTTTTCAAAATTTTATTAGATCTTCATCTTAGAAACAAAGGGGCCTAAATACTGTGCATGAGCATAGGCACTTACGCCCCTTTGTTCCTAAGGTGACGATATTGATATTAGTCTATAGTGATAGCCATCAACTTGACATTATATTATTTATTCTATTTTAATTATTTTTTTATCAAAATTCGATTTTAAATCATAGGATTTGACATGAAAAATTGAAACTATACGAATATTACTAAATATTATATAAATTTTAAGTGAAATAGCGTTTATATTGATTTCAAATGACATAATATTAAAATGACTGACGTTATAGTTCAGTTTGAATAAGGAACCGTGAACACAAAAATGCAAATCAGTATTATACGGTTAAAAAAAATGTAATTTAAAATTAAATGAATAATTTGATAATTAACTTCGTTATTACTTGTTCATTATTCATCGTTCAGCCTTGATATATTTTATTTCTATTATTTTTATTTCATGCAAATAAAAGAATAGTTTTATTCTGGTAACGATAATAATTTAATTATTATTATTATTATAAAAATTGTTTATTGGATAATTTGAATGTGCCCGCCTGAATGCTTTTTTTTGATTGGCCCTCCTCGTGGTCATCGAAAAATCGTTTTGGGGGGAGGATGGTCAAAGATAGAGGGCGCATCAGTCAAATATAAAGGGTGGTCAAATATAGAGGGACTCCTGTGCATAATCTCATGATACACTTCAATTGAATTTAAAAAAATGAATTTTAATGGAAAAATTATTGTTAATTTCAGAAAGGAGACAACACACATATAAAATCGCTGAAAAAATACTTGAGTGCTGCTGGGGTTCGTGTGAAATCATTTGACGAACTTTGGGCTGGTTGCAAATCCAATAAGGCTCGTGCTGAACGTCTGAAAGACCTGTTGGAGAAGAATGGTGTCTCTGGAAGGCCAACACTTGAAAAATGCAAGAAAGCAAAGGAGAAGAGGGACCGTGCTAAAGAGCTGGCAGAATTGGACCCTAAAAATATAATATCAGAAGGTAAATTATTTATTGAGAATATGATTAATTCTATTTTTTCTAGTCGTTCATAGGGATATTGGAAAAAATTGTTAACAACACTAGAATATTATCAAATTTGACAATATTTTGGTGTTTTTAACAATTTTTTCCAATTCTCCTATGAACAACTAGAACAAATTTAATATTCAACTACGAAAATGAATCAGATAATTTATAATTCATTCTCAGCTTCATCTGCATGTGAAATTAATGTGAAGAAACCGGACAAAACGGATCTGCAGAACAAAATGATCCGGGAATTTTTTCAGGGTGAAGGAATTTATAGAAAAAAATTGAAAAAAATCTACAATAATTTTCATATATTGCAGCATCTTCTCAAATTTTTTCAGATTTTTTTTTGTGAAATCCTCTACTCCGAAAAAAAATTAATAGACATTCTTGATTAGTTGATAGGTTGATTTTTTTTATCAATCATTTTTTTTTTCAATGTGTCGAAAACCAGTGGAGATACGCCCGTATCACCCAAAATCTTTGTTGTAATTTTAGAAATTCTATGGAAAAAGAAAAACCAGTCTAATATCAAATAATTTGAGATTTAACCAGAAATCTCGAAATGGGGAGATTTCGAGATCATCAGAGATTTTCCGAGATTTTTCGTAAATTCACTATTGTTCTAAATTTTTCTCGGAAATTCTATGAAGTGTAACGCTGGCAACCTTTCTTTACTACTCGAAACACAAAAATCAGTTTAATCTCAAAAGATCTCGAAATCTCCCCACTTCAGAATTTCTGGTTGAATTTCAAATTATTTAAAATTGAACTGATTTTAATGTTTCAAGTGGCAAAGGAAGGTTGCCAGAGTTCAATTCCCGAGAAATTTGACAACTCTATTGAATTTACGAAAAATTTCGAAAAATCTCACGAAATCTCGAAATCTACCAATTTCCAAATTTCCGTTTAAATCATTAATCATTTGAGATAAGTTGATTTTTTAATGTTTCGAGTGGCCAAGGAAGGTTTCTGAAGTGACATTTCAGAGAATTTTCGTGAAAAAGTTGGCAAAATAAATAAATTTATCTAAAATCACGAAAAATCTCAAAAGATCTCGAAATATCCCCATTTCGAGATTTTTGTTTGAATCCCAAATTATTTGAGATCAAACTGATTAAAAAAAAAATAAAAATTTGTAATTTTAGAAATTCGACTGAAAAGAATTGAGCTAAAATTGCATTATCTCGTTTAGTTTTCGAGATATTCTCAAAAAATTATTGGAATAAAAAATCGCCTTATCCCGTTTCACTTCTTCCCTACTAATTTTTTTTCTGCGTTTCTTTTATAACTAATTTTATTCTCCTCAGGTCGTGTAACACGCTCGAGAACAGCTAAAACTCCACGAAAGCGTACACCAACTCCATCACCAACGAGATCATCAGTAACTCCTGATAAAGAGCTGACAAAGAGGATTAAAAATGTTATTGACAGTGACTCAGAGTAAAAAGTAACAAATGAAAAAAAATTAAGAAATTTGCAGAGCACCTAATGGAAGAAAAAAACAACTATGAAGTTCTAAGATAAATTGATTTTATCCCATCATCAGTTTCAAGGATTTCGTCTCGGAAACTAAGTGAAATAAAGCGATTTTACGCAAATTTTTTGTTGCTCTTAAAATTCTTTACAATGAAAGAATTGGATCGAAATCACTTTATCTAGCTTAATTTCCGAGATATTTTTCAAAAACAAAAGATTAAAAAAATTCTCTTTAATTCAAAAAAATTTACTTTCTTCAATTTTTTAAATGTTGAAATGTCTTTTTTTATCTCCGAATATCTCGAAAACTAAGCGAGATAAAGCAACTTTATCTTAATTTTTTTTGCAGCTCTTCAAAATTCTGTGAAGAAAAAATGGGACAAAATCGCTTCATCTCGCTTAGATTCTGAGGTGAATTTTTTTAAGAATGATGACAAAATCGATTCAATTTGTCTTGAAATTTTATATTCTTGAATTGGAAAAAAAAACCTCTATACTATCAGTTGAAGCAGTTCATTTTTGTCTACCATTCTATCAGCATAAGAACTGAGATAATTTAAATGAAAAGGAATAAAATTTATTTTCCAATTTATCTTCCCAAAATTCCATATAAAAAATGGGCCTTAAAAATTAAAAAAACATATATTTTTCGAATCTATCGAAGAAAGATAAGAATTATATTATCATTTAATTGTCATAGAATGTTTGTTTCTAAATGTTAATAAAAAGTAAATTGATGTTAAATAATTCAGAATGACTGGAATATTTTTTGTAACTTTTGTTTCAAAGTTAATTATAAAATAAAAAAAATTACTTTATTCTTCAATCATAATGGAACAAAACATATTATAAGAATTTGAAGAAAAAAAATTACTTAATTTTTAATTTTATTTAGAAAATTAATTTTTAATTTAGAAAATCTACTTAATTTTTTAATTTATTTAGAAAATTTACTTAATTTTTAGTTTTGTTTAAATATGTGGTGATGCATTCTTTACTGCAGAATGGTTTATTTTCTTTGATAGCCATTCTGCCATTGAGAAGACTTTTTTTGCAATTGGCACAGCAAAAGCACTCGTCGGAAGCATGAAAATCTAGATTTTTAACAGCAACACCTTGTTGATCAGCAGCAATAACTTTGTTGCAGGCTGAGCAAGTTTTTGCATAAGTTTTTTGGTAACATGGAAGACACAGAGGTCGATCATTCTCAGAGATATATTGTTGTCCAGCCAGAGGAATATCGCAATCCCAACAGCAAAAGTGTTTTACATGATAATTGTGTCCCTCTGCAACTGTATATTCTCGTACGAAAATTAGCTGAAAAAGAAGAGATTTCAATTAAAGTGTTTGAAATAGGGGAAACTGGGGCGAAATGAACTTGTAAGGTTCAATGATTCAATGTTTTTTCAAAGAGCGGCGGCTTCTATGAAAAATCTGAAAAAATTCACCAACAATATAGATATATTGGATCATCATCTCAAATTTTTTCCGATTTTTTCACCAAGTCCTTCATTGTGAAAAAAATTCTTAAATCATTTCGTAAAAAAAAAAAAAAAATCATTTTGTCTCGGAGGGCCATTTTGCCCCGGTCTCCCCTACATGGAAAATGAATTGTAAAACTAAATGAGGAATTTTTCAGAAAAATCGATTATTCCATCAGTTTTCCTTCAAATATCTCGGAAGCTAAGCGAGATAGAGCGATTTTGTCTTAATCCTTTTTTGTAGCTCTTGAAATTTTCTACAAGAAAGGGATTTTCCTTAATTTTTTTTGAAATTAAGCGGAAACTAAACGAGATATGGCGAAAATTTTATGACCTAGAAAAAAATAGTCTGCATAAATTTTCCCATCTCGCTTAGTTTCCGAAATATTCTCAAATAGAGCTAAATGTCAAGAATTTTCATTTCTTTGAATTATCTTTTGTTTTTCTGTAAAATTTCGGAATCTAAGCGAGATAAGGCGATTTTGTCCTATTATTTTTTGTACTTTTAAAAATTCTCTGCAAAACCGTATTACAAAATCGCCTTATCTCGCTTAGTTTCCGAGATAATCTGAAAAACAACGAAATACAGAGCATTTTTCTTTTGTTTTTCTGTAATATCTCGGAAACTAAGCGAGATAAAGCGATTTTGTTCCAATCCTTTTTTGTAGCTCTTAAAATTTTCTACAGAACCGTCTTAGCACAAAGAAGGCGTATCTCCATTATTTACTGAAAATATTAAAAAAAAAACTGATGACTAAAGCAAAACGATTTCCCAGAAAATTCCATATTTTTGAGGAATAAATTTTAAAAAATTACCTCATCACAAGCAAAGCATCTTGGTATTTCCAGCAGTCCAGCAAAATCCCTGCCGCAATACAATTTCCCTTTATGATAAAAATAAACTAGATCAACAAGAAGTTCATCGCAAACTGAGCAGACGAAACATCCCGGATGCCAAGCCGCATCCTTTGCTCTTTCAGCCGTAACAATGACATCACCAAGAACAATATCTTCTTTGCACTGATGGCAATTTTGTTTATTCGATTGAACACTCATATTCTCGAAATTAGAGCCCAAACGATCAATCACAGTCGAGTGGCCCATTGCCCTGAGCACTGCCTCTTCAGGAAAAACTGGATTCTGAAGACTTTCTGAGTGCACGAGACCTGCATGAGCACCACCGTATGTCTTCAACTGAGATGCAACAGGTCTTGCATTAACATTAACATTAGCATTAGCATTAGCATTAACAAGCGCATCCTTAACATTTCTCGCCTGTGAATGGACAGCATCGAGCTCCTTTGCCCCCATAGGATCCCTATGACAATCAGAAGACTCTTCCCTATCCCCATACTTTGACGAAAGCATCTCCCTTATATATGACAATCCTTTCTCATCCAATGTACTCCCAATAATGTCATTCGAATTGATAGAACTAGGTGGTAAAAGGGCCTCAGTCAGCATTTGATCAGCCAAAATTGAATTGTCATCAGATGATAATGGTCCATTTGGTTTAAGGCTCTTGGCCCATTGATGCGATCTTAGTGGTTTCTGATCATCAACTGCATGATCCGATTTAGCACTTATTCTCTCCATCTGTGGTTGATATGGAAGACTATTCGATGAAGAATTCTCGTGCGAATTCAATGGAGCAAATAATCCTGGGGTCATGGGCTTCTTCAAAGGATCAGAATGCGCAACATGTCCTTGGGGATTTCTCAAATGCTGAAGATGAGGATCAACCGGTTGAGCAGCTGGACCATGATGTTCCTCACCAAATGCCCAATTTTTGTCTCCAATACGATTGATAGTTGGCAAGTTCATCGCAGGATTCTTCAGTCCAGGGACACTTGTTGATTCTGCTAATCCACCATTTGCCTTTACATTTGCTAGTGCATGATGATATCTGCCCAATTTTGTTGCTTCATTGAGCTGATGGAAACCAGGATTTTGGAGGGCTTCACGTTTTGCTGATACCATTGGCGAGTCATTGGCCACGAAATCACTTGGACTTCGATCTCGTGACAATGGAGATGATTGATCGTATTTTTTGGGAACGAAGCTGCTTGGTGTCCGAAGATTTGGCGAATTGCTGGTGATTACTGAGGTTTTGTGCTTTGGACTGAAACATTCAGAGGCATTTGCTGGAGTCATCAGAGAACGATCAAATGGTCGAGCCGTTACGAATTTCGTTACTTTTCCTTGTCCAACGAAATTCTTCAAATTTTCGAGATATTTTTCGAATTGTTTTCTCTCGGAATCGGATAATTCGTCGCAAACTTTGTGATCGATGTCGTGAAGTGGCAATTGTTTTTGTAATTGCTGCTTTCGGAAGAGAGCACCGGCTGTTCCTTTTATTGGTAATTTGTCTTCTGGCAGGGCTTTCATGTAATCAGTGGCCAGTTCTTTTGTCGTGTCTGGTGGTGCCCATTCGAATGTCTCTTCGTTTGATTTACGCTTGAGGATTATTGATCTCTTTTTTGGTGGTCCTGATGGACCGAAGAGAAGATCGAATTGGGGAAATTCCGTGTCTGGTATGTCGTGATCGTCTCTACTGCATTTACAATTTTTACATATTTTACGCCAAAAATGGAGATCTAAACCTGGACAGCTTGTTGTGCATTTTGTGCATGGTGCTCCAGCACCTACTTCGTGGGCTAGTCGGGGCTGAAAAATATTGGAGAGAATTATTAATTGGGAATATTGCGGGATAATAGGGGAGGATGGAAAGTATTGAGGTTCCAGGTGAATTGGTTTGCATTGAAAGTTTTCGAACTTCTCGGAATATTTAAGAATATTCAAGAATATTTCAGAACATTTAAGAATATTGTAGAATATTTAAGAATATTCCAGAATATTTAAGAATATTTCAGAATATTTCAGAATATTTTTGAATATTTCAGAATATTTTTGAATATTTCAGAATATTTTTGAATATTCCAGACTTTTCTTTGAATATTCTAGAATATTCTCGAATATTCCAGAATATTTTTGAATATTTTAAAATTTTCTTAAATTAAATTCTGCCGATTTCTTTTTCCACTAGTAAATTTTTAATAATAGGGGAGAGTGGGGCAAAATGGACCCAGAAGATGAGATGACTCCAGATTTTTTTGAGAAGCAGCGGTTGCTTTAAAAAATCTGAAAAAATTTACAAACAATAGTAATATGTTGGGGGATTTTCTCAAATTTTTTCAGATTTTTTCGTCGAGTCCTTCATTCCGAAATAAATTCCTCAATCATGTTACTATGAGGGTCCATTTTGCCCCACTCTCCCCTAAGTTTTTTTCCATTTTTGGATTTTCAAAAATATTTCATATAATTTTTTTTTTGGTCAATAGTTTCTTCTTTGAAATATCTTGGAAACTAAGCGAGATGGAGCGATTTCACCCCAATTTTTTTTTTGATCGAAAATCTTAAAAGCTTAAAAAAAAATAAGAAAAATGAACACAATTTTTTGTTTTTAAATCTCAGAAGCTACAAAAAAGATTTCAGGCAGAATCGTTCCATCTCGCTTAATTACCGAGATAATTAAAGAAAGGGAAAGAAGAGAATTTTTTGCTTTGTTGCCATTCATTTTTGAAAAATATCTCGGAAATTAGGAAAGAATGGACATTTGCACACAAATATCTTCCTTTAGCTCTTGAAATCCTCTACAGAAGAGATTTATACAAAAATCGTTCTATTCCACTTAGTTTCCGAGAACTTCCCCCCCCCCTCCCCCGAAAAAAATGAGATTTCATTGTTGAAAAGAAGAAAGAAAAGAATTCTTTTTCTTCTGTCGTTGATTTTTCCAGAATATCTCGGAAACTAGGCGAGATAGCGCGCTCAAGTCCATTTTCCAATTTTTTTTCGTAAAAAATTTTGAAATCTGTAAGAAGAGATGGGGTCAAAACCGCTTCATCTCGCTTAATTTCCGAAATATTCTTCAAAAAGAAGAATAGACAATTTAGTCATAAAATAGAAAAATTGATTTTTTCATTTTTTCTTTTGAATATCTCGGAAATTAAGCGAGATGGATCGGTGTTATCCCGATTTTTTTCGTAGAAAATTCGAAAAACTACAAAAAACGAATTCCCTCAAAATCGCTTCATCCCCCTCAGTTTCCACGATATTCTCAAAAAAAAATTAAAAAAAAATCGATTTATCCTTAAAACTTAACAATTATGATAAATATCTTATCTCAAAAAACCTGTCACGACTCAATAATCGAACTCCTTATCACTCATACAATTAAAAGTATTTTCTCAACATTTATTACCCAATTAAATAAACAAATAATTCAAAAATTAATTACAAAGCCCCTAAGATGTTCATATAAACCCTGAAAAATCATTAAAAACATCAATTACTGTCAAATCCTGACGTTTCGTTGAAAAATATCAGTTTCTTCGTGATTTAACAATAATTAATATTAATTTAAAAAATTTTGCCAATTTCCCTCTGAACAACTAGAGTATTAATCCAAAATTAATGAAAATAAATTCGATAATTAACTATAATTACTAACTTTTCTTTTGCGATTTTCCAATTCGAGGAGCCACTTCGGTCGATCGCCTTCTTGCTCCATTTGATTATTATGACCCATCGAAACAGTTTCGTTGAAAAATAATAATTATTAAATTGTAAAATTGATTTCACTTCTATTAAACCGTCAATGAACTTTTCTCATTTATTTGCAATTTTTGGCATTTAATAAATTTTGTGAATAAAACGAGAAATCCTGAGAACAGAGAAATAAATTGTTTTTCTCCTCATTCACTGAGCTGTTCTCTGTGTCTGACTCATTTCTCTCTTCCCCACACCGAAATCGTTGACTCAGAGCAAATATCCACACGTATATATGTATATATATGTGTGTGTATGCCTGTAAATGTAATACAATCACTTAACATTATTTTTTTTTTAAATTAAATTAACAAATGGAATGTGCTCATTAATTCGCGAAAAATTCCTGCACTTCATTTCGATTTAACGCAAAAATTTCGAAATAAT
The DNA here is from genome assembly GCA_963921955.1 of Aleiodes alternator. Classification (NCBI taxonomy): domain Eukaryota; kingdom Metazoa; phylum Arthropoda; class Insecta; order Hymenoptera; family Braconidae; genus Aleiodes; species Aleiodes alternator. Next base: position 4,454,449 of record OY998115.1, on the reverse strand, counting down.
TTTCTACTCCGATATTTTGGGCATTACTGAGAAATGAATGCACATGAAAAAAGGCCATGTGCCTGAGGGGGCCCCCTTTCTCAATGCAACAAGCATTTTAGATGCGCAGAAATGAGAAGAGAGAGGGAACGAAGAAATATAATCCGGCTGTGGGTTTCGAATAGGCACTGGGCAAGGCAAATGGCCTTTTCACAAGCAAACAGCACAACACAGTAGAGTACTATTCAAGGCTTTTTACGTCACGATTTTCTTAATCCTCAAGGCCATCGAAAATGAAAATATTTGGATTTTTTTTTATTATTATCAATAAATTATTATTTACAGATAAAGTTTATACACCAAATTCTTTGTCGAAATCTTCCTTTGATATCTGAAATTAAGAGAAAAAATTATTTTTAATTTATTTTGATAAAAGTGAAGTTCTTAGGGAAAATTGAGGTTTTTCGTCATTTTTTTTTGGGAATATCTTGGAAAATAAGCGAGATAGAGCGATTTGCAAAGAATTATTTTTTTTGCTGCTTTTGAAAATGCTGGATGGAAAAGGATATTTGTGGGAAATCGCTTTATCTCGCTTAGTTTCCGAGATATTTCGAGAAATGAGAGATAAACAAAGGAAATTTTTCTATTTTACTATTAAATTGTTATTAATTTTTTTGAGAATATCGTAAATACTATGCGAAATAGGGATTTTTGGCCTTATTTTTTTTTTGTAGACAATTTCGAAATCTATAAAAAAATCACTGATGACAAAAACGCTCTACCTCGTTTAATTTCCGAGATATTCTTGACAAACAACAAAAAAGAGAATTTTCTTCTTTCACTTTTCCAACAAAAATGAAGTTGAAAAATTTGAATTTTGAAAAATGAGTGGAATTGAAATTTCGTTTATTTTCCTCGAATATCTCGGAAACTAAGCGAGATAGAGCGATTTTGCCTGAATCTTTTTTTCTTGTAGTTTTTGAAATAATCTAGCAAAAAATATTGATACAAAATCGTCCTATCTCGTTTATTCTCCGAAATATTCTCAAGAAACGAAAGACAAAAAACTCAAATTTATTCTATTTTACTACTGAATTGTCTCAATTTTTTTTTTTAAATATCTCGGAAACTAATCGAGATAGAGCTCTTCTAACATAATTTTTTTCTGTAGTTTTCAAAATTTTCTACAAAAAAAAAGGCTAGAGACAAATCGTCCCATCTCACTTAATTTCAAATAAACTTTCAAAAAATCAATTACGAAAAATCCAATTTATCCTTTTTTTTTTGTTAAATTTTCGCTATTTTTTGTCATTCTTTTCCTAAAATATCTTGGAAAGTAAGCGAGATAGAGCGATTACAACCGAATCCTTTATAGCAGTCTTCTAAATTTTCTGCGAGACAGGATTTCAACAAAATCACCCTATCCCCCTTAATTTCCGAGATATTTTCCAAAAAAGGAAAGAAAAAAACTGAATCATTATTTTCTTGTGGTCTCTCAAAACAAAAATAATTGAAATGGCCCAAAAACGAGGAGGATCTCTTTCTTCAATTCCATCAACATTGATTTTGGTCCACAAGATTAAGAGAAGAAGCTAAATGGACTTGGCAAAGAAATTTTCTAATGAATTGCCGAGAAGAAGGAGTAATTCCAAAATTCATTAAAATTAAGTGCAATTTTTCAATTTTTCTCAATAATTTTAAGATAGAGAGACAATTCAAACAGTCAATTAATAAATTTCGGAAAAGAACACTCGATCTAGCAATAAAAAAACTATTTAAAAAAATCGGTAGAGAATGGTCGATTACCAACAAAATAATATTAATACTGATGATCGTAGAAAAACCAAAAATAAAAACTGAATTATTTTATTTCACTATCAAATTAAGTTCATTTTTTTCTCAAATATCTCAGAAACTGAGCGAAATAGAGCAATTCCACCCGAATTCATTTTTGCAGCTCTCAAAAATTTTCTACAAAAAAAGCATTCAATCAAAATCGTCCCATTTCGCTTAGTTCCCAAAATGCTATTCTGAAAAAAAACAACTTAGAAAATAAATTTCCCTAAAAACTCGACATTCTCCAAAAAATCTTTACCTTTTTTTTCTTAAATTTTTTAATCAATGCAATATCCTTTGCAAGCTCTTCAATATCCTCTTGCGTAGCTTTTCTCTTTTTTTTAACTGATTTAACACCACCAGCCTCAATTCTTTTGCTCTTTTTCTCCCTTCTTTTTCCTCTTTTCTCTTGTCTCTGCATTTTGCTTTTTTTCGATTCGGACCAAGGCTCAGTCTGTTTAACATGACGTTTATCCTTGCCAGGCCAGACACCAGTATCACGATAAACATTTAGCTTCTCAATGCGTTTTTGCTCACGTTGTTTGTCCCTGTAAGCTATTTTATTTAAATCCACCTCAGATTCCCGAAAATTATCCGTATTTTTGCCCTTTAATTCTGGCATTTTCGGTAGTTTTAGAAGACCAAAACAATTGGCAATTTTACCAAAATCTAGGTCTTTTAATCGAAGTATTAAATTGCACTCGTGCTTATTGTAGGACTGAATGTACGAGACAAAGGCACGATTAGCCTTGTCAAATAATAAACGATCCTTCATTTGCAGGTTCCTCATGGACTTCAAACAATGTTCAACAAAGCTCGATTCAACATCAACATGAATTTCTCCCAGCTCCACTTTTTGATTACGTTTAATAAAATCAATATAAGCATCTTCATTATCCAATAAAAATAAAAGTGCATTTCCCTCATTTCCAATTCTCGCTGTTCTTCCGCATCTATGAACAAAGCTGCTAGCTGTTGATGGTGGATCATATTGCAATACCCAATCAACTTCTGGTATATCAATTCCACGTGCCATAACATCAGTACAAACTAAAATGCCAAATTCAATTTTACGAAATTCATCGAATATTTTGTTACGTTTGCCCTTCATTTTTCCATGCAATGCAAGTACCTTTGCTGATGGCAATAAAGTGTCGATGACATTACTGAAATAATCAACGCAAGCACAAGTTGAAAAAAATATCATGTACTTTAAATTTGTGCCTTTTGATTTGATGAATTTAATCAATGATGCTAATTTATTTTCAGCATCGAGAATTGTGTAATAGTTGTGCAATGATAAAGGCGTTGATGTACTTGATTTTTCTTTTATTGCAATTAGAGTTGGATTTCTCAAGCCAGCACGTATCAATTGCTGCAGTTCTTTTGTTTGTGTTGCTGAGAATAAACCAGTTCTACGGAGTCTTGGCAAATAAGTGAGAATTGAATTTAATGTTGATGAGAAACCAAGATCCAGAAGTCTGTCTGCCTCGTCTAGAACCAAAAGCTCCAGAGATTTTACACTTGCTACTAAATTTACGTCTTTGCAGTTTGTCAAAACATCGTCTAATCTTCCAGGTGTTGCTACAATTATATTTGCACCTTTCTTTAGTCTTACGATGTCTTCGCTAACTGTTGTACCACCAACTAGCAAAACTTGCTTCAGCCTTATTTTCTTCAGGAAAAAATCCAATACTTCGGATATTTGCGTTGCTAATTCTCGAGTTGGAGAAATTATTATGCCTCCAATTTCTGTCTTTTTCCAGGGCTCTTCTCTTCTTTGGAGGAGCTCCAATAAGGGAATTAGAAAGGCAAGAGTCTTTCCACTACCAGTGACTGCTTCGGCTGCTACATCTTTGCCATTTAATAAAACTGGAATACATGCTGCCTGTAAATTTAAAAAAATGTGTAATTGAAATAATTCATTTTATTACACTGGGGAAAATTGTCTTGTAACAAGAAAATTCAAAATTTTCCTTCACAATTTCTATATCTATAGGGGAGAGTGGGGCAAAATGGACACAAAAAAATGCTCTATCCCGTTTGAATTCCGAGATATTTTCAAAATATTGGTGATTGAATAAAATGAATTTTTTTTGAAAACTTTAATTTCTTAAAAGAAAAAAAAAAGTCTTATACTTACTTGTATAGGTGTTGTAAATGTGAATTTCAGTTCTTCAAGGGTTTCTAAAACAGGCTCACTCAATTGAACTGCCAGATCTTCCCATTTGAGTTTATTCATCTTAATTTTCATCAACTTTGTACCAATAACATGTTTATAATCCACAAGAGGTTATGTTGATCTATAGATGTTGACACTCTACACGTGGTTCTGTCTCCCATGTGTAGAGATGGGCGGCCGTCACATGACGCGTCACAAAACCGTCATGTGACGGTCATGTCATGTCACGTCACGGAGTAGTTGTGACCGCGACAGAATTCGCTCACAAAATTTCACTGAATGACGGTCATAAAAGGAAAATAAATTATGACCGTCACAAATTGAAGAAATTTGATGACGGTCAATTTATATCTATATAGATGTTTAACCATCAATCATTTTTCATTCCTTGACAAAAGTAAATAAATTTAGAAATGAAAGACTCAATTGAAACCCGTTTGAATTAAAGGATAAAAAATTCATATTCCAATCAAATGTATTAATAGTTACTGATTTTCAAAATTGACTGAAAAAAATGATCGTCACAAATTGACGACATTTAATGACGGTCATTTTACATCTATATAGATGTATTTTACCATCTCATTCAATTTCCATTCCTTCACAAGCATAAATTTAATTGTGACCGTCATTGCCCATCTCTACCCATGTGGTAATCGGAAAAATTCTGTGCTTTTACGAACCCCATTAGTTTTTTAAATGACTCTGAATGAATTTCGATTCAAAACTAAAAACCTGGTGAACCAAATGATAATGGAATTAGCACATATCTAAAAAATGTTTTTTGATTTTTTTTTACAAATAAATTATTATCCCAGGAAAAAATGTTCAGATCTGATCAGATCAAATTAGATCTGATCAGATCCAATTGGATCTGGACAAAATCCAAAATTAAAAATTTCAAATTTTTAGAGAAATGAAAAATAAATCAAAATCTGAATTCTTTACTAAATGAATGAGTCTTGATGTTAAATATTATTATCATCTTTATTATAATTACATGAGGGAATTAATACAGGGAATTATATGTGAGATAACATGTGGAGGGACTCATTAGTATATGCAAGAAAAACCAAGATTAACAAATATATGTGGGGTTATGGAAATACCATAAAGTCGAAAAACATGAAAATTCCGAGTGTCTATTGATTCAATCTTCAAGTCCCGTGTGTTTTCGTGTAATTCACAAATTAATTTGTGGATTTTCTGTGCCTCTATGTGGATTTTCTTCAACAACGTCTACGGATTTACATATCTGGCCCAGCATAATTCCAAAAGGAAAACAATGGTGGCAAGAGATAAGCCTGCTGCCAATAATTTGAAAGCGAAGTCCAATTTTCTGAGTGCGACAGGTCGATACTGTGTGGAAGACCATTCAGCTTCCATGCTCTCTCGTTTGGCTTTCGGGGTACTAGTTTCTTTCATTTTCCAATAGTCAGGTAATCCAGCTTCTACAATTCTCATCATCATACCATTCAAGCGATCGCATAATGGCCAGTTCTGGCGGCACTTGAAGCCCGTCAACTGTGGATTCAATGATTCTTTAACATGGTCTAAAGGTAATAGAATGTATTTTGACTCATATGTTCTTTTGTCTATTACGCATACATTCTTAGTACCATTCAACACAAATTCTATACACTCATCCCAAGTTGATACTCCTTTCAATTCACATCTTGGACAGCCGCCCCGCGCGTATGGTATTGCTATTTGCTTAGTATACATTTGATATCTCGATTTGACTAATTCGTTGATCGATTCAGCAGCACTGCCTTTTTCTCGTGTAGTGAGGAATGCGGCAATTTTCCCTTGGAAAACACCATTACTGATAACCATGAAAATCAGCATGGTCGTGAAATAAATTCTGAATGACTGATATCTATTACCAGTTTGAATTGATGTGTATGTCAATAATCTCGTTACATCTAATAGTGCTAATCCGAAACTCCGTCTCATTATCATGAGGATGAGGAATAGGATAGCAACAGCAAAACCTGCTGCAATCATGACAGGAATGCTCCATAAGTGGGCAATCTTTTCCAGAGTCGATACTTCTGCTCTCAATTTCACTACTGCAACCATCTCATTTTTGTGAAGGGGGAATAAATATGGAAAGTCCAGAAACGAATCAAGAGTATGTGGTTGCATCATGATGTCTATAGAGCCTTCCAAGTAACGCTTTTCCATTGCATTGTATCCTATTTCAACTTCCATCTTTCCCGTCGCATTTAAAGCTGTAATTATGGTTAGCATGGCTCTGCAATAAATTTGCGAGCATCTAGGAAGATCTTTGAAATAATTCCTTCCAGGCACTTTACCTGATCCTGGATTAGCCCAATATCCAGCTACAATATTATGTTCATTCAAAATTTTCGTTTTATCGTAAGTTAAATGAGCACAGGAAATATCTGAAAGAAAATCGGCCATCATAAGCTTCAGGATTATACGATTTATGATTCTGATACATCAAATTGTCCTTTGAAAATTTGATTGATCCTTCCATATTGATGAATCAAATGAAGATATCTCATTTTCAAATGGAATATTACTTATGAGTATGCTACTTACTGGCATCAAAATTCTGATAAAAGATATTGATATCATCCAGTTCATCGATCCTTTTCCAGGGATACGGTGCATAATTTGTGATTGGATTCAATGTGTATATTTCTGGTGGATCATTAATGGAGTTAGAACAAATGTATATGGAATTGAGAATCTCCATTCTCCACATTGCGCTCAGAATGATTCTCGAATTTGTGCATGGGGCTGCGTTCTCGCCGATAATGAAGAATGGAACCATGTTGTTCCACAACTTCGTTTTTTTCAACAGTTTCAAATTGGAGAATAATCGGTCTGGTGGCTCTGACATCAATACTACACTACTTGCTTTGAATTTCAAAGATCGATGCTGTTCATAGTCCGTTGCATTAAGAAAATTATTGATCCGTATAATCGAGACTCCATCGATTAATGTGTTGAAATTTCCAAAGATAACGACCGGATTGAGTAAACTGTTTTCTGCATAACATGATTCTAGTATTGTTTTCTGAAATACCAAATTCAAACTAATAATTTTTTAATTGATCAATCATTATTATTGTTGATGAGTGTTGAATGGAATTTAATAACAAACCATCATTCCCTCCCCAATAGAATAACCCCGTTTGATTAGAATGAATTTTGATTCTGTTCCAGCGATCATGAGAAGAAATAACAGCCACTTGATAACAGTCATGTTGGCTGTACTCTGGAGAATTCCTTTCCACCGAACGTCTACTCTGTACGAAGTCTCACCACAATACTGGCATTATTTGCACTTTCATAAAACTTGGTGCATCAGAATTTTACGATCACTAAATAATATTGCCTGATTCTCCCATGTTAAAGAATGTTATGTTCGAACCTAATTTTTTTTTTCAACTACGTGTCTTTTTTCTCCTAGCCATGTGAAAATCCATTAGTTATCCGTACTGATCTATGTCCATTTTCTTTTTTATTATTCCACGTGTATAAGTGTTCTACGTTATTCAACGGTGTCTGAAAACCTTCAATTTGGCACGAAACTTTGAAACTGGAATTGATAGCATATTTCCACGAAACTAGTTAACAGTAGGACTTCTGAGGATTTTTGCCAATTGCCCTTAAATGTCGCACAGTTTTTCGACTCGTTTTCATTGGCCTTTTGGAATGATGTTTATTAATGACTCTTCGACTAGCTCCTTTGAGGAGAGCTCACGGGTGGATCCACGGGATACTCGTTATAGTCGAGATTTTCTGAAGATCGTGTAGGATAATTCACAAGAAATGACAATCGATGTCTTTTAAAGTAATTGATATAATTTTCTATACTGTGAATAAATTACAGGTGTTAGATGAGTCCACCCGTGAAGCTGAGTATTATTCGCGACGTACTCGCTCCGAAGTCTTTCCGTGGTTTGGGGAAAAAAATGATCTGATCACCCTTCACTTCGGCCAGTGATTTTTACGGAGAAGATGAACAACACGGCTTTTTACAGTCAAGCTATATTATAAAAAGTAATTGGGCTTATAAAATATAAAATTTACATGATATTCATTATGTAAATATACATTTAATGTATTAAGTATAAGAAATTATATATATTTTTTTATATTATTATATTTTATATTCGCGACCGAAAAAGCTTACTTTGTGTCTTTTGCCATTCCCTATTAATAAGAACTTCTCCATTTCAATGTCCCTCTGCAATACATGAAAGGAAAGGAAAACTCGATGACGTCTGAATTCCTCCTCTAGCCACCGTGAATTTTCCTCGCGGTGATGGAGGGATAAAATCTCATATTTCATATTTCTGGACGGCATATATCCTCAGATATATATTTTTCTGTGCGGGAAATACTCAAATTACTTTTATTTTCAAATAACGTTACCCTCGAATTTGAATTATTTCAGCCATTATCACAAAAGTAAGAATTAATGTTTTACTATCACCATTAATTTCAAAAACAGCCTTCGTACTTATCTTGTAACGTCGTAGATTATTTAACAATTTGAATAATTGCTTTGGTTATCGAATTCCGCACTAAATGAACATAGAATTGCACTTATGTGGAAAGAAAAATTAAGCCAGGTCTATGGTAATTACAACTCAACTGTTTGTAACTCATAACATAGTGCACAGTAGTTAAGAAAAATAAAATTGGTTTGTAATATTATAACTGTAAAAAGAAAATTATTAGAAAACCAGGTCAGATTGACTCTCCTTTGTACGAGATCTTGTATCTAAACAAAGTATGAATAAATAAATAAAAAAATATATGGCAATTTATGCTATCAAGAGAAGTTTCTGCTCGGGCTATGCACGCCTTTCCATTTACATATATATTAAAGAGAATTTTCAATATTTAAAGATTATAACATCATAAATCTCTGAGTAGCTGAAGAGATATTGGTAGGAAAGAATTATCTCGAAGAAGAAAATTTCAAGAAAAACCATGACAGAGGTGCAAAAATTCCAAACTACGTCTAGAATCCGTCTATTGTAACGAAAAAATCCCACTGCGTCCCGCATCCATTCACTGCATCCGTTGAATCGAGGGATGATAAGAATGATGGAAATAAATAATATTTTTTTTTTTTATTTTATCAGGAAATAAATAATATATTATCTCCTAAAATACAGAATATTGATAGGCTGATTTATTTCCATGTTTACAGTAATTAATCAAGATTCATAGGATAATGGAAGGTTAAAAAGAACAATACTAGATGATTGTCAATTCGCGACGTTTCGCTCATTATTTAAGCTTCCTCAGGCTCTGGAGGACAAAATTACAAAAATTATTTGCTACATAAATAACACAAATCATTAACGACAAACATTTTTTATCTCTCATGTATAACTTCACTATTTCAACTTTACAGCAATTATTCTCCTACTATATTCTTATTATGTAGAGAACACCAATGAATTACCTTGACATTTCTAGTATTTTAGTCGAATTAATCCTAAACAGTTTCATGTTGAGTACGATAATATTGCACATTATTAATCAATGTAAATAGACACTAAATTACACACTTTCCCAGGAAAAAATGTTCAGATCTGATCAAATCTAGTCAGATCTGATTAGATATGGACATCAAAATCAAGTGAATAGACAAACATGACCAGGCAGAATTGGATTTTCATATTATTAAGAAGGGCAGTCATAGAACTATAAATATGGTTTCTTTTAAGATCTTTTTCAAATAAAAATTTATCTGTTAAAAAAAATTCGTAATGTGTCAGATCTGTGCTCATTTCATTATCATAAAATGTTAAATTTATTTTCATGCATGATTCTGCATTCCATTTAGCTAGTCTCAACTTTTTTCCGAAGTTATTTCCTCAAATTTTTCTACAAAAGAAGATGAAGACAAAAACACGCATTTTCGCTCAGTTTCTGGGGTATTCATAAAGGCCAATCGACGTAAAGTCGAGTCCTCCTGTTCTACTCCTTCGCTAGTGAATTATTCTAGAAAATTATTGAATACAACGGTTCCATGTAACATAATTCTTATCTGCACGTATATTAACAAGGACAATGTTGAGTCATACAGAATTCGTTATCGTTAAAAAAACACAATGTAGGAGAAAGTTACGTTTTTTAGGAAATTGATAACAAACTCTGTTCTTACCTTATTGAGTAAAGTTAACGGTGGACTCGTTGTTATTATTCTTGAAGAAGTAGAGTCAATAATACTATTTCACAAGGAAGTTGTGAGAATGAGTGTAAAAAATGAGAGGATATTGCATATAACATTGCTGTTATTATTATTGTCACCACCTCAGGCAGAATCATTTATATTCACAGCTATAATAACGGCCGTTGGTTTCGCCTATCAAGCCTATCAAATGATCAACGATGCTCACGATACTTATAAAAAATTCGCACCACAAACGACACTGGATGATGTGCTCGATCAAGCTAAAAAAGTTGAAGAGAAAGTTGATCAGATCGGTACACAATTGTCTAATCAAATTGGTCAAGCTGTTGATACAATTATAACTCGTATAGATGAGTTGAATCACATCCGTGAAAAAATGGGGCGATTATTTCAAGGAATTCGTCGAATTGATAGTTTGTACCGTTTATTTGAGCTTTATACATCGAAGAGAATTCGATTGAATAATCATACGCTACAGAATTATATCGAACAGCTCACAACTACTGGTCCATTTGGTCCGAAGGACATACTTGATGACATTCATGAATTAATTATTCCAACTTCTGGTTACGACGAGAGCTTACTTTATTATGTCAACAAGAACGCACCGGTTAGTATATTATAATTTCTGCATCATTTCGAATAGTCCTTAATTCCGCTGAGACTATTAGGAACTGATTATTCAAGACTGAAAAGAATTGAGGACTCAACAATTTTAAGTTGAGATGGAATTTCCGGAAATTTACATGCTAGAGATTTATCTGTCCATCTGTAAGATTCAAGCTCATGTAGGACATTCTATGCCAAATCAGACAGTTTTGGAACATTAATTCTTTTAATTAACTAAAAGAGTTCTGAGTTCGTGTGCATGTTAACCTAGACTGGTTATTACCTGGAACCCATTCTTCCCAATAAAATTGTGGTGAAAAAAAGAATGCTACGCATTTTTCTCTATAAAACCTCGCCAAGTAAGCGTTTAGAAATTTGATATAAATGAACTAAAAAGTGTAGTTTATAACAACACGGGTGGTGAAGTTGGTTAAGGCACTGACTTGTCATCTGGTGGTCCCGGGTTCGAGACCAACAGATACCCAGTATACATAACAAAAAAATCCACATACTTCCTTCAAGCGGGTTAGTCGTCAGTACAGCGTAAGCTTGGAAGCTAAAGTATGAGTGGTCTACACAGTAACAGTACATGAAATATGTACTAATTGTACTTTTTTTTTTTTTTTTTTTATTCACTAGCGCTACTTGAGCTAATAACTGGCCCAAACCTTGGCCAATTATAGCCCTACTCGGCGTACTCAATGCAAGAGAAAAAAGGTGAATCTCAAATCCAGAAGGAAATAATGATAAAATCCTTCTATAAAAGGGAGATAACATCGGTTTATTTCAGAGCTGTGACACTTTCATTCTCATTCCTATTTATCAATTCATATTTTATCAGCCAATAGGATGCGTTGCGCTTCACGCGCTTAACGATGACCCACTTCAAGTCATTTTAGGTGAATGCAAAAGAAAAACGCTGCATATTTATCCTGCTTTTAGTATATTTTCTTCAACCTCATTCGGCGGAAAACTCCACTTGGCATTGACAAATTTTCAGCAGCTCCTACAATCCATTTGATTTCTCTCTCGAATTTACAGGATTCGTAACTCGAATAATATTCTAAATTCTTGAATACTTCAACGATGCAAGTCAAATTGTTACAGAATTTTCCACTCAATCAATTGATCATAGAAAAATGAAACCAGTGTCAGGCGGCGCTACGCTCATAGGTTGACCAGTCCAGGATTGAAGAAACATTTTGTGAATTTTTTTCCTTCAAACCGTTCCCGGAATATCGACTGATATCGATTTTATTCAAAAATATTCATAACATCGTCAAAAATGGGAGAATTTCGATGTTTTTCTTGGGAATATCGTTTTCTCCTGATTCTTTTCATCCTGTAAAAAATTATTAAATATATTTTCGATGAAATAATTCAAAGAAGTATAAATAATTCTCAACATATTTTTCATGGGAAGAGTAGGAACATCCGACATTTTGAAAGGAAAACCCCGGGTAGGAAAAATTCATTGGGCCAATATTGGCTCAGCGCCGGAAGCCAATATGCCAATGCTGGCGCCCAATCCTTAGCCAAGGCTGGCCCAATATTGGTTGAGCATTGGATGATAACATTGTACCAATACTGATTGCCGAAGCATGGCCAAGCCTCGATAACGAGCATTGGGTACTATACTGGTCCCAATGTTCAGCCAATATTCATTTTATTGTAGATTTTATGTTAAATACGTAAATTAAAAGTAATTAAGTCTTCTGAAGTGCATAAGAATGATCAAGATCCAATGTTATTTGAATAAAAAAAAAAAATAAGCCGCCACTTGGGATCGATCCCTGGACCTTCGGATTGCCAGTCTGTTATCTTACGGTACTAGCTATTAGGACATTTCATACATTGACAACTAAATTTGATCCTCATCAATTTATCGCCATCTACCTTGTTCGGAGAAATGAAATTCGATCGTGATTGTTCAGAAGTTATCCGATAATGTGAGATAATCTAATTATGTCAAAAGATAAAAAAAAAATGGAAGCCTTGGCAGTACATTATTGGCCCGACGAGTGGCCAATGATCAGAAGCCAAGCCCTGGGAGTTCAAGTTCCAAACAACGCCTGGCCAATTCTGGCAGGCCAAACTACGACACATCGTTGCTCAGCCAATTCTGGAGGCCCGAACAACGGTGTACCGATACTTGGCGAAGGTTTGGCCGAGCCATGGCTACCAGGCTTTGGCATGCGAATTCTTGGCCAATGTGCGGCCAAGGGTTGAGTATTGGGCGGAGTTCGGCTACTCTTGTCAATGTTGTCGATATTTTTAGATGATACTCAATATCACGAGAATGTCTTGATTGAAAATTTTCTGAAAAATTCACAAAATTTCTCATTGACATGTACAAAAAAGTGAAATTCTTTCCGATCAATCAGAAAATGTAAGTTCCAAAGCTATTTAATCTGGCGTTGAATGCTTCATATGTTTTTCATTTTTATTCAATATTTCCGTAAAGAAGAGGTGAAACCGGATAAGTCTTCTTCCGTCAGAATATCCTGAAAACCAAGTGAGAAAATACGATTTTCACTGGAATTTCTTTTTGTAGCTCTTGGAATTATCATTAAAAAAGTTCCAGCAAAATTGCAGAATCTTACTTAGTTCCTGAGATATTCGATATTGACAAATATTTTTTGCTATTTTACCTCTTAATTATTGGTTTAAATAATAACTTGTTTCAAGTATTATTCTGGCGTTCCATAAATTTCTGATGCCCTAATGTTTAATATTCAAGGATTCTGATTTGAATTTCTGTGACAACGATTCACCAGCTCAGACAAGACTTTATCAGCTATTTCGACTCATTATGGTGAATGAAATTAGGGTATTCACTATGCTGTCTTTTGCCTACGCTCTGAATCAAGCCTTTAGATGTGGTAATTATTTGCATTGCAGTACAGGCTCTATCATTTTCCCCTCTTACATACCTCATCTCTCCTCTCAGGAGAAGAAGAAGCATCCTCCACTCCTACATGGAGAAAAAAATTCATGAAAAATTACTGGACCAGTCCGGTAATCGTGGGACATAGAGGTTCGTAAGTGAAAACGTCCTCCTACAGGAATGAAAAAGTGAGAAACGTCTCATAATATGTACCAAATGAGTGAGTGCATTTTACTGGACTGGTCGGTAATTTTTCCCTAACTGTGCCTACATTCGTGAAATTTCTTCTTGTATCCCACAAAATTTGTTGTGAAAAACGTATAAATTGTGGACTAGGACGTTAATTTTCTGGTCCTCGGAATACTTTTTACCGGACTGAGTAGTAATTTCTATCGCATTCGTCCGTCAATCGATTCAGTTCGGGTCTTTTCGGATTTGATCGCGTATCGCAAGGACTTATAGGAAATTTGGAAGAATCGCCTTATTGGATCTGTCATCGTGATAGCCATGGACCACAGTTCTATGAAATCAAGTTTTTAAATGTATCAAACAGCGAAATAATTGTTATTGCAAAAAATTTAATTCTCTTATACTAGATCAGCACACAGGATATTATGAAATTTATGATTTGAATAACTATTCTTGGGAATTTTTTGGAGGACTCCGAATTTCTGTCGACCATTGTAACTCATAAGACAATAATCTCTGCTAGAGTCTTTATTGCTAAAAATGGATGTAAAATAAATTTATTTTCAGGATAAAAAATGAATAAGAATAATGAAGAACTAATAATAATTAGGATGATCAATATAATAAAAATGGTGTAGTATACGCGAATTTCATCGTTTCATTCGGAAGAACTGAATTCTTATTCACTGAGACTGAAATTTTTACTGGAACCTATCAGTGTCAAATTTTACCGGACTGGCTTCGCATTTTTTCATAGTAAGGCCACTATGTCCCACGGTTACTGCTCAGTCCAGTAATTTTTCTGGAACTTTCACCATAAATTTTCATGGATTTTTCTCTCCGTGTACCTTATTTGCGTTGTTTCACTTGTATCTCCTCTCTCTCCCATCCGTTGCCTGAGTCCTCTCTCCTTGTATTGAAGAGAGAATAATGTATCGCTCCCTTGCTAACACTGTAATGTAGTGGAGGCCCAGGAATTCTATTGCCGTCTTTATCATCATCCAGCTTTGAGCCCCAAGAGAGGAAAATGATGGAGGTTTCACTGTACTCTTAACTTGTATTGTATTGAGTGCATTACGACATTGAAAAGAAAATTGTTGAACAGAAAGCTTCGAAGGCGAGATTGAATTGGCTGAAATGGATTTACGAAGGCGAGCAATAGACTATCATGATGTATTTTCTGACTTGATGCTGCCAATAGTAAACAGTGTGAGACGTTGTGATCCAGCTGAAGGTTGGATAAAAGGTAGGGATCAATTCAGCATTTCAATAGCGAAGAGAAAAAAAAGGACAATTTTTCTTCTTTTATTTCATTCAATGTCGTATTCTAATGCCCTAGTTTACGTTTTTCGTAATTAATCAAGACTCTTTGTACTGGTTACATCTCACCAGTGTCATCAGCGGCAATTGAAACCAAGCTTACCGCATATCAATGAGAGAAGAGTTCAGCAAAAGTTCCGCCACTGCGCTTAGTTTCTGAGATATTTTCCAAGAATAAACATTTCATTTTATCTCTTCACTACTAATTTAAATTACTCAAAAATATTTTATTTTGTGAAATTGTTTTTTTTTTTCATCATTTAATCAATTTTATAGGCCAGAATTTCTACGAATTCGAGAGATTCAGATCAGCTTTCATAGTCAGTGCAAGAGCATTCTATTCGAAGAACGAAGACTGTGATGGATGTGAAAGTGATAGAACAATGATAAAAGATTGTGATTCGGACTACGGGTGTTTCGTAAACAGTACATGCAGAGGAACTATTTACAGCTGTTATGAATCCGAAACACCTGTAGAAGTCTGTGAGATGGTAAGTTTTTCCGAATTGAATTTCACTCAATTAAGTATTTATGAAAGAGTGAAACAGGACAACTTAATTTCTTTAACGATTCTCACTGAGAAGTATCTCGGAAACTGAGTGAGATAGCGCATTTTACCTCAATCATTTTTTGTAGAGAAGTTGAAGAGCTACAAGGAAAGATTTGTGCGAAATCACGCTGGCTTCCTCATTTACCGAGATATATTGGTAGGATAATCGTTGGGGACAACAAATTATCCTGTTTTACTTGGGAATATTGCAATAGTAATAGGGATAAATAATTATTGCGTCTGTTGAAGTTTGGGAGGGGTTCTTGTGACTCGTAGATGACATATTAATTTTTTAGCTGAAGTACAAAACTTTATTCAGAATACTCAATATAATTTTATAGTTTCTATAGTACAATTTTTGGGAAGATTACTCTTCCGGGAGACCCGAGTCGTATCTGAGCTGGGTGAACCCAGCTCAGATGACCTAAGGTGAAAAAAGTAAATCTTTCGCTAATCGGACTGTAGGCATTACAACGCGGGTTGAATTCGTTAGTAAATTCGTCAGTGAGTTATTTATTCACCAATTCTGATGAATTATTTATGAAATCTGACATAACGCCACAGTTACCACAAAATTATCAATATTAAAATGGAACGTTGGAAAAAATTAATTTAACAATACTAATTAATTGTCAAATGAACGACGTTTCGCCTTCTTTATTGAGGTTTCCTCAGGTTCTGGAAATCATAATAATACAAAATTCATAATTGAAAATGAAGTTAACTTGAAAATCACATTAAAATACTGGTCAATATTCACCAGTATTTTAATGTGATTTTCAAGTCAACTTCAATTTTAATTATGAATTTCGTATTATTATGATTTCTAGAACCTGAGGAAGCCTCAATAAAGAAGGCGAAACGTCGTTCATTTGACAATTAATTAGTATTATTAAATTAATTTTTTCCAACGTCCCATGATCCCTACATGGTAATTCACAAACATGAAAATGAAAAACACAATTGATTACAATGAAAACGGTTATGTTTCCGTAATTGGAAATTTTTAACTGGTAATTGCAGGGCAACCCTATCATTACTGACGCGAGATATTATCGGTAATGTAGATCTTCGCATTACTTGAATATATCCTGAGAGTGGGGAGGCGGTGAGAGACAGTCGGGAGTTACATGCGGTACGAATAGCAAGTACAGTCGGATTCAAAAATACAATAAAATACTTATGACGCGTGCAAACAAATACAATTGACGACCATAAGACAGTACTTCTAACAAGTACAAGAAATACTTGTGACAAGTATAAAAAGTATTTGTAACAATTATAAAAAGTACTTGTAACAAGTACAGAAAGTACTTGTGCCAAGTTCAAGGCAATACTTATCACAAGTATTTTTTATACTTTATGTGGCCGTTGTACTCAGGGTGAGTACCACATTACACTCATCGCCAGTATTTTTTAATACTTCTCACAAATGCACTGTACCCAAGTTCCAGTTTGTACTTGTCACTAATATATTTTTTTTAGAGTGTACAAATTCGAGAAAAGATTTTGTTGCATTGAATAATGACTAATGCATGATAATCGACTTTTTCCTTTCAGTATATATTTTGTTGATACAACTCAATTTTCCTCTTGATAGCAGAATTTTAATATTATTTTCACACTCATAGCAACCACCAGAACCTCGTTATAAATATATCGTGACCCATACTGGTGAGAGGTGGGGAAGGGACGATCCGACAAGATGTGAGGCTGGTACAAAATATTTGTTGGAGAAGAAGAATAACTGTGACGTCTGCATGTGTAAATGTATAGAAGACAGTTACAGATCCTACAGCACACGTACATTCAGTACCCGAGAGCAACTATCGGATGTGGCTAATAACAAGTGAGAATAACTATGAATAAGCTCGGAAGTTCATCAGTCAATCCATTAGTATATTACCCAATGAGAGCGATGAAGTATTTTCTAACGAATGCGTAAGTTTTGTAATCACATGAGTATGGGAATCTTCTCCCCACGTGTAAGGTACAGTTTTTCATTGCATGATATGCAGAGAGTACCACTGATCACCCCTAATCATCGCCTAACTAGATCTGATCAGATCTAACTGCATCTAATCAATTTTGTTCATATTGGGTCATCAAGTCTAATCAGATCTAGTTAGGTCTGATCAGCTGTAGCTAGATTGAATCAGATCTAGTTGGATCTAGTCAGGTGTGATCGAATCCAGTCCAATTCGCATTTTGATGCATCGGGCGATGGATGAAAACTCTACGAGGTACAATTTAATGAAATTGGAAAAGCAGACATTTCACAATTTCTAGTTCTTTAAAATTTCTTGAACAGATAAATTATTTCTGAAAAAATAAAAAATATGCGCGTGTAGGAAATTCATAGAATTATAGATACGACTTCTTTGCAATGTTATTCATCTGTTTCACAAAAATCCAAAATGTGTCAGATCTGTGCTCATTTCATTATGATAGAATTGTATATTTATTTTCATGGATGATTCTGCATTCCATCGGGGCATCCCCGACTTTTCTCCGAAGTTATTTCCTCTAATAATTTCAAATTCCCTCGCTGCGCTCGGGTGTAAGTTCACTTCCGTCCCAGTGTGCAGAAAAATAGTATACACACCTTGGGCAGTAAGTAAGAAAGCCTCAGAGCACATGTTTGTTGACCTCGGCTTCGCTTCGGCCAACAATTACATGTGCTCTGAGACATTTCTTACATTACTGCCCTAGGCATGTAATATGCTATTTTCTGAGCAGCGGAGTGCATCCATTTTTTTTCTTCTTAATGGCAGAGAGTATTACTTTTCGAGAGGGATATAAAGCAGGATAAGTTGACTTTCTCGTTATTATTGTCGAATATCTTGGAAAGTAAGCCAAATAGAGTAGGTGTACCCCAATCCTTTTTTGTAAAATCATCGCTATCTCACTCAGTATTCGAGATCCTGCAGGAAAATCGTCGGCAGAAAAAATATTATCTTGTTTAACCTGTTTGTTGGTGACTTCTATTTCATTCCTTGAAGGCTTCTGAAAGAAGTGTTATTTGATACGAATAAAATGTTTCAGAGTTGTTACCGGTGTGAGATTTCTTATGATGGAAAATATGTTACACATACAGATACAAGAGGGAGCAGTACTGTCTGAGGGTAGAATCGTTCCGGAAAGTGCCGAGTGGAAGAGCCTTGAAAACATAAAATTTAATGAAGAAAAAACATCGAATGAAGAAAAATTGGTTTATTACATATCTTCTGATGATGCAGGGCGATATGAAATGGAAGAAGGGAAAGATTACTTATCCTTCAATTATAGCAATAATATGATATACCTAGATGATTTGAAAATATCGCCGGGTTATGTAATTACAGGTATTCTCAAAAATATCCCATAAAACTGAACCAATTTTTTTAAAATTCATATATTGGGACTGAAGTACTTATCAAATGATTTAATTTTTTCAGGCGTAAAATTTTCCGCTGAAATAGATGATACCAATAAGCGTCGACCGATGCGATTGGCAATTCAAGCATCACCGTATGATTATGATAGTGGAAAAATAAAAATTACATATAATAATCCTTCTGTTTGGCTGACATCAGATGATATGGTTGGTCAAATTCCGGCCTATGATAAAGACAGGTATGCATACTCATTTCGTTCGGCATTGGCAGTAAAAGAGCACCCATAGACAAACTAAAACATGTGGGCTCGACTCAGGCTCCAGGACTGTCCCGACATATTTCTCGAACTTCCTATAACCCAGGTAGGAATTGACGATTGGGACAAGCCTTGCTTAGCCTCTGCCCAAGACTAAGGCTGAGTAGACATAAGGCTCAGATGACAAGGCTGAGACAGCCTTTGATGAGCCTTAGAATGATAAGTTGACCGTGAGGCTAGAAACTGAGGCTTTCCTCAGCACTCAGATCTGAGTCTAAACTGAGAGTAAACCGTTCTATATAATGGGGCTGTAAAATATTTAAACAATCATTCAACTTCACATATTATTAAATTATGAGGCTTTTACGAGATAGATCAGCTCAAATAATATTGAAAATATAGTTAATATGGAGAAAAAGTTGCTCCGGCTTGAATTCGAACCCGCGACCCTTGATTATAAACATTTTTCATGAAAAATAAGTATTTTACTATTGATAATTAATGTTGATCCGAATAGTATAGATATATTTATTCAGATGCAACATCCCCATTATTTCCCGAAGGAGATCGTTCTGGTGCTGCTATTGTCCAAGATATCTACTGGAGGACTGTGCCCGAAACATGTATCTAGCCCACTGAGCTACTTCACTTACCTGGGTTCATAGTACATAAAGCCGAATTATAAAGTGACTCAATCTTTTCTCTAACTAACAATCTAAAACTCTATATTCAGATATATCATCTTTTATCCTTTCAATGTTACAATCATTATTTTATTCAATTATCTATCAACTTCAATAATCAATAAAAATATTTGGTTACTTCGCATCGTAATCAGGCTTGGCCCAAGACTGGGACAAGCCTCGAATGAAACTCTATGAAACATTGAAAAAATCACACAAAAAAAATAGAATTCATATACTAACAATCACATTGTTATTGTTATTGCAACAATAATGGAAAATTTCTATCTAATGAATGAAAACTGGCAGAAGAGTCGTTTAGCCATCAGAAGGAAGCCTTTGTAGAGAAAGCTTCGATCGAGGCTGCTTCAAGCCTAGGTTGAAATTTGAAAATGAACGAATGAAAACTTATGATCTCGATATAATTTTTGCCGACAAAAGAAAAAACTTGGTACAGGCTTCGATCCCTAAGCCTCAGTATGTCTTAGTAATCGACTGTACTCGTCTTCAGCCTCGGCGCTTCCTACCTGGGTAACCTTATATCGAGGTGGACCCTCTCCTATCCTCACTTCAAAACTGAAATCCCTCTCAACGATTTTAACGACAAAATCGCGTACCAACCACTCTGACTTGGAGTGGTCGCAATGGCTGATCACAGACAAAATTAATATCAAAATAATGGTAAATGGAAAGTGTTCAAAAGGTATGAATGTGATCTATTAATTTAATTGGAGAGTGTCCCATGACATTCATATTTTTCAGGGACTCGCATTGATTTTCTCTGCTCTATCAAATGTATTTTGAATGATTACCATCTGAAGAGATACTTATAATAATATTGAAGTTAAATATTCTAGTAGATGCGAACATAAGCTAATGAATTCTGAAATTGTCATAACTTTTGTCAACAGGGATTTCCTTTACCTGGCTGCGGCCACGTCTTCTTTAGAATTCCCGGGTGAAGCAGCTATTCCGAGATCTTCACCAAATTATTTCATGGCACTCTCAAACATAGGATTACCAGCCGACGCTGGACAAACGACAGTGCCATTTTTTGATGCTCAAGATGTCACTGGCACGCCACCTTTTGCAGCTGGTGGAATTGGCTTATATTACAAATCAATTTTAGAACATGTTGGTGGATTTATTGCTTTCCGTTTATGGGCACTTGATCCAATGAAAAATATGCAAATCAGTGCGCTCAATAAGTTGGATGATTTCAAAAACGGCATCACTGAATTTCAAGGATGTAACGATGAAATTCAAGCCTGAGTCGTCATTGAAATTATCATTAATTTTGCTGACGTTAATGTGATTTCAACTATCCCGGAGGAAGGAGCCAATCACGAAAGCAGAAGCAAACTGCGTATTTCACTCTGTCATTACTTTGCCAAATTTTTCTGTTTTCTGAATTGAAAAAAAAAAAAACTTGGTGAAAAATACTGAAATAGTTCCCTAATTCCTAAATATTCAAAGAATCCTTACATATTTTTTTTGCCTAATTCACAGATAAAATTTGGAGGAAAAAATAAATCCTGTTGAATGGTACTGATTTGTTGTATACTGACACTGTTCCATTGGGTTTTTCCCAATTCGCGGGAAATAAAAAAAAAAATTATTTATGAGACAAGATTTTGATCGCTAATTTTGAATATTTCCATTAATTTCGAACTATTTTCATAGTATGAAATACTAAAACTGAAATGCGTCCATCCCTTTGTGTTCATCTTAACTCAGCTTCTCCAAGTGTAGATGAGATATGTCATTCACCTCGGATTATTCGGTAATTTAGCAGTATTGCTCTGCTAATTGGAAATTAGTGTCTTTAATGTTTTCTTTCAAATATTTCTCGTCCACCGTGCTCAGTGTGCCTATTCTAGGCTCGCATTGAGTTCGATTTTTGAAAATTTTCATTTTATAATTTTTTTTTGCAAAATAAGTTGGGTTGTTAATTTCGAGCCAAAGAACTTGAATTAATTCATTGTGTTCAACAACTCAATGAATATAACGCTCAAACTTTATCAAAATTTTATTTCACAGTAATTTGGAAACAAAATGATAAATTCAATAGAGTGGAGTTCGATGTTTTGATCGAGTGGGAGGACAGGGGGCAGGGTGAGAGGTGAGGCAGGTATGAAATAGTCAATTTCTTCCTAACAAAGACAGTTGGTGTGAAAACACAATGATAAACAGAGGCCAATGGTCTTATAAAAATGGCAAATTTGGTAATTCAACCACATGAGCCTTTTCTAGGCCAGTCCGATTTTGGTCGTCAGCAGTGAAACATCAAAACTGTGTGTTTTGTGTTAAGAGTTAGTTGCCACCACTGCTAGTGTTTTTTCTTGGTAAATCCAGATCCGAAGGCATTTTGAAATGAGTTCGAAACTGGAAAAGCAAAAGTCCCCAGCGGACCTGATTCATGGTGCATTTACCGTGACTACGCATTTCACCGTGATTCACCATAAACCGTGAATCAGGTTCACTAGGGAGGTTTTTCTTAATCTTGATTCCTCTAGTTTTCTCTTAATTTCTCTAATTATTTGGATGACTGAGAACAAATTTCGAGCTAAAACTGAAGAACTTGGTGAACCACATGATGATGAAATCAGCACAAGTCCGAATTTTTTGTATTTTATTGGATGAATGAACTATTGTGTTAAAAAAGAAAAATTTATTGTATTTATAATTTTCCAGATTTTCCACGTTTCCTTTTTCGATTTTTTTGAAGATTATTCATCTTTGTAGAGAAGAAAACATCTTCTGATGTCTGCTATTTCCAGTATCATGTTAGTCAGCTGGAACATGAGCCTGCTGAACACAGCTATGAAGCTGTTCTGAGAGTTGAGAGTCATGAGGGAGCAAGTAAAGGCGACTTCGATAAATATTCGTCAATCAAAGTTTAGGATTTGATAGTGTTAAGATCCAAAGTAGTTTTAATAATAAGTTTTGTTGTTGAATATTATTATTAACTTTATTATAATTGCATGAGCATATTACATTCATGTACAGGGAATTGTATGTGAGATAACATGTGAAGGATCTCAACCGTAGAACAAATTAGAATTAGATTTATTCATTATGTGAATATACATTTAATGTATTAAATATAAGAAAATATTATTTTCTTTTCTTTTTTTTTTTTTTTTTTGATATATATGCAAGAAGATCCAAGATTAACAAATATAGGGGAGGGCGGGGCAAAATGGACCCCTCTTTTTTTTCATAATTTTTTTATACAGCGACCATTGAATCAAATGGAATATATTCACATTTTTGTATCAAGAGGAATGGGGGCGAAACGGCAATTTTTTTACTATTTTGAACGGAGTTATATGCATTTTTTTGCATCATAACTAAGGCACAGATGCGAATTCCTGATGAATATAGTACCTGACCAAATCGCTTCATTTTTCCTTGAGACAGGAGAAATGTCATGTTTGATTTAGTTAACTCTTAATATTTATCAATGATAGATTAATCTCTTGCTTTCCAATGTTTCATTTTATTCAATTGTGAATTCTGAAAATATTCGAAATTGAATGATTTTCATGAACTAATGCCATTCTGTATCATAGCCAATGGCTTAGCGATCAGTTTGAGGAGTATTCAGGTTTTGTACCTATAAATTCATCGAAATGTGAGTACCCAATTGATTAAAAATAATTCAGATCTATGGAAAATCAATTAGTAGTAAAGATCGTTAGATTCCCACTACTTTCAGGATTCAGAACTGAATAAAAAGAAATGTCTGTGACACAGCGAGGGAGTTCCATGTTATAATTTTCAACCATTAATAGCTGAAGATAAAAGAAATCTTAAGGGAAAAAGAACGATTTGGTCAGGTACAACAGGGTGATGTTAACATCCACCTTACAAATTCTTGGGATGAGGAAAATAATAATCAAGCTGGGGAATAATCAGCTGAATAGTGACGGACAAATTTTTTCTGAAATTTTGGAAAATGCTCTACATCCGACGTTGCTAAAAGTGCCGCATTTGATGTTAACTCAATCCTTCCATTCGATATCAGAAGAATTGTCGCATTCAGTATCGTTTCGAGTATCGCATTTGATATTGCAAAAACGAAAAAATTTCTATGGCTCGTGATCGGCATTAAAATTTTTTTTATCCGTTTCCACTGATTCTTGCAGAATGAGAATTGTAATTAGCGATTCTTCAAATCTCTAAAGTTAGTAAGGTGGACGCTGACGTCACGCTGTATATCCATCAGGAACCTCCATCTGCGCAAAGATTTGAAGAAAAGCCCTCATAACTTACTCAAAAATAGTTAAATATGTGAAACTTTCATTTTCATTTCCATCTTATCCCCCTCCCTCTTAAAACCAAAATATGAATGTTTTCCACCTCACTCAATGTTTACTCAATAAAAGAAAAAAAAATTATGCAAAAGAAAGAGGGGTTCATTTTACTCCGGGGGTCCATTTTGCTCCACCATCTCCTATGTGGTGTTATAAAAATACAATATAGTTGATAAGCTTGAAAATTCCAAGAGTCTACTGATTCAATCTTCAAGGCCCGCGTGTTTTCGTGTTATTCACAAATTAATTTGTGGATTTTCTGGGCCTCTTTGTGGGTTTTCTTCAACAAAGTCTACGGATTTACATATCTGGCCCAGCATAATTCTAAAATGAAAACAATGGTCGCAAGACATAAACCTGCTGCCAATAGTTTAAAAGCAAAGTCCAATTTTCTGAGTGCGACAGGGCGATACTCTGTTGAAGAGCATTCAGCTTCCATGCTCTCTCGTTTGGCTTTCGGGGTACTAGTTTCTTTCATTTTCCAATAGTCAGGTAATCCAGCTTCTACAATTCTCATCACCATACCATTGAACCGATCGCGTAATGGCCAGTTCTGGCGAGACTTGAAGCCCGTCAATTGTGGATTCAATGATTCTTTAACATGGTCTAAAGGTAATAGAATGTATTTTGACTCATATCGTATTTTGTCTAGTACGCATACATTCTTAATACCATTCAACACAAATTTTATACACTCATCCCAAGTTGATACACCTATGAATTTACATCTTGGACAGCCGTCCTGCGCGAATGGTATTGCTTCTTGCTGAGTATAGATTCGATATCTCAATTTGACTAATTCGTTAATCGATTCAGCAGCACTGCCTTTTTCTCGTGTAGTGAGGAATGCGGCAATTTTCCCTTGGAAAACACCATTACTGATAACCATGAAAATCAGCATGGTCGTGAAATAAATTCTGAACGACTGATATCTATCACCAGTTCGAATTGATGTGTATGTCAATAATCTCGTTACATCTAATAGTGCTAAACCGAAACTCCGACTCTTTATCATGAGGATGAGGAAGAGGATAGCAACAGCAAGACCTGCTGCAATCATGACAGGAGTGCTCCATAAGTGGGCAATCTTTTCCAGAGTCGATACTTCTGCTCTCAATTTCACTACTGCAACCAACTCACTTTTGTGAAGGGGGATTGAATATGGAGAGTCCAGAAACGAATGAAGAGTATGTAGTTGCATCATGATGTCTATAGAGCCTTCTGAGTAACGCTTTTTCATTGCATTGTATCCTATTCCCACTTCAATTTTACCAGTCGCATTTAGAGCTGTAATTATGGTTAGCGTGGCTCTACAATGAATTAGCGAGCATCCAGGAAGATCTTGGAAATAATTCCTTCCAGGCACTATACTATACCCAGAATGAGCCCAGCTTCCAACTGCAATATCACGTCCATTCAAAATTTTTGTTTTATCGTAAATTAAATGTGCACAGGAAATATCTGAAAATAGATCGATCATGATGAACTTGAGAATTATCTAATTTATAATTCTTAAATATCAAATTTTCTTTTGAAAATTTGATTGATCCTCCCTTACGGATGAATCAGAGGAAGGTATCTCATTTTCCAATGGAATATTACTTATGATTATACTACTTACTGGCATCAAAATTCTGATAAAAGATATTGATATCATCTAGTTCATCGATTCTTTCCCAGGGATACGGTGCATAATTTGTGATTGGGTTCAATGTGTGTATTTCTGGTCGATCATTAATGGAGTTAGGACAAATGTATATCGAATTGAGAATCTCCATTCTCCACATTGCCATCAGAATGATTCTCGAATTTGTGCATGGGGCTGCGTTCTGGCCGATAATGAAGAATGGAACCATGTTGTTCCACAACTTCGTTCTTTTCAGCAGTTTCAAATTTAAGAATAATCGGTCTGGTGGCTCTGACATCAATATTACACTACTTGCTTTGAATTTCAAAGATCGATGCTGTTCATAGTCCGTTGCATTAAGAAAATTATTGATCCGTATAATCGAGACTCCATCGATTAATGTGTTGAAATTTCCAAAGATAACGACCGGATTGAGTAAACTGTTTTCTGCATAACATGATTCTAGTATTGTTTTCTGAAATACCAAATTCAAACTAATGATTTTTTAATTGATCAATCATTATTATTGTTGATGAATATTGAATGGAATTTGATAACAAACCATCATTCCTTCCCCAATAGAATAACCCCGTTTGATTATAATGGATTTTGATTCTGTTCCAGCGATCATGAGAAGGAATAACAGCCACTTGATTACAGTCATGTCGGTTGTACTCTGGAGGATCTCTTTCTACTGAACGTCTACTCGGTACGAAGTATCACCACAATACTGACATCATTTGCGTTTTCATAAAACTTGGCGCATTAGAATTTATCGATCAATCCATAATTTCACCTAATTGTACCATGTCAAAGATTGTGACTTTCGTACTAAAACTTTTTTTCACCTACATGTATTTGTATTTCCTCGCCATATGAAAATTCATCAATTATCTATACCGATCTATGTCCGTTCCAGTTTTTACTCCATGTATAATTGTTTCGCGTCATTCAACGGCGTCTAAAAGCTTCGAATATGGCACGAAACTTGGAAATTAAAATCGATGGGAAATTTCCACGAAACTAGTGGACATAGATGTGAATTTTCAGAAATTGACCTTGGATGACGCACAATTTCCCTACTCGCCTTCATCAGCTGTTCAGAATGATGTTCATTAATGACCCCTCGATTAGCTCATTTGGGGAGATCGCACGAGTGGATCCACTCGATATACTCGGAATTTTCGAAGATTGTGTAGGACAATTCAGAATGAATGACAATCCATGTCGTTTAAAATAATCGATATAATGTTCTATTGTGTGAATAAGATACAAGTATTAGATTAGTACGCGGGCGAAGCTGAGGATCATTCGTAATGTGGTCACTCTGAAGTCTCCCCGTGGTCTTAGGAAAGAAAATGACCTGATTTCTTTTTCCCCACATGTCTATAACCACTTCATAAGTAATCTCATGTTCTGGCCAGTCTTTTTCACGGAGAAGATGAATAAAGTGGCGTCTCACAGTCAATCGTTTTTGGAAAGAGCAACTGGACTTATATTCGTGACCAGAAATGCTCATTTTGTTGCTTTTGCGTTTCCCTCTTGATAAGAACTTCTTCATTTAATTTTTCGTCTTGAATGTATAAGAAGGAACGGGGGAGTAGACGACTCGGTCGTGGCGGCCGCCACCATCACAAATTTGTGGCTTTCCATGGAGTTCTTTCCCATTGCAATTTTTTCATGGCCATTCTTTCTATCCCGTTTTTTTTGCATGGCGATTCTGTTCTTTTTTTCCGTGGCTTGTTTTCCATAGCTTTTCTTTCCATGGTGTTTCTAGAACGCCATGGAAAGAATCGCCACGGAAAGGAATCACCATGGAAAAATGGAATGAGTTCACACAATCTTCTGTTCATTGCAGAAACTGCATTTTCATATTTTGTATTCTGAATTTCACCTCAATGAATATTTATTTCAGAGAAACAGTATTCAGTTTTTCTATGACCGAGTTTCAAACTTTTTTTCTGTAAACACGTGTATTTCCATTTCCGAGTAATTTGAGAAGCCATTAGTTATCAGTAGTCCATTTTATTTTCTACTCAATATGCAATTGTTTCACCTTATTTAACGGCGTCTAAAAGCTTTCAATATGGCACGGAACATAGGCACTGAAATGGATGGGAAAATTCCGGTAAAAAATATATTTTACTCGTTCATCGAAATAATAGATCACATATTTATTGCATTCTGTATGTCATCAATGCATATTCTTCGTACAATTCTACATTCATTTCCCTCTCTTCAAGTTTCATTGATGTTTCATACAGTGGGCTCATCTTCATGTGATGAGTGTTCAACTCTCCCTGAACAAAGGGTTCTTGAGAAATATTTACCTTCCGGAATCGACACGAAAAAATTGGAAACGCCCTGCCCAATTGAAATTGTAAGAAAACAATTTCAGAGCAATACTCAGAGCTTGTAATACCACAATTATTTTAACAATGCATGCCGGGAAATGACTCTTCTGTGAAATTAAATGAGTTCACACAATCTCCTGTTTATTGCGAGAACTGGATTTTCATTTTTCGTATCCTGACTTTCACCTCAATAAAGATTCATTTCAGAAAAATAGTATCAAATTCTCCCATGACCGATTTCCAATTTTTTTCCTGCAGCCACGTGTATTTTTATTTCCTAGCAATTTGAGAAGTCATTAGTTATCAGTAGTGATCTGTGTCCATTTTATTTTTTTACTCAATATACGATTGTATCACCCTAGTCAACGGCGTCTAAAAGCTTTCAATGTGGCATGAAACTTCGGAATCGAGCCGATGGAAACTTTCCACGTAACAAGCCACCATTAATTTTTTCTCGCACCAATGGAAGGATAGAAAACAAATTGTTTCCAATATGACCCTCACCAATACAATTGGCAGGAAGCTTCCGAATGAATTTTTGGATTTCGAATCTACCATTATCGATTTGTGTGTGAGAGGGGGGGGACCAAAATGGGCCTCAGAGGATTAAGCTCATTCCAAATATAATCAATTGAATAGCTCCCAAGATATAGCTTGCTTTCCCGGATCCTTCTATACTAATATGCAAGAAACTACTGGACCGATTCCGCTCAGTTTCAATATCAAACTTTGTGCTCACCAGATGTATAACCTCACGAAATTCGAGGTCTTTAGCTCAATTATTTATTAAGTTATCGTGGAATCAAGATTTTTACGAAAAATTTCTCGAAAGTTTTATACTGGGTAAACTAAAAATCTGAGCTCCCACCACCCCGGGGGTCAAAGATGCAGAGCTTAACCAGAGCTAGAACTCCATTCAGAAATTCTGTTTTATCGTAAGTTAAATGTGTACAGGAAATATCTGAAAGTAAATGGATCATTATAGACTCAATTTTCTAAGGAAAATTTGATTGATCCTTCCATATAGATCTCGTTGTTAAAGACTAATAAAGTACTTACTAGTATTAAAACTTTGACGAAATACATTCAAATTACGTTGTTCATCAATTCTCATCCAGGGATAAGGTGCGTAATTTGTGATTGGGTTCAATGTGTATATTTTTGTTTTATTATGAGTGGATTGAGGACAAATGTATATCGAATCGAGAATCTCCATTCTCCACATTGCTCTCAGAATGTATCTCGGATTTGTACATGGGGCTGTGTTCTTGCCGACAACGAAGAATGGAACAGTGTTATCCCACAATTGCATTTTCCTCAACATTTTCAGATGTGATATAAATTTTTCTTCCATCAATACTAAACTACTAGCTTTGTATTGCAATGTTTCATGCTCTTCGTAGTTCGCTAAATTCAGAATATCATTGATCCGAATAGTCAATACTCCACCGATAAATTTGTTGAAATCTCCAAAAATAACAACTGGATTGGGAAGACGGTTTTTACTATAACACGATTCTAGTATTATTTTCTGAAATATGAAATCCAAAGTAATTATGTTCAAATGAAATCATTATTGTTATTACAGTGTAACCTTGATATAACGAAACTGAAGGGAAATAGAAATTATTCGTTATATCGAGTTATTCGTAACAGTGAGGTTTATTATATAGAGGTTAGATTAAACTCGATTCGTTATAACAAGGTAAGAAAATTTCCATTAAAACAACTCATGTGAATATCAACTCATTTGAATCAAAACACAGAATTATTTATTTGAAAACATTCAAATAGAATATAAACATAGAATGTAAGAGAGAAAATTAACAACATGATAAAGGTTAATGCTTAATAAAGGTTAAAATTTCTGCAACACTCAAACAACACCTTTTCCGTTCTTCAGCCATTACAACTTCAAAATTACTAACAATCACAAACAGCAATGTTTACAGTGATCAAACAGTAATGTCTATCTTATGAAAATTTAAACGTATCAGCACTCATTGAGACATTAGTTATTGTGGAATTGAGTGGGGATAATTTGTAGGATACGTTATGTAGAGGTTGTAGGCTGGAAAATTCGTTATATGAAGGTCAATAATAATTTCTATATATATTCTGCAATGATTGATTTTTCGTTATAGCGAGGTTGTTTGAAAAATATATTCGTAATGTAAAGGTATATTTTACATAGACTCTTATGGGCAGTTCTGGGGGATTTTGAAAAATTCGTTAAATCGAGGAATTCGTTATATTGAGGTTCGTTATATTAAGGTTACACTGTATTATCGATAAGGATTGAATGGAGTTTAATAACAAACCATTATTCCCTCTTCAGCAGAATGATCCTCCTTTTTCAAGCCTTCTGTTCTAGCGATTATGAGGAGAAATAACAGCCACTTAATAAACGCCATTTCTGTCGTCCTCTGAAGGATCCCTCTCTACTTGTAATGAATTAATGATTTTATTATTTTTGATTCAATTTTTTCTAAAGGCGTAGCGTGGCAAAAGCAAATCATCATAATCATCAAATTCACATTATATAAATCGGAAAAATTCATGTCATTTGAGATCATTACAATGAAACAAATACAAATGAGTAATAGTATTTATATTTTCAAATGTTATGAGGCTTGATTAGTGATGATCAATTAATGAATCGTTAATTAATTAAAGCTTAATTATTAATGCCTCAATCATAATGGCAACGATTTAATTTCTATCTCTTCATTAGTGTACGAAAAAATCAATGGTGGCTAGTTTCATAGAAAATTTCCATCGGCTCGATTCCGAAATTTCATGCCACATTGAAAGCTTTTAGACACCGTTGCATGAGTCGCAACAATTGCATATTGAGTAAAAAATAAAGTGGACATAGATCGTTACTGATAACTAATGGCTTCTCGAATTACTAAGAAATGAAAATACATGTGGCTGCAGAAAAAAAGTTTGAAACTCGGTCATAGGAAAACTGAATGCTATTTCTCTGAAATAAATATTCATTGAGGTAAAAGTCAGAATACCAAATATAAAAATGCAGTTTCTGCAATGAACAGAAGATTGTGTGAACTCATTGAATTTTACAGAAGAGTCGTTTCCCGGCATGCATTGCTAAAACGATTGCGGTATTACAACCTTTGAGTATCGCTCAAACTTTTTTTGACAATTTTAATTGGGCAGAGTTCCTTTGCTTTTCTTTGTGCTGTTTCCAAAAGAGAGAGAATTCTCGGGAACGATTTCTTTAGAAAGAATTGAACACCAATAACATGAAGATGTTTCCACCTTAGGAAACGTCACAGAGACTCGGAGGGAGAAAAATGGATGTAGGATTGGACAAAAAATACGCACTGATAACATGCACAATGCAATAAATATATGATATATTATTTCGATGGACAATCAATAGAATATTTCCCCTCATTTGTTTGTCACTGCAAGAAAAATTAGTGGTTTTTTACTTTCGTGTGAATTTTTCATCAATTTTAATATCAAAGTTACGTGCCATATTGAAGGCTTTTAGCCGACGTTGAATAACGGAAAACACCTGCACATTGTGTAAACAATGAAATGGACATAGATTGCTACTGATAACTAATGGATTTTCATACTGCTGGAAAAAAGAAGCACACGTGGCTCGAAAAAAAGTTCGGAACTGCATGGCTTCTACTCGGAAGCAATAAATATGTGATATATTATTTCGATGAACACATGAAAAAAAAATTCAACCCCTCCATTACTACAAGAAAAATTGATGGTGGCTAGAGGAAGAATTCACACGTCAACAACTTTCCCTTCTTTTTTATGTATTCAAGAACAGAATTGGAAACAAAAAAGTTCTCATTAATGAGGAATGAAAAACACGGAAAATAAGCTTTCCCGGTGGCGAATCTAAGTCCAATTAGTCTTTACAGAATAGTTTGAGTATAAAAAGTCGCATTGTTCATCTTCTCCGTGTAAATCACTGTCCAGAGTGGAGGAAAGTGATATAGTACGTCGCGAATGGAACATGGAAAATGTATACATTTAATAAAGAAAAAAAAATAAGTCTCTTTTGCTCCTAGACGCCAGGAGCAGGGCAATTCTGATATATAATGATATCGATTACTTTAAACAACATCGATTGTCATTCATTGTGAATTAGTCTACACGATCTCCGAAAATCCCGAGTATAACGAGTGGATCCGTCCGTGCGCTCTTCTTAAACGAGCTAGTCGAGGGGTCATTAATAAACGTCATTTGGAAAGGCCAATGGAGACAAGTTAGAAAATTGTGAGACATTCAAGGGCAATTGGTGAAAATCTATAAAAATCCTAATGTTAACTAGTTCTACGAAAATGTTCCATCAATTCCATTTTCAAGTCAGATTCAAGGCTTTCGGACACTGTTGAATAAGGTAAAACAATTGTACTCATGGAGTACCTCGTCAGGTGCTCTACCCCTCATGTGAAGGGATCCTCCAAAGTACGACAGAGATGGAGTTGATCAAATGGCTTTTATTCCTTCTCATGATCGCTAGAACGGAATCAAAATCCATTATAATCAAAAGAGGTTATTCTATTGGAGAGGGAATAATGGTTTGTTATTAAATTTCATTCAATCTTCATCAACAATTAAAATGATTAATCAATTCGGAAATAATTAGTTTGGATTTGGTATTTCAGAAAACAATACTAGAATCATGTTTTGCAGAAAACAGTTCTCTCAATCCGGTCGTTATCTTTGGGAATTTCAACACATTAATCGATGGAGTCTCGATTATACGGATCAATAATTTTCTTAATGCAACGGACTATGAACAGCATCGATCTTTGAAATTCAAAGCAAGTAGTGTAGTATTGATGTCAGAGCCACCATACCGATTATTCTCCAATTTGAAACTGTTGAAAAGTACGAAATTGTGGAACAACATGCTTCCATTCTTTATTATCGGCGAGAACGTAGCCCCCTGTACAAATTCGAGAAACATTCTGAGCGCAATGTGGAGAATGGAGATTCTCAATTCGATATACATTTGTCCTAACTCCATTAATGATCCACCAGTAATATACACATTGAATCCAATCACAAATTATGCACCGTATCCCTGGAAAAGAATCGATGAACTGGATATCAATATCTTTTATCAGAATTTTGATGCCAGTAAGTAGTATAATCATAAGTAATATTCCATTGGAAAATGAGATACCTTCCTCTGATTCATCCGTAAGGGAGGATCAATCAAATTTTCAGAAGAAAATTTGATATTTAAGAATTATGAATTGGATAATTCTCAAGTTCATCATGACCGATCTATTTTCAGATATTTCCTGTGCACATTTAATTTACGATAAAACAAAAATTTTGAATGGATATGATATTACAATTGGAACCTGGGCTCATTCAGGGTATAGTATAGTGCCTGGAAGGAATTATTTCGAAGATCTTCCTGGATGCTGGCTAATTCCTTGTAGAGCCATGCTAACCATCATTACAGCTCTAAATGTGACTGGTAAAATTGAAATGGAAATAGACTACGATGCAGCAATGAAGCGTTACTGGGAAGGCTCTATAGACACCATGCTGCAACCACACTCTCTTGATGCGTATCCGAACTTTCCATATTTATTCCCCCTTTACGAAGATGAGATGGTTGCAGTAGTAAAATTGAGAGCAGAAGTATCGACTCTGGAAAATATTGCCCACTTATGGAGCACTCCTGTCATGATTGCAGCAGGTCTTGCTGTTGCTATCCTCTTCCTCATCCTCATGATAAAGAGTCGGAGTTTCGGTTTAGCACTATTAGATGTAACGAGATTATTGACATACACATCAATTCACACTGGTAATAGATATCAGTCGTTCAGAATTTATTTCACGACCATGCTGATTTTCATGGTTATCAGTAATGGTGTTTTCCAAGGGAAAATTGCCGCATTCCTCACTACACGAGAAAGAGGCAGTGCTGCTGAATCGATCAACGAATTAGTCAAATTGAGATATCGAATCTATAGTCACCAAGACACAATACCATACGCGCAGGACGGCTGTCCAAGATGTAAATTCATAGATGTATTAACTTGGGATGAGTGTATAGAATTCGTGTTGAATGGTACTAAGAATGTATGCGTAACATTCAAAATACTATATGAGTCACAATTAATTCTATTTCCTTTAGACCGTGTTAAAGAGTCATTGAATCCACAACTAGCAAGTTTCAAGTCTCGTCAGGACTGGCCATTACGCGATCGGTTCAATGGTATGGTGATGAGAATTGTAGAAGCTGGATTACCTGACTATTGGACAATGAAAGAAACTAGTACCCCGAAAGCCAAACGAGAGAGCATGGAAGCTGAATGGTCTTCAGCACAGTATCGACCTGTCGCACTCAGGAAATTGGACTTCGCTTTTAAATTATTGGCAGCAGGCTTATCTCTTGCCACCATTGTTTTTCTTTTGGAATTATGCTGGGCCAGATATGTGAATCCGTAGACGTCGTTGAAGAAAATACACGAAGAGGCGCAGAACATGCACAAATCAGTTTGTGAATAACACGAAAACACGCGAGATTCCAAGGTAGAATAAATAGACTCTTGGAATTTTCAAGTTTATTAACTATATTGTATTTCCATAACACCACATATATTTTTTAATCTTCGTTTTTCTTGCATATACTGTTGAGATCCTTCACATGTTATCTCACATACAATTCCCTGTATATGGATGTAATATTCTCATGCAATTATAATAAAGTTGATAATAATATTCAATAACAAAACTTATTATTAAAACTACTTTGGATCTTAACACTATCAAATCCTAAACTCCGATTGGCAAATATTCATCGAAGCCGCCTTTACTTTGCTTCCTCCTAACTCTCAGCTCTTAGAACAACTTCATGGCTATCTTCAGTGGGCTCATCTTCCAACTGACTAACATGATACTGGAAATAGCAGATATCAGAAGATGTTTTCGTCTCTACAAAAATGAATAATGTTCAGAAAAATCAAAAGTGTGAACATGTGGAAAATCCGAAAAATTATAAATACAATTGAATTTTTTTTAGCAATAGTTCATTCACTCAAAAATATACAAAAAAATTCGGACTTGTGCCCATTTCATCATCATGTGGTTCACCAAGTTTTCCAGTCTTAGCTTGAAATTTTTTCTGAGTCATCCACAAAATCAGAAGAATCAAGAGAACACTAGAGGAATTAGGATTAAGGAAAACATCCCTAGGGGACCTGATTCAAGGTGATTCATAGTGAATCACGGTAAAATGCGTAGTCACGGTAAATGCACCATGAATCAGGGCCGTTGGGGACTTTTGACTTTTAAGATCTGAAATTTGATGAAATCGAATCGGACAAGATCTGAAGTTCAGATTTTCTCCACACTTTCTGAAATTTGAAACTATCTAATTACATATAATTTCAATATCTGAATAATAATCAAATTTCTTGCACCCCGAGTGATCCTCTGACATTGAGGTTTTCAAGAGCTACCAGAGATGATTAGGGCAGAATCGATCTACTCTTGATGAATTAAAGAACGAGCAAGTGAAAACTTGCTCTTACTATCCATATGATTAGAGCACCAGCTCAATTGTTTCCCAGAATTTAGAATAGCAATTCCGTACTCATTGGGATTCCATTCGAAACCCAAACACATGATATCTAGAATGAGTCCAACAAAAAAGTCGGTATAAAAATAGTATTCGCACCTCGGCCGAAGAAAAATCAACTGCGAAAAATATTTGCTACCCTCGCTTCGCTTGGGAAGCGAATTCTTTTCACATTTGACTTTTTTTCGGCCTAGGTACGAAATATACTATTTCACTCCTCTTATAAAATCAGCTTTTATCGACTTGACTTTGTTTCCACTTCACTGATGAGATGTAAAGTGACAGAAATATGCGACACCCTAGCAGTTCCGAGAATACGGTGTAAACACCGTGTATACACCGTTGGAGTGTAAAAACCGTGGTTACGCGGAGTTTACACAGAATAGGGTGAACAGTCCATTTACGGAACATTTAAGGTCATTCAAAAGTTTGCGCTTTCGGGAAAAATTAGATATCCTTTTGAGAAAAGTAACAAAAATACTGCTGGAGTCCAAATTGAGTATATTTTGAGAAAAAAAAAATTAAAACTACATCTTATTTCATGCGAAAATATCGATAAAAATGGATAAATACGTGCAAGTCTAAAAGACCAAAAACGGAACACTTTTGCCATAAGGAGAACATCATCTGTCCATTTACGGAACATCAGATCTCAGAGATTTGCCTATTGCATTTGGCACAATGACGGAAACAATTCTATTAGCAAAGAAATAGGAGGAGTGAATAAAAGTAACAAAAACACATTTTTTAATCGAATGAACACATAAATCCAGTTCTTTTATTCATGTATTTTCACAAATATGCAAAAAACAATAGAATCATTTTGACTTGAAAATATAATAAAGTTGAATCACATTTTTTCGACATTTCTTTGATTTTCTGCTTTCAAAATTTTCGGGAAAGGTTCAGTGGATTGCAAATGAGTTTGCTGGGAAAAACCCAGGGGAAAATTCAGGAGGAAACCCGGGTCAGGAAAGTCTAAATACCATAACTGATGAATGTTCCGTAAATGGAAATTGGATGAAAAGCCGACCCAAATAGCGGAACGCCATATATAATGAAGAATTTCAATTTTTTGAGGGGAATAAATTATGAAAATTGACGAATTCAAGTTTTTAGATCAACATTAACTTCAACTCGCCACATTTGATGATTACAATTATTAAAAACTTTGCTCAGCAAGTTAGCGGTTCCACACTCACAGCTAACTGTTATTGACCGCAAAGTGATACATAGTACAGTTTTTTGAGAATATTTAATTCAAATTACCCACTGGGATATGAAACGCTTTATGACATCATAGGTAGGGATACTAAATCAATTTAAAAAAAATAATTAGTACGATAGGTTAGCAGACATTCGAAATATCGCATAAAACGTTAAAAGTGTTCCGTTTATGGAAGGTGTTCCGCAAATGGACTGTTCACCCTACTCATGGTGAGTACCACATTACACTCATCGCCCGTATTTTTTTATACTTCTCACAAGTGTACTGTACCAAAGTACCAGTTTGTACTTGTCACTTATATATTTTTTTTAGAGTGTACAAATTCGAGAAAAGATTTTGTTGCATTGAATAATGACTAATGCATGATAATCGACTTTTTCCTTCCAGTATATATTTTGTTGATACAACTTAATTTTCCTCTTGATAGCAGAATTTGAATATTATTTTCACACTCATAGCAACCACCAGAACCTCGTTATAAATATATCGTGAACAGTGATGGTGAGAGGTGGGGACTGGAGGGCCCGACAAAATGTGAGGCTGGTACAAAATATTCGTTGGAGAAGCAGAATAACTGTGACGTCTGCATGTGTAAATGTATAGAAGACAGTTACAGATCCTACAGCACACGTACATTCAGTACCCGAGAGCAACTATCGGATGTGGCTAATAACAAGTGAGAATAACTATGAATAAGCTCGGAAGTTCATCAGTCAATCCATTAGTATATTACCCAATGAGAGCGATGAAGTATTCTCTAACGAATGTGTAAGTTTTGTAATTACATGAGTATGGGAATCTTCTCCCCACGTGTAAGGTACAGTTTTTCATTCCATGATATGCAGAGAGTACCACTGATCACCCCTAATCACCGCCTAACTAGATCTGATCAGATCTAACTACATCTAATCAATTTTGTTCATATTGGGTCATCAAGTCTAATCAGATCTAGTTAGGTGTGGTTGAATCCAGTCCAATTCACATTTTGATGCATCAGGCGATGGATGAAAGCTCTATGAGATACAATTTAATAAAATTGGAAAAGCAGACATTTGACAATTTCTAGTTCTTTAAAATTTCTTTAACAGATAAATTATTTCTGAAAAAATAAAGGATATGCGCATGTAGGAAATTCATAGAATTATAAATACGACTTCTCTGCAATGTTATTCATCTGTTTAACAAATATCCAAAATGTGTCAGATCTGTGCTCATTTCATTATGATAGAATTGTATATTTATTTTCATGGATGATTCTGCATTCCATCGGGGCATCCCCGACTTTTCACCGAAGTTATTTCCTCTATTAATTTCAAATTACTTCAATTATATTGATCTAAATTTCATCTAACATCAAAAGAATTTGTGATAGCTGAATGGTGGGAGTAGTAGACTGGTAATTGTATAGTCCCGGGTTTAATATCGCTCAAGCTCAATTTTTTCCGATTTTTTATTCCATAAAAATTTCTATTCTGATCCATTTGTTTAGAAAAAAATCCAGATTTTCATTTATTCTTCATTTTCTCGAAGAATTTCAAACTTTTCATTTTGTAATTCATGCAGATTCAATTAGATCTAATCATATGTGAAGAACTCAGATCTAATCAGATTTAAAC
Organism: Aleiodes alternator; assembly: GCA_963921955.1. NCBI lineage: Eukaryota > Metazoa > Arthropoda > Insecta > Hymenoptera > Braconidae > Aleiodes > Aleiodes alternator. Next base: position 4,415,644 of record OY998115.1, on the reverse strand, counting down.
ATTTTTTTCTGAGCAGCGGAGTGCATACAATTTCTTTTCTTCTTAATGGCAGAGAGTATTACTTTTCGACAAGGGTATAAAGCAGGATAAGTTGACTTTCTCGTTATTATTGTCGGATATCTTGGAAAGTAAGCCAAATAGAATAGGTGTACCCTAATCCTTTTTGTAAGATCATCGCTATCTCACTCAGTATTCGAGATCCTGCAGGAAAATCGTCGGCAGAAAAAATATTATCTTGTTTAACCTGTTTGTTGGTGACTTCTATTTCATTCCTTGAAGGCTTCTGAAAGAAGTGTTATTTGATACGAATAAAATGTTTCAGAGTTGTTACCGGTGTGAGATTTCTTATGATGGAAAATATGTTACACATACAGATACAAGAGGGAGCAGTACTGTCTGAGGGTAGAATCGTTCCGGAAAGTGCCGAGTGGAAGAGCCTTGAAAACATAAAATTTGATGAAGAAAAAACATCGAATGAAGAAAAATTGGTTTATTACATATCTTCTGATGATGCAGGGTGATATGAAATGGAAGAAGGGAAAGATTACTTATCCTTCAATTATAGCAATAATATGATATACCTAGATGATTTGAAAATATCGCCGGGTTATGTAATTACAGGTATTCTCAAAAATATCCCATAAAACTGAACCAATTTTTTTAAAATTCATATATTGGGACTGAAGTACTTATCAAATGATTTAATTTTTTCAGGCGTAAAATTTTCCGCTGAAATAGATGATACCAATAAGCGTCGACCGATGCGATTGGCAATTCAAGCATCACCGTATGATTATGATAGTGGAAAAATAAAAATTACATATAATAATCCTTCTGTTTGGCTGACATCAGATGATATGGTTGGTCAAATTCCGGCCTATGATAAAGACAGGTATGCATACTCATTTCGTTCGGCATTGGCAGTAAAAGAGCACCCATAGACAAACTAAAACATGTGGGCTCGACTCAGGCTCCAGGACTGTCCCGACATATTTCTCGAACTTCCTATAACCCAGGTAGGAATTGACGATTGGGACAAGCCTTGCTTAGCCTCTGCCCAAGACTAAGGCTGAGTAGACATAAGGCTCAGATGACAAGGCTGAGACAGCCTTTGATGAGCCTTAGAATGATGAGTTGACCGTGAGGCTAGAAACTGAGGCTTTCCTCAGCACTCAGATCTGAGTCTAAACTGAGAGTAAACCGTTCTATATAATGGGGCTGTAAAATATTTAAACAATCATTCAACTTCACATATTATTAAATTATGAGGCTTTTACGAGATAGATCAGCTCAAATAATATTGAAAATATAGTTAATATGGAGAAAAAGTTGCTCCGGCTTGAATTCGAACCCGCGACCCTTGATTATAAACATTTTTTATGAAAAATAAGTATTTTACTATTGATAATTAATGTTGATCCGAATAGTATAGATATATTTATTCAGATGCAACATCCCCATTATTTCCCGAAGGAGATCGTTCTGGTGCTGCTATTGTCCAAGATATCTACTGGAGGACTGTGCCCGAAACATGTATCTAGCCCACTGAGCTACTTCACTTACCTGGGTTCATAGTACATAAAGCCGAATTATAAAGTGACTCAATCTTTTCTCTAACTAACAATCTAAAACTCTATATTCAGATATATCATCTTTCATCCTTTCAATGTTACAATCATTATTTTATTCAATTATCTATCAACTTCAATAATCAATAAAAATATTTGGTTACTTCGAATCGTAATCAGGCTTGGCCCAAGACTGGGACAAGCCTCGAATGAAACTCTATGAAACATTGAAAAAATCACACAAAAAAAAATAGAATTCATATACTAACAATCACATTGTTATTGTTATTGCAACAATAATGGAAAATTTCTATCTAATGAATGAAAACTGGCAGAAGAGTCGTTTAGCCATCAGAAGGAAGCCTTTGTAGAGAAAGCTTCGATCGAGGCTGCTTCAAGCCTAGGTTGAAATTTGAAAATGAACGAATGAAAACTTATGATCTCGATATAATTTTTGCCGACAAAAGAAAAAACTTGGTACAGGCTTCGATCCCTAAGCCTCAGTGTGTCTTAGTAATCGACTGTACTCGTCTCCAGCCTCGGCGCTTCCTACCTGGGTAACCTTATATCGAGGTGGACCCTCTCCTATCCTCACTTCAAAACTGAAATCCCTCTCAACGATTTTAACGACAAAATCGCGTACCAACCACTCTGACTTGGAGTGGTCGCAATGGCTGATCACAGACAAAATTAATATCAAAATAATGGTAAATGGAAAGTGTTCAAAAGGTATGAATGTGATCTATTAATTTAATTGGAGAGTGTCCCATGACATTCATATTTTTCAGGGACTCGCATTGATTTTCTCTGCTCTATCAAATGAATTTTGAATGATTACCATCTGAAGAGATACTTATAATAATATTGAAGTTAAATATTCTAGTAGATGCGAACATAAGCTAATGAATTCTGAAATTGTCATAACTTTTGTCAACAGGGATTTCCTTTACCTGGCTGCGGCCACGTCTTCTTTAGAATTCCCGGGTGAAGCAGCTATTCCGAGATCTTCACCAAATTATTTCATGGCACTCTCAAACATAGGATTACCAGCCGACGCTGGACAAACGACAGTGCCATTTTTTGATGCTCAAGATGTCACTGGCACGCCACCTTTTGCAGCTGGTGGAATTGGCTTATATTACAAATCAGTTTTAGAACATGTTGGTGGATTTATTGCTTTCCGTTTATGGGCACTTGATCCAATGAAAAATATGCAAATCAGTGCGCTCAATAAGTTGGATGATTTCAAAAACGGCATCACTGAATTTCAAGGATGTAACGATGAAATTCAAGCCTGAGTCGTCATTGAAATTATCATTAATTTTGCTGACGTTAATGTGATTTCAACTATCCCGGAGGAAGGAGCCAATCACGAAAGCAGAAGCAAACTGCGTATTTCACTCTGTCATGACTTTGCCAAATTTTTCTGTTTTCTGAATTGAAAAAAAAAAAAAACTTGGTGAAAAATACTGAAATAGTTCCCTAATTCCTAAATATTCAAAGAATCCTTACATATTTTTTTTGCCTAATTCACAGATAAAATTTGGAGGAAAAAATAAATCCTGTTGAATGGTACTGATTTGTTGTATACCGACACTGTTCCATTGGGCTTTTCCCAATTCTCGGGAAATAAAAAAAAATTATTTATGAGACAAGATTTTGATCGCTAATTTCGAATGTTTCCATTAATTTCGAACTATTTCCATAGTATGAAATACTAAAACTGAAATGCGTCCATCCCTTTGTGTTCATTTTAACTCACATTCTCCAAGTGTAGATGAGATATGTCATTCACCTTGGATTATTCGGTAATTTAGCAGGATAGCTCTGCTAACTGAAAATTAGTGTCGTTAATGTTTTCTTTCAAATATTTCTCGTCCACCGTGCTCAGTGTGCCTATTCTAGGCTCGCATTGAGTTCGGTTTTTGAAAATTTTCATTTTATAATTTTTTTTTGCAAAATAAGTTGGGTTGTTAATTTCGAGTCAAAGAACTTGAATTAATTCATTGTGTTCAACAACTCAATGAATATAACGTTCAAACTTTATCAAAATTTATTTCACAGTAATTTGGAAACAAAATAATAAAGTCAATAGAGTAGAGTTCGATGTTTTGATCGAGTGGGAGGAGAGGGGGCAGGGTGAGAGGTGAGGCAGGTATGAAATAGTCAATTTCTTCCTAACAAAGACAGTTGGTGTGAAAACACAATGATGAACAGAGGCCAAGGGTCTTATAAAAATGGCAAATTTAATAATTCAACCACATGAACCCTTTCTAGGCCAGTCCGATTTTGGTCGTCAGCAGTGAAACATCGAAACTGTGTGTTTTGTGTTAAGAGTTAGTTGCCACCACTGCTAGTGTTTTTTCTTGGTAAATCCAGATCCGAAGGCATTTTGAAATGAGTTCGAAACTGGAAAAGCAAAAGTCCCCAGCGGACCTGATTCATGGTGCATTTACCGTGACTACGCATTTCACCGTGAATCAGGTCCACTAGGAAGGTTTTTCTTAATCTTGATTCCTCTAGTTTTCTCTTGATTTCTCTAATTTTTTGGATGACTTAGAACAAATTTCGAGCTAAAACTGAAGAACTTGGTGAACCACATGATGATGAAATCAGCACAAGTCCGAATTTTTTGTATTTTATTGGATGAATGAACTATTGTGTTAAAAAAGAAAAATTTATTGTATTTATAATTTTCCAGATTTTCCACGTTTCCTTTTTCGATTTTTTTGAAGATTATTCATCTTTGTAGAGAAGAAAACATCTTCTGATGTCTGCTATTTCCAGTATCATGTTAGTCAGCTGGAACATGAGCCTGCTAAACACAGCTATGAAGCTGTTCTGAGAGTTGAGAGTCATGAGGGAGCAAGTAAAGGCGACTTCGATGAATATTCGTCAATCAAAGTTTAGAATTTGATAGTGTCAAGATCCAAAGTCGTTTTAATAATAAGTTTTGTTGTTGAATATTATTATTAACTTTATTATAATTGCATGAGCATATTACATTCATGTACAGGGAATTGTATGTGAGATAACATGTGAAGGATCTCAACCGTAGAACAAATTAGAAATAGATTTATTCATTATGTGAATATACATTTAATGTATTAAATATAAGAAAATATTATTTTCTTTTTTTTTTTTTTTTTTTTTTTTGATATATATGCAAGAAGATCCAAGATTAACAAATATAGGGGAGGGCGGGGCAAAATGGACCCCTCTTTTTTTTCCTAATTTTTTTATACAGCGACCATTGAATCAAATGGAATATATTCACATTTTTGTATCAAGAGGAAGGGGGGCAAAACGGCAATTTTTTTACTATTTTGAACGGAGTTGTATGCATTTTTTTGCATCATAACTAAGGCACAGATGCGAATTCCTGATGAATATAGTACCTGACCAAATCGCTTCATTTTTCCTTGAGACAGGAGAAATGTCATGTTTGATTTAGTTAACTCTTAATATTTATCAATGATAGATTAATCTCTTGCTTTCCAATGTTTCATTTTATTCAATTGTGAATTCTGAAAATATTCGAAATTGAATGATTTTCATGAACTAATGCCGTTCTGTATCATAGCCAATGGCTTAGCGATCAGTTTGAGGAGTATTCAGGTTTTGTACCTATAAATTCGTCGAAATGTGAGTACCTAATTGATTGAAAATAATTCAGATCTATGGAAAATCAATTAGTAGTAAAGATCGTTAGATTCCCACTACTTTCAGGATTTTATTCAGAACTGAATAAAATGAAATGTCTGTGACACAGCGAGGGAGTTTCATGTTATAATTTTCAACCATTAATAGCTGAAGATAAAAGAAATCTTAAGGGAAAAAGAACGATTTGGTCAGGTACAACAGGGTGATGTTAACATCCACCTTACAAATTCTTGGGATGAGGAAAATAATAATCAAGCTGGGGAATAATCAGCTGAATAGTGACGGACAAATTTTTTCTGAAATTTTGGAAAATGCTCTACATCCGACGTTGCTAAAATTGCCGCATTTGATGTTAACTCAATCCTTCCATTCGATATCAGAAGAATTGTCGCATTCAGTATCGTTTCGAGTATCGCATTTGATGTTGCAAAAACAAAAAAATTTCTATGGCTCGTGATCGGCATTAAAATTTTTTTCATCCGTTTCCACTGATTCTTGCAGAATGAGAATTGTAATTAGCGATTCTTCAAATCTCTAAAGTTAGTAAGGTGGACGCTGACGTCACGCTGTATATCCATCAGGAACCTCCATCTGCGCAAAGATTTGAAGAAAAGCCCTCATAACTTACTTAAAAATAGTTAAATATGTGAAACTTTCATTTTCATTTCCATCTTATCCCCCTCCCTCTTAAAACCAAAATATGAATGTTTTCCACCTCACTCAATGTTTACTCAATAAAAGAAAAAAAAATTATGCAAAAGAAAGAGGGGTTCATTTTACTCCGAGGGTCCATTTTGCTCCACCATCTCCTATGTGGTGTTATAAAAATACAATATAGTTGATAAGCTTGAAAATTCCAAGAGTCTACTGATTCAATCTTCAAGGCCCGCGTGTTTTCGTGTTATTCACAAATTAATTTGTGGATTTTCTGGGCCTCTTTGTGGGTTTTCTTCAACAAAGTCTACGGATTTACATATCTGGCCCAGCATAATTCTAAAATGAAAACAATGGTCGCAAGACATAAACCTGCTGCCAATAGTTTAAAAGCAAAGTCCAATTTTCTGAGTGCGACAGGGCGATACTCTGTTGAAGAGCATTCAGCTTCCATGCTCTCTCGTTTGGCTTTCGGGGTACTAGTTTCTTTCATTTTCCAATAGTCAGGTAATCCAGCTTCTACAATTCTCATCACCATACCATTGAACCGATCGCGTAATGGCCAGTTCTGGCGAGACTTGAAGCCCGTCAATTGTGGATTCAATGATTCTTTAACATGGTCTAAAGGTAATAGAATGTATTTTGACTCATATCGTATTTTGTCTAGTACGCATACATTCTTAATACCATTCAACACAAATTTTATACACTCATCCCAAGTTGATACACCTATGAATTTACATCTTGGACAGCCGTCCTGCGCGAATGGTATTGCTTCTTGCTGAGTATAGATTCGATATCTCAATTTGACTAATTCGTTAATCGATTCAGCAGCACTGCCTTTTTCTCGTGTAGTGAGGAATGCGGCAATTTTCCCTTGGAAAACACCATTACTGATAACCATGAAAATCAGCATGGTCGTGAAATAAATTCTGAACGACTGATATCTATCACCAGTTCGAATTGATGTGTATGTCAATAATCTCGTTACATCTAATAGTGCTAAACCGAAACTCCGACTCTTTATCATGAGGATGAGGAAGAGGATAGCAACAGCAAGACCTGCTGCAATCATGACAGGAGTGCTCCATAAGTGGGCAATCTTTTCCAGAGTCGATACTTCTGCTCTCAATTTCACTACTGCAACCAACTCACTTTTGTGAAGGGGGATTGAATATGGAGAGTCCAGAAACGAATGAAGAGTATGTAGTTGCATCATGATGTCTATAGAGCCTTCTGAGTAACGCTTTTTCATTGCATTGTATCCTATTCCCACTTCAATTTTACCAGTCGCATTTAGAGCTGTAATTATGGTTAGCGTGGCTCTACAATGAATTAGCGAGCATCCAGGAAGATCTTGGAAATAATTCCTTCCAGGCACTATACTATACCCTGAATGAGCCCAGCTTCCAACTGCAATATCACGTCCATTCAAAATTTTTGTTTTATCGTAAATTAAATGTGCACAGGAAATATCTGAAAATAGATCGATCATGATGAACTTGAGAATTATCTAATTTATAATTCTTAAATATCAAATTTTCTTTTGAAAATTTGATTGATCCTCCCTTACGGATGAATCAGAGGAAGGTATCTCATTTTCCAATGGAATATTACTTATGATTATACTACTTACTGGCATCAAAATTCTGATAAAAGATATTGATATCATCTAGTTCATCGATTCTTTCCCAGGGATACGGTGCATAATTTGTGATTGGGTTCAATGTGTGTATTTCTGGTCGATCATTAATGGAGTTAGGACAAATGTATATCGAATTGAGAATCTCCATTCTCCACATTGCCATCAGAATGATTCTCGAATTTGTGCATGGGGCTGCGTTCTGGCCGATAATGAAGAATGGAACCATGTTGTTCCACAATTTCGTTCTTTTCAACAGTTTCAAATTTAAGAATAATCGGTCTGGTGGCTCTGACATCAATATTACACTACTTGCTTTGAATTTCAAAGATCGATGCTGTTCATAGTCCGTTGCATTAAGAAAATTATTGATCCGTATAATCGAGACTCCATCGATTAATGTGTTGAAATTTCCAAAGATAACGACCGGATTGAGTAAACTGTTTTCTGCATAACATGATTCTAGTATTGTTTTCTGAAATACCAAATTCAAACTAATGATTTTTTAATTGATCAATCATTATTATTGTTGATGAATATTGAATGGAATTTGATAACAAACCATCATTCCTTCCCCAATAGAATAACCCCGTTTGATTATAATGGATTTTGATTCTGTTCCAGCGATCATGAGAAGGAATAACAGCCACTTGATTACAGTCATGTCGGTTGTACTCTGGAGGATCTCTTTCTACTGAACGTCTACTCGGTACGAAGTATCACCACAATACTGACATCATTTGCGTTTTCATAAAACTTGGCGCATTAGAATTTATCGATCAATCCATAATTTCACCTAATTGTACCATGTCAAAGATTGTGACTTTCGTACTAAAACGTTTTTTCACCTACATGTATTTGTATTTCCTCGCCATATGAAAATTCATCAATTATCTATACCGATCTATGTCCGTTCCAGTTTTTACTCCATGTATAATTGTTTCGCGTCATTAAACGGCGTTTAAAAGCCTCGAATATGGCACGAAACTTTGAAATTAAAATCGATGGGAAATTTCCACGAAACTAGTGGACATAGATGTGAATTGTCAGAAATTGACCTTGGATGACGCACAATTTCCCTACTCGCCTTCATCAGCTGTTCAGAATGATGTTCATTAATGACCCCTCGATTAGCTCATTTGGGGAGATCGCACGAGTGGATCCACTCGATATACTCGGAATTTTCGAAAATTGTGTCGGACAATTCAGAATGAATGACAATCCATGTCGTTTAAAATAATCGATATAATGTTCTATTGTGTGAATAAGATACAAGTATTAGATTAGTACGCGGGCGAAGCTGAGGATCATTCGTAATGTGGTCACTCTGAAGTCTCCCCGTGGTCTTAGGAAAGAAAATGACCTGATTTCTTTTTCCCCACATGTCTATAACCACTTCATAAGTAATCTCATGTTCTGGCCAGTCTTTTTCACGGAGAAGATGAATAAAGTGGCGTCTCACAGTCAATCGTTTTTGGAAAGAGCAACTGGACTTATATTCGTGACCAGAAATGCTCATTTTGTTGCTTTTGCGTTTCCCTCTTGATAAGAACTTCTTCATTTAATTTTTCGTCTTGAATGTATAAGAAGGAACGGGGGAGTAGACGACTCGGTCGTGGCGGCCGCCACCATCACAAATTTGTGGCTTTCCATGGAGTTCTTTCCCATTGCAATTTTTTCATGGCCATTCTTTCTATCCCGTTTTTTTTGCATGGCGATTCTGTTCTTTTTTTCCGTGGCTTGTTTTCCATAGCTTTTCTTTCCATGGTGTTTCTAGAACGCCATGGAAAGAATCGCCACGGAAAGGAATCACCATGGAAAAATGGAATGAGTTCACACAATCTTCTGTTCATTGCAGAAACTGCATTTTCATATTTTGTATTCTGAATTTCACCTCAATGAATATTTATTTCAGAGAAACAGTATTCAGTTTTTCTATGACCGAGTTTCAAACTTTTTTTCTGTAAACACGTGTATTTCCATTTCCGAGTAATTTGAGAAGCCATTAGTTATCAGTAGTCCATTTTATTTTCTACTCAATATGCAATTGTTTCACCTTATTTAACGGCGTCTAAAAGCTTTCAATATGGCACGGAACATAGGCACTGAAATGGATGGGAAAATTCCGGTAAAAAATATATTTTACTCGTTCATCGAAATAATAGATCACATATTTATTGCATTCTGTATGTCATCAATGCATATTCTTCGTACAATTCTACATTCATTTCCCTCTCTTCAAGTTTCATTGATGTTCCATACAGTGGGCTCATCTTCATGTGATGAGTGTTCAACTCTCCCTGAACAAAGGGTTCTTGAGAAATATTTACCTTCCGGAATCGACACGAAAAAATTGGAAACGCCCTGCCCAATTGAAATTGTAAGAAAACAATTTCAGAGCAATACTCAGAGCTTGTAATACCACAATTATTTTAACAATGCATGCCGGGAAATGACTCTTCTGTGAAATTAAATGAGTTCACACAATCTCCTGTTTATTGCGAGAACTGGATTTTCATTTTTCGTATCCTGACTTTCACCTCAATAAAGATTCATTTCAGAAAAATAGTATCAAATTCTCCCATGACCGATTTCCAATTTTTTTCCTGCAGCCACGTGTATTTTTATTTCCTAGCAATTTGAGAAGTCATTAGTTATCAGTAGTGATCTGTGTCCATTTTATTTTTTTACTCAATATACGATTGTATCACCCTAGTCAACGGCGTCTAAAAGCTTTCAATGTGGCATGAAACTTCGGAATCGAGCCGATGGAAACTTTCCACGTAACAAGCCACCATTAATTTTTTCTCGCACCAATGGAAGGATAGAAAACAAATTGTTTCCAATATGACCCTCACCAATACAATTGGCAGGAAGCTTCCGAATGAATTTTTGGATTTCGAATCTACCATTATCGATTTGTGTGTGAGAGGGGGGGGACCAAAATGGGCCTCAGAGGATTAAGCTCATTCCAAATATAATCAATTGAATAGCTCCCAAGATATAGCTTGCTTTCCCGGATCCTTCTATACTAATATGCAAGAAACTACTGGACCGATTCCGCTCAGTTTCAATATCAAACTTTGTGCTCACCAGATGTATAACCTCACGAAATTCGAGGTCTTTAGCTCAATTATTTATTAAGTTATCGTGGAATCAAGATTTTTACGAAAAATTTCTCGAAAGTTTTATACTGGGTAAACTAAAAATCTGAGCTCCCACCACCCCGGGGGTCAAAGATGCAGAGCTTAACCAGAGCTAGAACTCCATTCAGAAATTCTGTTTTATCGTAAGTTAAATGTGTACAGGAAATATCTGAAAGTAAATGGATCATTATAGACTCAATTTTCTAAGGAAAATTTGATTGATCCTTCCATATAGATCTCGTTGTTAAAGACTAATAAAGTACTTACTAGTATTAAAACTTTGACGAAATACATTCAAATTACGTTGTTCATCAATTCTCATCCAGGGATAAGGTGCGTAATTTGTGATTGGGTTCAATGTGTATATTTTTGTTTTATTATGAGTGGATTGAGGACAAATGTATATCGAATCGAGAATCTCCATTCTCCACATTGCTCTCAGAATGTATCTCGGATTTGTACATGGGGCTGTGTTCTTGCCGACAACGAAGAATGGAACAGTGTTATCCCACAATTGCATTTTCCTCAACATTTTCAGATGTGATATAAATTTTTCTTCCATCAATACTAAACTACTAGCTTTGTATTGCAATGTTTCATGCTCTTCGTAGTTCGCTAAATTCAGAATATCATTGATCCGAATAGTCAATACTCCACCGATAAATTTGTTGAAATCTCCAAAAATAACAACTGGATTGGGAAGACGGTTTTTACTATAACACGATTCTAGTATTATTTTCTGAAATATGAAATCCAAAGTAATTATGTTCAAATGAAATCATTATTGTTATTACAGTGTAACCTTGATATAACGAAACTGAAGGGAAATAGAAATTATTCGTTATATCGAGTTATTCGTAACAGTGAGGTTTATTATATAGAGGTTAGATTAAACTCGATTCGTTATAACAAGGTAAGAAAATTTCCATTAAAACAACTCATGTGAATATCAACTCATTTGAATCAAAACACAGAATTATTTATTTGAAAACATTCAAATAGAATATAAACATAGAATGTAAGAGAGAAAATTAACAACATGATAAAGGTTAATGCTTAATAAAGGTTAAAATTTCTGCAACACTCAAACAACACCTTTTCCGTTCTTCAGCCATTACAACTTCAAAATTACTAACAATCACAAACAGCAATGTTTACAGTGATCAAACAGTAATGTCTATCTTATGAAAATTTAAACGTATCAGCACTCATTGAGACATTAGTTATTGTGGAATTGAGTGGGGATAATTTGTAGGATACGTTATGTAGAGGTTGTAGGCTGGAAAATTCGTTATATGAAGGTCAATAATAATTTCTATATATATTCTGCAATGATTGATTTTTCGTTATAGCGAGGTTGTTTGAAAAATATATTCGTAATGTAAAGGTATATTTTACATAGACTCTTATGGGCAGTTCTGGGGGATTTTGACAAATTCGTTAAATCGAGGAATTCGTTATATTAAGGTTACACTGTATTATCGATAAGGATTGAATGGAGTTTAATAACAAACCATTATTCCCTCTCCAGCAGAATGATCCTCCTTTTTCAAGCCTTCTGTTCTAGCGATTATGAGGAGAAATAACAGCCACTTAATTAACGCCATTTCTGTCGTCCTCTGAAGGATCCCTCTCTATTTGTAATGAATTAATGATTTTATTATTTTTGATTCAATATTTTCTAAAGATATGGCATGGCAAAAGCAAATCATCATAATCATCAAATTCACATTATATAAATCGGAAAAATTCATGTCATTTGAGATCATTACAATGAAACAAATACAAATGAGTAATAGTATTTATATTTTCAAATGTTATGAGGCTTAATTAGTGATGATCAATTAATGAATCGTTAATTAATTAATGCTTAATTATTAATGACTCAATCATAATAGCAACGATTTAATTTCTATCTCTTCATTAGTGTACGAAAAAATGAATGGTGGCTAGTTTCATGGAAAATTTCCATCGGCTCGATTCCGAAATTTCATGCCACATTGAAAGCTTTTAGACACCGTTGCATGAGTTGCAACAATTGCATATTGAGTAAAAAATAAAATGGACATAGATCGTTACTGATAACTAATGGCTTCTCGAATTACTAAGAAATGAAAATACATGTGGCTGCAGAAAAAAAGTTTGAAACTCGGTCATAGGAAAACTGAATGCTATTTCTCTGAAATAAATATTCATTGAGGTAAAAGTCAGAATACCAAATATAAAAATGCAGTTTCTGCAATGAACAGAAGATTGTGTGAACTCATTGAATTTTACAGAAGAGTCGTTTCCCGGCATGCATTGCTAAAACGATTGCGGTATTACAGCCTTTGAGTCTCGCCCAAACTTTTTTTGACAATTTTAATTGGGCAGAGTTCCTTTGATTTTCTTTGTGCTGTTTCCAAAAGGGGAAAAATTCTCGAGAACGATTTCTTTAGAAAGAATTGAACACCAATAACATGAAGATGTTTCCACCTTAGGAAACGTCACAGAGACTCGGCGGGAGAAAAATGAATGTAGGATTGGACAAAAAATACGCACTGATAACATGCACAATGCATAAATATATGATATATTATTTCGATGGACAATCAATAGAATATTTCCCCTCATTTGTTTGTCACTGCAAGAAAAATTAGTGGTTTTTTAGTTTCGTGTGAATTTTTCATCAATTTTAATATCAAAGTTACGTGGCATATTGAAGGCTTTTAGCCGACGTTGAATAACGTAAAACACCTACACATTGTGTAAAAAATGAAATGGACATAGATTGCTACTGATAACTAATGGATTTTCATACTGCTGAAAAAAAGAAGCACACGTGGCTGGACAAAAAGTTCGGAACTGCATAGCTTCTACTCGGAAGCAATAAATATGTGATATATTATTTCGATGAACAAATGAAAAAAAAATTCAACCCCTTCATTCCTACAAGAAAAATTGATGGTGGCTAAAGGAAGAATTCACACGTCAACAACTTTCCCTTCTTTTTTATGTATTCAAGAACAAAATTGGAAACAAAAAAGTTCTCATTAATGAGGAATGAGAAAAGACGGAAAATAAGCTTTTCCGGTGGCGAATATGAGTCCAATTACTCTTTACAGAATAGTTTGAGCATAAAAAGCCGAATTGTTCATCTTCTCCGTGTAAATCACTGTCCGGAGTGGAGGAAAGTGATATAGTACGTCGCGAATGGAACATGGAAAATGTATACATTTAATAAAGAAAAAAAAATAAGTCTCTTTTGCTCCTAGACGTCAGGAGCAGGGCAATCCTGATATATAATGATATCGATTACTTTAAACAACATCCATTGTCATTCATTGTGAATTATTCTACACGATCTCCGAAAATCCCGAGTATAACGAGTGGATCCGTCCGTGAGCTCTTCTTAAACGAGCTAGTCGAGGGGTCATTAATAAACGTCATTTGGAAAGGCCGATGGAGACAAGTTAGAAAATTGTGAGACATTCAAGGGCAATTGGTGAAAATCTATAAAAATCCTAATGTTAACTAGTTCTATGAAAATGTTCCATCAATTCCATTTTCAAGTCAGATTCAAGGCTTTCGGACACTGTTGAATAAGGTAAAACAATTCATTAGTGACGTGGTAAACAAGGTTAAGTCGATTTTTTTCGAAAATGGGTTTATGGTGGAAATGGCATCTATATGTGATAATGCATGCCCCACAAAAAGGATTTGATCCAAAAAAATTTTTTTGTCACCTTTTCTCAATGATGAAAAAAGAGTTAAGTCGGGATTTTCATGTTTCATCGCGAGTTAGGAAGCTAAGTCGACTTAACTCCTGGCAAAATTGCGTAGAGTGAATATGCAATAATAATATTCAAAATTCGCCCTGGGGATGGAGGAAAAACATGAAAATGGTTTATAGGGGCGAAAAATAACTTTCTCTTCCGAAAAAAAATTGCTAATAGTTCGAATCTCTAAATTCTTCAAAATTTATTCTTTTCCGAAATTAATTTTCTTCCAATTTTTATTCTTTGCAAAAAATTCCAAAATTTTTAAAATTCTCGAATTTCCGAAATTTGAGATGTGATGGTAAATAAGCGAAATAGACGTTAATATGGGATCAAGAAGGAGTTTTTCCAGTTTTCCGTGATTACCTTGGTGAATAAGTGAGATAGAGCGAAATAGGTATCAATATTGAATCAGGAGAGAGTTCTTTCAGTTTTTCGCTAACATCTCGGTGAATAAGTGAGATAGAGCGAAATGGACATTGATATGTGATCACCGGGGAGTTTTTTCAATTTTTCGCTATCATCTCAGTCAATAAGCGAGATAGAGCGAAATGGACGTTAATATGGGATCATCGGGGAGTTTTTCCAGTTTTTCGTGATTATCTCGGTGAATAAACGAGATAGAGCGTAATGGACGTTAATATGGGAGCAGGAAGGAGTTTTTCCAGCTCTCCGTGATTATCTCGGTGAATAAGCGAGATAGAGCAAAATGGGCGTTAATTCTGGAGAAGGAGGGAGTTCTTCCAGTTTTTCGTGATTATCTTGGCGAATAAGCGAGATAGAGCAAAATGGACATTAATATGGGAGCAGGAGAGAGTTTTTCCAGTTTTTCGTGATTATCTTGGTGAATAAACGAGATAGAGCGGAATGGACGTTAATATGGGAGCAGGAAGGAGTTTTTCCAGCTCTTCGTGATTATCTCGGTGAATAAGCGAGATAGAGCAAAATGGGCGTTCATTTGGGATCAAGAGATAGTTTCTCCAGTTTATTATGATTATCTCGGTGAAAAAGCGAGATAGAGCAAAATGGGCGTTAATTTGGGATCAGGAGAGAGTTTCTCCAGTTTATTATGATTATCTCGGTGAATAAGCGAGATAGAGCAGAATGGACGTTAATTCTGGAGAAGGAGGGAGTTTTTCCAGTTTTTCGTGATTATCTTGCCGAATAAGCGAGATAGAGCGAAATGGACATTAATATGGGAGCAGGAGGGAGTTTTTCCAGTTTGTCGTGATTATCTCGGTGAATAAGCGAGATGGAGCGAAATGGGCGTTCATTTGGGATCAAGAGATAGTTTCTCCAGTTTATTATGATTATCTCGGTGAAAAAGCGAGATAGAGCAAAATGGGCGTTAATTTGGGATCAGGAGAGAGTTTCTCCAGTTTATTATGATTATCTCGGTGAATAAGCGAGATAGAGCAGAATGGACGTTAATTCTGGAGAAGGAGGGAGTTTTTCCAGTTTTTCGTGATTATCTTGCCGAATAAGCGAGATAGAGCGAAATGGACATTAATATGGGAGCAGGAGGGAGTTTTTCCAGTTTTTCGTGATTATCTCGGTGAATAAGCGAGATGGAGCGAAATGGGCGTTCATTTGGGATCAAGAGATAGTTTCTCCAGTTTATTATGATTATCTCGGTGAAAAAGCGAGATAGAGCAAAATGGGCGTTAATTTGGGATCAGGAGAGAGTTTCTCCAGTTTATTATGATTATCTCGGTGAATAAGCGAGATAGAGCAGAATGGACGTTAATTCTGGAGAAGGAGGGAGTTTTTCCAGTTTTTCGTGATTATCTTGCCGAATAAGCGAGATAGAGCGAAATGGACATTAATATGGGAGCAGGAGGGAGTTTTTCCAGTTTTTCGTGATTATCTCGGTGAATAAGCGAGATGGAGCGAAATGGGCGTTCATTTGGGATCAAGAGATAGTTTCTCCAGTTTATTATGATTATCTCGGTGAAAAAGCGAGATAGAGCAAAATGGGCGTTAATTTGGGATCAGGAGAGAGTTTCTCCAGTTTATTATGATTATCTCGGTGAATAAGCGAGATAGAGCAGAATGGACGTTAATTCTGGAGAAGGAGGGAGTTTTTCCAGTTTTTCGTGATTATCTTGCCGAATAAGCGAGATAGAGCGAAATGGACATTAATATGGGAGCAGGAGGGAGTTTTTCCAGTTTTTCGTGATTATCTCGGTGAATAAGCGAGATGGAGCGAAATGGACGTTACTTGGGATCAGGACGTAGTCTCCTCACCGTTCATAATCATCTCTGTCATTACGCGAGAGGTGAAATGGACGTTAATTTAGTATCAGGAGGGAGTTTTTTCAGTTTTTCGCGATTATATCAGTGAATGAACGAGATAGAGCGAAGTACACATATGGAATTATGAGGAAGTTTTTAAATGAAATAATATCCTCTTGATCCCAAATTAACGTCCACTCCGTTCTATCTCACTTATTCACCGAGATTTTAGCGAAAAACTGGAAAAACTCCCCGATGATCCCATATTAATGTCCATTTCGCTCTATCTCGCTTATTTACCGAGATGATAGCGAAAAACTGATAAGACTCCCCGGTGATCCCATATTAATGTCCATTTCGCTCTATCTCACTTATTCACCGAGATTTTAGCGAAAAACTGGAAAAACTCCCCGGTGATCACATATCAATGTCCATTTCGCTCTATCTCACTTATTCACCGAGATGTTAGCGAAAAACTGAAAGAACTCTCTCCTGATTCAATATTGATACCTATTTCGCTCTATCTCACTTATTCACCGAGATTTTAGCGAAAAACTGGAAAAACTCCCCGGTGATCCCATATTAATGTCCATTTCGCTCTATCTCGCTTATTTACCGAGATGATAGCGAAAAACTGATAAGACTCCCCGATGATCCCATATTAATGTCCATTTCGCTCTATCTCACTTATTCACCGAGATTTTAGCGAAAAACTGATAAGACTCCCCGGTGATCCCATATTAATGTCCATTTCGCTCTATCTCACTTATTCACCGAGATTTTAACGAAAAACCTCTGGCTCTCTGTAGTTTCTGACCCTCAAATTTTCTTTCTTAGCTAAGTCGACATATCTCTTTTGACCGAAGAAAATATGTGAGATTGATAGAGTTAAGTCGACTTAGCTCATCCGTTTTCGATGAACATAGGGGTTAAGTCGCGAAAACTAGGGATAGTGGGATATAATGGATAATAGGGTGAACCGCGGGGTCGGAAACTCCATAGGGTTCCATTTGACACCCAAACACATGATATTCAGCAGTGAGTTCAACGAAAATGACATCCGGGGAAACGGTATCAGTTTTTCGCTCTTCCTGAAAAATTAGCATTTTTCGACTTAACCTTGTTTACCACGTCACTAATGAATTGTACTCATGGAGTAAAAAATAAAATAGATCGGTACTGATAACTAATGGATTTTCACATGGCTAGGAGAAAAAATACACGTAGTTGAAAAAAAAATAATGGTTCAAAAATTGCACTCTTCGACATGGGAGAATCAGGCAATATTACTGAGTAATCGATTAATTCTAATGCACCAAGCTGTATGGAAGTGCAAATAATGTCAGTATTGTGGTAATACTTCGTACTGAGCAGACGTTTGGTGTGAAGGGATCCTCCAAAGTACGACAGAGATGGAGTTGATCAAATGGCTTTTATTCCTTCTCATGATCGCTAGAACGGAATCAAAATCCATTATAATCAAAAGAGGTTATTCTATTGGAGAGGGAATAATGGTTTGTTATTAAATTTCATTCAATCTTCATCAACAATTAAAATGATTAATCAATTCGGAAATAATTAGTTTGGATTTGGTATTTCAGAAAACAATACTAGAATCATGTTTTGCAGAAAACAGTTCTCTCAATCCGGTCGTTATCTTTGGGAATTTCAACACATTAATCGATGGAGTCTCGATTATACGGATCAATAATTTTCTTAATGCAACGGACTATGAACAGCATCGATCTTTGAAATTCAAAGCAAGTAGTGTAGTATTGATGTCAGAGCCACCATACCGATTATTCTCCAATTTGAAACTGTTGAAAAGTACGAAATTGTGGAACAACATGCTTCCATTCTTTATTATCGGCGAGAACGTAGCTCCCTGTACAAATTCGAGAAACATTCTGAGCGCAATGTGGAGAATGGAGATTCTCAATTCGATATACATTTGTCCTAACTCCATTAATGATCCACCAGTAATATACACATTGAATCCAATCACAAATTATGCACCGTATCCCTGGAAAAGAATCCATGAACTGGATATCAATATCTTTTATCAGAATTTTGATGCCAGTAAGTAGTATAATCATAAGTAATATTCCATTGGAAAATGAGATACCTTCCTCTGATTCATCCGTAAGGGAGGATCAATCAAATTTTCAGAAGAAAATTTGATATTTAAGAATTATAAATTAGATAATTCTCAAGTTCATCATGATCGATCTGTTTTCAGATATTTCCTGTGCACATTTAATTTACGATAAAACAAAAATTTTGAATGGATATGATATTACAGTTGGAATCTGGCCTCATTCAGGGAATAGTATAATGCCTGGAAGGAATTATTTCAAAGATCTTCCTGGATGCTGGCAAATTTCTTGTAGAGC
Organism: Aleiodes alternator; assembly: GCA_963921955.1. NCBI lineage: Eukaryota > Metazoa > Arthropoda > Insecta > Hymenoptera > Braconidae > Aleiodes > Aleiodes alternator. The sequence goes on along the minus strand of OY998115.1, from coordinate 4,396,585 downwards.
CATGCTAACCATCATTACAGCTCTAAATGTGACTGGTAAAATTGAAATGGAAATAGACTACGATGCAACAATAAAGCGTTACTCGGAAGGCTCTATAGACACCCTGCTGCAACTACTTACTCTTGATTCGTTTTCGGACTTCCCATATTTATTCCCCCTTCACAAAGGTGAGATGGTTGCAGTAGTGAAATTGAGAGCAGAAGTATCGACTCTGGAAAAGATTGCCCACTTATGGAGCACTCCTGTCATGATTGCAGCAGGTCTTGCTGTTGCTATCCTCTTCCTCATCCTCATGATAAAGAGTCGGAGTTTCGGTTTAGCACTATTAGATGTAACGAGATTATTGACATACACATCAATTCAAACTGGTAATAGATATCAGTCGTTCAGAATTTATTTCACGACCATGCTGATTTTCATGGTTATCAGTAATGGTGTTTTTCAAGGAAAAATTGCGGCATTCCTCACTACAGGAGAAAGAAGCAGTGCTCCTGAATCAATCAACGAATTAATCAAACTGGAATATCAAATGTATACTACTCACCCTTCAATACAGTATGCGCAGGCCGGCTGTCCAAGATGTAAATTCATAGGTGTATTAACTTGGAATGAGTGTATAGAATTCGTGTTGAATGGTACTAAGAATGTATGCGTAACAGACAAAATGCTATATGAGTCACGATTAATTCTATTACCTTTAGACCATGTTAAAGAATCATTGAATCCACAACTAGGAAATTTCAAGTCTCGTCAGGACTGGCCATTACGCGATCGGTTCAATGGTATGGTGATGAGAATTGTAGAAGCTGGATTACCTGACTATTGGACAATGAAAGAAACTAGTACCCCGAAAGCCAAACGAGAGAGCATGGAAGCTGAATGGTCTTCAGCACAGTATCGCCCTGTCGCACTCAGAAAATTGGACTTTGCTTTTAAACTATTGGCAGTAGGTTTATGTCTTGCGACCATTGTTTTCATTTTAGAATTATGCTGGGCCAGATATGTAAATCCGTAGACTTTGTTGAAGAAAATCCACAAAGAGGCACAGAAAATCCACAAATTATTTTGTGAATAACACGAAAACACGCAGGCCTTGAAGATTGAATCAGTAGACTCTTGGAATTTTCAAGTTTATCAACTATATTGTATTTTTATAACATTACATAGGAGAGGGTGGGGCAAAATGGACCCCCGGAGTAAAATGAACCCCTCTTTCCTTTGCATAATTTTTTTTTTTATTGAGTAAACATCGAGTGACGTGGAAAATATTCATATTTTGGTTTTAAGAGAAAGGGGGATAAGATGGAAATCAAAATGAAAGTTTCACATATTTAACTATTTTTAAGTAAGTTATGAGCGCTTTAAACTGAAATTTTTAATGGACATGATATTGTAGTTGGAAGCTGGGTTAGTCCAGGGTATAGTATAGTGCCTGGAAGGAATTATTTCAAAGACCTTCTTAGATGCTCGGAAAATCAATGTAGAGTCTTGCTCACCATAATCACAGATTTGAATGCGACTGGTAAAATTGAAGTTGAAATAGGACACAATACCATGGAAAAGCGTTACTGGGAAGGCTCTATAGACATCATGATACAACCATTTACTCTTCATTCGTTTCCGGACTTTCCACATTTGTTCCCTTTTTACGAAAATGAGATGGTTGCAGTAGTGAAATTGAGAGCAAAAGTATCGACTCTGGAAAAGATTCGTCACTTATGGAGCATTCCTGTCACAATTGCAGCAGGTTTTGCTGTTGCTATCCTATTCCTCATCCTCATAATAAAGAGTCAGATTTTCGGATTAGCGCTATTAGATGTAACGAGATTATTGACATACACATCGATTCAAACTGGTAATAGATATCAGTCATTCAGAATTTATTTCACGACTATGCTCATTTTCATGGTTATTAGTAATGGTGTTTTCCAAGGAAAAATTGCCGCATTTCTCTCTACGCGAGAGAAAGGCAGTGCTGCTGGATCGATCAACGCATTAGTCAAATTGAGATATCAACTGTATACTCGTCAAGTATCAATATCATACGCGCAGGACGGCTGTCCGAGATGTGAATTTAAAGGAGTATCAACTTGGGATGAGTGTATAGAATTGGTGCTGAATGGTACTACGAATGTATGCGTGTTGAGCAAAACATTATATGAACCGAAATACATTCTATTGCCTTTAGACCATGTTAAAAAATCATTGAATCCACAGTTGACGGGCTTCAAGTGTCGCCAGGACTGGTCATCACGTGATCGCTCTCATGGTATGATGATGAGAATTGTAGAAGTTGGATTACCTGACTATTGGAAAATGAAAGAAACTAGTACCCCGAAAGCCAAACGAGAGAGCATGGAAGCTGAATGGTCTTCAACACAGTATGATCTATCGCACTCAGGAAATTGGACTTCGCTTTCAAATTATTGGCAGAAGGCTTAACTCTTGCCACCATTGTTTTCCTTTTGGAATTATGCTGGGCCAGATATGTGAATCCGTAGACGTTGTTGAAGAAAATACACGAAGAGGCACAGAACATGCACAAATCAGTTTGTGAATAACACGAAAATACGCGAGATTGCAAGGTAGAATGAATAGACTTTTGGAATTTTCAAGTTTATTAACTATATTATATTTCCATAACACCACATATATTTGTTAATCTTCGTTTTTCTTGCATATACTGTTGAGATCCTTCACACGTTATCTCACATACAATTCCCTGTATATGGATGTAATAGTCTCATGCAATTATAATAAAGTTGATAATAATATTCAATAACAAAATTTATTATTAAAACTACTGTGGATCTTAACACTATCAAATCCTAAACTCTGATTGACGAATATTCATCGATGCCGCCTTTACTTTGCTCCCTCCTAACTCTCAGCTCTCAGAACAACTTCATAGCTATCTTCAGTGGGCTCATCTTCCAACTGACTCACATGATACTGGAAATAGCAGATATCAGAAGATGTTTTCGTCTCTACAAAAATAAATATTGTTCAGAAAAATCAAAAGTGTGAACATGTGGAAAATCTGAAAAATTATAAATACAATTGAATTTTTTTTAGCAACAGTTTATTCATTCAAAAATATACAAAAAAATTCGGACTTGTGCCAATTTCATCATCAAGTGGTTCACCAAGTTTTTCAGTTTTAGCTCGAAATTTTTCCTGAGTCATCCAAAAAATCAAAGGAATTAGGAGAACACTAGAGGAATTAGGATTAAGGAAAACATCCCTAGTGGACCTGATTCGCGGTTTATGGTGAATCACGGTGAAATGCGTAGTCACGGTAAATGCACCATGAATCAGGGCCGCTAGGGAGTTTTGACTTTTAAGATCTGAAATTTGAAGAAATCTAATCGGACAAGAACTGAATTTCAGATTTTCTTCACACTTTTCGAAATTTGAAACTATCTCATTACATATAATTTCAATATCTAAATAATAATCAAATTTTTTGCACCCCGAGTGATCCTCTGACATTGAAGTTTTCAAGAGCTACAAGAGATGATTTGGGCGGAATCGATCTACTGTTGATGAATTAAAGGATGAGCAAGTGAAAGCGTGTTCTTACTATCCATATGATTAGAGCACCAGCTCAATTGTTTCCCAGAATTTAGAATAGCAATTCCGTACTCATTGGGATTCCATTCGAAACTCAAACACATGATATCTAGAATGAGTCCAACAAAAAGGTCGGTATAAAAATAGTATATTTTGTACCTAAGCCGAAAAAAAATCAACTGCGAAAAATATTTGCTACCCTCGCTTCGCTAGGGAAGCGAATTCTTTTCACATATGACTTTTTTTCGGCCTAGGTACAAAATATACTATTTCACTCCTCTTATAAAATCAGCTTTTTTCGACTTGACTTTGTTTTCACTTCACTGATGAGATGTAAAGTGACAGAAATATGCGACACTGTTGGAATATGGAAGAAAGGCAAGGCAGAAAAATAACTTTAAAACTATTGAGTTGGAAACTGAGCATTTATTTTAAATACTTCTCGATACGAAGTCTCGTCAAAGACTGACTCCTTTTAACGAACAAATTTGATTGCCATGGTTTTCTCCTATGGTTTACATGACGTCATTCGTAACATAAACAGATATTGGAGCCTATGCATCGGTCACAAAGAAGACCACACATACAATCCCAATACCTTGAGTCATACGTGAAAAATAATTAAATTAATAATTTTGCTCATTCCAATAGACACCCTAGCAGTTCTAAAAATACGGTGTAAACACCGTGTATACACCGTTGGAGTGTAAAACCGGGTTTCTTACTCCTTATTGGCTATATCCCCTAGAGGGCAAGTGCCACAGAAAAAAACCGTGTTTACGCGGAGTTTACACGGAATATATACCGTTTTTTTGTGCAAGATTTATGCGATCTAAAAACGGTGTTAACACAGTGTGAATTCCGTTTCAAAACTGTGGATCTCACAGAAATTCTTCTGAAAAAAAAACGAAATGACACAAGAGACTCATCTCAAGTAGGATCCTGTCTGGACTGACTGAAACAATATAAGAAAAATCTTTCTTATCTGAAGACCAATGATTACTGAACCTACTGAACTCTTATTTACCTTATGAACTCTTATTTACCTTATGAACTCTTATTTACACTATTACTTTCAAAATGACTGTCGAACGATCATCGAGAAATAACTTGGGACTTCCCCGGAAAACTTATGGAGGACCCCCTCCATAAGGTGAGAAAAAATTAATTTCAGTGTCTCACTATGAGATCGCATTGATATTAGAATGAATTGAGCATTTATTTATCATACAAATGGTATTTATTTTTTAATTTAGGTACAGAAATAACATTTATAATCATAGGTAATCAGTACTATTAAAATAATAGTAATAGTGCTGATAATAAGTAATACATTATTAATAATAAGTTAGTTTTCATCATACAAGCTGTATACTGTAATGAATAACAACTGTAGTCGACCGGACTCATAAAGTGATACTGGAAAAAATCTCGTACACACTCAGACGATTAGAAAGTAGGGGAAGTTCAGCTTTGGAACGTTGCCTGTGCTGAAAGGGCGGGGTTACCCGGATTTTTAGAATTACGAGACCAATGGCGCGCTGCAGCGCGCCCGTTAGGTATCTTTAGTATAGTATATTACGCGTACTAGACAACTCACAATTTAACTGACCAATGAGGAAGAGGACTTCACTTTAATCGTGACAACTTTTGATATATCGATTGTTTGCGTTCTTGTTCCTTTTTATGAAGGATAATCGCGAAAAACTGTAATAATTCCGCCGATACTGGATATCCCGAATCGTTGCGGCTTTTGGCCCTTCAGGATCCCCCATCATCTAGTTTTCAGTCAACTCTTCGCTAAATTCCAAGGAAAACCGCGTATTCCCTCGGGAAATGGGTGAAAAATGAGGATAAAGGAATATTCGAAGGAAATCAGCCATCATGAAAATCCCGATTTTCAAATCTTCATAACTTTTTTTCTGTGGCGTATTTTCTGATGAAATTTTACAGTGACACTGCCTATGTACTCATAACAGAGCCTGCAAAATTTCATAACAGTATCGTGAATGGTTCTGAGAATTCGATGCAGCAGACATTGTCATTTTTACTGATCCCATATTGACGTCCATTTCGCTCTATCTTGCTTATTTATCGAGATAATCGCGAAAAACGGTAAAAACTCCTCCCTGATTCCATATTAACCTCCATTTCACTCTATCTCGCTTATTTACCGAGATAATCGCGAAAAACTGTAAAAATTCCGCCGATACTGGATATCCCGAATCGTTGCGGCTTTTGGCCCTTCAGGATCCTCCATCATCTTGTTTTCAATCAACTCTCTGCGAAATTTCAAGGAAAACCCCGTATTCCCTCGAGAAATGGGTGAAAAATGAGGATAAAAGAATATTCGAAGGAAATCAGCCATCATGAAAATCCTGATTTTCAAATCTTCATAACTTTTTTTCTGTGGCGTATTTTCTGATGAAATTTTACAGTGACACTGCCTATGTACTCATAACAGAGCCTGCAAAATTTCATAACAGTATCGTGAATGGTTCTGAGAATTCGATGCAGCAGACATTGTCATTTTTACTGATCCCATATTGACGTCCATTTTGCTCTATCTTGCTTATTTATCGAGATAATCGCGAAAAACGGTAAAAACTCCTCCCTGATTCCATATTAACCTCCATTTCACTCTATCTCGCTTATTTACCGAGATAATCGCGAAAAACTGTAAAAATTCCGCCGATACTGGATATCCCGAATCGTTGCGGCTTTTGGCCCTTCAGGATCCTCCATCATCTTGTTTTCAATCAACTCTCTGCGAAATTTCAAGGAAAACCCCGTATTCCCTCGAGAAATGGGTGAAAAATGAGGATAAAAGAATATTCGAAGGAAATCAGCCATCATGAAAATCCTGATTTTCAAATCTTCATAACTTTTTTTCTGTGGCGTATTTTCTGATCAAATTTTACAGTGACACTGCCTATGTAGTCATAAAAGAGCCTGCAAAATTTGATAACAGTATCGCAAACGGTTCTGAGAATTCGATGGACCAGAAATGGTCATTGTCATAGAGCAAAGGCCTTGCCTCTGGGTTTGGCCTGAAAATTCCGCGGATACTGGATCTCCCGAATCGTTGTGGCTTTTTGCCCTTCAGGATCCCCCATCATCTTTTTTTCAATCAACTCTTTGCGAAATTCTGAATGATTGATATCTATTATCAGTTTGAATTGGAGTGTATGTCAGTAATCTTGTTACATCTGATAAGGCTAAACCGAAATTCCATCTCTTTATCATGAGGATGAGGAATAGAATAGTTAGAGTGAATCCTGCTGCAATTAGAACAGGAGTGCTCCATAAGTGACGAATCTTAGCCAGAGTCGATACTTCGGCTGTCAATTTTTCTACTGCAATCATTTCATTTTTGTAAAAAGGAAATAAATATGGAGATTTCGGAAGTGAGTAAAGACTATATGGTAGTAGGATGTGGTCTACAGAGCCTCTGAAATAACGTTTTACTATGGCATCGTATCCTATTTCAACTTCAATCGTACCACTCACATTTGAAGGTATAATCATGGTTCGCATGGCTCTGTAAGCAATGAATGGCCATCTAGCATATTTTCTCGAATAATCTCTTCCAGGCACCCAACCAGACCCTAGATTATTCCAATCACCAGCTAAACTATTATATCCATTCAGAAATCCTGTTTTATCGTAAGTTAAATGTGTACATGAAATATCTGAAAGTAAATGGATCATTATAGACTTAAGGATTTTCGATTTATAATTCCGTAATATCAAATTTTCCTTAGAAAATTTGATCGATCCTTCCATATAGATCTCGTTGTTAAAGACTAATAAAGTACTTACTAGTATCAAAACTTTGACGAAAGACAATCAAATTACGTTGTTCATCAATTCTCATCCAGGGATAAGGTGCATAATTTGTGATTGGGTTCAATGTGTATATTATTGTTTTATTATGAGTGGATTGAGGACAAATATATATCGAATCGAGAATCTCCATTCTCCACATTGCTCTCAGAATGTTTCTCGGATTTGTACATGGGGCTGTGTTCTTGCCGATAATGAAGAATGGAACAGTGTTATCCCACAATTGCGTTTTCCTCAACATTTTCAGATGTGATATAAATTTTTCTTCCATCAATACTACACGACTAGCTTTGAATTGCAATGATTCATGCTCTTTGTAGTTCGCTACATTCAGAATATCATTGATACGAATAGTCAATACTCCATCGATAAATTTGTTGAAATCTCCAAAAATAACAACTGGATTGGGAAAACTGTTTTTTGTATAACACGATTCTAGTATTGTTTTCTGAAATATGAAATCCAAAGTAATGATGTTCAAATGAAATCATTATTGTTATTGCAGTGTAACCTTGATATAACGAAACTGAAGGGAAATAGAAATTATTCGTTATATCGAGTTATTCGTAACAGTGAGGTTTATTATATAGAGGTTAGATTAAACTCGATTCGTTATAACAAGGTAAGAAAATTTCCATTAAAACAACTCATGTGAATATCAACTCATTTGAATCAAAACACAGAATTATTTATTTGAAAACATTCAAATAGAATATAAACATAGAATGTAAGAGAGAAAATTAACAACATGATAAAGGTTAATGCTTAATAAAGGTTAAAATTTCTGCAACACTCAAACAACACCTTTTCCGTTTTTCAGCCATTACAATTTCAAAATTACTAACAATCACAAACAGCAATGTTTACAGTGATCAAACAGTAATGTCGATCTTATGAAGATTTAAACGTATCAGCACTCATTGAGACATTAGTTATTGTGGAATTGAGTGGGGATAATTTGTAGGATACGTTATGTAGAGGTTGTAGGTTGGAAAATTCGTTATATGAAGGTCAATAATAATTTCTATATATATTCTGCAATGATTGATTTTTCGTTATAGCGAGGTTGTCTGAAAAATATATTCGTAATGTAAAGGTATATTTTACATAGACTCTTATGGGCAGTTCTGGGGGATTTTGAAAAATTCGCTAAAACGAGGAATTCGTTATATTGAGGTTCGTTATATTAAGGTTACACTGTATTATCGATAAGGATTGAATGGAGTTTAATAACAAACCATTATTCCCTCTCCAACAGAATGATCCTCCTTTCTCAATCCTTCTGTTCTAGCGATTATGAGGAGAAATAACAGCCACTTAATTAACGCCATTTCTGTCGTCCTCTGAAAGATCCCTCTCTACTTGTAATGAATTAATGATTTTATTATTTTTGATTCAATATTTTCTAAAGGCATGGCGTGGCAAAAGCAAATCATCATAATCATCAAATTCACATTATATAAATCGGAAAAATTCATGTCATTTGAGATCATTACAATGAAACAAATACAAATGAGTAATAGTATTTATATTTTCAAATGTTATGAGGCTTAATTAGTGATGATCAATTAATGAATCGTTAATTAATTAATGCTCAATTATTAATGACTCAATCATAATGGCAACGATTTAATTTCTATCTCTTCATTAGTGTACGAAAAAATTAATGGTGGCTAGTTTCATGGAAAATTTCCATCGGCTCGATTCCGAAATTTCATGCCACATTGAAAGCTTTTACACACCGTTGCATGAGTTTTAACAATTGCATATTGAGTAAAAAATAAAGTGGACATAGATCGTTACTGATAACTAATGGCTTCTCGAATTACTAAGAAATGAAAATACACGTGGCTGCAGAAAAAAAGTTTGAAACTCGGTCGTGGGAAAACTGAATGCTATTTCTCTGAAATAAATATTCATTGAGGTGAAAGTCAGAATACCAAATATAAAAATGCAGTTTCTGCAATGAACAGAAGATTGTGTGAACTCATGGAATTTTAGAGAAGAGTCGTTTCCCGGTATGCATTGCTAAAACGATTGCGGTATTACAGCCTTTGAGTATCGCCCAAACTTTTTTTGACAATTTTAATTGGGCAGAGTTCCTTTGATTTTCTTTGTGCTGTTTCCAAAAGGGAAAGAATTCTCGAGAACGATTTCTTTAGAATGAATTGAACACCAATAACATGAAGATGTTTCCACCTTAGGAAACGTCACAGAGACTCGGAGGGAGAAAAATGAATGTAGGATTGGACAAAAAATACGCACTGATAACATGCACAATGCAATAAATATGTGATATATTATTTCGATGGACAATCAATAGAATATTTCCTCTCATTTGTTTGTCACTGCAAGAAAAATTAGTGGTTTTTTTAGTTTCGTGTGAATTTTTCATCAATTTTAATATCAAAGTTACGTGCCATATTGAAGGCTTTTAGCCGACGTTGAATAACGGAAAACACCTGCACATTGTGTAAACAATGAAATGGACATAGATTGCTACTGATAACTAATGGATTTTCATACTGCTGGAAAAAAGAAGCACACGTGGCTCGAAAAAAAGTTCGGAACTGCATGGCTTCTACTCGGAAGCAATAAATATGTGATATATTATTTCGATGAACACATGAAAAAAAAATTCAACCCCTCCATTACTACAAGAAAAATTGATGGTGGCTAGAGGAAGAATTCACACGTCAACAACTTTCCCTTCTTTTTTATGTATTCAAGAACAGAATTGGAAACAAAAAAGTTCTCATTAATGAGGAATGAAAAAAAACGGAAAATAAGCTTTCCCGGTGGCGAATCTAAGTCCAATTACTCTTTACAGAATAGTGTGAGTATAAAAAGTCGCATTGTTCATCTTCTCCATGTAAATCACTGTCCAGAGTGGAGGAAAGTGATATAGTACGTCGCGAATGGAACATGAAAAATGTATACATTTAATAAAGAAAAAAAAATAAGTCTCTTTTGCTCCTAGACGCCAGGAACAGAGCAATTCTGATACATAATGATATCGATTATTTTAAACAACATCGATTGTCATTCATTGTGAATTATTCTACACGATCTCCGAAAATCCCGAGTATAACGAGTGGATCCGTCCGTGAGCTCTTCTTAAACGAGCTAGTCGAGGGGTCATTAATAAACGTCATTTGGAAAGGCCGATGGAGACAAGTTAGAAAATTGTGAGACATTCAAGGGCAATTGGTGAAAATCTATGAAAATCCTAATGTTAACTAGTTCTATGAAAATGTTCCATCAATTCCATTTTCCAGTCAGATTCAAGGCTTTCGGACACTGTTGAATAAGGTAAAACAATTGTACTCATGGAGTAAAAAATAAAATAGATCGGTAATGATAACTAATGGATTTTCACATGGCTAGGAGAAAAAATACACGTAGTTGAAAAAAAAATTATGGTTCAAAAATTGCACTCTTCGACATGGGAGAATCAGGCAATATTACTGAGTAATCCATAAATTCTAATGCACCAAGCTGTATGGAAGTGCAAATAATGTCAGTATTGTGGTAATACTGCGTACTGAGCAGATGTTTGGTGTGAAAGGATCCTCCAAAGTACGACAGAGATGGAGTTGATCAAATGGCTTTTATTCCTTCTCATGATCGCTAGAACGGAATCAAAATCCATTATAATCAAAAGAGGTTACTCTATTGGAGAGGGAATAATGGTTTGTTATTAAATTTCATTCAATCTTTATCAACAATTAAAATGATTAATCAATTCGGAAATAATTATTTTGGATTTGGTATTTCAGAAAACAATACTAGAATCATGTTTTGCAGAAAACAGTTCTCTCAATCCGGTCGTTATCTTTGGGAATTTCAACACATTAATCGATGGAGTCTCGATTATACGGATCAATGATTTTCTTAATGCAACGGACTATGAACAGCATCGATCTCTGAAATTCAAAGCAAGTAGCGTAGTATTGATGTCAGAGCCACCATACCGATTATTCTCCAATTTGAAACTGTTGAAAAGTACGAAATTGTGGAACAACATGATTCCATTCTTTATTATCGGCGAGAACGTAGCCCCCTGTACAAATTCGAGAAAAATTCTGAGCGCAATGTGGAGAATGGAGATTCTCAGTTCGATATACATTTGTCCTAACTCCATTCATGATCCACCAGTAATATACACATTGAATCCAATCACGAATTATGCACCGTATCCCTGGAAAAGAATCGATGAACTGGATGATATCAATATCTTTTCTGTACACTGGGACGAAAGTGAGACTTTCGGCCCTCGCTGCGCTCGGGCGTAAGCTCACTTCCGTCCCAGGGTGCAGAAAAATAGTATACACACCTTGGGCAGTAAGTAAGAAAGCCTCAGAGCACATGTTTGTTGACCTCGGCTTCACCTCGGCCAACAATTACATGTGCTCTGAGACATTTCTTACATTACTGCCCTAGGCATGTAATATACTATTTATCAGAATTTTGATGCCAGTAAGTAGTATAATCATAAGTAATATTCCATTGGAAAATGAGATACCTTCCTCTGATTCATCCGTAAGGGAGGATCAATTAAATTTTCAGAAGAAAATTTGATATTTAAGAATTATAAATTGGATAGTTCTCAAGTTCATCATGACCGATCTATTTTCAGATATTTCCTGTGCACATTTAATTTACGATAAAACAAAAATTTTGAATGGATATGATATTACAGTTGGAACCTCGGTTACTCCAGGGTATAGTATAGTGCCTGGAAGGAATTATTTCAAAGATATTCGTGGATGCTGGCAAATTGCTTGTAGAGCCATGCTAACCATAATTACAGCTTTAAATGCGACGGGAAAGATTGAAGTTGAAACAGGATACAATGCAATGAAAAAGCGTTACTTGGAAGGCTCTATAGACATCATGATGCAACTACATACTCTTGATTCGTTTCTGGACTTTCCATATTTATTCCCCCTTTATAAAAATGAGATGGTTGCAGTAGTGAAATTGAGAGCAGAAGTATCGACTCTGGAAAAGATTGCCCACTTATGGAGCACTCCTGTCATGATTGCAGCAGGTCTTGCTGTTGCGATCCTCTTCCTCATCCTCATGATAAAGAGTCGGAGTTTCGGTTTAGCACTATTAGATGTAACGAGATTATTGACATACACATCAATTCAAACTGGTAATAGATATCAGTCGTTCAGAATTTATTTCACGACCATGCTGATTTTCATGGTTATCAGTAATGGTGTTTTCCAAGGGAAAATTGCCGCATTCCTCACTACACGAGAAAGAGGCAGTGCTGCTGAATCGATCAACGAATTAGTCAAATTGGGATATCGAATCTATACTGAGCAAGAAGCAATACCATACGCGCAGGACGGCTGTCCAAGATGTAAATTCATAGGTGTATCAACTTGGGATGAGTGTATAGAATTCGTGTTGAATGGTACTAAGAATGTATGCGTAGCACACAAAACAATATATGAGTCACGCTTAATTCTATTACCTTTAGACCATGTTAAAAAATCATTGAATCCACAACTAGGAAGTTTCAAGTCTCGTCAGGACTGGCCATTACGCGATCGGTTCAATGGTATGGCGATGAGAATTGTAGAAGCTGGATTACCTGACTATTGGAAAATGAAAGAAACTAGTACCCGGAAAGCCAAACGAGAGAGCATGGAAGCTGAATGGTCTTCAACACAGTATCGACCTGTCGCACTCAGGAAATTGGACTTCGCTTTTAAATTATTGGCAGCAGGCTTATCTCTTGCCACCATTGTTTTTCTTTTGGAATTATGCTGGGCCAGATATGTGAATCCGTAGACGTCGTTGAAGAAAATACCCGAAGATGCGCAGAACATGCACAAATTAGTTTGTGAATAACACGAAAACACGCGAGATTCCAAGGTAGAATAAATAGACTCTTGGAATTTTCAAATTTATTAACTATATTGTATTTCCATAACACCACATATATTTGTTAATCTTCGTTTTTCTTGCATATACTGTTGAGATCGGTTGAGATCCTTCACATGTTATCTCACATACAATTCCCTGTATATGGATGTAATATTCTCATGCAATTATAATAAAGTTGATAATAATATTCAATAACAAAACTTATTATTAAAACTACTTTGGATCTTAACACTATCAAATCCTAAACTCCGATTGGCAAATATTCATCGAAGCCGCCTTTACTTTGCTTCCTCCTAACTCTCAGCTCTCAGAACAACTTCATGGCTATCTTCAGTGGGCTCATCTCCCAACTGACTAACATGATACTGGAAATAGCAGATATCAGAAGATGTTTTCGTCTCTACAAAAATGAATAATGTTCAGGAAAATCGAAAGTGTGAACATGTGGAAAATCTGAAAAATTATAAATACAATTGAATTTTTTTCAGCAATAGTTTATTCATTCAAAAATATACAAAAAAATTCGGACTTGTGCCAATTTCATCATCATGTGGTTCACCAAGTTTTTCAGTCTTAGCTTGAAATTTTTTCTGAGTCCAAAAAATCAGAGGAATTAACAGAACACTAGAGGAATTAGGATTAAGGAAAACATCCCTAGGGGACCTGATTCACGGTGATTCATAGTGAATCACGGTAAAATGCGTAGTCACGGTAAATGCACCATGAATCAGGGCCGCTAGGGACTTTTGACTTTTAACATCTGAAATTTGATGAAATCGAATCGGACAAGATCTGAAGTTTAGATTTTCTTCACACTTTTCGAAATTTGAAACTATCTAATCACATATAATTTCAATTTCTAAATAATAATCAAATTTTTTGCACCCCGAGTGATCCTCTGACATTGAGGTTTTCAAGAGCTACCAGAGATGATTAGGGCAGAATCGATCTACTCTTGATGAATTAAAGGACGAGCAAGTGAAAACTTGCTCTTACTATCCATATGATTAGAGCACCAGCTCAATTGTTTCCCAGAATTTAGTACAGCAATTCCGTACTCATTGGGATTCCATTCGAAACCCAACCCATGATATCTAGAATGAGTCCAACAAAAAAGTCGGTATAGAATAGTATTCGCACCTCGGCCGAAGAAAAATCAACTGCGAAAAACATTTGCTACCCTCGCTTCGCTTGGGACGCAAATTCTTTTCCTATTTGACTTTTTTTCGGCCTAGGTACAAAATATATTATTTTACTCCTCTTATAAAATCAGCCTTTTCCGACTTGACTTTGTTTTCACTTCACTAATGAGATGTAACGTGACAGAAACATGCGACACCCTAGCAGTTCCGAAAATGCAGTGTAAATACCGTGTATACACCGTTGGAGTGTAAAAACAGTGTTTACGCGGTGTTTACACGGAATATATATCGTTTTTTTGTGCAAGATTTATGCGATGTACAAACGGTGTTAACACAGTGTGAATTCCGTTTGAAAATTAGGCATCTTACAGAAGTTCTTCTGAAAAAAAAATGAAATGGCACAAAAGACTCATCTCAAGTAGGATCCTGTCTGAACTGACTGAAACAATATAAGAAAACTCTTTCTTATCTGAAGACTAATGATTCAAGCTCACGAATGTACTGAACCTACTGAACTCTTATTTACCTTATTACTTTCAAAATGACTGTCGAACGATCATCAAGAAATAACTTGGGACTGCCCCGGAAAACTTTCACCCTCCATAAGGTGAAAGAAAATTAATTTCAGTGTCTCGCTCTGAGACCGCATTGATATTAGAATGAATTCAGCGTTTATTTATCATATAAATGGTATTTATTTTTTAATTTAGGTACAGAAATAACATTTATAATCATAGGTGATTAGTACTATTAAAATAATAGTAATAGTGCTGATAATAAGTAATACATTATTAATAATAAGTTGGTTTTCATCATACAGGCTGTATACTGTAATAAATAACAACTGTAGTCAACTGGACTCATAAAGCGATACTGGAAAAAATCACGTACACACTCAGACGATTAAAAAGTAGGGGAAGTTCAGCTTACGAACGTTGCCTGTGCTGTGGGGTTACCCGAATTCTTAGAATTACGAGACCGCTACAGCGCGCCCGTTAGGTATCTTTAGTATAGTATATTACGCGTACTATACTACTCACAATTTAACTGACCAAGGAGGAAGAGGACTTCACTTTAATCGTGACAACTTTCGATATATCGATGGTTTGCGCTCTTGTTCCCTTTTATAAAGGATAATCGCGAAAAACTGAGAAAACTTTTTCCTGACTCCATATTAATGTCGATTTCGCTCTATCTCGCTTATTTACCGAGATAATCGAGAAAAACTGAGAAAACTTTTTCCTGACTCCATATTAATGTCTATTTTGCTCTATCTCGCTTAATTACCGAGATAATCGCGAAAAACTTCAAAAATTCTGCGGATACTGGATATCCCGAATCGTTGCGGCTTTTGGCCCTTCAGGATCCCCCATCATCTTGTTCTCAATCAACTCTTTGCGAAATTTCAAGGACAACCCCGTACTTCCTCGGGAAATGGGTGAAAAATGAGGATGAAGAAATATTCGAAGGAAATTAGCCATCGTGAAAATCTCGATTTTCAAATCTTCATAACTTTTCTTCTATTGCGTATTTTCTGATGGAATTTGACAGTGATACTGCCTTTGTCGTCAGGAAGTAGCCTGCAAAATTCCACAGCAGTATCGCGAATGGTTCTGAGAATTCGATAGAGCAGACATTGTCATTTTTACTGATCCCATATTGACGTCCATTTCGTTCTATCTCGCTTATTTACCGACATAATCGCGGAAAACTGAAGTAACTTTTTGCTGACTCCATATTAATGTCTATTTCGCTCTATCTTGCTTATTTACCGAGATCATCGCGGAAAACTGGAAAAAAAAATTTTCCTGATTCCATATTCCAGCGCGCCCGTTAGGTAATTTTAGTATAGTATATTACGCGTACTATACTACTCACAATTTAACTGACCAATGAGGAATGAGTACTTCACTTTAATCGTGACGACTTTCGATATATCGATTGTTTGCGTTCTTGTTCCTTTTCATAAAGGATATTCCCCTAGACCCCCGTATGCGGGTTCATAACGTGACTCGACTGTTTTTTTCTTTTTTGTTTTTTTTCTCAATAGTGTTTATTTTTGGGAGCCATGTACATAACATTTATAATTTGAGTTACAACAATAAACATTTGTATAATTGATTGTGTAGAGTTTTGCGAAAAAGAAGTCAGTGCTTGACATGTTTCTCTAAGGCAGTTACAAAAGTTTGGAGTTTGGTATTTACGCCATTTTTCTATTTTGTTTTTTTATCTATTTATTTAATTTTTTTTTCTTGGGATATTGTATCCGAAATGGAAGGCTTCCTGGAAACCATTTCTGTATTATGCGACTCGACTGTATATACAAAGAATTGTACGTAGGATAACATGTGAAGAATCTCAATAGTACATGCAAGAAAAAACAGAATTGAAAAACATATGGGGTGTTATAAAAATACAATCTAATCAATGAAAATGAAAATTTCGAAAGTTCATTGGTTTAATCATTCAATCTCACTTGTTTTCGATTTATTCATAAGCTGTTGAGAATTATGAAGTGGCGCATTCCTGCGTTCGTAGAAAGAAGTAAAAATGTACAATAATAATAATGAATAAAAAGGATTATAACACTCTTGTCCAATATGGAGAAAAAAGAAAACGTGTGTTAATTAATTCAATAATTAAATTATCCCCAACATAAACTACTCTGTAGATTTTCTATGCTTTTTCAGCAGCATATGAATATCTCCATGCACTTTTTTCAACAACATCTATGGATTTACACATCTGGCCCAGCATAATTCTACTAAAAAAACGATGGTAGCAAGGAATAAACCTGCTGCCAAGAATTCAAAAGCAAAGTCTAATTTCATGAATGCAACAGGTCGATACTGTTGAAGACCATTTAGCTCCCATACTCTGAAATACGTTGAAATAATTTAAAGAAGTATAAATAATTGTCAACATGTTCTTCATGGAAAGAGTAGGAATATCCGACATTTTGAAAGGAAAACGTCGGAGTTCGGCTACTCTTGTCAAAGCTGTTGATATTTTTAGATGATAATCAATATCACGAGAATGTCTTGATTGAAAATTTTCTGAAAAATTCACAAAATTTCTCATTGACATGTACAAAAAAGTGAAATTCTTTCCGATCAATCAGAATATGTAAGTTCCAAAACTATTTAATCTGGCGTAAAATGCTTCATATGTTTTTCATGTTTATTCAATATTTCCGTAATGAACAGGTGAAACCGGATAAGCCTTCTTCTCTCAGAATATCCTGAAAACCAAGTGAGAAAATATGATTTTCACTGGAATTTCTTTTTGAAGCTCTTGGAATTATCATTAAAAAAGTTCCAGCAAAATTGCAGAATCTTACTCAGTTCCTGAGATATTCGATATTGACAAAGATTTGTTGCTATTTTACCTCTTAATTATTGGTTTAAATAATAACTTGTTTCAATTATTCTTCTGGCGTTCCATAAATTTTTGATGCCTTAATGTTTAACATTCAAGAGTGATGATTTGAATTTCTGTGACAACGATTCACCAGCTCAGACAAGACTTTATCAGCTATTTCGACTCATTATGGTGAATGGAATTAGGGTATTCACTATGCTGTCTTTTGCCTACGCTCTAAATCAAGCCTATAGATGTGGTAATTATTTGCCTTGCAATGATATATTTCTAGTATATTTTTCATATATTATTGAGAGATGGAAGAGGAATATAAATCGTATTTAATATGAGTCATATATGACATATATATTTGGGGACTGAAATATATCGACATATATTCTGACACATATAAAGAAATATATATTTTTCCATGGGGGAAGAAGAAGCATCTTCCACTCCTACACGGAGAAAAAAATTCATGAAAAATTACTGGACCAGTCCGGTAATCGTGGGACATAGAGGTTCGTAAGTGAAAACGTCCTCCTACAGGAATGAAAAAGTGAGAAACGTCTCATGATATGTACCAAATGAGTGAGTGTATTTACTGGACTGGTCGGTAATTTTTCCCTAACTGTGCCTACATTCGTGAAATTTCTTCTTCTATCCCACAAAATTTGTTGTGAAAAACGTATAAATTGTGGACTAGGACGTTAATTTTCTGGTTCTCGGAATACTTTTTACCGGACTGAGTAGTAATTTCTATCGCACTCGTCCGTCAATCGATTCAGTTCGGGTCTTTTCGGATTTGATCGCGTATCGCAAGGACTTATGAGAAATTTGGAAGAATCGCCATATTGGATCTGTCATCGTGATAGCCATGGACCACAGTTTTATGAAATCAAGTTTTTAAATGTATCAAACAGCGAAATAATTGTTATTGCAAAAAATTTAATTCTCTTATACTAGATCAGCACACAGGATATTATGAAATTTATGATTTGAATAACTATTCTTGGGAATTTTTTGGAGGACTCCGAATTTCTGTCGACCATTGTAACTCATAAGACAATAATCTCTGCTAGAGTCTTTATTGCTAAAAATGGATGTAAAATAAATTTATTTTCAGGATAAAAAATGAATAAGAATAATGAAGAACTAATAATAATTAGGATGATCAATGTAATAAAAATGGTGTAGTATACGCGAATTTCATCGTTTCATTCGGAAGAACTGAATTCTTATTCACTGAGACTGAAATTTTTACTGGAACCTATCAGTGTCAAATTTTACCGGACTGGCTTCGCATTTTTTCATAGTAAGGCCACTATGTCCCACGGTTACTGCTCAGTCCAGTAATTTTTCTGGAGATTTCACCATAAATTTTCATGGATTTTTCTCTCCGTGTACCTTATTTTCATTGCTTCACTTGTATCTCCTCTCTCTCCCATTCGTTGCCTGAGTCCTCTCTCCTTGTATTGAAGAGAGAATAATGTATCGCTCCCTTGATAACACTGTAATGTAGTGGAGGCCCAGGAATTCTATTGCCGCCTTTATAATCATCCAGCTTTGAGCCCCAAGAGAGGAAAATGATGGAGGTTTCACTGTACTCTTAACTTGTATTGTATTGAATGCATTACGACATTGAAAAGAAAATTGTTGAAGAGAAAGCTTCGAAGGCGAGATTGAATTGGCTGATCTAGATTTACGAATGCGAGCAATGGACTATCATGATGTATTTTCTGACTTGATGCAGCCAATAGTAAACAGTGTGAGACGTTGTAATCCAGCTGAAGGTTGGATAAGAGGTACGGATTAATTCAGCATTTCAATAGCGAAGAAAAAAAAAAGGACAATTTTTCTTCTTTTATTTCATTCAATGTCGTGTTCTAATGCCCTAGATTACGTTTTTCGTAACTAATCAAGACTCTTTGTACTGATTACATCTTACCAGTGTCATCAGCGGCAATTGAAACCAAGCTTACCGCATATCAATGAGAGAAGAGTTCAGCAAAAGTTCTGCCACAGCGCTTAGTTTCTGATATATTTTCCAAGAATAAACATTTCATTTTATCTCTTCGCTACTAATTTAAATTACTCAAAAATATTTTATTTCGTGAAATTGTTTCTTTTCATCATTTAATTAATTTTATAGGCCAGAATTTCTACGAATTGGAGAGATTAAAATCAGCTTTCATAGTCAGTGCAAGAGCATTCTATTCGAAGAACGAAGACTGTGATGGATGTGTAAGTGGTAGAACAATGATAAAAGATTGTGATTCGGACTACGGGTGTTTCGTAAACAGTACATGCAGAGGAACTATTTACAGCTGTTATGAATTCGGAACACCTGTAGAAGTCTGTGAGCTGGTAAGTTTTTCCGAATTGAATTTTACTCAATTAAGTATTTATGAAAGAGTGAAACAGGACAACTTAATTTCTTTACCGATTCTCACTGAGAAGTATCTCGCAAACTGAGTGAGATAGCGCATTTCACCTCAATCATTTTTTGTAGAGAAGTTGAAGAGCTACAAGGAAAGATTTGTGCAAAATCACGCTGGCTTCCTCATTTATCGAGATATATTGGTAGGATAATCGTTGGGGAAAACAAATTATCCTGTTTTACTTGGGAATATTGCAATAGTAATAGGGATAAATGATTATTGCGTCTGTTGAAGTATGGGAGGGGTTCTTGTGACTCGTAGATGACATATTAATTTTTTAGCTGAAGTACAAAACTTTATTCAGAATACTCAATATAATTTTATAGTTTCTATAGTACAATTTTTGGGAAGATTACTCTTCCGGGAGACCCGAGTCGTATCTGAGCTGGGTGAACCCAGCTCAGATGACCTAAGGTGAAAAAAGTAAATCTTTCGCTAATCGGACTGTAGGCATTACAACGCGGGTTGAATTCGTTAGTAAATTCGTCAGTGAGTTATTTATTCACCAATTCTGATGAATTATTTATGAAATCTGACATAACGCCACAGTTACCACAAAATTATCAATATTAAAATGGAACGTTGGAAAAAATTAATTTAACAATACTAATTAATTGTCAAATGAACGACGTTTCGCCTTCTTTATTGAGGTTTCCTCAGGTTCTGGAAATCATAATAATACAAAATTCATAATTGAAAATGAAGTTAACTTGAAAATCACATTAAAATACTGGTCAATATTCACCAGTATTTTAATGTGATTTTCAAGTCAACTTCAATTTTAATTATGAATTTCGTATTATTATGATTTCTAGAACCTGAGGAAGCCTCAATAAAGAAGGCGAAACGTCGTTCATTTGACAATTAATTAGTATTATTAAATTAATTTTTTCCAACGTCCCATGATCCCTACATGGTAATTCACAAACATGAAAATGAAAAACACAATTGATTACAATGAAAACGGTTATGTTTCCGTAATTGGAAATTTTTAACTGGTAATTGCAGGGCAACCCTATCATTACTGACGCGAGATATTATCGGTAATGTAGATCTTCGCATTACTTGAATATATCCTGAGAGTGGGGAGGCGGTGAGAGACAGTCGGGAGTTACATGCGGTACGAATAGCAAGTACAGTCGGATTCAAAAATACAATAAAATACTTATGACGCGTGCAAACAAATACAATTGACGACCATAAGACAGTACTTCTAACAAGTACAAGAAATACTTGTGACAAGTATAAAAAGTATTTGTGACAATTATAAAAAGTACTTCCCGAGTGGAAATTCTGGTAAGCTTATGATCAGTTACTGATCCGGCAAAACTGATTTGAAATCAGTTACTGATCAGGCTATCAGATCAGTTACTTATCAGGGCTGTAACGCTGTTTTGGATACTTTCAGGATCAGGCATCCTCATCCTAATAGTGTCAGGCATCCGCATGCTCATAGCATCAGGTATGCGGATACTACCAGTATCCAATATCCGGATAAGTTACTGATCACAGATGTAACGCTGTTTTAGATACTAATAGTACCAGGCTGCCTGATACTAATAGCATCAGGCATCCTGATCAGTAACTGATCATGTATGTAACGCTGTTTCGAATGCTATCAGTATCAGTGTATCCTGATGCTAATAGTATCAGGTAACCTTATTATTAACTGATTCGGCTCAAGAAACTGTAAATATTAATTAATTAACTGAAAAATCAAAAAATAATTTCATTAATTATCTTAACGATATTTATATGCTATATTTGAACATTAGGGGTCATTTTTTTACTGAAATTGAAGATTTTAAATTATGAAATTAATTTGCACTTGGGTGGACTCGATCCTGGAACCTTCCGCATACTAAGTCGTCACGCTAACCACTGGACTACTGCTTGGCTATAGCAACGGGTGGTTTCATGATCTATATTAACCTCTTCGATAGAAAAAGTATTGATAAATACTTGGCGTTAGAATATAAAATCCTAATTCTTGATTTGGAATAGAATATTAATAGTTTATAACAAAATTAATGAAAATAAATAAACATTCGGGGAACCGGATAATATCCTGATCACTTCCAGATCAGGATGAACTGATCGGACTTGAAGTTTTTCATCATAATGAGAGTTATCATAATCAGGCAACTCTAATGCGAAACTGATAAGTTTCCCATCAGTACAGCCTAACTAACGATAACCTCGTTTCGATTTTCTTTAATACTCTTCTAGTAAGTTTTTCTGGATACGAATAGGATCTGGTTCTAATCCGCATTTCCCTATTAATGAAAACCTGATCTGAAACTGATAAGTTTCTGATCAGTAAGGTCTGACTAAGAAATACCTTTTTTTTATTTCTCCAAGCATTATAATAATCAGTTTATTTTATAAGAATAGCATCCGTTTTTAATCCGTATTCCTCTTTCAATGAGAACCTGATATGAAACTGATAAGTTCCTGATCAGTAAAGCTTGGCTAGGAAATACCTTGTTTTAATTCATTTCAGTACTATAGAATTTGGGTTCGTCGGACAAGAATAGGATCCGTATCCAATCCGCATTTCCTTATTGATGGGAACCTAATATGAAACTGATAAGTTTATGATCAGTAAGACCTGACTAAAAAATTCCTTATTTTGACTCCTCCAAGTACTATAATATTCAGTTTATCTGGATGAGTATCGCATCCGTATTCCCCTATTAACGAGAACCTGATATGAAACTTATAAGTTTCTGATCAGTGAGACCTGATTAAGAAATTTCTTATTTTGATCCCTTAAAGTACTGTAATATTCCGTTTTTCTGGATGAGTATAGGATCCGTATCCAATCCACATTTCTCTATTAATGAAAACCTGATGTAAAACTGATAAGTTTCTGATCAGTAAGGCCTGAATGACGAATATCGTATTTTGACTTCTCAAAAAAAATAATACTCAGCTTTTCCGGATAAGAATAGGATCCGTATTTCCCTATCATGGGAAGCCCGATGCGGAACTGATAAGTTTTTGATCAGTGAGGCCTGATCAACGAGGACCTCACTATGACTTCTCTAAATACTACAATATTCAGTTTTTTCGGATGAGAATAGTATCCGTATTTGATCAGTATTTCCCTATTAAGGACAGCCTGACGTGGAACTGATAAGTTTTAGTCAGTACTACCTGAATAGGGTTGGACTTATTTCGTACTAATCCTAAACTGATACTACATCAAGCTATCCCTGACAAATTTCCACTCGGGCACCTTGACTTGCCAAAATACTATGATGTTCAGTTTTTCCGGATGAGAATAGGATCCGTGTTCGATCAGTATCCCCGTATCAAGGAAGCCCTCATGCGAGACTGATCATTTTTTCATCAGGGTACCCTGACTAAGGAGAACCTCACCTTGACTTGCCAAAATACTATGATATTCAGTTTTCCGGATAAGAACCGGATCCGTATTCGATCAGTATCTCCGTATCAAAGGAGCCCTGGTGCGGAACTGATAAGTTTCTCATCAGGGTTTCCTGACTAAGGAGAACCTCACCTTGACTTGTCGAAACACTATTACATTCAGTTTTTCCAGATAAGAATAGGATCCGTCTTTGATCAGCCTCCCCATGTTGAGGAAATCCTGGTGCGAAAATGATAAGGTTTGGATCAGGGTACCCTAAATAGGGTGGACCTTATTCCTACTGATCCTAAACTGATACTGAATCAGGCAAGCCCTACCAAATTTCCACTCGGGTTGTAACAAGTACAGAAAGTACTTGTGCCAAGTACAAGGCAATACTTATCACAAGTATTTTTTATACTTTATGTGGCCGTTGTACTCAGGGTGAGTACCACATTACACTCATCGCCAGTATTTTTTTATACTTCTCACAAATGCACTGTACCCAAGTTCCAGTTTGTACTTGTCACTAATATATTTTTTTTAGAGTGTACAAATTCGAGAAAAGATTTTGTTGCATTGAATAATGACTAATGCATGATAATCGACTTTTTCCTTCCAGTATATATTTTGTTGATACAACTCAATTTTCCTCTTGATAGCAGAATTTTAATATTATTTTCACACTCATAGCAACCACCAGAACCTCGTTATAAATATATCGTGACCCATACTGGTGAGAGGTGGGGAAGGGACGATCCGACAAGATGTGAGGCTGGTACAAAATATTTGTTGGAGAAGAAGAATAACTGTGACGTCTGCATGTGTAAATGTATAGAAGACAGTTACAGATCCTACAGCACACGTACATTCAGTACCCGAGAGCAACTATCGGATGTGGCTAATAACAAGTGAGAATAACTATGAATAAGCTCGGAAGTTCATCAGTCAATCCATTAGTATATTACCCAATGAGAGCGATGAAGTATTTTCTAACGAATGCGTAAGTTTTGTAATCACATGAGTATGGGAATCTTCTCCCCACGTGTAAGGTACAGTTTTTCATTGCATGATATGCAGAGAGTACCACTGATCACCCCTAATCATCGCCTAACTAGATCTGATCAGATCTAACTGCATCTAATCAATTTTGTTCATATTGGGTCATCAAGTCTAATCAGATCTAGTTAGGTCTGATCAGCTGTAGCTAGATTGAATCAGATCTAGTTGGATCTAGTCAGGTGTGATCGAATCCAGTCCAATTCGCATTTTGATGCATCGGGCGATGGATGAAAACTCTACGAGGTACAATTTAATGAAATTGGAAAAGCAGACATTTCACAATTTCTAGTTCTTTAAAATTTCTTGAACAGATAAATTATTTCTGAAAAAATAAAAAATATGCGCGTGTAGGAAATTCATAGAATTATAGATACGACTTCTTTGCAATGTTATTCATCTGTTTCACAAAAATCCAAAATGTGTCAGATCTGTGCTCATTTCATTATGATAGAATTGTATATTTATTTTCATGGATGATTCTGCATTCCATCGGGGCATCCCCGACTTTTCTCCGAAGTTATTTCCTCTAATAATTTCAAATTCCCTCGCTGCGCTCGGGTGTAAGTTCACTTCCGTCCCAGTGTGCAGAAAAATAGTATACACACCTTGGGCAGTAAGTAAGAAAGCCTCAGAGCACATGTTTGTTGACCTCGGCTTCGCTTCGGCCAACAATTACATGTGCTCTGAGACATTTCTTACATTACTGCCCTAGGCATGTAATATGCTATTTTCTGAGCAGCGGAGTGCATCCATTTTTTTTCTTCTTAATGGCAGAGAGTATTACTTTTCGAGAGGGATATAAAGCAGGATAAGTTGACTTTCTCGTTATTATTGTCGAATATCTTGGAAAGTAAGCCAAATAGAGTAGGTGTACCCCAATCCTTTTTTGTAAAATCATCGCTATCTCACTCAGTATTCGAGATCCTGCAGGAAAATCGTCGGCAGAAAAAATATTATCTTGTTTAACCTGTTTGTTGGTGACTTCTATTTCATTCCTTGAAGGCTTCTGAAAGAAGTGTTATTTGATACGAATAAAATGTTTCAGAGTTGTTACCGGTGTGAGATTTCTTATGATGGAAAATATGTTACACATACAGATACAAGAGGGAGCAGTACTGTCTGAGGGTAGAATCGTTCCGGAAAGTGCCGAGTGGAAGAGCCTTGAAAACATAAAATTTGATGAAGAAAAAACATCGAATGAAGAAAAATTGGTTTATTACATATCTTCTGATGATGCAGGGCGATATGAAATGGAAGAAGGGAAAGATTACTTATCCTTCAATTATAGTAATAATATGATATACCTAGATGATTTGAAAATATCGCCGGGTTATGTAATTACAGGTATTCTCAAAAATATCCCATAAAACTGAACCAATTTTTTTAAAATTCATATATTGGGACTGAAGTACTTATCAAATGATTTAATTTTTTCAGGCGTAAAATTTTCCGCTGAAATAGATGATACCAATAAGCGTCGACCGATGCGATTGGCAATTCGAGCATCACCGTATGATTATGATAGTGGAAAAATAAAAATTACATATAATAATCCTTCTGTTTGGCTGACATCAGATGATATGGTTGGTCAAATTCCGGCCTATGATAAAGACAGGTATGCATACTCATTTCGTTCGGCATTGGCAGTAAAAGAGCACCCATAGACAACCTAAAACATGTGGGCTCGACTCCGGCTCCAGGACTGTCCCGACATATTTCTCGAACTTCCTATAACCCAGGTAGGAATTGACGATTGGGACAAGCCTAGCTTAGCCTCTGCCCAAGACTAAGGCTGAGTAGACATGAGGCTCAGATGACAAGGCTGAGACAGCCTTTGATGAGCCTTAGAATGATAAGTTGGCCGTGAGGCTAGAAACTGAGGCTTTCCTCAGCACTCAGATCTGAGTCTAAACTGAGAGTAAACCGTTCTATATAATGGGGCTGTAAAATATTTAAACAATCATTCAACTTCATATATTATTAAATTATGAGGCATTTACGAGATAGATCAGCTCAAATAATATTGAAAATATAGTTAATATGGAGAAAAAGTTGCTCCGGCTTGAATTCGAACCCGCGACCCTTGATTATAAACATTTTTTATGAAAAATAAGTATTTTACTATTGATAATTAATGTTGATCCGAATAGTATAGATATATTTATTCAGATGCAACATCCCCATTATTTCCCGAAGGAGATCGTTCTGGTGCTGCTATTGTCCAAGATATCTACTGGAGGACTGTGCCCGAAACATGTATCTAGCCCACTGAGCTACTTCA
The DNA here is from genome assembly GCA_963921955.1 of Aleiodes alternator. Taxonomy (NCBI): domain Eukaryota; kingdom Metazoa; phylum Arthropoda; class Insecta; order Hymenoptera; family Braconidae; genus Aleiodes; species Aleiodes alternator. Next base: position 4,369,603 of record OY998115.1, on the reverse strand, counting down.
CTTACCTGGGTTCATAGTACATAAAGCCGAATTATAAAGTGACTCAATCTTTTCTCTAACTAACAATCTAAAACTCTATATTCAGATATATCATCTTTTATCCTTTCAATGTTACAATCATTATTTTATTCAATTATCTATCAACTTCAATAATCAATAAAAATATTTGGTTACTTCGAATCGTAATCAGGCTTGGCCCAAGACTGGGACAAGCCTCGAATGAAACTCTATGAAACATTGAAAAAATCACACAAAAAAAAATAGAATTCATATACTAACAATCACATTGTTATTGTTATTGCAACAATAATGGAAAATTTCTATCTAATGAATGAAAACTGGCAGAAGAGTCGTTTAGCCATCAGAAGGAAGCCTTTGTAGAGAAAGCTTCGATCGAGGCTGCTTCAAGCCTAGGTTGAAATTTGAAAATGAACCAATGAAAACTTATGATCTCGATATAATTTTTGCCGACAAAAGAAAAAACTTGGTACAGGCTCGATCCCTAAGCCTCAGTGTGCCTTAGTAATCGACTGTACTCGTCTCCAGCCTCGGCGCTTCCTACCTGGGTAACCTTATATCGAGGTGGACCCTCTCCTATCCTCACTTCAAAACTGAAATCCCTCTAAACGATTTTAACGACAAAATCGCGTACCAACCACTCTGACTTGGAGTGGTCGCAATGGCTGATCACAGACAAAATTAATATCAAAATAATGGTAAATGGAAAGTGTTCAAAAGGTATGAATGTGATCTATTAATTTAATTGGAGAGTGTCCCATGACATTCATATTTTTCAGGGACTCGCATTGATTTTCTCTGCTCTATCAAATGTATTTTGAATGATTACCATCTGAAGAGATACTTATAATAATATTGAAGTTGAATATTCTAGTAGAACATAAGCTAATGAATTCTGAAATTGTCATAACTTTGGTCAACAGGGATTTCCTTTACCTGGCTGCGGCCACGTCTTCTTTAGAATTCCCGGGTGAAGCAGCTATTCCGAGATCTTCACCAAATTATTTCATGGCACTCTCAAACATAGGATTACCAGCCGACGCTGGACAAACGACAGTGCCATTTTTTGATGCTCAAGATGTCACTGGCACGCCACCTTTTGCAGCTGGTGGAATTGGCTTATATTACAAATCAATTTTAGAACATGTTGGTGGATTTATTGCTTTCCGTTTATGGGCACTTGATCCAATGAAAAATATGCAAATCAGTGCGCTCAATAAGTTGGATGATTTCAAAAACGGCATCACTGAATTTCAAGGATGTAACGATGAAATTCAAGCCTGAGTCGTCATTGAAATTATCATTAATTTTGCTGACGTTAATGTGATTTCAACTATCCCGGAGGAAGGAGCCAATCACGAAAGCAGAAGCAAACTGCGTATTTCACTCTGTCATTACTTTGCCAAATTTTTCTGTTTTCTGAATTGAAAAAAAAAAACTTGGTGAAAAATACTGAAATAGTTCCCTAATTCCTAAATATTTAAAGAATCCTTACATATTTTTTTTGCCTAATTCACAGATAAAATTTGGAGGAAAAAATAAATCCTGTTGAATGGTACTGATTTGTTGTATACTGACACTGTTCCATTGGGTTTTCCCCAATTCTCGGGAAATAAAAAAAAAATTATTTATGAGACAAGATTTTGATCGCTAATTTCGAATGTTTCCATTAATTTCGAACTATTTCCATAGTATGAAATACTAAAACTGAAATGCGTCCATCCCTTTGTGTTCATTTTAACTCACCTTCTCCAAGTGTAGATGAGATATGTCATTCACCTCGGATTATTCGGTAATTTAGCAGTATAGCTCTGCTAACTGAAAATTAGTGTCTCTAATGTTTTCTTTCAAATATTTCTCGCCCGCCGTGCTCAGTGTGCCTATTCTAGGCTCGCATTGAATTCGGTTTTTGAAAATTTTCATTTTATAATTTTTTTTTGCAAAATAAGTTGGGTTGTTAATTTCGAGCCAAAGAACTTGAATTAATTCATTGTGTTCAACAACTCAATGAATATAACGTTCAAACTTTATCAAAATTTTATTTCACAGTAATTTGAAAACAAAATAATAAATTCAATAGAGTAGAGTTCGATGTTTTGATCGAGTGGGAGGAGAGGGGGCAGGGTGAGAGGTGAGGCAGGTATGAAATAGTCAATTTCTTCCTAACAAAGACAGTTGGTGTGGAAACACAATGATAAACAGAGGCCAATGGTCTTATAAAAATGGCAAATTTGGTAATTCAACCACATGAGCCTCATCTAGGCCAGTCCGATTTTGGTCGTCAGCAGTGAAACATCAAAACTGTGTGTTTTGTGTTGAGAGTTAGTTGCCACCACTGCTAGTGTTTTTTCTTGGTAAATCTAGATCCGAAGGCATTTTGAAATGAGTTCGAAACTGGAAAAGCTAAAGTCCCCAGCGGACCTGATTCATGGTGCATTTACCGTGACTACGCATTTCACCGTGATTCACCATAAACCGTGAATCAGGTCCACTAGGGAGGTTTTTCTTAATCTTGATTCCTCTAGTTTTCTCTTGATTTCTCTAATTTTTTGGATGACTTAGAACAAATTTCGAGCTAAAACTGAAGAACTTGGTGAACCACATGATGATGAAATCAGCACAAGTCCGAATTTTTTGTATTTTATTGGATGAATGAACTATTGTGTTGAAAAAAAAAATTTATTGTATTTATAATTTTCCAGATTTTCCACGTTTCCTTTTTCGATTTTTTTGAAGATTATTCATCTTTGTAGAGAAGAAAAGATCTTCTGATGTCTGCTATTTCCAGTATCATGTTAGTCAGCTGGAACATGAGCCTGCTAAACACAGCTATGAAGCTGTTCTGAGAGTTGAGAGTCATGAGGGAGCAAGTAAAGGCGACTTCGATGAATATTCGTCAATCAAAGTTTAGAATTTGATAGTGTCAAGATCCAAAGTCGTTTTAATAATAAGTTTTGTTGTTGAATATTATTATTAACTTTATTATAATTGCATGAGCATATTACATTCATGTACAGGGAATTGTATGTGAGATAACATGTGAAGGATCTCAACCGTAGAACAAATTAGAAATAGATTTATTCATTATGTGAATATACATTTAATGTATTAAATATAAGAAAATATTATTTTCTTTTTTTTTTTTTTTTTTTTGATATATATGCAAGAAGATCCAAGATTAACAAATATAGGGGAGGGCGGGGCAAAATGGACCCCTCTTTTTTTTCATAATTTTTTTATACAGCGACCATTGAATCAAATGGAATATATTCACATTTTTGTATCAAGAGGAAGGGGGGCAAAACGGCAATTTTTTTACTATTTTGAACGGAGTTGTATGCATTTTTTTGCATCATAACTAAGGCACAGATGCGAATTCCTGATGAATATAGTACCTGACCAAATCGCTTCATTTTTCCTTGAGACAGGAGAAATGTCATGTTTGATTTAGTTAACTCTTAATATTTATCAATGATAGATTAATCTCTTGCTTTCCAATGTTTCATTTTATTCAATTGTGAATTCTGAAAATATTCGAAATTGAATGATTTTCATGAACTAATGCCGTTCTGTATCATAGCCAATGGCTTAGCGATCAGTTTGAGGAGTATTCAGGTTTTGTACCTATAAATTCGTCGAAATGTGAGTACCTAATTGATTGAAAATAATTCAGATCTATGGAAAATCAATTAGTAGTAAAGATCGTTAGATTCCCACTACTTTCAGGATTTTATTCAGAACTGAATAAAATGAAATGTCTGTGACACAGCGAGGGAGTTTCATGTTATAATTTTCAACCATTAATAGCTGAAGATAAAAGAAATCTTAAGGGAAAAAGAACGATTTGGTCAGGTACAACAGGGTGATGTTAACATCCACCTTACAAATTCTTGGGATGAGGAAAATAATAATCAAGCTGGGGAATAATCAGCTGAATAGTGACGGACAAATTTTTTCTGAAATTTTGGAAAATGCTCTACATCCGACGTTGCTAAAATTGCCGCATTTGATGTTAACTCAATCCTTCCATTCGATATCAGAAGAATTGTCGCATTCAGTATCGTTTCGAGTATCGCATTTGATGTTGCAAAAACAAAAAAATTTCTATGGCTCGTGATCGGCATTAAAATTTTTTTCATCCGTTTCCACTGATTCTTGCAGAATGAGAATTGTAATTAGCGATTCTTCAAATCTCTAAAGTTAGTAAGGTGGACGCTGACGTCACGCTGTATATCCATCAGGAACCTCCATCTGCGCAAAGATTTGAAGAAAAGCCCTCATAACTTACTTAAAAATAGTTAAATATGTGAAACATTCATTTTCATTTCCATCTTATCTCCCTCTCTCTTAAAACCAAAATATGAATGTTTTCCACCTCACTCAATGTTTACTCAATAAAAGAAAAAAAAATTATGCAAAAGAAAGAGGGGTTCATTTTACTCCGGGGGTCCATTTTGCTCCACCATCTCCTGTGTGGTGTTATAAAAATACAATATAGTTGATAAGCTTGAAAATTCCAAGAGTCTACTGATTCAATCTTCAAGGCCCGCGTGTTTTCGTGTTATTCACAAATTAATTTGTGGATTTTCTGGGCCTCTTTGTGGGTTTTCTTCAACAAAGTCTACGGATTTACATATCTGGCCCAGCATAATTCTAAAATGAAAACAATGGTCGCAAGACATAAACCTGCTGCCAATAGTTTAAAAGCAAAGTCCAATTTTCTGAGTGCGACAGGGCGATACTCTGTTGAAGAGCATTCAGCTTCCATGCTCTCTCGTTTGGCTTTCGGGGTACTAGTTTCTTTCATTTTCCAATAGTCAGGTAATCCAGCTTCTACAATTCTCATCACCATACCATTGAACCGATCGCGTAATGGCCAGTTCTGGCGAGACTTGAAGCCCGTCAATTGTGGATTCAATGATTCTTTAACATGGTCTAAAGGTAATAGAATGTATTTTGACTCATATCGTATTTTGTCGATTACGCATACATTCTTAATACCATTCAACACAAATTTTATACACTCATCCCAAGTTGATACACCTATGAATTTACATCTTGGACAGCCGTCCTGCGCGAATGGTATTGCTTCTTGCTGAGTATAGATTCGATATCTCAATTTGACTAATTCGTTAATCGATTCAGCAGCACTGCCTTTTTCTCGTGTAGTGAGGAATGCGGCAATTTTCCCTTGGAAAACACCATTACTGATAACCATGAAAATCAGCATGGTCGTGAAATAAATTCTGAACGACTGATATCTATCACCAGTTCGAATTGATGTGTATGTCAATAATCTCGTTACATCTAATAGTGCTAAACCGAAACTCCGACTCTTTATCATGAGGATGAGGAAGAGGATAGCAACAGCAAGACCTGCTGCAATCATGACAGGAGTGCTCCATAAGTGGGCAATCTTTTCCAGAGTCGATACTTCTGCTCTCAATTTCACTACTGCAACCAACTCACTTTTGTGAAGGGGGATTGAATATGGAGAGTCCAGAAACGAATGAAGAGTATGTAGTTGCATCATGATGTCTATAGAGCCTTCTGAGTAACGCTTTTTCATTGCATTGTATCCTATTCCCACTTCAATTTTACCAGTCGCATTTAGAGCTGTAATTATGGTTAGCGTGGCTCTACAATGAATTAGCGAGCATCCAGGAAGATCTTGGAAATAATTCCTTCCAGGCACTATACTATACCCTGAATGAGCCCAGCTTCCAACTGCAATATCACGTCCATTCAAAATTTTTGTTTTATCGTAAATTAAATGTGCACAGGAAATATCTGAAAATAGATCGATCATGATGAACTTGAGAATTATCTAATTTATAATTCTTAAATATCAAATTTTCTTTTGAAAATTTGATTGATCCTCCCTTACGGATGAATCAGAGGAAGGTATCTCATTTTCCAATGGAATATTACTTATGATTATACTACTTACTGGCATCAAAATTCTGATAAAAGATATTGATATCATCTAGTTCATCGATTCTTTCCCAGGGATACGGTGCATAATTTGTGATTGGGTTCAATGTGTGTATTTCTGGTCGATCATTAATGGAGTTAGGACAAATGTATATCGAATTGAGAATCTCCATTCTCCACATTGCCATCAGAATGATTCTCGAATTTGTGCATGGGGCTGCGTTCTGGCCGATAATGAAGAATGGAACCATGTTGTTCCACAATTTCGTTCTTTTCAACAGTTTCAAATTTAAGAATAATCGGTCTGGTGGCTCTGACATCAATATTACACTACTTGCTTTGAATTTCAAAGATCGATGCTGTTCATAGTCCGTTGCATTAAGAAAATTATTGATCCGTATAATCGAGACTCCATCGATTAATGTGTTGAAATTTCCAAAGATAACGACCGGATTGAGTAAACTGTTTTCTGCATAACATGATTCTAGTATTGTTTTCTGAAATACCAAATTCAAACTAATGATTTTTTAATTGATCAATCATTATTATTGTTGATGAATATTGAATGGAATTTGATAACAAACCATCATTCCTTCCCCAATAGAATAACCCCGTTTGATTATAATGGATTTTGATTCTGTTCCAGCGATCATGAGAAGGAATAACAGCCACTTGATTACAGTCATGTCGGTTGTACTCTGGAGGATCTCTTTCTACTGAACGTCTACTCGGTACGAAGTATCACCACAATACTGACATCATTTGCGTTTTCATAAAACTTGGCGCATTAGAATTTATCGATCAATCCATAATTTCACCTAATTGTACCATGTCAAAGATTGTGACTTTCGTACTAAAACTTTTTTTCACCTACATGTATTTGTATTTCCTCGCCATATGAAAATTCATCAATTATCTATACCGATCTATGTCCGTTCCAGTTTTTACTCCATGTATAATTGTTTCGCGTCATTCGACGGCGTCTAAAAGCTTCGAATATGGCACGAAACTTGGAAATTAAAATCGATGGGAAATTTCCACGAAACTAGTGGACATAGATGTGAATTTTCAGAAATTGACCTTGGATGACGCACAATTTCCCTACTCGCCTTCATCAGCTGTTCAGAATGATGTTCATTAATGACCCCTCGATTAGCTCATTTGGGGAGATCGCACGAGTGGATCCACTCGATATACTCGGAATTTTCGAAGATTGTGTAGGACAATTCAGAATGAATGACAATCCATGTCGTTTAAAATAATCGATATAATGTTCTATTGTGTGAATAAGATACAAGTATTAGATTAGTACGCAGGCGAAGCTGAGGATCATTCGTAATGTGGTCACTCTGAAGTCTCCCCGTGGTCTTAGGAAAGAAAATGACCTGATTTCTTTTTCCCCACATGTCTATAACCACTTCATAAGTAATCTCATGTTCTGGCCAGTCTTTTTCACGGAGAAGATGAATAAAGTGGCGTCTCACAGTCAATCGTTTTTGGAAAGAGCAACTGGACTTATATTCGTGACCAGAAATGCTCATTTTGTTGCTTTTGCGTTTCCCTGTTGATAAGAACTTCTTCATTTAATTTTTCGTCTTGAATGTATAAGAAGGAACGGGGGAGTAGACGACTCGGTCGTGGCGGCCGCCACCATCACAAATTTGTGGCTTTCCATGGAGTTCTTTCCCATTGCAATTTTTTCATGGCCATTCTTTCTATCCCGTTTTTTTTGCATGGCGATTCTGTTCTTTTTTTCCGTGGCTTGTTTTCCATAGCTTTTCTTTCCATGGTGTTTCTAGAACGCCATGGAAAGAATCGCCACGGAAAGGAATCACCATGGAAAAATGGAATGAGTTCACACAATCTTCTGTTCATTGCAGAAACTGCATTTTCATATTTTGTATTCTGAATTTCACCTCAATGAATATTTATTTCAGAGAAACAGTATTCAGTTTTTCTATGACCGAGTTTCAAACTTTTTTTCTGTAAACACGTGTATTTCCATTTCCGAGTAATTTGAGAAGCCATTAGTTATCAGTAGTCCATTTTATTTTCTACTCAATATGCAATTGTTTCACCTTATTTAACGGCGTCTAAAAGCTTTCAATATGGCACGGAACATAGGCACTGAAATCGATGGGAAAATTCCGGTAAACTAGCCACCATCAACTCTTTCTTACACTGATGAAGAGGTAAAAAATATATTTTACTCGTCGTTCATCGAAATAATAGATCACATATTTATTGCATTTTGTATGTCTTCAATGCATATTCTTCGTATAATTCTACATTCATTTTTCTCTCTTCAAGTTACAATGATGTTTCATACAGTGGGCTCATCTTCATGTGATGAGTGTTTAACTCTCCCTGGAGAAATGGTTCTTGAGAAATAATTACCTTCTGGAATCGACACGAAAAAATTGGAAACGCCCTGCCCAATTGAAATTGTAAGAAAACGATTTCAGAGCAATACTCAGAGCGTGTAATACCGCAATTGTTTTAGCAATGCATGCCGGAAAATGACTCTTTTGTGAAATTTAATGAGTTCACACAATCTCCTGTTTATTGCGAGAACTGTATTTTCATTTTTCGTATCCTGACTTTCACCTCAATAAAGATTCATTTCAGAAAAATAGTATCAAATTCTCCCATTACCGATTTCCAATTTTTTTCCTGCAGCCACGTGTATTTTTATTTCCTAGCAATTTGAGAAGTCATTAGTTATCAGTAGTGATCTGTGTCCATTTTATTTTTTTTTACTCAGAATACGATTATTTCACCCTAGTCAACGGCGTTTAAAAGCTTTCAATGTGGCATGAAACTTCGGAATCGAGCCGATGGAAACTTTCCACGAAACAAGCCACCAGTAATTTTTTCTCGCACCAATGGAAGGATAGAAAAAAAATTGTTTTCAATATGACCTTCGCCAATACAATTGGCAGGAAGCTTCCGAATGGATTTTTGGATTTCGAATCTACCATTATCGATTTGTGTGTGGAACGGGGGGGGGGGCAAAATGGGCCTCAGAAGAATAAGCTCATCCCAAATATAATCAATTGAATAGCTCCCAAGATATAGCTTGCTTTTCCGGATTCTTCTATACCAATATGTAAGAAACTACTGGACCGATTCCGCTCAGCTTCAATATCAAACTTTGTGCTCACCAGATGTATAACCTCACGAAATTCGAGGTCTTTAGCTCAATTATTTATTAAGTTATCGTGGAATCAAGATTTTTACGAAAAATTTCTCGAAAGTTTTATACTGGGTAAACTAAAAATCTGAGCTCCCACCACCCCGGGGGTCAAAGATGCAGCTCTTGGAGGCGCGTCTCCTCGCTTAGAGGGAACGCTGTGATTCCATTTTTTATCGAGAAAATTTGAAAAAACGATATTTCGACAGCTTCATTTTTCTCAAGAACTATCCAGCCGATTCAGCTGAAATTTTTGTGACAGCTTGGAGCACGCATGGCAAACCAACGGTAAAATTTTCAGATCGCTAGCTAGCCCCATTTCAGAGCGAAGCGGAAAATGCGTCATCACATACACACTCACACACACATTTTCTAAAAATGATGGTTCTTGACGTTTTGGGTCATTCGCAGTCATATTATGATGAAATCTCAAACTCGAAAAAAATTACGATTCCTAAGCTTCCATTCGGAAGCAAAAACAATTATGTAAGTACATAATTCAGTGGCGAGTCGATGAAACAAGATGAACATATTTTTGCTTCCGAATGGAAGTTTCAGACTCATTAAAATCAACGCTTAAAATTTTTCGGCTGCATAACACTTAAAATGATCTGAAACGTTCGAAAATCATAGTTAGAAATAATGTATACATGTGATACATGTAAGTGACTTCATCTGCCTGTTCAAATATGTCCAACTTAAATCAGTAGAAGCTGTACCTCAAAATCTCATATACTGATTATGTATTTCTTGTGATTACTCCTTCATTTTGAGCCTTTTTTGATTGGAATCCGTTCAGTAGTTATTGAGATATGATCGATTTTGTCAAGTTTTTCTAAAATTGATTCGTCGAAACATTCTTAATTGATTTTCCCTAGATTAACCCATAACATTTGACCTCATACTATCTAAGTGTGCAAAAAGAATAATATTGATTAAAAATTGGTGTTCACGGAAATAGTAAGAAATTAACGAATCAATCCATATTCTCAGAAGTTACAAATGAGAATTTTGAATAGAATGATCAACTATTGAATACTCCTTTCCATTCGATTTTGAATATCATTGCAACAATGGGAATTCATGAAAGACCATGTACTAAAAAGTAGAATAACGAGAAGCCATTCGGGAGCGACTTGCTATCGCATTAACAGATGGAGCTCTAATCATAATGGTTCACGTTTTATTTTATGAAGAGTAGAGCGATTCTGCCCTAACCATCTCTTGTAAGTGTGTGAATTTGAGACACTTTAGTAGTCACATATAAGACGTTTTGGTAGTAACTTTTAGGACTGTTTAGGACGCTTCATATGTCTCTTTCCAAGACACTTAATGCGTCTTTTTCTCAGTCACTTCAAGTGTCTTCCCGAATAAGTAGGCAGCCATGATTTTTCCATGGCATTTCTAACCTACCGATGAGATATATATCTGATGCATCCACATCATCAAATTTACGAAGAATTTAAAATAGCATTCATCATCGGGCCAGGCTGGAAAATATCATTTAAAAATGAGCGAGATCCTTTTTTGTAGAAAATTTGAAGTACTTCAAAAAAGATGTCTACGATAATTGCACAATCACACATTAATTTCCAAAATATTTCCCGAAAATGGGTACAATACTCAAGTGTATTTTTTCAATGATTTTTGAGGCATGTCTGTGAAACTAAGGGAGGATGCGTGATTTTTTCGGAAATTTTTTTGTAGAGAATTTCAAGTGCTACAAGAGAAGATTCGAAGAAAATTCCTTTATCACTCCATGATTTCTGAAATATATTCGAAGAAAGTGAAACAAAATGGAATAAAAGTAAAACCAGATAAATCGATCTTTGTGAGCCATACTTTATTTTAAATATCCCGGATAGTGAACCAGATAAAACGATTTTGCCCTGCTCCTCTTTAGTAGAAGATTTCGAGTGCTGCCAAGAAATGTAAAGTGGAAACAATAATCAAACAGATGATTTTATCTTCAAATTCCCTTCAATCTTGTATCTATCCAGAATGCTTTGAGGTTATCCATCAGTACGCCCATGGGAAAATGAAGACACGTGAGGTGCCTTGATTTTTCGTGTCTTTCTACTTTAAACCCATCTTTGAGTCGAAGTGTCTAAGACTTCAAGTGTCTGATTGTGGTCTCAGCGTCTTAAAATCAGACACTCCATACGACTGATTTAAATGTCTTCAATTTTCAGACGGATCAAACGTCTTTATTTTTGTGCAGACACCTAAAGTGTCTGAATTTTTCATAAGATACTTATGTAAACGTCTTAATTTCAGACACAAGACACCATTTTGGTGACTTGTATCTGAATCCAAGACACTTGACAAGACACTTCTTTTAGCAGTGAGCTCTTGAAAATTTCCACTAGAAAGGATTACTTGGAGAAAAAAAATGATTATTAGTCAGGCATTGAAATGATATCTGCTAAGATATATCTAGACCTTGAAGAGTGCAAAAAATTCTAAGCTTCAGATCTGATCAGGTCTAATTCTATCGAATTTCAGTTCCGAAAAGCCGAAAGTCTTTTTCTTTATCTTGATTCCTGTATTTCCCTCTCAGTTCTTTGAATCCTTTGGAATGAATTTCGAGCTGGAACTGGAAACCAGGTGAATCAAATGATGCTGGAAACAGTATAGGAAGGAGCAGAGAAAAGGCAGCTTCGGAAATTATTCGTCAGTTTGTAAGCTTTGAGATCCCAAGCAGTTTTAATAACAAGTCTTGTTGTTGAAATTATCATCAACTTTATTATAATTATATAAGGATATGATATTTATATACAGAGACTTAAATGTGGAATAATATGTGGAGGATCTGGATAATATATGCAAGCAAAATCGGAGTTAATAAATATATTAGGTGTTGTGGAAATACGATATGGTTGAAAACTTGAAAAATCCAAAAGTCTATCATTTCAACCTTCAAATCTCGTGTCTTTTCATGTTATTCACAAACTAACTTGTGGATTTTCTGTGCCTCTGCGTATGTTTTTTTCAACAACGTCTACGGATTTACATATCTGGCCCAGCATAATTCCAAAAGGAAAACGATGGTGGCAAGAGATAAACCTGCTGCCAATAATTTAAAAGCAAAGTCCAATTTCCTTAGTGCGACAGGGCGATACTGTGTTGAAGACCATTCAGCTTCCATGCTCTCTCGTTTGGCTTTCGGGGTATTAGTTTCTTTCATTTTCCAATAGTCAGGTAATCCAGCTTCTACAATTCTCATCATCAAACCATTGAAGCGATCGCGTAATGGCCAGTCCCAGCGACACTTGAAAGCCACTAACTCTGGAGTCAATGATGCTTTAACGCGGTCTAAAGGTAATAGAATGTATCTTGACTCATATAGAATTTTGTTGATTACGCATACATTCTTAACACCATTCAACACCAATTTTATACACTCATTCCAAGTAGAGACTCCTTCGAATTCACATCTTGGACAGCCGTCCTGCGCGTATGATATTGATACTTGCTTAGTATACATTTGATATCTCGATTTGACTAATTCGTTGATCGATTCAGCAGCACTGCCTTTTTCTCGCGTTGTGAGGAATGCAGCAATTTTTCCTTGGAAAACACCATTACTGATAACCATGAAAATCAGCATGGTCGTGAAATAAATTCTGAACGACTGATATCTATTACCAGTTTGAATTGATGTGTATGTCAATAATCTCGTTACATCTAATAGTGCTAAACCGAAACTCCGACTCTTTATCATGAGGATTAGGAATAGTATAGTTAGAGCAAAACCTGCTGCAATCATGACAGGAGGGCTCCATAAGTGGGCAATCTTTTCCAGAGTCGATACTTCTGCTCTCAGTTTCACTACTGCAACCAATTCATCTTCATGAAGAGGGAATAAATATGGAAGGCTTGTAAACGAGTCGAGGGTAAATAGTTGTATCATGATGTCTATAGAGCCTTCCCTGTAATGTTTTTCCATGGCATTGGCTCCCATTACAATTTCAATCTTTCCTGTTGCGTTTAGAGCTGTAATTATGGTGAGCATGGCTCTGCAATGAGTGTGAGAGCATTCAAGAAGGTCTTTGAAATACTTCCTTCTAGGCACTGTACCAGATCCTGGATCAGCTAAACTCCCAATTACAATATTATGTCCATTCAAAAATTTTGTTTTATCGTAAATTAAATGAGCACAGGAAATATCTGAAAGAAGATCATCATAAGCTTCAGGATTATTCGATTTATGATTCTGAAATATTAAATTGTCATTTGAAAATTTGATTGATCCTCTCATATTGATGAATCAAATGAAGATAATTCATTTTCAAATGGAATATAACTTTCTGTAATGCTACTTACTGGCATCAAAATTCTGATAAAAGATATTGATATCATTCAGTTCATCGATTCTTTTCCAGGGATACGGTGCATAATTTGTGATTGAGTTCAATGTGTGTATTTCTTGTGGATCATTAATGGAGTTAGAACAAATGTATATCGAATTGAGAATCTCCATGCTCCACATTACGCTCAGAATGATTCTCGAATTTGTACAGGGGGTTGCGTTCTCGCCGATAATGAAGAATGGAACCATATTGTTCCACAACTTCGTTTTTTTCAACATTTTCAAATTGGAGAATAATCGGTCTGGTGGCTCTGACATCAATACTACACTACTTGCTTTGAATTTCAAAGATCCATGCTGTTCATAGTCCGTTGCATTAAGAAAATTATTGATCCGTATAATCGAGACTCCATCGATTAATGTGTTGAAATTCCCAAAGATAACGACCGGATTGAGAAAGCTGTTTTCTGCATAACATGATTCTAGTATTGTTTTCTGAAATATCAAATTAAAACTAATAATTTTTGAATTGATCAATCATTATTATTATTGATAAAGATTAGATTAAATTTAATAACAAACCATCATTCCCTCCCCAATAGAATAACCCCTTTTGATTAAAATGGATTTTGTTTCTGTTCTAGCGATCATGAGAAGGAATAACAACCAATGGATTAACGACATCTCTGTCGTACTCTGGAGGATCCCTTCCTACTGAATGTCTGCTCAATGCGAAGTACCACCACAATACTGATATCATTTGCACTTTCCTACAACTTGGTGCATTAGAATTTATCGATCACTCAGGAATATTGTCTAACTCTTCCATGTTAAAGAGTGTAACTTTTGTACTTAAAATTTTTTTTCACTCACATGTATTTGTATTTCCTCGCGATATGAGAATCCATTAGCTATCCATAGCCATCTATGTCCATTCCAATTTTTACTCCATGTATAATTGTTTCGCGTTATCCAACTGCGTCTGAAAGCCTCCAATGTGGAACGAAACTTTAAAATTAAAACGATGGAAAATTTTCATGAAAATTGTGGACTTTTAGAAATTGACCTTGAATGTCTCACAACTTTTTCACTCGCCTTCATCAGCTGGTCGAAATGATGTTCATTAATGACTCTTCGAAACCGACAATGAATGACAACTGATATCTGATATTCTCCAAAACATTCAAGAACTTTCTAAAATATTTAGCATGATACAAAAATAATTTTGATAAATTCTGAAATTATTTCTCTTATTCGATGCATTGTAAACAGTATAGTTTCTGAACAAAATTAGCTCAATATCAAATTTACTCGAAGTTAATATGATAGAAATATTGCTAATAATATGACGAACAATATATATGTCTCTTTACAGTTATGACTATTTTTTCTTCAAGGCATTGAGATCCAAGGAAATTTTGATACATCTTTTGGTTCAACATTATCATGTGGAAAATCTTAATGTGGGAAATATAAGAATACAATCTAGTCTTGAAATTGAAAATTCCGGAAGTCTACTGATTCATTCCCTCAACTCCACTCGTTTTCGAGTTAATGCGAAGTTAGCTTGCAGATTTCCTGTCTCTTTGTGCGTATTTTTTTCAACAATCTCTATGAATCCGCATGTCGGGCGCAGTATAATTCTAAGAAGAAAACGATGGTAGCAAGAGATAAACCTACTGCCAATAATTTAAAAGCAAGTTTAATTTCACGAGTTCAACAGGTCGATATTGTGCTGAAGACCATTTAGCTTCCATACTCTGACGTTCGGCTTTTGGAATACGAGCTAATTCCATTCTCCGATAATCAGGTAATCCAGCTTCTACAACTCTCCTTATCATACCATTGAAACGATCGTGTAATGACCAGTCAAGGTGACACTTGAAACTCACCAATTGTGAATTCAATGAGTCTCTAACACGGACTAAAGGTAATAGAATGTATTTTGATTCAAACGTTGTTTTGGTAATTGCGCATACCTTCATAGTATCATTCAACGCCAATTCTATACACATATCCCAAGTTGATACTTCTTTGAATTCACATCTTGGACAGCCTCTTTGCGCGTACGGTATGAACTCTTGAAAAGTATACATTTGATATCCCAATTCGATTAACCCATTGATTGATTCAGGAGCACTCCCTTTTTCTCGTGTCATTAGCAATGCGGCAATTTTCCCTTGGAAAACACCATTACTGATAACCATGAAGATGAGCATAGTTGTGAAATAAATTCTGAATGATTGATATCTATTGTCAGTTTGAATTGGAGTGTATGTCAGTAATCTTGTTACATCTAATAGTGCTAAACCGAAATTCCATCTCTTTATCATGAGGATGAGGAATAGAATAGTTAGAGTGAATCCTGCTGCAATTAGAACAGGAGTGCTCCATAAGTGACGAATCTTAGCCAGAGTCGATACTTGTGCTGTCAATTTTACTATTGCAATCATTTCATTTTCGTAAAAAGGAAATGAATATGGAGATTTCGGAAGTGAGTAAAGACTATATGGTAGTATGATGTGGTCTACAGAGCCTCCGAAATAACGTTTTACTATGGCATCGTATCCTATTTCAACTTCAATCGTACCACTCGCATTTGAAGGTATAATCATGGTTCGCATGGCTCTGCAAGCAATGATCGGCCATCTAGCATATTTTCTCAAATAATCTCTTCCAGGCACCCAACCAGACCCTAGATTATTCCAATCACCAGCTAAACTATTATATCCATTCAGAAATTCTGTTTTATCGTAAGTTAAATGTGTACAGGAAATATCTGAAAGTAGATGGATCATTATAGACTTAAGGATTTTCGATTTATAATTCCGTAATATCAAATTCTCCTTAGAAAATTTGATTGATCCTTCCATATAGATCTCGTTGTTAAAGACTAATAAAGTACTTACTAGTATTAAAACTTTGACGAAAGACATTCAAATTACGTTGTTCATCAATTCTCATCCAGGGATAAGGTGCGTAATTTGTGATTGGGTTCAATGTGTATATTTTTGTTTTGTTATGAGTGGATTGAGGACAAATATATATCGAATCGAGAATCTCCATTCTCCACATTGCTCTCAGAATGTTTCTCGGATTTGTACATGGGGCTGTGTTCTTGCCGACAATGAAGAATGGAACAGTGTTATCCCACAATTGCGTTTTCCTCAACATTTTCAGATGTGATATAAATTTTTCTTCCATCAATACTACACTACTGGCTTTGTATTGCAATGTTTCATGCTCTTCGTAGTTCGCTAAATTCAGAATATCATTGATTCGAATAGTCAATACTCTATCGATAAATTTGTTGAAATCTCCAAAAATAACAACTGGATTAGGAAAATTGTTTTTTGTATAACACGATTCTAGTATTGTTTTCTGAAATATGAAATCCAAAGTAATTATGTTCAAATGAAATCATTATTGTTATTACAGTGTAACCTTGATATAACGAAACTGAAGGGAAATAGGAATTATTCGTTATATCGAGTTATTCGTAACAGTGGGGTTTGTTATATAGAGGTTAGATTAAACTCGATTCGTTATAACAAGGTAAGAAAATTTCCATTAAAACAACTCATGTGAATAACAACTCATTTGAATCAAAACACAGAATTATTTATTTGGAAACATTCAAATAGAATATAAACATAGAATGTAAGAGAGAAAATTAACAACATGATAAAAGTTAATGCTTACCCAGGAAAAAATGTTCAGATCTGATCAGATCTAATTAGATCTGAGTTCCTTAGATCTGATCAGATCTAGTTAGATCTGAACAGATCTAATCAGACTTAGATCTGATTGTATCTAACCAGATCTAATCAGATCTATTCATGTTAAAATTTTTCATTTTGTCAGATCTGATTGGATCTAATTAGATCTAATTAGATCTGATCAGATCTAATTTGATCTGATCAGATCTGAACATTTTTTCCTGGGTAATAAAGGTTAAAATTTTTGCAACACTCAAACCACACCTTTTCCGTTTTTCAGCCATTACAACTTCAAAATTACTAACAATCACAAACAGCAATGTTTACAGTGATCAAACAGTAATGTCTATCTTATGAAGATTTAAACGGATCAGCACTCATTAAGACATTAGTTATTGTGGAATTGAGTGGGGATAATTTGTAGGATACGTTATGTAGAGGTTGTAGGCTGGAAAATTCGTTATATGAAGGTCAATAATAATTTCTATATATATTCTGCAATGATTGATTTTTCGTTATAGCGAGGTTGTTTGAAAAATATATTCGTAATGTAAAGGTATATTTTACATAGACTCTTATGGGCAGTTCTGGGGGATTTTGACAAATTCGTTAAATCGAGGAATTCGTTATATTAAGGTTACACTGTACTATCGATAAGGATTGAATGGAGTTTAATAACAAACCATTATTCCCTCTCCAGCAGCATGATCCTCCTTTTTCAATCCTTCTGTTCTAGCGATTATGAGGAGAAATAACAGCCACTTAATTAACGCCATTTCTGTCGTCCTCTGAAGGATCCCTCTCTACTTGTAATGAATTAATGATTTTATTATTTTCGATTCAATTTTTTCTAAAGGCCTAGCGTGGCAAAAGCAAATCATCATAATTATCAAATTCACATTATATAAATCGGAAAAATTCATGTCATTTGAGATCATTACAATGAAACAAATACAAATGAGTAATAGTATTTATATTTTCAAATGTTATGAGGCTTAATTAGTGATGATCAATTAATGAATCGTTAATTAATTAATGCTTAATTATTAATGACTCAATCATAATAGCAACGATTTAATTTCTATCTCTTCATTAGTGTACGAAAAAATGAATGGTGGCTAGTTTCATGGAAAATTTCCATCGGCTCGATTCCGAAATTTCATGCCACATTGAAAGCTTTTACACACCGTTGCATGAGTTGCAACAATTGCATATTGAGTAAAAAATAAAGTGGACATAGATCGTTACTGATAACTAATGGCTTCTCGAATTACTAAGAAATGAAAATACACGTGGCTGCAGAAAAAAAGTTTAAAACTCGGTCATGGGAAAACTGAATGCTATTTCTCTGAAATAAATATTCATTGAGGTGAAAGTCAGAATACCAAATATAAAAATGCAGTTTCTGCAATGAACAGAAGATTGTGTGAACTCATTGAATTTTACAAAAGAAAATTGTCGTTTCCCGGCATGCATTGCTAAAACGATTGCGGTATTACAACCTTTGAGTATCGCTCAAACTTTTTTTGACAATTTTAATTGGACAGAGTTCCTTTGATTTTCTTTGTGCTGTTTCCAAAAGGGAAAGAATTCTCGAGAACGATTTCTTTAGAAAGAATTGAACACCAATAACATGAAGATGTTTTCACCTTAGAAAACGTCACAGAGACTCGGAGGGAGAAAAATGAATGTAGGATTGGACAAAAAATACGCGCTGATAATATGCACAATGCAATAAATATGTGATATATTATTTCGATGGACAATCAATAGAATATTTCCCCTCATTTGTTTGTCACTGCAAGAAAAATTAGTGGTTTTTTAGTTTCGTGTGAATTTTTCATCAATTTTAATATCAAAGTTACGTGCCATATTGAAGGCTTTTAGCCGACGTTGAATAACGTAAAACACCTGCACATTGTGTAAAAAATGAAATGGACATAGATTGCTACTGATAACTAATGGATTTTCATACTGCTGGAAAAAAGAAGCACACGTGGCTGGACAAAAAGTTCGGAACAGCATAGCTTCTACTCGGAAGCAATAAATATGTGATATATTATTTCGATGAACAAATGAAAAAAAAATTCAACCCCTTCATTACTACAAGAAAAATTGATGGTGGCTAAAGGAAGAATTCACACGTCAACAACTTTCCCTTCTTTTTTATGTATTCAAGAACAAAATTGGAAACAAAAAAGTTCTCATTAATGAGGAATGAGAAAAGACGGAAAATAAGCTTTTCCGGTGGCGAATATGAGTCCAATTACTCTTTACAGAATAGTTTGAGCATAAAAAGCCGAATTGTTCATCTTCTCCGTGTAAATCACTGTCCGGAGTGGAGGAAAGTGATATAGTACGTCGCGAATGGAACATGGAAAATGTATACATTTAATAAAGAAAAAAAAATAAGTCTCTTTTGCTCCTAGACGCCAGGAGCAGGGCAATCCTGATATATAATGATATCGATTACTTTAAACAACATCCATTGTCATTCATTGTGAATTATTCTACACGATCTCCGAAAATCCCGAGTATAACGAGTGGATCCGTCCGTGAGCTCTTCTTAAACGAGCTAGTCGAGGGGTCATTAATAAACGTCATTTGGAAAGGCCGATGGAGACAAGTTAGAAAATTGTGAGACATTCAAGGGCAATTGGTGAAAATCTATAAAAATCCTAATGTTAACTAGTTCTATGAAAATGTTCCATCAATTCCATTTTCAAGTCAGATTCAAGGCTTTCGGACACTGTTGAATAAGGTAAAACAATTGTACTCATGGAGTAAAAAATAAAATAGATCGGTACTGATAACTAATGGATTTTCACATGGCTAGGAGAAAAAATACACGTAGTTGAAAAAAAAATAATGGTTCAAAAATTGCACTCTTCGACATGGGAGAATCAGGCAATATTACTGAGTAATCGATTAATTCTAATGCACCAAGCTGTATGGAAGTGCAAATAATGTCAGTATTGTGGTAATACTTCGTACTGAGCAGACGTTTGGTGTGAAGGGATCCTCCAAAGTACGACAGAGATGGAGTTGATCAAATGGCTTTTATTCCTTCTCATGATCGCTAGAACGGAATCAAAATCCATTATAATCAAAAGAGGTTATTCTATTGGAGAGGGAATAATGGTTTGTTATTAAATTTCATTCAATCTTTATCAACAATTAAAATGATTAATCAATTCGGAAATAATTAGTTTGGATTTGGTATTTCAGAAAACAATACTAGAATCATGTTTTGAAGAAAACAGTTCTCTCAATCCGGTCGTTATCTTTGGGAATTTCAACACATTAATCGATGGAGTCTCGATTATACGGATCAATAATTTTCTTAATGCAACGAACTATAAACAGCATCGATCTTTGAAATTCAAAGCAAGTAGTGTAGTATTGATGTCAGAGCCACCAGACCGATTATTCTCCAATTTGAAACTGTTGAAAAGAACGAAATTGTGGAACAACATGGTTCCATTCTTCATTATCGGCGAGAACGTAGCCCCCTGTACAAATTCGAGAAACATTCTGAGCGCAATGTGGAGAATGGAGATTCTCAATTCGATATACATTTGTCCTAACTCCATTAATGATCCACCAGAAATATACACATTGAATCCAATCACAAATTATGCACCGTATCGCTGGAAAAGAATCGATGAACTGGATGATATCAATATCTTTTATCAGAATTTTGATGCCAGTAAGTAGTATAATCATAAGTAATATTCCATTGGAAAATGAGATACCTTCCTCTGATTCATCCGTAAGGGAGGATCAATCAAATTTTCAGAAGAAAATTTGATATTTAAGAATTATAAATTGGATAGTTCTCAAGTTCATCATGACCGATCTATTTTCAGATATTTCCTGTGCACATTTAATTTACGATAAAACAAAAATTTTGAATGGATATGATATTACAGTTGGAGCCTCGGTTACTCCAGGGTATAGTATAGTGCCTGGAAGGAATTATTTCGAAGATATTCGTGGATGCTGGCAAATTGCTTGTAGAGCCATGGTAACCATCATTACAGCTCTAAATGTGACTGGCAAAATTGAAATGGAAATAGCATACGATGCAACAATAAAGCGTTACTTGGAAGGCTCTATAGACACCATGATGCACATACAGACTCTTGATTCGTTTCCGAACTTTCCATATTTATTCCCCCTTTACAAAGATGAGATGGTTGCAGTAGTGAAATTGAGAGCAGAAGTATCGACTCTGGAAAAGATTGCCCACTTATGGAGCACTCCTGTCATGATTGCAGCAGGTCTTGCTGTTGCGATCCTCTTCCTCATCCTCATGATAAAGAGTCGGAGTTTCGGTTTAGCACTATTAGATGTAACGAGATTATTGACATACACATCAATTCAAACTGGTAATAGATATCAGTCGTTCAGAATTTATTTCACGACCATGCTGATTTTCATGGTTATCAGTAATGGTGTTTTCCAAGGGAAAATTGCCGCATTCCTCACTACACGAGAAAGAGGCAGTGCTGCTGAATCGATCAACGAATTAGTCAAATTGGGATATCGAATCTATACTGAGCAAGAAGCAATACCATACGCGCAGGACGGCTGTCCAAGATGTAAATTCATAGGTGTATCAACTTGGGATGAGTGTATAGAATTCGTGTTGAATGGTACTAAGAATGTATGCGTAGCACACAAAATAATATATGAGTCACGCTTAATTCTATTACCTTTAGACCATGTTAAAAAATCATTGAATCCACAACTAGGAAGTTTCAAGTCTCGTCAGGACTGGCCATTACGCGATCGGTTCAATGGTATGGTGATGAGAATTGTAGAAGCTGGATTACCTGACTATTGGAAAATGAAAGAAACTAGTACCCGGAAAGCCAAACGAGAGAGCATGGAAGCTGAATGGTCTTCAACACAGTATCGACCTGTCGCACTCAGGAAATTGGACTTCGCTTTTAAATTATTGGCAGCAGGCTTATCTCTTGCCACCATTGTTTTTCTTTTGGAATTATGCTGGGCCAGATATGTGAATCCGTAGACGTCGTTGAAGAAAATACACGAAGAGGCGCAGAACATGCACAAATCAGTTTGTGAATAACACGAAAACACGCGAGATTCCAAGGTAGAATAAATAGACTCTTGGAATTTTCAAATTTATTAACTATATTGTATTTCCATAACACCACATATATTTGTTAATCTTCGTTTTTCTTGCATATACTGTTGAGATCGGTTGAGATCCTTCACATGTTATCTCACATACAATTCCCTGTATATGGATGTAATATTCTCATGCAATTATAATAAAGTTGATAATAATATTCAATAACAAAACTTATTATTAAAACTACTTTGGATCTTAACACTATCAAATCCTAAACTCCGATTGGCAAATATTCATCGAAGCCGCCTTTACTTTGCTTCCTCCTAACTCTCAGCTCTCAGAACAACTTCATGGCTATCTTCAGTGGGCTCATCTCCCAACTGACTAACATGATACTGGAAATAGCAGATATCAGAAGATGTTTTCGTCTCTACAAAAATGAATAATGTTCAGGAAAATCGAAAGTGTGAACATGTGGAAAATCTGAAAAATTATAAATACAATTGAATTTTTTTCAGCAATAGTTTATTCATTCAAAAATATACAAAAAAATTCGGACTTGTGCCAATTTCATCATCATGTGGTTCACCAAGTTTTCCAGTCTTAGCTTGAAATTTTTTCTGAGTCCAAAAAATCAGAGGAATTAACAGAACACTAGAGGAATTAGAATTAAGGAAAACATCCCTAGGGGACCTGATTCACGGTGATTCATAGTGAATCACGGTAAAATGCGTAGTCACGGTAAATGCACCATGAATCAGGGCCGCTAGGGACTTTTGACTTTTAACATCTGAAATTTGATGAAATCGAATCGGACAAGATCTGAAGTTTAGATTTTCTTCACACTTTTCGAAATTTGCAACTATCTAATCACATATAATTTCAATTTCTAAATAATAATCAAATTTTTTGCACCCCGAGTGATCCTCTGACATTGAGGTTTTCAAGAGCTACCAGAGATGATTAGGGCAGAATCGATCTACTCTTGATGAATTAAAGGACGAGCAAGTGAAAACTTGCTCTTACTATCCATATGATTAGAACACCAACTCAATTGTTTCCCAGAATTTAGAATAGCAATTCCGTACTCATTGGGATTCCATTCGAAAGCCAAACACATGATATCTAGAATGAGTCCAACAAAAAAGTCGGTATAAAAATAGTATTCGCACCTCGGCCGAAGAAAAATCAACTACGAAAAATATTTGCTACCCTCGCTTCGCTTGGGAAGCGAATTCTTTTCACATTTGACTTTTTTTCGGCCTAGGTACAAAATATACTATTTCACTCCTCTTATAAAATCAGCTTTTATCGACTTGACTTTGTTTCCACTTCACTGATGAGATGTAAAGTGACAGAAATATGCGACACCCTAGCAGTTCCGAAAATACGGTGTAAACACCGTGTATACACCGTTGGAGTGTAAAAACCGTGTTTACGCGGAGTTTACACGGAATATATACCGTTTTTTTGTGCAAGATTTATGCGATGTAAAAACGGTGTTAACACAGTGTGAATTCCGTTTGAAAACTGTGCATCTCACAGAAGTTTTTCTGAAAAAAAAATGAAATGGCACAAAAGACTCATCTCAAGTAGGATTCTGTCTGAACTGACTGAAACAATATAAGAAAACTCTTTCTTATCTGAAGACTAATGATTCAAGCTCACGAAGGTACTGAACCTACTGAACTCTTATTTACCTTATTGCTTCCAAAATGACTGTCGAACGATCATCGAGAAATAACTTGGGACTTCCCCGGAAAACTTTCCCCCTCCATAAGGTGAGAAAAAATTAATTTCAGTGTCTCGCTATGAGACCGCACTGATATTAGAATGAATTCAGCGTTTATTCATCATATAAATGGTATTTATTTTTTAATTTAGGTACAGAAATAACATTTATAATCATAGGTGATCAGTACTATTAAAATAATAGTAATAGTGCTGATAATAAGTAATACATTATTAATAATAAGTTAGTTTTCATTATACAGGCTATATACTGTAATAAATAACAACTGTAGTCAACCGGACTCATAAAGCGATACTGGAAAAAATCACGTAGACACTCAGATGATTAAAAAGTGGTTGAAGTTCAGCTTACGAACGTTGCCTGTGCTGAAAGGGCGGGGTTACCCGAATTCTTAGAATTATATTCCCCTAGAAAACGGTATGCGGGTTCATAACGTGACTCGACTGTTTTTTTTTTTGTTTTTTTTTTCAATAGTGTTTATTTTTGGGAGCCATGTACATAACATTTATAATTTGAGTTACAACAATTAACATTTGTATAATTGATTGTGTAGAGTTTTGCGAAAAAGAAGTCAGTGCTTGACATGTTTTTCTAAGGCAGTTACAAAAGTTTGGAGTTTGGTATTTACGCCATTTTTCTATTTTGTTTTTTTATCTATTTATTTAATTTTTTTTTTCTTGGGATATTGTATCCGAAATGGAAGGCTTCCTGGAAACCATTTCTGTATTACGCGACTCGACTGTATATACAAAGAATTGTACGTAGGATAACATGTGAAGAATCTCAATAGTACATGCAAGAAAAAACAGAATTGAAAAACATATGGGGTGTTATAAAAATACAATCTAATCAATGAAAATGAAAATTTCAAAAGTTCAGTGGCTCTATCATTCAATCTCACTTGTTTTCGATTTATTCATGAACTACTCTGTAGATTTTCTATGCATTTTCAGCAGCATATGAATATCTCCATGCATTTTTTTCAACAACATCTATGGATTTACACATCTGGCCCAGCATAATTCTACTAAAAAAACGATGGTAGCAAGGAATAAACCTGCTGCCAAGAATTCAAAAGCAAAGTCTAATTTCATGAATGCAACAGGTCGATACTGTGCTGAAGACCATTCAGCTTCCATACTCTGACGTTTGGCTTTTGGAGTACGAGTTAATTTCATTTTCCAATAGTCAGGTAATCCAGCTTCTACAACTCTCATTATCATACCATTGAAGCGATCGCGTAATGGCCATTCAAATCGACACTTAAAACCCACCAATTGTGGATTTAATGAATCTTTAACGCGATCTAAAGGTGATAGAATATATTTTGATTCATACACTGTTGTGATAATTGCACATAGATTCGTAGTACCATTCAACACCAATTCTATACACTTGTCCCAAGTTGATACTCCTTTGAATTTACATTTCGGACAGCCTTTCTGTGCATACGGCATGAACTCTTGAACCGTATACATTTGATATCCCAATTCGACTAATTCGTTGATTGATTCAGCAGCACTCGCTTTCTCTCGTGTAGTGAGGAATGTGGCAATTTTGCCTTGAAAAACACCATTACTAATAACGATGAAGATGAGCATGGTCGTGAAGTAAATTCTGAATGATTGATATTGATTATTAGTTTGAATTGATGTGTATGTCAATAATCTTGTTACATCTAATAGTGCTGAACCGAAACTCGATCCCTTTATCATGAGGATTAGAAATAGAATAGTTAGCGCAAAACCTGCTGTCATCAAGACAGGAGTGCTCCATAATTGGCGAATCTTTCCTAAAGTCGATATTTCGGCTCCCAAATTCACTACTGCAACCATGTCATTGTCGTAAAAAGGGAATAAATATGGAAAGCCCGGAAATGAGTAGAGAGTATATGGTAGCATCATGACGTCTACAGAGCCTTTGAAGTAACGCTTTACTATGGCATTGTGTCCTATTTCAACTTCAATCCTGCCAGTCGCATTTAAAGCTATAATTATGGTTCTCATGGCTCTGCAAGCAATGGTGGGCCATCTAGCATACTCTTTGAAATAATTTCTTCCAGGCACCCAACCAGACCCTGGATTACTCCAGTCTCCAGCTACGATATCATATCCATTCAAGATTTTTGTTTTATCGTAAGTTAAATGTGTACAGGAATCATCTGAAAGTAGATGGACCATCATAGACTTGATAATTTTCGATTTATAATTCTGTACAATCAAATTTTCCTGAGAAAATTCAATTGATCTCTCCATATAGATAGATCAGATTGGAATATTTGAACATTATTTTATTTAATTTAAGAATAATAAATTACTTACTTGCATCGAAATTTCGGCGAAAGACATTCAAATCATTTGGTTCATCAATTCTCTTCCAGGGATACGGTGCATAATTTGTGATTGGGTTTAATGTGTATATTTCTGATGTGTTCTCAATGCAGTTAGGACAAATGTATATAGAATTGAGAATCTCCATTCTCCACGCTGCACTCAGAATGATTCTCGAATTTGTACATGGGGCTGCGTTTTCACCGATAATGAAGAATGGAACCATGTTATTCCACAACAGCGTTCTCCTCAACAGTTTCAGATGTGATAATAATGGTTCTGGATGTTTCCCCATCAATACTACACTACTTGCTTTGAATTTCAATGAGTCATGGTCTTCGTAGTCCGTTACATTCAGAAAATCATCGATCCGAATAATCGACACTCCATCGATGAATTCGTTGAAATTTCCAAAAATAACAACCGGATTGGGAAAACTATTTTTTGTATAACATGATTCTAGTATTGTTTTCTGAAATATGGAATCCAAAATAAGGATGTTTGAGTTGGGAAATTATTATTATTTTTGATAAAGATTAAATGGAATCTAACAACAAACCATTATTTCCTTCCCAGCAGAATAATCATCCCGTTTCAATCCTTCTGTTCTAGCGATCGTGCAGACTAATAACAGCCACTTAATTAACGCCATTGGTGTCATACTCTGAAGAATCGCTCTCTACTTGTAATGGATTTATTAATTTTATCATTTTTGATTCAATAATTTGGCAAGACATGGGATGAACAAAGAAATCCAAGATCAGAGAAATCAAATAAAGAAAATTCACGTTTCATTTTACTTTTTTCTATCTAATAAAAATTTACTTAGATAAAGCTTTTCGAAAATAAATTCTGCAGTTCATATTGAAACAAGATTCAATTCCATTTAGATACACAATTATTGAATAGGCACCGCTAGTTTGGCTGTTCGGTCTGTGTACGGCTCGGCGGATCCATCGGTTTAAGCAGCATTGCGTCTGGTTACTACTTGGATGAGTGACCGCTTGCCATACACAGATTCGAAGAACAAACTGAGCGGTGAGGTGCGACTACAGAGAATTAATGCGCCTTTCTCGTCAGCGTGACAGAAAGACACATTAAGGCTCTGTATGAATCCGACTGCGCTGATCAGGGTTTTCCATGGTTTCCCCTGGTTCACGGCAAATGCGGTGCAGTAATAGAAAGTCAATCCATGGTGCTCGCAAATAGCGCAGGGAGTGGTGAGAAATAGGAGGAGGCAGACAGTTAGACTGGAAGAAAACTGGAATGGGTTAATGGGGGGGGGGGGGGGGGGGGGGGAAGTACAAAAAGAGAAATGTATGAACAGTACTGGAAATAATATTTAAAAAAAATATATTAAATAGGCTAAAATCACTTGAGTCGTCGTTTCAAAGATCATCATCAAATTCACATTATATAAAGAAGAAAATTCAGTTCAATAGCGAACTTGCATATTGTTTTCTCTTTATTCCTATACATTCTACAGTATTGTCTGCGATTAGGGAAATTTATTTTTGGTTTTTGAATTGTTAATTATGGAGAAATTTACAATTAAAAATCTCCAAATTTCATACTGCTCTAATACGGATCTGACGTCATAGTACCACATGCGTAATTCAAGCTGTGGCCATTGATGGCGCAGCTGGAGGATATTTGAATTTTCGATGCACGATACTCATCAAGAGGTTATGTATATAAATTTCTTTGGAAGGAAACACGTTTTTAATTGAAATTTTCTCAACAATATTTGAAGTGAAGACGAGGAAAATAAGGAAATGCGCATTTTTTGAAAATCAGCATAACCTTCATACGCCTGTCAATGAGTAACGTCAGGTGTCTACAGATGGCGCACACAAAGATTTTGGTATTCTGACGTCATGTCCGATTTGGAGACGTTGAAAAAAATGATTTTTTAATTAATGTTTATGAACAAATTAACGAGTGAAAAACTATTTTCTTGCCTTTTCTGTTAATCACTATCAATAAATATTGAGGAAAACTTTTTTTCAAAGAATATGCGAGTTCCCTATTGGGATTGCTACAAAAAAGCAAATACAAATAAGCAACAGTACTTATCTTTACAAATTTTGTGGTGCTTGATTATTGACTGCTGAATAATTAATTAATTAATGTGAATCTGCTTTTTTCCATTTCACTCTCGAATATTTTGCTTCTTCATTATTGAATTAATACAGCAATAAATTGGAGCAGGGCAGAAATTGTTTCATACGATATGGTTGATCGTTCAACGAGAAGTGTCTCTTTTTTCACTCCCATTGTTGTCTACCCTCCAACGGATTATCTTACCTGAGTGATTGACAGAGGGCCATACGAGATCCCTTCCAAATCAAACAATTATAATCCGACATACTGAACGTCTGCTCACAAGGGGAGGGCAAGGTCCGGGAGATTCCTTTCAGAATGGTATTTCATGCATAAGTAGTATACCTTCAGGGTGTTTTTTTCTAAGAATAATAAAACGCAATGATTCACTAACAAACCAATATTTTGTTGCTAGCAGAATAAACAACCGATCGAGTGTTTATCCTACTGGGAAAGAAATCGATTCCCATCCTTCTGCTCTAGCAGGTACGAGGAGAAATTGTAGCCACTCGATCAGCGTCGGCTCTATCATAGTCTGAAGAATTTCATTCTATCGAACGTCCACTCAGTATGAAGTATCACTATAAATGTGACATTATCTGCACTTTCACGAAACTTGGTTCATTAAAATTTATTGATCACCAATTAATGTTGCGTGTCTTTCGAAAAAGGAATCATGAACTATTTCATTTGATTCATCAGAATAAGATATTACCCATTTCATATGTTTTTATATTCATTTCTCTCCTCTTAGGTTTTAATGATGCTTCACACGATGGAAGCATCTTCATGGGATTAATGATCAATCCTCCTGTTATAAAGAGTTCAAATTTCAAACTGTTCACTTTTGCAGTGTATATCTATTCCCTAGCAATATGAATATGGCTGTTGGAAAGGTTCTGTCTCCATAGTTTGTCTCTGATCGACTTGAAATTTCAGAACAATATTCTTGACAGATTGAAGGATTGGGAAAGAAATTTCAAATGAATTTTAAAACAATTTGAAAACTGAGTAACCCCTTGACTTAGTATCGCCGGCACTAGATTGACAGTTTTGAAAATTCTTAAATTTGCTACACTCGTAGATTATGATAAGATAATGATCCAGTTAAATTTTTAGAGGGCTAGCGAGATTGAATCAATAGTATATTACATGCCTAGGGCAGTAATGTAAGAAAAGTCTCAAAGCACATGTAATTGTTGGCCGAGGCGAGGCCGAGGTCAACAAACATGTGCTCTGAGGCTTTCTTACTTACTGCCCAAGGTGTGTATACTATTTTTCTGCACAGTGGGACGGAAGTGAGCTTACGCCCGAGCGCAGCGAGGGCCGAAAGTCTCACTTTCGTCCCAGTGTACAGGAAAAGATATTGACAGTTGAAATTCCATGACTTTAACATTGAGCCTTATGGGAAATCGCACATTTTATCATATTTTGCTCTATCTTGCTTATTTATCGAGATATTGACAAAAAACTGGAGAAACTCCTTCTTGATCCGGTATTAACCGGTGTATAGGTACTATGAACATAGTAATTCGAATTATTTCAACATAATAATGAGTACTATATCAACATAGCAATGATTGCTATGTCTAACATAGTAATGATTGCTATGTCGAACATAGCAATCATTGCTATGTCGAACATAGCAATCATTACTATTCCCTTTCTCTCCGTGTAGTAACGAAACGCATACGAGAAAAGCTTGCGAGCTTAGGGACGTGATGAAACTTTTCCCATGCATTGGAATGAATTTCGAATCAAATCTGAAAACCTAGTGAACTAGCTGGAACATGAGCATGCTCGAAATAGCTATAAACTCGCTTTAAGAGCTGAGAGTCATAAGGAAGTGGAGGAAAGATAGCTTTGATAAATATTTGTGAATTGGACTGTGGAGTCTAGTAGTGTTAAGATCCAAAGTAATTTTAATCATAAGTCTTGTTGTTGAATATTATTATTGATTTTATTATAATTATATAAGGATATTGCATTTGTATACAAATGCAATTGTGTATGTGATAACATGTGGAAAATCTCAATGTATGTGCAAAAAAAACCAAGATGAAAAAACATAATAGGTGCAATAAACATACAATCTAATCAATGAAATTGAAAATTCCAAAAATCTCCTGATTCATTCTTCCAGTTCCACTCGTTTTTGAGTTAATCACAAAGTGATGTAAAGATTTCCTAGGCGTCTGTGTGCATTTCCTTCAACAATCTCTAGAGATCTACATATCGGGCCCAGCATAATTCTAAGAAAAAAGCGATGGTAGCAAAAAATAAACCTGCTGTCAATAATTCGAAAGCAAAGTCCAATTTCGCGATTACGACAGGTCGATACTGAGCTGAAGACCATTCAGCTCCCATGCTCTGACGTTTGGCTTTTGGGATACTAGTTAGTTTCATTTCCCAATAGTTAGGTAATCCGGCTTCCACAATTCTCATTATCATACCATTGAAACGATTGCGTAATGGCCAGTCATAGCGACACTTGAAACTCATCAATTGTGAATTCAATAATTCTTTAACGCGGTCCAAAGGTAATAGAATGTATTTGGATTCATATTCTATTGTAGTGATTACGCATACATTCTTAGTATTATTCAACACCAATTCTATACACTTATGCCAAGTTGATACTCCTTTGAATTTACATCTTGGACAGCCGGCC
This sequence comes from Aleiodes alternator, assembly GCA_963921955.1. Taxonomy (NCBI): domain Eukaryota; kingdom Metazoa; phylum Arthropoda; class Insecta; order Hymenoptera; family Braconidae; genus Aleiodes; species Aleiodes alternator. The sequence goes on along the minus strand of OY998115.1, from coordinate 4,338,466 downwards.
TGCGCATACGGTATTGAAGGGTGAATAGTATACATTTGATATCCCAGTTTGATTAATTCGTTGATTGATTCAGGAGCACTGCTTCTTTCTCCTGTAGTGAGGAATGCCGCAATTTTTCCTTGAAAAACACCATTACTGATAACCATGAAGATGAGCATGGTCGTAAAATAAATTCTGAATGACTGATATCTATTATCAGTTTGAATTGACGTGTATGTCAATAATCTCGTTACATCTAATAGTGCTGAACCGAAACTCCGTCTCTTCATCATGAGGATGAGAAATAGAATAGCTAGAGCAAAACCTGCTGCAATCATTACAGGAATGCTCCATAAGTGACAAATCTTTTCCAGAGTCGATACTTCTGCTCTCAATTTCACTACTGCCACCATTTTACATTTGTGAAAAGGAAATAAATATGGAAAACGTGGAAACCACTCATGAGTATATGTTTGCATCGTAATGTCTACAGAGCCTTCCACATAACGCTTTTTAAGGGAATTGTATCCCATTTCGACTTCAACCTTACAGCTCGCATTTAAAGCTTCAATTAGGGTTCGCATGGTTCTGGAAGCAACGGTCGGCCGTCTAGCATATTTTTTGAAATAATTTCTTCCAGGCATCCAACCCGACCCTGGAATATTCCAGTCTCCAGCTACAATCTTATATCCATTCAGAAATATCGTTTTATCGTAAGTTAAATTTGTACAGGAAAAATCTAAAAGGAGACGACTCATCATAGATGTGAGGATTTTCGATTTCTATTTCGGTAATATCAAATTTTCCTTAGGAATTTCAATCGATCCTTCCATACAGGATGTAACGAAACTATACGTCATCCGTGATACGTTAGGATCAGGGATAAATTCTGAATAGGAAAGTCTTCTGGTACTTTTTGATCGGACGTATTCCTGTTGAATTATAATTTTTTTCGGTTTTTTCCACCACGCCAATACGATATTTCTCGCCAGACCCTCGAAATTCACTGAGTTTACATTCTCATTAATTCGACAGGGATGCATCAGATTGAAAAGTGTCTCAGGACTTTTCAATTCAGAATTTTACCCTAAACCTGACATATCACGGACGATCCTCAGTTTTGTTACACCTTGTATAAATGAATCAGATTGAAATACTTGAACATTGTATCCTATAATTTAAGAATAATGAACTACTTACTGGCGATGAAATTTTGACGGAAGACGTTAAAATGAAGTCGTTTATAAACTCTTTTCCAGGGATACGGTGCATAATCTGCGATTGGGTTCAGTGTGTATATTTTTGGTGTGTTATGGGTGGACTTAGGACAAATGTATATCGAATTGAGAATCCCCATTGTCTCCATTGCTCTCAAAATGATTCTCGAACTTGTACAAGGGACTGTATTCTCGCCGATAATGAAGAATGGAACCATATTATCCCACAATTTCGTTTCCCTCAATAGTTGCAGATGTGAAAGAAATTCTTTCTCCTCCAATACCACACTACTTGCTTTGAATTTCAATGATTCATGTTCTTCGTAGTCAGTTACATTCAGAAAATCATTGATCCGAATAATCGATACTCTCTCGATGAATTTGTTGAAATTTCCAAAAGTAACAACTGGATTGAGAAAACTATTTTCAGCATAACATGATTCTAGTATTATTTTCTGAAAGAGGAAATCAAAAGTAATGATGTTCGACTTGAACAGTTATTACTATTATGATAAAGATTGAATAGAATTTAATAACAAACCATTATTTCTTCCCCAACAGAATGATCCTCCGATTTCAATCCTTTTATTCTAACAATCATGAAGAGAAATAATAGCCACTTGATTAACGCCATTTCTGTCATACTGTAAAGAGTCCGTTTCTACTTGTAATGCAATTAATGATTTTATTATTTATGATTATTTATGAAGGGGTAGGCATGAAAAAAGAAATCAGTAAATTAACGAAATGAGTGAAATGAAGAAAATTAACGTTTTATTTCACTTTTTTTTTCATATAATAAAAATTTACTTTTAAATAAGGAAGAAAAATTCAGTTCAATCAGGATCATTACAAAGTATCAAATGCAAATAAGTAACAGTACTCATCTTCACAACTGTTGTGACCCTCAATTATCAATTATTGATTAATCAATTTATAATTATTGATTATGTATCACTTATTCATTGATTAGTTAATGCGAATCTGTATTTTTCAGATGACTTTTGAATATTCCGTTTTTTCGTTATTGAATTGATGCACCAATAAATTCGCCCAGAGCAGAAATTTATACGATATGGTCGACTTCGTACGATACGTTCGACTGTTCGACGAAAAGTGTCCTTTTCCGGATTCACTCTCATTGTTATTCCGATTTCTCAAAGGATTATCACGCCTGCGTGATTGATAGAGGGCCATACAAAAACCCTTTCTAATCAACCAATTATGATCCCATATACTGAACGTCCACTCAGTACGAAGTATCCGCTAACAATACCCAGCTATAGATTTCGAAGGACAACACATGACCTAAATTTGAAGTTCTTATTTTCATTAATTCAATCGTCATCGAGAACACAATATTTTTCATGAAAAACTATTCATACCAGAATTACTCTCAAACCAAGGACTGAAAAAATCTCCAAAAATTCACGCAGCTAGAGTCAAATCCATCATATGGAGTCAAATGTTATGGCTCAGTGGAGGGGAAATCAATTGAGAATTTTTTGAGAAATTAATTTAAAAAAAAAAAATCGATTATATCTCAAAAACTACTCAACAGATTTCGATGAAAGTGGGCTCGAAAGGAAGAATTTATCATAAGAATATCACAGTCAAACAAGCAGGAACCCCACTACTTGTGCGTAACTTGAACATCTTACATTTAATATTCTGCCAATGCAATTGACAGGAAGCTAGCGAATAGATTTTTCAATTTTACATCTACCATCACTGATCTCTCCGTAGAGTGTAGAAACCAAAATAGGTCTCAGAAGGTTAAGCTCATCCCAAAAATAATCAATTGAATTGTCTTGAAATTGGAATTGATGGGAAACATATCACATATTTATTGCTTCTAAAGGAAAGCTATGCAATCATGAGTTCTTCCAATTTCAATATTACACAGTAATATCAGTCTAAATGCTCCAAAATATCTAGAAGTGATGTTTTGAAAAAGTGTCCGTACGCGTGAGTTGATTATCACATTATCTAAGAATTCAAATAACCCACAAAGAGTTAAGACCTGCTCGTTTCTTTTTGAATTACAAATTTTTATTTTTATAATTTTTTTCTTGAGAACGCAGATGTTTTTCAGTATACGATCTCAACGTACATACTCTTTTGCATGAAACTATATCATTGCCATCTTGATACTCTGATTGGAACCTTAAGAAGCGGGATCATCAAATCGTAATTTGATTCATTATTTGTAAAATTTAATTTTTTTTATCATTTCATTCAGAAGCGTTTTGCTAATCTCATCGGCAAAATATCCAATGTCGCATAAGGCAAAGTTCCGAGTACCAAATGAGGAGTAGAGCTCCTGCTTGTTACATTTTGTATGTTCTAACTGCAGATTCTTCGTTCAATTCCATATTCATTTTTCTCCTCTCGAATATTTCATACAGTGGAACCATTGCCATGGAATAAGGCTTAATTCTCCTATGTCGAAAGGTTCAATTTTTGATTTTTTTTGCGGCGACGTATCTTTTAAATTTCTAGGAAAATGAAAACTCATTAGTTATCAGTAGTTTGCAATTGTTCTACGTTATTGAACGGTCTATAAAAGCTTTCAATGTGGCACAAAACTTTAAAATCGACAGTGATTAAAAATTTTAACAAAACTAGCTACCATTAACTTTTTCTAACAGTGATGAAGAGATAAAACAAATATTTCATTGGTTGTACATCGAAATAATATATCACATTTTTATCACATTTTATATATTATATACATTTTATATTCTTATTGAAGATTCTTTAAATGAAAAAAAAAAAAAAAATTGAAGATTCTTTGTTCAATTGAACATTCATTTTTTTATTTTCAGATTTTAATGATATTTCATAGAATGAATCTATCTTCATGTGATTAATGCTCAAAAAATCTGTCGTAACAAAGGGCTTAAGTTTCAAATTTAATTTAATGTTTAAATTTTTAATAATTAAATTTTTATTTTCCAACAATATGAAAATCCATTAGTTATCAGTAGCTATCTATGTTCATCCGATTTTTTACCCAATGTGCAATTGCTCTACATTTTTTTAACGGTGTCTAAAAGCTTTCAATGTGACAGGAAACTTTGAAATAAATATTGATCGAAAATTTTCACTAACCCAGCCACCATTAACTTTTTCTCGCAGTGATAAAAAGAAAAAAAAACTTTGTTTCTAATATGAATAATGAATATTAGTATGGAAATGAATTATGAAAAATATAAAAACAATTATCCTCTATAAAAAGGACAAGAACGCAAACAATCGATGTATCGAAAGTTGTCACGATTAAAGTGAAGTCCTCATTCCTCATTGGTCAACTAAATTGTGAGTAGTATAGTACGCGTGATATACTATACTAAAAATACCTAACGGGCGCGCTGGAATAGGGAATCAGGAATATTTTTTTCCAATTTTCTGCGATGATCTCGGTAAATAAGCGAGATAGAGGGGGATAGGCACTAATTTGGGATCAGGAAAGGAGTATTCTCAGTTTTTCGCGATTATCTCGGTAAATATACGAGATAGAGCGAAATGGACGTTAATATGGGATCAGTAAAAATGTCAAAGTCTGCTCTATCGAATTCGCTGAACCATTCGCAATACTGTTGTGGACATGGAGGATAGAAGAGAAGGAGTACGAACGGCGGGTATTAGAATTGGTCAAAATTTGAGCTCACTAGTCTAGTTCGCAAGAGTAGCGCTGTAGTCACGCTTGAGTGGACATCTTACCGCAAATCAAAAGAACGGTCGAATTGAGAAACTGTTGTATCATAAACTCAGCTTTCGCTGAAATAATACGTCTGTTCAAAATTTTGACATCATTGTTCAGCTTATTACAATTAAAATTCTTTGAAATCAACAAACAAATATATAGTATGAGTACTATTGGGAAATCTCTTCTATCCTCCATGTTCCCGCCATTGCTCTCTATGAATGAAGACAGCGCTATGGTGGCAGTTCAAGAACTATACTAGTGAACCTAAAATCCGACCACGAAAATCTACCCCCACTCCCACCTCGTTCGTACTCCTTCTCTTCTATCCTCCATGGTTGTGGAATTTTGCAGGCTACTTCCTGACGACCTAGGCAGTGCCACTGTGGAATTTCATCAGGAAATACGCCACAGAAAAAAAGTTATGAAGATTTGAAAATCGGGATTTTCATGATGGCTGATTTCCTTCGAATATTCCTTCATCCTCATTTTTCACCCATTTCCCGAGGGAATACGGGGTTTTCCTTGAAATTTCGCAAAGAATTGAGTGAAACGCACGAGGATGGGGGATCCTGAAGGGCCAAAAGCCGCAAGGATTCGGGATATCCACTATCCGCGGAATTTTTTCAGTTTTTCTCAATTATCTCGGTAAATAAGCGAGATAGAGCGGAATAGACGTTAAAATGGAGTCAGGAAGGAAAAATTCCAGTTTTTCGCAATTATGTCGGTAAATAACCGAGATAGAGCGAAATAGGCACTAATTTGGGATCAGGAAAGAGGTATTTTCCGCTTTTCCCGATTATCTCGGTAAATAAGCGAGATAGAGCGAAATGGACGTTAATATGGGATTAGTAAAAACGTTAAAGTCTGCTCTATCGAATTCGCTGAACCATTCGCGATATCGTTGTGGAATTTTGCAGGCTACTTCCTGACGACCTAGGCAATGTCACTGTGGAATTTCATCAGGAAATACGTCACAGAAAAAAAGTTATGACGATTTGAAAATCGGGATTTTCATGATGGCTGATTTCCTTCGAATATTCCTTCATCCTCATTTTTCAGCCATTTCCCGAGGGAATACGGGGTTTTCCTTGAAATTTCGCAAAGAATTGAGTGAAACGCACGATGATGGGGGATCCTGAAGGGCCAAAAGCCGCAAGGATTCGGGATATCCAGTGTTTGCGGAATTTTCAGGCCAAACCCAGAGGCAATGGCCTTTGCTCTATCAAAATGACCATTTCCGCTCTATCGAATCTTCAGAATCGTTTGCGATACTGTTGTGGAATTTTGCAGGCTCCTTCCTGACGACCTAGGCAGTGTCACTGTAAAATTTCATCAGGAAATACGTCACAGAAAAAAAGTTATGACGATTTGAAAATCGGGATTTTCATCATGGCTGATTTCCTTCGAATATTCCTTCATCCTCATTTTTCACCCATTTCCCGAGGGAATACGGGGTTTTCCTTGAAATTTCGCAAAGAATTGAGTGAAACGCACGATGATGGGGGATCCTGGAGGGTCAAAAGCCGTAACGATTCAGGATATCCACTATCCGCGGAATTTTTTCAGTTTTTCTCAATTATCTCGGTAAATAAGCGAGCTAGAGCGAAATAGACGTTAATATGGAGTCAGGAAGAAAAAATTCCAGTTTTTCGGGATTATCTCGGTAAATAAGCGAGATAGAGCGAAATAGGCACTAATTTGGGATCAGGAAAGAAGTATTTCCAGTTTTTCGCGATTAACTCGGTAAATAAGTGAGATAGAACGAAATGGACGTTAATATGGGATTAGTAAAAATGTCAAAGTCTGCTCTATCGAATTCGCTGAACCATTCGCGATACTGTTGTGGAATTTTGCAGGCTACTTCCTGACGACCTAGGCAATGTCATTGTGAAATTTCATCAGGAAATACGTCACAGAAAAAAAGTTATGAAGATTTGAAAATCGGGATTTTCATGATGGCTGATTTCCTTCGAATATTCCTTCATCCTCATTTTTCAGCCATTTCCCGACGGAATACGGGGTTTTCCTTGAAATTTCGCAAAGAATTGAGTGAAACGCACGATGATGGGGGATCCTGAAGGGCCAAAAGCCGCAAGGATTCGGGATATCCAGTGTTTGCGGAATTTTCAGGCCAAACCCAGAGGCAATGGCCTTTGCTCTATCAAAATGACCATTTCCGCTCTATCGAATCTTCAGAATCGTTTGCGATACTGTTGTGGAATTTTGCAGGCTCCTTCCTGATGACCTAGGCAATGTCACTGTGAAATTTCATCAGGAAATACGTCACAGAAAAAAAGTTATGACGATTTGAAAATCGGGATTTTCATGATGGCTGATTTCCTTCGAATATTCCTTCATCCTCATTTTTCAGCCATTTCCCGACGGAATACGGGGTTTTCCTTGAAATTTCGCAAAGAATTGAGTGAAACGCACGATGATGGGGGATCCTGGAGGGCCAAAAGCCGCAACGATTCAGGATATCCACTATCCGCGGAATTTTTTCAGTTTTTCTCAATTATCTCGGTAAATAAGCGAGCTAGAGCGAAATAGACGTTAATATGGAGTCAGGAAGAAAAAATTCCAGTTTTTCGGGATTATCTCGGTAAATAAGCGAGATAGAGCGAAATAGGCACTAATTTGGGATCAAGAAAGAAGTATTTCCAGTTTTTCGCGATTAACTCGGTAAATAAGTGAGATAGAACGAAATGGACGTTAATATGGGATTAGTAAAAATGTCAAAGTCTGCTCTATCGAATTCGCTGAACCATTCGCGATACTGTTGTGGAATTTTGCAGGCTCCTTCCTGACGACCTAGGCAATGTCACTGTGAAATTTCATCAGGAAATACGTCACAGAAAAAAAGTTATGACGATTTGAAAATCGGGATTTTCATGATGGCTGATTTCCTTCGAATATTCCTTCATCCTCATTTTTCAGCCATTTCCCGACGGAATACGGGGTTTTCCTTGAAATTTCGCAAAGAATTGAGTGAAACGCACGATGATGGGGGATCCTGAAGGGCCAAAAGCCGCAAAGATTCGGGATATCCAGTGTTTGCGGAATTTTCAGGCCAAACCCAGAGGCAATGGCCTTTGCTCTATCAAAATGACCATTTCCGCTCCATCGAATCTTCAGAATCGTTTGCGATACTGTTGTGGAATTTTGCAGGCTCCTTCCTGACGACCTAGGCAGTGTCACTGTAAAATTTCATCAGGAAATACGTCACAGAAAAAAAGTTATGAAGATTTGAAAATCGGGATTTTCATGATGGCTGATTTCCTTCGAATATTCCTTCATCCTCATTTTTCACCCATTTCCCGAGGGAATACGGGGTTTTCCTTGAAATTTCGCAAAGAATTGAGTGAAACGCACGATGATGGGGGATCCTGGAGGGTCAAAAGCCGCAACGATTCAGGATATCCCCTATCCGCGGAATTTTTTCAGTTTTTCGCAATTATCTCGGTAAATAAGCGAGCTAGAGCGAAATAGACGTTAATATGGAGTCAGGAAGAAAAGATTCCAGTTTTTCGGGATTATCTCGGTAAATAAGCGAGATAGAGCGAAATAGGCACTAATTTGGGATCAGGAAAGAAGTATTTCCAGTTTTTCGCGATTAACTCGGTAAATAAGTGAGATAGAACGAAATGGACGTTAATATGGGATTAGTAAAAATGTCAAAGTCTGCTCTATCGAATTCGCTGAACCATTCGCGATACTGTTGTGGAATTTTGCAGGCTACTTCCTGACGACCTAGGCAATGTCACTGTGAAATTTCATCAGGAAATACGTCACAGAAAAAAAGTTATGAAGATTTGAAAATCGGGATTTTCATGATGGCTGATTTCCTTCGAATATTCCTTCATCCTCATTTTTCAGCCATTTCCCGACGGAATACGGGGTTTTCCTTGAAATTTCGCAAAGAATTGAGTGAAACGCACGATGATGGGGGATCCTGAAGGGCCAAAAGCCGCAAGGATTCGGGATATCCAGTGTTTGCGGAATTTTCAGGCCAAACCCAGAGGCAATGGCCTTTGCTCTATCAAAATGACCATTTCCGCTCTATCGAATCTTCAGAATCGTTTGCGATACTGTTGTGGAATTTTGCAGGTTCCTTCCTGACGACCTAGGCAATGTCACTGTGAAATTTCATCAGGAAATACGTCACAGAAAAAAAGTTATGACGATTTGAAAATCGGGATTTTCATGATGGCTGATTTCCTTCGAATATTCCTTCATCCTCATTTTTCAGCCATTTCCCGACGGAATACGGGGTTTTCCTTGAAATTTCGCAAAGAATTGAGTGAAACGCACGATGATGGGGGATCCTGAAGGGCCAAAAGCCGCAAGGATTCGGGATATCCAGTGTTTGCGGAATTTTCAGGCCAAACCCAGAGGCAATGGCCTTTGCTCTATCAAAATGACCATTTCCGCTCTATCGAATCTTCAGAATCGTTTGCGATACTGTTGTGGAATTTTGCAGGCTCCTTCCTGACGACCTAGGCAGTGTCACTGTAAAATTTCATCAGGAAATACGCCACAGAAAAAAAGTTATGAAGATTTGAAAATCGGGAATTTCATGATGGCTGATTTCCTTCGAATATTCCTTCATCCTCATTTTTCACCCATTTCCCGAGGGAATACGGGGTTTTCCTTGAAATTTCGCAAAGAATTGAGTGAAACGCACGAGGATGGGGGATCCTGAAGGGCCAAAAGCCGCAAGGATTCGGGATATCCACTATCCGCGGAATTTTTTCAGTTTTCTCAATTATCTCGGTAAATAAGCGAGATAGAGCGGAATAGACGTTAAAATGGAGTCAGGAAGGAAAAATTCCAGTTTTTCGCAATTATGTCGGTAAATAACCGAGATAGAGCGAAATAGGCACTAATTTGGGATCAGGAAAGAGGTATTTTCCGCTTTTCCCGATTATCTCGGTAAATAAGCGAGATAGAGCGAAATGGACGTTAATATGGGATTAGTAAAAACGTTAAAGTCTGCTCTATCGAATTCGCTGAACCATTCGCGATATCGTTGTGGAATTTTGCAGGCTACTTCCTGACGACCTAGGCAATGTCACTGTGGAATTTCATCAGGAAATACGTCACAGAAAAAAAGTTATGACGATTTGAAAATCGGGATTTTCATGATGGCTGATTTCCTTCGAATATTCCTTCATCCTCATTTTTCAGCCATTTCCCGAGGGAATACGGGGTTTTCCTTGAAATTTCGCAAAGAATTGAGTGAAACGCACGATGATGGGGGATCCTGAAGGGCCAAAAGCCGCAAGGATTCGGGATATCCAGTGTTTGCGGAATTTTCAGGCCAAACCCAGAGGCAATGGCCTTTGCTCTATCAAAATGACCATTTCCGCTCTATCGAATCTTCAGAATCGTTTGCGATACTGTTGTGGAATTTTGCAGGCTCCTTCCTGATGACCTAGGCAATGTCACTGTGAAATTTCATCAGGAAATACGTCACAGAAAAAAAGTTATGACGATTTGAAAATCGGGATTTTCATGATGGCTGATTTCCTTCGAATATTCCTTCATCCTCATTTTTCAGCCATTTCCCGACGGAATACGGGGTTTTCCTTGAAATTTCGCAAAGAATTGAGTGAAACGCACGATGATGGGGGATCCTGGAGGGCCAAAAGCCGCAACGATTCAGGATATCCACTATCCGCGGAATTTTTTCAGTTTTTCACAATTATCTCGGTAAATAAGCGAGCTAGAGCGAAATAGACGTTAATATGGAGTCAGGAAGAAAAAATTCCAGTTTTTCGCAATTATGTCGGTAAATAACCGAGATAGAGCGAAATAGGCACTAATTTGGGATCAGGAAAGAGGTATTTTCCGCTTTTCCCGATTATCTCGGTAAATAAGCGAGATAGAGCGAAATGGACGTTAATATGGGATTAGTAAAAACGTTAAAGTCTGCTCTATCGAATTCGCTGAACCATTCGCGATATCGTTGTGGAATTTTGCAGGCTACTTCCTGACGACCTAGGCAATGTCACTGTGGAATTTCATCAGGAAATACGTCACAGAAAAAAAGTTATGACGATTTGAAAATCGGGATTTTCATGATGGCTGATTTCCTTCGAATATTCCTTCATCCTCATTTTTCAGCCATTTCCCGAGGGAATACGGGGTTTTCCTTGAAATTTCGCAAAGAATTGAGTGAAACGCACGATGATGGGGGATCCTGAAGGGCCAAAAGCCGCAAGGATTCGGGATATCCAGTGTTTGCGGAATTTTCAGGCCAAACCCAGAGGGAATGGCCTTTGCTCTATCAAAATGACCATTTCCGCTCTATCGAATCTTCAGAATCGTTTGCGGTACTGTTGTGGAATTTTGCAGGCTCCTTCCTGACGACCTAGGCAGTGTCACTGTAAAATTTCATCAGGAAATACGTCACAGAAAAAAAGTTATGACGATTTGAAAATCGGGATTTTCATCATGGCTGATTTCCTTCGAATATTCCTTCATCCTCATTTTTCAGCCATTTCCCGAGGGAATACGGGGTTTTCCTTGAAATTTCGCAAAGAATTGAGTGAAACGCACGATGATGGGGGATTCTGGAGGGTCAAAAGCCGTAACGATTCAGGATATCCACTATCCGCGGAATTTTTTCAGTTTTTCTCAATTATCTCGGTAAATAAGCGAGCTAGAGCGAAATAGACGTTAATATGGAGTCAGGAAGAAAAAACTCCAGTTTTTCGGGATTATCTCGGTAAATAAGCGAGATAGAGCGAAATAGGCACTAATTTGGGATCAGGAAAGAAGTATTTCCAGTTTTTCGCGATTAACTCGGTAAATAAGTGAGATAGAACGAAATGGACGTTAATATGGGATTAGTAAAAATGTCAAAGTCTGCTCTATCGAATTCGCTGAACCATTCGCGATACTGTTGTGGAATTTTGCAGGCTACTTCCTGACGACCTAGGCAATGTCACTGTGAAATTTCATCAGGAAATACGTCACAGAAAAAAAGTTATGAAGATTTGAAAATCGGGATTTTCATGATGGCTGATTTCGTTCGAATATTCCTTCATCCTCATTTTTCAGCCATTTCCCGACGGAATACGGGGTTTTCCTTGAAATTTCGCAAAGAATTGAGTGAAACGCACGATGATGGGGGATCCTGAAGGGCCAAAAGCCGCAAGGATTCGGGATATCCAGTGTTTGCGGAATTTTCAGGCCAAACCCAGAGGCAATGGCCTTTGCTCTATCAAAATGACCATTTCCGCTCTATCGAATCTTCAGAATCGTTTGCGATACTGTTGTGGAATTTTGCAGGCTCCTTCCTGATGACCTAGGCAATGTCACTGTGAAATTTCATCAGGAAATACGTCACAGAAAAAAAGTTATGACGATTTGAAAATCGGGATTTTCATGATGGCTGATTTCCTTCGAATATTCCTTCATCCTCATTTTTCAGCCATTTCCCGACGGAATACGGGGTTTTCCTTGAAATTTCGCAAAGAATTGATTGAAACGCACGATGATGGGGGATCCTGGAGGGCCAAAAGCCGCAACGATTCAGGATATCCACTATCCGCGGAATTTTTTCAGTTTTTCTCAATTATCTCGGTAAATAAGCGAGCTAGAGCGAAATAGACGTTAATATGGAGTCAGGAAGAAAAAATTCCAGTTTTTCGGGATTATCTCGGTAAATAAGCGAGATAGAGCGAAATAGGCACTAATTTGGGATCAAGAAAGAAGTATTTCCAGTTTTTCGCGATTAACTCGGTAAATAAGTGAGATAGAACGAAATGGACGTTAATATGGGATTAGTAAAAATGTCAAAGTCTGCTCTATCGAATTCGCTGAACCATTCGCGATACTGTTGTGGAATTTTGCAGGCTCCTTCCTGACGACCTAGGCAATGTCACTGTGAAATTTCATCAGGAAATACGTCACAGAAAAAAAGTTATGACGATTTGAAAATCGGGATTTTCATGATGGCTGATTTCCTTCGAATATTCCTTCATCCTCATTTTTCAGCCATTTCCCGACGGAATACGGGGTTTTCCTTGAAATTTCGCAAAGAATTGAGTGAAACGCACGATGATGGGGGATCCTGAAGGGCCAAAAGCCGCAAAGATTCGGGATATCCAGTGTTTGCGGAATTTTCAGGCCAAACCCAGAGGCAATGGCCTTTGCTCTATCAAAATGACCATTTCCGCTCCATCGAATCTTCAGAATCGTTTGCGATACTGTTGTGGAATTTTGCAGGCTCCTTCCTGACGACCTAGGCAGTGTCACTGTAAAATTTCATCAGGAAATACGTCACAGAAAAAAAGTTATGAAGATTTGAAAATCGGGATTTTCATGATGGCTGATTTCCTTCGAATATTCCTTCATCCTCATTTTTCACCCATTTCCCGAGGGAATACGGGGTTTTCCTTGGAATTTCGCAAAGAATTGAGTGAAACGCACGATGATGGGGGATCCTGGAGGGTCAAAAGCCGCAACGATTCAGGATATCCCCTATCCGCGGAATTTTTTCAGTTTTTCTCAATTATCTCGGTAAATAAGCGAGCTAGAGCGAAATAGACGTTAATATGGAGTCAGGAAGAAAAGATTCCAGTTTTTCGGGATTATCTCGGTAAATAAGCGAGATAGAGCGAAATAGGCACTAATTTGGGATCAGGAAAGAAGTATTTCCAGTTTTTCGCGATTAACTCGGTAAATAAGTGAGATAGAACGAAATGGACGTTAATATGGGATTAGTAAAAATGTCAAAGTCTGCTCTATCGAATTCGCTGAACCATTCGCGATACTGTTGTGGAATTTTGCAGGCTACTTCCTGACGACCTAGGCAATGTCACTGTGAAATTTCATCAGGAAATACGTCACAGAAAAAAAGTTATGAAGATTTGAAAATCGGGATTTTCATGATGGCTGATTTCCTTCGAATATTCCTTCATCCTCATTTTTCAGCCATTTCCCGACGGAATACGGGGTTTTCCTTGAAATTTCGCAAAGAATTGAGTGAAACGCACGATGATGGGGGATCCTGAAGGGCCAAAAGCCGCAAGGATTCGGGATATCCAGTGTTTGCGGAATTTTCAGGCCAAACCCAGAGGCAATGGCCTTTGCTCTATCAAAATGACCATTTCCGCTCTATCGAATCTTCAGAATCGTTTGCGATACTGTTGTGGAATTTTGCAGGTTCCTTCCTGACGACCTAGGCAATGTCACTGTGAAATTTCATCAGGAAATACGTCACAGAAAAAAAGTTATGACGATTTGAAAATCGGGATTTTCATGATGGCTGATTTCCTTCGAATATTCCTTCATCCTCATTTTTCAGCCATTTCCCGACGGAATACGGGGTTTTCCTTGAAATTTCGCAAAGAATTGAGTGAAACGCACGATGATGGGGGATCCTGAAGGGCCAAAAGCCGCAAGGATTCGGGATATCCAGTGTTTGCGGAATTTTCAGGCCAAACCCAGAGGCAATGGCCTTTGCTCTATCAAAATGACCATTTCCGCTCTATCGAATCTTCAGAATCGTTTGCGATACTGTTGTGGAATTTTGCAGGCTCCTTCCTGACGACCTAGGCAGTGTCACTGTAAAATTTCATCAGGAAATACGCCACAGAAAAAAAGTTATGAAGATTTGAAAATCGGGAATTTCATGATGGCTGATTTCCTTCGAATATTCCTTCATCCTCATTTTTCACCCATTTCCCGAGGGAATACGGGGTTTTCCTTGAAATTTCGCAAAGAATTGAGTGAAACGCACGAGGATGGGGGATCCTGAAGGGCCAAAAGCCGCAAGGATTCGGGATATCCACTATCCGCGGAATTTTTTCAGTTTTCTCAATTATCTCGGTAAATAAGCGAGATAGAGCGGAATAGACGTTAAAATGGAGTCAGGAAGGAAAAATTCCAGTTTTTCGCAATTATGTCGGTAAATAACCGAGATAGAGCGAAATAAGCACTAATTTGGGATCAGGAAAGAGGTATTTTCCGCTTTTCCCGATTATCTCGGTAAATAAGCGAGATAGAGCGAAATGGACGTTAATATGGGATTAGTAAAAACGTTAAAGTCTGCTCTATCGAATTCGCTGAACCATTCGCGATATCGTTGTGGAATTTTGCAGGCTACTTCCTGACGACCTAGGCAATGTCACTGTGGAATTTCATCAGGAAATACGTCACAGAAAAAAAGTTATGACGATTTGAAAATCGGGATTTTCATCATGGCTGGTTTCCTTCGAATATTCCTTCATCCTCATTTTTCAGCCATTTCCCGAGGGAATACGGGGTTTTCCTTGAAATTTCGCAAAGAATTGAGTGAAACGCACGATGATGGGGGATCCTGGAGGGTCAAAAGCCGCAACGATTCAGGATATCCACTATCCGCGGAATTTTTTCAGTTTTTCTCAATTATCTCGGTAAATAAGCGAGATAGAGCGGAATAGACGTTAAAATGGAGTCAGGAAGGAAAAATTCCAGTTTTTCGCAATTATGTCGGTAAATAACCGAGATAGAGCGAAATAGGCACTAATTTGGGATCAGGAAAGAGGTATTTTCCGCTTTTCCCGATTATCTCGGTAAATAAGCGAGATAGAGCGAAATGGACGTTAATATGGGATTAGTAAAAACGTTAAAGTCTGCTCTATCGAATTCGCTGAACCATTCGCGATATCGTTGTGGAATTTTGCAGGCTACTTCCTGACGACCTAGGCAATGTCACTGTGGAATTTCATCAGGAAATACGTCACAGAAAAAAAGTTATGACGATTTGAAAATCGGGATTTTCATAATGGCTGATTTCCTTCGAATATTCCTTCATCCTCATTTTTCAGCCATTTCCCGAGGGAATACGGGGTTTTCCTTGAAATTTCGCAAAGAATTGAGTGAAACGCACGATGATGGGGGATCCTGAAGGGCCAAAAGCCGCAAGGATTCGGGATATCCAGTGTTTGCGGAATTTTCAGGCCAAACCCAGAGGCAATGGCCTTTGCTCTATCAAAATGACCATTTCCGCTCTATCGAATCTTCAGAATCGTTTGCGATACTGTTGTGGAATTTTGCAGGCTCCTTCCTGATGACCTAGGCAATGTCACTGTGAAATTTCATCAGGAAATACGTCACAGAAAAAAAGTTATGACGATTTGAAAATCGGGATTTTCATGATGGCTGATTTCCTTCGAATATTCCTTCATCCTCATTTTTCAGCCATTTCCCGACGGAATACGGGGTTTTCCTTGAAATTTCGCAAAGAATTGAGTGAAACGCACGATGATGGGGGATCCTGGAGGGCCAAAAGCCGCAACGATTCAGGATATCCACTATCCGCGGAATTTTTTCAGTTTTTCTCAATTATCTCGGTAAATAAGCGAGCTAGAGCGAAATAGACGTTAATATGGAGTCAGGAAGAAAAAATTCCAGTTTTTCGGGATTATCTCGGTAAATAAGCGAGATAGAGCGAAATAGGCACTAATTTGGGATCAAGAAAGAAGTATTTCCAGTTTTTCGCGATTAACTCGGTAAATAAGTGAGATAGAACGAAATGGACGTTAATATGGGATTAGTAAAAATGTCAAAGTCTGCTCTATCGAATTCGCTGAACCATTCGCGATACTGTTGTGGAATTTTGCAGGCTCCTTCCTGACGACCTAGGCAATGTCACTGTGAAATTTCATCAGGAAATACGTCACAGAAAAGAAGTTATGACGATTTGAAAATCGGGATTTTCATGATGGCTGATTTCCTTCGAATATTCCTTCATCCTCATTTTTCAGCCATTTCCCGACGGAATACGGGGTTTTCCTTGAAATTTCGCAAAGAATTGAGTGAAACGCACGATGATGGGGGATCCTGAAGGGCCAAAAGCCGCAATGATTCGGGATATCCAGTGTTTGCGGAATTTTCAGGCCAAACCCAGAGGCAATGGCCTTTGCTCTATCAAAATGACCATTTCCGCTCCATCGAATCTTCAGAATCGTTTGCGATACTGTTGTGGAATTTTGCAGGCTCCTTCCTGACGACCTAGGCAGTGTCACTGTAAAATTTCATCAGGAAATACGTCACAGAAAAAAAGTTATGAAGATTTGAAAATCGGGATTTTCATGATGGCTGATTTCCTTCGAATATTCCTTCATCCTCATTTTTCACCCATTTCCCGAGGGAATACGGGGTTTTCCTTGAAATTTCGCAAAGAATTGAGTGAAACGCACGATGATGGGGGATCCTGAAGGGCCAAAAGCCGCAAGGATTCGGGATATCCAGTGTTTGCGGAATTTTCAGGCCAAACCCAGAGGCAATGGCCTTTGCTCTATCAAAATGACCATTTCCGCTCTATCGAATCTTCAGAATCGTTTGCGATACTGTTGTGGAATTTTGCAGGCTCCTTCCTGACGACCTAGACAGTGTCACTGTAAAATTTCATCAGGAAATACGCCACAGAAAAAAAGTTATGAAGATTTGAAAATCGGGATTTTCATGATGGCTGATTTCCTTCGAATATTCCTTCATCCTCATTTTTCACCCATTTCCCGAGGGAATACGGGGTTTTCCTTGAAATTTCGCAAAGAATTGAGTGAAACGCACGAGGATGGGGGATCCTGAAGGGCCAAAAGCCGCAAGGATTCGGGATATCCACTATCCGCGGAATTTTTTCAGTTTTTCTCAATTATCTCGGTAAATAAGTGAGATAGAGCGGAATAGACGTTAAAATGGAGTCAGGAAGGAAAAATTCCAGTTTTTCGCAATTATGTCGGTAAATAACCGAGATAGAGCGAAATAGGCACTAATTTGGGATCAGGAAAGAGGTATTTTCCGCTTTTCCCGATTATCTCGGTAAATAAGCGAGATAGAGCGAAATGGACGTTAATATGGGATTAGTAAAAACGTTAAAGTCTGCTCTATCGAATTCGCTGAACCATTCGCGATATCGTTGTGGAATTTTGCAGGCTACTTCCTGACGACCTAGGCAATGTCACTGTGGAATTTCATCAGGAAATACGTCACAGAAAAAAAGTTATGACGATTTGAAAATCGGGATTTTCATGATGGCTGATTTCCTTCGAATATTCCTTCATCCTCATTTTTCAGCCATTTCCCGAGGGAATACGGGGTTTTCCTTGAAATTTCGCAAAGAATTGAGTGAAACGCACGATGATGGGGGATCCTGAAGGGCCAAAAGCCGCAAGGATTCGGGATATCCAGTGTTTGCGGAATTTTCAGGCCAAACCCAGAGGCAATGGCCTTTGCTCTATCAAAATGACCATTTCCGCTCTATCGAATCTTCAGAATCGTTTGCGATACTGTTGTGGAATTTTGCAGGCTCCTTCCTGACGACCTAGGCAGTGTCACTGTAAAATTTCATCAGGAAATACGTCACAGAAAAAAAGTTATGACGATTTGAAAATCGGGATTTTCATCATGGCTGATTTCCTTCGAATATTCCTTCATCCTCATTTTTCAGCCATTTCCCGAGGGAATACGGGGTTTTCCTTGAAATTTCGCAAAGAATTGAGTGAAACGCACGATGATGGGGGATCCTGGAGGGTCAAAAGCCGCAACGATTCAGGATATCCCCTATCCGCGGAATTTTTTCAGTTTTTCTCAATTATCTCGGTAAATAAGCGAGCTAGAGCGAAATAGACGTTAATATGGAGTCAGGAAGAAAAGATTCCAGTTTTTCGGGATTATCTCGGTAAATAAGCGAGATAGAGCGAAATAGGCACTAATTTGGGATCAGGAAAGAAGTATTTCCAGTTTTTCGCGACTAACTCGGTAAATAAGTGAGATAGAACGAAATGGACGTTAATATGGGATTAGTAAAAATGTCAAAGTCTGCTCTATCGAATTCGCTGAACCATTCGCGATACTGTTGTGGAATTTTGCAGGCTACTTCCTGACGACCTAGGCAATGTCACTGTGAAATTTCATCAGGAAATACGTCACAGAAAAAAAGTTATGAAGATTTGAAAATCGGGATTTTCATGATGGCTGATTTCCTTCGAATATTCCTTCATCCTCATTTTTCAGCCATTTCCCGACGGAATACGGGGTTTTCCTTGAAATTTCGCAAAGAATTGAGTGAAACGCACGATGATGGGGGATCCTGAAGGGCCAAAAGCCGCAAGGATTCGGGATATCCAGTGTTTGCGGAATTTTCAGGCCAAACCCAGAGGCAATGGCCTTTGCTCTATCAAAATGACCATTTCCGCTCTATCGAATCTTCAGAATCGTTTGCGATACTGTTGTGGAATTTTGCAGGTTCCTTCCTGACGACCTAGGCAATGTCACTGTGAAATTTCATCAGGAAATACGTCACAGAAAAAAAGTTATGACGATTTGAAAATCGGGATTTTCATGATGGCTGATTTCCTTCGAATATTCCTTCATCCTCATTTTTCAGCCATTTCCCGACGGAATACGGGGTTTTCCTTGAAATTTCGCAAAGAATTGAGTGAAACGCACGATGATGGGGGATCCTGAAGGGCCAAAAGCCGCAAGGATTCGGGATATCCAGTGTTTGCGGAATTTTCAGGCCAAACCCAGAGGCAATGGCCTTTGCTCTATCAAAATGACCATTTCCGCTCTATCGAATCTTCAGAATCGTTTGCGATACTGTTGTGGAATTTTGCAGGCTCCTTCCTGACGACCTAGGCAGTGTCACTGTAAAATTTCATCAGGAAATACGCCACAGAAAAAAAGTTATGAAGATTTGAAAATCGGGAATTTCATGATGGCTGATTTCCTTCGAATATTCCTTCATCCTCATTTTTCACCCATTTCCCGAGGGAATACGGGGTTTTCCTTGAAATTTCGCAAAGAATTGAGTGAAACGCACGAGGATGGGGGATCCTGAAGGGCCAAAAGCCGCAAGGATTCGGGATATTCACTATCCGCGGAATTTTTTCAGTTTTCTCAATTATCTCGGTAAATAAGCGAGATAGAGCGGAATAGACGTTAAAATGGAGTCAGGAAGGAAAAATTCCAGTTTTTCGCAATTATGTCGGTAAATAACCGAGATAGAGCGAAATAGGCACTAATTTGGGATCAGGAAAGAGGTATTTTCCGCTTTTCCCGATTATCTCGGTAAATAAGCGAGATAGAGCGAAATGGACGTTAATATGGGATTAGTAAAAACGTTAAAGTCTGCTCTATCGAATTCGCTGAACCATTCGCGATATCGTTGTGGAATTTTGCAGGCTACTTCCTGACGACCTAGGCAATGTCACTGTGGAATTTCATCAGGAAATACGTCACAGAAAAAAAGTTATGACGATTTGAAAATCGGGATTTTCATGATGGCTGATTTCCTTCGAATATTCCTTCATCCTCATTTTTCAGCCATTTCCCGAGGGAATACGGGGTTTTCCTTGAAATTTCGCAAAGAATTGAGTGAAACGCACGATGATGGGGGATCCTGAAGGGCCAAAAGCCGCAAGGATTCGGGATATCCAGTGTTTGCGGAATTTTCAGGCCAAACCCAGAGGCAATGGCCTTTGCTCTATCAAAATGACCATTTCCGCTCTATCGAATCTTCAGAATCGTTTGCGATACTGTTGTGGAATTTTGCAGGCTCCTTCCTGACGACCTAGGCAGTGTCACTGTAAAATTTCATCAGGAAATACGTCACAGAAAAAAAGTTATGACGATTTGAAAATCGGGATTTTCATCATGGCTGATTTCCTTCGAATATTCCTTCATCCTCATTTTTCAGCCATTTCCCGAGGGAATACGGGGTTTTCCTTGAAATTTCGCAAAGAATTGAGTGAAACGCACGATGATGGGGGATCCTGGAGGGTCAAAAGCCGCAACGATTCAGGATATCCACTATCCGCGGAATTTTTTCAGTTTTTCTCAATTATCTCGGTAAATAAGCGAGCTAGAGCGAAATAGACGTTAATATGGAGTCAAGAAGAAAAAATTCCAGTTTTTCGGGATTATCTCGGTAAATAAGCGAGATAGAGCGAAATAGGCACTAATTTGGGATCAGGAAAGAAGTATTTCCAGTTTTTCGCGATTAACTCGGTAAATAAGTGAGATAGAACGAAATGGACGTTAATATGGGATTAGTAAAAATGTCAAAGTCTGCTCTATCGAATTCGCTGAACCATTCGCGATACTGTTGTGGAATTTTGCAGGCTACTTCCTGACGACCTAGGCAGTGTCACTGTAAAATTTCATCAGGAAATACGTCACAGAAAAAAAGTTATGAAGATTTGAAAATCGGGATTTTCATGATGGCTGATTTCCTTCGAATATTCCTTCATCCTCATTTTTCAGCCATTTCCCGACGGAATACGGGGTTTTCCTTGAAATTTCGCAAAAGAATTGAGTGAAACGCACGATGATGGGGGATCCTGAAGGGCCAAAAGCCGCAAGGATTCGGGATATCCAGTGTTTGCGGAATTTTCAGGCCAAACCCAGAGGCAATGGCCTTTGCTCTATCAAAATGACCATTTCCGCTCTATCGAATCTTCAGAATCGTTTGCGATACTGTTGTGGATTTTTGCAGGCTCCTTCCTGACGACCTAGGCAATGTCACTGTGAAATTTCATCAGGAAATACGTCACAGAAAAAAAGTTATGACGATTTGAAAATCGGGATTTTCATGATGGCTGATTTCCTTCGAATATTCCTTCATCCTCATTTTTCAGCCATTTCCCGACGGAATACGGGGTTTTCCTTGAAATTTCGCAAAGAATTGAGTGAAACGCACGATGATGGGGGATCCTGAAGGGCCAAAAGCCGCAAGGATTCGGGATATCCAGTGTTTGCGGAATTTTCAGGCCAAACCCAGAGGCAATGGCCTTTGCTCTATCAAAATGACCATTTCCGCTCTATCGAATCTTCAGAATCGTTTGCGATACTGTTGTGGAATTTTGCAGGCTCCTTCCTGATGACCTAGGCAATGTCACTGTGAAATTTCATCAGGAAATACGTCACAGAAAAAAAGTTATGACGATTTGAAAATCGGGATTTTCATGATGGCTGATTTCCTTCGAATATTCCTTCATCCTCATTTTTCAGCCATTTCCCGACGGAATACGGGGTTTTCCTTGAAATTTCGCAAAGAATTGAGTGAAACGCACGATGATGGGGGATCCTGGAGGGCCAAAAGCCGCAACGATTCAGGATATCCACTATCCGCGGAATTTTTTCAGTTTTTCTCAATTATCTCGGTAAATAAGCGAGCTAGAGCGAAATAGACGTTAATATGGAGTCAGGAAGAAAAAATTCCAGTTTTTCGGGATTATCTCGGTAAATAAGCGAGATAGAGCGAAATAGGCACTAATTTGGGATCAAGAAAGAAGTATTTCCAGTTTTTCGCGATTAACTCGGTAAATAAGTGAGATAGAACGAAATGGACGTTAATATGGGATTAGTAAAAATGTCAAAGTCTGCTCTATCGAATTCGCTGAACCATTCGCGATACTGTTGTGGAATTTTGCAGGCTCCTTCCTGACGACCTAGGCAATGTCACTGTGAAATTTCATCAGGAAATACGTCACAGAAAAAAAGTTATGACGATTTGAAAATCGGGATTTTCATGATGGCTGATTTCCTTCGAATATTCCTTCATCCTCATTTTTCAGCCATTTCCCGACGGAATACGGGGTTTTCCTTGAAATTTCGCAAAGAATTGAGTGAAACGCACGATGATGGGGGATCCTGAAGGGCCAAAAGCCGCAAGGATTCGGGATATCCAGTGTTTGCGGAATTTTCAGGCCAAACCCAGAGGCAATGGCCTTTGCTCTATCAAAATGACCATTTCCGCTCTATCGAATCTTCAGAATCGTTTGCGATACTGTTGTGGAATTTTGCAGGCTCCTTCCTGATGACCTAGGCAATGTCACTGTGAAATTTCATCAGGAAATACGTCACAGAAAAAAAGTTATGACGATTTGAAAATCGGGATTTTCATGATGGCTGATTTCCTTCGAATATTCCTTCATCCTCATTTTTCAGCCATTTCCCGACGGAATACGGGGTTTTCCTTGAAATTTCGCAAAGAATTGAGTGAAACGCACGATGATGGGGGATCCTGGAGGGCCAAAAGCCGCAACGATTCAGGATATCCACTATCCGCGGAATTTTTTCAGTTTTTCTCAATTATCTCGGTAAATAAGCGAGCTAGAGCGAAATAGACGTTAATATGGAGTCAGGAAGAAAAAATTCCAGTTTTTCGGGATTATCTCGGTAAATAAGCGAGATAGAGCGAAATAGGCACTAATTTGGGATCAAGAAAGAAGTATTTCCAGTTTTTCGCGATTAACTCGGTAAATAAGTGAGATAGAACGAAATGGACGTTAATATGGGATTAGTAAAAATGTCAAAGTCTGCTCTATCGAATTCGCTGAACCATTCGCGATACTGTTGTGGAATTTTGCAGGCTCCTTCCTGACGACCTAGGCAATGTCACTGTGAAATTTCATCAGGAAATACGTCACAGAAAAAAAGTTATGACGATTTGAAAATCGGGATTTTCATGATGGCTGATTTCCTTCGAATATTCCTTCATCCTCATTTTTCAGCCATTTCCCGACGGAATACGGGGTTTTCCTTGAAATTTCGCAAAGAATTGAGTGAAACGCACGATGATGGGGGATCCTGAAGGGCCAAAAGCCGCAAAGATTCGGGATATCCAGTGTTTGCGGAATTTTCAGGCCAAACCCAGAGGCAATGGCCTTTGCTCTATCAAAATGACCATTTCCGCGCCATCGAATCTTCAGAATCGTTTGCGATACTGTTGTGGAATTTTGCAGGCTCCTTCCTGACGACCTAGGCAGTGTCACTGTAAAATTTCATCAGGAAATACGTCACAGAAAAAAAGTTATGAAGATTTGAAAATCGGGATTTTCATGATGGCTGATTTCCTTCGAATATTCCTTCATCCTCATTTTTCACCCATTTCCCGAGGGAATACGGGGTTTTCCTTGAAATTTCGCAAAGAATTGAGTGAAACGCACGATGATGGGGGATCCTGAAGGGCCAAAAGCCGCAAGGATTCGGGATATCCAGTATTTGCGGAATTTTCAGGCCAAACCCAGAGGCAATGGCCTTTGCTCTATCAAAATGACCATTTCCGCTCTATCGAATCTTCAGAATCGTTTGCGATACTGTTGTGGAATTTTGCAGGCTCCTTCCTGACGACCTAGGCAGTGTCACTGTAAAATTTCATCAGGAAATACGCCACAGAAAAAAAGTTATGAAGATTTGAAAATCGGGATTTTCATGATGGCTGATTTCCTTCGAATATTCCTTCATCCTCATTTTTCACCCATTTCCCGAGGGAATACGGGGTTTTCCTTGAAATTTCGCAAAGAATTGAGTGAAACGCACGAGGATGGGGGATCCTGAAGGGCCAAAAGCCGCAAGGATTCGGGATATCCACTATCCGCGGAATTTTTTCAGTTTTTCTCAATTATCTCGGTAAATAAGCGAGATAGAGCGGAATAGACGTTAAAATGGAGTCAGGAAGGAAAAATTCCAGTTTTTCGCAATTATGTCGGTAAATAACCGAGATAGAGCGAAATAGGCACTAATTTGGGATCAGGAAAGAGGTATTTTCCGCTTTTCCCGATTATCTCGGTAAATAAGCGAGATAGAGCGAAATGGACGTTAATATGGGATTAGTAAAAACGTTAAAGTCTGCTCTATCGAATTCGCTGAACCATTCGCGATATCGTTGTGGAATTTTGCAGGCTACTTCCTGACGACCTAGGCAATGTCACTGTGGAATTTCATCAGGAAATACGTCACAGAAAAAAAGTTATGACGATTTGAAAATCGGGATTTTCATGATGGCTGATTTCCTTCGAATATTCCTTCATCCTCATTTTTCAGCCATTTCCCGACGGAATACGGGGTTTTCCTTGAAATTTCGCAAAGAATTGAGTGAAACGCACGATGATGGGGGATCCTGAAGGGCCAAAAGCCGCAAGGATTCGGGATATCCAGTGTTTGCGGAATTTTCAGGCCAAACCCAGAGGCAATGGCCTTTGCTCTATCAAAATGACCATTTCCGCTCTATCGAATCTTCAGAATCGTTTGCGATACTGTTGTGGAATTTTGCAGGCTCCTTCCTGATGACCTAGGCAATGTCACTGTGAAATTTCATCAGGAAATACGTCACAGAAAAAAAGTTATGACGATTTGAAAATCGGGATTTTCATGATGGCTGATTTCCTTCGAATATTCCTTCATCCTCATTTTTCAGCCATTTCCCGACGGAATACGGGGTTTTCCTTGAAATTTCGCAAAGAATTGAGTGAAACGCACGATGATGGGGGATCCTGAAGGGCCAAAAGCCGCAAGGATTCGGGATATCCAGTGTTTGCGGAATTTTCAGGCCAAACCCAGAGGCAATGGCCTTTGCTCTATCAAAATGACCATTTCCGCTCTATCGAATCTTCAGAATCGTTTGCGATACTGTTGTGGAATTTTGCAGGCTCCTTCCTGATGACCTAGGCAATGTCACTGTGAAATTTCATCAGGAAATACGTCACAGAAAAAAAGTTATGACGATTTGAAAATCGGGATTTTCATGATGGCTGATTTCCTTCGAATATTCCTTCATCCTCATTTTTCAGCCATTTCCCGACGGAATACGGGGTTTTCCTTGAAATTTCGCAAAGAATTGAGTGAAACGCACGATGATGGGGGATCCTGGAGGGCCAAAAGCCGCAACGATTCAGGATATCCACTATCCGCGGAATTTTTTCAGTTTTTCTCAATTATCTCGGTAAATAAGCGAGCTAGAGCGAAATAGACGTTAATATGGAGTCAGGAAGAAAAAATTCCAGTTTTTCGGGATTATCTCGGTAAATAAGCGAGATAGAGCGAAATAGGCACTAATTTGGGATCAAGAAAGAAGTATTTCCAGTTTTTCGCGATTAACTCGGTAAATAAGTGAGATAGAACGAAATGGACGTTAATATGGGATTAGTAAAAATGTCAAAGTCTGCTCTATCGAATTCGCTGAACCATTCGCGATACTGTTGTGGAATTTTGCAGGCTCCTTTCTGACGACCTAGGCAATGTCACTGTGAAATTTCATCAGGAAATACGTCACAGAAAAAAAGTTATGACGATTTGAAAATCGGGATTTTCATGATGGCTGATTTCCTTCGAATATTCCTTCATCCTCATTTTTCAGCCATTTCCCGACGGAATACGGGGTTTTCCTTGAAATTTCGCAAAGAATTGAGTGAAACGCACGATGATGGGGGATCCTGAAGGGCCAAAAGCCGCAAAGATTCGGGATATCCAGTGTTTGCGGAATTTTCAGGCCAAACCCAGAGGCAATGGCCTTTGCTCTATCAAGGAGATTCTACAATGGCCGCAACGCAATGAATTCCGTACGGAATCGTAACGGTTGGTTTATGTTTGCGGAAAAGTGTCGGACGGCAACGGACGCACTCCCTGTCAAACAATAACCTCGATTAATCTAAATATTAGTAATCGCAATTAATTTTTTCGACAATCCTGTGCATTTTTCGAATGAAAATAGGGAAGAATTTGAAATTGAATGCTAAGCAGGAAAGAGAACTCATCAGATTTGTTAAGGTAAATCTTAGATTGTGGAATAAGGGAATGAGTCCGTTGCCATACGACACTTTTCCGCAAACATAAGCCAGTCGCAACGATTCCGTACGGAATTCATTGCGTTGCGGTCATTGTAGAATCTCCTTTAAAATGACCATTTCCGCTCCATCGAATCTTCAGAATCGTTTGCGATACTGTTGTGGAATTTTGCAGGCTCCTTCCTGACGACCTAGGCAGTGTCACTGTAAAATTTCATCAGGAAATACGTCACAGAAAAAAAGTTATGAAGATTTGAAAATCGGGATTTTCATGATGGCTGATTTCCTTCGAATATTCCTTCATCCTCATTTTTCACCCATTTCCCGAGGGAATACGGGGTTTTCCTTGAAATTTCGCAAAGAATTGAGTGAAACGCACGATGATGGGGGATCCTGGAGGGTCAAAAGCCGCAACGATTCAGGATATCCCCTATCCGCGGAATTTTTTCAGTTTTTCTCAATTATCTCGGTAAATAAGCGAGCTAGAGCGAAATAGACGTTAATATGAAGTCAGGAAGAAAAGATTCCAGTTTTTCGGGATTATCTCGGTAAATAAGCGAGATAGAGCGAAATAGGCACTAATTTGGGATCAGGAAAGAAGTATTTCCAGTTTTTCGCGATTAACTCGGTAAATAAGTGAGATAGAACGAAATGGACGTTAATATGGGATTAGTAAAAATGTCAAAGTCTGCTCTATCGAATTCGCTGAACCATTCGCGATACTGTTGTGGAATTTTGCAGGCTACTTCCTGACGACCTAGGCAATGTCACTGTGAAATTTCATCAGGAAATACGTCACAGAAAAAAAGTTATGAAGATTTGAAAATCGGGATTTTCATGATGGCTGATTTCCTTCGAATATTCCTTCATCCTCATTTTTCAGCCATTTCCCGACGGAATACGGGGTTTTCCTTGAAATTTCGCAAAGAATTGAGTGAAACGCACGATGATGGGGGATCCTGAAGGGCCGAAAGCCGCAAGGATTCGGGATATCCAGTGTTTGCGGAATTTTCAGGCCAAACCCAGAGGAAATGGCCTTTGCTCTATCAAAATGACCATTTCCGCTCTATCGAATCTTCAGAATCGTTTGCGATACTGTTGTGGAATTTTGCAGGCTCCTTCCTGACGACCTAGGCAGTGTCACTGTAAAATTTCATCAGGAAATACGCCACAGAAAAAAAGTTATGAAGATTTGAAAATCGGGAATTTCATGATGGCTGATTTCCTTCGAATATTCCTTCATCCTCATTTTTCACCCATTTCCCGAGGGAATACGGGGTTTTCCTTGAAATTTCGCAAAGAATTGAGTGAAACGCACGAGGATGGGGGATCCTGAAGGGCCAAAAGCCGCAAGGATTCGGGATATCCACTATCCGCGGAATTTTTTCAGTTTTCTCAATTATCTCGGTAAATAAGCGAGATAGAGCGGAATAGACGTTAAAATGGAGTCAGGAAGGAAAAATTCCAGTTTTTCGCAATTATGTCGGTAAATAACCGAGATAGAGCGAAATAGGCACTAATTTGGGATCAGGAAAGAGGTATTTTCCGCTTTTCCCGATTATCTCGGTAAATAAGCGAGATAGAGCGAAATGGACGTTAATATGGGATTAGTAAAAACGTTAAAGTCTGCTCTATCGAATTCGCTGAACCATTCGCGATATCGTTGTGGAATTTTGCAGGCTACTTCCTGACGACCTAGGCAATGTCACTGTGGAATTTCATCAGGAAATACGTCACAGAAAAAAAGTTATGACGATTTGAAAATCGGGATTTTCATGATGGCTGATTTCCTTCGAATATTCCTTCATCCTCATTTTTCAGCCATTTCCCGAGGGAATACGGGGTTTTCCTTGAAATTTCGCAAAGAATTGAGTGAAACGCACGATGATGGGGGATCCTGAAGGGCCGAAAGCCGCAAGGATTCGGGATATCCAGTGTTTGCGGAATTTTCAGGCCAAACCCAGAGGAAATGGCCTTTGCTCTATCAAAATGACCATTTCCGCTCTATCGAATCTTCAGAATCGTTTGCGATACTGTTGTGGAATTTTGCAGGCTCCTTCCTGACGACCTAGGCAGTGTCACTGTGAAATTTCATCAGGAAATACGTCACAGAAAAAAAGTTATGACGATTTGAAAATCGGGATTTTCATCATGGCTGGTTTCCTTCGAATATTCCTTCATCCTCATTTTTCAGCCATTTCCCGAGGGAATACGGGGTTTTCCTTGAAATTTCGCAAAGAATTGAGTGAAACGCACGATGATGGGGGATCCTGGAGGGTCAAAAGCCGCAACGATTCAGGATATCCACTATCCGCGGAATTTTTTCAGTTTTTCTCAATTATCTCGGTAAATAAGCGAGATAGAGCGGAATAGACGTTAAAATGGAGTCAGGAAGGAAAAATTCCAGTTTTTCGCAATTATGTCGGTAAATAACCGAGATAGAGCGAAATAGGCACTAATTTGGGATCAGGAAAGAGGTATTTTCCGCTTTTCCCGATTATCTCGGTAAATAAGCGAGATAGAGCGAAATGGACGTTAATATGGGATTAGTAAAAACGTTAAAGTCTGCTCTATCGAATTCGCTGAACCATTCGCGATATCGTTGTGGAATTTTGCAGGCTACTTCCTGACGACCTAGGCAATGTCACTGTGAAATTTCATCAGGAAATACGTCACAGAAAAAAAGTTATGACGATTTGAAAATCGGGATTTTCATGATGGCTGATTTCCTTCGAATATTCCTTCATCCTCATTTTTCAGCCATTTCCCGACGGAATACGGGGTTTTCCTTGAAATTTCGCAAAGAATTGAGTGAAACGCACCATGATGGGGGATCCTGAAGGGCCAAAAGCCGCAAGGATTCGGGATATCCAGTGTTTGCGGAATTTTCAGGCCAAACCCAGAGGCAATGGCCTTTGCTCTATCAAAATGACCATTTCCGCTCTATCGAATCTTCAGAATCGTTTGCGATACTGTTGTGGAATTTTGCAGGCTTCTTCCTGACGACCTAGACAGTGTCACTGTAAAATTTCATCAGGAAATACGCCACAGAAAAAAAGTTATGAAGATTTGAAAATCGGGATTTTCATGATGGCTGATTTCCTTCGAATATTCCTTCATCCTCATTTTTCACCCATTTCCCGAGGGAATACGGGGTTTTCCTTGAAATTTCGCAAAGAATTGAGTGAAACGCACGAGGATGGGGGATCCTGAAGGGCCAAAAGCCGCAAGGATTCGGGATATCCACTATCCGCGGAATTTTTTCAGTTTTTCTCAATTATCTCGGTAAATAAGTGAGATAGAGCGGAATAGACGTTAAAATGGAGTCAGGAAGGAAAAATTCCAGTTTTTCGCAATTATGTCGGTAAATAACCGAGATAGAGCGAAATAGGCACTAATTTGGGATCAGGAAAGAGGTATTTTCCGCTTTTCCCGATTATCTCGGTAAATAAGCGAGATAGAGCGAAATGGACGTTAATATGGGATTAGTAAAAACGTTAAAGTCTGCTCTATCGAATTCGCTGAACCATTCGCGATATCGTTGTGGAATTTTGCAGGCTACTTCCTGACGACCTAGGCAATGTCACTGTGGAATTTCATCAGGAAATACGTCACAGAAAAAAAGTTATGACGATTTGAAAATCGGGATTTTCATGATGGCTGATTTCCTTCGAATATTCCTTCATCCTCATTTTTCAGCCATTTCCCGAGGGAATACGGGGTTTTCCTTGAAATTTCGCAAAGAATTGAGTGAAACGCACGATGATGGGGGATCCTGAAGGGCCAAAAGCCGCAAGGATTCGGGATATCCAGTGTTTGCGGAATTTTCAGGCCAAACCCAGAGGCAATGGCCTTTGCTCTATCAAAATGACCATTTCCGCTCTATCGAATCTTCAGAATCGTTTGCGATACTGTTGTGGAATTTTGCAGGCTCCTTCCTGACGACCTAGGCAGTGTCACTGTAAAATTTCATCAGGAAATACGTCACAGAAAAAAAGTTATGACGATTTGAAAATCGGGATTTTCATCATGGCTGATTTCCTTCGAATATTCCTTCATCCTCATTTTTCAGCCATTTCCCGAGGGAATACGGGGTTTTCCTTGAAATTTCGCAAAGAATTGAGTGAAACGCACGATGATGGGGGATCCTGGAGGGTCAAAAGCCGCAACGATTCAGGATATCCCCTATCCGCGGAATTTTTTCAGTTTTTCTCAATTATCTCGGTAAATAAGCGAGCTAGAGCGAAATAGACGTTAATATGGAGTCAGGAAGAAAAGATTCCAGTTTTTCGGGATTATCTCGGTAAATAAGCGAGATAGAGCGAAATAGGCACTAATTTGGGATCAGGAAAGAAGTATTTCCAGTTTTTCGCGACTAACTCGGTAAATAAGTGAGATAGAACGAAATGGACGTTAATATGGGATTAGTAAAAATGTCAAAGTCTGCTCTATCGAATTCGCTGAACCATTCGCGATACTGTTGTGGAATTTTGCAGGCTACTTCCTGACGACCTAGGCAATGTCACTGTGAAATTTCATCAGGAAATACGTCACAGAAAAAAAGTTATGAAGATTTGAAAATCGGGATTTTCATGATGGCTGATTTCCTTCGAATATTCCTTCATCCTCATTTTTCAGCCATTTCCCGACGGAATACGGGGTTTTCCTTGAAATTTCGCAAAGAATTGAGTGAAACGCACGATGATGGGGGATCCTGAAGGGCCAAAAGCCGCAAGGATTCGGGATATCCAGTGTTTGCGGAATTTTCAGGCCAAACCCAGAGGCAATGGCCTTTGCTCTATCAAAATGACCATTTCCGCTCTATCGAATCTTCAGAATCGTTTGCGATACTGTTGTGGAATTTTGCAGGTTCCTTCCTGACGACCTAGGCAATGTCACTGTGAAATTTCATCAGGAAATACGTCACAGAAAAAAAGTTATGACGATTTGAAAATCGGGATTTTCATGATGGCTGATTTCCTTCGAATATTCCTTCATCCTCATTTTTCAGCCATTTCCCGACGGAATACGGGGTTTTCCTTGAAATTTCGCAAAGAATTGAGTGAAACGCACGATGATGGGGGATCCTGAAGGGCCAAAAGCCGCAAGGATTCGGGATATCCAGTGTTTGCGGAATTTTCAGGCCAAACCCAGAGGCAATGGCCTTTGCTCTATCAAAATGACCATTTCCGCTCTATCGAATCTTCAGAATCGTTTGCGATACTGTTGTGGAATTTTGCAGGCTCCTTCCTGACGACCTAGGCAGTGTCACTGTAAAATTTCATCAGGAAATACGCCACAGAAAAAAAGTTATGAAGATTTGAAAATCGGGAATTTCATGATGGCTGATTTCCTTCGAATATTCCTTCATCCTCATTTTTCACCCATTTCCCGAGGGAATACGGGGTTTTCCTTGAAATTTCGCAAAGAATTGAGTGAAACGCACGAGGATGGGGGATCCTGAAGGGCCAAAAGCCGCAAGGATTCGGGATATCCACTATCCGCGGAATTTTTTCAGTTTTCTCAATTATCTCGGTAAATAAGCGAGATAGAGCGGAATAGACGTTAAAATGGAGTCAGGAAGGAAAAATTCCAGTTTTTCGCAATTATGTCGGTAAATAACCGAGATAGAGCGAAATAGGCACTAATTTGGGATCAGGAAAGAGGTATTTTCCGCTTTTCCCGATTATCTCGGTAAATAAGCGAGATAGAGCGAAATGGACGTTAATATGGGATTAGTAAAAACGTTAAAGTCTGCTCTATCGAATTCGCTGAACCATTCGCGATATCGTTGTGGAATTTTGCAGGCTACTTCCTGACGACCTAGGCAATGTCACTGTGGAATTTCATCAGGAAATACGTCACAGAAAACAAGTTATGACGATTTGAAAATCGGGATTTTCATCATGGCTGATTTCCTTCGAATATTCCTTCATCCTCATTTTTCAGCCATTTCCCGAGGGAATACGGGGTTTTCCTTGAAATTTCGCAAAGAATTGAGTGAAACGCACGATGATGGGGGATCCTGGAGGGTCAAAAGCCGCAACGATTCAGGATATCCACTATCCGCGGAATTTTTTCAGTTTTTCTCAATTATCTCGGTAAATAAGCGAGATAGAGCGGAATAGACGTTAAAATGGAGTCAGGAAGGAAAAATTCCAGTTTTTCGCAATTATGTCGGTAAATAACCGAGATAGAGCGAAATAGGCACTAATTTGGGATCAGGAAAGAGGTATTTTTCGCTTTTCCCGATTATCTCGGTAAATAAGCGAGATAGAGCGAAATGGACGTTAATATGGGATTAGTAAAAACGTTAAAGTCTGCTCTATCGAATTCGCTGAACCATTCGCGATATCGTTGTGGAATTTTGCAGGCTACTTCCTGACGACCTAGGCAATGTCACTGTGGAATTTCATCAGGAAATACGTCACAGAAAAAAAGTTATGACGATTTGAACATCGGGATTTTCATGATGGCTGATTTCCTTCGAATATTCCTTCATCCTCATTTTTCAGCCATTTCCCGAGGGAATACGGGGTTTTCCTTGAAATTTCGCAAAGAATTGAGTGAAACGCACGATGATGGGGGATCCTGAAGGGCCAAAAGCCGCAAGGATTCGGGATATCCAGTGTTTGCGGAATTTTCAGGCCAAACCCAGAGGCAATGGCCTTTGCTCTATCAAAATGACCATTTCCGCTCTATCGAATCTTCAGAATCGTTTGCGATACTGTTGTGGAATTTTGCAGGCTCCTTCCTGACGACCTAGGCAGTGTCACTGTAAAATTTCATCAGGAAATACGTCACAGAAAAAAAGTTATGACGATTTGAAAATCGGGATTTTCATCATGGCTGATTTCCTTCGAATATTCCTTCATCCTCATTTTTCAGCCATTTCCCGAGGGAATACGGGGTTTTCCTTGAAATTTCGCAAAGAATTGAGTGAAACGCACGATGATGGGGGATCCTGGAGGGTCAAAAGCCGCAACGATTCAGGATATCCACTATCCGCGGAATTTTTTCAGTTTTTCTCAATTATCTCGGTAAATAAGCGAGCTAGAGCGAAATAGACGTTAATATGGAGTCAAGAAGAAAAAATTCCAGTTTTTCGGGATTATCTCGGTAAATAAGCGAGATAGAGCGAAATAGGCACTAATTTGGGATCAGGAAAGAAGTATTTCCAGTTTTTCGCGATTAACTCGGTAAATAAGTGAGATAGAACGAAATGGACGTTAATATGGGATTAGTAAAAATGTCAAAGTCTGCTCTATCGAATTCGCTGAACCATTCGCGATACTGTTGTGGAATTTTGCAGGCTACTTCCTGACGACCTAGGCAGTGTCACTGTAAAATTTCATCAGGAAATACGTCACAGAAAAAAAGTTATGAAGATTTGAAAATCGGGATTTTCATGATGGCTGATTTCCTTCGAATATTCCTTCATCCTCATTTTTCAGCCATTTCCCGACGGAATACGGGGTTTTCCTTGAAATTTCGCAAAAGAATTGAGTGAAACGCACGATGATGGGGGATCCTGAAGGGCCAAAAGCCGCAAGGATTCGGGATATCCAGTGTTTGCGGAATTTTCAGGCCAAACCCAGAGGCAATGGCCTTTGCTCTATCAAAATGACCATTTCCGCTCTATCGAATCTTCAGAATCGTTTGCGATACTGTTGTGGAATTTTGCAGGCTCCTTCCTGACGACCTAGGCAATGTCACTGTGAAATTTCATCAGGAAATACGTCACAGAAAAAAAGTTATGACGATTTGAAAATCGGGATTTTCATGATGGCTGATTTCCTTCGAATATTCCTTCATCCTCATTTTTCAGCCATTTCCCGACGGAATACGGGGTTTTCCTTGAAATTTCGCAAAGAATTGAGTGAAACGCACGATGATGGGGGATCCTGAAGGGCCAAAAGCCGCAAGGATTCGGGATATCCAGTGTTTGCGGAATTTTCAGGCCAAACCCAGAGGCAATGGCCTTTGCTCTATCAAAATGACCATTTCCGCTCTATCGAATCTTCAGAATCGTTTGCGATACTGTTGTGGAATTTTGCAGGCTCCTTCCTGATGACCTAGGCAATGTCACTGTGAAATTTCATCAGGAAATACGTCACAGAAAAAAAGTTATGACGATTTGAAAATCGGGATTTTCATGATGGCTGATTTCCTTCGAATATTCCTTCATCCTCATTTTTCAGCCATTTCCCGACGGAATACGGGGTTTTCCTTGAAATTTCGCAAAGAATTGAGTGAAACGCACGATGATGGGGGATCCTGGAGGGCCAAAAGCCGCAACGATTCAGGATATCCACTATCCGCGGAATTTTTTCAGTTTTTCTCAATTATCTCGGTAAATAAGCGAGCTAGAGCGAAATAGACGTTAATATGGAGTCAGGAAGAAAAAATTCCAGTTTTTCGGGATTATCTCGGTAAATAAGCGAGATAGAGCGAAATAGGCACTAATTTGGGATCAAGAAAGAAGTATTTCCAGTTTTTCGCGATTAACTCGGTAAATAAGTGAGATAGAACGAAATGGACGTTAATATGGGATTAGTAAAAATGTCAAAGTCTGCTCTATCGAATTCGCTGAACCATTCGCGATACTGTTGTGGAATGTTGCAGGCTCCTTCCTGACGACCTAGGCAATGTCACTGTGAAATTTCATCAGGAAATACGTCACAGAAGAAAAGTTATGACGATTTGAAAATCGGGATTTTCATGATGGCTGATTTCCTTCGAATATTCCTTCATCCTCATTTTTCAGCCATTTCCCGACGGAATACGGGGTTTTCCTTGAAATTTCGCAAAGAATTGAGTGAAACGCACGATGATGGGGGATCCTGAAGGGCCAAAAGCCGCAAAGATTCGGGATATCCAGTGTTTGCGGAATTTTCAGGCCAAACCCAGAGGCAATGGCCTTTGCTCTATCAAAATGACCATTTCCGCGCCATCGAATCTTCAGAATCGTTTGCGATACTGTTGTGGAATTTTGCAGGCTCCTTCCTGACGACCTAGGCAGTGTCACTGTAAAATTTCATCAGGAAATACGTCACAGAAAAAAAGTTATGAAGATTTGAAAATCGGGATTTTCATGATGGCTGATTTCCTTCGAATATTCCTTCATCCTCATTTTTCACCCATTTCCCGAGGGAATACGGGGTTTTCCTTGAAATTTCGCAAAGAATTGAGTGAAACGCACGATGATGGGGGATCCTGAAGGGCCAAAAGCCGCAAGGATTCGGGATATCCAGTATTTGCGGAATTTTCAGGCCAAACCCAGAGGCAATGGCCTTTGCTCTATCAAAATGACCATTTCCGCTCTATCGAATCTTCAGAATCGTTTGCGATACTGTTGTGGAATTTTGCAGGCTCCTTCCTGACCACCTAGGCAGTGTCACTGTAAAATTTCATCAGGAAATACGCCACAGAAAAAAAGTTATGAAGATTTGAAAATCGGGATTTTCATGATGGCTGATTTCCTTCGAATATTCCTTCATCCTCATTTTTCAGCCATTTCCCGACGGAATACGGGGTTTTCCTTGAAATTTCGCAAAGAATTGAGTGAAACGCACGATGATGGGGGATCCTGGAGGGCCAAAAGCCGCAACGATTCAGGATATCC
Organism: Aleiodes alternator; assembly: GCA_963921955.1. Classification (NCBI taxonomy): domain Eukaryota; kingdom Metazoa; phylum Arthropoda; class Insecta; order Hymenoptera; family Braconidae; genus Aleiodes; species Aleiodes alternator. Next base: position 4,302,370 of record OY998115.1, on the reverse strand, counting down.
ACTATCCGCGGAATTTTTTCAGTTTTTCTCAATTATCTCGGTAAATAAGCGAGCTAGAGCGAAATAGACGTTAATATGGAGTCAGGAAGAAAAAATTCCAGTTTTTCGGGATTATCTCGGTAAATAAGCGAGATAGAGCGAAATAGGCACTAATTTGGGATCAAGAAAGAAGTATTTCCAGTTTTTCGCGATTAACTCGGTAAATAAGTGAGATAGAACGAAATGGACGTTAATATGGGATTAGTAAAAATGTCAAAGTCTGCTCTATCGAATTCGCTGAACCATTCGCGATACTGTTGTGGAATGTTGCAGGCTCCTTCCTGACGACCTAGGCAATGTCACTGTGAAATTTCATCAGGAAATACGTCACAGAAGAAAAGTTATGACGATTTGAAAATCGGGATTTTCATGATGGCTGATTTCCTTCGAATATTCCTTCATCCTCATTTTTCAGCCATTTCCCGACGGAATACGGGGTTTTCCTTGAAATTTCGCAAAGAATTGAGTGAAACGCACGATGATGGGGGATCCTGAAGGGCCAAAAGCCGCAAGGATTCGGGATATCCAGTGTTTGCGGAATTTTCAGGCCAAACCCAGAGGCAATGGCCTTTGCTCTATCAAAATGACCATTTCCGCTCTATCGAATCTTCAGAATCGTTTGCGATACTGTTGTGGAATTTTGCAGGTTCCTTCCTGACGACCTAGGCAATGTCACTGTGAAATTTCATCAGGAAATACGTCACAGAAAAAAAGTTATGACGATTTGAAAATCGGGATTTTCATGATGGCTGATTTCCTTCGAATATTCCTTCATCCTCATTTTTCAGCCATTTCCCGACGGAATACGGGGTTTTCCTTGAAATTTCGCAAAGAATTGAGTGAAACGCACGATGATGGGGGATCCTGAAGGGCCAAAAGCCGCAAGGATTCGGGATATCCAGTGTTTGCGGAATTTTCAGGCCAAACCCAGAGGCAATGGCCTTTGCTCTATCAAAATGACCATTTCCGCTCTATCGAATCTTCAGAATCGTTTGCGATACTGTTGTGGAATTTTGCAGGCTCCTTCCTGACGACCTAGGCAGTGTCACTGTAAAATTTCATCAGGAAATACGCCACAGAAAAAAAGTTATGAAGATTTGAAAATCGGGAATTTCATGATGGCTGATTTCCTTCGAATATTCCTTCATCCTCATTTTTCACCCATTTCCCGAGGGAATACGGGGTTTTCCTTGAAATTTCGCAAAGAATTGAGTGAAACGCACGAGGATGGGGGATCCTGAAGGGCCAAAAGCCGCAAGGATTCGGGATATCCACTATCCGCGGAATTTTTTCAGTTTTCTCAATTATCTCGGTAAATAAGCGAGATAGAGCGGAATAGACGTTAAAATGGAGTCAGGAAGGAAAAATTCCAGTTTTTCGCAATTATGTCGGTAAATAACCGAGATAGAGCGAAATAGGCACTAATTTGGGATCAGGAAAGAGGTATTTTCCGCTTTTCCCGATTATCTCGGTAAATAAGCGAGATAGAGCGAAATGGACGTTAATATGGGATTAGTAAAAACGTTAAAGTCTGCTCTATCGAATTCGCTGAACCATTCGCGATATCGTTGTGGAATTTTGCAGGCTACTTCCTGACGACCTAGGCAATGTCACTGTGGAATTTCATCAGGAAATACGTCACAGAAAAAAAGTTATGACGATTTGAAAATCGGGATTTTCATGATGGCTGATTTCCTTCGAATATTCCTTCATCCTCATTTTTCAGCCATTTCCCGAGGGAATACGGGGTTTTCCTTGAAATTTCGCAAAGAATTGAGTGAAACGCACGATGATGGGGGATCCTGAAGGGCCGAAAGCCGCAAGGATTCGGGATATCCAGTGTTTGCGGAAATTTCAGGCCAAACCCAGAGGCAATGGCCTTTGCTCTATCAAAATGACCATTTCCGCTCTATCGAATCTTCAGAATCGTTTGCGATACTGTTGTGGAATTTTGCAGGCTCCTTCCTGACGACCTAGGCAGTGTCACTGTGAAATTTCATCAGGAAATACGTCACAGAAAAAAAGTTATGACGATTTGAAAATCGGGATTTTCATCATGGCTGATTTCCTTCGAATATTCCTTCATCCTCATTTTTCAGCCATTTCCCGAGGGAATACGGGGTTTTCCTTGAAATTTCGCAAAGAATTGAGTGAAACGCACGATGATGGGGGATCCTGGAGGGTCAAAAGCCGCAGCGATTCAGGATATCCACTATCCGCGGAATTTTTTCAGTTTTTCTCAATTATCTCGGTAAATAAGCGAGATAGAGCGGAATAGACGTTAAAATGGAGTCAGGAAGGAAAAATTCCAGTTTTTCGCAATTATGTCGGTAAATAACCGAGATAGAGCGAAATAGGCACTAATTTGGGATCAGGAAAGAGGTATTTTCCGCTTTTCCCGATTATCTCGGTAAATAAGCGAGATAGAGCGAAATGGACGTTAATATGGGATTAGTAAAAACGTTAAAGTCTGCTCTATCGAATTCGCTGAACCATTCGCGATATCGTTGTGGAATTTTGCAGGCTACTTCCTGACGACCTAGGCAATGTCACTGTGGAATTTCATCAGGAAATACGTCACAGAAAAAAAGTTATGACGATTTGAAAATCGGGATTTTCATGATGGCTGATTTCCTTCGAATATTCCTTCATCCTCATTTTTCAGCCATTTCCCGAGGGAATACGGGGTTTTCCTTGAAATTTCGCAAAGAATTGAGTGAAACGCACGATGATGGGGGATCCTGAAGGGCCAAAAGCCGCAAGGATTCGGGATATCCAGTGTTTGCGGAATTTTCAGGCCAAACCCAGAGGCAATGGCCTTTGCTCTATCAAAATGACCATTTCCGCTCTATCGAATCTTCAGAATCGTTTGCGATACTGTTGTGGAATTTTGCAGGCTCCTTCCTGACGACCTAGGCAGTGTCACTGTAAAATTTCATCAGGAAATACGTCACAGAAAAAAAGTTATGACGATTTGAAAATCGGGATTTTCATCATGGCTGATTTCCTTCGAATATTCCTTCATCCTCATTTTTCAGCCATTTCCCGAGGGAATACGGGGTTTTCCTTGAAATTTCGCAAAGAATTGAGTGAAACGCACGATGATGGGGGATCCTGGAGGGTCAAAAGCCGCAACGATTCAGGATATCCACTATCCGCGGAATTTTTTCAGTTTTTCTCAATTATCTCGGTAAATAAGCGAGCTAGAGCGAAATAGACGTTAATATGGAGTCAAGAAGAAAAAATTCCAGTTTTTCGGGATTATCTCGGTAAATAAGCGAGATAGAGCGAAATAGGCACTAATTTGGGATCAGGAAAGAAGTATTTCCAGTTTTTCGCGATTAACTCGGTAAATAAGTGAGATAGAACGAAATGGACGTTAATATGGGATTAGTAAAAATGTCAAAGTCTGCTCTATCGAATTCGCTGAACCATTCGCGATACTGTTGTGGAATTTTGCAGGCTACTTCCTGACGACCTAGGCAGTGTCACTGTAAAATTTCATCAGGAAATACGTCACAGAAAAAAAGTTATGAAGATTTGAAAATCGGGATTTTCATGATGGCTGATTTCCTTCGAATATTCCTTCATCCTCATTTTTCAGCCATTTCCCGACGGAATACGGGGTTTTCCTTGAAATTTCGCAAAAGAATTGAGTGAAACGCACGATGATGGGGGATCCTGAAGGGCCAAAAGCCGCAAGGATTCGGGATATCCAGTGTTTGCGGAATTTTCAGGCCAAACCCAGAGGCAATGGCCTTTGCTCTATCAAAATGACCATTTCCGCTCTATCGAATCTTCAGAATCGTTTGCGATACTGTTGTGGATTTTTGCAGGCTCCTTCCTGACGACCTAGGCAATGTCACTGTGAAATTTCATCAGGAAATACGTCACAGAAAAAAAGTTATGACGATTTGAAAATCGGGATTTTCATGATGGCTGATTTCCTTCGAATATTCCTTCATCCTCATTTTTCAGCCATTTCCCGACGGAATACGGGGTTTTCCTTGAAATTTCGCAAAGAATTGAGTGAAACGCACGATGATGGGGGATCCTGAAGGGCCAAAAGCCGCAAGGATTCGGGATATCCAGTGTTTGCGGAATTTTCAGGCCAAACCCAGAGGCAATGGCCTTTGCTCTATCAAAATGACCATTTCCGCTCTATCGAATCTTCAGAATCGTTTGCGATACTGTTGTGGAATTTTGCAGGCTCCTTCCTGATGACCTAGGCAATGTCACTGTGAAATTTCATCAGGAAATACGTCACAGAAAAAAAGTTATGACGATTTGAAAATCGGGATTTTCATGATGGCTGATTTCCTTCGAATATTCCTTCATCCTCATTTTTCAGCCATTTCCCGACGGAATACGGGGTTTTCCTTGAAATTTCGCAAAGAATTGAGTGAAACGCACGATGATGGGGGATCCTGGAGGGCCAAAAGCCGCAACGATTCAGGATATCCACTATCCGCGGAATTTTTTCAGTTTTTCTCAATTATCTCGGTAAATAAGCGAGCTAGAGCGAAATAGACGTTAATATGGAGTCAGGAAGAAAAAATTCCAGTTTTTCGGGATTATCTCGGTAAATAAGCGAGATAGAGCGAAATAGGCACTAATTTGGGATCAAGAAAGAAGTATTTCCAGTTTTTCGCGATTAACTCGGTAAATAAGTGAGATAGAACGAAATGGACGTTAATATGGGATTAGTAAAAATGTCAAAGTCTGCTCTATCGAATTCGCTGAACCATTCGCGATACTGTTGTGGAATTTTGCAGGCTCCTTCCTGACGACCTAGGCAATGTCACTGTGAAATTTCATCAGGAAATACGTCACAGAAAAAAAGTTATGACGATTTGAAAATCGGGATTTTCATGATGGCTGATTTCCTTCGAATATTCCTTCATCCTCATTTTTCAGCCATTTCCCGACGGAATACGGGGTTTTCCTTGAAATTTCGCAAAGAATTGAGTGAAACGCACGATGATGGGGGATCCTGAAGGGCCAAAAGCCGCAAGGATTCGGGATATCCAGTATTTGCGGAATTTTCAGGCCAAACCCAGAGGCAATGGCCTTTGCTCTATCAAAATGACCATTTCCGCTCTATCGAATCTTCAGAATCGTTTGCGATACTGTTGTGGAATTTTGCAGGCTCCTTCCTGACGACCTAGGCAGTGTCACTGTAAAATTTCATCAGGAAATACGCCACAGAAAAAAAGTTATGAAGATTTGAAAATCGGGATTTTCATGATGGCTGATTTCCTTCGAATATTCCTTCATCCTCATTTTTCACCCATTTCCCGAGGGAATACGGGGTTTTCCTTGAAATTTCGCAAAGAATTGAGTGAAACGCACGAGGATGGGGGATCCTGAAGGGCCAAAAGCCGCAAGGATTCGGGATATCCACTATCCGCGGAATTTTTTCAGTTTTTCTCAATTATCTCGGTAAATAAGCGAGATAGAGCGGAATAGACGTTAAAATGGAGTCAGGAAGGAAAAATTCCAGTTTTTCGCAATTATGTCGGTAAATAACCGAGATAGAGCGAAATAGGCACTAATTTGGGATCAGGAAAGAGGTATTTTCCGCTTTTCCCGATTATCTCGGTAAATAAGCGAGATAGAGCGAAATGGACGTTAATATGGGATTAGTAAAAACGTTAAAGTCTGCTCTATCGAATTCGCTGAACCATTCGCGATATCGTTGTGGAATTTTGCAGGCTACTTCCTGACGACCTAGGCAATGTCACTGTGGAATTTCATCAGGAAATACGTCACAGAAAAAAAGTTATGACGATTTGAAAATCGGGATTTTCATGATGGCTGATTTCCTTCGAATATTCCTTCATCCTCATTTTTCAGCCATTTCCCGAGGGAATACGGGGTTTTCCTTGAAATTTCGCAAAGAATTGAGTGAAACGCACGATGATGGGGGATCCTGAAGGGCCAAAAGCCGCAAGGATTCGGGATATCCAGTGTTTGCGGAATTTTCAGGCCAAACCCAGAGGCAATGGCCTTTGCTCTATCAAAATGACCATTTCCGCTCTATCGAATCTTCAGAATCGTTTGCGATACTGTTGTGGAATTTTGCAGGCTCCTTCCTGACGACCTAGGCAGTGTCACTGTAAAATTTCATCAGGAAATACGTCACAGAAAAAAAGTTATGACGATTTGAAAATCGGGATTTTCATCATGGCTGATTTCCTTCGAATATTCCTTCATCCTCATTTTTCAGCCATTTCCCGAGGGAATACGGGGTTTTCCTTGAAATTTCGCAAAGAATTGAGTGAAACGCACGATGATGGGGGATCCTGGAGGGTCAAAAGCCGCAACGATTCAGGATATCCCCTATCCGCGGAATTTTTTCAGTTTTTCTCAATTATCTCGGTAAATAAGCGAGCTAGAGCGAAATAGACGTTAATATGGAGTCAGGAAGAAAAGATTCCAGTTTTTCGGGATTATCTCGGTAAATAAGCGAGATAGAGCGAAATAGGCACTAATTTGGGATCAGGAAAGAAGTATTTCCAGTTTTTCGCGACTAACTCGGTAAATAAGTGAGATAGAACGAAATGGACGTTAATATGGGATTAGTAAAAATGTCAAAGTCTGCTCTATCGAATTCGCTGAACCATTCGCGATACTGTTGTGGAATTTTGCAGGCTACTTCCTGACGACCTAGGCAATGTCACTGTGAAATTTCATCAGGAAATACGTCACAGAAAAAAAGTTATGAAGATTTGAAAATCGGGATTTTCATGATGGCTGATTTCCTTCGAATATTCCTTCATCCTCATTTTTCAGCCATTTCCCGACGGAATACGGGGTTTTCCTTGAAATTTCGCAAAGAATTGAGTGAAACGCACGATGATGGGGGATCCTGAAGGGCCAAAAGCCGCAAGGATTCGGGATATCCAGTGTTTGCGGAATTTTCAGGCCAAACCCAGAGGCAATGGCCTTTGCTCTATCAAAATGACCATTTCCGCTCTATCGAATCTTCAGAATCGTTTGCGATACTGTTGTGGAATTTTGCAGGTTCCTTCCTGACGACCTAGGCAATGTCACTGTGAAATTTCATCAGGAAATACGTCACAGAAAAAAAGTTATGACGATTTGAAAATCGGGATTTTCATGATGGCTGATTTCCTTCGAATATTCCTTCATCCTCATTTTTCAGCCATTTCCCGACGGAATACGGGGTTTTCCTTGAAATTTCGCAAAGAATTGAGTGAAACGCACGATGATGGGGGATCCTGAAGGGCCAAAAGCCGCAAGGATTCGGGATATCCAGTGTTTGCGGAATTTTCAGGCCAAACCCAGAGGCAATGGCCTTTGCTCTATCAAAATGACCATTTCCGCTCTATCGAATCTTCAGAATCGTTTGCGATACTGTTGTGGAATTTTGCAGGCTCCTTCCTGACGACCTAGGCAGTGTCACTGTAAAATTTCATCAGGAAATACGCCACAGAAAAAAAGTTATGAAGATTTGAAAATCGGGAATTTCATGATGGCTGATTTCCTTCGAATATTCCTTCATCCTCATTTTTCACCCATTTCCCGAGGGAATACGGGGTTTTCCTTGAAATTTCGCAAAGAATTGAGTGAAACGCACGAGGATGGGGGATCCTGAAGGGCCAAAAGCCGCAAGGATTCGGGATATCCACTATCCGCGGAATTTTTTCAGTTTTCTCAATTATCTCGGTAAATAAGCGAGATAGAGCGGAATAGACGTTAAAATGGAGTCAGGAAGGAAAAATTCCAGTTTTTCGCAATTATGTCGGTAAATAACCGAGATAGAGCGAAATAGGCACTAATTTGGGATCAGGAAAGAGGTATTTTCCGCTTTTCCCGATTATCTCGGTAAATAAGCGAGATAGAGCGAAATGGACGTTAATATGGGATTAGTAAAAACGTTAAAGTCTGCTCTATCGAATTCGCTGAACCATTCGCGATATCGTTGTGGAATTTTGCAGGCTACTTCCTGACGACCTAGGCAATGTCACTGTGGAATTTCATCAGGAAATACGTCACAGAAAAAAAGTTATGACGATTTGAAAATCGGGATTTTCATGATGGCTGATTTCCTTCGAATATTCCTTCATCCTCATTTTTCAGCCATTTCCCGAGGGAATACGGGGTTTTCCTTGAAATTTCGCAAAGAATTGAGTGAAACGCACGATGATGGGGGATCCTGAAGGGCCGAAAGCCGCAAGGATTCGGGATATCCAGTGTTTGCGGAAATTTCAGGCCAAACCCAGAGGCAATGGCCTTTGCTCTATCAAAATGACCATTTCCGCTCTATCGAATCTTCAGAATCGTTTGCGATACTGTTGTGGAATTTTGCAGGCTCCTTCCTGACGACCTAGGCAGTGTCACTGTGAAATTTCATCAGGAAATACGTCACAGAAAAAAAGTTATGACGATTTGAAAATCGGGATTTTCATGATGGCTGATTTCCTTCGAATATTCCTTCATCCTCATTTTTCAGCCATTTCCCGACGGAATACGGGGTTTTCCTTGAAATTTCGCAAAGAATTGAGTGAAACGCACGATGATGGGGGATCCTGAAGGGCCAAAAGCCGCAAGGATTCGGGATATCCAGTGTTTGCGGAATTTTCAGGCCAAACCCAGAGGCAATGGCCTTTGCTCTATCAAAATGACCATTTCCGCTCTATCGAATCTTCAGAATCGTTTGCGATACTGTTGTGGAATTTTGCAGGCTCCTTCCTGATGACCTAGGCAATGTCACTGTGAAATTTCATCAGGAAATACGTCACAGAAAAAAAGTTATGACGATTTGAAAATCGGGATTTTCATGATGGCTGATTTCCTTCGAATATTCCTTCATCCTCATTTTTCAGCCATTTCCCGACGGAATACGGGGTTTTCCTTGAAATTTCGCAAAGAATTGAGTGAAACGCACGATGATGGGGGATCCTGGAGGGCCAAAAGCCGCAACGATTCAGGATATCCACTATCCGCGGAATTTTTTCAGTTTTTCTCAATTATCTCGGTAAATAAGCGAGCTAGAGCGAAATAGACGTTAATATGGAGTCAGGAAGAAAAAATTCCAGTTTTTCGGGATTATCTCGGTAAATAAGCGAGATAGAGCGAAATAGGCACTAATTTGGGATCAAGAAAGAAGTATTTCCAGTTTTTCGCGATTAACTCGGTAAATAAGTGAGATAGAACGAAATGGACGTTAATATGGGATTAGTAAAAATGTCAAAGTCTGCTCTATCGAATTCGCTGAACCATTCGCGATACTGTTGTGGAATTTTGCAGGCTCCTTCCTGACGACCTAGGCAATGTCACTGTGAAATTTCATCAGGAAATACGTCACAGAAAAAAAGTTATGACGATTTGAAAATCGGGATTTTCATGATGGCTGATTTCCTTCGAATATTCCTTCATCCTCATTTTTCAGCCATTTCCCGACGGAATACGGGGTTTTCCTTGAAATTTCGCAAAGAATTGAGTGAAACGCACGATGATGGGGGATCCTGAAGGGCCAAAAGCCGCAAAGATTCGGGATATCCAGTGTTTGCGGAATTTTCAGGCCAAACCCAGAGGCAATGGCCTTTGCTCTATCAAGGAGATTCTACAATGGCCGCAACGCAATGAATTCCGTACGGAATCGTAACGGTTGGTTTATGTTTGCGGAAAAGTGTCGGACGGCAACGGACGCACTCCCTGTCAAACAATAACCTCGATTAATCTAAATATTAGTAATCGCAATTAATTTTTTCGACAATCCTGTGCATTTTTCGAATGAAAATAGGGAAGAATTTGAAATTGAATGCTAAGCAGGAAAGAGAACTCATCAGATTTGTTAAGGTAAATCTTAGATTGTGGAATAAGGGAATGAGTCCGTTGCCATACGACACTTTTCCGCAAACATAAGCCAGTCGCAACGATTCCGTACGGAATTCATTGCGTTGCGGTCATTGTAGAATCTCCTTTAAAATGACCATTTCCGCTCCATCGAATCTTCAGAATCGTTTGCGATACTGTTGTGGAATTTTGCAGGCTCCTTCCTGACGACCTAGGCAGTGTCACTGTAAAATTTCATCAGGAAATACGTCACAGAAAAAAAGTTATGAAGATTTGAAAATCGGGATTTTCATGATGGCTGATTTCCTTCGAATATTCCTTCATCCTCATTTTTCACCCATTTCCCGAGGGAATACGGGGTTTTCCTTGAAATTTCGCAAAGAATTGAGTGAAACGCACGATGATGGGGGATCCTGGAGGGTCAAAAGCCGCAACGATTCAGGATATCCCCTATCCGCGGAATTTTTTCAGTTTTTCTCAATTATCTCGGTAAATAAGCGAGCTAGAGCGAAATAGACGTTAATATGAAGTCAGGAAGAAAAGATTCCAGTTTTTCGGGATTATCTCGGTAAATAAGCGAGATAGAGCGAAATAGGCACTAATTTGGGATCAGGAAAGAAGTATTTCCAGTTTTTCGCGATTAACTCGGTAAATAAGTGAGATAGAACGAAATGGACGTTAATATGGGATTAGTAAAAATGTCAAAGTCTGCTCTATCGAATTCGCTGAACCATTCGCGATACTGTTGTGGAATTTTGCAGGCTACTTCCTGACGACCTAGGCAATGTCACTGTGAAATTTCATCAGGAAATACGTCACAGAAAAAAAGTTATGAAGATTTGAAAATCGGGATTTTCATGATGGCTGATTTCCTTCGAATATTCCTTCATCCTCATTTTTCAGCCATTTCCCGACGGAATACGGGGTTTTCCTTGAAATTTCGCAAAGAATTGAGTGAAACGCACGATGATGGGGGATCCTGAAGGGCCGAAAGCCGCAAGGATTCGGGATATCCAGTGTTTGCGGAATTTTCAGGCCAAACCCAGAGGAAATGGCCTTTGCTCTATCAAAATGACCATTTCCGCTCTATCGAATCTTCAGAATCGTTTGCGATACTGTTGTGGAATTTTGCAGGCTCCTTCCTGACGACCTAGGCAGTGTCACTGTAAAATTTCATCAGGAAATACGCCACAGAAAAAAAGTTATGAAGATTTGAAAATCGGGAATTTCATGATGGCTGATTTCCTTCGAATATTCCTTCATCCTCATTTTTCACCCATTTCCCGAGGGAATACGGGGTTTTCCTTGAAATTTCGCAAAGAATTGAGTGAAACGCACGAGGATGGGGGATCCTGAAGGGCCAAAAGCCGCAAGGATTCGGGATATCCACTATCCGCGGAATTTTTTCAGTTTTCTCAATTATCTCGGTAAATAAGCGAGATAGAGCGGAATAGACGTTAAAATGGAGTCAGGAAGGAAAAATTCCAGTTTTTCGCAATTATGTCGGTAAATAACCGAGATAGAGCGAAATAGGCACTAATTTGGGATCAGGAAAGAGGTATTTTCCGCTTTTCCCGATTATCTCGGTAAATAAGCGAGATAGAGCGAAATGGACGTTAATATGGGATTAGTAAAAACGTTAAAGTCTGCTCTATCGAATTCGCTGAACCATTCGCGATATCGTTGTGGAATTTTGCAGGCTACTTCCTGACGACCTAGGCAATGTCACTGTGGAATTTCATCAGGAAATACGTCACAGAAAAAAAGTTATGACGATTTGAAAATCGGGATTTTCATGATGGCTGATTTCCTTCGAATATTCCTTCATCCTCATTTTTCAGCCATTTCCCGAGGGAATACGGGGTTTTCCTTGAAATTTCGCAAAGAATTGAGTGAAACGCACGATGATGGGGGATCCTGAAGGGCCGAAAGCCGCAAGGATTCGGGATATCCAGTGTTTGCGGAATTTTCAGGCCAAACCCAGAGGAAATGGCCTTTGCTCTATCAAAATGACCATTTCCGCTCTATCGAATCTTCAGAATCGTTTGCGATACTGTTGTGGAATTTTGCAGGCTCCTTCCTGACGACCTAGGCAGTGTCACTGTGAAATTTCATCAGGAAATACGTCACAGAAAAAAAGTTATGACGATTTGAAAATCGGGATTTTCATCATGGCTGGTTTCCTTCGAATATTCCTTCATCCTCATTTTTCAGCCATTTCCCGAGGGAATACGGGGTTTTCCTTGAAATTTCGCAAAGAATTGAGTGAAACGCACGATGATGGGGGATCCTGGAGGGTCAAAAGCCGCAACGATTCAGGATATCCACTATCCGCGGAATTTTTTCAGTTTTTCTCAATTATCTCGGTAAATAAGCGAGATAGAGCGGAATAGACGTTAAAATGGAGTCAGGAAGGAAAAATTCCAGTTTTTCGCAATTATGTCGGTAAATAACCGAGATAGAGCGAAATAGGCACTAATTTGGGATCAGGAAAGAGGTATTTTTCGCTTTTCCCGATTATCTCGGTAAATAAGCGAGATAGAGCGAAATGGACGTTAATATGGGATTAGTAAAAACGTTAAAGTCTGCTCTATCGAATTCGCTGAACCATTCGCGATATCGTTGTGGAATTTTGCAGGCTACTTCCTGACGACCTAGGCAATGTCACTGTGGAATTTCATCAGGAAATACGTCACAGAAAAAAAGTTATGACGATTTGAACATCGGGATTTTCATGATGGCTGATTTCCTTCGAATATTCCTTCATCCTCATTTTTCAGCCATTTCCCGAGGGAATACGGGGTTTTCCTTGAAATTTCGCAAAGAATTGAGTGAAACGCACGATGATGGGGGATCCTGAAGGGCCAAAAGCCGCAAGGATTCGGGATATCCAGTGTTTGCGGAATTTTCAGGCCAAACCCAGAGGCAATGGCCTTTGCTCTATCAAAATGACCATTTCCGCTCTATCGAATCTTCAGAATCGTTTGCGATACTGTTGTGGAATTTTGCAGGCTCCTTCCTGACGACCTAGGCAGTGTCACTGTAAAATTTCATCAGGAAATACGTCACAGAAAAAAAGTTATGACGATTTGAAAATCGGGATTTTCATCATGGCTGATTTCCTTCGAATATTCCTTCATCCTCATTTTTCAGCCATTTCCCGAGGGAATACGGGGTTTTCCTTGAAATTTCGCAAAGAATTGAGTGAAACGCACGATGATGGGGGATCCTGGAGGGTCAAAAGCCGCAACGATTCAGGATATCCACTATCCGCGGAATTTTTTCAGTTTTTCTCAATTATCTCGGTAAATAAGCGAGCTAGAGCGAAATAGACGTTAATATGGAGTCAAGAAGAAAAAATTCCAGTTTTTCGGGATTATCTCGGTAAATAAGCGAGATAGAGCGAAATAGGCACTAATTTGGGATCAGGAAAGAAGTATTTCCAGTTTTTCGCGATTAACTCGGTAAATAAGTGAGATAGAACGAAATGGACGTTAATATGGGATTAGTAAAAATGTCAAAGTCTGCTCTATCGAATTCGCTGAACCATTCGCGATACTGTTGTGGAATTTTGCAGGCTACTTCCTGACGACCTAGGCAGTGTCACTGTAAAATTTCATCAGGAAATACGTCACAGAAAAAAAGTTATGAAGATTTGAAAATCGGGATTTTCATGATGGCTGATTTCCTTCGAATATTCCTTCATCCTCATTTTTCAGCCATTTCCCGACGGAATACGGGGTTTTCCTTGAAATTTCGCAAAAGAATTGAGTGAAACGCACGATGATGGGGGATCCTGAAGGGCCAAAAGCCGCAAGGATTCGGGATATCCAGTGTTTGCGGAATTTTCAGGCCAAACCCAGAGGCAATGGCCTTTGCTCTATCAAAATGACCATTTCCGCGCCATCGAATCTTCAGAATCGTTTGCGATACTGTTGTGGAATTTTGCAGGCTCCTTCCTGACGACCTAGGCAGTGTCACTGTAAAATTTCATCAGGAAATACGTCACAGAAAAAAAGTTATGAAGATTTGAAAATCGGGATTTTCATGATGGCTGATTTCCTTCGAATATTCCTTCATCCTCATTTTTCACCCATTTCCCGAGGGAATACGGGGTTTTCCTTGAAATTTCGCAAAGAATTGAGTGAAACGCACGATGATGGGGGATCCTGAAGGGCCAAAAGCCGCAAGGATTCGGGATATCCAGTATTTGCGGAATTTTCAGGCCAAACCCAGAGGCAATGGCCTTTGCTCTATCAAAATGACCATTTCCGCTCTATCGAATCTTCAGAATCGTTTGCGATACTGTTGTGGAATTTTGCAGGCTCCTTCCTGACCACCTAGGCAGTGTCACTGTAAAATTTCATCAGGAAATACGCCACAGAAAAAAAGTTATGAAGATTTGAAAATCGGGATTTTCATGATGGCTGATTTCCTTCGAATATTCCTTCATCCTCATTTTTCAGCCATTTCCCGACGGAATACGGGGTTTTCCTTGAAATTTCGCAAAGAATTGAGTGAAACGCACGATGATGGGGGATCCTGGAGGGCCAAAAGCCGCAACGATTCAGGATATCCACTATCCGCGGAATTTTTTCAGTTTTTCTCAATTATCTCGGTAAATAAGCGAGCTAGAGCGAAATAGACGTTAATATGGAGTCAGGAAGAAAAAATTCCAGTTTTTCGGGATTATCTCGGTAAATAAGCGAGATAGAGCGAAATAGGCACTAATTTGGGATCAAGAAAGAAGTATTTCCAGTTTTTCGCGATTAACTCGGTAAATAAGTGAGATAGAACGAAATGGACGTTAATATGGGATTAGTAAAAATGTCAAAGTCTGCTCTATCGAATTCGCTGAACCATTCGCGATACTGTTGTGGAATGTTGCAGGCTCCTTCCTGACGACCTAGGCAATGTCACTGTGAAATTTCATCAGGAAATACGTCACAGAAGAAAAGTTATGACGATTTGAAAATCGGGATTTTCATGATGGCTGATTTCCTTCGAATATTCCTTCATCCTCATTTTTCAGCCATTTCCCGACGGAATACGGGGTTTTCCTTGAAATTTCGCAAAGAATTGAGTGAAACGCACGATGATGGGGGATCCTGAAGGGCCAAAAGCCGCAAAGATTCGGGATATCCAGTGTTTGCGGAATTTTCAGGCCAAACCCAGAGGCAATGGCCTTTGCTCTATCAAAATGACCATTTCCGCGCCATCGAATCTTCAGAATCGTTTGCGATACTGTTGTGGAATTTTGCAGGCTCCTTCCTGACGACCTAGGCAGTGTCACTGTAAAATTTCATCAGGAAATACGTCACAGAAAAAAAGTTATGAAGCTTTGAAAATCGGGATTTTCATGATGGCTGATTTCCTTCGAATATTCCTTCATCCTCATTTTTCACCCATTTCCCGAGGGAATACGGGGTTTTCCTTGAAATTTCGCAAAGAATTGAGTGAAACGCACGATGATGGGGGATCCTGAAGGGCCAAAAGCCGCAAGGATTCGGGATATCCAGTATTTGCGGAATTTTCAGGCCAAACCCAGAGGCAATGGCCTTTGCTCTATCAAAATGACCATTTCCGCTCTATCGAATCTTCAGAATCGTTTGCGATACTGTTGTGGAATTTTGCAGGCTCCTTCCTGACGACCTAGGCAGTGTCACTGTAAAATTTCATCAGGAAATACGCCACAGAAAAAAAGTTATGAAGATTTGAAAATCGGGATTTTCATGATGGCTGATTTCCTTCGAATATTCCTTCATCCTCATTTTTCACCCATTTCCCGAGGGAATACGGGGTTTTCCTTGAAATTTCGCAAAGAATTGAGTGAAACGCACGAGGATGGGGGATCCTGAAGGGCCAAAAGCCGCAAGGATTCGGGATATCCACTATCCGCGGAATTTTTTCAGTTTTTCTCAATTATCTCGGTAAATAAGCGAGATAGAGCGGAATAGACGTTAAAATGGAGTCAGGAAGGAAAAATTCCAGTTTTTCGCAATTATGTCGGTAAATAACCGAGATAGAGCGAAATAGGCACTAATTTGGGATCAGGAAAGAGGTATTTTCCGCTTTTCCCGATTATCTCGGTAAATAAGCGAGATAGAGCGAAATGGACGTTAATATGGGATTAGTAAAAACGTTAAAGTCTGCTCTATCGAATTCGCTGAACCATTCGCGATATCGTTGTGGAATTTTGCAGGCTACTTCCTGACGACCTAGGCAATGTCACTGTGGAATTTCATCAGGAAATACGTCACAGAAAAAAAGTTATGACGATTTGAAAATCGGGATTTTCATGATGGCTGATTTCCTTCGAATATTCCTTCATCCTCATTTTTCAGCCATTTCCCGAGGGAATACGGGGTTTTCCTTGAAATTTCGCAAAGAATTGAGTGAAACGCACGATGATGGGGGATCCTGGAGGGTCAAAAGCCGTAACGATTCAGGATATCCACTATCCGCGGAATTTTTTCAGTTTTTCTCAATTATCTCGGTAAATAAGCGAGCTAGAGCGAAATAGACGTTAATATGGAGTCAGGAAGAAAAAATTCCAGTTTTTCGGGATTATCTCGGTAAATAAGCGAGATAGAGCGAAATAGGCACTAATTTGGGATCAGGAAAGAAGTATTTCCAGTTTTTCGCGATTAACTCGGTAAATAAGTGAGATAGAACGAAATGGACGTTAATATGGGATTAGTAAAAATGTCAAAGTCTGCTCTATCGAATTCGCTGAACCATTCGCGATACTGTTGTGGAATTTTGCAGGCTACTTCCTGACGACCTAGGCAATGTCACTGTGAAATTTCATCAGGAAATACGTCACAGAAAAAAAGTTATGAAGATTTGAAAATCGGGATTTTCATGATGGCTGATTTCCTTCGAATATTCCTTCATCCTCATTTTTCAGCCATTTCCCGACGGAATACGGGGTTTTCCTTGAAATTTCGCAAAGAATTGAGTGAAACGCACGATGATGGGGGATCCTGAAGGGCCAAAAGCCGCAAGGATTCGGGATATCCAGTGTTTGCGGAATTTTCAGGCCAAACCCAGAGGCAATGGCCTTTGCTCTATCAAAATGACCATTTCCGCTCTATCGAATCTTCAGAATCGTTTGCGATACTGTTGTGGAATTTTGCAGGCTCCTTCCTGATGACCTAGGCAATGTCACTGTGAAATTTCATCAGGAAATACGTCACAGAAAAAAAGTTATGACGATTTGAAAATCGGGATTTTCATGATGGCTGATTTCCTTCGAATATTCCTTCATCCTCATTTTTCAGCCATTTCCCGACGGAATACGGGGTTTTCCTTGAAATTTCGCAAAGAATTGAGTGAAACGCACGATGATGGGGGATCCTGAAGGGCCAAAAGCCGCAAAGATTCGGGATATCCAGTGTTTGCGGAATTTTCAGGCCAAACCCAGAGGCAATGGCCTTTGCTCTATCAAAATGACCATTTCCGCTCCATCGAATCTTCAGAATCGTTTGCGATACTGTTGTGGAATTTTGCAGGCTCCTTCCTGACGACCTAGGCAGTGTCACTGTAAAATTTCATCAGGAAATACGTCACAGAAAAAAAGTTATGAAGATTTGAAAATCGGGATTTTCATGATGGCTGATTTCCTTCGAATATTCCTTCATCCTCATTTTTCACCCATTTCCCGAGGGAATACGGGGTTTTCCTTGAAATTTCGCAAAGAATTGAGTGAAACGCACGATGATGGGGGATCCTGGAGGGTCAAAAGCCGCAACGATTCAGGATATCCCCTATCCGCGGAATTTTTTCAGTTTTTCGCAATTATCTCGGTAAATAAGCGAGCTAGAGCGAAATAGACGTTAATATGGAGTCAGGAAGAAAAGATTCCAGTTTTTCGGGATTATCTCGGTAAATAAGCGAGATAGAGCGAAATAGGCACTAATTTGGGATCAGGAAAGAAGTATTTCCAGTTTTTCGCGATTAACTCGGTAAATAAGTGAGATAGAACGAAATGGACGTTAATATGGGATTAGTAAAAATGTCAAAGTCTGCTCTATCGAATTCGCTGAACCATTCGCGATACTGTTGTGGAATTTTGCAGGCTACTTCCTGACGACCTAGGCAATGTCACTGTGAAATTTCATCAGGAAATACGTCACAGAAAAAAAGTTATGAAGATTTGAAAATCGGGATTTTCATGATGGCTGATTTCCTTCGAATATTCCTTCATCCTCATTTTTCAGCCATTTCCCGACGGAATACGGGGTTTTCCTTGAAATTTCGCAAAGAATTGAGTGAAACGCACGATGATGGGGGATCCTGAAGGGCCGAAAGCCGCAAGGATTCGGGATATCCAGTGTTTGCGGAATTTTCAGGCCAAACCCAGAGGAAATGGCCTTTGCTCTATCAAAATGACCATTTCCGCTCTATCGAATCTTCAGAATCGTTTGCGATACTGTTGTGGAATTTTGCAGGCTCCTTCCTGACGACCTAGGCAGTGTCACTGTAAAATTTCATCAGGAAATACGCCACAGAAAAAAAGTTATGAAGATTTGAAAATCGGGAATTTCATGATGGCTGATTTCCTTCGAATATTCCTTCATCCTCATTTTTCACCCATTTCCCGAGGGAATACGGGGTTTTCCTTGAAATTTCGCAAAGAATTGAGTGAAACGCACGAGGATGGGGGATCCTGAAGGGCCAAAAGCCGCAAGGATTCGGGATATCCACTATCCGCGGAATTTTTTCAGTTTTCTCAATTATCTCGGTAAATAAGCGAGATAGAGCGGAATAGACGTTAAAATGGAGTCAGGAAGGAAAAATTCCAGTTTTTCGCAATTATGTCGGTAAATAACCGAGATAGAGCGAAATAGGCACTAATTTGGGATCAGGAAAGAGGTATTTTCCGCTTTTCCCGATTATCTCGGTAAATAAGCGAGATAGAGCGAAATGGACGTTAATATGGGATTAGTAAAAACGTTAAAGTCTGCTCTATCGAATTCGCTGAACCATTCGCGATATCGTTGTGGAATTTTGCAGGCTACTTCCTGACGACCTAGGCAATGTCACTGTGGAATTTCATCAGGAAATACGTCACAGAAAAAAAGTTATGACGATTTGAAAATCGGGATTTTCATGATGGCTGATTTCCTTCGAATATTCCTTCATCCTCATTTTTCAGCCATTTCCCGAGGGAATACGGGGTTTTCCTTGAAATTTCGCAAAGAATTGAGTGAAACGCACGATGATGGGGGATCCTGAAGGGCCGAAAGCCGCAAGGATTCGGGATATCCAGTGTTTGCGGAATTTTCAGGCCAAACCCAGAGGAAATGGCCTTTGCTCTATCAAAATGACCATTTCCGCTCTATCGAATCTTCAGAATCGTTTGCGATACTGTTGTGGAATTTTGCAGGCTCCTTCCTGACGACCTAGGCAGTGTCACTGTGAAATTTCATCAGGAAATACGTCACAGAAAAAAAGTTATGACGATTTGAAAATCGGGATTTTCATCATGGCTGGTTTCCTTCGAATATTCCTTCATCCTCATTTTTCAGCCATTTCCCGAGGGAATACGGGGTTTTCCTTGAAATTTCGCAAAGAATTGAGTGAAACGCACGATGATGGGGGATCCTGGAGGGTCAAAAGCCGCAACGATTCAGGATATCCACTATCCGCGGAATTTTTTCAGTTTTTCTCAATTATCTCGGTAAATAAGCGAGATAGAGCGGAATAGACGTTAAAATGGAGTCAGGAAGGAAAAATTCCAGTTTTTCGCAATTATGTCGGTAAATAACCGAGATAGAGCGAAATAGGCACTAATTTGGGATCAGGAAAGAGGTATTTTCCGCTTTTCCCGATTATCTCGGTAAATAAGCGAGATAGAGCGAAATGGACGTTAATATGGGATTAGTAAAAACGTTAAAGTCTGCTCTATCGAATTCGCTGAACCATTCGCGATATCGTTGTGGAATTTTGCAGGCTACTTCCTGACGACCTAGGCAATGTCACTGTGGAATTTCATCAGGAAATACGTCACAGAAAAAAAGTTATGACGATTTGAAAATCGGGATTTTCATGATGGCTGATTTCCTTCGAATATTCCTTCATCCTCATTTTTCAGCCATTTCCCGAGGGAATACGGGGTTTTCCTTGAAATTTCGCAAAGAATTGAGTGAAACGCACGATGATGGGGGATCCTGAAGGGCCAAAAGCCGCAAGGATTCGGGATATCCAGTGTTTGCGGAATTTTCAGGCCAAACCCAGAGACAATGGCCTTTGCTCTATCAAAATGACCATTTCCGCTCTATCGAATCTTCAGAATCGTTTGCGATACTGTTGTGGAATTTTGCAGGCTCCTTCCTGACGACCTAGGCAGTGTCACTGTAAAATTTCATCAGGAAATACGTCACAGAAAAAAAGTTATGACGATTTGAAAATCGGGATTTTCATCATGGCTGATTTCCTTCGAATATTCCTTCATCCTCATTTTTCAGCCATTTCCCGAGGGAATACGGGGTTTTCCTTGAAATTTCGCAAAGAATTGAGTGAAACGCACGATGATGGGGGATCCTGGAGGGTCAAAAGCCGCAACGATTCAGGATATCCACTATCCGCGGAATTTTTTCAGTTTTTCTCAATTATCTCGGTAAATAAGCGAGCTAGAGCGAAATAGACGTTAATATGGAGTCAGGAAGAAAAAATTCCAGTTTTTCGGGATTATCTCGGTAAATAAGCGAGATAGAGCGAAATAGGCACTAATTTGGGATCAGGAAAGAAGTATTTCCAGTTTTTCGCGATTAACTCGGTAAATAAGTGAGATAGAACGAAATGGACGTTAATATGGGATTAGTAAAAATGTCAAAGTCTGCTCTATCGAATTCGCTGAACCATTCGCGATACTGTTGTGGAATTTTGCAGGCTACTTCCTGACGACCTAGGCAGTGTCACTGTAAAATTTCATCAGGAAATACGTCACAGAAAAAAAGTTATGAAGATTTGAAAATCGGGATTTTCATGATGGCTGATTTCCTTCGAATATTCCTTCATGCTCATTTTTCAGCCATTTCCCGACGGAATACGGGGTTTTCCTTGAAATTTCGCAAAAGAATTGAGTGAAACGCACGATGATGGGGGATCCTGAAGGGCCAAAAGCCGCAAGGATTCGGGATATCCAGTGTTTGCGGAATTTTCAGGCCAAACCCAGAGGCAATGGCCTTTGCTCTATCAAAATGACCATTTCCGCTCTATCGAATCTTCAGAATCGTTTGCGATACTGTTGTGGAATTTTGCAGGCTCCTTCCTGACGACCTAGGCAATGTCACTGTGAAATTTCATCAGGAAATACGTCACAGAAAAAAAGTTATGACGATTTGAAAATCGGGATTTTCATGATGGCTGATTTCCTTCGAATATTCCTTCATCCTCATTTTTCAGCCATTTCCCGACGGAATACGGGGTTTTCCTTGAAATTTCGCAAAGAATTGAGTGAAACGCACCATGATGGGGGATCCTGAAGGGCCAAAAGCCGCAAGGATTCGGGATATCCAGTGTTTGCGGAATTTTCAGGCCAAACCCAGAGGCAATGGCCTTTGCTCTATCAAAATGACCATTTCCGCTCTATCGAATCTTCAGAATCGTTTGCGATACTGTTGTGGAATTTTGCAGGCTCCTTCCTGATGACCTAGGCAATGTCACTGTGAAATTTCATCAGGAAATACGTCACAGAAAAAAAGTTATGACGATTTGAAAATCGGGATTTTCATGATGGCTGATTTCCTTCGAATATTCCTTCATCCTCATTTTTCAGCCATTTCCCGACGGAATACGGGGTTTTCCTTGAAATTTCGCAAAGAATTGAGTGAAACGCACGATGATGGGGGATCCTGGAGGGCCAAAAGCCGCAACGATTCAGGATATCCACTATCCGCGGAATTTTTTCAGTTTTTCTCAATTATCTCGGTAAATAAGCGAGCTAGAGCGAAATAGACGTTAATATGGAGTCAGGAAGAAAAAATTCCAGTTTTTCGGGATTATCTCGGTAAATAAGCGAGATAGAGCGAAATAGGCACTAATTTGGGATCAAGAAAGAAGTATTTCCAGTTTTTCGCGATTAACTCGGTAAATAAGTGAGATAGAACGAAATGGACGTTAATATGGGATTAGTAAAAATGTCAAAGTCTGCTCTATCGAATTCGCTGAACTATTCGCGATACTGTTGTGGAATTTTGCAGGCTCCTTCCTGACGACCTAGGCAATGTCACTGTGAAATTTCATCAGGAAATACGTCACAGAAAAAAAGTTATGACGATTTGAAAATCGGGATTTTCATGATGGCTGATTTCCTTCGAATATTCCTTCATCCTCATTTTTCAGCCATTTGCCGACGGAATACGGGGTTTTCCTTGAAATTTCGCAAAGAATTGAGTGAAACGCACGATGATGGGGGATCCTGAAGGGCCAAAAGCCGCAAAGATTCGGGATATCCAGTGTTTGCGGAATTTTCAGGCCAAACCCAGAGGCAATGGCCTTTGCTCTATCAAAATGACCATTTCCGCTCCATCGAATCTTCAGAATCGTTTGCGATACTGTTGTGGAATTTTGCAGGCTCCTTCCTGACGACCTAGGCAGTGTCACTGTAAAATTTCATCAGGAAATACGTCACAGAAAAAAAGTTATGAAGATTTGAAAATCGGGATTTTCATGATGGCTGATTTCCTTCGAATATTCCTTCATCCTCATTTTTCACCCATTTCCCGAGGGAATACGGGGTTTTCCTTGAAATTTCGCAAAGAATTGAGTGAAACGCACGAGGATGGGGGATCCTGAAGGGCCAAAAGCCGCAAGGATTCGGGATATCCACTATCCGCGGAATTTTTTCAGTTTTTCTCAATTATCTCGGTAAATAAGTGAGATAGAGCGGAATAGACGTTAAAATGGAGTCAGGAAGGAAAAATTCCAGTTTTTCGCAATTATGTCGGTAAATAACCGAGATAGAGCGAAATAGGCACTAATTTGGGATCAGGAAAGAGGTATTTTCCGCTTTTCCCGATTATCTCGGTAAATAAGCGAGATAGAGCGAAATGGACGTTAATATGGGATTAGTAAAAACGTTAAAGTCTGCTCTATCGAATTCGCTGAACCATTCGCGATATCGTTGTGGAATTTTGCAGGCTACTTCCTGACGACCTAGGCAATGTCACTGTGGAATTTCATCAGGAAATACGTCACAGAAAAAAAGTTATGACGATTTGAAAATCGGGATTTTCATGATGGCTGATTTCCTTCGAATATTCCTTCATCCTCATTTTTCAGCCATTTCCCGAGGGAATACGGGGTTTTCCTTGAAATTTCGCAAAGAATTGAGTGAAACGCACGATGATGGGGGATCCTGAAGGGCCAAAAGCCGCAAGGATTCGGGATATCCAGTGTTTGCGGAATTTTCAGGCCAAACCCAGAGGCAATGGCCTTTGCTCTATCAAAATGACCATTTCCGCTCTATCGAATCTTCAGAATCGTTTGCGATACTGTTGTGGAATTTTGCAGGCTCCTTCCTGACGACCTAGACAGTGTCACTGTAAAATTTCATCAGGAAATACGCCACAGAAAAAAAGTTATGAAGATTTGAAAATCGGGATTTTCATGATGGCTGATTTCCTTCGAATATTCCTTCATCCTCATTTTTCACCCATTTCCCGAGGGAATACGGGGTTTTCCTTGAAATTTCGCAAAGAATTGAGTGAAACGCACGAGGATGGGGGATCCTGAAGGGCCAAAAGCCGCAAGGATTCGGGATATCCACTATCCGCGGAATTTTTTCAGTTTTTCTCAATTATCTCGGTAAATAAGTGAGATAGAGCGGAATAGACGTTAAAATGGAGTCAGGAAGGAAAAATTCCAGTTTTTCGCAATTATGTCGGTAAATAACCGAGATAGAGCGAAATAGGCACTAATTTGGGATCAGGAAAGAGGTATTTTCCGCTTTTCCCGATTATCTCGGTAAATAAGCGAGATAGAGCGAAATGGACGTTAATATGGGATTAGTAAAAACGTTAAAGTCTGCTCTATCGAATTCGCTGAACCATTCGCGATATCGTTGTGGAATTTTGCAGGCTACTTCCTGACGACCTAGGCAATGTCACTGTGGAATTTCATCAGGAAATACGTCACAGAAAAAAAGTTATGACGATTTGAAAATCGGGATTTTCATCATGGCTGATTTCCTTCGAATATTCCTTCATCCTCATTTTTCAGCCATTTCCCGAGGGAATACGGGGTTTTCCTTGAAATTTCGCAAAGAATTGAGTGAAACGCACGATGATGGGGGATCCTGAAGGGCCAAAAGCCGCAACGATTCAGGATATCCACTATCCGCGGAATTTTTTCAGTTTTTCTCAATTATCTCGGTAAATAAGCGAGATAGAGCGGAATAGACGTTAAAATGGAGTCAGGAAGGAAAAATTCCAGTTTTTCGCAATTATGTCGGTAAATAACCGAGATAGAGCGAAATAGGCACTAATTTGGGATCAGGAAAGAGGTATTTTCCGCTTTTCCCGATTATCTCGGTAAATAAGCGAGATAGAGCGAAATGGACGTTAATATGGGATTAGTAAAAACGTTAAAGTCTGCTCTATCGAATTCGCTGAACCATTCGCGATATCGTTGTGGAATTTTGCAGGCTACTTCCTGACGACCTAGGCAATGTCACTGTGGAATTTCATCAGGAAATACGTCACAGAAAAAAAGTTATGACGATTTGAACATCGGGATTTTCATGATGGCTGATTTCCTTCGAATATTCCTTCATCCTCATTTTTCAGCCATTTCCCGAGGGAATACGGGGTTTTCCTTGAAATTTCGCAAAGAATTGAGTGAAACGCACGATGATGGGGGATCCTGAAGGGCCAAAAGCCGCAAGGATTCGGGATATCCAGTGTTTGCGGAATTTTCAGGCCAAACCCAGAGGCAATGGCCTTTGCTCTATCAAAATGACCATTTCCGCTCTATCGAATCTTCAGAATCGTTTGCGATACTGTTGTGGAATTTTGCAGGCTCCTTCCTGACGACCTAGGCAGTGTCACTGTAAAATTTCATCAGGAAATACGTCACAGAAAAAAAGTTATGACGATTTGAAAATCGGGATTTTCATCATGGCTGATTTCCTTCGAATATTCCTTCATCCTCATTTTTCAGCCATTTCCCGAGGGAATACGGGGTTTTCCTTGAAATTTCGCAAAGAATTGAGTGAAACGCACGATGATGGGGGATCCTGGAGGGTCAAAAGCCGCAACGATTCAGGATATCCACTATCCGCGGAATTTTTTCAGTTTTTCTCAATTATCTCGGTAAATAAGCGAGCTAGAGCGAAATAGACGTTAATATGGAGTCAAGAAGAAAAAATTCCAGTTTTTCGGGATTATCTCGGTAAATAAGCGAGATAGAGCGACATAGGCACTAATTTGGGATCAGGAAAGAAGTATTTCCAGTTTTTCGCGATTAACTCGGTAAATAAGTGAGATAGAACGAAATGGACGTTAATATGGGATTAGTAAAAATGTCAAAGTCTGCTCTATCGAATTCGCTGAACCATTCGCGATACTGTTGTGGAATTTTGCAGGCTACTTCCTGACGACCTAGGCAGTGTCACTGTAAAATTTCATCAGGAAATACGTCACAGAAAAAAAGTTATGAAGATTTGAAAATCGGGATTTTCATGATGGCTGATTTCCTTCGAATATTCCTTCATCCTCATTTTTCAGCCATTTCCCGACGGAATACGGGGTTTTCCTTGAAATTTCGCAAAAGAATTGAGTGAAACGCACGATGATGGGGGATCCTGAAGGGCCAAAAGCCGCAAGGATTCGGGATATCCAGTGTTTGCGGAATTTTCAGGCCAAACCCAGAGGCAATGGCCTTTGCTCTATCAAAATGACCATTTCCGCTCTATCGAATCTTCAGAATCGTTTGCGATACGGTTGTGGAATTTTGCAGGCTCCTTCCTGACGACCTAGGCAATGTCACTGTGAAATTTCATCAGGAAATACGTCACAGAAAAAAAGTTATGACGATTTGAAAATCGGGATTTTCATGATGGCTGATTTTCTTCGAATATTCCTTCATCCTCATTTTTCAGCCATTTCCCGACGGAATACGGGGTTTTCCTTGAAATTTCGCAAAGAATTGAGTGAAACGCACGATGATGGGGGATCCTGAAGGGCCAAAAGCCGCAAGGATTCGGGATATCCAGTGTTTGCGGAATTTTCAGGCCAAACCCAGAGGCAATGGCCTTTGCTCTATCAAAATGACCATTTCCGCTCTATCGAATCTTCAGAATCGTTTGCGATACTGTTGTGGAATTTTGCAGGCTCCTTCCTGATGACCTAGGCAATGTCACTGTGAAATTTCATCAGGAAATACGTCACAGAAAAAAAGTTATGACGATTTGAAAATCGGGATTTTCATGATGGCTGATTTCCTTCGAATATTCCTTCATCCTCATTTTTCAGCCATTTCCCGACGGAATACGGGGTTTTCCTTGAAATTTCGCAAAGAATTGAGTGAAACGCACGATGATGGGGGATCCTGGAGGGCCAAAAGCCGCAACGATTCAGGATATCCACTATCCGCGGAATTTTTTCAGTTTTTCTCAATTATCTCGGTAAATAAGCGAGCTAGAGCGAAATAGACGTTAATATGGAGTCAGGAAGAAAAAATTCCAGTTTTTCGGGATTATCTCGGTAAATAAGCGAGATAGAGCGAAATAGGCACTAATTTGGGATCAAGAAAGAAGTATTTCCAGTTTTTCGCGATTAACTCGGTAAATAAGTGAGATAGAACGAAATGGACGTTAATATGGGATTAGTAAAAATGTCAAAGTCTGCTCTATCGAATTCGCTGAACCATTCGCGATACTGTTGTGGAATGTTGCAGGCTCCTTCCTGACGACCTAGGCAATGTCACTGTGAAATTTCATCAGGAAATACGTCACAGAAAAAAAGTTATGACGATTTGAAAATCGGGATTTTCATGATGGCTGATTTCCTTCGAATATTCCTTCATCCTCATTTTTCAGCCATTTCCCGACGGAATACGGGGTTTTCCTTGAAATTTCGCAAAGAATTGAGTGAAACGCACGATGATGGGGGATCCTGAAGGGCCAAAAGCCGCAAAGATTCGGGATATCCAGTGTTTGCGGAATTTTCAGGCCAAACCCAGAGGCAATGGCCTTTGCTCTATCAAAATGACCATTTCCGCGCCATCGAATCTTCAGAATCGTTTGCGATACTGTTGTGGAATTTTGCAGGCTCCTTCCTGACGACCTAGGCAGTGTCACTGTAAAATTTCATCAGGAAATACGTCACAGAAAAAAAGTTATGAAGATTTGAAAATCGGGATTTTCATGATGGCTGATTTCCTTCGAATATTCCTTCATCCTCATTTTTCACCCATTTCCCGAGGGAATACGGGGTTTTCCTTGAAATTTCGCAAAGAATTGAGTGAAACGCACGATGATGGGGGATCCTGAAGGGCCAAAAGCCGCAAGGATTCGGGATATCCAGTATTTGCGGAATTTTCAGGCCAAACCCAGAGGCAATGGCCTTTGCTCTATCAAAATGACCATTTCCGCTCTATCGAATCTTCAGAATCGTTTGCGATACTGTTGTGGAATTTTGCAGGCTCCTTCCTGACGACCTAGGCAGTGTCACTGTAAAATTTCATCAGGAAATACGCCACAGAAAAAAAGTTATGAAGATTTGAAAATCGGGATTTTCATGATGGCTGATTTCCTTCGAATATTCCTTCATCCTCATTTTTCACCCATTTCCCGAGGGAATACGGGGTTTTCCTTGAAATTTCGCAAAGAATTGAGTGAAACGCACGAGGATGGGGGATCCTGAAGGGCCAAAAGCCGCAAGGATTCGGGATATCCACTATCCGCGGAATTTTTTCAGTTTTTCTCAATTATCTCGGTAAATAAGTGAGATAGAGCGGAATAGACGTTAAAATGGAGTCAGGAAGGAAAAATTCCAGTTTTTCGCAATTATGTCGGTAAATAACCGAGATAGAGCGAAATAGGCACTAATTTGGGATCAGGAAAGAGGTATTTTCCGCTTTTCCCGATTATCTCGGTAAATAAGCGAGATAGAGCGAAATGGACGTTAATATGGGATTAGTAAAAACGTTAAAGTCTGCTCTATCGAATTCGCTGAACCATTCGCGATATCGTTGTGGAATTTTGCAGGCTACTTCCTGACGACCTAGGCAATGTCACTGTGGAATTTCATCAGGAAATACGTCACAGAAAAAAAGTTATGACGATTTGAAAATCGGGATTTTCATGATGGCTGATTTCCTTCGAATATTCCTTCATCCTCATTTTTCAGCCATTTCCCGAGGGAATACGGGGTTTTCCTTGAAATTTCGCAAAGAATTGAGTGAAACGCACGATGATGGGGGATCCTGAAGGGCCAAAAGCCGCAAGGATTCGGGATATCCAGTGTTTGCGGAATTTTCAGGCCAAACCCAGAGGCAATGGCCTTTGCTCTATCAAAATGACCATTTCCGCTCTATCGAATCTTCAGAATCGTTTGCGATACTGTTGTGGAATTTTGCAGGCTCCTTCCTGACGACCTAGGCAGTGTCACTGTAAAATTTCATCAGGAAATACGTCACAGAAAAAAAGTTATGACGATTTGAAAATCGGGATTTTCATCATGGCTGATTTCCTTCGAATATTCCTTCATCCTCATTTTTCAGCCATTTCCCGAGGGAATACGGGGTTTTCCTTGAAATTTCGCAAAGAATTGAGTGAAACGCACGATGATGGGGGATCCTGGAGGGTCAAAAGCCGCAACGATTCAGGATATCCCCTATCCGCGGAATTTTTTCAGTTTTTCTCAATTATCTCGGTAAATAAGCGAGCTAGAGCGAAATAGACGTTAATATGGAGTCAGGAAGAAAAGATTCCAGTTTTTCGGGATTATCTCGGTAAATAAGCGAGATAGAGCGAAATAGGCACTAATTTGGGATCAGGAAAGAAGTATTTCCAGTTTTTCGCGATTAACTCGGTAAATAAGTGAGATAGAACGAAATGGACGTTAATATGGGATTAGTAAAAATGTCAAAGTCTGCTCTATCGAATTCGCTGAACCATTCGCGATACTGTTGTGGAATTTTGCAGGCTACTTCCTGACGACCTAGGCAATGTCACTGTGAAATTTCATCAGGAAATACGTCACAGAAAAAAAGTTATGAAGATTTGAAAATCGGGATTTTCATGATGGCTGATTTCCTTCGAATATTCCTTCATCCTCATTTTTCAGCCATTTCCCGACGGAATACGGGGTTTTCCTTGAAATTTCGCAAAGAATTGAGTGAAACGCACGATGATGGGGGATCCTGAAGGGCCAAAAGCCGCAAGGATTCGGGATATCCAGTGTTTGCGGAATTTTCAGGCCAAACCCAGAGGCAATGGCCTTTGCTCTATCAAAATGACCATTTCCGCTCTATCGAATCTTCAGAATCGTTTGCGATACTGTTGTGGAATTTTGCAGGCTCCTTCCTGACGACCTAGGCAATGTCACTGTGAAATTTCATCAGGAAATACGTCACAGAAAAAAAGTTATGACGATTTGAAAATCGGGATTTTCATGATGGCTGATTTCCTTCGAATATTCCTTCATCCTCATTTTTCAGCCATTTCCCGACAGAATACGGGGTTTTCCTTGAAATTTCGCAAAGAATTGAGTGAAACGCACGATGATGGGGGATCCTGAAGGGCCAAAAGCCGCAAGGATTCGGGATATCCAGTGTTTGCGGAATTTTCAGGCCAAACCCAGAGGCAATGGCCTTTGCTCTACCAAAATGACCATTTCCGCTCTATCGAATCTTCAGAATCGTTTGCGATACTGTTGTGGAATTTTGCAGGCTCCTTCCTGACGACCTAGGCAGTGTCACTGTAAAATTTCATCAGGAAATACGTCACAGAAAAAAAGTTATGACGATTTGAAAATCGGGATTTTCATGATGGCTGATTTCCTTCGAATATTCCTTCATCCTCATTTTTCAGCCATTTCCCGAGGGAATACGGGGTTTTCCTTGAAATTTCGCAAAGAATTGAGTGAAACGCACGAGGATGGGGGATCCTGAAGGGCCAAAAGCCGCAAGGATTCGGGATATCCACTATCCGCGGAATTTTTTCAGTTTTTCTCAATTATCTCGGTAAATAAGCGAGATAGAGCGGAATAGACGTTAAAATGGAGTCAGGAAGGAAAAATTCCAGTTTTTCGCAATTATGTCGGTAAATAACCGAGATAGAGCGAAATAGGCACTAATTTGGGATCAGGAAAGAGGTATTTTCCGCTTTTCCCGATTATCTCGGTAAATAAGCGAGATAGAGCGAAATGGACGTTAATATGGGATTAGTAAAAACGTTAAAGTCTGCTCTATCGAATTCGCTGAACCATTCGCGATATCGTTGTGGAATTTTGCAGGCTACTTCCTGACGACCTAGGCAATGTCACTGTGGAATTTCATCAGGAAATACGTCACAGAAAAAAAGTTATGACGATTTGAAAATCGGGATTCTCATGATGGCTGATTTCCTTCGAATATTCCTTCATCCTCATTTTTCAGCCATTTCCCGAGGGAATACGGGGTTTTCCTTGAAATTTCGCAAAGAATTGAGTGAAACGCACGATGATGGGGGATCCTGAAGGGCCAAAAGCCGCAAGGATTCGGGATATCCAGTGTTTGCGGAATTTTCAGGCCAAACCCAGAGGCAATGGCCTTTGCTCTATCAAAATGACCATTTCCGCTCTATCGAATCTTCAGAATCGTTTGCGATACTGTTGTGGAATTTTGCAGGCTCCTTCCTGACGACCTAGGCAGTGTCACTGTAAAATTTCATCAGGAAATACGTCACAGAAAAAAAGTTATGACGATTTGAAAATCGGGATTTTCATGATGGCTGATTTCCTTCGAATATTCCTTCATCCTCATTTTTCAGCCATTTCCCGAGGGAATACGGGGTTTTCCTTGAAATTTCGCAAAGAATTGAGTGAAACGCACGATGATGGGGGATCCTGGAGGGTCAAAAGCCGCAACGATTCAGGATATCCCCTATCCGCGGAATTTTTTCAGTTTTTCTCAATTATCTCGGTAAATAAGCGAGCTAGAGCGAAATAGACGTTAATATGGAGTCAGGAAGAAAAGATTCCAGTTTTTCGGGATTATCTCGGTAAATAAGCGAGATAGAGCGAAATAGGCACTAATTTGGGATCAGGAAAGAAGTATTTCCAGTTTTTCGCGATTAACTCGGTAAATAAGTGAGATAGAACGAAATGGACGTTAATATGGGATTAGTAAAAATGTCAAAGTCTGCTCTATCGAATTCGCTGAACCATTCGCGATACCGTTGTGGAATTTTGCAGGCTACTTCCTGACGACCTAGGCAATGTCACTGTGAAATTTCATCAGGAAATACGTCACAGAAAAAAAGTTATGAAGATTTGAAAATCGGGATTTTCATGATGGCTGATTTCCTTCGAATATTCCTTCATCCTCATTTTTCAGCCATTTCCCGACGGAATACGGGGTTTTCCTTGAAATTTCGCAAAGAATTGAGTGAAACGCACGATGATGGGGGATCCTGAAGGGCCAAAAGCCGCAAGGATTCGGGATATCCAGTGTTTGCGGAATTTTCAGGCCAAACCCAGAGGCAATGGCCTTTGCTCTATCAAAATGACCATTTCCGCTCTATCGAATCTTCAGAATCGTTTGCGATACTGTTGTGGAATTTTGCAGGCTCCTTCCTGACGACCTAGGCAATGTCACTGTGAAATTTCATCAGGAAATACGTCACAGAAAAAAAGTTATGACGATTTGAAAATCGGGATTTTCATGATGGCTGATTTCCTTCGAATATTCCTTCATCCTCATTTTTCAGCCATTTCCCGACGGAATACGGGGTTTTCCTTGAAATTTCGCAAAGAATTGAGTGAAACGCACGATGATGGGGGATCCTGAAGGGCCAAAAGCCGCAAGGATTCGGGATATCCAGTGTTTGCGGAATTTTCAGGCCAAACCCAGAGGCAATGGCCTTTGCTCTATCAAAATGACCATTTCCGCTCTATCGAATCTTCAGAATCGTTTGCGATACTGTTGTGGAATTTTGCAGGCTCCTTCCTGACGACCTAGGCAGTGTCACTGTAAAATTTCATCAGGAAATACGTCACAGAAAAAAAGTTATGAAGATTTGAAAATCGGGATTTTCATGATGGCTGATTTCCTTCGAATATTCCTTCATCCTCATTTTTCACCCATTTCCCGAGGGAATACGGGGTTTTCCTTGAAATTTCGCAAAGAATTGAGTGAAACGCACGAGGATGGGGGATCCTGAAGGGCCAAAAGCCGCAAGGATTCGGGATATCCACTATCCGCGGAATTTTTTCAGTTTTTCTCAATTATCTCGGTAAATAAGCGAGATAGAGCGGAATAGACGTTAAAATGGAGTCAGGAAGGAAAAATTCCAGTTTTTCGCAATTATGTCGGTAAATAACCGAGATAGAGCGAAATAGGCACTAATTTGGGATCAGGAAAGAGGTATTTTCCGCTTTTCCCGATTATCTCGGTAAATAAGCGAGATAGAGCGAAATGGACGTTAATATGGGATTAGTAAAAACGTTAAAGTCTGCTCTATCGAATTCGCTGAACCATTCGCGATATCGTTGTGGAATTTTGCAGGCTACTTCCTGACGACCTAGGCAATGTCACTGTGGAATTTCATCAGGAAATACGTCACAGAAAAAAAGTTATGACGATTTGAAAATCGGGATTTTCATGATGGCTGATTTCCTTCGAATATTCCTTCATCCTCATTTTTCAGCCATTTCCCGAGGGAATACGGGGTTTTCCTTGAAATTTCGCAAAGAATTGAGTGAAACGCACGATGATGGGGGATCCTGAAGGGCCAAAAGCCGCAAGGATTCGGGATATCCAGTGTTTGCGGAATTTTCAGGCCAAACCCAGAGGCAATGGCCTTTGCTCTATCAAAATGACCATTTCCGCTCTATCGAATCTTCAGAATCGTTTGCGATACTGTTGTGGAATTTTGCAGGCTCCTTCCTGACGACCTAGGCAGTGTCACTGTAAAATTTCATCAGGAAATACGTCACAGAAAAAAAGTTATGACGATTTGAAAATCGGGATTTTCATGATGGCTGATTTCCTTCGAATATTCCTTCATCCTCATTTTTCAGCCATTTCCCGAGGGAATACGGGGTTTTCCTTGAAATTTCGCAAAGAATTGAGTGAAACGCACGATGATGGGGGATCCTGAAGGGCCAAAAGCCGCAAGGATTCGGGATATCCAGTGTTTGCGGAATTTTCAGGCCAAACCCAGAGGCAATGGCCTTTGCTCTATCAAAATGACCATTTCCGCTCTATCGAATCTTCAGAATCGTTTGCGATACTGTTGTGGAATTTTGCAGGCTCCTTCCTGACGACCTAGGCAGTGTCACTGTAAAATTTCATCAGGAAATACGTCACAGAAAAAAAGTTATGACGATTTGAAAATCGGGATTTTCATCATGGCTGATTTCCTTCGAATATTCCTTCATCCTCATTTTTCAGCCATTTCCCGAGGGAATACGGGGTTTTCCTTGAAATTTCGCAAAGAATTGAGTGAAACGCACGATGATGGGGGATCCTGGAGGGCCAAAAGCCGCAACGATTCAGGATATCCACTATCCGCGGAATTTTTTCAGTTTTTCTCAATTATCTCGGTAAATAAGCGAGCTAGAGCGAAATAGACGTTAATATGGAGTCAGGAAGAAAAAATTCCAGTTTTTCGGGATTATCTCGGTAAATAAGCGAGATAGAGCGAAATAGGCACTAATTTGGGATCAGGAAAGAAGTATTTCCAGTTTTTCGCGATTAACTCGGTAAATAAGTGAGATAGAACGAAATGGACGTTAATATGGGATTAGTAAAAATGTCAAAGTCTGCTCTATCGAATTCGCTGAACCATTCGCGATACTGTTGTGGAATTTTGCAGGCTACTTCCTGACGACCTAGGCAATGTCACTGTGAAATTTCATCAGGAAATACGTCACAGAAAAAAAGTTATGAAGATTTGAAAATCGGGATTTTCATGATGGCTGATTTCCTTCGAATATTCCTTCATCCTCATTTTTCAGCCATTTCCCGACGGAATACGGGGTTTTCCTTGAAATTTCGCAAAGAATTGAGTGAAACGCACGATGATGGGGGATCCTGAAGGGCCAAAAGCCGCAAGGATTCGGGATATCCAGTGTTTGCGGAATTTTCAGGCCAAACCGAGAGGCAATGGCCTTTGCTCTATCAAAATGACCATTTCCGCTCTATCGAGTCTTCAGAATCGTTTGCGATACTGTTGTGGAATTTTGCAGGCTCCTTCCTGACGACCTAGGCAGTGTCACTGTAAAATTTCATCAGGAAATACGCCACAGAAAAAAAGTTATGAAGATTTGAAAATCGGGAATTTCATGATGGCTGATTTCCTTCGAATATTCCTTCATCCTCATTTTTCACCCATTTCCCGAGGGAATACGGGGTTTTCCTTGAAATTTCGCAAAGAATTGAGTGAAACGCACGAGGATGGGGGATCCTGAAGGGCCAAAAGCCGCAAGGATTCGGGATATCCACTATCCGCGGAATTTTTTCAGTTTTTCTCAATTATCTCGGTAAATAAGCGAGATAGAGCGGAATAGACGTTAAAATGGAGTCAGGAAGGAAAAATTCCAGTTTTTCGCAATTATGTCGGTAAATAACCGAGATAGAGCGAAATAGGCACTAATTTGGGATCAGGAAAGAGGTATTTTACGCTTTTCCCGATTATCTCGGTAAATAAGCGAGATAGAGCGAAATGGACGTTAATATGGGATTAGTAAAAACGTTAAAGTCTGCTCTATCGAATTCGCTGAACCATTCGCGATATCGTTGTGGAATTTTGCAGGCTACTTCCTGACGACCTAGGCAATGTCACTGTGGAATTTCATCAGGAAATACGTCACAGAAAAAAAGTTATGACGATTTGAAAATCGGGATTTTCATGATGGCTGATTTCCTTCGAATATTCCTTCATCCTCATTTTTCAGCCATTTCCCGACGGAATACGGGGTTTTCCTTGAAATTTCGCAAAGAATTGAGTGAAACGCACGATGATGGGGGATCCTGAAGGGCCAAAAGCCGCAAGGATTCGGGATATCCAGTGTTTGCGGAATTTTCAGGCCAAACCCAGAGGCAATGGCCTTTGCTCTATCAAAATGACCATTTCCGCTCTATCGAATCTTCAGAATCGTTTGCGATACTGTTGTGGAATTTTGCAGGCTCCTTCCTGACGACCTAGGCAGTGTCACTGTGAAATTTCATCAGGAAATACGTCACAGAAAAAAAGTTATGACGATTTGAAAATCGGGATTTTCATCATGGCTGATTTCCTTCGAATATTCCTTCATCCTCATTTTTCAGCCATTTCCCGAGGGAATACGGGGTTTTCCTTGAAATTTCGCAAAGAATTGAGTGAAACGCACGATGATGGGGGATCCTGGAGGGTCAAAAGCCGCAACGATTCAGGATATCCACTATTCGCGGAATTTTTTCAGTTTTTCTCAATTATCTCGGTAAATAAGCGAGATAGAGCGGAATAGACGTTAAAATGGAGTTAGGAAGGAAAAATTCCAGTTTTTCGGGATTATCTCGGTAAATAAGCGAGATAGAGCGAAATAGGCACTAATTTGGGATCAGGAAAGAAGTATTTCCAGTTTTTCGCGATTAACTCGGTAAATAAGTGAGATAGAACGAAATGGACGTTAATATGGGATTAGTAAAAATGTCAAAGTCTGCTCTATCGAATTCGCTGAACCATTCGCGATACCGTTGTGGAATTTTGCAGGCTACTTCCTGACGACCTAGGCAATGTCACTGTGAAATTTCATCAGGAAATACGTCACAGAAAAAAAGTTATGAAGATTTGAAAATCGGGATTTTCATGATGGCTGATTTCCTTCGAATATTCCTTCATCCTCATTTTTCAGCCATTTCCCGACGGAATACGGGGTTTTCCTTGAAATTTCGCAAAGAATTGAGTGAAACGCACGATGATGGGGGATCCTGAAGGGCCAAAAGCCGCAAGGATTCGGGATATCCAGTGTTTGCGGAATTTTCAGGCCAAA
Organism: Aleiodes alternator; assembly: GCA_963921955.1. Lineage (NCBI taxonomy): Eukaryota > Metazoa > Arthropoda > Insecta > Hymenoptera > Braconidae > Aleiodes > Aleiodes alternator. Next base: position 4,266,317 of record OY998115.1, on the reverse strand, counting down.
CCCAGAGGCAATGGCCTTTGCTCTATCAAAATGACCATTTCCGCTCTATCGAATCTTCAGAATCGTTTGCGATACTGATGTGGAATTTTGCAGGCTCCTTCCTGACGACCTAGGCAATGTCACTGTGAAATTTCATCAGGAAATACGTCACAGAAAAAAAGTTATGACGATTTGAAAATCGGGATTTTCATGATGGCTGATTTCCTTCGAATATTCCTTCATCCTCATTTTTCAGCCATTTCCCGACGGAATACGGGGTTTTCCTTGAAATTTCGCAAAGAATTGAGTGAAACGCACGATGATGGGGGATCCTGAAGGGCCAAAAGCCGCAAAGATTCGGGATATCCAGTGTTTGCGGAATTTTCAGGCCAAACCCAGAGGCAATGGCCTTTGCTCTATCAAAATGACCATTTCCGCTCTATCGAATCTTCAGAATCGTTTGCGATACTGTTGTGGAATTTTGCAGGCTCCTTTCTGACGACCTAGGCAGTGTCACTGTAAAATTTCATCAGGAAATACGCCACAGAAAAAAAGTTATGAAGATTTGAAAATCGGGAATTTCATGATGGCTGATTTCCTTCGAATATTCCTTCATCCTCATTTTTCACCCATTTCCCGAGGGAATACGGGGTTTTCCTTGAAATTTCGCAAAGAATTGAGTGAAACGCACGAGGATGGGGGATCCTGAAGGGCCAAAAGCCGCAAGGATTCGGGATATTCACTATCCGCGGAATTTTTTCAGTTTTTCTCAATTATCTCGGTAAATAAGCGAGATAGAGCGGAATAGACGTTAAAATGGAGTCAGGAAGGAAAAATTCCAGTTTTTCGCAATTATGTCGGTAAATAACCGAGATAGAGCGAAATAGGCACTAATTTGGGATCAGGAAAGAGGTATTTTCCGCTTTTCCCGATTATCTCGGTAAATAAGCGAGATAGAGCGAAATGGACGTTAATATGGGATTAGTAAAAACGTTAAAGTCTGCTCTATCGAATTCGCTGAACCATTCGCGATATCGTTGTGGAATTTTGCAGGCTACTTCCTGACGACCTAGGCAATGTCACTGTGGAATTTCATCAGGAAATACGTCACAGAAAAAAAGTTATGACGATTTGAAAATCGGGATTTTCATGATGGCTGATTTCCTTCGAATATTCCTTCATCCTCATTTTTCAGCCATTTCCCGAGGGAATACGGGGTTTTCCTTGAAATTTCGCAAAGAATTGAGTGAAACGCACGATGATGGGGGATCCTGAAGGGCCAAAAGCCGCAAGGATTCGGGATATCCAGTGTTTGCGGAATTTTCAGGCCAAACCCAGAGGCAATGGCCTTTGCTCTATCAAAATGACCATTTCCGCTCTATCGAATCTTCAGAATCGTTTGCGATACTGTTGTGGAATTTTGCAGGCTCCTTCCTGACGACCTAGGCAGTGTCACTGTGAAATTTCATCAGGAAATACGTCACAGAAAAAAAGTTATGACGATTTGAAAATCGGGATTTTCATCATGGCTGATTTCCTTCGAATATTCCTTCATCCTCATTTTTCAGCCATTTCCCGAGGGAATACGGGGTTTTCCTTGAAATTTCGCAAAGAATTGAGTGAAACGCACGATGATGGGGGATCCTGGAGGGTCAAAAGCCGCAACGATTCAGGATATCCACTATCCGCGGAATTTTTTCAGTTTTTCTCAATTATCTCGGTGAATAAGCGAGATAGAGCGGAATAGACGTTAAAATGGAGTCAGGAAGGAACAATTCCAGTTTTTCGCAATTATGTCGGTAAATAACCGAGATAGAGCGAAATAGGCACTAATTTGGGATCAGGAAAGAGGTATTTTCCGCTTTTCCCGATTATCTCGGTAAATAAGCGAGATAGAGCGAAATGGACGTTAATATGGGATTAGTAAAAACGTTAAAGTCTGCTCTATCGAATTCGCTGAACCATTCGCGATATCGTTGTGGAATTTTGCAGGCTACTTCCTGACGACCTAGGCAATGTCACTGTGGAATTTCATCAGGAAATACGTCACAGAAAAAAAGTTATGACGATTTGAAAATCGGGATTTTCATGATGGCTGATTTCCTTCGAATATTCCTTCATCCTCATTTTTCAGCCATTTCCCGAGGGAATACGGGGTTTTCCTTGAAATTTCGCAAAGAATTGAGTGAAACGCACGATGATGGGGGATCCTGAAGGGCCAAAAGCCGCAAGGATTCGGGATAACCAGTGTTTGCGGAATTTTCAGGCCAAACCCAGAGGCAATGGCCTTTGCTCTATCAAAATGACCATTTCCGCTCTATCGAATCTTCAGAATCGTTTGCGATACTGTTGTGGAATTTTGCAGGCTCCTTCCTGACGACCTAGGCAGTGTCACTGTAAAATTTCATCAGGAAATACGCCACAGAAAAAAAGTTATGAAGATTTGAAAATCGGGATTTTCATGATGGCTGATTTCCTTCGAATATTCCTTCATCCTCATTTTTCACCCATTTCCCGAGGGAATACGGGGTTTTCCTTGAAATTTCGCAAAGAATTGAGTGAAACGCACGAGGATGGGGGATCCTGAAGGGCCAAAAGCCGCAAGGATTCGGGATATCCACTATCCGCGGAATTTTTTCAGTTTTTCTCAATTATCTCGGTAAATAAGCGAGATAGAGCGAAATAGACGTTAATATGGAGTCAGGAAGAAAAAATCCCAGTTTTCCGCGATTATCTCGGTAAATAAGCGAGATAGAGCGAGATAGGCACTAATGTGGAATCAGGAAAGGAGTATTTTCAGTTTTTCGCGATTATCTCTGTAAATAAGCGAGATAGAGCGAAATGGACGTTGATATGGGATCAGTAAAAATGTGGATGTCTGCTCTATCGAATTCGCTGAACCATTCGCGATACTGTTGTGGAATTTTGCAGGCTACTTCCTGACGACCTAGGCAGTGTCACTGTAAAATTTCATCAGGAAATACGCCACAGAAAAAAAGTTATGAAGATTTGAAAATCGGAATTTTCATGATGGCTGATTTCCTTCGAATATTCTTTCATCCTCGTTTTTCACCCATTTCCCGAGGGAATACGGGGTTTTCCTTGAAATTTCGCAAAGAATTGAGTGAAACACACGATGATGGGGGATCCTGAAGAGCCAAAAGCCGCAAGGATTCGGGATATCCAGTGTTTGCGGAATTTTCAGGCCAAACCCAGAGGCAATGGCCTTTGCTCTATGAAAATGAGCATTTCCGCTCTATCGAATCTTCAGAATCGTTTGCGATACTGTTATGAAATTTTGCAGGCTCTTTCAGGACGACATAGGCAGTGTCACTGTGAAATTTCATCAGGAAATACGCCACAGAAAAAAAGTTATGAAGATTTGAAAATCGGGATTTTCATGATGGCTGATTTCCTTCGAATATTCGTTCATCCTCATTTTTCACCCATTTCCCGAGGGAAAACGGGGTTTTCCTTGAAATTTCGCAAAGAATTGGGTGAAACACACGATGATGGGGGATCCTGAAGGGCCAAAAGCCGCAAGGATTCGGGATATCCAGTGTTTGCGGAATTTTCAGGCCAAACCCAGAGGCAATGGCCTTTGCTCTATGAAAATGACCATTTCCGCTCTATCGAATCTTCAGAATCGTTTGCGATACTGTTATGAAATTTTGCAGGCTCTTTCAGGACGACCTAGGCAGTGTCACTGTAAAATTTCATCAGGAAATACGCCATAGAAAAAAAATTATGAAGATTTGAAATTCGGAATTTTCATGATGGCTGATTTCCTTCGAATATTCCTTCATCCTCATTTTTCACCCATTTCCCGAGGGAATACGGGGTTTTCCTTGAAATTTCGCAAAGAATTGGGTGAAACACACGATGATGGGGGATCCTGAAGGGCCAAAAGCCGCAACGATTCGGGATATCCAGTATCCACGGAATTTTTTCAGTTTTTCTCAATTATCTCGGTAAATAAGCGAGATAGAGCGAAATAGACGTTAATATGGAGTCAGGAAGAAAAAATCCCAGTTTTCCGCGATTATCTCGGTAAATAAGCGAGATAGAGCGAGATAGGCACTAATGTGGAATCAGGAAAGGAGTATTTTCAGTTTTTCGCGATTATCTCTGTAAATAAGCGAGATAGAGCGAAATGGACGTTGATATGGGATCAGTAAAAATGTCAATGTCTGCTCTATCGAATTCGCTGAACCATTCGCGATACTGTTGTGGAATTTTGCAGGCTACTTCCTGACGACCTAGGCAGTGTCACTGTAAAATTTCATCAGGAAATACGCCACAGAAAAAAAGTTATGAAGATTTGAAAATCGGAATTTTCATGATGGCTGATTTCCTTCGAATATTCTTTCATCCTCGTATTTCACCCATTTCCCGAGGGAATACGGGGTTTTCCTTGAAATTTCGCAAAGAATTGGGTGAAACAACCGATGATGGGGGATCCTGAAGGGCCAAAAGCCGCAAGGATTCGGGATATCCAGTGTTTGCGGAATTTTCAGGCCAAACCCAGAGGCAATGGCCTTTGCTCTATGAAAATGACCATTTCCGCTGTATCGAATCTTCAGAATCGTTTGCGATACTGTTATGAAATTTTGCAGGCTCTTTCAGGACGACCTAGGCAGTGTCACTGTAAAATTTCATCAGGAAATACGCCATAGAAAAAAAATTATGAAGATTTGAAAATCGGAATTTTCATGATGGCTGATTTCCTTCGAATATTCCTTCATCCTCATTTTTCACCCATTTCCCGAGGGAATACGGGGTTTTCCTTGAAATTTCGCAAAGAATTGAGTGAAACACACGATGATGGGGGATCCTGAAGGGCCAAAAGCCGCAAGGATTCGGGATATCCAGTGTTTGCGGAATTTTCAGGCCAAACCCAGAGGCAATGGCCTTTGCTCTATGAAAATGACCATTTCCGCTCTATCGAATCTTCAGAATCGTTTGCGATACTGTTATGAAATTTTGCAGGCTCTTTCAGGACGACATAGGCAGTGTCACTGTGAAATTTCATCAGGAAATACGCCACAGAAAAAAAGTTATGAAGATTTGAAAATCGGGATTTTCATGATGGCTGATTTCCTTCGAATATTCTTTCATCCTCGTATTTCACCCATTTCCCGAGGGAATACGGGGTTTTCCTTGAAATTTCGCAAAGAATTGAGTGAAACGCACGAGGATGGGGGATCCTGAAGGGCCAAAAGCCGCAAGGATTCGGGATATCCACTATCCGCGGAATTTTTTCAGTTTTTCTCAATTATCTCGGTAAATAAGCGAGATAGAGCGGAATAGACGTTAAAATGGAGTCAGGAAGGAAAAATTCCAGTTTTTCGCAATTATGTCGGTAAATAACCGAGATAGAGCGAAATAGGCACTAATTTGGGATCAGGAAAGAGGTATTTTCCGCTTTTCCCGATTATCTCGGTAAATAAGCGAGATAGAGCGAAATGGACGTTAATATGGGATTAGTAAAAACGTTAAAGTCTGCTCTATCGAATTCGCTGAACCATTCGCGATATCGTTGTGGAATTTTGCAGGCTACTTCCTGACGACCTAGGCAATGTCACTGTGGAATTTCATCAGGAAATACGTCACAGAAAAAAAGTTATGACGATTTGAAAATCGGGATTTTCATGATGGCTGATTTCCTTCGAATATTCCTTCATCCTCATTTTTCAGCCATTTCCCGAGGGAATACGGGGTTTTCCTTGAAATTTCGCAAAGAATTGAGTGAAACGCACGATGATGGGGGATCCTGAAGGGCCAAAAGCCGCAAGGATTCGGGATATCCAGTGTTTGCGGAATTTTCAGGCCAAACCCAGAGGCAATGGCCTTTGCTCTATCAAAATGACCATTTCCGCTCTATCGAATCTTCAGAATCGTTTGCGATACTGTTGTGGAATTTTGCAGGCTCCTTCCTGACGACCTAGGCAGTGTCACTGTGAAATTTCATCAGGAAATACGTCACAGAAAAAAAGTTATGACGATTTGAAAATCGGGATTTTCATCATGGCTGATTTCCTTCGAATATTCCTTCATCCTCATTTTTCAGCCATTTCCCGAGGGAATACGGGGTTTTCCTTGAAATTTCGCAAAGAATTGAGTGAAACGCACGATGATGGGGGATCCTGGAGGGTCAATAGCCGCAACGATTCAGGATATCCACTATCCGCGGAATTTTTTCAGTTTTTCTCAATTATCTCGGTAAATAAGCGAGATAGAGCGGAATAGACGTTAAAATGGAGTCAGGAAGGAAAAATTCCAGTTTTTCGCAATTATGTCGGTAAATAACCGAGATAGAGCGAAATAGGCACTAATTTGGGATCAGGAAAGAGGTATTTTCCGCTTTTCCCGATTATCTCGGTAAATAAGCGAGATAGAGCGAAATGGACGTTAATATGGGATTAGTAAAAACGTTAAAGTCTGCTCTATCGAATTCGCTGAACCATTCGCGATATCGTTGTGGAATTTTGCAGGCTACTTCCTGACGACCTAGGCAATGTCACTGTGGAATTTCATCAGGAAATACGTCACAGAAAAAAAGTTATGACGATTTGAAAATCGGGATTTTCATGATGGCTGATTTCCTTCGAATATTCCTTCATCCTCATTTTTCAGCCATTTCCCGAGGGAATACGGGGTTTTCCTTGAAATTTCGCAAAGAATTGAGTGAAACGCACGATGATGGGGGATCCTGAAGGGCCAAAAGCCGCAAGGATTCGGGATATCCAGTGTTTGCGGAATTTTCAGGCCAAACCCAGAGGCAATGGCCTTTGCTCTATCAAAATGACCATTTCCGCTCTATCGAATCTTCAGAATCGTTTGCGATACTGTTGTGGAATTTTGCAGGCTCCTTCCTGACGACCTAGGCAGTGTCACTGTAAAATTTCATCAGGAAATACGTCACAGAAAAAAAGTTATGACGATTTGAAAATCGGGATTTTCATCATGGCTGATTTCCTTCGAATATTCCTTCATCCTCATTTTTCAGCCATTTCCCGAGGGAATACGGGGTTTTCCTTGAAATTTCGCAAAGAATTGAGTGAAACGCACGATGATGGGGGATCCTGGAGGGCCAAAAGCCGCAACGATTCAGGATATCCACTATCCGCGGAATTTTTTCAGTTTTTCTCAATTATCTCGGTAAATAAGCGAGCTAGAGCGAAATAGACGTTAATATGGAGTCAGGAAGAAAAAATTCCAGTTTTTCGGGATTATCTCGGTAAATAAGCGAGATAGAGCGAAATAGGCACTAATTTGGGATCAGGAAAGAAGTATTTCCAGTTTTTCGCGATTAACTCGGTAAATAAGTGAGATAGAACGAAATGGACGTTAATATGGGATTAGTAAAAATGTCAAAGTCTGCTCTATCGAATTCGCTGAACCATTCGCGATACTGTTGTGGAATTTTGCAGGCTACTTCCTGACGACCTAGGCAATGTCACTGTGAAATTTCATCAGGAAATACGTCACAGAAAAAAAGTTATGAAGATTTGAAAATCGGGATTTTCATGATGGCTGATTTCCTTCGAATATTCCTTCATCCTCATTTTTCAGCCATTTCCCGACGGAATACGGGGTTTTCCTTGAAATTTCGCAAAGAATTGAGTGAAACGCACGAGGATGGGGGATCCTGAAGGGCCAAAAGCCGCAAGGATTCGGGATATCCACTATCCGCGGAATTTTTTCAGTTTTTCTCAATTATCTCGGTAAATAAGCGAGATAGAGCGGAATAGACGTTAAAATGGAGTCAGGAAGGAAAAATTCCAGTTTTTCGCAATTATGTCGGTAAATAACCGAGATAGAGCGAAATAGGCACTAATTTGGGATCAGGAAAGAGGTATTTTACGCTTTTCCCGATTATCTCGGTAAATAAGCGAGATAGAGCGAAATGGACGTTAATATGGGATTAGTAAAAACGTTAAAGTCTGCTCTATCGAATTCGCTGAACCATTCGCGATATCGTTGTGGAATTTTGCAGGCTACTTCCTGACGACCTAGGCAATGTCACTGTGGAATTTCATCAGGAAATACGTCACAGAAAAAAAGTTATGACGATTTGAAAATCGGGATTTTCATGATGGCTGATTTCCTTCGAATATTCCTTCATCCTCATTTTTCAGCCATTTCCCGACGGAATACGGGGTTTTCCTTGAAATTTCGCAAAGAATTGAGTGAAACGCACGATGATGGGGGATCCTGAAGGGCCAAAAGCCGCAAGGATTCGGGATATCCAGTGTTTGCGGAATTTTCAGGCCAAACCCAGAGGCAATGGCCTTTGCTCTATCAAAATGACCATTTCCGCTCTATCGAATCTTCAGAATCGTTTGCGATACTGTTGTGGAATTTTGCAGGCTCCTTCCTGACGACCTAGGCAGTGTCACTGTGAAATTTCATCAGGAAATACGTCACAGAAAAAAAGTTATGACGATTTGAAAATCGGGATTTTCATCATGGCTGATTTCCTTCGAATATTCCTTCATCCTCATTTTTCAGCCATTTCCCGAGGGAATACGGGGTTTTCCTTGAAATTTCGCAAAGAATTGAGTGAAACGCACGATGATGGGGGATCCTGGAGGGTCAAAAGCCGCAACGATTCAGGATATCCACTATCCGCGGAATTTTTTCAGTTTTTCTCAATTATCTCGGTAAATAAGCGAGATAGAGCGGAATAGACGTTAAAATGGAGTTAGGAAGGAAAAATTCCAGTTTTTCGGGATTATCTCGGTAAATAAGCGAGATAGAGCGAAATAGGCACTAATTTGGGATCAGGAAAGAAGTATTTCCAGTTTTTCGCGATTAACTCGGTAAATAAGTGAGATAGAACGAAATGGACGTTAATATGGGATTAGTAAAAATGTCAAAGTCTGCTCTATCGAATTCGCTGAACCATTCGCGATACCGTTGTGGAATTTTGCAGGCTACTTCCTGACGACCTAGGCAATGTCACTGTGAAATTTCATCAGGAAATACGTCACAGAAAAAAAGTTATGAAGATTTGAAAATCGGGATTTTCATGATGGCTGATTTCCTTCGAATATTCCTTCATCCTCATTTTTCAGCCATTTCCCGACGGAATACGGGGTTTTCCTTGAAATTTCGCAAAGAATTGAGTGAAACGCACGATGATGGGGGATCCTGAAGGGCCAAAAGCCGCAAGGATTCGGGATATCCAGTGTTTGCGGAATTTTCAGGCCAAACCCAGAGGCAATGGCCTTTGCTCTATCAAAATGACCATTTCCGCTCTATCGAATCTTCAGAATCGTTTGCGATACTGATGTGGAATTTTGCAGGCTCCTTCCTGACGACCTAGGCAATGTCACTGTGAAATTTCATCAGGAAATACGTCACAGAAAAAAAGTTATGACGATTTGAAAATCGGGATTTTCATGATGGCTGATTTCCTTCGAATATTCCTTCATCCTCATTTTTCAGCCATTTCCCGACGGAATACGGGGTTTTCCTTGAAATTTCGCAAAGAATTGAGTGAAACGCACGATGATGGGGGATCCTGAAGGGCCAAAAGCCGCAAAGATTCGGGATATCCAGTGTTTGCGGAATTTTCAGGCCAAACCCAGAGGCAATGGCCTTTGCTCTATCAAAATGACCATTTCCGCTCTATCGAATCTTCAGAATCGTTTGCGATACTGTTGTGGAATTTTGCAGGCTCCTTCCTGACGACCTAGGCAGTGTCACTGTAAAATTTCATCAGGAAATACGCCACAGAAAAAAAGTTATGAAGATTTGAAAATCGGGAATTTCATGATGGCTGATTTCCTTCGAATATTCCTTCATCCTCATTTTTCACCCATTTCCCGAGGGAATACGGGGTTTTCCTTGAAATTTCGCAAAGAATTGAGTGAAACGCACGAGGATGGGGGATCCTGAAGGGCCAAAAGCCGCAAGGATTCGGGATATTCACTATCCGCGGAATTTTTTCAGTTTTTCTCAATTATCTCGGTAAATAAGCGAGATAGAGCGGAATAGACGTTAAAATGGAGTCAGGAAGGAAAAATTCCAGTTTTTCGCAATTATGTCGGTAAATAACCGAGATAGAGCGAAATAGGCACTAATTTGGGATCAGGAAAGAGGTATTTTCCGCTTTTCCCGATTATCTCGGTAAATAAGCGAGATAGAGCGAAATGGACGTTAATATGGGATTAGTAAAAACGTTAAAGTCTGCTCTATCGAATTCGCTGAACCATTCGCGATATCGTTGTGGAATTTTGCAGGCTACTTCCTGACGACCTAGGCAATGTCACTGTGGAATTTCATCAGGAAATACGTCACAGAAAAAAAGTTATGACGATTTGAAAATCGGGATTTTCATGATGGCTGATTTCCTTCGAATATTCCTTCATCCTCATTTTTCAGCCATTTCCCGAGGGAATACGGGGTTTTCCTTGAAATTTCGCAAAGAATTGAGTGAAACGCACGATGATGGGGGATCCTGAAGGGCCAAAAGCCGCAAGGATTCGGGATATCCAGTGTTTGCGGAATTTTCAGGCCAAACCCAGAGGCAATGGCCTTTGCTCTATCAAAATGACCATTTCCGCTCTATCGAATCTTCAGAATCGTTTGCGATACTGTTGTGGAATTTTGCAGGCTCCTTCCTGACGACCTAGGCAGTGTCACTGTGAAATTTCATCAGGAAATACGTCACAGAAAAAAAGTTATGACGATTTGAAAATCGGGATTTTCATCATGGCTGATTTCCTTCGAATATTCCTTCATCCTCATTTTTCAGCCATTTCCCGAGGGAATACGGGGTTTTCCTTGAAATTTCGCAAAGAATTGAGTGAAACGCACGATGATGGGGGATCCTGGAGGGTCAAAAGCCGCAACGATTCAGGATATCCACTATCCGCGGAATTTTTTCAGTTTTTCTCAATTATCTCGGTGAATAAGCGAGATAGAGCGGAATAGACGTTAAAATGGAGTCAGGAAGGAACAATTCCAGTTTTTCGCAATTATGTCGGTAAATAACCGAGATAGAGCGAAATAGGCACTAATTTGGGATCAGGAAAGAGGTATTTTCCGCTTTTCCCGATTATCTCGGTAAATAAGCGAGATAGAGCGAAATGGACGTTAATATGGGATTAGTAAAAACGTTAAAGTCTGCTCTATCGAATTCGCTGAACCATTCGCGATATCGTTGTGGAATTTTGCAGGCTACTTCCTGACGACCTAGGCAATGTCACTGTGGAATTTCATCAGGAAATACGTCACAGAAAAAAAGTTATGACGATTTGAAAATCGGGATTTTCATGATGGCTGATTTCCTTCGAATATTCCTTCATCCTCATTTTTCAGCCATTTCCCGAGGGAATACGGGGTTTTCCTTGAAATTTCGCAAAGAATTGAGTGAAACGCACGATGATGGGGGATCCTGAAGGGCCAAAAGCCGCAAGGATTCGGGATATCCAGTGTTTGCGGAATTTTCAGGCCAAACCCAGAGGCAATGGCCTTTGCTCTATCAAAATGACCATTTCCGCTCTATCGAATCTTCAGAATCGTTTGCGATACTGTTGTGGAATTTTGCAGGCTCCTTCCTGACGACCTAGGCAGTGTCACTGTAAAATTTCATCAGGAAATACGCCACAGAAAAAAAGTTATGAAGATTTGAAAATCGGGATTTTCATGATGGCTGATTTCCTTCGAATATTCCTTCATCCTCATTTTTCACCCATTTCCCGAGGGAATACGGGGTTTTCCTTGAAATTTCGCAAAGAATTGAGTGAAACGCACGAGGATGGGGGATCCTGAAGGGCCAAAAGCCGCAAGGATTCGGGATATCCACTATCCGCGGAATTTTTTCAGTTTTTCTCAATTATCTCGGTAAATAAGCGAGATAGAGCGAAATAGACGTTAATATGGAGTCAGGAAGAAAAAATCCCAGTTTTCCGCGATTATCTCGGTAAATAAGCGAGATAGAGCGAGATAGGCACTAATGTGGAATCAGGAAAGGAGTATTTTCAGTTTTTCGCGATTATCTCTGTAAATAAGCGAGATAGAGCGAAATGGACGTTGATATGGGATCAGTAAAAATGTGGATGTCTGCTCTATCGAATTCGCTGAACCATTCGCGATACTGTTGTGGAATTTTGCAGGCTACTTCCTGACGACCTAGGCAGTGTCACTGTAAAATTTCATCAGGAAATACGCCACAGAAAAAAAGTTATGAAGATTTGAAAATCGGAATTTTCATGATGGCTGATTTCCTTCGAATATTCTTTCATCCTCGTTTTTCACCCATTTCCCGAGGGAATACGGGGTTTTCCTTGAAATTTCGCAAAGAATTGAGTGAAACACACGATGATGGGGGATCCTGAAGAGCCAAAAGCCGCAAGGATTCGGGATATCCAGTGTTTGCGGAATTTTCAGGCCAAACCCAGAGGCAATGGCCTTTGCTCTATGAAAATGAGCATTTCCGCTCTATCGAATCTTCAGAATCGTTTGCGATACTGTTATGAAATTTTGCAGGCTCTTTCAGGACGACATAGGCAGTGTCACTGTGAAATTTCATCAGGAAATACGCCACAGAAAAAAAGTTATGAAGATTTGAAAATCGGGATTTTCATGATGGCTGATTTCCTTCGAATATTCGTTCATCCTCATTTTTCACCCATTTCCCGAGGGAAAACGGGGTTTTCCTTGAAATTTCGCAAAGAATTGGGTGAAACACACGATGATGGGGGATCCTGAAGGGCCAAAAGCCGCAAGGATTCGGGATATCCAGTGTTTGCGGAATTTTCAGGCCAAACCCAGAGGCAATGGCCTTTGCTCTATGAAAATGACCATTTCCGCTCTATCGAATCTTCAGAATCGTTTGCGATACTGTTATGAAATTTTGCAGGCTCTTTCAGGACGACCTAGGCAGTGTCACTGTAAAATTTCATCAGGAAATACGCCATAGAAAAAAAATTATGAAGATTTGAAATTCGGAATTTTCATGATGGCTGATTTCCTTCGAATATTCCTTCATCCTCATTTTTCACCCATTTCCCGAGGGAATACGGGGTTTTCCTTGAAATTTCGCAAAGAATTGGGTGAAACACACGATGATGGGGGATCCTGAAGGGCCAAAAGCCGCAACGATTCGGGATATCCAGTATCCACGGAATTTTTTCAGTTTTTCTCAATTATCTCGGTAAATAAGCGAGATAGAGCGAAATAGACGTTAATATGGAGTCAGGAAGAAAAAATCCCAGTTTTCCGCGATTATCTCGGTAAATAAGCGAGATAGAGCGAGATAGGCACTAATGTGGAATCAGGAAAGGAGTATTTTCAGTTTTTCGCGATTATCTCTGTAAATAAGCGAGATAGAGCGAAATGGACGTTGATATGGGATCAGTAAAAATGTCAATGTCTGCTCTATCGAATTCGCTGAACCATTCGCGATACTGTTGTGGAATTTTGCAGGCTACTTCCTGACGACCTAGGCAGTGTCACTGTAAAATTTCATCAGGAAATACGCCACAGAAAAAAAGTTATGAAGATTTGAAAATCGGAATTTTCATGATGGCTGATTTCCTTCGAATATTCTTTCATCCTCGTTTTTCACCCATTTCCCGAGGGAATACGGGGTTTTCCTTGAAATTTCGCAAAGAATTGGGTGAAACAACCGATGATGGGGGATCCTGAAGGGCCAAAAGCCGCAAGGATTCGGGATATCCAGTGTTTGCGGAATTTTCAGGCCAAACCCAGAGGCAATGGCCTTTGCTCTATGAAAATGACCATTTCCGCTGTATCGAATCTTCAGAATCGTTTGCGATACTGTTATGAAATTTTGCAGGCTCTTTCAGGACGACCTAGGCAGTGTCACTGTAAAATTTCATCAGGAAATACGCCATAGAAAAAAAATTATGAAGATTTGAAAATCGGAATTTTCATGATGGCTGATTTCCTTCGAATATTCCTTCATCCTCATTTTTCACCCATTTCCCGAGGGAATACGGGGTTTTCCTTGAAATTTCGCAAAGAATTGAGTGAAACACACGATGATGGGGGATCCTGAAGGGCCAAAAGCCGCAAGGATTCGGGATATCCAGTGTTTGCGGAATTTTCAGGCCAAACCCAGAGGCAATGGCCTTTGCTCTATGAAAATGACCATTTCCGCTCTATCGAATCTTCAGAATCGTTTGCGATACTGTTATGAAATTTTGCAGGCTCTTTCAGGACGACATAGGCAGTGTCACTGTGAAATTTCATCAGGAAATACGCCACAGAAAAAAAGTTATGAAGATTTGAAAATCGGGATTTTCATGATGGCTGATTTCCTTCGAATATTCCTTCATCCTCATTTTTCACCCATTTCCCGAGGGAATACGGGGTTTTCCTTGGAATTTCGCAAAGAATTGAGTGAAACACACGATGATGGGGGATCCTGAAGGGCCAAAAGCCGCAAGGATTCGGGATATCCAGTGTTTGCGGAATTTTCAGGCCAAACCCAGAGGCAATGGCCTTTGCTCTATGAAAATGACCATTTCCGCTCTATCGAATCTTCAGAATCGTTTGCGATACTGTTATGAAATTTTGCAGGCTCTTTCAGGACGACATAGGCAGTGTCACTGTAAAATTTCATCAGGAAATACGCCACAGGAAAAAAGTTATGAAGACTTGAAAATCGGGATTTTCATGATGGCTGATTTCCTTCGAATATTCCTTCATTCTCATTTTTCACCCATTTCCCGAGGGAATACGGGGTTTTCCTTGAAATTTCGCAAAGAATTGAGTGAAGCGCACGATGTTGGGGGATCCTGAAGGGCCAAAAGCCGCAACGATTCGGGATATCCAGTATCCACGGAATTTTTTCAGTTTTTCTCAATTATCTTGGTAAATAAGCGAGATAGAGCGAAATAGACGTTAATATGGAGTCAGGAAGAAAAAATTCCAGTTTTTCGCGATTATCTCTGTAAATAAGCGAGATAGAGCGAAATGGACGTTAATATGGGATCAGTAAAAATGTCAATGTCTGCTCTATCGAATTCGCTGAACCATTCGCGATACTGTTGTGGAATTTTGCAGGCTACTTCCTGACGACCTAGGCAGTGTCACTGTCAAATTTCATCAGGAAATACGCCACAGAAAAAAAGTTATGAAGATTTGAAAATCGGAATTTTCATGATGGCTGATTTCCTTCGAATATTCCTTCATCCTCATTTTTCACCCATTTCCCGAGGGAATACGGGGTTTTCCTTGAAATTTCGCAAAGAATTGAGTGAAACACACGATGATGGGGGATCCTGAAGGGCCAAAAGCCGCAAGGATTCGGGATATCCAGTGTTTGCGGAATTTTCAGGCCAAACCCAGAGGCAATGGCCTTTGCTCTATGAAAATGACCATTTCCGCTCTATCGAATCTTCAGAATCGTTTGCGATACTGTTATGAAATTTTGCAGGCTCTTTCAGGACGACATAGGCAGTGTCACTGTAAAATTTCATCAGGAAATACGCCACAGAAAAAAAGTTATGAAGATTTGAAAATCGGGATTTTCATGATGGCTGATTTCCTTCGAATATTCTTTCATCCTCATTTTTCACCCATTTCCCGAGGGAATACGGGGTTTTCCTTGAAATTTCGCAAAGAATTGAGTGAAACGCACGATGTTGGGGGATCCTGAAGGGCCAAAAGCCGCAACGATTCGGGATATCCAGTATCCACGGAATTTTTTCAGTTTTTCTCAATTATCTTGGTAAATAAGCGAGATAGAGCGAAATAGACGTTAATATGGAGTCAGGAAGAAAAAATTCCAGTTTTTCGCGATTATCTCGGTAAATAAGCGAGATTGAGCGAAATAGGCACTAATTTGGGATCAGGAAAGGAGTATTTTCAGTTTTTCGCGATTATCTCTGTAAATAAGCGAGATAGAGCGAAATGGACGTTAATATGGGATCAGTAAAAATGTCAATGTCTGCTCTATCGAATTCGCTGAACCATTCGCGATACTGTTGTGGAATTTTGCAGGCTACTTCCTGACGACCTAGGCAGTGTCACTGTAAAATTTCATCAGGAAATACGCCACAGAAAAAAAGTTATGAAGATTTGAAAATCGGAATTTTCATGATGGCTGATTTCCTTCGAATATTCCTTCATCCTCATTTTTCACCCATTTCCCGAGGGAATACGGGGTTTTCCTTGAAATTTCGCAAAGAATTGAGTGAAACACACGATGATGGGGGATCCTGAAGGGCCAAAAGCCGCAAGGATTCGGGATATCCAGTGTTTGCGGAATTTTCAGGCCAAACCCAGAGGCAATGGCCTTTGCTCTATGAAAATGACCATTTCCGCTCTATCGAATCTTCAGAATCGTTTGCGATACTGTTATGAAATTTTGCAGGCTCTTTCAGGACGACATAGGCAGTGTCACTGTGAAATTTCATCAGGAAATACGCCACAGAAAAAAAGTTATGAAGATTTGAAAATCGGGATTTTCATGATGGCTGATTTCCTTCGAATATTCGTTCATCCTCATTTTTCACCCATTTCCCGAGGGAATACGGGGTTTTCCTTGAAATTTCGCAAAGAATTGGGTGAAACACACGATGATGGGGGATCCTGAAGGGCCAAAAGCCGCAAGGATTCGGGATATCCAGTGTTTGCGGAATTTTCAGGCCAAACCCAGAGGCAATGGCCTTTGCTCTATGAAAATGACCATTTCCGCTCTATCGAATCTTCAGAATCGTTTGCGATACTGTTATGAAATCTTGCAGGCTCTTTCAGGACGACATAGGCAGTGTCACTGTAAAATTTCATCAGGAAATACGCCACAGGAAAAAAGTTATGAAGACTTGAAAATCGGGATTTTCATGATGGCTGATTTCCTTCGAATATTCCTTCATTCTCATTTTTCACCCCTTTCCCGAGGGAATACGGGGTTTTCCTTGTAATTTCGCAAAGAATTGAGTGAAACGCACGATGTTGGGGGATCCTGAAGGGCCAAAAGCCGCAACGATTCGGGATATCCAGTATCCGCGGAATTTTTACAGTTTTTCTCAATTATCTCGGTAAATAAGCGAGATAGAGCGAAATAGACGTTAATATGGAGTCAGGAAGAAAAAATTCCAGTTTTCCGCGATTATCTCGGTAAATAAGCGAGATAGAGCGAGATAGGCACTAATGTGGAATCAGGAAAGGAGTATTTTCAGTTTTTCGCGATTATCTCGGTAAATAAGCGAGATAGAGCGAAATGGACGTTGATATGGGATCAGTAAAAATGTCAATGTCTGCTCTATCGAATTCGCTGAACCATTCGCGATACTGTTGTGGAATTTTGCAGGCTACTTCCTGACGACCTAGGCAGTGTCACTGTAAAATTTCATCAGGAAATACGCCACAGAAAAAAAGTTATGAAGATTTGAAAATCGGAATTTTCATGATGGCTGATTTCCTTCGAATATTCTTTCATCCTCGTTTTTCACCCATTTCCCGAGGGAATACGGGGTTTTCCTTGAAATTTCGCAAAGAATTGAGTGAAACACACGATGATGGGGGATCCTGAAGGGCCAAAAGCCGCAAGGATTCGGGATATCCAGTGTTTGCGGAATTTTCAGGCCAAACCCAGAGGCAATGGCCTTTGCTCTATGAAAATGACCATTTCCGCTCTATCGAATCTTCAGAATCGTTTGCGATACTGTTATGAAATCTTGCAGGCTCTTTCAGGACGACATAGGCAGTGTCACTGTAAAATTTCATCAGGAAATACGCCACAGGAAAAAAGTTATGAAGACTTGAAAATCGGGATTTTCATGATGGCTGATTTCCTTCGAATATTCCTTCATTCTCATTTTTCACCCCTTTCCCGAGGGAATACGGGGTTTTCCTTGTAATTTCGCAAAGAATTGAGTGAAACGCACGATGTTGGGGGATCCTGAAGGGCCAAAAGCCGCAACGATTCGGGATATCCAGTATCCGCGGAATTTTTACAGTTTTTCTCAATTATCTCGGTAAATAAGCGAGATAGAGCGAAATAGACGTTAATATGGAGTCAGGAAGAAAAAATTCCAGTTTTCCGCGATTATCTCGGTAAATAAGCGAGATAGAGCGAGATAGGCACTAATGTGGAATCAGGAAAGGAGTATTTTCAGTTTTTCGCGATTATCTCGGTAAATAAGCGAGATAGAGCGAAATGGACGTTGATATGGGATCAGTAAAAATGTCAATGTCTGCTCTATCGAATTCGCTGAACCATTCGCGATACTGTTGTGGAATTTTGCAGGCTACTTCCTGACGACCTAGGCAGTGTCACTGTAAAATTTCATCAGGAAATACGCCACAGAAAAAAAGTTATGAAGATTTGAAAATCGGAATTTTCATGATGGCTGATTTCCTTCGAATATTCTTTCATCCTCGTTTTTCACCCATTTCCCGAGGGAATACGGGGTTTTCCTTGAAATTTCGCAAAGAATTGAGTGAAACACACGATGATGGGGGATCCTGAAGGGCCAAAAGCCGCAAGGATTCGGGATATCCAGTGTTTGCGGAATTTTCAGGCCAAACCCAGAGGCAATGGCCTTTGCTCTATGAAAATGACCATTTCCGCTCTATCGAATCTTCAGAATCGTTTGCGATACTGTTATGAAATTTTGCAGGCTCTTTCAGGACGACATAGGCAGTGTCACTGTGAAATTTCATCAGGAAATACGCCACAGAAAAAAAGTTATGAAGATTTGAAAATCGGGATTTTCATGATGGCTGATTTCCTTCGAATATTCGTTCATCCTCATTTTTCACCCATTTCCCGAGGGAATACGGGGTTTTCCTTGAAATTTCGCAAAGAATTGGGTGAAACACACGATGATGGGGGATCCTGAAGGGCCAAAAGCCGCAACGATTCGGGATATCCAGTATCCACGGAATTTTTTCAGTTTTTCTCAATTATCTTGGTAAATAAGCGAGATAGAGCGAAATAGACGTTAATATGGAGTCAGGAAGAAAAAATTCCAGTTTTTCGCGATTATCTCTGTAAATAAGCGAGATAGAGCGAAATGGACGTTAATATGGGATCAGTAAAAATGTCAATGTCTGCTCTATCGAATTCGCTGAACCATTCGCGATACTGTTGTGGAATTTTGCAGGCTACTTCCTGACGACCTAGGCAGTGTCACTGTAAAATTTCATCAGGAAATACGCCACAGAAAAAAAGTTATGAAGATTTGAAAATCGGAATTTTCATGATGGCT
Organism: Aleiodes alternator; assembly: GCA_963921955.1. Taxonomy (NCBI): domain Eukaryota; kingdom Metazoa; phylum Arthropoda; class Insecta; order Hymenoptera; family Braconidae; genus Aleiodes; species Aleiodes alternator. The sequence goes on along the minus strand of OY998115.1, from coordinate 4,247,139 downwards.
GTTTTCATTCGAATATTCCTTCATCCTCATTTTTCACCCATTTCCCGAGGGAATACGGGGTTTTCCTTGAAATTTCGCAAAGAATTGAGTGAAACACACGATGATGGGGGATCCTGAAGGGCCAAAAGCCGCAAGGATTCGGGATATCCAGTGTTTGCGGAATTTTCAGGCCAAACCCAGAGGCAATGGCCTTTGCTCTATGAAAATGACCATTTCCGCTCTATCGAATCTTCAGAATCGTTTGCGATACTGTTATGAAATTTTGCAGGCTCTTTCAGGACGACATAGGCAGTGTCACTGTAAAATTTCATCAGGAAATACGCCACAGAAAAAAAGTTATGAAGATTTGAAAATCGGGATTTTCATGATGGCTGATTTCCTTCGAATATTCCTTGATTCTCATTTTTCACCCATTTCCCGAGGGAATACGGGGTTTTCCTTGAAATTTCGCAAAGAATTGAGTGAAACACACGATGATGGGGGATCCTGAAGGGCCAAAAGCCGCAAGGATTCGGGATATCCAGTGTTTGCGGAATTTTCAGGCCAAACCCAGAGGCAATGGCCTTTGCTCCATGAAAATGACCATTTCCGCTCTATCGAATCTTCAGAATCGTTTGCGATACTGTTATGAAATTTTGCAGGCTCTTTCAGGACGACATAGGCAGTGTCACTGTAAAATTTCATCAAGAAATACGCCGCAGAAAAAAAGTTATGAAGATTTGAAAATCGGAATTTTCATGATGGCTGATTTCCTTCGAATATTCTTTCATCCTCATTTTTCACCCATTTCCCGAGGGAATACGGGGTTTTCCTTGAAATTTCGCAAAGAATTGAGTGAAACGCACGATGTTGGGGGATCTTGAAGGGCCAAAAGCCGCAACGATTCGGGATATCCAGTATCCGCGGAATTTTTTCAGTTTTTCTCAATTATCTCGGTAAATAGGCGAGATAGAGCGAAATAGGCGTTCATATGGAGTCAGGAAGAAAAAATTCCAGTTTTTATCGATTATCTCGGTAAATAAGCGAGATAGAGCGAATAAGGCACTAATTTGAGATCAGGAAAGGAGTATTTTCAGTTTTTCGCGATTATCGCTGGAAATAAGCGAGATAGAGCGAAATGGACGTTAATATGCGATCAGTAAAAATGTCAATGTCTGCTCTATCGAATTCGCTGAACCATTCGCGATACTGTTGTGGAATTTTGCAGGCTACTTCCTGACGACCTAGGTAGTGTCACTGTAAAATTTCATCAGGAAATACGCCATAGAAAAAAAATTATGAAGATTTGAAAATCGGAATTTTCATGATGGCTGATTTCCTTCGAATATTCCTTCATCCTCATTTTTCACCCATTTCCCGAGGGAATACGGGGTTTTCCTTGAAAGTTCGCAAAGAATTGAGTGAAACACACGATGATGGGGGATCCTGAAGGGCCAAAAGCCGCAACGATAAAATTTCTTCAGATTTCCAATGGAATCATTATAAAATTTCAATCTTGAATCGTTCAATTGCAGTGCCCATTTTACTCCACCTTCTTCTATATTCTTCTGAGCCATTTGCTGTCGCAGCTTCTACCACCGCTCATCTAAACGATTTTTCAGTAAAAAAAAAATGATTCTGAAAATCCAAAAAAATGTAAAAAATGTGCACGATGATTCAAATATAAAAATGCTTCGGCAAAAAACGTTTCAAATTGTACAAAAAAAAGTAGAATCATTCTATTTATCAAAATTATACCATGTATCATTTCTCATTTAGTTGAAATGAAGGAATTCATTGAAAAAAAAATCCTAAAAAGGAAAAAAATGCTGAGAAACATGAAAATTTATTTTTAGTCACTATTGGTTGGCGTTGAACTACTTACCTAGACCCAAAAAACTGAGTTTCTATGTATGTTTCAAATAGATTTTGGAATTATCAGGGAAGAATTATTGAAATAAAAAATAAATACTCGATAATTTTTACTTATCCACTTTACTTTGATGTTTTATCCTTTCTCTTCTGTCTCTTTATTTTTCGTTAATCTTCTCGATATAAAATTTGTGTTAAACGATGCCACGTCTCAAATTCAGGAGGAATAACGCAATTACCATTCTTCAACGCTCATCATCAACTTTCATGCTTCCATCATTCTTCTCTCTCTCTCTCTCTCAAACTGTCATTCTCGTATCATTTTTTCTTCAATCTCTCTCTCTCTCTCTCTCGTTCATTAAATCCTGATAACTTTTCCTCCATCACCACAAACATTAATATTTCACACTTTCTCCATATTAGGCAGTTACTGTGCTATTATCTTCATACTATCGATTTTTCAAAAAAATTTTGTTTCATTCTTTTTGCCCGATCGTTTTTTTTTTTCCATCATTTTCGATTCATGTTTTTCCCTAATTGTGACGATTCCAAATATTTTCGCTTGATAATATTCCACTTAATTTACCTCGGAAAACATATGCACAAACGTTTTCACGAAAATCTCCGAATTCGTCTTTATTTTTTGTTCTTATTTTTTTAAGTTTTAATAATTCTTACTCTTTATAATTTTATATTACTCTTTTTTTGTATGATCTTTGTTACGAGTGAAGTATCAAAAAATTCGCAGGCTGATAACTGATACTGTCTCTCGTCTGATAAAATTTCAAAGTTATCATAATTTCTTATACTCCTTATTCTTTTTTTTTTTTTTTTTTCAATTCTTTACACAAATTGGAAAATCAAAATTTCATCGCAAAAAAATTTTGATGAATTAAGTTTTTCGCAGTGTTTCACTCGTCATTTTGTCCAAATTAAAAATTAAAAAAAAAAATTAAGGAATTCAGAATCAACAAATAAGGAGTGTTATTCAACTGTAATTTGACTAAATTTATTTAAATTTCTTTTTCTGTATTTTATTGAATTTTAGATTGAAATTAAATCAATCAGACTCTTTACTTTATAATGTGACATTCTCAGGTGCGAGAACAAAAAGAAAATGAATACTAGGACACCTTTTTAGTTCTTATCTCGTTTTTAAATCGACTCATTTTTTTTCTATATATTTGAATAGTTTTTATATCTCATGTGTTTTTTTATTTTATATATATTATTTATTGCTATATTGACGCCGATTTTCTTCAGATATAAAACTCGAACGATTGAACTGATCAATTGTGTTTTTACAAAAGTCGTATTATTTCTTTCTTTTCTCGCAAATGCTTTTCCATGGGCTTTTAATTATTTTATTGTTTTTTTTTTCTATTTTTTTTGAACTACAGAGCGCAGCGAGTCTATATGATAATTTTGGTGAATCTATCTGAGCTTACAGCTATATTTTAATTCGATTACGACTTATGAACAATTTGTAGTCTTTCTGTTCAATTCTCCATTATTTTTTTTCTCTATCATTTATATCTATTTTCTTTATTTTTTGAGTCGAGAGAATGTCAATTAAGGTTTATTTCGAGTGATTAAAGCTTTTATAAAGCCTCATGAATAAATTTAGCAGCAAGAAAAATTGATTAAAAATTTTCCTTTTTTACTAAATAAATTTGCGATGGTAAACAATTTGTTGTCTCTAATATATCTTGCAAAAGTTCTTTTATTTAAAAAAAAAAAAAAAAAAAAAAAGAAATTGCACAGAACGCTCACCCCAAGTGGTGCCTTATTGATGATCAACAGTGAATTCCCATGGATTTTCACATTTTCTTTAAATTCTTACGTTCTTTTTAGTCGAGAGAATAGATTCGTAATTATCCAGAGCTATCCAATTTAAATTGATAATCTAATATTTCATTAACTTCAATGCAAAGCCTCTGGACTTTGTTTTTATCTAAATATTGAAGATGAGAATTGAGAAAGTAATACCTGTTGCCTCAGTACCCATTGAGAAACAAATAAAAAGGTACAAAAATTGAGTGCAAACATGCTGATTAAAAGGTAGAAAGAGTGAAAAGTAACTGATTATTTTTTTTTTATCAATATTAATAAATAGTTCAGAGGCCTGCAGTAAGATTTTATGGATCTATTGAAAAAGAGAAAAATAAAAGAAGCAATAGAATTGATTATTTCGGATTCTGCTGCATGTTAAATGTTCATTTAGCTTTTTTTTTTTTTTTAATAAACATCTCCACTTCAATTATTTTCCTCATTAATTATTCGCTCGTTTTTTTTTCCTTTTAAATTATCTCTCTGCATGAAGAAAAAATACTAACGACTCTATCTTCTCGATTTTCGTCTAGGCTACTGAGTATGTGGCATTATTACTGGTATTGTCTGTTGAGCACCAGGTGGTGGCTGTGGCTGAAGATACTGCAGATGCTGTGGTGGTATACCTATGTGTGGTGGAATAAGTGGACACAACATTGGATAACTTGGTGCATGTCCCTGTGGTGGTGGCTGTGGATAAGATGGCTGTGGTGTACCTGGTGGATTATATGCACCAGGTGTATGCTGTTGATTTGGATTTGCTGATGATTGATTTTGATTTTGCTGTTGTTGTCCAACATGATGTGGTACACCATGTGGTCCAATATATTGTATACCAGGATTTTGTGGTCCTGGTGATTCATGATAATGTGCATGTGGTGTTGTCATGTGTGGTGGTGGTGGTGCCTGTACCATTCTAACCATCTGTTGATAAGCTGGTTGACCAGGATAAGGCACCTGGAAGGATGGATGAAGTGGTGCTGGTGCCATTAATGGTTGTCCAGTTGCAGCTGCAACTTGCATCTGTGATGCTATATCTGGCGCACGATGCTGCATCATCGGCACTGAAATCATCATCATTCATGTTGTAAATTCGTTTATTTTCATTTTATACTTCGCAATAGAACAGTGGAAAAAGCAAAGATGAGATGCAGATTTTTATCATGATTCTAATGACTTTTCTTTTTTATTAATAGTTATAGGGGAAGGTGGGGCAGAATGGACATCAGGGGTAAAATGGACACATCTGAATTTTCAAGCAAATATTACGGAAAACTTTTGAAATTAATAGAAATATTGGCGGTAGACTGTTTTCGATGATTTCATTAGAAAGCTGAGGAAATTTTAGACGATAACAAGTGCCGGAATTAATTTTTTTTTTCGAATTTTTGTTAATTTTGACTTTTTTCAGCATTTTATAAGGGTAAAACCCTTCTTTTTTTGAAAATATCGATTTTTAAGATATTCATGGGCATTTTTGGGAAACAGTGTTTGGCCTATCATTGCTTCAACCGATAAAACCAGAAATATTGGCGAAAAATTGAAGATTTCCAGAAAGGAAAGGCTTTTACTCTTGAAAATGCTAAAAAAACATCGAATTCTGAGGAAAGTAAAAAAAAATTCATCTGACACTCATTTTTAGGCTAAAATTTCCTCAGCTTTTCAATAGAATCATTAAAGGAAATCCATCTCTAACCGTTTCATCATAGTATCCATTTTGCCCCACTCTCCTCTGTCATTTTTATTTTATGAAAATTAAATTAATCAAAATTCATTGTTCTACGATACCTAAATACTGACCCTTCCGGAACCTAGTGACAGGTTGGGCCTGTTGTTGTGTGAATGCTGTTGGTGGTTGACTTGTCATTACATAAGCTGGTGCCATTACAACAGTCGCTGGCATTGTTGCACCAGAGTACTGTGGTGTTTGTGGTGTATGTGGCCTACTTGGAGTTGGTGTACTTGGCGATCGCTGAAAAGAAAAAATCAATTTTTCCCCATTAATTTACAATAAATTAAAATTATATATCGTGGAAAAATTCTGTTCTACTTACAGGCGTAAAAGGTTTGGCATTTGGATTAAATTCTTTAGCATTTGGATTTAGTGTTGATTTTTTGAAGGCAGTGGTGATTTTATCAACAGTTGGTTCAGCAATTGTTTGTTGCATTGGTGGTGTAGTTTGTACAGATTGTGGTGGTGTTGTTGATCTCACTGAGCCTGGACCAGGTGGTGGTTTACTAGTTACAATTGGCTCATCTTGATGCTGTTGTGGTGTCTGATGAATAGGCTGTACTGGAGTTGTTGGTGTCTGCTGATGTACTGGCTGATGATGACTCTGTGAAATTGTCTGTGGTGTATGTGCCTCTGGATGATGAGGCTGCTGTTGTTTTCTAGACATTGGTGGTGTCTCCTGAGAATTCGTATCAGCTAGCTTGAAGTCCGATGAAAATTGTCGTAATTCAGCTTGATGCTCGTCACGTCCACGTGGTGTTGGAATTTTTCTGTGATCATTTTTTGGATTCATCAGTTCGCCCCTTTGATTGTCCACTGAATTCTGTTGTTGCAAAGGCGTGTGAGGAACGAGAGGAACATGAGGAGCATGAGGTGTATGAGGTGGATGTGATGATGGCTGTTGCTGATGTGAACTACTGACATTGGACTGAGGAAATGGCGCTGGTGGTGCTTTATCAGCTTGATAAACCTGCTGTCTGCCTGGACGTTCACGTTTATCAAGATTTAGCTTATTTGGTGGTGGCTGCTGCTGTTGCTGAGGTGGTTGCGTTGACTGCTGCTGTTGCTGTTGTTGTTGTGGTGAAAAGCCGATTTGAGCTGGTTGAGGAGGAATAACTGGTATTGATGGTGGTGGTTGAGTCGTTGGTGGCGGTACAAATGGCGGTGGTGTATTATACTGAACAACTACACCACTCGGAGGCATTCCCATATTGTGAGCTACTGGATGCTGCTGTGGTGGTGGCTGCTGCTGTTGCTGTACTGGTGGATGACCAGATGGACCAACTGACATGTTACTTGATTGTGGTGAATTAATATTCGACGATGTAGACTGATTAAATACATTTTTATTACCAACACCAGGACTTGGTGATGGTGTTGGTGGATTAGTTTTTTGATATTTACCACTATTAATACTATTACGTTTCTGTGGTGGTACATATTTACCATCATTAGTTGGCCTTGTTACAGCAGCAAAACGCTCCTCCTCATCGCCATTCTCCAAATCAAGACGTGCTTTATGAATTGGCTGTGATTCAATTTCACTTGCTATTTCAGCTGCTTTTTGCTCCTGTTCTTTGAATTCTTTAGTCTCTTTACGCTGTAATTGCAGTGTATAACCAGTTAATGATGGTTCAAATGTCGATTTAACACCATAAATTTGTTCATTTTTACGAAACATTTCGTGTGCATCCCAGCCATTAGCTGTATTATCAAGCTCAAAATCATCACCATTCATTGACATTGTAGAATCCCATGGCTCCAATTCTTTTTCACCAATTAAACCATTAAATTTACTAATAGCTGTATCAGTTTGAAATGTATCACGTATAGCATAATCAAGATCAACATCTTTAGCTGATATTGTTATTATATCCTGTGGTTTAAATATCAATTTTTCAACAACTGTATCAACACTTATTTTACCAGTATTATCAACACGATGTGCCATTTCAAGTACAACTTCAAATTGACATGAAAATGTACGAAATATACCCTCATAAAGTGAACCATTTTGTGTTTGTATCTGTACTGTATTACCAACATGGCTTGTTATAGCATGCATAAAATGTGCATTATTATAAACACCTTCAGCTACAACATGGTGCCTCTCTTGTGGACCCCGTGCCCGCGGGGATCTCGTTGGATTACCACGATTTTTCCTTTTGCTATTCATTCTACCAGACGATATTTCTTCGCTACTGTATCGCGAATATCTGTCGCCAGTACGCTGGGCGCCTTCTCGTTTTTTAGTGGGGACCGGAATTTTGATAATTTTAACCGTACACCCGTGTATCAAAAAGTCTTTTTTTCCAAAATACAAATTAAAAAAAAAGGGGGGGGGGGAGAAAAATTGAAGAGATTTATGGCTTTTTTTCGGAGTTTAATTGAGCGTTTTTGTTTTTGTCTTCTTTTATCTTCTTGCTTGAATCAAATGCACATTTATTATTTATTGTTTACCTTATTTATAAGAAAAAAAATTGTGAATAAGAAAAAAAATTTGTTATAATTGCCTTTAATTCCTCTTTTAGGTTATACTGATGACGCACCTTTAGGGGTGTATAGTACCGTTTTCTTTTTGTGAATGAACTTGCGACAATAAACACACGGGTTAATAGTATAAAAAATCTTTCATGAAATTTCTCTGCAAAAAAAAATGAGAGAAAAAACGAGAATTAACAATGCTCACCGTTCAACAAATAATTACGGTGTTTTTTTTTTTCTATATTTCTTTTTTTCATCCAAAATTTTCTAATAATTCATTTGGAAAAAAAGGACAGAGAATGAGAAATATTCAGAAAAAATAACAAAAGCAACATAAAATAAAAAAAAACAACGGAAATAAAAAATGTTAATTGTTGTGTTTTTTTTATAGTGTCGTGTGACGTAACTTCTCACTATCTATCTCTCTCTCTTCTGCGTGTCTCTTTCTCTGTCTCTCTCTCTTTCTCTTTTTCCTGCAACCTCCAATGTGTGTCTGTCTGTGTGATTTCTTCGGCCGTTTTCTCTTCTCTCTTTTTTTCGTAATTAAACGAAATAACACTTTTGATTTTTCATAAATCGCCTGCACAATTCTATTTTCTCTTCTTTATTTCACTTTTTCTCTTTTTCTCGTGATCGATGGTGTATCGTGACGATAATAATTTAACCGTCTGGTTAATATTCAAAAAAAAAAAATGAAAAAAAAACTTATATTCTCAATTAATTTAGTTTAACAACTATTTTTTTTTTAACTCTAATTTAATCGCATGTTACAACATGCTTCAAATGTTGTCTATCAAACAACACCAACAATTATTAATTTATCAATCGCCGTTTATTATTCGAATAAATACACGATTAATCAACATGTGGCGAACTGAGGGAGTGTATAAAACTCTCTTGTGTGCCAAAAAGCCCCAAGTTACATGTAACACACGGACAATTTTTTTTTTTTTTTTTCTACTTTTTTCTCTCCTTTTTTTCTCCAGTGAAAAATTGCGGAACAATTATGTCGCCTGTTCCAGCAGTTTTGACTGTGTGAAACAGTTGGCTACAACGGGTGGACCAATCAAATCGCTCCATTTCGAACGCTTCATGAGGATGACAGAAAGGAGGCGTTCACTCGACGTTTAAAAATAAAGAGTTTGCTGGGAAAAATCGTTTTTTTTTCTATTATTTTTCTCAGTTTAATTGGTTTATCTCGTGGAAAAGGGAAAAATTGAATTTTTTTCATGGGTAAAATGGGAATTAATTTTATGGTGGAATAGAGAAAATTTTAGAAATGTATTTTACGGGCGCGGAACAGTTTTTTGAAATGAAGGAACGCAATGGAACATGGAGGAATCAGCCTAACCTGATCTGATAAATTTACTGTGTGTGCACTCGCGCGTGATTTGAATTGCGTTTTCTATGTAATTAACACATAGCGTTTTTCCGTGAATGTAATTATAAAGGAATCAATGAGTTGGGGATAATAAATAATGCTGAAAATAGCAGAAACTTGATATTTTGAGTTTTCATTTTTTTTTTTTGGAAATGATATTCAAAAGAATGAAAATTATGGACGTAGAGAAAATTAAAAAAACTGTTAATGCAGATTTTTGCAAATATGTTTCTTAGAGATGTGAAAAGGTAACGATACCAGTAATTTTACGGTTTCAATAACGTAATTTACCGAGCGTCAGTAAATAACAAAAATGGTAAAAACACTGATTTCCAAAGTAAATTACCGTAATTATCATTTTTAGAGACATAACGGTAAATTTACATCTATATAGATGAATTACGGAATTGATTTTTTAAATCAATTCGCAGCCTTTCTGATCATCATTTGTGTTACTTTTTTTATAGTCAGTGATAGCCAATGAAAAATTATAAAATTGTTGTTATTATCATTAATGTTTCTAACATATTATTCTAAATATTGATGTATGAAAATATGATTATCCTGAGGAGGCAAAAATGAATAAATCGGGTAACTGTTCTCATTGAATGATTAACAAAATTAAATAATTGTCCTTTTAAAAAATTTAATTAAAAGAAAAAAACAATTTCAATACTAACTCTCATATAATTGACAACTTGAAAAGTAATTCTTTGAGTATGGAAATGTTTTTTTAAGTCATCTATATAGATGGAAATTACAGTAAATTACGGTATCGTTACATCAAAAAATTTTTACGGTAATTTTACATCAAAACAAGTAATTTTTTCCGAATACGTCACAATACCGTAACATTACGGTATTTTTACCGTAATTTTACTGCAACAAGAATTACTGGTAATTTTACATCTCTAATTTTTCTGTAGTAATTTATTTGTTAAAAAAAAAAAATCCGGAAATTGTTAGATGTGTGCTAATTATCATATCGTCAACCTAGAAACAAAAGGGCGTAAGCGCCAAAAAAACCACTTTTCAGAGGGAAAAGGGCGTATGTGCAACATATACGACTTTTTATTATTATGTTTTTTGTTTGCTTCATCTCCCTGATTTATTTAATTCCAAAAGGGCGTATCTTTCAAACATACGCCCTTTTGTTATTAATTATGACAGTGAATTTTCGGAAAGTTATGAAAATTAATAACAGTAAAAGAGTGTATTTTCAGGTCATACGCCGTTTTGTTATTATGATTTCCACAAAACGAATCCATAGTTTAAAAAAAATTAAAAACAAATAGGCGTATGTGTAAAAGATACGCTCTTTTTCCATTAAGCGTTTTCTGCATTATGGTTCGAATAGAAAAAAAAATAAAAGCAAAAAGGCGTATGTGAGGAAGATACGCCCTTTTCATATTAATAATTGGAGATATGCCTATTTGTTATTTGAGAAAAAAAATGCTCCAAATGATCGACAAAATCGAGCATAATCAATACAGCGAATAAAGAAAAATTACGTCCTTTTGTTATTAAAAACAAAAAAATTAACAAAATGGCACTTACGCCCTTTTATTTCTAGGTCGACAATATGATAAATAATACTGAAAATAGCAGGCATCTTTTAGTTTTCAGTTTTTTTTTTCTACAACGAATAAGTTATTTTTGAAAATTGAAAAATAAGCACAAAATGTAGAAAAATAATGGTGTGATTTTTTATAAGTAATTTTTTTGTTTGAAGAAAAATCAGAAAATTGTCGAATGTTAGCTAATTTCATCATTATTAGAAATAGCAGACATTTGACAATGTTTTTCTTTCGTGAATTACTTTTCAAAGACGGAAAATAAGTACATGTAGGAGATTTAAGAAAATAGGAGTACGAATTGTTTAATTATTTTTTTTATAATAATTGATTTGTTCGAAATATTCCAGAACATTTTGAAATGTGTGCTAATTTCAGGTGTGTAATATTATATTGCCAGGTGTGCAATACTTTCAATAATAAGTCTTTTTCTTCGATATTATCATTAATTTTATTATAATTATATAAGGAAATTCCATATTTATACAAAGAATTGTATGTGTGATAAAATGTGAAGAATCTCAATAGTATATGCGATGAAAATCAAAATTGAAAAATATATCACGTGTTATAAGAATACAATCTAGTCAATGAAATTGAAAATTCCAAAAGTCTATTAATTCATGCTTTCATCCCACTTGATTTCGAGTTATTTCCAAGCTAATTCGTAGATTTCCTGTAATTTTTTGGGCATTTACTCCAATAATTTCTACGGATTTACGTATCTGGCCCAGAATAATTCTAAGAAGAAAACGATGGTTGCTAGAGATAAACCTGCTGCCAATAATTTAAAAGCAAAGTCCAATTTCGCGAGTGCGACAGGTCGATACTCTGCTGAAGACCAATCAGCTTCCATGCTCTCACGTTTGGCTTTTGGGAAACTAGTTTCTATCATTTTCCAATAATCAGGTAATCCAGCTTCTACAACTCTCATTATCATATCGTTGAAGCGATCGCGTAATGGCCAATCCAGACGACACTTAAAACCCAGCAACTGTGGTTTCAATGAGTCTCTAACGCGGTCTAAAGGTAATAGAATGTAGTGTGACTCATATAACCTTTCGCTGATTACGCATACATTCTTAGTACCATTCAACACCAATTCTACACACTCATTCGGAGTTGATACTCCTCTGAATTCACATCTTGGACAGCCTCCCTGCGCGTACGATACAGACTCTCGAACAGTATACATTTGATATCCGGATTCGACTAATTCGTTGATTGATTTAGCAGCACTGCCTCTTTCTCGCGTAGTGAGAAATGCAGCGATCTTGCTTTGGAAAACACCATTACTAATAACGATGAAGATAAGCATGGTCGTGAAATAAATTCGGAATGATTGATATCTATTACCAATTTGAATTGATGTGTATGTCAAGAATCTTGTTAGATCTAATAGTGCTGAACCGAAACTCCATCTCTTTATCATGAGGATTGAGAAGAGAATAGCTACAGCAAAAGCTGCTACTATCAAGACAGGAGTGCTCCATAAGTGACGAATCTTTTCCAAAGTCGATACTTCTGATCGCAATTTTACTACAGCAATCATTCTATCTTCGAAATGAGGGAATAAATATGGACAGTGTCGAAACGAGTGTAAAGTATATTGTACTAGTAGAATGTCTACAGAGCTTTCCAAGTAACGCTTTTCTATGGCATCGTATCCTGTTTCAACTTCAACCTTTCCCACCGCACTTATAGCTGTAATTATCGTTTGCATGGCTCTGCAAGAACCAGTCGAGCATGCAGCATACTCTTTGAAATAATTCCTTTCAGGCACTATACTAGATCCTAGAAAAGCCCAGTTTCCAACTACAATATTATATCCATTCAGAATTTTTGTTTTATCGTAAGTTAAATGTGCACAAGAGATATCTGAAAGTAGATCGGTCATTATAAATTCTCAGATTATTTGATTTATAATTGTGAAATATCAATTTTTGCTTGGAAAATTTGATTGATTCACCCATATAGATAAATCAGATAAAGGCATCTCATTCCTCAACGCAATATTTAAACATTATATCTTCTAATTTGAAAATGATGAAGTACTTACTTGCATAGAAATTCTGATGAAAGATATTCACATCATTCAGCTCATCGATTCTTTTCCAAGGATACGGGGCATAATTTGTAATTGGGTTCAATGTGTATATTTCTGGTCTCTGATTAATGAAGTTAGGACAAATGTAGATCGAATTGAGAATCTCCATTCTCCACATCGCTATCAGAATGTATCTCGCATTTGTACATGGGACTGTGTTCTCGCCAATAATGAAAAATGGAACCATATTATTCCACAATTTTGTTCTCCTTAACCGGCCCAAATGTGATAATAATTTATCTGGTGGTTCTTCCATCAATACTACACTACTTGCTTTGAATTTCAATGATCGATGTCGTTCATAGTCCGTTGCATTAAAAAAATCATCGATCCGTATAATCGATACTCCATCGATTAATGTGTTGAATTTTCCAAAGATAACAACCGGATTGGGGAAACTCTTTTCTGCATAACATGATTCTAGTATTGTTCTCTAGAATACCAAATTCAAGTTGAAGATGTTTGAATTGATCAATCATTATTATTATTATTGATTAAGATTAACTGAAATTTAATAACAAACCATTATTCCCTCCCCAATAGAATAACCCCTTCTGATTAGAATCGATTCTAATTTCGTTCTATCGATCATGAGGAGAAATAAGAGCCACTTGATTAATGTCATCTCTGCCGTACTCTCAAGAATTTCTTCCCACCGAACGTCTACTCAGTACGAAGTATCACCACAATACTGACATTATTTGCACTTTCAAAGAACTTGGTGCATTAAAATTCATCGATCACTAAGTAATATTCCCTAATTCTTCTATGCCAGAGGGGTGAACTTTCGAACTCAATTTTTTCTTCGCAACCAGGTGTATTGTTATCTTCTGGCCATACGAAAATCCATTAGTTATCAGTAGCGATCTATATCCATTTCTTTTTTTACTCAATATACAATTGTCTTGTGTTTTTCAACGGTGTCTAGAAGCCTTCAATATGACACGAAACTTTGAAATCGAAATTGACTGAAAATTTCCATGAAACTAGCCACCATTCATCTTTCTTACAGCGATATTTCATTCGCTGTTCATCACAATAATATATCAGATATTTATTGCTTCTGTGAGTTTCGAGTCCCAAGTGAAATTTCAGCTGAATCAGTCCAATAGTAGAAAAATGAAATCATCGCCAAATTGGTTTCTCGAGTTTACCGATTTCACAATTTAAATAAATTGTCAATTTCACAATTTGACAATTCTGAGTTTTTCTTGTTTTCAAAGCAAATCATGTTTAAAAAAACGACATTTATGCACGAGTAGATAATTCAAAAAGCTATAAGTGCGAATTTCATGAACATTTTTCAATAGTAATTCATTTGTAAAAAACAAATTAGAAGAAATGTTAGATTTGTGGCAATTTCATTATCATAATAAATGATGCTGAAAATAGCAGCATACTAAAAATTGCAGGCATCTGACAATTTTCACTTCATTTTTTCTCTAGCAAATAAAAAATAAATAATTCTAAGAATGAAACAATAAGTAAATGTACAAAATTCAAAACAATCATAGTACAGATTTTTTGCAAAAATTTATTTGTTTAAGTAAATCAGAAAATCGTCAAATGTATGCTCATTTCATTATTATGAGGAATAGCAGATACACTCAGCAAAAAAATTAAGGGAACAGTAAATTTTGTCAGTTTTTTGCGTGATTTGCAAATAGTTGTAACTTCGCCAAAAATTATCGTATCAGGATAAAAAAAATGGTTGGAATGCTTGAAGTTTTTCTACTCTATAACTCCGAAAATGGAAATTTTTTCAATCAGCCTTTATAAGCGCGAGATTTTTTTTCCGTTCTTTCATTTCTCCAAATTTTTCCACGAACTTCAGAAAAAAATTTTCAGCTCAACCCTTATCACGATCGTGTATCGTGGCTTTTCGGCTTCAATTCTTCTTGTTTTACGACCATTTGTGGTTGACATATCGTCAATTGAATCAAAAAACACCCTTCCGTCTTTAATCGCTAATATCTCAGGAACTACTAATCGCACAGCGAGCAGATGATGGGATTCGTAAACTTGAATAAATTTCCTGTGAGGTTCTTGCACTGCTTCATTGAAAAAAAATTTCCCTCCACTTTCAAAATTGGTGCGAAAAAGTACCGAAAAATTATTTTTTGTTTCTTTCTTGATAATTGCCCTGAATTTCGCGAATTTTGGAAAAGCTGCAAATGTCTTAACGTTTTTCTTTAGTTTACTATGTGCTGAAATACCCCCTCAATTTTCAAGCCTATCGGCTGGACCGTTTTTTATCCCGAATGAACAAAGTTTCAGCAAAAATGAGAGGAACAATTGTTTGTTCCTTAAACACCAATTAATGATGTTTAGAGCCGACAATGTTTTTTCTCTGTTATTTTTTCGTGATTTTTTGTGAGAAATTTGTTAAATTCCATCGAAAAAAAAGCAATGAAATTTTTTTTTAATCGAAAAAGAATAGAAAATATTTTTTTTTTTTGTTCAAAAAAAATTTCCGAGTCACCATTTTTCTAAGTCTAATGCGATTCGAACTTTTTTTTCAATTTTTCTTCCAATTTTTCTGTTGGTTTGAAAAAAAATGATTTTTTTTTTATTTAAAAAAAAAATTAAATTGCTGTTTTTTTCATCCTCTTTTTCCCGATGAAATTCAACACTTTTGCACAAAAAATTACGAGGCAATAACGGAGGAAAAACATTTTCGGCCCTAATCATCATGAATTGGTGTTTAAAGAACAAAAAAGTGTTCCTTTAATTTTTGCTGAAACTTTGTTCATTCGGGAAAAAAACGGTCCAGCCGATTGGCTTGAAAATTTAGGGGGTGTTTCAGCACGCAGTAAACTCAAGAAAAACGTTGAAACCTTTACAGTTTTCACGAAATTCGCGAAATCCAGCGCAATTTTCAAAAAAGGAAAAAAACTTAATTTTTCGGTACTTTTTCGAACCAATTTTAGAAGTGGAAGAAAATTTTCCTTCAATAGAGCAGTGCGAGAACCTTACAGGAAATTCATTCAAGTTTTCGAATCTCATCATCCGCTCGCTGTCCGATCAGTAGTTTCTGAGTTATCGACGATTAAAGACAAAAGGGTGTTTTTTGATTCAATCGACGATATCTCAGCAACAAATGGTCGTAAGAGAAAAAAAAAGAAAAGAATTGCGGTTGAAAGGCCAGGCTGCACGATCCTGATGGGGGTCGAGTCGAAAATTTTTTTTGAAGTCCGTGGAGCGATTTGCAAAATTAAAAAAAAACGAGAAAAAAAATCGTCTGCTTTCAACCGTCTTATCTCGCTATAACGGATGTTCAAAAAAAATTTCCATCTCAAGATTTCAAAAGTAGAGACTTCAAGCTTTCCAACCAATTTTTTTCATTCCGATCCGAAGACTTTTGGCGAAGTTACAGCCATTCGAAAATCATGAAAAAAAACTGTCAAAATTTAGGGTTCCGTTGATTTTTTGGCTGAGTGTAATTCATTTGTCTAGAAAGAACAGAAAGTTATCAAATGTACGCTAATTTTATGATAATTAGAAATAGCAGATATTTGATAATGTTTCTTATCCGTAAATAATTTTTTAAGGGCGTAAAACATGCTCATGTAGGAAGTTGTAAAAACAAAACAAGTACGAATTTTTTGATTATTTTTCGATAAGAATTGATCTGTTCGAAATATCCAGAACATTGTGAGATTTGTGCTCATTCCAGGTGTGCAATATTATCTTATCAGGTGTGTAATAATAAGTCTTGTTGTTATAATATTATCATTAATTTTATTATAATTATGTGAGGATATTCCATTTGTATACAAAGAATTGTATGTGTAATAAGATGTGGGGAATCTCAATAGCATATGCACGAAAAATCAAGATTGAAAAACATATTGCGTGTTATAAGAATACAATCTAGTCAATGAAACTGAAAATTCCAAAAGTCTATTAATTCATGCTTTCATCCCACTTGATTTCGAGTTATTTCCAAGCTAATTCGTAGATTTCCTGTAATTTTTTGGGCATTTACTCCAATAATTTCTACGGATTTACGTATCTGGCCCAGAATAATTCTAAGAAGAAAACGATGGTAGCTAGAGATAAACCTGCTGCCAATAATTTAAAAGCAAAGTCCAATTTCGCGAGTGCGACAGGTCGATACTCTGCTGAAGACCAATCAGCTTCCATGCTCTCACGTTTGGCTTTTGGGATACTAGTTTCTATCATTTTCCAATAATCAGGTAATCCAGCTTCTACAACTCTCATTATCATATCGTTGAAGCGATCGCGTAATGGCCAATTCAGACGACACTTAAAACCCAGCAACTGTGGTTTCAATGAGTCTCTAACGCGGTCTAAAGGTAATAGAATGTAGTGTGACTCATATAACCTTTCGCTGATTACGCATACATTCTTAGTACCATTCAACACCAATTCTACACACTCCTTCGGAGTTGATACTCCTCTGAATTCACATCTTGGACAGCCTCCCTGCGCGTACGATACAGACTCTCGAACAGTATACATTTGATATCCGGATTCGACTAATTCGTTGATTGATTTAGCAGCACTGCCTCTTTCTCGCGTAGTGAGAAATGCAGCGATCTTGCTTTGGAAAACACCATTACTAATAACGATGAAGATAAGCATGGTCGTGAAATAAATTCGGAATGATTGATATCTATTACCAATTTGAATTGATGTGTATGTCAAGAATCTTGTTAGATCTAATAGTGCTGAACCGAAACTCCATCTCTTTATCATGAGGATTGAGAAGAGAATAGCTACAGCACAAGCTGCTACTATCAAGACAGGAGTGCTCCATAAGTGACGAATCTTTTCCAAAGTCGATACTTCTGATCGCAATTTTACTACAGCAATCATTCTATCTTCGAAATGAGGAAATAAATATGGATAGTGTCGAAACGAGTTTAAAGTATATTGTACTTGTAGAATGTCTACAGAGCTTTCCAAGTAACGCTTTTCTATCGCATCGTATCCTGTTTCAACTTCAACCTTTCCCACCGCACTTATAGCTGTAATTATCGTTAGCATGGCTCTGCAAGAACCAGTCGAGCATGCAGCATACTCTTTGAAATAATTCCTTCTAGGCACTATACTATATCCTAGATAAGCCCAGTTTCCAACTACAATATTATATCCATTCAGAATTTTTGTTTTATCGTAAGTTAAATGTGCACAAGAGATATCTGAAAGTAGATTGGTCATTATAAATTTTTAGATTATTCGATTTATAATGTTGAAGTATCAAATTTTCTTTGGAAAAATTGATTCATTCACCCATATGGATAAATCAAATAAAGGCATCTTATTCCTCAACGCAATATTTAAACATTTTATCTTCTCATTAAAAAATGATGAAGTACTTACTTGCATAGAAATTCTGATGAAAGATATTCACATCATTCAGCTCATCGATTCTTTTCCACGGATACGGGGCATAATTTGTAATTGGGTTCAATGTGTAGATTTCTGGTCTCTGATTAATGGAGTTAGGACAAATGTAGATCGAATTGAGAATCTCCATTCTCCACATCGCTATCAGAATGTATCTAGAATTTGTACATGGGACTGTGTTCTTGCCAATAATGAAAAATGGAGCCATATTATTCCACAAGTTTGTTCTCCTTAACCGGTCCAAATGTGATAATAATTTATCTGGTGGTTCTTCCATCAATACTACACTACTTGCTTTGAATTTCAATGGTCGATGTCGTTCATAGTCCGTTGCATTCAAAAAATCATCGATCCAAATAATCGATACTCCATTGATTAATGTGTTGAATTTTCCAAAGATAACAACCGGATTGGGGAAACTCTTTTCTGCATAACATGATTCTAGTATTGTTCTCTAGAATAGCAAATTCAAGTTGAAGATGTTTGAATTGATCAATCATTATTATTATTGATTAAGATTAACTGAAATTTAATAACAAACCATTATTCCCTCCCCAATAGAATAACCCCTTCTGATTAGAATCGGTTCTGATTTCGTTCTATCGATCATGAGGAGAAATAAGAGCCACTTGATTAACGTCATCTCTGCCGTACTCTCAAGAATCTCTTCCCACCGAACGTCTACTCAGTACGAAGTATCACCACAATACTGACATTGTTTGCACTTTCAAAGAACTTGGTGCATTAAAATTCATCGATCACTAAGTAATATTCCCTATTTCTCCTATGCCAGAAAGTTGAACTTTCCAACTCATTTTTTTTTCGCAATGAGGTGTATTTCTGTCTCCTAGCCATACGAAAATCCATTAGTTATCAGTAGCGATCTATGTCCATTTCGTTTGTCGCTGAATTTGTATTTGTTTCACGCCATTCTCACGAAATTACACTCCCTTAAGTTTTTTCACAGTGATGGAGGTATAAGTAAAAATAATTTGTGGTTTTTTGAAATAATATATCACGAACTTTTTTTTTTACAACGACGTGTGTTTCTATTTCCGAGAAATATGGAAAATCCATTAGTTATCAGTAGCGATCTATGTCTATTTTATTTTTTACTCAGTGGACAATTAGTGTACAATAGCAACTCATTTGTTTAAAAAAATTTTAAAAAATGTTAGATTTGTGCCAATTTCATTATCATAATAAATGATGCTCAAAATAGGAGGCATCTGACAATTTTTACTTCATTTTTCTCCAACAAATAAATAGTTTTAAAAAATTAAAAATAAGCACATGAACAAAATTCAAAATAATAATAGTGCAAATTTTTTCAAATATTGTTTTTATAATAATTGATTTGTTCAAAATATTCCAAAACGTTGTGAGATGTGTACTAATTTTATTATCATCGACAATAAAGATTTTTGAACTACACATTCTAATTGAAAAATTTTAAATTTATTTATTATTGTTCACATTAAAATTGAGTAATTTTGTATTCTTATAATAGTACCTAAAAAAATCGTAGAATTTAGGCGAAATTATGCACAGAGACCATTTCTGCAGAAACTTCCTTGTGGACACTTCGAGCAGGTTTTTCCAGGTATATAAACTGGTTGATTTATATAATTACCTGCTGGTCCATAATTACAAATTAATATTTGATCTCTGCCTGTAAATTTGTATTCGACTGGTATCCATTCATCCGGTGACCATTTGTGAGAACTGATGACTAGCGGATTTTCATAGGGCTTTTCATTTTCCTGTGATGGATCCGTAACAATTGTTTGTAGCCGATCTTCATAAGATGGTAGCTGATATTCAACTGGATTCTGGACTGGTTCGGTACGATTCATCTTGTTGCCAACATCTTGATGTTCGGTGCTCCCTATTTTGATAATTATGACAAAAATTAATGAATAAAATTGACTGAATTTGACAAGAATAAAAAAATATGGATTGAATGTTTTAGATCATCCGATTGGAGAGAACAATTTCATGAGTAGAAAAAATAATATCGTCGCTTTAAAATTAAAGGGGCGTAAGTGCCAAAAATGCTAGGAGCTAGTGTGCGACGAGGGTATCCCCAATTATCACTCTAAAATATTTTTTATGACATTCTAGACCTCATTTGGATGATTGAAAATCGAAATGTTAAAAAGGCGTGATTGCTAATGTTAAAATGAAAGGGACATATCTTCGCACGTAAGCTGGAGATACGCCGTTTCCTTATGATGAAGCCAAATAATCGGAAAAAATGGCACTTACGCCCCTTTAACTATAAGGCAACGATGTAAAGAAGCAGATGGACAACGAACTTATGCGAGCAGTAGTTGGAGCGTGTAAAACTAAAATTCAGCATCAATTTAAGAATTCCATCCACTACTAGGGTGAATCCTCCTGTGGTCGATGGATAAAACTCGTCAGACACCAGTGATCGAACATATGGAATTCAATAATTACTGATATGTTTAACAATTCCATAGGCTCTTATTTGAGTTGATGAACACTATATTGTGTTACAAAGATTAAAAAAATCATATTTCGCTAGATTACCAATTTTTTTCAGGACAAATACGTTAAGAAGTTCGTTTACTGGATGAGTTCGAACACTGGTCGATTTACGATGATGAAATTTTCAGACAAATCAATTTCATTCCATCTTCAGTTTTATTAGAATATCTCGGAAACTAAGCGAGATAGGCTGATTTTGCTACAATTCCTTTTAGTTGCTCTTGAAATTCTCTGTAAAAAATTTCGTTTAAAACATAACCGAATTCTCAATGGTCACCTGACAGAGCAAGAGGGGGATCAGTGACACCTCGGCCCTCGGCTAGAAGACCAAATATTTCCCCTCCAACTCTCACTCGCGTATTAACGTCCAATCAAGACGCATCAACGAATTTGTTAATCGTGAAAACTCTATAATTGTTTCAAATGTCAATATTCTCTATGTTCTCAAAATTTTGTCTCAAGTACAATTAAATTCAACTAGTTTGTCCAACTATTGTATAAAAGTCAACTATTTGTCTATTCATCCAACTTGTATATTATCTATCGACGAGCGGGCTTTTTTCCGAATAAAACGGTTCTGCCTTGCGGCTCAGTGTAATTCAACTCTTACTTCTTTTTCGCTATCATTGACCGCCTCCTGCAATCCACCCTGAAAATCCACGGATAAAATCAACACGCTCAAAACAAGTATTCAGACGGAATTGTTCTATCTCGCTTAGTATCCAAGATATTCTTCAGAAACAAACGGCAAATGAGAGACTTCTTTTTTTTCATCTTTTCCACGCTGAACTTTCGTTATTTTTAAAGGATAGCATGGAATCTAAACGAGATAGAGCGTTTTTGCTTCAATTGTTTTTTGTAGAGGATTTTGAAAGCTTCAAAAAAGTAAAAAAGCAAAAACGAGATATTCTTCATAAACCAGAGGCAGAAAAAGAATTTTCTTCTTCCACATTTCCAAATCCAAAATTTCTTTTTTTTCTCCAAATGTCTCAGAAATTAAACGAGATAGAGCGATTTTGACATTATATTCTGCATGTAGGAGATTTAAGAAAATAGGAGTACGAATTGTCAAATTATTTTTTTTATAATAATTGATTCGTTCGAAATATTCCAGAACATTTTGAAACGTGTGCTAATTTCAGGTGTGTGATATTATATTGCCAGGTGTGCAATAATAAGTCTTTTTCTTCGATATTATCATTAATTTTATTATAATTATATAAGGATATTCCATATGTGTACGAAGGATTGTATGTGTGATAACATGTGAAGAATCTCTATAGTATATGCAAGGAAAATCAAAATTGAAAAATATATCACGTGTTATAAGAATACAATCTAGTCAATGAAACTGAAAATTCCAACAGTCTATTAATTCATGCTTTCATCCCACTTGATTTCGAGTTATTTCCAAGCTAATTCGTAGATTTCCTGTAATTTTTTTGGGCATTTACTCCACTAATTTCTACGGATTTACGTATCTGGCCCAGAATAATTCTAAGAAGAAAACTATGGTAGCTAGAGATAAACCTGCTGCCAATAATTTAAAAGCAAAGTCCAATTTCGCGAGTGCGACAGGTCGATACTCTGCTGAAGACCAATCAGCTTCCATGCTCTCACGTTTGGCTTTTGGGATACTAGTTTCTTTCATTTTCCAATAATCAGGTAATCCAGCTTCTACAACTCTCATTATCATATCGTTGAAGCGATCGCGTAATGGCCAATCCAGACGACACTTGAAACCCACCAACTGTGGTTTCAATGAGTCTCTAACGCGGTCTAAAGGTAATAGAATGTAGTCTGACTCATATAACCTTTCGCTGATTACGCATACATTCTTAGTACCATTCAACACCAATTCTACACACTCCTTCGGAGTTGATACTCCTCTGAATTCACATCTTGGACAGCCTTCCTGCGCGTACGATACAGACTCTCGAACAGTATACATTTGATATCCGGATTCGACTAATTCGTTGATTGATTTAGCAGCACTGCCTCTTTCTCGCGTAGTGAGAAATGCAGCGATCTTGCTTTGGAAAACACCATTACTAATAACGATGAAGATAAGCATGGTCGTGAAATAAATTCGGAATGATTGATATCTATTACCAATTTGAATTGATGTGTATGTCAAGAATCTTGTTAGATCTAATAGTGCTGAACCGAAACTCCATCTCTTTATCATGAGGATTGAGAAGAGAATAGCTACAGCACAAGCTGCTACTATCAAGACAGGAGTGCTCCATAAGTGACGAATCTTTTCCAAAGTCGATACTTCTGATCGCAATTTTACTACAGCAATCATTCTATCTTCGAAATGAGGAAATAAATATGGATAGTGTCGAAACGAGTGTAAAGTATATTGTACTAGTAGAATGTCTACAGAGCTTTCCAAGTAACGCTTTTCTATCGCATCGTATCCTGTTTCAACTTCAACCTTTCCCACCGCACTTATAGCTGTAATTATCGTTAGCATGGCTCTGCAACGAACAGTCGAGCATGCAGCATAATCTTCGAAATAATTCCTTCCAGGCACCATTTTACTGTACCCCGGATGAACCCAGTCCCCAACTACAATATTATATCCATTCAGAATTTTTGTTTCATCGTAAGTTATATGTGCACAGGAGATATCTGAAAGTAGATCGGTCATTATAAATTTTCAGATTATTCGATTTATAATTGTGAAATATCAATTTTTCCTTGGAAAATTTGATTGATTCACCCATATGGATAAATCAGATAAAGGCATCTCATTCCTCAACGAAGTATTCAAACATTATATCTTCTAATTTAAAAATGATGAAGTACTTACTTGCATAGAAATTCTGATGAAAGATATTCACATCATTCAGCTCATCGATTCTTTTCCAAGGATACGGGGCATAATTTGTAATTGGGTTCAATGTGTATATTTCTGGTCTCTGATTAATGAAGTTAGGACAAATGTAGATCGAATTGAGAATCTCCATTCTCCACATCGCACTCAGAATGATTCTCGAATTTGTACATGGGGATGTATTCTCGCCAATAATGAAAAATGGAACCATATTATTCCACAATTTTGTTCTCCTTAACCGGTTCAAATGTGATAATAATTTATCTGGTGGTTCTTCCATCAATACTACACTACTTGCTTTGAATTTCAATGATCGATGTCGTTCATAGTCCGTTGCATCAAGAAAATCATCGATCCGTATAATCGATACTCCATCGATTAATGTGTTGAATTTTCCAAAGATAACAACCGGATTGGGGAAACTCTTTTCTGCATAACATGATTCTAGTATTGTTCTCTAGAATACCAAATTCAAGTTGAAGATGTTTGAATTGATCAATCATTATTATTATTATTGATTAAGATTAACTGAAATTTAATAACAAACCATTATTCCCTCCCCAATAGAATAACCCCTTCTGATTAGAATCGATTCTGATTTCGTTCTATCGATCATGAGGAGAAATAAGAGCCACTTGATTAACGTCATCTCTGCCGTACTCTCAAGAATCTCTTCCCACCGAACGTCTACTCAGTACGAAGTATCACCACAATACTGACATTATTCGCACTTTCAAAGAACTTGGTGCATTAAAATTCATCGATCACTAAGTAATATTCCCTAATTCTTCCATGCCAGAGAGGTGAACTTTCGAACTCAATTTTTTCTTCGCAACCAGGTGTATTTTTATCTCCTGGCCATACGAAAATTCATTAGTTATCAGTAGTGATCTATGTCCATTTCGTTTGTCACTGAATTTGTAATTGTTTTACGCTATTCGACGCAATTATCACGGAACTACGCCCCCTTAATTTTTCTTACAGTGATGGAGGTGTAAAAAAAAAATTATTTGTTGTTTTTTGAAATAATATATCACGAAGTTTCTTTTTACAACCACGTGTGTTTTTCTATTTCCGAGAAATATGGAAAATCCATTAGTTATCAGTAGCGATCTATATCCATTTCTTTTTTTACTCAATATACAATTGTCTTGCGTTTTTCAACGGTGTCTAAAAGCCTCCAATATGACACGAAACTTTGAAATCGAAATTGACTGAAAATTTCCACGAAAATAGCCACCATTCATCTTTCTTACAGCGATATTTCATTCGCTGTTCATCACAATAATATATCAGATATTTATTGCTTCTGTGAGTTTCGAGTCCCAAGTGAAATTTCAGCTGAATCAGCCCAATAGTAGAAAAATGAAATCATCGCCAAATTGGTTTCTCGAGTTTACCGATTTCACAATTTAAATAAATTGTCAATTTCACAATTTGACAATTCTCAGTTTTTCTTGTTTTCAAAGCAAATCATGTTTAAAAAAACGACATTTATGCACGAGTAGATAATTCAAAAAGCTATAAGTGCGAATTTCATGAACATTTTTCAATAGTAATTCATTTGTAAAAAACAAATTAGAAGAAATGTTAGATTTGTGGCAATTTCATTATCATAATAAATGATGCTGAAAATAGCAGCATACTAAAAATTGCAGGCATCTGACAATTTTCACTTCATTTTTTCTCTAGCAAATAGAAAATAAATAATTTTGAAAATTAAAAAATAAGCACATATACAAAATTTAAAACAATCATAGTACAGATTTTTTGCAAAAATTTATTTGTTTAAAAAAATCAGAAAATTGTCAAATGTATGCTCATTTCATTATTATGAGGAATAGCAGATACACTCAGCAAAAAAATTAAGGGAACAGTAAATTTTGTCAGTTTTTTGCGTGATTTGCAAATAGTTGTAACTTCGCCAAAAATTATCGTATCAAGATAAAAAAAATGGTTGGAATGCTTGAAGTTTTTCTACTCTTTAAATCCGAAAATGGAAATTTTTTCAATCAGCCTTTATAAGCGGGAGATTTTTTTTCCGTTCTTTCATTTCTCCAAATTTTTCCACGAACTTCAGAAAAAAATTTTCAGCTCAACCCTTATCACGATCGTGTATCGTGGCTTTTCGGCTTCAATTCTTCTTGTTTTACGACCATTTGTGGTTGACATATCGTCAATTGAATCAAAAAACACCCTTCCGTCTTTAATCGCTGATATCTCAGGAACTACTGATCGCACAGCGAGCAGATGATGGGATTCGTAAACTTGAATAAATTTCCTGTGAGGTTCTTGCACTGCTTCATTGAAAAAAAATTTCCCTCCACTTTCAAAATTGGTGCGAAAAAGTACCGAAAAATTATTTTTTGTTTCTTTCTTGATAATTGCCCTGAATTTCGCGAATTTTGTAGAAGCTGCAAATGTCTTAACGTTTTTCTTTAGTTTACTATGTGCTGAAATACCCCCTCAATTTTCAAGCCAATCGGCTGGACCGTTTTTTATCCCGAATGAACAAAGTTTCAGCAAAAATGAGAGGAACAATTGTTTGTTCCTTAAACACCAATTAATGATGTTTAGAGCCGACAATGTTTTTTCTCTGTTATTTTTTCGTGATTTTTTGTGAAAAATTTGTTGAATTCCATTGAAAAAAAAGCAATGAAATTTTTTTTTAATCGAAAAAGAATAGAAAATATTTTTTTTTTTGTTCAAAAAAAATTTCCGAGTCACCATTTTTCTAAGTCTAATGCGATTCGAACTTTTTTTTCAATTTTTCTTCCAATTTTTCTGTTGGTTTGAAAAAAAATGATTTTTTTTTTATTTAAAAAAAAAATTGAATTGTTGTTTTTTTCATCCTCTTTTTCCCGATGAAATTCAACACTTTTGCACAAAAAATTACGAGGCAATAACGGAGGAAAAACATTTTCGGCCCTAATCATCATGAATTGGTGTTTAAAGAACAAAAAAGTGTTCCTTTAATTTTTGCTGAAACTTTGTTCATTCGGGAAAAAAACGTTCCAGCCGATTGGCTTGAAAATTTAGGGGGTGTTTCAGCACGCAGTAAACTCAAGAAAAACGTTGAAACCTTTACAGTTTTCACGAAATTCGCGAAATCCAGCGCAATTTTCAAAAAAGGAAAAAAACTTAATTTTTCGGTACTTTTTCGAACCAATTTTAGAAGTGGAAGAAAATTTTCCTTCAATAGAGCAGTGCGAGAACCTTACAGGAAATTCATTCAAGTTTTCGAATCTCATCATCCGCTCGCTGTCCGATCAGTAGTTTCTGAGTTATCGACGATTAAAGACAAAAGGGTGTTTTTTGATTCAATCGACGATATCTCAGCAACAAATGGTCGTAAGAGAAAAAAAAAGAAAAGAATTGCGGTTGAAAGGCCAGGCTGCACGATCCTGATGGGGGTCGAGTCGAAAATTTTTTTTTGAAGTCCGTGGAGCGATTTGCAAAATTAAAAAAAAAACGAGAAAAAAAATCGTCTGCTTTCAACCGTCTTATCTCGCTATAACGGATGTTCAAAAAAAATTTCCATCTCAAGATTTCAAAAGTAGAGACTTCAAGCTTTCCAACCAATTTTTTTTATTCCGATCCGAAGACTTTTGGCGAAGTTACAGCCATTCGAAAATCATGAAAAAAACTGTCAAAATTTAGAGTTCCCTTGATCTTTTGGCTGAGTGTAATTCATTTGTTTAGAAAAAACAGAAAATTGTTAAATGTACGCTAATTTTATGATAATTAGAAATAGCAGATATTTGATAATGTTTTTTATCCGTAAATAATTTTTTAAAGGCGTAAAACGTGCCCATGTAGGAAATTGTAAAAAAAAACAAGTACGAATTATTTGATTATTTTTTAATAAGAATTGATCTGTTCGAAATATCCAGAACATTGTGAGATTTGTGCTCATTCCAGGTGTGCAATATTATATTATCAGGTGTGTAATAATAAGTCTTGTTGTTATAATATTATCATTAATTTTATTATAATTATGTGAGGATATTCCATTTGTATACAAAGAATTGTATGTGTAATAAGATGTGGGGAATCTCAATAGCATATGCACGAAAAATCAAGATTGAAAAACATATTGCGTGTTATCAGAATACAATCTTGTCAATGAAATTGAAAATTCTAAAAATCTACTAATTCATGCTTTCAATGCCACCTGTTTTCGAGTTATTCAAAAACTAATTCGTAGATTTCCTGTGTATTTTTGTGCATTCACACCAAAAATCGCTGCGGACTTACATATCTGGCCCAGAGTAATTCTAAGAAGAAAACAATGGTAGCTAGAGATAAACCTGCTGCCAATAATTTAAAAGCAAAGTCCAATTTCGCGAGTGCGACAGGTCGATACTCTGCTGAAGACCAATCAGCTTCCATGCTCTCACGTTTAGCTTTTGGGATACTAGTTTCTTTCATTTTCCAATAATCAGGTAATCCAGCTTCTACAACTCTCATTATCATATCGTTGAAGCGATCGCGTAATGGCCAATCCAGACGACACTTGAAACCCAGCAATTGTGGTTTCAATGAGTCTCTAACGCGGTCTAAAGGGAATAGAATGTAGCTTGACTCATATAACGTTTCGCTGATTACGCATACATTCTTAGTACCATTCAACACCAATTCTACACACTCATTCGGAGTTGATACTCCTCTGAATTCACATCTTGGACAGCCTCCCTGCGCGTACGATACAGACTCTCGAACAGTATACATTTGATATCCGGATTCGACTAATTCGTTGATTGATTTAGCAGCACTGCCTCTTTCTCGCGTAGTGAGAAATGCAGCGATCTTGCTTTGGAAAACACCATTACTAATAACGATGAAGATAAGCATGGTCGTGAAATAAATTCGGAATGATTGATATCTATTACCAATTTGAATTGATGTGTATGTCAAGAATCTTGTTAGATCTAATAGTGCTGAACCGAAACTCCATCTCTTTATCATGAGGATTGAGAAGAGAATAGCTACAGCAAAAGCTGCTACTATCAAGACAGGAGTGCTCCATAAGTGACGAATCTTTTCCAAAGTCGATACTTCTGATCGCAATTTTACTACAGCAATCATTCTATCTTCGAAATGAGGAAATAAATATGGATAGTGTCGAAACGAGTGTAAAGTATATTGTACTAGTAGAATGTCTACAGAGCTTTCCAAGTAACGCTTTTCTATGGCATCGTATCCTGTTTCAACTTCAACCTTTCCCACCGCACTTATAGCTGTAATTATCGTTTGCATGGCTCTGCAAGAACCAATCGAGCATGCAGCATACTCTCTGAAATAATTCCTTTCAGGCACTATACTATACCGTGGATGAATCCAGCTCCCAACTACAATATTATATCCATTCAGAATTTTCGTTTTATCGTAAGTTAAATGTGCACAAGAGATATCTGAAAGTAGATCAGTCATTATAAATTTTTAGATTATTCGATTTATAATGTTGAAGTATCAAATTTTCTTTGGAAAACTTGATTCATTCACCCATATGGATAAATCAGGTAAAAGCATCTTATTCCTCAACGCAGTATTTAAACATTATATCTTCTAATTTAAAAATGATGAAGTACTTACTTGCATCGAAATTTTGATGAAAGATATTCACATCAACCACTTCATCGATTCTTTTCCACGGATACGGGGCATAATTTGTGATTGGGTTCAATGTGTACATTTCTGGTCTCTGATTCATGAAGTTAGGACAAATGAATATCGAATTGAGAATCTCCATTTTCCACATCGCTATCAGAATGATTCTCGAATTTGTACATGGGGTTGTATTCTCGCCAATAATGAAAAATGGAACCATATTATCCCACAATTTCGTTTTCCTCAACAGTTGCAGATGTGATAATAATTCATCTGGTGGTTCTTCCATCAATACTACACTACTTGCTTTGAATTTCAATGATTGATGTCGTTCATAGTCCGTTGCATTCAAAAAATCATCGATCCGTATAATCGATACTCCATCGATTAATGTGTTGAATTTTCCAAAGATAACAACCGGATTGGGGAAACTCTTTTCTGCATAACATGATTCTAGTATTGTTCTCTAGAATACCAAATTCAAGTTGAAGATGTTTGAATTGATCAATCATTATTATTATTGATTAAGATTAACTGAAATTTAATAACAAACCATTATTCCCTCCCCAATAGAATAACCCCTTCTGATTAGAATCGATTCTGATTTCGTTCTATCGATCATGAGGAGAAATAAGAGCCACTTGATTAACGTCATCTCTGCCGTACTCTCAAGAATCTCTTCCCACCGAACGTCTACTCAGTACGAAGTATCACCACAATACTGACATTATTCGCACTTTCAAAGAACTTGGTGCATTAAAATTCATCGATCACTAAGTAATATTCCCTAATTCTCCTATGCCAGAGAGTTGAACTTTCCAACTCATTTTTTTTTCGCAATCAGGTGTATTTCTATCTCCTAGCCATACGAAAATCCATTAGTTATCAGTAGCGATCTATGTCCATTTCGTTTGTCGCTGAATTTGTAATTGCTTCACGCCATTCTCACGAAACTACACTCCCTTAAGTTTTCTTACAGTGATGGAGGTATAAGTAAAAATAATTTGTGGTTTTTTGAAATAATATATCACGAACTTTTTTTTTTACAACGACGTGTGTTTCTATTTCCGAGAAATATGGAAAATCCATTAGTTATCAGTAGCGATCTATGTCTATTTTATTTTTTACTCAGTGGACAATTAGTGTACAATAGCAACTCATTTGTTTAAAAAAATTTTGAAAAATGTTAGATTTGTGCCAATTTCATTATCATAATAAATGATGCTAAAAATAGGAGGCATCTGACAATTTTTACTTCATTTTTCTCCAACAAATAAATAGTTTTAAAAAATTAAAAAATAAGCACATGAACAAAATTCAAAATAACAATAGTGCAAATTTTTTGCAAAAACTTATTTGTTTGAAAAAATCAGAAAATTGTCAAATGTATACTCATTTCATTATTATCAGAAATATCAGATATTTGACAATTATTTTTTTCCCCAAATAATTTTTCAAAGACAGAAAATATGCACACTTAGGAAATTCAAAAAAATACGAGTGCGAATTTTTTCAAATATTGTTTTTATAGTAATTGATTTGTTCAAAATATTCCAAAACGTTGTGAGATGTGTACTACTTTTATTATCATCGACAATAAAGATTTTTGAAGCACACATTTTAATTGAAAAATTTTAAATTTATTTATTATTGTTCACATTAAAATTGAGTAATTTTGTATTCTTATAATAGTACCTAAAAAAATCGTAGAATTTAGGCGAAATTATGCACAGAGACCATTTCTGCAGAAACTTCCTCGTGGACACTTCGAGCAAGTTTTTCCAGGTATATAAACTGGTTGACTTATATAATTACCTGCTGGTCCATAATTACAAATTAATATTTGATCTCTGCCTGTAAATTTGTATTCGACTGGTATCCATTCATCCGGTGACCATTTGTGAGAACTGATGACTAGCGGATTTTCATTGGGCTTTTCATTTCCCTGTGATGGATCCGTAACAATTGTTTGTAGCCGATCTTCATAAGATGGTAGCTGATATTCGACTGGATTCTGGACGGGTTCGGTACGATTCGTCTTGTTGCCAACATCTTGATGTTCGGTGCTCCCTATTTTGATAATTATGACAAAAATTAATGAATAAAATTGACTGAATTTGACAAAAATAAAAAAATATTGATTGAATGTTTTAGATCATCCGATTAGAGAGAACAATTTCATGAGTAGAAAAAATAATATCGTCACCTCAGAGTTAAAGGGGCGTAAGTGCCGAAAATGCTAGAAGCTAGTGTGAGACGGGGGTATCCCCAATTATCACTCTAAAATGTTTTTTATGACGTTCTGGACCTTATTTGGATGATTGAAAATCGAAATGATAAAAAGGCGTGATTGCTAATGTTAAAATGAAAGGGACACATCTTCGCACGTAAGCTGGAGATACGCCGTTTCCTTATGATGAAGTCAAATAATCGAAAAAAATGGCACTTACGCCCCTTCAACTCTAAGGCAACGATGTGAAGAAACAGATGGACAGGGAACTTATGCGAGCGGTAGTTGGAGAGTGTAAAACTAAAATTCAGCATCAATTTAAGAATTCCATCCACTACTAGGGTGAATCGTCCTGTGGTCGATGGATAAAACTCGTCAGACACCAGTGATCGAACATAAGGAATTCGATAATTACTGATATGTTTAACAATTTCATAGGCTCTTATTTGAGTTGATGAACACTATATTGTGTTACAAAGATTTAAAAAATCATATTTCGCTAGATTACCAATTTTTTCAGGACAAATACGTTAAGAAGTTCGTTTACTGGATGAGTTCGAACACTGGTCAATTTACGATGATGAAATTTTCAGACAAATCAATTTTATTCCATCTTCAGTTTTACTAGAATATCTCGGAAACTAAGCGAGATAGGCTGATTTTGCCACAATTCCTTTGAATTGCTCTTGAAATTCTCTGTAAAAAAGTATCGTTTAAAACGTAACCGAATTCCCAATGGTCACCTGACGGAGGGAGAGAGGGATCAGTGACACCTCGGCCCTCGGCTAGAAGACGAAATATTCCCCCTCCAACTCTCACTTGCGTATGAACGTTCAATCAAGACGCATCAACTAATTTGTTAATCGTGAAAACTCTATAATTGTTTCAAGTGTTAATATTCTCTATTTTCTCAAAATTTTGTCTCAAGTACAATTAAATTCAACTAGTTTGTCCAACTATTGTATAAAAGTCAACTATTTGTCTATTTATTCAACTTGTATATTATCTATCGACGAGCAGGCTTTTTTTCGAATAAAACGGTTTTGCCTTGCGGCTCAGTGTAATTCAGCTCTTACTTCTTTTTCACTAGACGGAGAGAAATATTGATGAAAAATTACCCCGCTAGAAGGTGATGCGTGGGCCGAATTGTCAGTTAATCAGAAATTACCCGACGGTCGATAAAAAAGTTACAAACGCTGGATAATTTTTAAACCGTTGGCAGGGTAATTTTTACGCAACTCAACAATTGTTCCGCTGGCATTGGTAAAAACCCACAGGGAAGTGTATGAAAAGTTCCGTGCTTGGGTGAATTTTTACCCTGCAACGGGGCAATTTTTAAAGGGCCCTTCGTAGCATCGGCTTTCGTCATAGCCGATGACAACCGACAATACCCGACTTATTGAGGCAAAGTTGGGTAATTTTTTACGGTGCTGCCACTTGGGCCCACGTTTGGCCTCTGGCAGGGCACTTTTTCATCCACTCTTTAGGCAGAAATTCAACGAATTTTCTCTCCGTGTATCATTAACCGCCTCCTGCAATCCACCATGAAAATCCACAGATAAAATCAACACGCTCAAAACAAGTATTCAGACAGAATTGTTCTATCTCGCTTAGTATCCAAGATATTCTCCAGAAATAAACAGCAAATGAGAGACTTCTTTCTTTTCATCTTTTCCACGCTGAACTCTCGTTATTTTTGAAGGATAGCATGGAATCTAAACGAGATAGAGCGTTTTTGCTTCAATTGTTTTTTGTAGAAAATTTTGAAAGCTTCAAAAAAGTATAAAAGCAAAAACGAGATATTCTTCATAAACCAGAGGCAGAAGAAGAATTTTCTTCTTCGTCATTTCCAAATCCAAAATTTCATTTTTTTCTCCAAATGTCTCGGAAATTAAACGAGATAGAGCGATTTTGACATTATATTCTGCTCTTTTAGTAGCTCTTGAAATTCTCTATAAAAATGTCTCGAAGCAAAACCGCTCAATTTGTCTGAAAAGTTCATATCATTTTCATATCCTCTAATGGCAAGAGTGTAAAATAATTCTTTACCTCTCACTGGATATAACCAGGTGACAAACGGCTGATTCTGAGAATTGGGGAATCCCCAGGTATGTGTTGGATGTCCATAGGAGGGTCCAGTGTTCCCAAAACCATAATAAGGTCTTGATCCTCCATTTTGATGGTTATTACCAGGTCTGCCATTAAATGGCTTATAAACTGTCTGAGGCCGAGCTGGTTGAGGCTTGGGTCTACCACCTCCAGAAGAAGACACACCCAGAGATCCCTGAGCACCATTTGGATCGAAACTAGCACCGCCGAAAAATCCAAGGTTCCCGCGTCTACTGTCTCCGTCAAATGTTCCAAATGAATTCACTTGTCTCTTGAATTTTACAGAATCTGATGACTTTGATCCAGTTGCATTGGATTCCTCGGTTGGTATGGAAAGAATGTATTCGCTTGGAGTATGTCCTTCGAGCTTGTAGGCACCACCATATGTTGTTCTACCACAACCAATGTATCTCGTATTAGCCCATATCATCTGCGAGTAATGACCGATTTTTTCACTGAATTGGAAACTAGATGCAGTTCTGCTGTTGAAGTGGATAACTTCCGAGTACCAAGCAGAAACTGCCCGTTTCCAATCAACTTTTGGAAAACCAGAACTCCAGTAAATGTTCTGGCCGACCTTGAAACGAGCTGGAATACGAAAAATAGCTAATTATTAAATATTTCTCGTCTAAGATTGGGAAGAGTAGGGATTTTGATGGAAAGGGGTTGAAATGGAATTTTTTTTAACGATCTCAGAGAAAAGCTGAGGAAATTTTGAGTCGAAAACACGTGTTAAATTATTATTTTTCTGTATTTTTAGCAAAATTTTACGCTTTTGATCGAAAAAACTCCATTTTTTAATACAACATTGCCATTAATTCATGTGATTATAAAATTAAATTCAATCGATTGTTTAGTGATCTATTGCTTGTTTATGAATATCATTTTTTCAATCATGTTTTTAAAATCTTTGGTTTTTTTGCACTTTAATTGACGATAGATGATTTTATTTTCCATTCGGAATTAGATCCAGGCTGTTACGAGCAATAGACACGGACATATCCCCAAAAAAGAGAAATTTTCAAATTTCAGTTGAAAAAAGCGAATTTTCCAAAATGATCAAAAATTAATTGTGATATATGTTGTCTACCCGAAATTTCCCCAGATTTTCAACGAAATCATCAGAAAAAATGTATCTCAAATATTTTCACGAACTAGTCATGTTTCCTGTAATATATAACACCAAAACTAAAATGATATTAAAAGTAGCAGACATCTGATGATGTGCGGTTTTTTTTCTCAACATATAAATTGTTGAAGAAAAAAAGAAAATTATGCGCATACATATAGAAAATCCAAAAAAACTAAGTGCATTATTTCAAATTTTTCTAATACTTTAATTGTTCAAAAGAACAGTAAATTTGTTAGATAACTGTTAATTTCAGTATCATACACAGAGAAAAATGTTTTCTTAATTTAAGAATGTGCAGGTCACTTAAATTAAGAAAGAAAAGTCACTTGATTTAAGTGAGTTTTACTTTCTTAAATTAAGAATGAAAAAGTCACTTGATTTAAGTGGGAAAAGTCACTTAATTTAAGTGACTTTTACTTTCTTAAATTAAGAAAGAAATAGTTACTTGATTCAAGTGAGAAAAGTCACTTAATTTAAGAATGGCAAGTCACTTAAATTAAGTGACTGCACATTCTTAAATTAAGAAAACATTCTTCTCTGTGTAAACTCTGATATGCCCGCTTCACGTGACTTTGATAACAAGAATAGAATTTATAATAATAATAATAATAATACGTACGATCATTACGGCAATTGTCATGACGGAATGTGCACTGATCAGCCCATTTCTGAGCGACTTCCGCCAATTTTTCATCCCAGACGAAAGCATTCATGTTAGCCGCTGGTGGCTGTGGTCCAGGAGACCCACGAATCTCCTCGCCTTTCGCGATTCTTGATCTATAAAAATTGTGAAAATTCACTATTTCTTGAGCTTCAGATTGCGATACTCCACTTTCACTGTCTCCTCCACATGTGGCTCCACTTTCCTGAGAAAATAAAATAAAATATATCAGCGAAATTAATGCTTAAACAATGGGAAATGGGAAAAATTCATCAATTAAGAAGATGAAACAAAATTTGGAAAATTAAAAAAAAAAACTCGATTAAAAATTGATTTTTTTGGTTATTGAAATAATTTCAAAACTTCCGGAAAATTCTCAAATAAGGAAATATAACTGATTTTTGGGGGGGGGGGGGGGGGAAGCATATCTTAGAAACTAATGGAGATACGTTTTTTTTACTCCAATTAATTTTTGTAGAGAACTCCAAAAGATACAAAATTGGCTTAGGAAAAAAAAGGCATGTGTCCTAATCGAGATACGCCCTTTTTCCTTTTATTGAAACTGATGTTTCCAAAATATTTGAAAAAAATTAGGGGGAAAAAGAATCGACTTATCTTGTTTTACCGTTTCGCTTCTGAGTTAATGAATTATTAAATTTTTACCTTGAATTTGCACATTGTATGATCAGAACATAGTCCACAGTAGTCAGCTGCATTGGATCCAGCAATGGCCAAAAGCCATATTAGTGCAAATGAATTAGCCATCTGTAATATTTTCAAATTCTCCACTTCGGAAAGTTGAAGAAGGACTGACGCTCCGTTGCCTGAATTTTCGGTTATATAGAGAAATTTTGGGGGGTGAAGGGATAGGGTGGAAGGGCTAATCCGCTCAACAAGTGGTACTTCTTAGAAATCCTCTTACTAATGCTTTTTAATGTACAACCATTGCGTTTAGAAAAGATAATGGTCACGTAATATTTCGCTTTATTCTAGCGAATTATTATAAAATTAGAGGAATGTAATAAATTTCGAAAATTTTTTCAAAATTGAAGTTGATATTTTATGATATTTTGAAAAATCAATTGAATAATACTGAAAATATCAGACATCTGACCATTTTGAGTTTCTTTTTCTCTTTAACGAATAAATCATTCAGATACATGAAAAACGTATACATATATATATGTATATGGTGATGGGCGATCTCCAATATAAAAATCGATTCTCTGACAATTGATTTTTAGAAAATACAATTTTTCGAAAATCGATTTCTTCAAGCAGAAATAACGAAATCTGAAAATTGTCGAATCGATTTTTTTTAAAGAAGGAAAAAGAAATCTAAAAATAGTCGAATCGATGCTTTTCAATAAAAAAAATAATAATAATATCACATCTACTTTCGATCGATCATTTTCAACAGTGATTCATAGATGCAATATCTCACATTCAATTCGAGATTTGATGACATAAAAGAATATTTACACCAATTTTCGATCAATTATTTTCGAATATAGGGGAGAGTGGGACAAAATGGACACTGTTATGAAACGCTTAGAGATAGATTTTTTTTTGATGATTCTATTGAAAAGATGAGAAAATTTTAGCCGGAAAACAAGTTTCAGATGCATTTTTTTCGATTTTTTTGAAATTTCGATATTTTTCAGCAGTTTTGAAGGGTCAGCCTTTCCTTTCTCGAAAATCCTCAGTTTTTTGCAAATATCTCTGGTTCTATTGGTCGTAGCAATTCGGAGTTGGTCTCAAATGGAAGGTGAGCTCATTTACCATCGATTTATAGGGTTTTGAATTCAAAAATATTAATTTTTTGATTAGTTATAGGCCAAAAATGGTTTCACAAAACTGTTTCACAAAAATGCCCATAAATACCTTGAAAATCGATAGTTTTTAATTGAAAACCCTATGAATCGATGGCAAATGATCTCACATTTCACCTCCCGCTGGAATTTTTACGCTACGACAAATAGAACCCAAGATATTCTCAAAAAACTGAAAATTTTCAAAAAAAGGAAGGGTTTCACCCCTCTAAAATGCTCAAAAAAATCAAAATTTGCAAAAATTCGAAAAAATTAATTCCGGCACTTGTTTCCCGCCCAAAATTTCCTCAGCTTTCCAATGGAATCATTAAAAACAATCTACAGCCAATATTTCTATTAATTTCAAAAGTTTTTCATAATATTTGCCTGAAAATTTAGATGTGGCCATTTTACCCCTGATGTCCATTTTGCCCCACCTTCCCCTATACAAGTCGATGCGATATTTCGTATTAGCTTTGAGATATCGCATAAGATTCGATAGATCCGTTATTTCCATTTTAATTTGAAGAGAAGAGCAGCAACTTCTGACAGATCGATTGCAAATATTCGATTAATTGATGTGATATCTGCCACTAAATTTGAGATATCGCGTATCATTCCATAGTTCACTATTTCACTATTTTTAATTCAAGGGACAATAAATCCAATTTTTCCAAGTTTTTTTCTCATTTAAAAAAACGATACGATTTTCTTGAAGAAGAATCGAAAAGTCGATCAATCGAGTTTGCTAAAATCGCAAATTAATCCATCATTAATTTCGATTCACTACCGTTAGTTTGTAGGGGCAATG
Organism: Aleiodes alternator; assembly: GCA_963921955.1. NCBI lineage: Eukaryota > Metazoa > Arthropoda > Insecta > Hymenoptera > Braconidae > Aleiodes > Aleiodes alternator. The sequence continues at coordinate 4,209,084 of OY998115.1, read as the reverse complement.
AATCCTATTTTCCATGATTTTTTTTCATAAACGAAAAACGATACGATTTTTCGAAAAATAAGAATCGAAAAATCGATCAATGAAGTTTCTTAAAGTCGTCCACAGAAAGTTCATTTTCAAGAAAGGAAAGGAAGAATCAATTTCACAAGATCGATGAAAAATCACCAATAACACATTTTAAAAATTCAAAAAACTATGATTGCATATTTTTTAGACCTTTCTTCAAGATAATATTTTATTAATATAATAAAAATTTCAAATATGGGCTAATTTTATTTTCATTGAATTGATGATGCTCATGAAATAAAGTGTCATGATTCTTCAACAAGATGATTATTTCACTGCAAAATGCATGATTTTTTCTTACATTTTAATGAAAAACGGTCATATGACGTACACTGTTAAAAATTTCTGTCTGAATTTTTCATGCAAAATCACTGAAATTTTAAACAAGTTATATCTCTACTGAAATTCCAGATAATTATGTCATTGAAAAATGAACAAATCATCGATTTTCAAATAATTTCAAGTCTGAATATCAATGAAATTTGTAGATTTCAGTTCAATTGTTTCTTGAAAATTTAGAAAAAAATAGGAAAAATTCAAGATAAAATTGAAAATTCAAGTCATTTTAACTCTGAATATTCTGAATATTCATGTTCAGTTAAAAATTCAAGTAAGTTGTAGAATTTTCGTGTCAATTCTAAGATTTCGTCTCAAAGTTCACAGATTTCATAAGCATTTTCCCATTAAAAGACATTCAGTATCACGTTTGTTAAAATTTTCATCGAATTTCCTATGAAATTTCAATCTTTTTCTAACAGTGTAATTTGAAACCATAACATTCATAAAATTCATTACATTTACTGTTAGAAAAAAATTGAAATTCCATAGGAGATTCGATGAAAATTTTAATAAACGTGATACTGAATGTTTTTTAATGGAAAAATGCTTATGAAATCTGTGAGCTTCCGAAGAAATTCAGAGAAATCTGTGAGTTTTAAGTAGAATTGAGACGAAAATTCTATAACTCACTTGAATTTTCAACTGAAAATGAATATTCAGAATTAAATGACTTAAATTTTCAATTTTTTCTTGAATTTTTCCTATTTTTTCTAAATTTTCAAGAAACAATTGAACTGAAATTTACAAATTTCATTGATATTCAGGCGTAAAATTATTTGAAAATTGATGATTTGTTCATTTATCACTGATGTAATTATCTAGAATTTCAGTAGAGATATAACTTATTTAAAATTTCAGTGATTTTACACGAAAAATTCAGACAGAAATTTTTAACAGTGTTCTATTCAAAAATTTGAAGCAATTAGTTCAGACATTCCTTTACAAAAATAATTCTTTTACAAATCAGGGATTGACACGACTACGTCGAGATCTCTGATCATCAGTGTCATAAACAGCACTTAATTTTCGTACAACTGTTTTAGCACGATCTGTTAAAAAACTGTCAACTTGACCAAGGATATTAACGATTTGTATAATTCTCTCGAAGCCTTGATTCAGTCTTTCAGTTCGTTCCAGTGGAGTCTCTCGTTTTCCCGAATTAGCACCTGAAGATGATCCATCATTAGCTGAGAGGACCCTTTTAATCGTTTCCAGGAGCTCTTTATGCTCTTTTGTGAATTCCTCAGCGGCAAATGTCGTTGAAATCTGCGATAAAATCTTTAAATGAAAATTTTTCCCATTTCTTAAAATTTATCGTTATCTTAGAAACAAGGGGGCCCTGGCACAAATATCTTGTTTCAGGATGAACTTACGCCACTTTGTTTCTAAGGTGACGATATATCAACGATACAGAATGAATCTATAGTAAAATATAAAAATTTAATATAAAATGTATAGTAAATGTTAAATGACAAATGTATAATAAATGTAAAATAATATATCGGCACTTCAGAAACAAACAAGCAGGCGTTCATCGCTGCGTTACACAGAAAAAAATGTTTTCTTAATTTAAGAATGTGCAGTCACTTAATTTAATAATGGCAGGTCACTTAAATTGAGTGACTTTTCTCACTTAAATCAAGTAACTTTTTCTCTCTTAATTTAAGAAAGTAAAAGTCCCTTAAGTTAAGTGACTTTTCTCACTTAAATTAAGTGACTTTTTCTTATGAAAGAATACAATTATTTATTTCCTGTGTGTGAAATCTTCACCTTAACTTGTGAATTTTATGTATAGGGGCGATTCCACCAATTCTCGAATAGAATTTCGGCTCCAAATTTTGGGAGGCGACTTTTCAGTCCTCATCGATTGAAACCATTAAAATGAAGAAAATCCTAAATTCTAAACCATTTTGCCCCACTATCGAAGCAGAAATCAATGAATTTTGATTTTTGCATCGAAATTTTCTCTTAAGAATGATGTGAGTAGCTAAATGAAAAAAAAAATACAAAATATAGATTTTCATCGCAAATTTTCTGAATTTTCTGAAAAAAATATCCTTTTCTGTCTTTGTCCTTGTTTTCGAGGTGAAAATGCACTTTGAAAACTTCAAATGCTTGTTTCGAATCGTTTCCCAAATTTTTTTTTAATTTTTTAATTTTTTTCGGAAAATTTGGAAAATTTGCTAGGAACTATATGATTTTTGGCCCCTGCTCTTGAAAACCCCGGCGACTGCAATTAAAAATTTGAAATTTAATACTTATTAAGAACTAACAATAAATGCAAGTTGAAAAGATGAATATTGCAAAAGACATATGTATATTGATCACATTTTATAATCCTAAATGGAAAACATTTGGACAACTGATGTTTTCCATTTAGAATTATAAAATGTGATCAATATACATATGTTTTTTGCAACATTCATCTTTAAAACTTGCATTTATTGTTAGTTCTTAATAAGAAAAGGATATTTTTTTCAGAAAATACAGAAAATTTCGATGCAAAAATCAAAATTCATTGATTTCTGCTTCGATAGTGGGGCAAAATGGTTTAGAATTTAGGATTTTCTTCATTTTAATGGTTTCAATCGATGAGGACTGAAAAGTCGCCGCCCAAAATTTGGAGCCGAAATTCTATTCGAGAATTGGTGGAATCGCCCATAGAAAGAATTATCTAAAAATTATATCAAAATTATAGGGAATGGAGGAGTAAAATGGATGAAAGAGGTAAAACGGACACGGATCGATTTTTGTATTTTATGCAATGAAAATTATTCGAAATATTGGAAATAGGTTTTTTTCTGATGATCCCATTGGAAAGATGAGGAAATTTGCCATAAAAAACATATTTTAAAAGTTGTTTTTCAGAATTTTTCAAAAAGTTCATGTTTTGGGTGAAATTTGAAAGTGAAACTCTCCTGTTCAAAAAAATTTTTTAGGTTTTCAAGAATATCTCTGGTTCTATCGAGTGTAGCGACCTGAAGCTGATTTTGAATGAAAGGTAAGCTCATCGATTTATGGACTTTGAAAAGAAAAAAAAAAATTTCAAATAGGGGAGAGTGGGGCAAAATGGACCTAGAAGATGAGATGATTCGAGATTTTTTTAAAAAGCAGCGGTTGCTCCAAAAAATTTGAAAAAATTTACAAACAATATAGATATGTTGTAGGATTTTCTCAAATTTTTTCAGATTTTTTCATCGAGTCTTTCATTCCGAAAAAAATTCCTCAATTATGCTGCTATGAGGGTCCATTTTGCCCCACTTCAAAAAATTACATATGTATATTTGAAAAATTGATTTTAAAAAAATTCAAACCATATAAATCGATGGTAAATGAACTCACCTCTCATTTGAGATGAATCCCAGGTCACCACGACCAATAGAACCAGAGATATCACCGAAAAAGTGAATTTTTCGATTTTCAAAAGAGAAAAATTTGGCTAAAGTCCTTTAAAACTTGGCTAAAAAAGTAAATTTCGCAAAAAATTGAAAAAAAAAAAATTTTGACACACGTTTTTCACCTGAAATTTTCTCAGCTTCCCAATGGAATCATCAGATCATTTTTATCTCAAGCCATTCAATTGGAGTGTTCATTTTACCTCACCTTCCCCTACTAATTTCGTCCAAAAACTCTTTCATCAGAATCCGAATTATATTTATTTTTTCGTTAATAAAATATACATTACATATATTATTTCATATTTATTATGCATTTGTCACATATATTTCATATCTAAGAGACTTGCATGAAAATAAAGTGATTCAGGAAATTTACTGTAAATTTTTGAAAAAAAACTCAGACTCACCGTAAATATTATGAGAAGACACGTGAATTTCCATGAAATCATTATGACTTCTTCAAATGCAATAATTCTTCCTCAGGAGTGGATTTTTAAATTTAAAAGTATTAATGCTTCCACAACATTGAATTTATGTGAACTGAGTGGGAAAAAATACAATCAAATTTAAATATTAAATAAAAAAAAAAAAAATTTTAATGTGCTGACTCGAAAAAAATGTGATTAACAGACATACTGACCTAACTGGAAAATCTGCTGATTCATGTATTTTTTGTTGATGTTGCGAAAATTCGTTGAATTTAAAATACTACGAAACATCCTTTATGCTTTTTTCGTAAATTTTTGTGAAATTCTGTTAATCTTTTTATGTGCGCTTTAACGACAATAAATTCTTCCTGGAATTGTTCGGATTTTTGATATTTTTCGCTCAAGAAACGTTTTCGTATCTGAAATAATTTTTTTCATTATTTTCAATGAATAACTTTTCTTTTCAATTGAAATGGACTTCAATCAATAGATTCTATTGCAATCGAAAAAGACTTTATTGAATAAATCCTCGCGAGTTAAGGACAATGATCCGTTTTTGGGGACAGGTCAAATTCTTTTATTCTATTGTCTTCTAACTATAAACCCCAATAAACTTTATTTCATAAATACTGAGGTATTTTAGAATTTTATGCACAAGACAGAGAATTAGAATTGTGTTTTTGTCAGAAATTCGCAATAGTTCTGCTGCACAGGGAAAAGAAATGTTTTTTTTTTCCAAGAGAGAAATTTCATGAAATTGGAAAAAATCAAGAATTACCATTTTTTAAGAAATTATCTGTTGAAAGTAATGATGCGTTACGTGGATTGAATATATCAAGTTTGGAATAAACTCATTTTCATCAATTATTTGGAACAAATTGAGGATTTCTCGAACCGATGATCTTATTCTACGTTTATTGAATAAATATATTCAACAGTAAATAAATCTCCTTGGTAGGAATTTGCATCTATATTGGAAAACATCAGTTGTTTAAATGTTTTCCATTGAGGATTATAAAATGTGATCAATATCCATGTCTTTTGCAACATTCATCTTTTCAACTTGCATTTATTATTAGTACTCAACAAGTATTAAATTTCAAATTTTCAATTACAGTTGCCGGGGTTTTCAAGAGCAGGGGCCGAAAATCATTTAGTTCCTAGCAGATTTTCCAAATTTTCAGAAAAAAAATAAAAGAATTGAAAAAAAAAATTGGGGAATGATTCAAAACAAGCATTTGAAGTTTTCAAAGAGCATTTTCACCTCGAAAACAAGGACAAAGACAGAAAGCGATATTTTTTCCATAAAATTCAGAAAATTTGCGACGAAAATCTATATTTTGTATTTTTTTTTTTTCATTTAGCTACTCACGTCATTCTTAAGAGAAAATTTTGATGCAAAAATCGAAATTCATCGATTTCTGCTTCGATAGTGGGGCAAAATGGTTTAGAATTTAGGATTTTCATCATTTTAATGGTTTTAATCGATGAGGACCGAAAAGTCACCTCCCAAAATTTGGAGCCAAAATTCTATTCGAGAATTGGTGGAATCGACCATATAGATATAGGGGAAGGTGGGGCAAAATGGACATGAGGGGTAAAATGGACACATCTGAATTTTCATGGTTTTATCCTGAAAAACGCTCCAAATTGATAAAAATAATGGATGTAGAATTTTTTCAATGATTTCATTGAAAAGCTGAGGAAATTTTAGGCGGAAAATATGGGTGAAAATGGTTTTTTTCGCATTTTGGAAAAAAATAATTTTTTCACTCAATCTTGAAGGGTACCCCCTTTCGATTTTTTCGAAAAAATGGTTTTTTGGTTATATCTCCGGTTCTTTTCGTCGTAGCGATTCGCGGGTAGTCTCAAATTGAAGGGGAGCTTATTCCTCACATTTTCGTTAAAGTCTCATTAATTTTTATCGAAAATTACGGAAGTTACAGGCCAAAAACTGATTTCCACAAATTGCCTTGTAATTTCGTCAATTTTTGATAAAAATCAATGGGACTTTAACGAAAATATGAGGAATGAGCTCTCCTTCAATTTGAGACCACCCGCGAATCGCTGCGACGAATAGAACCGGAGATATCATCAAAAAACCATTTTTCGAAAAAACTCAAATGGGATACTCTTCAATTTTGTCGCAAAAAAATGAAAATTTTCAAAAATTCGAAAAAATTGATTCCGACACATGTTTCCCTCCTAAAATTCCCTCAGCTTTCCAATGGAATCATTAAAAAAAATGTAACTCCGACCGTTTCATTTGAATGTCCATTTTGCCCCACTTTCCCCTATACTATATAGTATAGTATATCTATAATATATATTAAGATAAGTGATGACAGAAAATGTCCCATGCTTTTTTATATTATGGATGAGAAACTTGGAATGAGTATTTTTTTTTTCATGACAACACCGAGTTATATGCTCTGTAAGAATTTAACTTGAATCCCCTCAAAATAATATTGTCGCAATAATTGCCACACTGTGCCCAATTTATTTTTCATTAATTTCAATAATGTCCATCATTGATTCACCAATTGCACAATTAGAACTTCCAATCATGTTTGTATTCAATTCAAAAACGAGAGGGAATTAATAATGATTAATTTTTTTTCTTCTCTTCAATTCAAATACTCAAATTCTTCGATAAAACATTTTTTCTTCTCTAAATTGGTATAAAAATATTTATTAAATCAACAAACCTGTCTCGTGGGTCGATGATATTTCAGAACATCTGGATTCAGAGAATTTGAATATTTTACGACTAAAACAATTAATAATGAAAAAAATATGAAAAAATGAATATTTCTCATTTTTCTCCTTTATTCTGTTCTTTCCTTCGACTCACAAAAAATTGTGACATAAATATCGAGTATTTATCTGTTATGATTCAACGGAACAAAGCAATATTTTGCAATATCTTGAAATTTCATTTCCGGATTTGTAAAAATGACATCCGCAGGTGAATCAGTGGAAGAATGAGTTGCATCAAAGATTCCATGAGAGTCACAACGTTTTTTAAAAATATTAAATTCATTAAAAAATTAAAAATGGATTATCGACTGATTTTTTTCACAGTATCCGCTTTATTAACACTGATATTCCACGACGTAAGTACATATTGAAAAAAATGATTTTTCAAAAAATGAAGATAAAATTCATTTTTTGGTGACAATTTTATTTCACTTTTTTTTTGATAATATCTTGGAAACTAAGCGAAATAGAGCGATTTCGCCCTAATCCTAATCAGGAGAAAATCGCTCTATCTCGTTTAGTTTCCGAGATATTTTGAAAAAATTGAAACTGGGAGAAATTCCATTTTTCTTGAAACTTTCAAAAAAATTCGATAATTACATAATTTTTTTCTTTTTACAATAGCAAGTTGTAGCAGCACCGAATGTATGTTTTTCATCATCTTCACGACCAGAAGACGCACAATACTGCAGTCCCCTCAATTTAATTGCATCCAAAGCAATGGGAGCTATGATAAAATGTGCCTCAATTGCCTGTAAATTTCTGCCAATTCCAGATTTTATAAAACCCGGAAGACCAAAATTGACAATTGGAAAAACACAAGACTATTGTCGAAGAAATGACGATTTCTCGATGGAATTCGACGATTAATCCAAAATAAAATTCTTTCGTAATGTAAAATTTTATAAAAAATAAAAAAAAATCATGAAAAATAATTAATTTGTAATATTTCATTTTTTTCCATTTCTTTTATTTAAATTTCGAATTTTTTTCATTACAATATATAATTTATCATTTTCATTTTATATCAATCGAAAGATATTATATCGTATCAAAATTATGCCTTTGGTGCGGGTGTAACAGCCAATTGACGGAGCTGTGTATCGAGATTCTGTGTAGTCTTGACGGCAACATCAACCGCTTCTTTCGTGAATTTAGCGACATCCTCTTGCACTTTTTCCGAATTCTTGCTGACTTCTTTGGCTGCTTTGTTTACCTCTTCAACGAATACATTTAATCCATTTGTCAATTTATCAGCCAGTGTCTTAGCATGCTCTTGTGCATCTGGAATCTGGGCATTTATGTCGTCGACGACAGCATTGACTCGTGTCTTCATCTCGTCCCAAGCCTTCTGGATCTCTGGACTCTTGGCCTTGACCTGAGATAAGCACATTTTATCAAAATCTCTTTCATTTTCACAATAATCAAATTACGTTAGGAACAAAGTGGCGTAAGTGCTGTGCTTATACGTGGCACTTTGTTCCCAAGGCCAAAGAATAAAATCGTCACTTTAGAATCTAAGTGGCGTAAGTGTTATGTTCATATATGGCACTTGTGTCACTTTGTTCCCAAGGCCGAAGAATAAAATAGTCACTTTAGAATCAAAGTGGCGTAAGTGCTGTGCTTATACGTGGCACTTGCGTCACTTTGTTCCCAAAGTGACAAAATTATAGAATCATCGACTGAGAATCAAAGTGGCGTAAGTGTTATGTTCATATATGGCACTTGTGTCACTTTGTTCCCAAGGCCGAAGAATAAAATCGTCACTTTAGAATCAAAGTGGCGTAAGTGCTGTGCTTATACGTGGCACTTGCGTCACTTTGTTCCCAAAGTGACAAAATTATAGAATCATCGACTGAGAATTAAAGTGGCGTAAGTGTTATGTTCATATATGGCACTTGTGTCACTTTGTTCCCAAGGCCGAAGAATAAAATCGTCACTTTAGAATCAAAGTGGCGTAAGTGCTGTGTTTATGCACAGCACTTATGTCACATTGTTTCCAAAATTACAAAAATATGGAATTATCGCCTTAAAATCAAAGTGGCGTAAGTGTTATGCTCATATATGGCACTTGTGTCACTTTATTCCCAAGGCCAAAAGATAAAATCGTCACTTTAGAATGAAAGTGGCGTAAGTGCTGTGTTTATGCACAGCACTTATGTCACATTGTTCCCAAAATTACAAAAATATGGAATTATCGCCTTGGAATCAAAGCGGCGTAAGTGTTATGTTCATGTATGGCACTTGTGTCACTTTGTTCCCAAGGCCGAAGAATAAAATCGTCACTTTAGAATCAAAGTGGCGTAAGTGCTGTGTTTATACGTGGCACTTATGCCACATTGTTCCCAAAATTACAAAAATATGGAATTATCGCCTTAAAATCAAAGTGGCGTAAGTGTTATGCTCATATATGGCAGTTGTGTCACTTTGTTCCCAAGGCCAAAGAATAAAATCGTCACTTTAGAATGAAAGTGGCGTAAGTGCTGTGTTTATGCACAGCACTTATGCCACATTGTTCCCAAAATTACAAAAATATGGAATCAAAGCGGCGTAAGTGTTATATTCATGTATGGCACTTGTGTCACTTTGTTCCCAAGGCCAAAGAATAAAATCGTCACTTTAGAATCAAAGTGGCGTAAGTGCTGCACTTATACATGGCACTTACTCCCCTCTGTTCCAAAACAACAAGATTATAGAATCGTCACTTTAGACTCAAAGTGTCGTGAGTGCTGCACTTGTACGGGGGCACTTATGCCACTTTGTTTCTAACGCTAAATGATAAAATCGTCACTTTAGAATCAAAGTGGTGTAATTCGCTATATTTATACGTAGCACTTACGTTTCTTTACTTCCAAAGTGACAAAATAATGGAATCATCGACTCAGAATCAAAGTGGCGTAAGTGCTACACTTATTCATAGCACTTACGCCACTTTGTTCCCAAGGCCAAAAAATAAAATCGTTAATTAAGAATCAAAGGGGCTTAAGTGCACGCCACTTTGCACCTAAATCGTAATTTTTCAAAAAAATAATTAAATTTTCCCTTGCACTTACATCTTCAGATACTCTATTGACGAATTCTTGAACATTGGTGGTAAATGTTGAGCTCTGAGTTTTTATTGTTTCCAAAGCAGTCTGACCATCAGTCTCCAATCGTTTTGAAATTTCTTGGCCAAGATTCGTGATACCAGATTTGGCTTGTTCAATCAGTTCTGATAATGGTGCTGGCTGTGCTGATGCTGGTGGCTCACCACCTGGTTTGGCACTTGCTACGGCAATCAAGCCAAACAAAACTACTGCACAGACACCTTTCATTTTTTTTTTTTTTCTGGGTAAGTTTCAAATTGAAGTGAAATGTTTTCGTCCAAGTGATGTGTGGAAGACTGATGCGATACTCATGTATCCTCTTCTCTTTTATAGTTTCATCCTAATGTTATCTAAGGGGGCAAAGTGCCGGCTATCTGTATCGCTTCTGGTTGTCCTCCTAAACATGAAATCTTGCGTGTGTCTTGACAAAACTCTTTTCATGTTAATATCATGCAGTGGAATTTTATGCCCTTGGACTCTTCAACAAAATTTGTCTTATTGTTATTTTATTATTGAATTCAAACGCCTACGTGAATATTCATTCAGCGTCATCTTGTATTCAATTTCATTACAAATTCCTCTTCATTGATTTTTTTACTCTTTCCTTTTTTTTTAATCTTCAGAGAAATTTTATGGATAATTAATTAATTAATTTTTTTTTTTTCAATAAAAAAACTCAATTAATTTTCATGTAATTTTTGCATCAATGTTTCTCAAGATATTTTCCTTCTAATCAAATTCGCTAATGAATTTCTTCATCAGAAACAAAGGGGCGTAAGTGCTATGTATAACACATAATTCATGATTCATAATCTTTCGATGTTACATCATTCTTGTTTTCTTATTTATGAATTTCTCTTTCAAAGTGATTCTCTTCTGGAATAGGTATTTAGAAATGGATTTCGTAATACTGTTCTATTTGTATATTTTTTTAGGTATTTTGTTATCGTGTAAAGATTAAAGTATAACGAAAGAATGAAATTAAGGAGATCCAATTGCTATACATGAGTCGAATGGAGTGTACTACCCGAAATTTGATAAATTGAATAAAAAATAAAATGAGAAAAAAAAGGGGTAAAAGTAAATTTGCAAAGCAAAATCATGGAAATTTTTTTTTTCAAAGTGGCGGCTTCTTCAAAAAATTCGGAAAAATTCACTAATAATATGGACATGCTGGAGCATTTTCTCAAATTTTTTCAGATTTTTTCACAAAGCCCTTCAACCACAAAAAAATTCCTTAATCATTTTTACATCAGAGATCCTTTTTTCCATGGTCACCCCTAATTTGGAAATTAATGATTTCCAAAGGTTTTATCATTGAAATAGGAAATATTATTTGAATAAATCATTCAATATAACGTTGCCGAACGTTTCGACTCCACTTTAATGCAGATTAATCTCAAAATTGCAAAAAATCCATTTTTATATTTTAGAAAGCTAATTTTTAGTTGTTTTTTAGCTTTATTTAATCGACAAATGACAGTATAATTCAATGGAAAGTGCCGAAATCCTGATTTCCCATGAGACTGGAAATTTTTTTTTAATTTTTGAAAATTGCTATTCTCAAAAATTAACACGGTAATCATAAAAAAAAAAAAATTAAAAAAATAAATAAAAAAAAATCATGAAAAAAAAAATTTTCATCATCAACTAATAGTTTTTATTTAACATGGATGATTAGACCTCCTTAGACGAAGAATTTTTCTATTTATCCAAATGGCTGACCAAATGCACATAATATCTGTCGTAATTGATAACAATTAAAACTACTGATTTCATAGAAATTCTTGACCTCAGGTTCAATGATAATGATAAGAGATTGATGGATGACAAAGGATTGACGAGAGTAAATAATAGACATTTGTTTATTAATTATCCAAGTTTTATTCAAATTCCTTATAAATTTCGTTAGAGGAGGTCAGGGAAAAATGGACCTGAGGATCAGAATGATTCGGAATTTTTTTTTGGAATTAAGACGTTTACGAAAAAATTTGAAAAAATTCACCAATAATCTCGACATATCGGGGCATCTCCTCTAATTTTTTCAGATTTTTTCCTGCCACGGCCGTTTTGCCCCACTCTCCCATGTTAGTTCTGATCAGATATCAAATTTTTTTCTCTATTTTAACAGAAAAAAAAAACTTTTCTTCCCATCAATTTATTTATTTATTGATTATGCATCTGCAGCACAAGTCTATGGCATGATCTTCTCAGCCTCTTCCTTGATTTGAGCAGTAGCATTCTGGAAAAACGCTTGGCCTACCCTGAGGAAGTCCTGGAGTTTAGGATCATTCTTGAGATTATTAAAATTATTTTGGAAGGTCTCAATAACTTTGCTCAATTCCTCTTCAAGTTTGTTGGATAAATTATCTGCCTCCTGTTCTGGAGCCGCCTGTGTAAGAAGAAAACACAAAAATTTAGCTCTAGACTGGTCACATTCGGTAAATTCTGTAAATTCCACAACTTTTTAAATTATTTAAAAAAAAATAGTTGCTCAGGTCTAGTCGTATCAATATTTCATAATTTTTATAAGTTTTTTTTTCTCAGTGTAGCAACAACGTTGCCGAGTTCCTTTTACACTGCCCAAACGCGTTTAGCAACTTTTCCGCACGACGTGCGAAAAGTGGCCACTTTGCTGCACGCTGCGCGTGCGGTCAGTGGCACTTTCCATACATTGTACATAAAAAAACTATATCTCACATGTGCGCTAAAAATTTTTAGACTCGTGTAATTACAAAACTCGCTTTCAGCTCATGTTGCAAACTAACACTCGTCAGAGAAGACTTTTCCGCAGCCGTGCGGAAAGTCGCTGTTTTCCACATGTGGTGCATAAATAAACTGTACTTTACATGTGCGCTAAAAATTCTCAGACTCGTGTGATAACAAAACTCGCCATCAGCTCGTTTTGTAGCCTTACACTCATCAGAAAAGTACTATTACCGCACTTGTTAGGTAATATACTATTTCGGCAACGTCACTCACTGGACAATTTCATTTAGTCATTGAAAAAATTTCGCCAGTTCTTTGAATTTATTTAATTTGATTTCCGGAATTTGATTCTCTTAAAAATTTATTAATAAAAAATTAATTTATTGATAAATTTATTTGTTTAATGTCGACATTGCCTCGTGGATGGGAGGTGGAGCACCTGACATGTAATCAGAGGGTCGTGGGTTCAAATCCTGCTTGCGCATTACATATTTTTTCCGGAATTTGATTGTCTTAAAAATTTATTAATAAAAAATTAATTTATTAATAAATTTATTTGTTTAATGACGGAATCAAATTTGCAGAATATGCTATTTGAAAAATACAAAAGTTTGTTGAACATTTTAATAAACAAAGCTGATTTTTCTTTCAGAATTTTACGTTTGGCCAAATGATTATGAAAAAAATAAAAACGGCGGAGTTCAGCAAGAGATAATACTGAAATTCAGAGAAATCGGAAATTTTTTTTTCGTTTTCTAACGAAAAAATTATTTTTGAAAATCAATTGTTTGAAAGTTTTTTTTTAATTAGTAGATTTATCCTAATTTTATTTGATAATCTTTCGAAAACGCATTTATGAGAAATTTTTGAATTGTAATTGAGCTTACCTGAACGAGATAGACGAAGAAGGCAATTGCCAGAGCGAAGAAGAAGTAACGCTGCATGTTTTAAGATTTTCTGAAGTAGATTTTCCGTAGGAAAACACGTGTAACTCAGTAAAACAGCGAAATTCAACTGATAGTGAGAAATTTTCCAATTTACTTATATATATTTTCCTATTTTGTTATTACAAACAAAATTATCAAGCCTTCAGTTCCTGAGATCAACATTTTTTTTTGAGATTAATTGAAATGAACTCGCGAATTTTTAATTCATCAAAATTGCTGAGATCAGCGATTTTGATGAATTGATAATTCTCTGAAGTATTGACATTCTGAGGAATAGCTCGAAAACTAATGATACTGAGAAGATCAGACATCATTCCTATTTTTCGTTATTTTCTCGACAAAGCAATCATTTTGTAGGAATTTTTTTTTATAATAATTTATTTGATTGAAAAAATCCAAAAAATCATCAGTCTGCTATTTCTAGTGTCATGGAAGCTAAACGAGATAGAGCGATTTAGCTGCTGAAATTCTCCTTAAAACTATTTTAAGGCGAAATCACTTTATCTCGCTTAGTTTCCGAGATATTCTCCAGAAAAATGAAGAAAACGACAAAAGGAAAAATTCTCTTCTTTTATCTTTTCAACATTGAAATATCATCTTTTTTAATTTTTTTTTTTTTATTTCATTTCTCCTTTCTCTTTCTTTGAACATTTTGTATTTTTTTTATTGACCAAGTGAACGTGATCTCAAACGTAATTGATAGCAATTGTAACTATTGACTTCATAGGAATTCTTGACCTCAGGTTCAATGATTACGATAAGAGATTCATCAATAATTTAATCTCAAATTTAGAAATTCTTAAGAAATATTAATTTTTTCTATGTGATATATCGTATTATCATATTTCTATGCGATATATGCATATTATCTCATATTCATCAAGAAACATCGTTATTTGGAATCATAGAACTTCGGAATATACTCGTTTATTTTATTTTTTTATGAAATTAAAAATAGGAGACATCGGAAAATTTTCATATTTTTCCTTCTTTAAAAAAATAAGTTAAAAAAAAAAAAAAAGAAAAATATGCATATGTATGAAAACTCACAAAAGCTATAAGTGCCGATTTTTTTGCAATATTTATTTATTTATCAGAGCTCTATTATGGCTTTTAAGCCTCTACATTTTTTTCATTTATATGAAACTTATATAATCTTCAACAGAAAAAGAGATAATTCAAAAAAAAGGTAATTAATCTTTATAGTATTATCACATTAATTTTTAGCTTCTATTTCTATTACTGTTCTGTGAAAAAAAAATCATATTTTTTAAATAATAGTTCATTTATTTAAAAAAAATAATGAAAATTGTTAGATGTATGTTATTTTCATTATTATTTTTTCATTATATCATCGCATTAGAATGAAAGGGGCATAAGTGCTATGATTATATAAATCTGGAGCATAAGGTGATGATATATATAGTAAGACTGGAAATAATTGGAAATAGAAATACTGTTACACTGAGAAAAAAAAATTTTTTCTACATAATTTTAGAAAAAAATTTACTTAGTTGAAGGAAATTCACTTCACTCCAGAAAATTTTTATATGTATAGATATGAAAATTGTGAAGGAAAATTTGGTTAAAAAGGAATTTTCTTACTACGAGATTTTTTTTCTCAGTCTATTAAAAAAAAAGGAGAGAGAAAGAGAGAGAGAGAGAGAAAAAAGCGTTTTATCATGTCCAGAGACACGCGGCTTCCTATGGACAGATTAAAGTGTGCATAAAAAAAAATTATACATATATAAAAACTTCAATTAACATTAACCAATTGAGATTGAGATTTTAACACACAGATCTACATATTATTCATAACAACAAGCGTTATGTCAGCCTATTCAACAATTAACGGAGAAATGGAAGAGAAATTTCAGCTAGATAATTATGTCATATACAGCAAAAAATTGACACAATGTGTGTCAAAATGTTCCATTCAGTATTCATTAATCCTTAATAGGAGCAAAGTGACCAAATGACGAATTTATAATCTTATGGTTCCGGGTTCAAAATCCGATCTCTTTTCATTGACATAAGTACCACTATAATATTCTTACACGTGCCTTGTCTACAGACACACCATGAACCATGATACGGACCCCCCCCCCCTTCCTACATTCCTCTTGTTATTTAGTTTTCTTGATATTTTAGTCTAGTCATGAACTCTAGATTAACGTAGTTGACTCCCTACCGTCCAGTTAAAAAGTTTCGGCTCTGAGACGCCACCTTTACAGATGGGCAGCCGTCACATGACGCGTCACAAAACGGTCATATGACGGTCATGTCATGTCACGTCACGGAGTAGTTGTGACCGTGACAGAATTCGGTCACAAAATTTCACTGAATGACGGTCATAAAAGGAAAATAAATTATGACCGTCATTTTCCAACTATATTGATGATTTTTTTTACTTTTCGAAATTATTAAATTTTGAGAAAGTAGAATTCCGCACTCTGGTGAATTTTGGAAGAAAGTTTCCTATAATACACCTGATTATTGAAATCAGGTGTATTACATTTCTACAGATTCATAAAATTAATTAAACAAAATGACCGTGACAAATTAAAGAAATTTGATGATGGTCATTTTACATCTATATAGATGTTTTACCATCAATCATTTTTCATTCCTTGACAAAAGTAAATAAATTTAGAAATGAAAGACTCAATTGAAACCCGTTTGAATTAAAGGATAAAAAATTCATATTGCAATCACATGTATTGAATAGTTACTGATTTTCAAAATTGACTGAAAAAAAAGACCGTCACAAATTGAAGAAATTTAATGACGGTCATTTTACATCTATATAGATGTATTTTACCATCTCATTCATTTTCCATCCCTTGACAAGCATAAATTTAATTGTGACCGTCATTTTCCATTAAATATTTTGTGACGTCATGTGACCGTCACAAGACGGTCATTTTTTGGTCATATGACGTCAGTGAAAAAATTACCGTCATTGCCCATCTCTAGGTGCAGTGCAGCAAATCGAAAACGCCATATGTGTTGATAATGTACTACTATAAACCTATATATTTTCGACTTGACTGTACACTTACACAGTAGTATCCTCTATATGAATACACACAACTGTGAAATGTTCTCTTACAACACGCTCGCGCGGCCATCTTGATACCCCTTCCACTGAAAATTTCGTCAAAATTTCGGTTTTTTTTTTAATTATTCACCGAAACCATGTGGTCAATGATCTCCATATTTTCAAAAATAATTCTAGATGTAGAGTTCTGACAGGTGTTAATTTTTCATGATAATGGCGTTTTTTTTCTTTCAATGTGAAAAAAAATAAAATTACTAGTTTTCCCACGCTTCTCTCATACTGCCTGTACAAAAACGATTATTTTAATTGCAATTATCTCATATATAGTGTGGACCATCGTTCTCAAATTTCATTATTAGATGCATTTTGCATCTAATTATTTATAGCCCAATTTTTAAGCAAGTCTTGAACTTTGTCATTAGGGAGTCAACTACCTTAAGGGGTTTGGGGATTTATCTTCAAATTATGGAATCATTTTGAGAATTATACAGGACGTTTCTAATGTCATCATCATTATGTAGTATTTTTTTCAAAATTTTCATGTATTTTGCTTCAGACTAATTAACATTCAATATTGCATTTTATACATGGGCTCTTATGCATTAAACCTGGTTTAGCTTCGATCATATCCCCCATCATCGTGTGTTTCACTCAATTCTTTGCGAAATTTCAAGGAAGACCCCGTATTCCCTCGGGAAATGGGTGAAGAATGAGGATAAAGGAATATTCGAAGGAAATCAGCCATCATGAAAATCCCGATTTTCAAATCTTCATAACTTTTTTTCTGTGGCGTATTTCCTGATGAAATTTTACAGTGACACTGCCTATGTCGTCCTGAAAGAGCCTGCAAAATTTCATAACAGTATCGCAAACGATTCTGAAGATTCGATAGAGCGGAAATGGTCATTTTCATAGAGCAGAGGCCATTGCCTCTGGGTTTGGCCTGAAAATTCCGCAAACACTGGATTTCCCGAATCGTTGCGGCTTTTGGCCCTTCAGTATCCCCCATCATCGTGTGTTTCACTCAATTCTTTGCGAAATTTCAAGGAAAACCCCGTATTCCCTCGGGAAATGGGTGAAAAGTGAGGATAAAGGAATATTCGAAGGAAATCAGCCATCATGAAAATCCCGATTTTCAAATCTTCATAACTTTTTTTCTGTGGCGTATTTCCTGATGAAATTTTGCAGTGAAACTGCCTAGGTCGTCAGGAAGTAGCCTGGAAAATTCACAACAGTATCGGGAATGGTTCTGCGAATTCGATAGAGTAGATATTGACATTTTTACTGATCCCTTATTAACGTCCATTTCGCTCTATCTCGCTTATTTACCGAGATAATCGCGAAACACTGAAAAAAATTTTTTGACCCCATATTAATGTCTATTTCGCTCTATCTCGCTTATTTACCGAGATCATGGCGGAAAACTGGAAAAAAATTTTCCTGATTCCATATCCCAGCGCGCCCGTTAGGTATTTTTAGTATAGTATATCACGCGTACTATACTACTCACAATTTAATCGACCAATGAGGAATGAGGACTTCACTTTAATCGTGGCAACTTTCGATATATCAATTGTTTGCGTTCTTGTTCCTTTTTATAGAGGAAAAGCCCATGTATAAAATGAAATTTGGACTGTTAATTAGTCTGAAACCAAATACATGAAAATTTTGAAAAAAATACCGCATAATAATGATGACATTAGGAATGTCCTGTATGATTCTCAAAATGATTCCATATTCTGGAGATAACTCCCCAAACTCCTTAGGAGCCCCTGAGAATGACGCTACTAAAAAAATTAGAAAAATGTGGAAACGCATCATACAATGTACAAATGTTTTTGGCGAAGCCGATAATAGAGGCCTTAAGATATATATTTCAGTTCTTACAACGATGTAAAATCAAAGTCTGGAATCAGAGATGTATACATATATATAGGGGAAAGTGGGGCAAAATGAACCTGTTTGTTAGAATCATTTGGGATTTTTCAGAGAATAGGCATAGTCCAGGAACTCTGTTAATTGACCTACATAAATACACGCCTTTTTCGTGATGGTATCATTGTTTAGAGGGGGGTTTCCTAAGCTTAAATCCAAATTTGTGTATTCTCCCGAGTGACGCCAGCGCCACTATCGCAAGAAACGCGTTTTATCTAATATCTCGCTAATGGCTCATCTGACGTAAATAAATTATAGAGACCTTTTTCCTTCTAAATTGAATTCTCTATCTTTTTTATCCGAAATTTTTTCTTCTAAATTCAATATTTATAGAGTTATTGCGGTGAAAACGCACGGAAAATTGCATGAAAGTGAATAGTTTGGAAGATAATGACAAAAATAGCAAAGTCCGTGCGTTTTCACCGCAATAACTCTATAAATATTGAATTTAGAAGAAAAAGTTTCGGATAAAAAAGATAGAGAATTCAATTTAGAAGAAAAAAGGTCTCCATAATTTTTTACGTCAGATCAGCCATTAGCGAGATATTAGATAAAACGCGTTTCTTGCGATAGTGGCGCTGGCGTCACTCGAGAGAATACACAAATTTGGATTCAAGCTCAGGAAACCCCCCTCTAAACAATGATACCATCCCGAAAAAGGCGTGTTTTAGTGTAGCCATTGCCATTTTTCACGACAGGGCTCTTGGGCTAGCAGCTTTATGAAGAAATTTGAAAAAATTACACAACAATGAAGACATATTGGAGCATTTTTTCAATTTTTTTTCAGATTTTTCAATCGAGTCCTTAACTCCGAAAAAAAATTCCTGAATTATGTTGTTGCAGAGGTCCATTTTGCCCCATTCTCTCTATATATTTAGGAAAATTTATTCCGGAAGTGTATCTTGCCGAAATAGGCTTCAAATAAAAAAGACCTGAGAAATTAAAAAAAAAAACCCTGAGCAAGGAAAGTTAAGAAATAATTTTATGGAGTTTCTCCATTTCGAAATGCATAATATTGATCGCACAATCACCCGAATATCTAATGAATAATTAATAAAAACAAACAAAAAAAAACATGGCAATAGTTTTAAGGAAGCATTTTGTGTAACGATTTTTCTGTAAATCTCCGATCGTTTAGATTTAAAATGTAAAATTTTTTTATTAATGGAATTGTAAGTTTTTCTGAATGTGCAGAACCTCATTTTTTTCCTATCAAATAAATTACTTTTCAGAGTAAACAAAAACGAGCACATGTTAAAAAATCGAAAAACTGTAAATACTAATTTTTTTTAAGATTCATCATAATTTATTTGTTAAAAAAAAAAAATTTTTTAATTGTCTGATCTGTATTAATTTCAGCATCATCAAAGTATCCTCATCGCTGATTAGCATATTATATTATATTATATTATCCCTTATCATGAATAAAGCAAGATTGAAAAAATAAAAAAAAAGATTCATCAATGTTACAAATTGATTGATAAAAATGAACAATAGACAATAATTTAACAATTAGCCCAGTTTTATTCAGCACCAGAAAACCTAACAGGATCTTTTCAACATTATAAATTTTGATATATTTAAAACTAGATACACATGTCTTTCTCTATTTTAATTTAAAAAAAAAAGGATGACTTTTCTTCTCTTTTTTCAAAAAAAATTATCAATTATGCAGCTGCACCATCAGTCTTGGGCATGAGTTTATCAGCCTCAGCCTTGATTTGAGTAGCAGCATCCTGGAAGAACTCTTGTCCTTTCTTAACAATGTCCTGGACTTTGGGATCCTGGGCGAGTTTGTCAAAGCCCTCTTTCACGTTATTCATGATTTTGGTCAATTCATCTTGAATTTGGTTGACGGTAGTTGTTTCGTCCTGAGCTGGACGTGCCTAAGTAAAAGAAAGCACCGTAATTTAATATTACTACATTATAGTTCCTTCAAAAACAAAGGGGCGTAAGTACTATGCTTACACACAGCACTTGTGCCACTTAAAAACAAAGCGGCAGAAGTGCTATATAGAAGTATAGCACTTACGCCTTTCTATTGCTCAGTGGCTCAAGTTCTGTGTATAAGCATAGCACTTACGCCCTTCTCTTTCTAAGTGGTGTAAATGCTATGCTCATATACAGCACTTACGCCCTTCTCCTTCTAAGTGGCATAAGTGCTATGCTTATGTACAGCACTTACGCCCTTCTCCTTCTAAGTGGCATAAGTGCTATGCTTATATACAGCACTCACGCCCTTCTCCTTCTAAGTGGCGTAAGTGCTATGCTTATATACAGCACTTACGCCACTTTGTTTCTGAGTAGCGTAAGTGCTGTGTATAAGTATAGCACTTATGCCTTTCTGCTTTTAAGTGGCGTAAGTGCTGTGCATGAGCATAGCTCTTACGCCCCTCTGTTTCTAAGTGCTGTCTATAAGCATAACACTTACGCCTCTCTTTTTCTAAGTGCAGTGTATAAGCATAGCACTGATGCCTTTCTGCTTCTAAGTGGCGTAAGTGCTGTGTATAAGCATAGCACTTAGGCCCCTCTGTTGCTAAGTGCTGTCTATAAGCATAACACTTATGCCCTTCTGCTTCTAAGTGGCGTAAGTGCTGTGTAGAGGCATAGCACTTAGGCCCCTCTGTTGCTAAGTGCTGTCTATAAGCATAGCACTTACGTCCTCTTGTTTCTAAGGTGAAAATATTTGAAGAAAAATTACATGAAATTAAGTGCAGCTTACCTGAGCGATACAGACGAAGAAGGCAATTGCCAAAACGACGAAGAACCAACGCTGCATGTTGTTTGATTGTTTTTTTCTTTCTTGAAGATTTTTCGTTGAGAAAAGACGATGTGACTGAGTCGAAGAGTGGAAGCCAACTGGTGTTGAGAGCTTCGGGATTTTCTAGTTACTGCCGAGTCCGAGAACTGTATTTGATAACAAGATCAAGGGTCGTGAACTGCTATATCTTGATACTCTTTATATATTTAGATATATATGTATATATTGTTAACACTTATTTGCTTATGCGTTGGGTTACAAAAAAAAATTGCTTTAAGAAAGCGTACAAGTTCTTCCATTATATACACGCATTGAGTAATTTGCTTTGAATAAAAAAAAATTTATATATGCGCATCTTATAAATACAACTAAATATTAATTTTCTACATTATCGTTTTGTTAACTATAGATTTTAAATGGAATTTCCATTTCTTGTCATCTTATTTGATATTCTACATTTCTTGGAATTCTTTGTATTATCTTCACTTGCATTTTCTTGACTTCTTTTTTTTTTTTTGTTATCAGAGATGCGGTTGACTGGTAATACTTGAGAATTACGCAATTTGAATAAATAGAGCTCGAATTTTCCCATTTTAGTGTGTTAACATTCATATTATTTTCATGATTCACCTATTTGTTAATTCATTGCCTATCAATGATTGACATTTGTCATGTGATGACGACAATGAATTAACGAGAGGTCGAATTATGTTACGTAATAATGATTTTTTTCGCAGTTTAAGAGTAATTTTACGCTTTCTAATATGAAAATCATTGATATTTCATCAATTTTTCACAAAATTATGGAAAATATATTATAAAAAACGTATAAATAATGCAAATTTAGTAGAGACGAGGCAAAACGAAAGAAAAAAATAAAATTAATTGTTTCAATAGCCTCGAACAATTTTTTTTTCGAAAATAAATCAAAAAATTGTTAAATATCGAAATTTTACAGAAATATTTTTTTTTCGATTTTATGAAAACCAATTTTTTTTCGAATAAGAATTATGAATTCGGTAAGTTTCATTGAAATGAAAGCAAAAAAAAAACATATTGAATCAAAATGATTTTTCAATAACTATTGAAACAAATAATTAATTTTTTTAAACTTTTTCCTTTTTCATTGTAATTTTCGTGATAATTGTCAATTTAATATCTCGAAAATTGATGGAGATTCGTCTTTTTTACTCGAATCCATTTATTTTTGTAAAAAAATTTCAAGAACAAAAAAAAGATTGGAGCAAAAAGGACGTAACTCCATTAATTTCCGGAATATTTGTCAAAAAACCAATAGACTTATCTCGTTTTACCTCCTCGCCACTAAATTCTTGTGATATTCATCATAAAAAAATTGAAAAATATTTTTAAAAAATTATTAATAATTGGAATTTATTGTATTTCGTTGCAGACGTTCTCTGGTGCGTCTTAACTCGGATTTCGTTGAAGAATGTAGAGTATCCAAAATTCCAAGAACTAATTCTATCACAGGCCGATAATGCGGTGAACTAGGATACTGTCTTATTCTACGTGGTATTGGTATCTCAATTGATTCCTCAGAACTGAAGGATAATCCATCTGCTTTTATCTCCAGATTTAACGAAATTATTATGAAATAGGCCAAAATTATGGTGATTATATTTAATCCTCTGGACACTTTCATTGTCTTGATAATCGTTTTATTGAGCACGTTGAAGACTTGAATGACATTGATGACTTGATGTCTTTGTGTGGAATTGAGTTGCATTTTTAAGTATTTCGATTTACTTAAAATATTGCAATTACAGCGTTTTTGTTCGCCCTGACCTCAAATTCATTTCGTAAAATTAAACAAACAAATTAAATTAGTTATTTTTTTTTTAATTAGTTTTTTTTTTAAATTATTAATGCATTGCTTCAGGAATCGTTCAATGCTGTTTTTTTTCAATCATTCAGATATTTCATTTGGCTTCAAGTGAATCATACAGAGAATGAACGAAAAAAAAACAGCTCTAGAAAATTAAACTAGAATATTGAGAAAATAAAAAATACTGAAATATAAAAATAAAAAACATGAAAAAATTGTATGGGAAAAGAAATCAGTAGTGGGGAGGTGAAACGAGATAAGTTGATTTTTCTGGAATATATCTCGAGAACTAATGGAGATACGCTTTTTTTCGTTCTAATGCATTAATTTTCGAGTTGACAATAAGAATTTTTTTCAATGAAAAAAAATGACTAAATTTTTTTGAAATATCGATTTTATTTTATCATCAGTTTTTTGAGAACATTTCGGAAGCCAAACGAGATAGAGCGAATTTACTTTAGTCCTTTTTTATAGCTCTTGAGATTGCCACAAAAAAAATTGGAGCGAAATCACTCTATCTCACTTAGATTCCGAGATATTCTTTTAAATACTAGTGACAAAATTAAATCAATTAGATAATTTTTTGTATCGTCACCTTGGGAACAAAGTGGTGTAAGTTCTACGTTTGAAAATAGTACTTACGCCACTAGGTTTCTCGAATAACAGCTATATTTCATTTGAGAATTGGAATTATACTTGAAATTGAAAATTTTTAAAATTATTTTTGAAAATGGAAATTCTTTAAATTATCTTTAAATTTAAAAATTTTGGAAATTATTTTTAAAAATGGAAATTTTGAAAATTATCTTTGAATTTAAAATTTTTGGAAATTATTTTTAAAAATGGAAATTTTGAAAATTATCTTTAAATTTAAAATTTTTGGAAATTATTTTTAAAAATGGAAATTTTGAAAATTATCTTTAAATTTAAAAATTGTGGAAATTATTTTTAAAAATGGAAATTTTGAAAATTATCTTTAAATTTAAAAATTTTGAAAATTATTTTAAAAAATGGAAATTTTGAAAATTATCATTAAATTTAAAAATTTTGGACATTATTTCAAAATTATTTAGAAATTGTCAATTTACTTTAATTAAGTGGCGTAAGTACCATGTATCAGCATAGCACGTACGCCACTTTGTTCCCAAAACAACGATATTCTCAGAAGAAGATGACTTATCTCGTTTTATCTCTTTGCTACTGAAGTGTTCTTTTTATCTGTCATTTGATGATACTGAAAACAGCAGAATCTGATAATTTTCATTGATTTTTCTTTCTCGACAAAAATTATTTTTGAAAAAAAAAAAAAAAACACACGTAGAAAATCCAAGAATCTATGAGTGCGAATTTTTCAAATATTAAAAAAATAATAATTCAGTTGTGCAAAAAACCCCCATAAAAATTATCAGATTTCTGCCAATTCCATTATTTCAAAATCTGATATAGGGCAGAATGGGGCAAAATGGACACTGTTATGAAACGCTTAGAGATGGATTTTTTTTGATGATTCTATTGAAAAGATGAGAAAATTTTAGCCGGAAAACAAGTCTCAGATGCATTTTTTTAAATTTTTTTGAAATTTCGATGTTTATTAGCATTTTTGAAGGTTCAGCCTTTCCTTTCTCGAAAATCCTCAGTTTTTTGTAAATATCTCTGGTTCTATTGGTCTTAGCAACTCGGAGTTGGTCTCAAATGAAAGGTGAGCTCATTTCCCATCGATTTATGGGGTTTTAAATTCAAAAATATCAGTTTTTGGGATAGTTATAGGCCAAAAATGGTTTCACAAAACTGTTTCACAAAAATGCATATAAATACCTTGAAAATCAATATTTTTGAATTGGAAACTCTATGAATCGATGGCAAATGATCTCACCTTTCACCTCCCATTGGAATTTTTAAGCTATGACAAATAGAACCGAAGATATTCTCAAAAAACTGAAAATTTTCTAAAAAAAAGAAGGGTTTCCCCTCTAAAATGCTCAAAAAAGTCAAAATCTCCAAAAATTCAAAAAAATTAATTCCGGCACATTTTTCCCGCCCAAAATTTCCTCAGCTTTCCAATGTAATCATTAAAAACAATCTACAACCAATATTTCTATTAATTTCCAAAGTTTTTCATAATATTTGCCTGAAAATTTAGATGTGTCCATTTTACCCCTGCTGTCCATTTTGCCCCACCTTCCCCTAATTAATGATCTTTTTCCTTCTGAGCACGTGCATAAATGAATTCACGCAGCAATTTGGTGCTCAATTTGCTCGTCTGATAAATCTGAGATTCCACGACATCCAAAAAATTATCCACCATAAACTGCAAAGCATACTCCTTCAATTTAGGAGCACCATGTTTATCAGCAATTGCCAAAATATCTGCAGCATTGTGTTTATTGAACAGCTTATTACTATAAATGGCTTCCGTACACTCGTCCTTCAATCCTTCCACTTTATAAGTATCAGCAGCAATCAGCAAATTGATGGCAATATCCTCAATTCCAGAAACTCTATCCGAATAAATAAATTCCAAAATGGCATTGATAATTCTTGGCGAAAAATCATGAATCTCAATCTCTACAAGCTCAGCTTCGTCCTCTTTTTCCTCGAACATTTCAGCAAAAACGGTGCTTCTAGATGCTAGAATGTTCTTGTGAGTAGCAAATGACTCTTTACCAACGAGAATCGTCAAATCGCTGTATTTCGGTCTTTTTAAGAGTCTCTGAATGTCATCGCCCATTTTTCGGGTCCTTGGAGGGGAAATCTCCGCATCAAATGGTGATGTTGTTGTTTTGAAGGGCACTTCAATTGTGCAGCGAATAGTAAATTCATTTTTATCTGCTGAAGCTGCAGAATCTGCACTCATGAGATGAGATCTCCTAAAAAATCTGGGATATCCCCAGTCTGATGTAGAATCAAATTCTTGGATTGTACTCAATTTTTTCTTGACTTGATCTGATTGAAGAATCGTTAGTTCGTAGGATATTTGAATTTTTCGTTTTACCGGGGTTTCCCGGCTTATGTAGACAGCAATGTAATGCTTATCTGCGCTTGAATAACCGTTTGGATAAAAGAGAAGGCGCCATTTCTCAGCGCTTTTCTCGGAATAAAAGGTTTTTGAATAAATTGCCTCGCCTGGAGATTGTGAGAGAAATTGGAATTTACGGATTCTCCAGTTGTAGACGGTTCGCTCGGTTTTAACCTCTGTTATCTCGCCGGGTGAAGATGAAGAAGAAGGTCTTTTGGGAGATTTTGGAAATGATGAGGCCATTTTTTTAGGGAGAATTAAAAGATTATGACGAAATTTACGAAGCACATTTGATGAGAATATTCACTTTTGTTGGTTTATGGAGATAATTGTTAAATGTAAGACACAAATTGGGGAATCTGTTTTTTCTTGGAGCAACAAGTGGTGACGCAATACGTGGACCAATGGCGGTTGAGGATTCGGAGGCAGCTGATTGGTCGGACGGAACTGAGTTTCCCGCTCAATATTTGAATGTTTGGATTTGATCAAGGAATTTGGAGGTTTTGAGAAAATTAGGAGCCTTTGATGATTGTATTACGATTTCTTTTTTTTCCGTAATGAAAAAATTTATGACTATAGTCATAATGATGATGATGATGATGATGATATATATATGTCATAAAGAAAAAATATTTTTTTCCCATAAAATAATTTTTTGAAGGAAGGTCGGTGTAGAATATTTATGATTTTCATCATATAAATACATATATAGGGGAGAGTGGGGCAAAATGGACACTATTATGAAACGGTTAGAGATGGATTTTTTTTGATGATTCTATTGAAAAGCTGAGAAAATTTCAGCCGGAAAACAAGTCTCAGATGTATTTTCTTCGATTTTTTTGAAAATTCTATATTTTTTAGCATTTTTGAAGGATAAAAGCCTTTCTTTTTTCGAAAATCTTCAGTTTTTTGCAAATATCTCTGGTTCTATTGGTTGTAGCAATTCGGGGTTAGTCTCAAATGAAAGGTGAGCTCATTTTCCATTGATTTATGGGGTTTTGAATTCCAAAATATCAATTTTTGGGATAGTTATAGGCCAAAAACGGTTTCACAAAACTGTTTCACAAAAATGCCTATAAATACCTTGAAAATCGATATTTTTAAATTGAAAATCCCATGAATCGATGGCAAATGATCTCACCTTTCACCTCCCGTTGGAATTTTTACGGTAAGACAAAATGAACCGAAGATATTCGCAAAAAACTGAAAATTTTCAAAAAAGGGAAGGCTTTTACCCTCTAAAATGCCCAAAAAAATCAAAATCGCCGAAAATTCAAAGAAATTAATTTCGGCCCTTGTTTCCCGCCCAAAATTTCCTCAACTTTCCAATGAAATCATCAAAAAGAATCTACAGCCAATGTTTCTATTGATTTCAAAAGTTTTTCATAATATTTGCCTAAAAATTTAGATGTGTCCATTTTACCCCTGATGTCCATTTTGCCCCACCTTCCCCTATTATATATCATAAAGAAATTTTTTTTTTTTTTTTGATGGAATAAAATTCTATTTTAAAAAAATCATACATGTTGAATGTAATGCTGAAACTGTCACTTCTATTCCTCATTCTTCATTGGATGATCGAAATTGCGCGCTCGATTCAAAACAGAAAATAAAAATGAAGAATGAAATAATTGAAAAATAAATATTATTACGTATTAATTATTGGTAATTCGGTAATTTTGTTTTTAATTCAATTCGAAGAATAATCATCGAAAAAACTGAAAAAATGAATTTGAAAAAAAAAATTATGAAATTATTCTCCATGCGATAGAGCGCGCGATAGTTTTAAAAACTTTACAAAAGAAAATTTCAGTCATTTTTAATTTATCATTAATTTTTTTGAGGATATCTCGGAAGCTGAGTGAGATAGAGCCATTTTGACCTCTATAGTTCTTCAACTCCTAAAATTGTCTGAAAAAAGGAAGAAAATCGTCCTATCTCGCTTAGATTCCGAGATGTTCTTAAGAAACAAACGACCTAAAAAAGAATTCTCTCTTCTCACTTTTTCAACACTGAAATTTCATTCTTTTTTTCAAAATATCTTGGAATTCAAGCGAGATAGAGCGATTTTACTCCAAGCTTTTCTCTACAGGGAATTTCAAGAGCTAAAAAAAAAAAATTCAGGCAGAATCGCTCTATCTCGCTTAGCTTCCGAGATATTTGGAGAAAAATAATGAAATTTCAGTGTTGAAGAAGTGAAGAAAAAAAAATTTCTTCAGCCATTCGTTTTCGAAAAATATCTCGGGAATTGAGAGAGATAGAACGTTTTTATTCCAATCTTTCTCGTAATAGCTCTTGGAATCCTCTTCAAATAAGCATCAAAGCAGAATCACTCTATCTTACTTAATTTCTGAAAAATTCTGGAAAAACTGATGAAATAAAGTCGATTTGTCAAAAAATTTAAATTTTAAAAACTCACAAAATTTCATTTTTCCAATTGCTTTATTTACATATAATTATAAATTAATCAATAAATAATAAAATTAAATCAAATCAAAGTGCAAGTCATTTCAGTATCTCTGCGTAGTCATAATTCCCCAAATCTTCATTGAATAATTCAAAAAGTTGATCACTATTACTTGATGGGTAACAGAAGCTCTTGAATACATTGAATCTGTGAACTCATTGGTTGACGCTATTTAGCAATATTTTTGTCATAAAAAGGTGGCAACGACTGACGAAGGAAATCAGAAAGTCGATGCTCCTGTTATTTCATGAAAAAAATCATAATTATTGCTAAACAATGAATTCAAAAAATTTACTTTACTGGATCTCCCATTTGACCTCTTAATGACAATTCTCGAGTAGCCCTGGGTAGACTAAGAACTACAGGACTCACATCATCGACAGTTCTCCCAATCAAAGCTGCTTGTCTCCTCAAATGAATGGCAATCATATCACTAGGAACTAATGCCGATTTATCAATCAACGAATCAGTTTTCGATCTCGGTAAAATAAATGGCATCAAGTTAATACAAATTTGCAGAAAAAGGAGGGAAACTCCGAGGATCATACTCATCGAATCATGAAATTTTCGAGTAACTCGTTGACTTTGATTTTTTAATGGTGAATGGTCATGATCGTCTTGGTACCCATCGAATGAAGATGTTGGAGAGGCGCTTGGAGTCTTGATCGCACCATTTTCTTCAATACCGCTGCTCCTAGAGAAAAAAAATCAGTGGATTGAGCTTAAAGCAGTATTTGGAGCAAATTCTGATAAACTTAGCATCTGGCAAAAAATGTTCAGATCTGATCAGATCTAATTAGATCCCATCAGGTCTAAACATTTTTGCCCGGGCAGTTTTAATAAATGCTGTATATTTATACAGCAATATAGTAACTCGCAATAGCTCAGCGGTAGAGCACCTGACATGTAATCAGAGGGTCGTGGGTTCAAATCCTGCTTGCGCATTACATATTTTTTTCCGGAATTTGATTCTCTTAAAAAATTTATTAATAAAAATTAATTTATTGATAAATTTATTTGTTTATTCGGAATTTCCGAATTTATTCTGTGTAAATCCGGCGTTCACACAACGTTTGAACGGAATTTACATAGCATAAATCTCGAGTTACAACTGCGCAAAAAAAATGATCTAAGGAAGAGAGTGTCAAAATGGGCCTTCGTACCAATATGATACAGGAATTTTTTTTGGCATGAAGAACTTCATGAAAAAATCTGAAAAAATTTGAGACCATGCTCCAATGAGTAGAAACTGTTGTTGAATTTTTTCTTATTTTATCGTTGACTCCTTCACTCTCAAAAAAAAATTCCGAATAATTTTGTATCGCAGGTCCATTTTGCCCCGGTATCCCCTATATTCCGCATAAATGCGATTTTTACACTCAAACCATGTTTGCATGGCATTTAGTCCGAATTTCGAAAACCAAAGGGGAAAAGTGAAAAATCCTTGAACTTACGGCTTCATTGAGTTCATCATGCAGATCGTAACCACCATAATGAGATGATCCCGCTCTAGATGCCGGAGGAGATGCTGCAAACCTGTCTGAATTAGGTAATTGCTCGAAACCATATGTTGCAGGTCTCAAAATATTATCCCTGCTTGTTTCCCCACCATTTGCTGACACAAGTGGTGAATTTCTGGAGTCACTGCCACGAATTCCCTGGGAAAAACTGGGAGAAAACCTTGAATTTGCGGATTGATTGTGTTCTTCATTGTGATCGTAACCATCGTAACGAGATGATTCATCTCCAGATGCCTTGGGAGATACAGCAAATTTATCAGAATTGGGCAGTTGCTTGTAATCATAGGTCGCAGGTCTCAAAAGACCGTTTTCATCATCATCTGTTGCCAGAAGCGGTGAATTTCTGGAACCAGTGTTAAGACTTCCTTGAGCGGTTCCAGAAGTGTCAAATGGGGTGGAAGGTCTTCTGCTGTCTGAAACTGCTGATGGAGGATTTGGAGAATTATTGCGATTATCATTCAGATAATAATCATCGGAAGGAGACGATCCTGTTCTAAAGTCTGAAGAAAGTGCCGCTGGTCCATTAGAATTGGTACTGTCCCTGTTGTTGTCCTTATTATTTGCTGGAAGTTCATCAAGATCGGTCCTATCCCTGTTGTTTTCATCATTTGTTGCAAGCCTATTAGAATTGATGCTGTCCCTATCATTGTCCTCATTATTTGCTGGAGATATATTAGAATTGGTCCTGTCCCTATTGTTGTCCTCGTCATCTGCTGGCAAAGAGCCTAAATTCCTGGAGCCAGGATTAGGACTTTCCTGACTGGTTCTAGGACTTCCCAATGTATTTGAGGTCGAAGGTCTCCTGCTGCCTGAAGATCCTGCAGACATCGGTCTGCTTCCCAAAGGTGTTGAAGATCCCGAATTGAAATTCGGAACGAGGCTGCTTAGATTAGGGATGTAGGAGTAAAATGGAGGATTTTTAATGGTGGAAGATTCAGGTGAAGAGCGGGAGCTTTCATCGTAATTAGGGACGATCCTGCTGAAGTCAGGAATGTAAGAGGAGATTGAGGGAGTTTTACGATTTATAGAGGGTCCCGGACGAAAAGAAGGTCTTCTAGCGATATTTTGATTTGGTCTCGGATAATTGGAGGCGAAAGTGGGATTTTGTATTCGAGATGTTGCAGTGGCGGCAGCAGACGCAGAATTCATTGAATTTGAAGGAGGATAAAACTCTCTTTGTCTGGGAGAAAGTGTGGGAAGTGACTGGTCAGAACTGCCGGAGTATGCTGTTGATGAAGACGAGGCACTTGACCTTGAATTTCCATCGGGGATCCTGATTCTCGGTGAGAACTGCAGTTCTTGCGGTGAAGGACGTAATGATGTTGAAGGTGCACTGGGAGAACATCTGACAGGATTCAAGACTTGTTCTTGAGAAGAGCTGCTTGATGAAGCTGAAGATGTAGAGATGGAATCGGATCTTGTTACTGGAACGGGTGAATACGATTGATCGGAATTATCTGAGCTCTGCGCTTTGTTTTTATGGAGACATGAGAGGAGTCCACATTTCGAGCATTTCTCTAGAAGTGGGTGAGATCGGTGTTTGTGGATACCCAAGGGGCAGCTGGACTTGACTTTTCCTAGTAGAGAAGTCAGACCATGACCTCTATGATTTTGTTCCTCATTCGGAGAAACCTTTGATGAAGATGGTGAGAGTGAAGTGGATACTGAGGATGTGGATGTTGCGGTGGTAGAGGATGATGATGATGAGTCCTGGGATCTTTGAGTTGGAAGTTGAATTATGGAAGTGGTGTCAGAGAACGATCGAGCTGAAGCTGCTGCGCTTGCTGAAGGGAATTCTTTTGATCTCAGGTCAGCATCACAATCAGGTCGATCAAATGAGGCTGATGAAGAGGCGGAAGCTGATGAAGAAGAGCTAGTCGTAATTTTTTCAACGGGAATAAGAATTTTTGGTGAGATGTAATCTTCTTCTGAAGTACGGCTTGATGCAGCTGCTGATGCACTAGACGAGGTATAACTGGATGATGGTCGGGAGAACTCATCCTCCGAAGCTGACTTTCTGAACGGATGGAGGCTATGACCATGTCCTTTTTTGTTACAAAGACATGAGAAGAGTCCACATATAGGACATGGTTTTTGTTGATAAGGTGTTCTCTGAACTGAAGGCTGAAGGATGGAAGTGGTATCAGAGATAGAAGCTGCTGATGCACTAGACGAAGCATAATTTGCTGACGGAATTGGCACTAAATACGACCGATCATCCTCTAAAGATGGCTTTTTGAATGGATGGAAGCTATGACCATGTCCTTTGTTGCAGAGACATGAAAAAAGTCCACATTTAGGACACGGTTTTCGTAGAGAACCAGTTCGATCGAATGAGCTTGATGAAGAAGCCGAAGCTGATGCTGAAGAGCTACTTGCACTTCTTCCACCAGGAATGATCACTTCTGGTGAGATATACTGTCCTTCCGAAGTACGGCTTGATGCAGCTGCTGATGCACTGGATGATGACCTGGAGAATTCATCTTCTGATGGTCGTAATAACGAATGGATGTCATGACCATGTCCTTTGTGGTGACCAAGACACGAGAAAAGTCCGCATATAGGACATGGCTTTTGTTGAGAAGATGTGCGGCTTGATGAAGCTGCTGATGAAATTGGTACTAAATACAACTGATGATCTTCTGAAGATGGCCTTAATAACGAATGGATGCCATGACCAGGTCCTTTGTTGCAGAGACACGAAAAGAGTCCACATTTAGGACACGGTTTTTGTTGAGAACCAGGTCGATCAAATGAACCTGATGAAGAAGCCGAAGCTGATGCTGAAGAGCTACTTGAACTTCTTCCACCAGGAATAATCACTTCTGGTGAAATATTCTGTCCTTCCGAAGTACGGCTTGATGCAGCTGCAGATGCACTGGCCGAGCCATAACTGGATGATGACCTGGAGAATTCATTTTCTGATGGTCGTAATAACGAATGGATGTCATGACCATGTCCTTTGTGGTGACCAAGACATGAAAAAAGTCCGCATATAGGACATGGCTTTTGTTGAGAAGATGTACGGCTTGATGAAGCTGCTGATGAAATTGGTACTAAATACGACTGATGATCTTCTGAAGATGGCCTTAATAACGAATGGATGCCATGACCAGGTCCTTTGTTGCAGAGACACGAAAAGAGTCCACATTTAGGACACGGTTTTTGTTGAGAACCAGGTCGATCAAATGAACCTGATGAAGAAGCCAAAGCTGATGCTGAAGAGCTACTTGAACTTCTTCCACCAGGAATAATCACTTCTGGTGAAATATACTGTCCTTCCGAAGTACGGCTTGATGCAGCTGCTGATGCACTGGCCGAGCCATAACTGGATGATGACCTGGAGAATTCATCTTCTGATGGTCGTAATAACGAATGGATGTGATGACCATGTCCTTTGTGGTGACCAAGACATGAAAAAAGTCCGCATATAGGACATGGCTTTTGTTGAGAAGATGTACGGCTTGATGAAGCTGCTGATGAAATTGGTACTAAATACGACTGATGATCTTCTGAAGATGGCCTTAATAACGAATGGATGCCATGACCAGGTCCTTTGTTGCAGAGACACGAAAAGAGTCCACATTTAGGACACGGTTTTTGTTGAGAACCAGGTCGATCAAATGAACCTGATGAAGAAGCCAAAGCTGATGCTGAAGAGCTACTTGAACTTCTTCCACCAGGAATAATCACTTCTGGTGAAATATACTGTCCTTCCGAAGTACGGCTTGATGCAGCTGCTGATGCACTGGCCGAGCCATAACTGGATGATGACCTGGAGAATTCATCTTCTGATGGTCGTAATAACGAATGGATGTGATGACCATGTCCTTTGTGGTGACCAAGACATGAAAAAAGTCCGCATATAGGACATGGCTTTTGTTGAGAAGATGTACGGCTTGATGAAGCTGCTGATGAAATTGGTACTAAATACGACTGATGATCTTCTGAAGATGGCCTTAATAACGAATGGATGCCATGACCAGGTCCTTTGTTGCAGAGACACGAAAAGAGTCCACATTTAGGACACGGTTTTTGTTGAGAACCAGGTCGATCAAATGAACCTGATGAAGAAGCCAAAGCTGATGCTGAAGAGCTACTTGAACTTCTTCCACCAGGAATAATCACTTCTGGTGAAATATACTGTCCTTCCGAAGTACGGCTTGATGCAGCTGCTGATGCACTGGCCGAGCCATAACTGGATGATGACCTGGAGAATTCATCTTCTGATGGTCGTAATAACGAATGGATGTGATGACCATGTCCTTTGTGGTGACCAAGACATGAAAAAAGTCCGCATATAGGACATGGCTTTTGTTGAGAAGATGTACGGCTTGATGAAGCTGCTGATGAAATTGGTACTAAATACGACTGATGATCTTCTGAAGATGGCCTTAATAACGAATGGATGCCATGACCAGGTCCTTTGTTGCAGAGACACGAAAAGAGTCCACATTTAGGACACGGTTTTTGTTGAGAACCAGGTCGATCAAATGAACCTGATGAAGAAGCCGAAGCTGATGCTGAAGAGCTACTTGAACTTCTTCCACCAGGAATAATCACTTCTGGTGAAATATTCTGTCCTTCCGAAGTACGGCTTGATGCAGCTGCTGATGCACGCGACGAGGTATAACCGGATGATGCTCTAGAGAATTCATCCTCTGAAGCCGGTTTTCTGAACGGATGGAAGTTATGACCTTGTCTTTTTTGGTGACAAAGACATGAAAAGAGTCCACATATAGGACATGGCTTTTGTTGAGATGTTCTCGATACGAATGAAGGAGAATTTACGGAAGTTTCACTCATTGAAGTGGCTCTCGCTGCAGCGGAACTGAATACCTCTGAATTAGACCCATAAGAAGATCGTGAAGATGCTGCAGCATTAGAGGCAGGTGATCCAGAATCATGGAATTTTTGAATTAATGGAGAGATTACTGAACGAGCTGTATCAGGAAGGGTTTGAGCTGCTGATGAAGCTGATGCAACTGCCGAGCTGATTCCTCCCGTTCCCAGCCTGTTTCCATTGTCAAAACCAAATGAATTTGATGATGTTGCAGAGCTTGACGCAGATGACGATGCCTTCGATCTTTCAATCAAAGGAGAAATTGCTGCACGGGCTGTGTCGGGTAAAGTTTGCGCTGCTGCCGTAGCTGATGCAACTGCCGAATTGATCACTTCCGGTACCCTTCCATTACCAAGATTGAATGAATTTGATGATGCTGCAGAGGTCGATGCAGATGATGATGCTTGTGAGCCTTGGATCCACGGTGAAATTGCTGCACGGGCCGTGTCGGGTAAAGTTTGTGCTGCTGCAGAAGCTGATGCAACTGCCGAATTGATCACTTCCGGTACCCTTCCATCGCCAAAATTAAATGAATTTGCAGAGCTCGATGCTGATGATGAAGCGTCTGACCTTTGAACAAATGGAGAAATCATTGAACGAGCCCTGTCAGGGAGAGTCTGAGCCACGGCGGAGGCTCTCGCAACCGCTGAAGTAATTGCTCCTCCTTCTGGCCGGTTCCCATATTCAAAATCTGATGAGCTTGATGCTGCAGAAGGTGATGGACTCTGGAGCCAAGGGGATATTATTGCACGAGCTACATCAGGCACATTCTGAGTTACTGAAGATGCTGAAGAGCTTGCTGAGGCAGTGCTGGTAACTGAAGTCGATTGTACTTCAGTGCTTCCCTCCGGTGTTCCTTCAAATTTCGGTAGAAGAGCACGGAGACAAGGTATCGAAAAGATCGGATAATTCTTCAATTTTTTGCATAAACCTTCATTTGCATGAAGAGAGGAAAGACCTTCTTTCAAAGTAAAAGGCAGTTCAATCAGTAGACTTGGAATTCTTTTGATTGCAGTACATAGTGCACGGAGACTTTTAATTTTTCTCGCTATGATCGAATCATTCTCAGGTGTCTCTGATATTTCAGTTCGTTCTTCACTTTCTGCAGTTTGCTGGGAATTTGAATAGCTGACAGCGGACGAAGATGCTGAAGATGATGATGCAGATGAATAAGCGTTTGCGGATGCAGAGGCACTCGAACTCGTAGAATCTCTGTTTAAATCATCACGAGCAACCAAATCATCGAGAACTTGAAATCTTTGGGCCTGAAGTGATGCAATATATTGCTCGAGTGTTTGGACACTGTTCGATGCTTGTGGATTAGTAGCGAGTCTTGCTCGAAGCACTTCGAGCAATTCCAGTATATGACCACGCAATCTTCCAACACTTCCTGAGATCTGTTCAGTTGGTACTGAAGCAGTGACCATGTCTTGGACGGTCCATATTTGATGAGGTTCTTCTATGAGCGTTTGAACTAACACTGGAAAATGTTCCATGAAGGAGGAAATCTCATTCTGGGTGAATGCCAAACTCTCACTTTCTGCAGCCGCATTCTCGTCGTAAGTTTCTCCGATTTGAGGACCGAAAGAGAGTTCACTCTTCAGATTGAGCAGAGCTATCTTAGCAGATTCCATTAATGCTCTCATTTCTGCCAGGATATTGCTGAAAATGTCGTTCGTCTTTGACTCGAAAGCTGATTGATCAATGTTGCTGATGGTGGAGGCACTTGCAGCTGCGGAGGCGGTGGACACTTCGCGTTTTCCAGTGGTAGCTGATGCTGATATCTGTAATATTTTAGATATTCGG
Source organism: Aleiodes alternator (assembly GCA_963921955.1). NCBI lineage: Eukaryota > Metazoa > Arthropoda > Insecta > Hymenoptera > Braconidae > Aleiodes > Aleiodes alternator. The sequence continues at coordinate 4,172,096 of OY998115.1, read as the reverse complement.
TGTGATTATTGGTGTGAAGAGGTAAAAGACAGGATAAGTCGATTTTTTTCATGAATTTTTTGATAAGATATGTTGGAAACTAAGCGAGATAGAGCGATTCTGCCTTGAGAACTTTTTTTAGAGAGTTTTAAGAACTATAGAGAGGATTGGAGCGAAATTCCAGGGGAAAGCAGGCTTAGATCCAATCAGATCTAAGTAGATCTGAGGAATGAGAAAACGAAGATCTATCTAGATCTATGTAGATCTCCCTAGATCTAAGATCTATCTCAAAATACTTAGATCTAGATCTAAGTAGATCTCTTTAGATCTACTTAGATCTAGATCTAAGTAGATCTAAATCTGTATTTTTTCCGGATTGCTCTATCTCGCTGAATTTCCAGCATATTCGGGAAAAATAATGGAATTTTAGTGTTGAAAAATTGGAAAAAGACAATTCCCTTTTCTCGCTGTTTGCTTCTAGAGAATAATCTTGGAAATTAAGTGAGACAGTGCGTTTTCATCTTGAAGATCACCAAATCTCACTTAGTTTTCGAAATCTTTCACAAAAAGAATGAGATATCAATGTTGAAAACAGACGCTATTTTGCTTTCATCTTCTTTTATAGAGAATTCAAGAGCTGCAAAAGAAAATGATGGTGAAATCGCTCCATCTCGCTCAGTTTTCGAAATATTTACAAAGAATCAGGGAGAAGAAAAATCAAGTTTTCCTGTTTTTCTTCTTCAGTATTGATATATTTTCACAATAGCTGTTATTATTGGAAAAATATCAGACACTATTTTAATTTAAATAATTCATTATTTATTCACTATTCTAATTTAAACCATTTAATTCAAATTCTTTTCCATTTGGAAAAATCTTGGAAAATTCTGAATTGGAAAACATCCAGATTTTCCCTCCTTAAAGAAGAACTTTCTTTCAGTTTTCCCACATAGTTTATGAAAAATCATAATTTTCCCCAATTTAGATTTTCCCTCAATTTTACAGGATTTTTTCAAATCGAACTCAGGCAAAGGAATCTTGACGGAATTTAATTTAGATAAATTCTGGAAAGTCGCAGCCTGTGAAAAGCCTTGAAAAAAAACAAATTAGGAAAAATCATGATTTTTCAGAAACTATAGGGGAAGGTGGGGCAAAATGGACATGAGGGGTAAAATGGATACATCTGAATTTTCATGGTTTTATCCTGAAAAACGCTCGAAATTGATAAAAATAATGGAGGTAGAATTTTTTCAATGATTTCATTGAAAAGCTGAGGAAATTTTAGGCGGAAAATATGGGTGAAAATTATTTTTTCGCATTTTGGAAAAAAATTTTTTTTTCATTCAATCTTGAAGGGTACCCCTTTCGATTTTTTCGAAAAAATGTTTTTTTAAATGATATCTCCGGTTCTATTCGTCGTAGCGATTCGCGGGTAGTCTCAAATTCAAGGGGAGCTCATTCCTCACATTTTCGTTAAAGTCTCATTGATTTTTATCGAAAATTACGGAAGTTACAGCCCAAAAACTGATTTCCACAAATTGCCCTGTAATTTCGTCAATTTTTGATAAAAATCAATGGGACTTTAACGAAAATATGGGGAATGAGCTCCCCTTGAATTTGAGACCACCCGCGAATCGCTACGACGAATAGAACCGGAGATATCATTAAAAAAACATTTTTCGAAAAAACTCAAATGGGAAACTCTTCAATTTTGGCGCAAGAAAATGAAAATTTTCAAAAATTCGAAAAAATTGATTCCGACACATGTTTTCCTCCTAAAATTCCCTCAGCTTTCCGATGGAATCATTAAAAAAAATGTAACTTCGACCGTTTCATTTGAATGTCCATTTTGCCCCACTTTCCCCTATAGGCAAAGCAAGATTGCCGGAGTTCAATTTCGAAAAATCCCAGGAAATCCTCGAAGATCCCAAATTGAAAAAAAATCCTGCTTTCGTTTTTTTTTATATATATATGAAGAAAGAATTGTCTCTTACTCTCCTCTCCACATAGTTTCTGAAAAATCTCAAATTGTGAAAAATTCTTGATTTTCCATAAAATATAACTGAACACAAGAAAAAATTACTAGAGTTCAATATGGAAAAATTCCAAAAAATTTCGAATTGAAGAAAATTCTGATTTTTTCAACAAAAAAAAAAAAAAAAAAAAACTGCCTCGAAATAATTTTTCCCATCATGCATATTTTTATAGAAAATATTCTTATAAACCTTTTCAGTGTCGATATCCTCATCCTGATGAAACTCTGGAAGTGCATCGTCCGTTAAATTCCTATTTTCACGCACTTGTTGCTCTATTCCACTCAATTTTTCATCCTCTATATTCCCAATTAATTCATGTCCTATTGATTCCTTTTCGTGAGTAATTGATCCATTTATCGAAGAGCCAGTAATTAAAATCGCCGAACACAATATCAAACTTATTATGACCCTCATGGTGAACTGCACCAGAGTGCTCTGATTTTGCAAATCTCTCGTTGGCACTTCATATAGTCGTTTGTTCTGAAGTTTACAATGATTTGGCACGTTTGATCGTGTCGACAACCATCAACATCATGATTTACATTTATATCGATTAAATCTTTATCAAAAATTCAATAAAAAAAAATCGTTATCTAGGATTTTTTAATTCTTCCGGGAATCAATTACAAAAATCACTTCATCACCTTAGAAACAAAGGGGCGTAAGTGCAATTGCTTGTACATAGGACTTTCGCTTTTACTCTACACAGAGAAGAACGTTTTCTTAATTTAAGAATGTGCAGTCACTTAATTTAAGAAAGCACAGGTCACTTAAATTAAGAAAAAAAAGTCACATGATTTAAGTGAGAAAACTCACTTGATTTAAGTGAGTTTTACTTTCTTAAATTAAGAGAGAAAAAGTCACTTGTTTTAAGTGAAAAAAGTCACTTAATTTAAGTGAATTTTAGTTCCTTAAATTAAGAAAGAAAAAGTCACTTGATTTAAGTGAGAAAAGTCACTTAATTTAAGTGAATTTTAGTTCCTTAAATTAAGAAAGAAAAAGTCACTTGATTTAAGTGAGAAAAGTCACTTAATTTAAGTGAGTTTTAGTTCCTTAAATTAAGAAAGAAAAAGTCACTTGATTTAAGTGAGAAAAGTCACTTGATTTAAGTGAGAAAAGTCACTTGATTTAAGTGAGAAAACTCACTTGATTTAAGTGAGTTTTACTTTCTTAAATTAAGAGAGAAAAAGTCACTTGATTTAAGTGAGAAAAGTCACTTGATTAAAGTGAGAAAAGTCACTTGATTTAAGTGAGAAAAGTCACTTGTTTTAAGTGAGAAAAGTCACTTAATTTAAGTGAGTTTTACTTTCTTAAATTAAGTGACTGCACATTCTTAAATTAAGAAAACATTTTTCTCTGTGTAAGGCAATCACTTGATGATTAAAATTAAATCATAAAAATTAATTGCAATAATCATAATGATAATGGACATATATTGGAATGGGTCTCTTAGGACGATAGGGTGGGGGTCCAGTGGTCGAACGGATAAGACTCGTCAAACACCAGTGATCGAACAATAAAAAATTCGATAATTACTGATACATTTAACAGTTTAATAGAATTTTATTTGAGTTGATAAACAATATATTGGTTTTTCGAAAATTTAAAAAATTATATTTCGCTGAATTAACACTTTTTTCAGAATTGAATAGGTCGATTACTGGATAAATTCGAATATTGGTCAAATCATTCTAGTAATTTGTTCAATAGAATTATTTGTAGATAAAATAAGTGGGGGTAAAAAGGGCATAAGTGGTGTTTCAATAGGATATTTGATGAAAATCACGAGAAAACACTGAAAATATTTTATATGGTTTTTTTCTATGATGATTTCATTGAAAAATTGCGGAAAAAAGTTAGAAAAGATATCGAAATGAGGAAATTGAAATTAGAAAAAATTTTGAAAAATTATTTTTAAGAATTTTTTTGTAAAATTTTGTTTCTTTAGGAGAAAATCAAAAATCATTTTATCAGTTGCAACGAGCTGGAAATGAGCTTAAATGAAAGGTGAGATCATTTGCCATGAATTTATGTAATTAAAAACCAAAATTGTTGATTTTTGTAGGTGATTTAAAGAAAGTTATTTTCTAAGAAATGAGATGTCTCTCAAAAATAAACGAAAAAAATTTTGAGAATTACAAAAAATTTCCCCCACTTCTCATTCAAAATCTGCGAGAAAATTGAATTTTTTTTTTTTCATTTAAAAAAGGGAAACTGCTTCAAATTCCGGCCAAAAATACGGAATTTTCAAAAAAAAAAAATAAAAAAAAAATCTGATTCATATTTTCCTTCGGAAATTTCTCCAGTTTTCCAATGAAATCCTCTATAAAAAAATCAATTTCAGTCCTTTTTCATCAGAATTCCAATTTTTCTCAATTTTTTCCCATTTTTCCCTCCATTACAACAAAATCATCAGATTCATCAAATATTATGGCAGATTATAAAGGGGAGAGTGGGGCAAAATGGACCTAGAAGATGAGATGACTTCAGATTTTTTTGAGAAGCAGCGGCTGCTTCAAAAAATCTGAAAAAATTTACAAACAATATAGATATGTTGGATTATTTTCTCAAATTTTTTCAGATTTTTTCGTCAAGTCCTTCATTCCGAAAAAAATTCCTTAATCATGTTACTATGAGGGTCCATTTTGCCCCACTCTCCCCTAGATCCTATAACATTTCCCTTTTCATGAAGAACATGGAAATAAATATTAATGGAACAATTTCGATCCTTTTCATTAGCAATTACATTAGCATGATTGTCCGATCCAATGATATGATTCTGAAGTTGATTCAGAAGTCGGTGGCTCTTGTACAATATCTGTGAAAGGAACAACAATCCTGTCAACTCTTGCGGATAATCCTTGCAAAAGTTTCGGGGGCAGAGCTGATTCTTCTGATCGAGCTGCTGGCAGAAGTGGCTCGTGGACATTTATTGGTAGGAGTCCAAGTGGTCTTCCAGGAGCTTCTCCTCCATCAACAGGAATTACTTGTATTTGCATTCTGAAAACCAAATTCGAAATCATTTCTCAGGAATTCAAGAAATTGAAGAAATTAAATTGTATATTTAGAAAAAAAAAGAGACGAATAGTTATATTTTTATTTTTTAGAATTTTCCAGAATATTCGAAATTATTTGTAATTTTTCATCGAAATTTTTCAGATCCTTTGAAATTATTTCTAATTTTTTTCGGAATTTTCGAAATTATTCACAATTTTGTTTCGAAATTATTTTTTGAATTTTCGTAATTATTCACTATTTTTTTCGAAATTATTTTTGGAGCTTTCAAAATTATTTAAAAATTTTTTTATAAATTTTTTCGGAATTTCGAAAATGATTTTTAATTTTTATTTTTTTTTCGAAATTTTCTGAAATTCAATTTCGGCTCATAGTTTCTTAAAAATCGGTTATATTTCCCCATTTGAGAATTATCCAAAATTTTTAAAATTATGTTCGAAAATTTACTTACGATGGTACTTTTGGTCTTTCTAGGCGTGCAATTTCCTCAGGAGCAAGTGGATCTTCCAGGACTGTATCAAATGTTCCAATACTTTGTGCAACAGGAGTCGAAGAAGGTGGGGCAAACATACTCGTTCTATAAGTTTGACCAGTAAATGGATCTGGACGATAGACGTGATCGTTTGGAGATTGTGATTCTTGAATTACCGGTTCCTGAAATAAATTCGAAAATAATTAGTGATATTTATTCGGACACATAGGCCTTGAATAATTTCTAATTAAATACTTTAATGGCCCGGGAAAAAATATCGATTATTTTCAAATATCGATTAATCGATGCGATATCTCGAATCGAATTCGAGATATCGCATAGCATTCGATAGTTCCGTTTCACCAGTTTTGGGTCAAAGGGATCTTGACCCGGGAAAAATATCGATTATTACCCATTATCGATTATTTCCAAATATCGATTATTTTTCACTATCGATTTTTTCCAAACATCGATTATTTCTCATTACCGATTATTTCCAAATATCGATTATTTCCCACTATCGATTATTTCAAAATATCGATTATTTTCCATTATCGACTATTTCGCAATATCGATTAATCGATACGATATCTCGCATTAAATTCAAAATTGACGATATAAAAAAAAGTATATCACATCAATCGAAAATCGAATAATTTTTTAAATATCGATTAATCGATGCGATATCTCGCATTGAATTCGATAGTTCCGTTTCCCTAATTTTAGTTTAACCGAATAATGATATTGTTTCGGTGAGGAAAATAAATTCTTCCCAAAATTTCTGATTCGCCAGAACTGAATATTGTTTTTTTCCAGACTTCTATAAAAAAGATTCTTCAATTGAAATTGAATTACCTCAACTGTAATAGGCAAATTACGAGACAATACGGCATTTTCACCATAAGTTATCACTTCAGGTGGAAAACTACTTGAAAATAATGCACAACCGGCTGGCGGTACTGGAGAAGTATTCACCACTACGATGAAACTTGAACTCAACAAAATTTCTACCCACAGCATCATGTCCAGCAATATTCTCTCGTAATTCAATACTTTTGCTACAGAAACTGCCTGCAGTCATGGTCTGGTCAAGATATAGATGCAGCTGGATATCATTTATTTCCTGTTTTACTGCGGAATTCATTCTTTGTCAACATTCTTGTTTGTTTCATCCGTGCATTGTTTTCGTCACAGTTATATCCGTAAATTGTGCAATTCGCATGCAATGACCTCATGGAATTGAGTTCTTAGAATTACTTCATACTTTTTTTTTTGTAATCCTCTGTATTTTTACTGCAATTTCTTGTCTTATTCAGGAAATCATTGAAAAACGTGACATCGGGGATATCTTTAATAATCCATTCCCGATTTTCTCTACTTTGAAAATTCCTTTTTTTCTTCCATTGGGCATTTCTTCTCTCGAAATATTGCAGGATAAGCTCCGGATCATCCAGAAGCCCTGAAAAAAAATTGATATCGATATTTAAATGGATTTGAGGAAGGACAACTATGTAAAACGTCGAAATGGAGCAGATTTTTAGCAATTTTTTTGAAGGAAAAGAAAAGGATGGATCTTTTTGAAATTTTGACGGTTTATTATGAATATTTCAACGAGTATTTTCCATTTTTAATCATTAGAGAAGACTGAAAATTTACGAAGATATAGTATGATGAAGTCCCATGGTCGTGGAGGCATCCCTTACTGTGCCAATTGTAGCGCCGTGACTAATCCTTTATAAAAAGGAACAAGAACGCAAACAATCGATATATCGAAAGTTGTCACGATTAAAGTGAAGTCCTCATTCCTCATTGGTCAGTTAAATTGTGAGTAGTATAGTACGCGTAATATACTATACTAAAAATACATAACGGGCGCGCTGGAATATGGAATCAGGAAAATTTTTTTCCAGTTTTTCGCGATGATCTCGGTGAATAAGCGAGATAGAGCGAAATAGACATTAATATGGAGTCAGGAAAAAGTTTTTTCAGTTTTTCGCGATTATCTCGGTGAATAAGCGAGATAGAGCGGAATAGACATTAATATGGAATCAGGAAAAAGTTGCTTCAGTTTTTCGCGATTATCTCGGTAAATAAGCGAGATAGAGCGAAATGGACGTCAATATGGGATCAGTAAAAGTGACAATGTCTGCTCTATCGAATTCTCAGAACCGTTTGCGATACTGTTATGAAATTTTGCAGGCTCTTTCATGACGACATAGGCAGTGTCACTGTGAAATTTCATCAGAAAATACGCCACAGAAAAAAAGTTATGAAGATTTGAAAATCGGGATTTTCATGATGGCTGATTTCCTTCGAATATTCCTTTATCCTCATTTTTCACCCATTTCCCGAGGGAATACGGGGTTTTCCTTGAAATTTCGCAAAGAGTTGATTGAAAACACGATGATGGGGGATCCTGAAGGGCCAAAGGCCACAACGATTCGGGATATCCAGTATCGGCGGAATTTTTCCAGTTTTTCTCGATTATCTCGGTCAGTAAGCGAGATAGAGCGAAATAGACATTAATATGGAGTCAGGAAAAAGTTTTCTCAGTTTTTCGCGATTATCCGTCATAAAAAGGAACAAGAGCGCAAACAATCGATATATCAAAAGTTGTCACGATTAAAGTGAAGTCCTCTTCCTCATTGGTCAGTTAAATTGTGAGTAGTATAGTACGCGTAATTATACTATACTAAAGATACCTAACGGGCGCGCTGTAGCGCGCCATCGGTCTCGTATCATATAAATGATGATGAGTGATGCTGAAAATGGCAGGATTTTTAGTATCTTAATATTTTTTCTCCAATGGCTGGATTATTTATGAAAATTATATAAATAAGCACATGTACAAAGTTTAGAAAACTGATAGTGCAAATTTTTTGAATAATATATTTGTTGAAAACAAGCAGGCGTTGACTCCTTGTGCATTATTTGAATTCTTAGATTCAATATTCTGACAATACAATTGGCAGTAGGCTTCCGAATGGAATTGTCAATCTCTAATCGTTAATGACCATTTTGATTAACATGAATTACGTTAGCTTCCATCAGCATACACATAAAATATTTTTCTAATGGTTATATCAGGATGAAAATGATCTTATTTGATGAGAAAATGTATATACTTTATTATGATGGTATCAAAACTATATGGGTTCTCCGGAAAAAATAGGGAAAAATTGAAATTTCTGATTTTTTTCTAAAAAAAGTTAATTTTTTTCATAACAAGAAGAAATACTTGACCAATAAATTGGGAATCAAGAGAGTTCATTTCCTTCATTATAACGAATTTTTTGAGTACAGGTCGGTGTAAATTAGCCCAGTAGTTTTTGAGAAGTAGGCTTTTAAGAAAAAATGATTTTTTGGGAATATCTCAGGAACGACTGGACCAATTTCGCCCAAATTCAATACCAAATGTTGTAGAATTCAATACCAAAAGTTGATTAGGTGAGATGTTTGCTCGAGGTGACGTCCTCGAGTTTTTTCCATTTCATAATTATTTGAAAACATTACCTCGAGAAACATCTGAGCTAATTAACGCACTTAGATATTTCCGTTTCTGTTGATCCAGTGAAGAGTTCTAGTGTTCCGATTTTTTTGCGATGTCTGCGAATATTCACTGGCAACGGCTCATTTATCAAAATTTTTCAATGAAAATTTCGGAAAATATAGTTCATATGTTGTATTATTATGTAGAAAATCATTAAAAGAACCAACCTTATCTGTATCGTCTAAAAAAATTACTGAAAATATGCGGTTTTCTCGACCGCCAAAACTCAACCCCCCCCCCCCCCCCCCCTCCTTAATCAAATGTCTCTTCCTCCTCTATTTTAGATTTGTTGGGAATCAAAAGCAATCGACTGCATCTTCGCCAGGTTCCTCTCACTGAGGAAAGAATCGACTGAGTATTTTCATTAAAAAAAAGAAGAAATATTGATGGGTAGTTCGGCAGTTGAAACGATCAGCACGTACCACCATATGGCCGGATCTTTGTTCCCTTGTTCTCTTCTTCCCACAACTTGGACAGATATACATATCGTCCTACGTGCCTTCCCTCAGCGCGAAAGTTTACGAGCCGATGACAGGAGCGCTTTAGAGTCGGAAGTGGAGGGCAAGCAATAAATTTTATTGAGGCAGTTGGTGTTCCATGCAACCCTCAACATAGCACCACACTGTCTCTCGAGGCTTTACGAGCTATATGCTATCTCATGATTTCTTGTCTCTCACTAATTCTTCTTCTCTGGTGTCTTGCAACGAGTGCAGTATGAGTCTTCACTCGGGATATTTTTGTAGGCAAACAAAATACGGAGAAGTTGATTTATGTCTTAATTTATTGGATAAAAACCGAGTGTATGCAGAAGTATTATCAACGGGAGAATCGGTGAATACAGTGGGAAAAGAAAAGTTTTTTCGCCAGGAACGAAATTTTTTGAAATTAAGAAAAAGCTAAAAGTATCAGGGTTAAGAAATTATTTATTGAAAGTAATGATGCGTTACTTGGATTGAATATAGGGGCGAGTGGGGCAACATGGACCCTCATAGCAACATAATTAAAGAATTTTTTTTGGAATGAAGGACTCGACGAAAAAATCTGAAAAAATTTGAGAAAATCCTCCAATATATCTATATTGTTTGTAAATTTTTTCAGATTTTTTTAAGCAACCGCTGCTTTTTAAACAAATCTCGAGTTATCTCATCTTCTAGGTCCATTTTGCCCCACTCTCCCCTATCAAGATTGGAATCAACTCATTTTCATTAATTATTTGGAACAAATTGAAGATTTCTCGAGCCAATCATTTCATTCCTCGTTTCAAGAATAAATGCACTCAATAGCAGATAAATCTGTTGATTATTCAAATGTTGTACTCAATTTATTTTTCATTAATTTCAATAATGTCCATCATTGATTCACCAATTGCACAATTAGAACTACCGATCATGCTTGTATTCAATTCAAAACCAAAGGATATTGATAATTATTAATGTTTTTTTTCTTCAATTCAACTGCGAATTCATATTCAACGACAATTTCATAAGAAGCAAGATGACTATTTCCAAAGCAGTTTATTCATTTCCAATTTTTTACAGATAAAACATGTGAAAAGATGGTAAGGACATCGACTAGTTCAGACGCCATCTATAATCGCATCCCATAGTCCTCAATTATTAAAAATGATGGCAATTTTCAGTTGTACGCGCTGGTATTGTAGTCCACATTTTGGATAATCTTCCACGCAGTTCACCTCCACCATATGACCTGCCTTCTGCTATACTACTTCCGCAATTTGTCGGTACATTGTCGTCCTCTTCGGAATCAACGGATGGTGGAGCTTCGTCGACATCGGCTCCGGCTTCGGCTTCTGCTTCAGAAACTCTGCTGTTAACACCAGCATATTGAGGAACACCTGATTGCTCAAAATGAACAGTGCCTGGTCGGTAATCGGGACGTGGAGCACCAACTGGTCCACATGGACTGTCATCATCCCCAGAAACCATTCCCCCAGAACTGAACGAAGTTTTGCCATTTCCAATCATTCCAACATCACTTGATACTGGACCTCCAAAGGCACCTGGACCACCAAAGACACCTGAACCACCTGGGCCTCCAAAGACACCTGGACCACCTGGGCCTCCAAAGACACCTGGACCACCTGGGCCTCCAAAGACACCTGGACCACCTGGACCTCCAAAGACACCTGAACTTCCTCCAGCTACGACATTTGATCGTGACATAGAATTTACTGACGAACGAGCCACAAATGCGTTACGATTTGGCGTAACTGGTCCATATCCTAAGGTACTGAAATGTTAAAAATTCAAGGCTTTGATTTTCATGTTCATTGTGAAATATAGTCCAAAAAAATGTAATTCGTAAGATTTACCTCATACTAACTAAAGCTGGTGAATTTTGATTGTAATCGCTTTCTGCATTTTCTAGGGCCTCCCGCTCTCTTTCCATTGCCTCTTGTTGAGCGAATGCAGCATCATTTTCGTCATATGAACTACCACCTACAGCTCGTGCTGCAGCAATTGCCTGATGCTTCAGTTCAACTATCGGCTTATCTACAGTACTCATTTTCTCCTCAGGTATGTCTGATTCAATATGCTTCACTCTGCCATCTTTAGGCACACTCAATGGTCCAAATGCCAATGAAGATTCAGCATTAAATTTACGTCTTCCCTGAGCTAGACCTTCACCACGTGCAAGACTTTGTAATGGCTCAAGAAGTTTTTTGTAGGCAAGTGCAACGGACACTGGATCAGCCGGGACCATTGGAGCTGTATTCTGCTTGTTATAGATCTTCTCCTGTTCTTCGAAAGAAAGAGTGCGACCTGATAACAAAAAACGATTTAATTCTGTTACAATCGAGTTTAAAATGGAAATAATAGGAGAAAATAGAACACCATGGTTCAGGATTTTTTTTCGAAGTGAAGGACTCGATGAAAAAATCTGAAAAAATTTGAGAAGATGCTCTGATATGAGGACATTGCTGATGAATTTTTTTGAATTTTTTCATGGAAGCCTTCATTCTTAAAGAAAATACCAAGTCAGTTTGACTAACAGGTCCCCTTTGCCCCCGAAAAAGGGTTCTTTTATATTACCTAAAAAGTGCGGTAATAGTACATTAAATAACGAGTGCAGAAAGTGTCTAGTCCACTCGCTTAAATGTGCGAGTGAGTTAGGCACCTACACGATCTAACTATATTGCTCTTTAGTAGTCAATAAGAAAAATAGTGCAACTGTGGATTGCGCTAGTTATCTATATCATTTCATATCACCTATTTTGTATAAAAAAACACGCTTGCCCTTGTTCTTTAGTAGGCAGTAAGGAAAATCCTTTCCGCACGTGTAGGACACAGTATTTTACTGCACAACGCGTGAAAAGTCGCCCCTTTTCGCACGGGCAGCACTGCGCGTGCGGAAAGTGGTGCCTTTTCACACGGCGTGCATTAATAGCACACACAGAGAAAAATGCTTTCTTAATTTAAGAATGTGCAGTCACTCAATTTAAGAATGTGCAGGTCACTTAAATTAAGAAAGAAAATCACTTAATTTAAGTGAGAAAAGTCACTTAATCTAAGTGAGTTTTACTTTCTTAAATTAAGAAAGAAAAAGTCACTTGATTTAAGTGAGAAAAGTCACTTAATCTAAGTGAGAAAAGTCACTTAATTTAAGTGACCTGCCATTCTTGAATTAAGTGACTACACATTCTTAAATTAAGAAAGAAATTTTCTCTGTGCATGAGGTATATTACCTAACAAGTGCGGTAAAGTACTTTTCTGACGAGTGTGAGGTTGCGAAACGAGCCGAAGGCGAGTTCTCTAATGACACGAGTCTAAAAATCTTCACTGCACGTGTAAGGTACTGTTTTTTTATACACAACGTGTAAAAAGTGCCACTAACCGTACGCGTAGCGTGCGGAAAGTGGCTACTTTTCGCACGGCGTGAATTAAATCCAAATGAATACACTACCTTCTCCGTCCACATCAAATTCGTTGATACCAGCAGAGGGTGAAGCTGCCTGATTAACTCCAAGAGCAGAAAGGAATCGTGAAGGTGCGGCAGGTCCAGAATTACCATTCGCAGCACCAAACATGCCATTACCAGTGTAACCAGATAATGATCGACCAAAACCAAATGCACCTGGACTGCTTACGCTGCCTGGACTTCCAAAACCAATGAGTCCTTGTTCAGTCGATGCTTCATTCTCTTCTCCCATCCCTTTTCTGCCTCTTGCACCACCTGCCTTAGATCCTTGATAATAACCGTCTCTTACATTTGTTTCTGAACGTCCACATCCGCATTCACGATCATTTTTCGAGGCTGATGATGACCGTGCACTATAGGTGTTCGATGATGAACGACCCCTACTGTGGAATCCATATCTGCTCTTTGTTTGCACTTCATTACTTGTGGAGCCACCACAGGTCAAGCATCTTGGTAATCCTGGTTGGGCTGGAACTACTACTACATTGGATGGTTGTCTTGATCCATCAAGAGAATAAGAGGAACTCTTAGCACCACCGAAACAGGCATCACGTTCGATTGCGGAGAATCTGTAGAGAAGAAGCATATCGTCATTAGTGTAGTAGTGGAGAGGTAAAGAAAAAATCGAATTTTTTGTGATCATTCTCGTTCAACTATCTCGGAAACTATGCGAGATGAAGCGATTTTGCATGGATCCTTGCTTAGAAGAACTTTAGAAGGTCCAAAAAACAAAGATTAGGGCAAAAAGGGCCTATCTCTCTCAAGTAAAGACTCTGGTTCGTTGAGCAGAGACTGAGTCCCTGTGGGAGAGACATGTGTTCCGTTCGGAGAGACAGCAAGGTGTCTCTAGAAAGTCCCTGCCATGGCGCGAATAGGGACTCTGTCAGAGACTGGGACAGGAGTCTTTTGACCACCGAAAGACTCAAATTTTTTCATCCCGGGAAAAAGGTTTGTGTCACTAGATTATTATAATCTTCAGAATTTTTACAAAATTGAGATTCTTACCTTGGTGCAATAGCTGCATTTGATCCTAATCGAAGAAGTTCATTGACTGCAGATTTTGAAAATTCTTCATTCTTCCTCTCATATGCTTGACTTCCTCCACAACCGCCAACTGTTTTACCTCCAACAGTCACGACTTTGGTCCTCTCGATAGCCTTCTCAAGTTCCATCTGCCTATGTGCTGCATTGATTAATGCAACAGGTGCCTGGTATGATGGTCGTGGATGCTTTCTTCCTCTGATTCCAACTCCTCGACCGCTATCACCAGACTGACGACATCCATCTGTTCCTTCGCCCAAACCCCCGCAAAGACATCCCGATTCACCTGATACAAATCCTATAATTCCAACTAATACAGCTCCCAATATAAGGATCTTCATTGTATTCGCTTGATTATTTCTTCAACGAATCGAGCAAATTGACTTCTCGATGCTCACTAATTCTCTGGTATCAACGACCGGTTCTTCTTATATCAGTGACAATGACTTCCAAATTTCTCCGTCATGTTGCAATTACGGTTGTTTTCACATGGCCAGGAAGAACAAACGTGCATTTCCGCGTATAGCAGAAAAAAACGAATGGAAATGTTTATATATTTTTTTGTTTATGACAAAACATTGCGTTACGAAATTGTGATCAGCTTGATGCGATTTTTCATGATTTACACTTTAGAAACAAAGGGGTGTAAAGTGCTATGCTTATACATAGCACCTATGCCACGTGAAGATCTTAGTTATAATTAATGAATTATATTATTATGATAAATAATTCGTTTATTATTATTATTATTATTATTATTATGACCATTATTATTGATTTTTTTATTATTAAATTAATTAAGATAATCCGAAGGTTACGGGTTCAAACGCTTTTTGGAAATTTTCGAACTTTTTCGTGTCTTGCAGGCGCTATGCGCCCACCATTGAGAGTTGCTAAAATTGTAACTTTTTCTTAGTTGCAATTACTGGGCAAATAGAATTTACTTCTTCTGAAGTACCGTCAATGACCCAATTAATGCCACCAAGAGACCTATTCTGCCACATATCTTTCATAGAAAAATTATATCTTATCATAAATTCAAATTCGATTTTTCCTCGAAAGAATTTAGGGTCTGGACTATCATTTACATTAATTATTATCTTGAATTAATGATAAAAATTATTTAATTTATATTTTTGAAAATATTTTGCCCATGGCTCGATTCATGCCACCATGGCCCGATTTCTGCCATAGAGGGTCCCAATAATTGCCATCAATTAATTTCCATCACTGGTCGTTATTTTTAAATTATTCGTCAATTTATATGAAAGTCCAATGATTTTGCTAACAATCAATACAATTTTCGATTTATTAAATACTTAAATTTTCTCAATATCACACATTGAACTGATGAGGCACTCTAACTCCACATGAAGAGCTTTAGGGCTTTATTTTGCTGAGCACGCTGGTCGCATTCAACGGATTAATTTTTGAAATATATCTAGTAGAGAAATATCAGATATTTTGATTGTCCGGTGTCCTCAGAATTTTTTTCTAGCCACTGTTATCAATTACTTAGAGTTGAGAATTCGAATAAGTTCAATAATCACGAAAATGTATAAAAAGTGGCATTAATTGGGCCATTGACGGTCCTCCAATCTTTCTCACTAAATACAACAAAATTGGTGTAACTTTTCCTCATTATTTCTTGAACTAATTTAGAAAAAAACCAGTTTCATCAAAATATTTGAGATTTTTTCAGAATTTTTGAAATTTCTATAAAATTTGGTATATCCAATTCCTCTAGACGTAATGCAACAGAAAAAACTCTCAACATTTTCTATTCACACGTTCGACCTGATACAACATAACAAAACATAATATTTTTCTCAACTTGTATTTTTCACAACTTAGCAGTTTTCCGAAGAAACTCATACTTAAGATCTCAATCAAAGGCTAATATAATTTTTTAATGACCCCCCAAGTTTAAAACAACATTCAGTTTCCATAATTCATTACGTTTTCTTTCTAAAGAAAACGCAATGTCTCCGGACAAACTTCAAATCGAATTTTTTTTTTCATTTATCATTCCGATGAACATAAGAAACATTTCTATATTCTATTTCTGATGAGATACAACTAAAAGGCATGTTAAATTGAGAATCAGAAACAAAAAGTTAACAGCGATTATATAAGTGTAATAATAATAATAATAATAATAATAATTCAAGTTCAATTGATTTTAGGTCGATTCACTGTATATTTTCCGGTACATTATTCTTTTCTGCAATTTTTCAACGTGATTTGCCTACTCATATTCCATATGAATTAATAGAATCTAATATTTTCTTGACCGTCTATCTATTGGTCATGTTACCCTATCAATAATATATTTAAATTATGATATGCATGAATAGAGCACTTAAGCCACTTTATTTCTAAGGCGACGATTTTTTCCAACAATAATTGTTGTTTTCTCTTGTTAATTATTATTATTATTATTATTATTATTATTATTATTATTATTATTATGCTCCAACAGACATCAAGGAAATGGAAGTCAAATGTATAAATTCGAAGCATCAGGAAATGGAAAAATTCAATTTGTTTTCTTATAACAATTCCAATTCCTCATTATTCACCGCTTCATTAAATAAATAAAAATTAATATCAAAATCACCACATTTTTATCAGATTTCTATCTTAAAAATATCCTATTTCTTCATACAATTAATTAGAGAAATTCTCTGACTTATAAGTTAAATAATGATCTTGAAAAATTAGATAAAAATAAAACAAAAAATCAATTAATTTTATTTTTGTATTTATTATATGAAAATTTAACGTTGATACAATTTTTCGAAAAATCAACAGCTCTCGTGTCTCTCAATCCATTAATCTCATTTCTTCCTTTCGAATTATTTTTTAGGTGTAAAAATGGATTCATCGGTCTTGCTTAAAATTAGTCATTTATTTAAAATGAAAAAAAATACAAATTCCAATGTTTCGATCTCATTCTGAGATCCTCATCAGGGGATTAGAATACACTGGAAATTAATATTAACAATTAGCTCATCATGATAAAAATTGGAAATTTACAATTGTTATTGTTATTAGCAAGGAAGCTCTATACTATTTTTATATATTACTGATGTCATTTTTTATATTTTTGGTCTTTCAATTCTAAATTTTTTAATTATTATTATATATGAGAATTAAATTTTGTAAAAGAGAAAATTGGAATTTTTTTTTATTAAAAAGACGTTTAAATTGAAGACGTCTTTTTGATTAAAAAAAAAATTCCAATTTTCTCTTTTACAAAATTTAATTCTCATATAGGGAAAAGTGGGGCAAAATGGACATTCAAATGAAACAGTCGAAGTAACATTTTTTTTAATGATTCCATTGGAAAGCTGAGGGAATTTTAGGGGGAAAACATGTGTCGGAATCAATTTTTTCGAATTTTTGAAAATTTTCATTTTTTTGCGCCAAAATTGAAGAGTATCCCATTTGAATTTTTTCGAAAAATGGCTTTTTGATGATATCTCCGGTTCTATTAGTCATAGCGATTCGCGGGTGGTCTCAAATTGAAGGGGAGCTCATTTCTCATATTTTCGTTAAAGTCCCATTGATTTTTATCAAAAATTGACGAAATTACAGGGCAATTTGTGGAAATCAGTTTTTGGGCTGTAACTTCCGTAATTTTCGATAAAAATTAATGAGACTTTAACGAAAGTGTGAGGAATGAGCTCCCCTTCAATCTGAGACCACCCGCGAATCGCTACGACGAATGGAACCGGAAATATTATTGAAGAACCATTTTTCGAAAAAATCGAAAGGGGGTACCCTTCAGGAATGAGTGAAAAAAAAATTTTTTTTCCAAAATGCGAAAAAAAAAAATTTCACCCATATTTTCCGCCTAAAATTTCCTCAGCTTTTCAATGAAATCATTGATAAAATTCTACCTCCATTATTTTTATCAATTTGGAGCGTTTTTCAGGATACAACCATGAAAATTTAGATGTGTCCATTTTACCCCTTATGTCCATTTTGCCCCACCTTCTCCTATAATAATAATTAAAAAGTTTAGAATTGAAAGATCAAAAATATAAAAAATGACATCAGTAATATATAAAAATAGTATAGAGCTTTCTTGCTAATAACAATAACAATTGTAATTAATTTTAAGCAAGACCGATGAAGCCATTTTTACACCTGTAAAACATGAGATTACGGTCATGAAAAAAAAAAAAAAAAAAATTAAAAAAAACAAAATTCGAATTATTTAAAATTACGTTTATGATAAATGCGACATTCATGACGATATCTCCAAATCGAACTTGTGATCCCTTGCACTTTACATTTCCATTCATGAGGCCAACTCTGATTCCTTGAATGTGCTAATGATAAAAAGAAAGAAAACATAATTGTATTTTTGTAAAAATTTTTTTCGTTAATTTTGTTTGTACTGCGCGTACATATCTTACCTGAGTTAAAAGAAGTACGAAAAAAGCAACAATTACTGTCTTTATCGTGATAATAATTCTCCTGTGTAAAAATTATCACAATCCATAATTCGGCGAATCTCAATCTTACATTTTGTCAAACGTGACTTCAATTATAAACAAATTTGAATGAAGAATAAATGAATAAATTGTGTTTTTTATTTCCATGTTTAATAATTATTGTATTGAGATCATGGGACATTCGGATAAATTAATTTAACAATGCGAAAATAATTGTCAAATTAGCGACGTTTCGCCTGTTTTTTTTTTAGACTTCCTCAGGTTCTGCAAATAACACAAAAATTATTTAGTATTGTTAAATTAATTTTTTTCAATGTTCCATGAATAAATAAATGTCAATATACTTGAAAAAATTTTGAAAATATTTTATATTTACAATAGTTATTATTGAGGTATGAGTTTTGTACAGTGATTAAATACAAATAAGTGCGTTTTCAAGCGAAAATGTTTTTTTTATATATATAGGGAAGAGTGGGGTAA
Source organism: Aleiodes alternator (assembly GCA_963921955.1). Taxonomy (NCBI): domain Eukaryota; kingdom Metazoa; phylum Arthropoda; class Insecta; order Hymenoptera; family Braconidae; genus Aleiodes; species Aleiodes alternator. The sequence continues at coordinate 4,153,118 of OY998115.1, read as the reverse complement.
CATGGACCTAGAAAATGAGATGACTCGAGGTTTTTTTAAAAAGCAGCGGTTGCTTAAAAAAATCTGAAAAAATTTACAAACAATATAGATATGTTGGAGGATTTTCTCAAATTTTTTCAGATTTTTTCGTCGAGTCCTTCATTTCAAAAAAAATTCCTTAATTATGTTGCTATGAGGGTCCATTTTGCCCCACTCTCCTCTATGCTTTAGTTATAGAAATATGAAGTTTTCAGACAATTTTTTAATCCTTCAGGCAGCTTTTTTGAAGGAATATTGAGGAAACTCAGCGAGATAGAACGATTTTTGCTTTTCTAATGTACTTTTGTAGCTCTTGGAATCATTTACAAAAAAACGGTTTCGAGGAAAATCGATCTTTCTCGCTTGGTTTCTGAGATATACTCTACAAAAAAAAACAGCGAAGAGAAATCGTATTTTTTTTTTTTATAAAAAAAAAATCGAAATTTTTTCATGTTTTCAACACTGAAATCTCACTCTCTTTGAGGAATATCTCGGAAACTAAATGAGATAGGGCGATTTTACACTCATTCCTTGTAAAAAAAATTTGGAAAACTTGAAATAATCTGTTTTTTCTATTTTGAGATTTTTCGAAATTTTTCAGAATTTTCGCGAATTTTCCAGAAATGAATTTTCTCAAAAATCAGTTTTTCCATTTTTATTTTTTTCCCTAATTTCCTATAATTCTCTTGAATTTTCCATAAATTAATACCGGCAAGCTTCGGTTGCTCATGTATTTTCTCAAAAATCAGATTTTCCCATTCTAGGTTTTTTCGAAATTTTTCCGAAAAGAAAAATTCGGGCAGAATTGCTTCATCTCGCTTAATTTCCGAGATATTCTCCAATAACAACCAACGAATGAAAGAATTCTCTCCTTTTACATTTTCATCACTGAAGTTTAATTATTTCCCCCGAATATTTCGGAAATTCAGCGAGATAAAGCGGATTTTCGCTAATTCTCTTTTTAACTCTTGGAATTCTGCACAAATCAGTAGTGAAGAGGTAAAACAGGATAAATCGACTTATCTTTGAGGTCATTTCGAAGGAAATAACTCGGAAACTAAGCGAGATAAGGTGATATCATTCATCTGTTCTTGTAGCAAATTTCAAGAGTTACAGAAGAGTTTCAGGGCAAAATTGCTCTTTCTCGGTTAATTTCTAAGATATTTTCAAAAAACTTACTGAGAAAAAAAGAGACTTATCTTGTTTTACCTCTTCACTACTGAAATAATAGGGCAAAATCGCCCTATCTCGCTTATATACCGAAATATTACATAAAAAATCGTGAAAAAATGAATTTTATCGGAAAATTTCATATATTTTTACTTATTGAAGAAATCTGCAGCTCTCTGTCTTTGCGGAAGATTGAGAAGATTATCGGTTAATATAAGACTTCTTGATTCTCCTTTATTTTCCGAGGATTTTGATGCTCGGTTGGGGGTATTGAATCTTGGATTCAAGTTTGGAGTCTTCACACCAATGGAAGGAGTTCGTGTTGGTGTTCTACGTGGAGTTGGAGTACTGATTATTTTCAATTTTTGCGTTGCCAATCTTCTTGCTGCTGGTGACATGGTACTGAGACGATCGATAGTCGATAAACTTCTCGGGGATGGCCTAAATAAAGTGAAAAGTCAAATTAGTCTTCATAATTCTTGTTTTTTACGTAAATTTCATCATTTAAGGAGAGTTTTCTTTAATATTTTTAAATTTGGGGAGAATAGAAAAGGGGAAGATGGGGGGAAAAAGCCATTAATTAGTGAAAATATTCGAGATAAATTTTTGCCGATGGTTTCATTGAAAAACTGAGGAAATTGCCATTTGAAAACATCTTCTGAAGTCTATTTTTGAGGAGTTCATGAATTTTTTTTCTTCACAAATATTGTAAAATTTTACTTTTTTGGTGATTTTTTCAGTTTTATTGGGTGTTAAAGAAAATATCGATTTTTCTATCGATGGGGAATGATTTTATTCGTTGATTCCAATTCGAAAAAGGCGTTCATCTTTAAATCTTCTTTAAAAAATTCGCATTTTCAAAAAAAAATTGATTCTGACTCATATTTTCTAACAGAAATTTTCTCAGTTTTTCAGTAGGGGAAAGTGGGGCAAAATGGACATTCAAATGAAACAGTCAAAGTTACATTTTTTTAATGATTCCATTGGAAAGCTGAAGGAATTTTAGGGGGAAAACATGTGTCGGAATCAATTTTTTCGAATTTTTGAAAATTTTCATTTTTTTTGCGCCAAAATTGAAGATTATCCCATTTGAGTTTTTTCGAAAAATGGTTTTTTGATGATATCTCCGGTTCTATTCGTCATAGCGATTCGCGGGTGGTCTCAAATTGAAGGAGAGCTCATTCCTCATATTTTCGTTAAAGTCCCATTGATTTTTATCAAAAATTGACGAAATTACAGGGCAATTTGTGGAAATCAGTTTTTGGGCTGTAACTTCCGTAATTTTCGATAAAAATCAATGAGACTTTAACGAAAATATGAGGAATTAGCTTCTCTTCAATTTAAAACCACCCGCGAATCGCTACGACCAATAGCACCGGAGATATCTTCAAAAATTCATTTTTCGGAAAAAATCAAAAGGGGGTACCCTTCAAGATTGAGTGAAAAAATCTTTTTTTCTTCAAAAATGCGAAAAAAAAGTTTTCACCCATATATTCCGCCTAAAATTTCCTCAACTTTTCAATGAAATCATTGAAAAAATTCTATCTCCATTATTTTTATTAATTTGGAGCATTTTTCAGAATAAAACCATGAAAATTCAAATGTGTCCATTTTACCCCTTATGTCCATTTTGCCCCCCCCCCCTTCCCCTATGTACATGTTTTCGATTATTCCGAAAATCATTTCTTATCTAAAAAAATAAAAAATCGTCCGATATATACTTTCAGTATCATAAAACCTATTCTTCAATTACAGGGTGGCGACTGAAAACTGATTTCAAAATTCCCTGAATTTTCCCCGACTAAAAATAAAGTTCCAGAACCTACATAGAAAAAAAAATTGTTTAAATATACATTAAAATTCTTAGTTATTCCTAAAAAGAATTTTTTTAAATTATAATTCAACAATAATACCCGAAACTGCGTTAAATTCTTAGAATTGTGATGTTCTCTTAATTTTTTTTGCAGATTTCCGACAAATGGAAAAGTTCAATTCTTTTCGATTAACTATCTGTAACTTTAAAAAATATGAAAATTATAAAAAATAAATTACTTTTAATTGTTAAAGGTGGTTCTTTAGGTACCGTCAATGGCCCAATCAATGCCATCGGCCCAATTAATGCCACTTTTCATACATTTTCATGATTATTGAACTTATTTGAATTCTCAACTCTAAGTAATTGATAACAGTGGCTAGAAAAAAATTCTGAGGACACCGGACCATCAAAATATCCGATATTTCTCTACTATATATATTTCTAAAATTAATCCGTTGAATGCGACCAGCGAGATGAGCAAAATAAAGGCCTAAAGCTCTTCATGTGGAGTTAGAGTGCCTCATCAGTTCAATGTGTGATATTGAGAAGATTTAAGTATTTGAAAAATCGAAAATTGTATTGATTGTTAGCAAAATCATTGGACTTTCATACAAATTAACGAATAATTTAAAAATAACGACCAGTGATGGAAATTAATTGATGGCAATTATTGGGACCCTCTATGGCAGAAATCGGGCCATGGTGGCATGAATCAGGCCATGGCCAAAATATTTTCAAAAATATAAATTAAATAATTTCTATCATTAATTCAAGAAAATAATTAATGTAAATGATAGTCCAAACCCTAAATTCTTTCGAGGAAAAATCAAATTTGAATTCATGATAAGATATAATTTTTCTATGTAAGATATGTGGCAGAATAGGTCTCTTGGTGGCATTAATTGGGTCATTGACAGTATCAGTAGAGATCTAAAAGGCCACTTTCAACAATTAAATGAATTACTACAGTCGTATATCCAGAAATATTAAGAACAAAGTACAAATTCCCCTGATTAACACTAAAAATCCGTGACTTCCCCCTAAATATCCCAAAAATTTTGAATTCCCGGACTTTTTCCAGGTTCTCCAGGTCAATCACCACCCTGAATTATCTCATTCTCCCAACATTCATATTCTTACGTAGCAAAAGATCGTCTAGCCGCTTCCAGTGCCTTATTTTTCCTGTCCCTATGTCTTTCGCCCGCCTTTTCCGCCAATTGAAGTGCGATTTTCTCTCTCTTCGGTGGTTCAGCCATCCTGAAAGAGGGTCCCTGAATGCCCCTCAACAAGGGCGTATCTCCGCCATCCAGCCTGAAAGGTGTCCCTTCAATCTGTCCCCAGGTCATCAAAGGGCTCTCGCACTCCCCAGGTCTTGGACTCGGCGTAGCAACGAAGCTGAACCCATTGACCCTCGGCGTTGGATTCCTCACAATCTCCTTACCATCGACTCCAATCTTCCCATCATGAACCTTCGACTGCGATTTTGCCAGTTCATTAATCGTCTCCTTGTTCTGTTTTTCATTGAAAGGATTGCTGACAAGCCTCGTATTATCGTGCACTACCTCCTGTCGTCTCTTCGCCATTTCAATCTTCTCATCAGGCGTCAAATCAACTCCATCAGGCACATACATTATATAATTCTTGTTCTTATAGCTCCAAGTGTCCGGTAACAGGGGCCTCAGTGCTTTTCCATTACCAATAGCCGGAATTTTATTCCCCTCAATTGCCAATAATTTTGATTTATCCTCCATCTCATAGAGCCAAGCATATTTGATCCTTTGTCTCTTCTCAGCCTCTTCCATCATCTCCTCAAAACTCGCATTATCCTCGCTCGTGTGAGTACTCAAAAAACCATCAAGTCCAATCTTAGGTTTACCATCAACAATCGATGTTCCTTGAGATCTCACAGAGACATTGTCATTTTCTGGTACATCAGATTCCTGATGCTGTGGTGTCTCAAAACCTGCTGGACTCGACATTCTCTCAGTTACTGGACGACCAGAACTGTATTTCTCATACAATTCACGCATTTTCTTCACGTCATTCTGCTCCAATGCATCAAGATAATCATTTTGTGCCTTTAATTTCTCCAAATCTGGAAAAAAATCACGCTCTATTATTTCACCAATTTTTTCAATGTATGTGTCTTCATCCAATATTTTTGATTTAAATTTGCGGGTCTTTGCCGCCATTCCAATTGGCTTTTTGAAAATAGCGAGGTCCTGAATTGTGGTACTTGCTACTTGAAGTGCCTGAGAACCTGGGGAAGACACTGGTGAATACATTGTCATTGTTTTTTCTTTTTTTTTTGTGAAAATATTGATCAATAGGTTAGGATTCTCCTTCAGATCAGAGTCATTCCACTTTTTTCATCCACTCGCTTTTTTTTTTAATTTATCAAATAATTCAAGTAATCTTCGTAAAATTGGAGTGATTATGAAGCACTTTGATTTATTTATTTTTTTAATTTTTTTTTGGTGGTAATTTAATAAAATTCTATTTTTTATCCACAAAAACACTGACGTTCTCTAGAAAAATTTGATACTAGCGTAAGTATTGAGTTATTTGAGAACTAAAATTCGCTGTTTTATCGATGTCCTTCTGGAGAGTGGTGACATCTTCAACACGTTTGAGTGTGGCGCGCAATTATTTTGAAAAAAGGCGCGAATGTGAATAATATTCAAAATGAATTGAGACGTATTTTTTCTGGTAAGTTTCGATTTATAGTGGAAAAAGAGGCAAATGGCTTCTCAAAATATGTTTATGAGGGAAGAATCAATGAAATTCCTTATTATGATTCAATAATAACAATAATAATAATAATATCCCACAAGGGATGCCATTAAACAAGTAAATTTATTAATAAATTAATTTTTATTAATAAATTTTATTTAGAAAATCAAATTTCGGAAAAAATATGTAATGCGCAAGCAGGATTTGAACCCACGACCCTCTGATTACATGTCAGGTGCTCTACCGCTGAGCTATTGCGAGTTACTATATTTACCATCGAATTTTTGATTCTCACATCTTTTCTCCACCTCCCATCCACGAGGCAATGTCACCATTAAACAAGTAAATTTATTAATAAATTAATTTTTATTAATAAATTTTATTTAGAAAATCAAATAATAATAATAATAATAATAATAATAATAATAATAATAATAATAATAATAATAATAATAATAATAATAATAATAATAATAATAATAATAATAATCAAAAATAGGAGTAATGAAGAAAGAATTCGAAATTTGAGATCCTCTTTCAAGTAATACAGGAGAAATGGAACTATCCAATGATATACGATAGCTCGAACTTAATGCGAGATATCGCATCGATTAATCTATTATTTAGAAAACTATCGATCTCAAGCGAATGCGATGTAATTTGTTTACTAGCTATTGAGAATTCCTTTATCAATATTTTCTTCCTCTTCCTAGAAGAGCAAGTTTCGATCCATCATTTTCAAAAATCGATTAATCGATGCAATATCGAATTAAATTCGAGATATCGAATATCATTTGATAGTTCCGTTTCACCTGGTTCAATTTAAAGATTTTTAATTTTAAAGGGATGTCGTCGATTTTGGATTTAATTCGAGATATCGCATCGATTAATCGATATAAATCGAAACTGATAATCGAAAATAATCGATCGGAAGTTGATGTGAAATTGTTTTTTCCCTGAAACTCAAAACAAAAATTGATGGAACGAAACTATCGAGTGGAATGCGATACCTCGAATTTAATCGCATCGATTAATCGACTATTTGAAATCGATTGATCGAAAGCTGCTGGTATTTGCCCCAGAAGTCTTCGCTCTGAAACTAAAATTGGTAGAACGAAATTATCGGATAGAATGCGATATCTCGAATTTAATCGCATCAATTAATCGATTATTTGAAATCGATTAATCGAAAGCTGCTGCTATTTCCATCAGAAGCCTTCTCTCTGAAACTAAAATTGGTAGAACGAAATTATCGAATAGAATGCGATATCTCGAATTTAATCGTATCGATCAATCGACTATTTGAAATCGATTAATCGAAAGCTGCTGCTATTTCCCTCAGAAGTCTTCTCTCTCTAAAACTAAAATTGGCAGAACGAAATTATCGAATAGAATGCGATATCTCGAATTTAATCGCATCGATTAATCGACTATTCGAAATCGATTAATCGAAAGCTGCTGCTACTTTCACAAGAAGCAAGGAATATTGATGCAAGCATGCCTATAGCGCTCTTCGAATTGCTAGTTTTTTTAAGTTGTAAGTGATATTTTGGTAGAAGCAAGAGCCCAAACCGCATGAGATACTTTGGAGTAGCAAAAGTGTTTCAAAGCTCTATGATAGAAAGAAAAAGAGAGAGAGAGAGAGGAAGAGAAACGTGTTGGGGTGCAGTGCTGACAGACATATGAGGATTCCAGCGGCGAGATCGGATATGCGCGCCGACTACACACCGTTACGAATTCTACTGTATACATTAATGAAAAATCACCCTCAGTCTGCATGATATCCAAATGTCCATTTTACATTATTTTTTTCTCTCTTTGTCTTTGATTGAGCAAAAAAAAAAAAAAAAATTGTAATGTTTTTATTTGATTTGTTTTTTCGGCATTGCACGGACTTTCGTAAATTTCTCGAAAGAATCATTGAGACAAAATACGGAGAATTGTTGGCGGAATACTGTCAGCTCAAACATCTTACTTCTACTGTGAGACTAAATTATGCCAGTTCCAGAAGAGTGAGAGGAAGGGAATAAACTCTTTTTTTCCTCTCTCTCTCTCACCACTGTTATTTACATCACGGCTAAGGTAAACTTTTCATGCGGGATCTTTGCACCCGTTCATCGTCTGTCTTCGGGTCACATAGCCGTGACGATTGATATCTTCCGTCCTCTGTGAAGATTTTTTTTTTTTTCTAGTTTTAATCGTTAATCACATTTATTCATTTACGAGCGATTAAATGTGCACTACGCGCGCCTGTGATAATTCCTTACGAAAACAATCAGCAGTTGTCAAAAGAAAAATGCATCAACTTCCGATCAATCGATTAATATCGATACATCGATTGATATCGATATCGATACATCGATTGATATCGAATATCGATACATCGATTGATATCGATATCGATACATCGATTGATATCGATATCGATACATCGATTGATATCGATATCGATACATCGATTGATATCGATATCGATACATCGATTGATATCGATATCGATACATCGATTGATATCGATATCGATACATCGATTGATATCGATACATCGATTGATATCGATACATCGATTGATATCGATACATCGATTGATATCGATACATCGATTGATATCGATACATCGATTGATATCGATACATCGATTGATATCGATACATCGATTAATAGCAGTACATCGATTAATATCGATACATCAATTAATATCGATTAAAATCGATCAATCGATTAATATCGATCAATCGACTAATATCGATCAATCGATCAATATCGACTAGTGGAAGTGACATCTCGTAGTAAATCCGAGATTTGATGACATGAAAAAGAAGTGATATCACATCGATATATTCGATTAATCGATTTATCAAATTCGAGAAATCGCATTGACTGTGCGATATTTAGAAAGAATCGATCGGAAGCTGATGAGATATTGATTGTTCCTTAAAATGAAACAGGTGGATTGGAACTATCGAATGATATTCGATATATCGAATTTGATGCGAGATCTCGCATTGATTGATCGATAAGTGAAAGAGATCAGAAGTTGAATCAATGGGAATGTAATGACTTTAAGCTAAGAGAGTTGGAGCGGAACTATTGAATCATATTTTCGATATCGGATCGATTAATCGATATGGTAAAAATATCGATTAGAAGTTGATGTAATATTGCATTTTCATGTAATCGAAAGAAAACAATAACCTGAGATCTAATACAAGATATCAAATCGATTCTCGAATCCGATGCGGAATATCGATCAATTGACTCTCGAATTTAACACGTGATATCGATTAATCGACTTTTGGAAATGATCGATCGATAGTTGATGGGGCATTGTTTTCTCCACTGACTGAAGGCAGTGAAACGACACTATCGAAAGGAGTGCAATATTTTGGTTTTGATTCGAGATATCGCATCGATTAATCGAAATATTGAAATTTATCAGGCGGCAATTGATGTGACACTCGTTTTTTCCTCTCTTTCTCCTTTAAACGAAAACGTCGGAATGGAGTCGAATCTGCGATCGATTCGATATTCGATTAATCGAAGTTTTACATCGATTAATCGAAATTCTGAGATTGTTCAATTCGACGTTGATCCTCTCATACCAAAACAGGTGAAACGGAACTATCGAATGATGTGCGATATGTCGAATTAAATGCGATATATCGCATCGATCAATCGATCTCTGAAAATGATCGATCTCAACTTCATTTGATATTCTTTCTTTCCTCTCATCAAATCATGTTAAAAAAAACGTGAATGCTTCAGCAATCACTTTCCGTTTAAATTTCTTTTTATAAACTCGAGGACATGAAACGAAAAAATATTAATGTTCCAAAGAAAAAAAAAGTGGGGGGGGGGGGGGGTGGAGGGAAGAAGGGCGAAGAGCTTTCGAAAGTTTTGGTTTGAAGGCACTTTCAAACCGTAAAACATAAACAACCGAGGTGCGATTTGACGTATAAGCGAGAGGAAAAACCACTTTGGTATACGTATAGCCTTTACATTGGGCATAGACTGTTTGGTAGCTGCTTTAAGAATCTCCCAAATAAGAAGAAGATAAAGAAGAAAGAGGAAGAGTACAGAGACTGTGTGTGGATGGCGGAGGCTGGAATCTGTAAATCTGTCATTGCAGCAATATCCGTTGGTGCTAGTCTCACACTGGCGTCGCAATGCTTGCCAGGATATACCAGAAATCTTTTCTTTTTTTTTCTCTCTCAAATATGTTTTTCCTTCTTTCTTCTTTTACACATTTGAAACTACCAATAATCACTGTTCATTTCACGTTTCTGCTTGAATTTCATTCTGTCTTTTGATGTTAAATTTGGTAGAAATTGCAATCTGTACTGAGAGAAAAAAATGATTTTATTGAGAAAATTTGTCTTTGAATTGAAGAAATAAAAAAACGAATTTTTTGATAAATTAATTGATTGACGTAAAAAATTTTCTTTGAGAAGAGTATATTTATTATTGAAAGAAGCTATAAAATGATCAATCTGAAAAATCTTCAATTCGTTCTGAATAACGAATAAAAATGAATTAATTCCAATCTACTAATTTTTAAAAATTAATAATTATTGACTCTTCTCAGTTTCAAGAAATTCAATTGTTGGGAGAAAGCATTTTTTCCACAGTCGTAATGATATTTATATTCAATTTAAAGTTCACGTGATATTGGAAATTTCCAATCTTTTTTAATTTCTCAATAAAATATAATTGTTCTATCAGTGTGTGTTTCACGAAGCTGAACCAAAGTGTGCAACAATTCGATGACACATTTTTGTTTGCATTTCCATACAAAACGAGGTGCGTAATATTCAAAGTACTATTATACTTTGCATATGTTATTTATTATTTTTTTGATATTTGAGGGAAACTTGTTGGATTTTTATAACTTGTATATTTTCAAAAGGATGTTCAAATATTACACAGAGAAAGATGTTTTCTTAATTTAAGAATGTGCAGTCACTTAATTTAAGAATGTGCAGGTCACTTAAATTAAGAAAGTAAAGTCACTTGATTTAAGTGAGAAAACTCACTTGATTTAAGTGAGTTTTACTTTCTTAAATTAAGAAAGAAAAAGTCACTTGATTTAAGTGAGAAAAGTCACTTAATTTAAGTGATTTTTACTTTCTTAAATTAAGAAAGAAAAAGTTACTTAATTTAAGTGAGGAAAGTCACTTAATTTAAGTGTGAAAAGTCACTTAATTTAAGTGAGTTTTACTTTCTTAAATTAAGAAAGAAAAAGTTACTTGATTTAAGTGAGAAAAGTCACTTAATTTAAGTGTGAAAAGTCACTTAATTTAAGTGAGTTTTACTTTCTTAAATTAAGAAAGAAAGAGTTACTTCATTTAAGTGAGAAAAGTCACTTAATTTAAGTGTGAAAAGTCACTCAATTTAAGTGAGTTTCACTTTATTAACTTAAGAAAGAAAAAGTCACTTGATTTAAGTGAGAAAAGTCACTTAATTTAAGTGATTTTTACTTTCTTAAATTAAGAAATGGAGAGTTACTTGATTTGAGTGAGAAAAGTCACTTAATTTAAGTGTGAAAAGTCACTCAATTTAAGTGAGTTTCACTTTCTTAAATTAAGAAAGAAAAAGTCACTTGATTTAAGTGAGAAAAGTCACTTAATTTAAGTGACTGCACATTCTTGAATTAAGAAAACATTTTTCTCTGTGTAAAGATTATATCAAATTTTTGGAGAAATCGATTTTATTTTATCATGAGGTTTTTCTGGAATATTTCGGAAACTAAGCGAGATGAAGCGATTTTTATGATTTTTAATTGAACATTCTGATTCTGTACGAAATTAATTTTTAGGGGAAATTGCTCTATCTCGCTCAGATTTCGAGATATTTTGGAAAAAACTAGTGACAAAATTTAATCAATTTGAAAAATTTGTTTTCTTGTTTTTGAAAAAATCGATTTTTCCTACTTGTTTTTGTCAGAAGTATCTCGGAATTTAGTCGAGATAGAGATTTTTATAATCTCCTTTTTTGTAGATCTTGAGATACTCTATAAAATGAGTGTTAAATAAAATCGCTCTATCTCGCCTAGTTTTCAAGATATTTCAAAAAAATCGGTAATAGAATTAAATTAAATAGAACTTTATTTTCTTGTCTTTTAAAAATGTCACTAAACTAACTGAGATAGAGCAATTGTAAAAATCCCTTCTCTTGTAGCTATTGAAATTCTCTATAAAATCATCCTAGGGCAAAGTCGCTCTATCTCGCTCATTTTCCGACATATTTTTCAAATAACCGTTCACAAAACAAAATTAATTAAAAAATTTCATTTTTTTTTGTTAAAAAAAAAATAGCTTTTTTGTCACCAGTTCTTTAAAAAAAAGCTCGGAATTCAAGCGAGATAGAGCGTTTTTCAAAATTAACATTTTCGTATTAACATTTTCGTATTAACATTTTTCGTATTAACATTTTCATACTCTTCAAATCTCTTCAAAAAAGGTCCTTTAAAAATTGCTCTATCTCGCTTAGACTCCTCGATATTTTCAAAAGAAAAAAAAAACTGACACTATACAATTAAAATGAATTGTTTAAAATTTTATAATTATAAATAATTAAGTCGATGAAAAAATAGTTGAAAATATTTTCCGGGTATAAATTATAAAAACTTGAAAACAACGAATTCCATACAATTACGAAAATGTTGAGTGAAAATGATTTTCTACGAAATCTTAGTGCATTTTGTAAATTTACGTGTGTTAGAGAGAGAAAGAAAGAAAGAGTATTGCGTTGACGGATTCATGGGACTCGTGGGTGCATTCACCGAGAACAGCTTCACACAATTGGTGTAGAAATGTTATATATATGAAAAAAAAAAAAGAGGAGAAGAGGAAGGAAGGAGTAAAAAAAAATGTCCATCCGCACATAAGTTTTGAGAACGCATTTATGTGCGATTCATTTGTCATAAGGGGCGAATAAAATTGTAAATTTATTGTGGTGAGGTTTCTGCATCTAATTTTTTGCTCAAGCGCTGAGTTAGAAATTTAAAATGTCAATTTCTCAGAATTTTTCATCTCGAGAAAAAGAAAAAATGAAATCCTGCGGATATCGTAATTCCGGCTTGAAATTAAAATGGCTTTAGATTTTTTGTCTTTTTTTTTCGATTAAAAATATGAAGAATCATTGAGCTGTACTGAGAAATAAAGATGTTTTTTTGATGAATATGAGAAAATAGCTTCGGGATGATGTAATTACCGTCGATGGCCCAATTAATGCCATCGGCCCAATTAATGCCACTTTTCATACATTTTCGTGATTATTGAACTTATTCGAATTCTCAACTCTAAGTAATTGATAATAGTGGCTAGAAAAAAATTCTGAGGACACCGGACAATCAAAATATCCGATATTTCTCTACTAGATATATTTCTAAAATTAATCCGTTGAATGCGACCAGCATGCTCAGCAAAATAAAGCCCTAAAGCTCTTCATGTGGAGTTAGAGTGCCTCATCAGTTGAATGTGTGATATTGAGAAAATTTAAGTATTTAATAAATCGAAAATTGTATTGATTGTTAGCAAAATCATTGGACTTTCATACAAATTGACGAATAATTTACAAATAACGACCAGTGATGGAAATTAATTGATGGCAATTATTGGGACCCTCTATGGCAGAAATCGGGCCATGGTGGCATGAATCGGGCCATGGGCAAAATATTTTCAAAAATATAAATTAAATAATTTTTATCATTAATTCAAGAAAATAATTAATGTAAATGATAGTCCAGAGCCTAAATTCTTTCGAGGAAAAATCGAATTTGAATTTATGATAAGATATAATTTTTCTATGAAAAATATGTGGCAGAATAGGTCTCTTGGTGGCATTAATTGGGTCATTGACGGTATCGAAAAATGTTCTGCGGCCGCTACTAAGGGGCTTCAAGGATGTTCTACAGGTATTTTAAGCGGGGCCTGTGCGGCATGAGAGGGGCAGTGTGATTTCGTCAGTGTTTCAATGAAAAAATGAGTTTTTAAATTCCTCATTAAAATTATTTTCAGGGAATTATAGAATGCTACGGATGTTCAAATACTATATTATTATCATTACATTTCATAGATATTTTTTTATCCTTTATTTAATTACTTTAAGAATTACTAGAATTGGGACGCGCACTTCGCGCGCGTGTCGAGCTATATTGGGTGTTTAAGGAGGTTGGTCACTAAATGCGTTCAAATGAAAAAATTCTGAAAATTTTCAATGTTGTTGTTGAATATCCCATACTACTCGTGTTAAATTTTCAATTCGTTCTTGAACCTAGTTTGGACGTAATAAATTAACGAAAATCCCTGGTTTTACACAGCCTCTTTCCCGGGATGAAAAAATTTGAGTCTTTCCGTGGTCGAAAGACTCCTGTCCCGGTCTCTGACAGAGTTCCTATTCGCGCCATGGCAGGGACTTTCTAGAGACACCTTGCTGTCTCTCCGAACGGGACACATGCCTCTCCTACAGGGACTCAGTCCCTGCTCAACGAACCAGAGTCCTTACTTGAGAGACTCACAGTCTCTCAAATAAGGACTCCTCCAGTCTCACTTCGAGAGCCATCAGTCTTTCTATTTTTCAAAGAGCCTGCCAATTTGATTGAAAAAGAACAATAAAATATGTGTGTCTCTTCTCCAAATGTCCAATATTTTGATTAATTAAAAAAAAAAATTGATAATATAAACATCAAAACTCAAAGATATCCATTTTACCCCTATATCCGTTTCACTCCACTTTCCGCTAATATTGAGAATTTTAATTAAAGTCAAATATGAAAAAAATAATAATTCCACGATTTGCAAAAATTATAAAAATTGAAAACTTAAAATTTATTAAGTTGAAATAAAAAAAAATTATTCATTCCTCGGTCTCTCTCATGAGGACTTATGTCTTTGCAAATCTTTATAAATCTACTGAGAGCCCAGTAAAGATAGAAGTCCTTGCGGGAGAGACACGCGAAGACAGAAGTCCTTACGGGAAAGACCAGCAAAGATAAAAGTCTTTACGGGGGAGACACGAGAGACACTGTAGAGACAGTTGCGGGACTTGCGGGACACTCTAGAGACCGAAAAGTCCTTCTAGGAGTCTTCGAAGACCGTAAAAGACTCAAAAATTTTATCCCGGGTATCCAGTTCTCATTTATCCGGATTCAACTGTAATTGAATCATAAAGAAAAAAGAGTAGTGGAGGGGGAAGTCTGTCGTGAATACCCGAGAAAAAATGTTTAGATCTGATCAGATTAAATTAGATCTAATTACATCTGATAGCACAAAAAATATGTATGTATGTATATAAACAAGATAAACGCATAAGAAACAATTTAGATTCAAGGTAGAATGGATTGTATCCCATAAGTAAGAAATAACTCTGTATATTATAATAACTTTATATATTCAAATGTACATATATTGTATAAATGTACATATTAAGCATATGAACCATAAGGTTCCAAGTGCACTAATAAAAAAAAAAAAAATTACATCTGATCGGTGCGAACCAAATTTTAGATCTGATCAGATCTAACGAACTCAGATCCAATTACATCTGCTCAGATCCAATTTGATCTGATCAGGTCTGAACATTTTTTCCCGGGTATATATGCTCTGTATTCGGGCCTTGAACATATACTTGGCTCGATACTCTATTGCGTATCTAAATATGCATATAATACGATGTTATTGCACAGAAAAAAAAATCAATACTTCTCGAGAATCACAAAATTCTGAGATGAAATTATCTTTTTTTAAAAAAAAAAAAGAAAAACAGTGCTCAACAGCAGTAAAAAAAAAGTTCCATACAGAAATGTCGCATTATCGTGTGTCTCAGCACATGTGACCTTGAGCTTTGAGTTATGCTTGCTTATGTAATATCAACGAGATCTTGAATATCTTGGAATGAAACTGTTAAACAGAGAGAAAAGACATAAAGAAGGAAAATTATGTTCGGATAAAAAAGAAGATTTTTTTTTTACACTTTTTATTTAAAATGACATGAGACTTGTGAGTCATTCATTCTTTCTTTTATAAATCGTTGCCTTAGAAATAGAAAGGCGTATGTGCTATGCTTATGCATAACACTTACGCCTCTCTGTTTTTGAGATTATGAAATATTTTTACGATATTAAAAATAACAATATACAACAAATCTCATTTTTTTTTTTTTCAGAAAAATAAAAAGAAAACGATTTTATCGTTGTTGCAAGCTATTTCAATTTGAAAGTAACCTTTCGCCAATATTTTCAAGTGACAATAGAATATTTTGTAAAGATATTTATATTTGATTTGGTGGACATTGGATGCACTACTCCCACAGCTTCTGAAATAATATCAAATTTTTTCTTTTTTTGGGGGGGGGGGGGGGGGGGGAGGCTGATTTTCCTGAAGATATCGAATCGATGAATCGGTATTTGATAATGATCGATTGAAATGTGATGCGATATTTTTTTTACATTATCGAATCTCGAATTTTAGTTACTTTAAAGTAAATACTGCGAAACAGAACTATCAAATGATATTCGATATCTCGAATTCAATGCGAGATATGGCATCGATTAATGGATATTTGAAATTCATCGGTCGGAAGTTGATGTGATGGCTTCATTTACACGAAAACAGGTGCAATGGAACTATCGAATAGTATTGTCATGGATATTGAATAGTAGAGATGATAAAATCGATTTCGATTCTACTCAAGAATCGATTTTGCTGTTGAAAGAATCGATGATTAAGAGTTGACTTTAAAGCTTTGATTTTCTAATGACAAAAGTGAAATTGAAATGGGGAGTATACACATATATCTACAGTCGTGATACATGAATAGTGACAGGCGATTTTGAATCGATCTTCCCAAGATCGTTTAAAGAAACAAAACATTTCGAGAAGAAACATGGGATAAGCCATGTTGAAGTGACTTTTACTCCGGACGACACTTGTGAGTGTCATGAATAGGTCAGACACGAACAAGGGGAGAAAGAAGCAAAGAAAAAATTGAAGGAACCCCCAAGTGGTCTCTTTTGTACTCCAAAAAATTTAACGACTCTTTTACCCTCTTTTCTTTCTTAATTTCCTAATCTCAGAAACATTACCGTCAATGGCCCAATTAATGCCATCGGCCCAATTAATGCCACTTTTCATTCTCTGATAACGTTTCTTTGCCACTTGAAATATAAAAAATCAATTTTATTTCAAGCTATTTGAAATTAACCATAAGGTAAGGGCACTAGTACCTGCTCACTATTCGATTCGACGGGAAAAATATTTCTATTGATTAAAAATGGGCATATCGTTTTCAAAATTATTATCATATATTTCTAAATATAGAATAATTAAAATTTTCAGTTATTCAATGAAATTGATTGATAATATTGAAGTTTGAAAATAATTTTGCGCTTACCCCAGTACCTGCTCACGAAAAAGTGATTGTAACTAGTAGTAGATCAGTACGTTACCCCAATACCGTCAATGGCCCAATTAATGCCACTTTTCATACGTTTTCGTGATTATTGAACTTATTTGAATTCTCAACTCTAAGTAATTGATAACAGTGGCTAGAAAAAAATTCTGAGGACACCGGACAATCAAAATTTCTGATATTTCTCTACTAGATATATTTCTAAAATTAATCTGTTGAATGCGACCAGCGTGCTCAGCAAAATAAAGCCCTAAAGCTCTTCATGTGGAGTTAGAGTGCCTCATCAGTTCAATGTGTGATATTGAGAAAATTTAAGTATTTAATAAATCGAAAATTGCATTGATTGTTAGCAAAATCATTGGACTTTCACATAAATTGACGAATAATTTAAAAATAACGACCAGTGATGGAAATTAATTGATGGCAATTATTGGGACCCTCTATGGCAGAAATCGGGACATGGTGGCATGAATCAGGCCATGGGCAAAATATTTTCAAAAATATAAATTAAATAATTTTTATCATTAATTCAGGAAAATAATTGATGTAAATGATAGTCCAGACCATAAATTCTTTCGAGGAAAAATCAAATTTGAATTTATGATAAGATATAATTTTTCTATGAAAGATATGTGGCAGAATAGGTCTCTTGGTGGCATTAATTGGGTCATTGACGGTACCTGGAGAATTAACTATTAAAAAATAGTAAAAACTATATGAGCACACATTAGTACCACTAAATAACGGTCAAATATTAAATTCGCGGGGAGTGTCATCCTCGTTGATCGACGTAGCTCGATGCGATAACTGGTGAAGACTGCTGGGATGAACGAAGGCCGTTTGAAAATTATTTAATGCTCTTTTATGGAAAAATATAGCATCTGGTAGTGTAATGAATTCAAATTCATGGATAATTCACTAATATTGTTAAAATTTTCCAATTTGCTTTTCTCCACAATATAATTCAGTAGTGAAGAGGTAAAACAGGATAAATCGACTTATCTTTGAGGTCATTTCGATGGAAATATCTCGGAAACTAAGCGAGATAAGGTGATATTACTTATCTGTTTCTGTAGTGAATTTCAAGAGTTACAAAAGAGTTTTAGGGAAACAATCGCTATTTCTCGGTTATTTTCTGAGGTATTTTCAAAAAATTCAATGAGAAAAAAATAGACTTATCTCGTTTTACCTCTTCACTACTGAATTATATAAATATGAAAAATACCGAAAGTGAGCAGGTACTAGTGCTCTTACCTTAATTAAAAATGTGAAAATTTGTACATTTCGAGATTTTTGGTCAATTCAATATTTTTCGAAATTATTTCTCGAATTTTCTCTGAAATCGAACTGAGGCAACCTTTCTTTACTCACTCGAACCATTAAATTTAGTTTTATCTCAAAGAATTGACCAAAAATTTCAAAATTCATCTTACCAACAAAGTGGTATAAGTGCTGTGTATAATCAGTGAACTTATGTCCTTTTGGTCCCACAGTAACGATATTGTTGTTGCCTCGGTTGTTGCTTTCGATAGGGGAGAGTGGGGCAAAATGGACACCGTTATGAAACGCTTAGAGATGGATTTTTTTTGATGATTCTATTGAAAAGATGAGAAAATTTTAGCCGGAAAACAGGTCTCAGATGCATTTTTTTCGATTTTTTTGAAATTTTGATGTTTTTCAGCATTTTTGAAGGGTCAGCCTTTCATTTCTCGAAAATCCTCAGTTTTTTGTGAATATCTCTGGTTCTATTGGTCGTAGCAATTCGGAGTTGGTCTCAAATGAAAGGTGAGCTCATTTCCCATCGATTTATGGGGTTTTAAATTCAAAAATATCAGTTTTTGGGATAGTTATAGGCCAAAAATGGTTTCACAAAACTGTTTCACAAAAATGCATATAAATGCCTTGAAAATCAATATTTTTGAATTGAAAACTCTATGAATCGATGGCAAATGATCTCACCTTTCACCTCCCATTGGAATTTTTACGCTATGACAAATAGAACCGAAGATATTCTCAAAAAACTGAAAATTTCCTAAAAAAAAAGAAGGGTTTCACCCCTCTAAAATGCTCAAAAAAGTCAAAATCTCCAAAAATTCAAAAAAATTAATTCCGGCACTTGTTTCCCGCCCAAAATTTCCTCAGTTTTCCAATGGAATCATTAAAAACAATCTACAGCCAATATTTCTATTAATTTCAAAAGTTTTTCATGATATTTGCCTGAAAATTTAGATGTGTCCATTTTACCCCTAATGTCCATTTTGCCCCACCTTCCCCTATATGTTGTCAGAAACTAGCTATAAAGTGTCAGAAACTGGGGTTATTGTATTATTCATTTGCCGATGAAATATCTTCAACTACTGAAGACTTTAAAGTCATTTTGAGAGAGTTACAAAGGAAGCTGGAGGAAGAGGTCAGGTCAAAGATGAAAGAATATACACGGGGTGTAGGCTTTACTACCGTCTTTGTCACGCAATGCTGCACATCTCGGCGTCTCTGTATAGCTCTTTAAAGTGCAACTTGCAATGCTGAAAGCCAAAATTAACATTAAAATATTCTCTGAAGTCATCAAAAATTATTTTTGTTTCAAACATTGAAAAAAAATTCATTGTAAAGTTGATTCATCAATTTCATTCTCGAAAAAAAAGGAGAAAATTCCATGTCACAACTTACACAACAACAATGCATTTAGAGTGAGTTACAAAACAATTTTCTGGCAGTTAAGAAACGCTAATATGTTTACACTGTCTTCTTCTTCTTCTTTGTGGCCGTCATTAATCACCGTGGAAATGTGTCAAGCCAACTGTCCCATAACTTAAATGCAACACAACTTCAAGCTCCAACCAGTCCTTTACCAAATTCTTAATTTTTTTTTTTTTTTTCATTTTTTGCTTTTTTTTTTTTTTAAAGTTGAGCGTCAGGAAGATAATTGACTTCACAATTTACTAAATTTCTCGATAGAACATAGCAATGAGTGATTTTGAATTGACCTTTGTAAGATCGATTATTTTTTTCTTAAAAATCGATCTTTTTCGACGGTTTTAAGACATTCGATTTTTCGATTTTTTTTGAATTTTTTCAAAATTTGTTTATGAAAATAATGAAAAGTAGAATTCTTCAAGTGAAACCGATGGAATGAAGCAATCGAATTTAATGCGATATCGATTCGATTAATCGATCTTTTGACTGGAAAATGATGGAATTTTTGTTCTTTCCCTCCCTTAAAATAAAACGGAACGGATCGAATTATCTATCGATCCAAAAATCGATTAATCGAATATTGACATCGATTAATCGAAATCTTGGAATAGGTCGATTTGAAATTGCATCCCATTTCACTCAAACAACTGGCGGAATGGAATTATCGAATGTGATATCTCGAATTCCATACAATATATAACATCGATTAATCGATATTTGATAAAACGATCAATCGAAAGTTGATTTTTCCCTGAAGAAAATGAAAAGTAAAGTTTTTCCTCATAACTAAAACAGACGAAACGAAACTATCGAATAATATGCGATATCTCGAATTTGATGCGAGATGTGTCATCGATTAATCGATATTCAAAAATGATCGATCCATCAAATTACGTTAAACATGAATGCTTTTTCTCAATCGATTTATCGATTTTTTCATTTCAATTTGAAAAAAAAAAAATTGATTCTCGAAAAATCGAATTTTCGATAGATCGATTTTCTGACAATCGATTTTTTTTCGGAGATTGCTTTATCATCACTAATGAATGGGACATTGACAGGCATGAAGAAATGTTTAAAAAACAAATAATTCAGCACTGAAACATTTGTATTTGTTCATTGTATAATTAATCACATAATACTTTGATTTTTAACTTATTTTTTCTAACGATGATATGGACAAGATCCACACACACTGGTGTTATAATTTATTGAGGCACTTAACAACCTTCTGAGGGGGGTTTTTGTCACGGTACGTTTACATTATACTACATCTTTAGGAACGTGTGGCGTACTGAGTTTTTGGCTCGTTTGGCATTTGAGACAACCACCTAATATAAATAGATCCACTTTGCTCCTACAAAAGGCACTTTGTTTTCCAACTCAACCGTGTACAATGGACACAACGATTTTGTGTGATTTTTCATGGATCTTGAATATTTCGTGATACTTGAAATTTTTTTCAAAAAATATCATAGCTTTTTTTTTTTTTTTTCATCTCTGATTTTTCATGGGTTTCTCTCTCTTTGGTTTATTTCAGGATGATTTATGTGCCATAGATTCTCGAAGAAAAAAAGAAAAATATCTGGTCTTTCCGAATATTTACTCATGAATAGTACGATTCATCATAATATTATTATTATTTTTTTTTTTCGATGCTACTCTGTATTATTGAGTTGAGAAGGCACTTCGAGTTATACTGTTTAACTACAGGTGACTTAGAGTCTAAAAATAAATAATTGATTTTTTTTAACAATAAAAATCACGAATGCCTGAATCATATCGTGTTACATAAGTATAGATCATTAATTTCCTATTTATTCAGTTGTTTAAAAATAAAATTGACTGATTCTTTTACTTTTTTTTGTGATTAATCGATTGACTGCGAAATTTTCCAAATATTCATCATTTTTTGGAGATTAAGCGAGATAAATCGATTTTATCCTAGTGCATCTGGTAAATCTTGAAATTCTCTACAAAAAAAAATTCCGACAAAATCGCTCTATCTCGCTTAGTTTCCGAGATATTTCAAAAAAACTGGTTTGTTGATAAATAAAGTGCGCGACGTTGCCGAAAACACACTAAACGCGTCCGACCACTGTAGAGTAAATCTAGCAACGCCGGAGCTTAAATAAAACCCCTGGAAATTGCTCATCATTCAAAAAAATTCTTTAGATCGCTCATGCTGACCAGGAGTAATTCCTCTGTCATATATTTGCATAGATTGTATTATAAAAATATTCAGAAGTTCTATATTTTCCACTGAATTCATGAATTGGTAAGATTCTTTGGTATTTTGTGTTGAAATTTTCAGGCTAATCATCATAATATGATATCATTGCCTTGGAAACAAAGTGGCATAAGTGCACATCATTTAGGCAACTTCGTTCCTAAGATAGAGACAAAGTAACGTAAGCGCTATGCTTGTACATTGCACTTAAGCCCCTTTATTTCTAAGATAGAATGGAAATGGCATAAGTGATATGCTTATACACAGCACTTACGCCCCTCTGTTCCTAATGCAGACGACAATTGGTGTAAGAGCTATGTTCATGCACAGCACTTACGCCACTTGTTTTCTAAGTTGACGATATATCTATACACTTTCATTCTTAACCCATTGCTTCGCAAGCGTCGCAAATCGTCTCGGTATGAGGCAACTGGGGGTAAAACCAATCAGCGCGGTACCTGTATCGGTGTGAGTGTGGTACGTAAGTGTAGTGTGTAAGTGTACCTCCCATCAACTATCAGCGCAGTGCCGTCACAATGCCGATGATCATAGAGGGCTCCTCATTGTATTGTAAGATTTCATCTGATGAGAATACTAAAGGAGTAAATTATTATTTTACGCTAGTTCCGATACACCACATTGATCATTTGTTAGAGAAAAAAAAATTAGTTTAGATTTGTTCAGAGAATTGATAGATGCCCCCGAATATTTGAGAAGCAAGCCGCGTTCGGCCCTGCTGCCGCCATCCCCACTATAGACTCATCGCGCAGCGTTAGAGAGTGGGGACGAGCCGTATAAAGCAATGGGTTAATATCCAGTGATTGGGAAAGACTATCGAGGGCCATAAAGAGGAGCACCATGTGAATGGTGTGAGGAGTAGTGTCCAGAGGTGTTGATGTGACTCGACTGATGGTGTCCTGGGTAATTCCAGTGTGTCGGTGCACCATAAAACTGATGATGATGATGGTGATGATGATCTTGACTCGAAAGTGCAGCTGCTATTGGTACAGCTTGTACTGTGCTCTGATAGGTACTGGAATGACCAACAGATGGACTACCTGTTGCTGGTCGCTTCGCTGGATTCTGTTGGATGACACCTGTTGAACTCTGGGAATCACACTCGTCTGGTTCGCAGTCACGGAAACCTTTTGCAAATGGATTACTCGCTATTTTTAATTGAGTTATTCGGTGATTTTGGTAGGCTGTCACTGCGGTGAAACGGGTCTCGGAGAAGGAGAAAGTTTTGAAGTTCTCCGTTCTAGGATCTGGCGCTGATCCCGGGGGCGAGGGTGCCACAACCACGTGACATCGAGGCTGGTATCTGTGCATGGAGTTTAGAATTATCTGAAATTGGAAAAATTTGAAATATTTGTGAGAAAATGTTGGAATTTGATTTCTAATACTAGACTGCACTGAGAAAATGATTCGTTTGGCTGAAACGAGCTTCATTTACTGTTTACGAATTGTAGTTACACAGAAAAAAATGTTTTCTTAATTTAAGAATGTGCAGGTTACTTAAATTAAGAAAGAAAAGTCACTTGACTTAAGTGAGAAAACTCACTTGATTTAAGTGAGAATGTCACTTAATTTAAGTGACTTTTACGTTCTTAAATTAAGAAAGAAAAAGTCACTTGATTTTAGTGAGGAAAGTCACTTAATTTAAGTGACTTTTACTTTCTTAAATTAAGAAAGAAAAAGTCACTTGATTTAAGTGAGAATGTCACTTAATTTAAGTGACTTTTACTTTCTTAAATTAAGAAAGAAAAAGTCACTTGATTTAAGTGAAAATGTCACTTAATTTAAGTGACTTTTACTTTCTTAAATTAAGAAAGAAAAAGTCACTTGATTTAAGTGAGAATGTCACTTAATTTAAATGACTTTTACTTCCTTAAATTAAGAAAGAGAAGGTTACTTGATTTAAGTGAGAAAAGTCACTTGATTTAAGTGAAAAAAGTCACTTAATTTAAGTGAGTTTTACTTTCTTAAATTAAGAAAGAAAAAGTCACTTGATTTAAGTGAGAATGTCACTTAATTTAAGTGACTTTTACTTTCTTAAATTAAGAAAGAGAAGGTTACTTGATTTAAGTGCGAAAGTCACTTGATTTAAGCCAAAAAAGTCACTTAATTTAAGTGAGTTTTACTTTCTTAAATTAAGAAAGAAAAAGTCACTTGATTTAAGTGAGAAAAGTCACTTAATTTAAGTGACCTGCCATTCTTAAATTAAGTGACTGCACATTCTTAAATTAAGACAACATTTTTCTCTGTGTATTAAGATAGAATCCCAGAAAACGGCCAATAAAACAGAGAAAAATGTGGATTTTTAGGCTAGTTTCCAATTAATTGCTGATAATTCGGGAAGAAGTGCTTTAATTCACCCGAAAAAGTGATTAAAATATTCGAAAATCTTTCTCGAATTTTTTTCACATTAATCTCCTATCACATGCATGAGATAGAGAGAGAGGCAAATAATATCCATTAAACAGATAAATTTATTAATAAATTAATTTCTCTTTTTTTTATTAATAAATTTTTAAGAGAATCAAATTCCGGAAAAAATATGTAATGCGCAAGCAGGATTTTTCGTTTCGTTTCAAAAAGCAAGTTTCATTAACAACATTCTATATAGTTACAGTTACACTTGTAGAAAAACCGACTTACAAACTACAAAACCTTAAAGATTATACTATATGTGCTGCGCTTGGCAGTCTCAATAGTCTACTCTATTTTTATTTTTATTTTATTATCAATCCTTAACATTATTGTTTAGAAATCTTTGAAGAAACAGGTTATTCAATATCATGACTTTTTTTCTCTTTGGTAAAAACAGTCATGATAAACGAAAAATCCAAAGCACTTTAGCGCAAGCAGGATTTGAACCCACGACCCTCTGATTACATGTCAGGTGCTCTACCGCTGAGCTATTGCGAGTTACTATTTTTACCATCGAATTTTTCATTCTCACATCTTTTCTTACGACTACCTTCTAATTAAAATTTCTCAATAACTATACGGTGAATTTAATATTTTTTCCTTCTATTATTTAGTTAGAATGCTGTTCTCTTCGCCAATATTTTTTGAATAATGGGTTATCCTTGTGTTTTTTTTGTAATTTCGTTATTTCTGTCTGATTTAGGGCGTTTCATTCCCACCACCGCTATTTTCAGTAACTTTGATAATTCATATCTCTTAAACTGCACGAGAAAAAATTATGAAAAAATTCAGAAAAATTTTAAAAAATATCATTTTCGATACAACATGGAAAAAAAATCCGGGAATACAACTTCAAACACTTAAATTACTCGAGTCAATTTTTTCTCAAATTTCGCACACAACCGAATGATTTTAATTAAAAAAAATAAAAAAAATAACCGAATGATCTTAAAAAATTAAAAACATCGGAAAATGGAGAATTTCTCATACTGCGAGTCCAGAGTTAAAGAATTACATTCATGCTCGAAATATCACTAACAGAATAAAATTATGAAAAAAAAATAGTTCTCATCGAAAAAATTCTGTTTGGAAAAAAAACGCGATGATGAAGTTTTTATTCCGCTTTTCTTATTTTTTTTTTTTCGAAAAGAAAATAAAAATAAGATACGTGAAAGGAGGAAGAGAAACTACAGGGGGGCGGCCACGATGTTTGACAGCCTGAAGAGTCCCAGTGACTAATTAGTGTAAAAACTAAACCCTCCAAAGACCCCATGATGCCCCAAGTGTCGTACGACTGAGACATTCAGAGCAATACGACACCCTCTCAAGCACACGTGCTCCTCAAAAGAGGAGCCTGCATTTGCCTTTCTACTATATACACGTGGTAGGTCTTTTGGTGAATCTCAGCTACAAAACGTTGGAAATTTTTCAGTGAAAGCGACACCCCACTGTTACACTTTTTATTTTGTGTGGTCTTGAGAAAGATTTTTTTTTTCATTTTTTTTCAAGTGAAAATATTTATTTTGTCCAGTGTTTATTTCAGTGAAAAAAAGAGGAATCAAGTAAAACGGAAGTTTAGCTATCTGCAGCATCAATTATAACTGAAACGAAAATCTGGCCCTTTTTTTTTTCTTCAAACGGCGTTTCACGGCTCAATTGAACAGCTCTAAACGTATGGGCACATTTTTCATTCTCACGCGACAAAAAAAAAAGGGAAAAAAAGGGGGAAGAACTCGAAAGAAAAAAAGCACAAAATTAATTTGTCCCGTCTGAAAGTTCGGAATTCCAAGATTCTTTTCATCCCTCCCCATGGCGCCTATGCCTGTCAATTAAAAGTGATAACAAATCCAATTAATAAGCAAAAAAAAAAATCATCTAATAATAGATTTTTTTTCTTTCTCTTTGTTATTTTATTTATGA
Organism: Aleiodes alternator; assembly: GCA_963921955.1. Taxonomy (NCBI): domain Eukaryota; kingdom Metazoa; phylum Arthropoda; class Insecta; order Hymenoptera; family Braconidae; genus Aleiodes; species Aleiodes alternator. The sequence goes on along the minus strand of OY998115.1, from coordinate 4,126,695 downwards.
TTTTTTATTTTTTTTTTTAATAAAAAAAAAAAGTGTGACAAAACAAATGGGTCAGTGGAAAATGGATATTGAGGCCGTATGTCAATCGTGCTGACATTTGCTGAATTCTTTGGTCGCTACGTTAGCTGTAAATGTCGGACAAAAGTAACACTGTCTGTATCCTCAATAAATATTTACTGAAACATTATTCGTCTTTATTTTTCAACTTATGACATTCATGAGCTCTAGGAAAATAATCAAATGACAAATATTGTCGTTTTAGAAACAAAGTGGCATAAATGCCATTTACCCATACTTTTCAGCTTTTTCTCGGCATTTTATGTACCGTCAATGACCCAATTAATGCCACCAAGAGACCTATTCTGCCACATATTTTTCATAGAAAAATTATATCTTATCATAAATTCAAATTCGATTTTTCCTCGAAAGAATTTAGGCTCTGGACTATCATTTACATTAATTATTTTCTTGAATTAATGATAAAAATTATTTAATTTATATTTTTGAAAATATTTTGCCCATGGCCTGATTCATGCCACCATGTCCCGATTTCTGCCATAGAGGGTCCCAATAATTGCCATCAATTAATTTCCATCACTGATCGTTATTTTTAAATTATTCGTCAATTTATATGAAAGTCCAATGATTTTGCTAACAATCAATACAATTTTCGATTTATTAAATACTTAAATTTTCTCAATATCACACATTGAACTGATGAGGCACTCTAACTCCACATGAAGAGCTTTAGGGCTTTATTTTGCTGAGCAAGCTGGTCGCATTTAACAGATTAATTTTAGAAATATATCTAGTAGAGAAATATCGGATATTTTGATTGTCCGGTGTCCTCTGAATTTTTTTCTAGCCACTGTTATCAATTACTTAGAGTTGAGAATTCAAATGAGTTCAATAATCACGAAAATGTGTGAAAAGTGGCATTAATTGGGCCGATGGCATTAATTGGGCCATTGACGGTACCTCAAGAACCACCTTGGACAATTAAAAATGAAAAATGAAAAAAAAAACATCGCAAATACGGAGATACGTCCCTTTCACTCTAACATTAGAAATTACGCCATTATATTATTCTACTTTTCACACACTCAAATAATGTGAAAAACCTCATAAAAAAACATTTTGACGTTTTTTCAGGAGATACGTCTCTTTTACTCCATAATCAAGCGTTTTTTTGGCACTTCCGCCACTTTGTCCCTAAGGCAACGATATATGTTTATTTGACAACTTTTTCTTTTTGTCAGAAAATTAAATTGCTGCGAAAACGTATAACACACGAGATCATTACAATAATTTTCCCAGAGGGTTCAACAGTGCCTCGTATCTCAGGTCAATTAAGAAGAACTCGTCCGAAACGACAAACACGTGGAACCAAGAGCGATATATACATGCAGAGTATACTTTATGTTCCTCAACACTTTTCGTATTTCTTTCAAATTCGGAAATAGATGAGCACGTTTTTCTCGACGAAAATTCTTTTTTTCAAAATGAAGAAAGAGGAAAAAAGCAATAATTTTCATTTTCTAACAGAATAATAAAGTTCATTACGTTTATTGTGAGTAAAATAAATTTGAGCGACTGAAAAGTTTTCGGAGGAAACAATTTTATTCGTGAGTTTTTTTGAGAATAGCGCGGAAATTAAGCGAGATAGAGCGATTTTACTTAAAGCCTTTCTTGTAGAGAATTTCAAAAGCTATAAAAAAGAATTTCGTGAAGAATTTCAAGAGCTGTGAAAAAGGATTAAGACAAAAACGCTTTATCTCGTTTAATTTCCGAAATATTCCTTTCAAAAAACTGCGAAATTTTTTTTTTTCATTTTTACATTGAAATTTCGTTTTTTTTCCCAAATATTGAAATTCTCTACAAAAAAATTATTTGGACAAAATCGCCATATCTCGCTTAAATACCTGAATATTAAAAAAAATGCTGATAAGCCCACCATTGGATTTCTAATGCAACGAAAAAAGAAATATTTTAAAAAAGGCGGTCATAAAATTGATTTATTTGAAAATTTTCAGATTTCTGAAATTGCAAGAAAAAAATTTCAGAAATTATGATTTTTCAAAACTTACATGTCCGTTGTCATCAAGCTGATTATTCGTTAATTTCAATTTATCAAATGTTACTGGCTGTTTCATCCAGTGTGCACCACTTGCGGGACTGTCTGGATGCACATGAATTCTTGGTGGTGATACAGGGTCTGCACGACCAGCGACCACCCATGCACTACTGTGGAAGGCGTATCTGTATCTCTTGTCGTCACATGGGACAAAATCCATCACTAGCAGATAGTCTGTGTTTGGTTCCAGGCCAAAAAGGCGACACTAAACAATTCAATAATTCATCATGGCTTAAAGTTAAATTTCCATTGAGGTAGTATCCCAGTGAATTCGAGTACAGTTTAGTTGCTTATTTTTTTGATGACGTATCGAAGATGTTATTTTTTTACATTTCTCCGAACACAGAGAAAAATTTTATCTTAATTTAAGAATGTGCAGTCACTTAATTTAAGTGACATGCCATTGTTAAATTAAGTGACTTTTCTAACTTAAATCAAGTGACTTTTCTCACTTAAATCAAGTAACTATTTTTTTCTTAATTTAAGAAAGTAAAAGTCACTTAAATTAAGTGACTTTTCTCACTTAAATCAAGTGACTTTTTCTTACTTAATTTGAGAAAGTGAAACTCACTTGAATTAAGTGACTTTTCTCACTTAAATCGAGTGACTTTCTCTTTCTTAATTTAAGAAAGTGAAACTCACTTAAATTAAGTGACTTTTCTCACTTAAATCAAGTGACTTTTTCTTTCTCAATTTAAGAATGTGAAACTCACTTGAATTAAGTGACTTTTTTCACTTAAATTAAGTGACTTTTCTCACTTCAATCAAGTGACTTTTTCTTTCTTAATTTAAGAATGTGAAACTCACTTGAATTAAGTGACTTTTTTCACTTAAATTAAGTGACTTTTCTCACTTAAATTAAGTGACTTTTCTCACTTCAATCAAGTGACTTTCTTTTTCTTGATTTAAGAAAGTGAAACTCACTTGAATTAAGTGACTTTTCTCAATTAAATCAAGTGACTTTTTCTTTCTTAATTTGAGAAAGTGAAACTCACTTGAATTAAGTGACTTTTCTCACTCAAATTAAGTGACTTCTCTCACTTAAATCAAGTGACTTCCTCTTTCTTAATTTGAGAAAGTGAAACTCACTTAAATTAAGTGACTTTTATCACTTAAATCAAGTGACTTTTTCCTTCTTAATTTAAGAAAGTAAAACTCACTTAAATCAAGTGACTTTTCTTTCTTAATTTAAGTGAACTGCACATTCTTAAATTAAGTGACTGCACATTCTTAAATTAAGAAAACATTTTTCTCTGTGAATTTTTTCAGAATTTTTGTCCGCGCAGTTTATGAGATATAAATTATCAAAGTTACTGAAAATAGCGGTGGTGGGGATGAAACGCCCTAAATCGAACAGAAATAACGAAATTACTAAAAAACCACAGGATTGAGCCATTATTTAAAAACTATTGACGAAGAGAACAGCATTCTAACTAAATAATAGAAGAAAAAAATACTCAATTCACCGTATAGTTATTGAGAAATTTTAATTAGAAGGTAGTCGTAACTATTTGCCTCTCTCTCTATCTCATGCATGTGATGGGAGACTGATGTAAAAAAAATTAGAGAAAAAAAAATTATATTCACAAGCTGAAGATATAACTTTCGAATAGTTTAATCACTTTTTCGGGTAAATTAGAGCAATTTTTTCCTGAATTATCAGCAATTAAATGAAAATAAACCTAAAAATCTTCATTTTTTTCTGTTTTACAGAGCTTACACTGGGATACTACCTTAATTCACTTATTTCATTCTATCAATCAGTTTTTTTTTATTATCTCGGAATCTAAACGAGATAGAAAAAAAATCAGTTTTATCCCAATATTAGAAATTTTTCAGAATTTTCGAAATTTTCATGAAATTCTCTTGAAATTTTCCCTAAAATTCTTTGAATCAAACACTGGCAATCTTCCTTTGTACATATATATACCAAAAATCAGTGTTATTTCGATTTTTCAGAATTTTCCAAATTTTAATGAAATTTACTTCAAATTTTTTCCCTTTTTTGCAGCTCTTGAAATTCCATCCACAAAAATCATCATGAAAAATGCTGTATCTCGCTTATATTCCGAGATATTCCCAAATAAACTGACGATAAGAAAAAATCGATTTTTTTGTCCAATTAATTTTCCTAATTTATAAATTACCTGAAATGTAGGAAACATTCTTCTTCCAGCTTTTGTGACAATCATTTCAGTACCAAGCTGATGAAATTCTTCCCAAAGTGGTCTTGCCTCAAGTGCAGCACCGGCGCCAGCAAGTGCAGGATGTAGTGGCCTCTTTGAATGATTTTCATCATTTCCACCATTTGAATTTCCCGTATCATCACTTCTATGATGATTATTATTGTCATCATTACGTGTAATTTCAGTTGGATTTGTCGTTGAAATAAGATTGGATGTGGCATCGGGACTTTGCGAGTGTTTTACTCTACCGGCGGTCTCCAGACAGGCTGAAATAAGTAAATTATTCAAAAAATTCCATTGCAATCTCCAAATCTCAAGAAAGGCTGAAAGTATGTGAAAGAACAATGCAAAGAAAAACCATGAAATTTACTGCACTAAGTGCATCTTGAAGGGGGATAAAATGGAACTCGGTCGGCTAAAAGAAGAATTACTTGAGGACGGTTTAAAATTGGAGACTCACAATTAACGATAATGCCTCGCGAAAAAGAGTTTACAGAAGTATTAAATGCTATTGAACAATTGATTTTGACAATCGATTTTATTCACTGAGGAAAAAAGGTATTTTTGAAAAATTCGTATTTGAATTGAAGAAAAAAAAAGATTGATAATTATCAATACCCTTTGGGTTTGAAATTAATACAAGCATGATGGGGAGTTCTAATTGTGCAATTGGTGTATCAATGATGGACATTATCGAAATTAATAAAAAATAAATTGGGCACAGTATGGCAATTATTGTGACAATATTATTTTGACTGGATTCAAGTTAAATTCATACAGTGCATATAACTCGGTCTTGTCATGAAAAAAAGATTAATCATTCCAAGTTTCTCATTATTTATAATGTGAATTCTTTATATGATAAAGAGATTTTTGATTTCAGGAAACTCGCATGGAAGAGAAATATATTGCTATGAATATATTTAATAATATCGGATTAATAATGGGTGATATAATTCGGCAAAATTATGTGTGGTGTTCAATATATTATGTAAATATATACATAATTATACTATTTCAATTATATAGATTTTGATATTTTATCATGTAATTTTCTATATCTGAGACATTTGATATTGGAAAATATATTTTTTTCATTTTCAATTCATCATATAATAATGACAGTATACTTTATACTGTTTTCCTGTTTTGTATGGGAATCATTATAATTTTCATTTTATATTTGATCATATATTTTATTGAAAATGAAATATATTATATTCCATTTTATATAGCTGCACTTTATGATAACTAGATAGTTTGTATGGTTATCCTAATGTGAATTCCGTGTGATGTACATCTTCAATAATTTCAAATGTTCTCATGATCCATTTAGATATTGTGGAGAGTACGTTACTCAGAGAGCCTTCTCTATAGAATAAATTAAATATTTTTTTTTGTCTCAAAATTTTAAAATTACATTCTTTCATGGAATTTTATGATTCTTACAAACTATTTTTAACTGATATTTTTTATTATATCTTTGGAGTATTAATTCCATTATATGCCAATATTATATATTTTATTATATTCTGATTGAATATTGATATTATAAATAGTATAATATATGCTGGTACATATTCCAAATTTATAGTTGCTATAATTATATGGTCCAATAGACGAGAATTATAATGAACCATTATATCTTTCTCATTATCGAATTATATAATACTCCGGCAAAAATGTGCCTATGGATTCTTATATTGAATTTACAATATTATATAATTCATCAGTTAATCAAAATTATATTTTTAGCAATATATATCTTTTTCATGCGGAAATTGTTTATTTGAAAGGAGTTATCCATATTTTGACACAAACTTCTGTTGGATCATGTGACATTGATATACTAATTGTTTGATACAAACTCCAAGTTTTTGCGATCAAGTAATTCATTGATTAACGTGAAAACTCTCATCTTAAATTTGAATAATCAACAGATTTATCTGCTATTGAGTGTCTTTATTCTTGAAACGAGGAATGAGATGATTGGCTCGAGAAATCTTCAATTTGTTCCAAATAATTAATTAAAATGAGTTGATTCCAATTCATTACTTTCAATAAATAATTTTTTTAAATTAATGATTCTTGCTTCTTCTCGGTTTCAAGAAATTTCTCTCTTGTGAAAAAAAAAATTACTTTCTCCGGTATTATCATATTTGTAGCTGAAAATATAAAATCGTCCTATCACGCTTAATTTCCAAGATCTTCTTCAAAAACAAACGGCAAAGGAAAAGAATTCTCTCCATTCATTCTTTCGACACAGAAATTTCATTGTCTATAGAGAATATCCCAGAAAATAAGCGAGATAGGGCGATTTCGCCTTTATACATATCGTACAGAATTCTAAGAACGAAGAAAATGATTCGAGTGAAAATGCCTTATCTCGTTTAATTTCTGAGATATTCTTCAAAAAACCTGATGAAATAAAATCAATTTGTCTAAAAACTTCCAATTTTTCAATTTTGTAATCAGTTTGTCAGAAATATCTCAAAAACTAAGCGAGGAAGAGCAATTTTCATAATGACATTTCTCGTAGCCCTTAAAATCCTCCACAAAAAGACCACCATAAAAATTCTTTTATCTCGCTTAAATTCCAGTATCCCCGAAAAAACTGACGAAACAAACTCAATTAGTCCAAAAACTTCAAAATCATAGGAATCAAATCAATTTTAAAACGTCTCGGTCAAAATACCGCCGTTATGAACTTCGAATTTTCCCAATATATCCCATAGAATATATGATGTATCCCATAAAATATCGCACGCAAAATTAATTCCATCATCCACATAAATTCCACCTATAACACTGTAAAAACAAATATGCTGATTCAAGATATCAGTAAAAAAAAAAATATCTTATCACTGTTAAAAATTCGCTGTCTGAATTTTCTCTGTAATAAAAAAAAAAAAAAGAAAAAATTTCTCCGTACAAAATTCCGAAAGCTTCAAACAATTCACATTTCTACAGATATTTCAGATAACTACGTAATTGAAAAATGAACGATTCTTTAATATTTTCACGCCTAAAAATCAATGAAATTTGGAAAATTCAGTTCAATTGATTTTTGAAAATTTAGTAAAAATTGGAAAAATTAAAAAAAAAATTGAAAATTCTAGTCATTTCGATTCTGAATATTCATGTTGAGTTAAAAATTCGAGTGAGTTGTAGAATTTCTGTCTAAATTCTACTTAAGACTCATAGATTCCTTTGAATTTCCTCTAAAACTCACAGATTCCATAAGCATTTTCCCATAAAAAAAAAAAACAGAAATAATATCACGTTTATGGAAATTCCCATCAAATTGTCTATGAAATTTCTATATTTTTTCTAACAGTGTAGAATAAGGGCAAGAAAAGTTATCACCTGAAACCCATTATTTCACATGAAATTTTGAATTTTCTCCAAGATATTTCTTGATATTCATAGCCTATGTCAAAACTTCAATCGTGTTTTTCTCGAAATATTATTTTTCAAATTGGTACGCAGCATAACTCCAATAATTTTCATTATTTTCATTTGAATTTCTCACAGCATCTTGACAACAATTTACTGTTAAAAATTTCTGTCTGAATTTTCCGCACAAAAAAACAGAAATTTCAAATAAGTTATATCTCTATTGAAATTTCAGATAATTACGTCATTGAAAAATGAACAAATCATTGATTTTCAAATAATTTTACGTCTGAATATCAATGAAATTTGTAAATTTCAGTTCAATTATTTCTTGGAAATTTCGAAAAAATAGGAAAAATTCAAGAAAAAATGGAAAATTCAAGTTATTTTTAATTCTGAATAATCATGTTGAGTTAAAAATTCAAGTGAGTTGTAGAATTTTCGTCTCAATTCTACTTAAAACTCATAGATTTCTATGAATTTCTACGGAAACTCACAGATTTCATAAGCATTTTCCCATTAAAAAACATTCAGTATCACGTTTGTTAAAATTTTCATCGAATTTACTATGAAATTTCAATTTTTTTTTCTAACAGTGTAGAAACTCCAAAATAATTTTCAAAGCAAGAGAAAAAAATAGATTTTTTAAAAATTCTAAACAGAGAAAAATGTTTTCTTAATTTAAGAATGTGCAGTCACTTAATTTAAGTGAGTTTTCCCACATAAATCAAGTGACTTTTTCATTCTTAATTTAAGAAAGTAAAACTCACTTAAATCAAGTGAGTTTTTTCACTTAAATTAAGTGACTTTTCCCACTTAAATTAAGTGACTTTTTCATTCTTAATTTAAGAAAGTAAAACTCACTTAAATTAAGTGACTTTTCCCACTTAAATTAAGTGACTTTTTCATTCCTAATTTAAGAAAGTAAAACTCACTTAAATCAAGTGAGTTTTTTCACTTAAATCAAGTGACTTTTCTCACTTAAATTAAGTAACTATTTCTTTCTTAATTTAAGAAAGTAAAACTCACTTAAATTAAGCGACTTTTCTCACTTAAATCAAGTGACTTTTTCATTCCTAATTTAAGAAAGTAAAACTCACTTAAATCAAGTGAGTTTTTTCGCTTAAATCAAGTGACTTTTCTCACTTAAATTAAGTAACTATTTCTTTCTTAATTTAAGAAAGTAAAAGTCACTTAAATTAAGCGACTTTTCCCATATAAATCAAGTGACTTTTTCATTCTTAATTTAAGAAAGTAAAACTCACTTAAATCAAGTGAGTTTTCTCACTTAAATCAAGTGACTTTTCTCACTTAAATTAAGTGACTTTTTCATTCTTAATTTAAGAAAGTAAAACTCACTTAAATTAAGCGACTTTTCTCACTTAAATCAAGTGACTTTTTCATTCCTAATTTAAGAAAGTAAAACTCACTTAAATCAAGTGAATTTTCTCACTTAAATCAAGTGACTTTTCTTTCTTAATTTAAGTGACCTGCACATTCTTAAATTAAGTGACTGCACATTCTCAAATTAAGAAAACATTTTTCTCTGTGTACAGTGATGGTACCCCTCTAAATTTCAAACACTTGTTTTTACAGTGATAACAAAATTCCAATGCAATTCACCTTCCATTTGTTGCATTGGTGATGGAACAGTTATCAATTGATGCTGATGTCCATGATGAATCGGCCACTGTTGATAACAACAGTCCGCCGAAATGTGTCTTTGTTCTTGCTGCATTTCCATAATAATTCGTCAAAATCGAAAAAAATCAAAAATCCGTTAAAATTGCATCAGCCTTTTTTTTTATTCTTCCGCAGTAAAATGCTCCAATAAACACAAATCTCACAAATCACACTGATAATGTGATTCACATGAACCAAAATTCACTGAAAAATCCACTTTTTGAAAAATCTCATTGCACTAACACATACAAAAATACTTTAAAAACACTTTATAACGTCTTCATAAAGTTTTCATAAAAAAGTTCAAATTTTTTTATAAAAAAAATTAAATTCTTCAGGAAGAAATATCCTTTTTTCTTTATTGAAGGAAGAAATATTCTTTATAAAGCACTTTTGTACGTGAATCCAATGTGTAATTCAATGTTTATCTCGTAATAATCACGGATAATCACTTTGCCAGTCACATTTGACCGAATATTTCGACAATTTCGTGCATCATGAAAATGAAAATCTCGTTAACAGATATATGTCTACACTTGGCTATCGAAATGCTGAAAGAAATTGCAAGAAATCACTCGAATTTGTGTCTCTCTCTCTTATATTGCTTGAAAGAAAACTGCAACTCAACACTTGATAAAAGAGACGAATTTGTATAAATTTTTGATGGATCCTACGAGAGCACCGATGGACACAAGTGCTTTACTTCGAGTGACTGCTTCAGGCTTATCAACGGCCCATCATTTCCTTTTTCCACTTCTCATTCCCTCTCTCTCTCTCTCTTTTTTCTCTTGAAATGCCTCTTTTTTTTCTGCTGCAGCTTCTCTCTCCATTCAGTCCCTCTGGCATCTCCCCCTCCCCCCCCTCCCTCCCCCCTCCACTTCTGCGCTTCATCCCCCTCATGTATCATTCTTCATTCGCTTCTTCATCGTTCTTCCCACCTCGAAGATATTTAGCCATCCAACCACAAAATCTTGGTCCACACCAAAGGTGTGGTTTTCTACTACATGGTCCCTCCTACATTTTAAAGGCAAAAAAAAACCACCACCCACACTCCGGAGGAGATATTTTTTTTTTTGTCTTTTAGTGACTCTCGTGCTCCCATCGACCAAATCATCTTGGCAAAGTGCCCTGCCCGGGCACGAGAGTACGAAACTTTTGAGCTTTCATGAGGCGGAGCTTAAATTTTTTTTTTTTTTTCATTTTTTTATGAATTAAAGAATTGTCCGATAATTTGTTCACTACGAAAAAAAAAAAAATTTTCTGCCAAAAAAATTTACTCAGTTCACAGAGAAATATGTTTTTTTGTTAATTTAAGAATGTGCTGTCACTTGATTTAAGAACGTGCAGGTCACTTAAACAGAGAAAAATGTTTTGTTAATTTAAGAATGTGCAGTCACTTAATTTACGAATGTGCAGGTCACTTAAATTGAGAAAGAAAAGTCACTTGATTTAAGTGAGAAAAGTCACTTAATTTAAGTGAGAAAAGTAACTTAATTTAAGTGAGTTTTACTTTTTTAAATTAAGTGAGAAAAGTCACTTGATTCAAGCGAGTTTTACTTTCTTAAATTATGAGAGAAAAAATCACTTGATTTAAGTGAGAAGAGTCACTTAACTTAAGTGACTTTTACTTTCTTAAATTAAGAAAGAAAAAGTTACTTGATTTAAGTGAGAAAAGTCACTTGACTTAAGTGAGAAAAGTCACTTGACTTAAATGAGAAAAGTCACTTAATTTAAGTGAGAAAAGTCACTTGACTTAAGTGAGAAAAGTCACTTGACTTAAATGAGAAAAGTCACTTAATTTAAGTGAGTTTTACTTTCTTAAATTAAGAAAGAAAAAGTTACTTGATTTAAGTGAGAAAAGTCACTTGACTTAAGTGAGAAAAGTCACTTGACTTAAATGAGAAAAGTCACTTAATTTAAGTGAGTTTTACTTTCTTAAATTAAGAAAGAAAAAGTTACTTGATTTAAGTGAGAAAAGTCACTTAATTTAAGTGAGTTTTACTTTCTTAAATTAAGAAAGAAAAAGTTACTTGATTTAAGTGAGAAAAGTCACTTGACTTAAGTGAGAAAAGTCATTTAATTTAAGTGAGAAAAGTCACTTAATTTAAGTGACCTGCCATTCTTAAATTAAGTGACTACACATTCTTAAATTAAGAAAAAAATTTCTCTGTTTAACTTTGATAATTCATATCTCATAAACTGCACGGACAAAAATTATGAAAAAATTCATAAAAATGTAAAAATATATCATCTTTGATACGGCATCGAAAAAATAAAGGTTCAACTGTACTCGAGTTCACTTAGATACTACCTTAAGTTCATTCTCTCTCGAAGCATGTATGCGAATCATGTGGCTTTTGACTTGGCAGAGAAGCAGAAGGCGGAGTCGAACAGCATACTCAGTCCCTGCCCAACAAATTAGTATACATAGCTTCTATTCAGGGTTCCTTTTCACTCACGTTCTTAGGATGAGTCTGTTATTGTCATTTTTTATGTTTTGTCATTCTTCTAATTTCTTTTTTCCCTTATTTTGCAGCATCTCTCAGTGTCCACACGTACCATGGCTAATTTACAAAAGTTATTTCTAATCTATCAACTAATTGAAGGTTTTCAAGGATGATTGGAAGGTAAAATCGGGGAAAAAAAGCTAAATTTTTGTATAAGATCGTTAATAACAATTTTGAGTAGTGAAGAGGTAAAACGAGATAAGTCTCTTTTTTTCTCGTTGATTTTTTTGAAAATACCTTGGAAAATAATCGAGAAAGAGCAATTTTGCCCTGATACTATTTTTTTAATTCTTGAAATTATCTACAAAAACAGATGAGTAATATCACCTTATCTCGCTTAGTTTCCGAGATATTTCCTTCGAAGTGATCTCAAAGATAAGTCGATTTATCCTGTTTTATCTCTTCACTACTGATTTATACAAGATGGAATTCTCAAATCTGCTTCAGTAAAATTTTCATCATTTTTCACATTTCTTCAAATTTTTTAAGATTTAAAGAAATGCAAAAAATAATGAAAATTTTTCAAAATTTAAAAAAATGCAAAAAATAATGAAAATTTTTCAATTTTCAATTAATTTTTTGTTCCTAGGGATTCATTCGATTTATCATTACATTCTTTACTGATTCACTGAATCAGATTTTTAAAATTTATTAAATAATACATCATTTAAATCTACACCTAATGTATTAAATATAAGAAAATATCATTTTAATGAATTAAGCCAAGATGAACATTTAATGGCGAAATTTCCATCATTTAAATATACATTTAATGTATTAAATACAAGAAAATATTTTTTTTTTTACAAATCTCTTCTTTTATAAATCATTGGACAATATTTTATACGAAAATTCAAATTTTCCCTATTTTACATTCCAATCATCCTTAAATTTGAAAAAAAAAACCGAAAAATTGAATTATCAGAATAAACTTACATTTATTTTGTTCAGTATTTATCACAAAAAAAATACATGATAAATTAACATAAAGTGAAGGATAAAAAAAAAACCTAATAATAACGAATTTTTTAAGGGACAAGAATTTCGTGGAATAGCGTGCCTTGCATTAATGCAAATAACAGTGGAAAATTACGATTATGAAATATTCAAATGGATCAATTTTGTCATTTCTCAATTTAAAAAAAAATATTGGAGTTTAAGCGGGATGGAGCAATTTTTCATAATAATAATAATTTTTTTTTTTTAGAATTTTTAGATTCACAAAAAAAAGGAATTATGAAAATCGCTTCATCTCACTTATATTCCGGGATATAAAAAAAAAAAACTAAAATCATTTTTTTCTGAAAACTTCAGATTCTTCGAAAATCAACTAAATCAGTATACTTAATCGAGATTTACAAGTTATTGCTAATTTAATTAGGCTGAATTGAATTGACAACGCTTAGGCAAATCTCAATATTTTGACACACAAGAAGACAGTAATTTGTAAATTCTCACACATTAATAGTCCGAGAATGTAGAGTTCTTAATTTTATATGAGAATTTTTTTAATTATTTTTTTTTTCATTATTTCACATTATTTTTGCGTTTAAGCTTTGTGGTAAAGTGGAGTAGAATCGTTCCACGTGGACATTGACTTCATTTAATACATTATACCATCACAAGAACAACTGGTACGAGTCTCATATAAATGATACTAAAAATAGCAAGAATCCAAAATAAAATTTGATTAAAAAATTTTTTTTTAACAAATAAATTATTTCGAAGAAATGAAAAATTCGAAAAACTTCAAGTGCAATTGTCTAAATATTTTTTAATAATAATTTATTTGTTCAAAAAAAATCCGAAGAATGATTAGATTTGTGCTAATTTCATTATCATCAATAGGGGAAGGTGGGGCAAAATGGACATCAGGGGTAAAATAGACACATCTAGATTTTTAGGCAAATATTATGGAAAACCCTTGAAATTAATAGAAATATTGGAGGTAGATCGTTTTTGATGATTCCATTGAAAAGCTGAGGAAATTTTAGGGGGAAATCAGGTGCTGGAATCAATTTTTTTTGAATTTTTGGCGATTTTGATTTTTTGATCATTTTAGAGGGGTGAAACACTTCCTTTTTTTGAAAATTTTCAGTTTTTTGACAATATCTTCGGTTCTATTTGTCGTAGCGTAAAAATTCCGATGGGAGGTGAAAGGTGAGATCATTTGCCATCGATTCATGGGGTTTTCAATTTCAAAAAATATCGATTTTTAAGGTATTTATGGGCATTTTTGTGAAACAGTTTTGAGAAACAGTTTTTGGCCTATAACTATCCCAAAAATTGATATTTTTGGATTCAAAACCCCATAAATCGATGGGAAATGAGCTCACCTTTCATTTGAGACCAATCCCGAATTGCTACGACCAATAGAACTAGAGATATTTGCAAAAAACTGAAAAGTTTAAAAAAAGTAGAGGCTTCTACCCCTCAAAAGTGCCGAAAAATATAGAATTTTCAAAAAAAATCGAAAAAAATACATCTGACACTCGTTCTCGCCTGAAATTTCCTCAGCTTTTCAATGGAATCATCAAAAAAAATCTATCTCTAACCGTTTCATTACAGTCTCCATTTTGCCCCACTCTCCCCTATAGTAAACTCTAATCAAATTTGGCAATTTGCTGAGAATAAAAATATATTATTTCGCATTCTCAAATCATTTCAACATTCTGTATAAGATATATCTATATATATTTGTATGATTTTATAAAAATTCAATTTGAAATGGATCGGAATGTGCATGAAACATTCAAATGGTTTTTCTTTTTTGTTTCATTGACATAGAGTCCAGTTTACGGAGAATATTGCATTTTACACTGAATTTCACGCTCCTGGCGCAGATAATAATTGATAAACCATTAATTCCTTTTTTTTATCCCATCACATTGTCATTGAGTGAATACTTAGATTTTTAAATTGAAGACCATACTCAAAAATTGCTCGTAGTGAATTGTAATAACTCCATCTTGATCTGTATCGTATTTTCTGAAGGCCGATGTCAGCGTCTGAAATTGAAATATGAAAATTAATTAATTTGTAGTTAATGTAATTTATTTTTTCCAATTTTCGGTTATAAAAATATGATGGTTCCATTGAAAAAAATCATGAAATTCGGTTATTATGAATAATAGAGCCCAAAAATAAAAATAATTTAAAATGAATTCAATTAATTTAATGGAATTTGACTTTATCTCATTGAAAAAGAACAGGACTTCTTTTTGAATTGAGATCTTTTTGAAATTTTCGATTTTTTAAGGAATTTTTTGTGATTTTCCAGGATTTCTTCAAATCGAACTTCGACAACTTTCCTCTTTTTTTTGAAAAAACATGATTTTTCGACTAATCTGCAATTTTCTGGAATTCTTTAGAATCTTGAGAATTTTTTAAAAATTCAATTTTGGAATTTTTTCAAAATTTTATTTTTTGAAAATTCATTTATGGTCTCAAATGAAAGGTGAGATCATATTTCCATCAATTTATGCAGTTTAAATTTTTTTTGATGGAACATCATCTCACCTTCGATTCAAAACCAGCTCCATATCACTCAGAAAATCAAAACACGAGATATTCCCGAAAAATTGGATTCTTTCAATTTCATATGTCACTAGAACCTGAAGAAATCGAATTTTCGACAAATTCATCGAAATAAATTTTAACATAGGGGAGAGTGGGGCAAAATGGACACTGTAATGAAACGGTTAGAGCTGGATTTTTTCTGATAATCCTATTGAAAAGCTGAGGAAATTTTAGCCGGAAAACGAGTGTCATTTTGTATTTTTTTCGATTTTTTTGAAAATCTATATTTTTTTCATTTTTTTCAAATGTTCTGTTTTTTCCAAATATCTGTGGTTCTATTGGTCGTAGCGATTCGGGGTTGGTCTCAAATGAAAGGTGAGCTCATTTCCCATCGAATTATGGGGTTTTGAATCCAAAAATATCAATTTTTGGGATAGTTATAGGCCAAAAACTGTTTCTCAAAACTGTTTCACAAAAATGCCCATAAATACCTTAAAAATCGATATTTTTAAATTGAAAACCCCATGAATCGATGGCAAATGATCTCACCTTTCACCTCCCATCGGAATTTTTACGCTACGACAAATAGAACCGAAGATATTCTCAAAAAACTGAAAATTTTCAAAAAAAACAAGGCTTTTACCCCTCTGAAAAGCTCAAAAAAGTCAAAATCGTCAAAAACTCCAAAAAATTAATTTCGGCACTTGTTTCCCATCTAAAATTTCCTCAGCTTTCCAATGAAATCATCAAAAACAATCTACCGCCAATATTTCCCTTAATTTCACGAGTTTTCCATAATATTTGCCAAAAAATTTAGATGTGTCCATTTTACCCCTGATGTCCATTTTGCCCCACCTTCCCCTATATTTTCAAACTAAAATCAGTTTTTCACTGAAAATCATCAAAAAGAGTTTCCAATTTCAGATTTTCATCATCACTTTCACTATCAGTTTCAATCATCAGTTATCTGAGATTATTTTAATGAAATTAATTGAGATAACTTATCTCAATTAATTTCGTTAATCAATTTAAACTGAACACATTCTCTGATATTTACGAGAATAATGTCTATTTTGCTATTTTTTTCCTTATCTCCAACTAGAAATAAAATCAAGAAAGAATTTTTCGGCATTTTTATTTTTTAACAAAAAATTAAATTAAAAAAAATTTTCGTCTTTTTTATTTTTTAACAAAAAATTAAGGAGTTTGGGGAGTTATCTCCAAAATATGGAATCATTTTAAGAATCACAAAGAACGTTCCTAATGTCATCATTATTATAGGGGAAAGTGGGGCAAAATGGGCACTGTTATGAAACGCTTAGAGATGGATTTTTTTTGATGATTCTATTGAAAAACTGAGAAAATTTTAGCCGGAAAACAAGTCTCAGATGCATTTTTTTCGATTTTTTTGGAAAATTAGATATTTTTTAGCATTTTTGAAGGGTCAGCCTTTCCTTTTTCGAAAATCCTCAGTTTTTTGCAAATATCTCTGATTCTATTGGTCGTAGCAATTCGGGGTTGATCTCAAATGAAAAGTGAGCTCATTTCCCATCGATTTATGGGCTTTTGAATTCGAAAATACCCTTTTTTCGATTAGTTATAGGCCGAAAATGGTTTCACAAAACTGTTTCACCAAAATGCCCATAAATACCTTGAAAATCGATATTTTTTAATTCAAAATCCTATGAATCGATGGCAAATGATCTCACCTGTCACCTTCCATTGGAATTCCCACGCTGCGACAAATAGAACCGAAGATATTCTCAAAAAACTAAAAATTTTCAAAAAAAAAAAAAAAATTTCCCAAACTCCTTAAATTTCAAAAAAATTTCATCATTTTTATTTTTTAACAAAAACATTAAATTCTAAAAAATTAATCATTTTTTTTCTTCTATACTCACGTAAAGAACAATACAACATTGTATGAAATCATCGAAATAAATAGTTCCTCTTCCCAATCTGTCGTATTTTCTAATCAGCATATCAATGAGATTTTCTGACAAACGATATCCAAAATTTGTGAGTGCAGTTTTCAGTTCATGACGATCAATATTTCCACTATTGTCACGATCAAATGATCTGAAACAATTCTGCCAGTCTGTCACATACTTCCACAGTGCTCCAAATTCCTCAAAACTGACAGTTCCATTCTGGCTCTTATCGAACATACCTGTTTCATTAGCAACGCTTTTTTCAGTGTCAAACATACCTAATTAAACAGAAACATAACAAGAACCAGGGAAAATACTTTTAAATATTTTCTTTAAAATTTTCAAGCTAATATTCATTAAATGTATAGGAGAAAATAGGGTCAAGTGAAAATTCACAGATGAGAAAGCATGAGATAAGATTTTTTTCATAATTTCATTGAATTTCGAAAAAAAAAAATATTTCGAGAAAATATTTTGAAAAAATATCTCTAGAAAATATTTCGAAAAAATATTTGGAAATTATTTCTAAATAATATTTCGAAATAATTTCGAAATTTTTTTTTTTAAATAATTTTCAATTTTCACTTTTTAAATGAATCATTTTCAATTTTTCGAAAATAATCTGGGAATTCTAAAAAATCTGAAAAATTGAAAAAGAAAAAAAAATATTTTCTGTTTCATGATTTAAGAAAAAAAAAAAGTCAATGAAATCATCAGAAAAATTCTATCTCAATTATTTGCACTGATTTAGAGAGATTTTCATAATATAAAACACTAAAAGAAAAAATGTGTCCATTTTTATAAAAATATGATAAAAATTTTTCGTAGAATAATTTTATTATTTCACCAGTTTTTTTAAAAAATATATATCAGAATTTAAACGAGATAGCGAGATTTTATCAGAATTCTTAATTTTATACAATTTTAAAAATTCGATAAAAGGATTACTCCGAAATCGCTCTATCTCGTTTAGTTTCCGAGATATTCTAAGAAAAACTAACAACAGAAATAAAATCATATAAAATCGATATTTCTCAAGAATTTCAAAATTTGAGATTAAATTGTAATTTTTGAATTTTTTAAGTTAATTTTTTTTTTTAAGTTTCTCTGAAAACTTAAGAAATTTCATAATCGTAAATGTCTCGATTTTATGACTAATGCCCTCTTTTTACCCCATCTCCCCCTGTACAATATTCCTACATTATCATGCGTTTTCTCTGGTCCAAGTCTATATTCTAGCCATATTCTACCTTTAACAAGCATTTTTCAATTTAAAATTTAGAAAATTGAAATTTCCAACAAATCTATTTTATTTCATTATCCTTTTTTTAGAAAAGTATCTCGGAAACTAAGCGAGATAGGGCAATTCTCATAGAAACTAGGGGTGTGCAAATTGTAAATGAATCGAATTGAATTGAATAATATCATTCAATTCGAAATTCGATTTGAATATTCGAAACGAAAGATGAATTATTCGATCAATTCGAAATATTCGTAGAATTTGAAATACTAGTAGAATTCAAATCATTCGAAATATTCGAATAATTTGAAAAATTCGAATTATTGAAAAATTCGAATAATTTAAATAATTCGAAAAATTCAAATAATTTTAAAAATTCAAATAATTAGAAAAATTCAAATAATTCGAATAATTCGGAAAATTCAAGTAATTCAAAAAATTCAAATAATTCGAAATATTCGAATAATTTGAAAAATTCGAATTGTTGAAAAATTCGAATAATTTAAATAATTCGAAAAATTCAAATAATTTTAAAAATTCAAATAATTCGAAAAATTCGAATAATTCGAAAAATTCAAGTAATTCAAAAAATTCAAATAATTCGAAATATTCGAAAAATTAAAAAAATTCAGATAATTCAAAAAATTCGAAAAATTCAAATAATTCAAATAATTTGAAAAATTCGAATAATTCGAAAAATTCGAAGAATTCAAATAATTCAAAAATTCGAATAATTTGAATATTCAAATTATTCGAATTATTCGAATATTCGAATAATTCAAATATTCGAGAATTTGATTCATTTTCAAATTGAATTATTCAAATTCAATTCACACTGAATAATTCAAAACTTCGAATATTCGCACACCCCTAATAGAAACCTTTTTTTTTGTAGTTGTTGAATTCTACTAAAAAGAAGGTTTTCACGAAAAATTACACCATCTCCCTAAGATTTCAAGGTATTCTTTCAAAAAATGGTGAATAAAATTGATTTTTCCGTAAAATTTCATACACTGAGAAAAAAAAATTCTTGTAGGGTCACACAACCAATAGATGGACACTGACCAAAGGTGGACGATTTCTGTTATCGAGAATTTTCATAAAATAAATGATTCTTATACTTCCCATGACAATTCCTGAGTATTACATTCATAGGGGAGAGTGGGGCAAAATGGACCTAAAAAATGAGATGACTCGAGATTTTTTCAAAAAGCAGCGGTTGCTTCAAAAAATTTGAAAAAATTTACAAACAATATACATATGTTGGTGGATTTTTTTAAATTTTTTCAGATCTTTTTCGTCGAGTCCTTCATTTCAAAAAAAATTCCTTAATCATGTTACTATGAGGGTCCATTTCGCCCCACTCTCCCCTATAGAATTGATAAACTATTTATTAGATATCAATTGGTCAAAATTAAAAATCATACCACTGCAAATATGCAACTGTCTATCTTTTGGGGTTTTAAGTTATATCCCAGTTTTTCCTTGATTTTCTTCAATTTTTTTTTTTTTTTAATTTATTTTCTTCAATTATTTCTACATTATTCGAGTTTAATTAATTTTTAGTCGATTCACTGTTTATTTCTCTGTACATCATTCTTTCCTGCAACATTCTAACGTGATTTGCCTATTTCATTTGAATTAATAAAGTCTAATATTTCCTTAACCGTCCATCCATTGGTCATGTCACCCGAGCAAGAAAATTGCCTTTTAACACAATTTTCCTCCACAATTATCATATCTAGGGGAGAGTGGGGCAAAATGGAGACTGTAATGAAACGGTTAGAGATAGATTTTTTTTGATGATTCCATTGAAAAGCTGAGGAAATTTCAGCCGAGAACGAGTGTCAGATGTATTTTTTTCGATTTTTTTGAAAATTCTATATTTTTCGGCACTTTTGAGGGGTAGAAGCCTCTACTTTTTTTAAACTTTTCAGTTTTTTGCAAATATCTCTAGTTCTATTGGTCGTAGCAATTCGGGATTGGTCTCAAATGAAAGGTGAGCTCATTTCCCATCGATTTATGGGGTTTTGAATCCAAAAATATCAATTTTTGGGATAGTTATAGGCCAAAAACTGTTTCTCAAAACTGTTTCACAAAAATGCCCATAAATACCTTAAAAATCGATATTTTTAAATTGAAAACCCCATGAATCCATGGCAAATGATCTCACCTTTCACCTCCCATCGGAATTTTTACGCTACGACAAATAGAACCGAAGATATTGTCAAAAAACTGAAAATTTTCAAAAAAAGGAAATGTTTCACCCCTCTAAAATGATCAAAAAATCAAAATCTCCAAAAATTCAAAAAAATTGATTCCAGCACCTGATTTCCCCCCAAAATTTCCTCAGCTTCTTAATGGAATCATCAAAAACGATCTACCTCCAATATTTCTATTAATTTCAAGGGTTTTCCATAATATTTGCCTAAAAATCTAGATGTGTCCATTTTACCCCTGATGTCCATTTTGCCCCACCTTCCCCTATATATATTGAAATTTTCTGGAATGAAGTGAATTTCCTTCAACTAATTAAATTTTTTTACAGCAAAAAAATTTTTTTTTCTCAGTGTATGTTTAATTAGAATTAATCGAATTACCAATCATCAAACGAACTGTCTCGGGATTAAATGGTGTCCAGGTCCCATTTGATAATGCCTGTTGAAGTTCATCAGCACTTATCGCACCCGAATGATCTTTATCAACTCTGAAAAACAAGAAATATGCTTTAAAAAAAATTAATTCTCCGATAAAATGAAAAATTCTGTAATTTATCGAAAATAGCAGATATCTGACAATTTTTTTTTTCATTTTTATTGAAAAATAAAGTATGGGGGAAGGTGGGGCGATACGGACATAAGGGGTAAAATAAACTTTTTTTAGAATTTCTTGAGAATTCGTTTTTTTCTGAAATTTTTGAGGGGTCAAAACCTTTCGATTCTCAAGGAAATTCAGCTTTCTGGAAATATCCCTGGTTCAAATGAAAGGTGAGAACATTTCCCCATGGATTCATGGGGTTTTGGATTAAAAAATATCAATATTTTACATAGTTATGGGTAAAAAATCAATGTTCATAATTTTTTACAAAAGTTCCCATAATTATCTGAAAAATCGATATTTCTGAATTAAAAACCCCATAAATCGATGGTAAATGATCTCACCCTTCATTTGAGATGGGTTTCATGTCGCTACGACCAATAGAACCGGAGATATTCCAAAAAAACTAAATTATTCCAAAAATCAAGAGGTTTTTACCCTCAAAAATGCCTCAAAAAATCGAATTCTCAAAAAATTAAAAAAAAATCAATCCTGGCATTTTTTATCTCCCATAAAACATCCTCAGCTTTTTTTAGAAAACCATCAAAAAAAATCCATCTCCCACTGTTTCATTACAATATCCATTTTGCTTGACCTTCCCCTGAATAAGACTGAAAAATATGAAAATTCAAAAAATTAAGAAAGCTATGAGTGACAATTTTTTTTGAATATTTTTTTTATAATCCTAGGGGAAAGTGGGGCAAAATGGACATTCAAATGAAACGGTCGAAGTTACATTTTTTTTGATGATTCCATTGGAAAGCTGAGGGAATTTTAGGGGGAAAACATGTGTCGGAATCAATTTTTTCGAAATTTTGAAAATTTTCATTTTTTTGCGCCAAAATTGAAGATTATCCCATTTGAGTTTTTTCGAAAAATGGATTTTTGATGATATCTCCGGTTCTATTCGTCATAGCGATTCGCGGGTGGTCTCAAATTGAAGGGGAGCTCATTCCTCATATTTTCGTTAAAGTCCCATTGATTTTTATCAAAAATTGACGAAATTACAGGGCAATTGGTGGAAATCAGTTTTTGGGCTGTAACTTCCGTAATTTTCGATAAAAATTAATGAGACTTTAACGAAAATGTGAGGAATGAACTCCCCTTCAATTTGAGACTACCCGCGAATCGCTACGACGAATAGAACCGGAGATATTATTAAAAAACCATTTTTTCGAAAAAATCGAAAGGGGGTACACTTCAAGATTGAGTGAAAAAAAAAAAATTTCCAAAATGCGAAAAAAAAACTTTCACCCATGTTTTCCGCCTAAAATTTCCTCAGCTTTTCAATAAAATCATTGAAAAAATTCTACCTCCATTATTTTTATCAATTTGGAGCGTTTTTCAGGATAAAACCATGAAAATTCAAATGTGTCCATTTTAACCCTTATGTCCATTTTGCCCCACCTTCCCCTATATTTATTCAAATAAATTCCAAAAATTGTCAGATATGCAGTAATGTCATGATACTGAAAATAGCAAACATTACCGTATATCTGATAATTTTTTGAATTTATTTAAATTTATTTAAATAGCAGACATCTGTCAATTTTTAGATTTTTCATTCTCTCAAGAAGTAAATTATTTTTTAAAAAATATACACATGTAGAAAATTTAAAAATCTACAAGTGCAGATTTTTAAATGTTTTTTTTTATAATAATTTATTTTTCTTTAAAAATGCATAGAATTGTTGGATGTCTGCTAATTTTATTCCCATGTAATGGCTGCAACATAAAAATGTTTATGATTACTGAAAATAGCAGATATCTGATAATTTTTAGTGTTTTTTTGCTTCTGAATGGAAGCTATCTTTTCTCAACAAATCAATTTTTTTTCAAAAATATTTTTCTTTTTTTTTTAATAATTTTTTTTTTCTTCAAAAAATAATTTTTTTTTCTTTTCAAAAATCGAAAATACAAACGAGCAGAAAATTCAAAAATATATTGGAGAACATATGCAAAGTGCAAATTTTAGAAAAATATTTTTTTAGAATAATTTATTTGTTTTAAAAAAAAATTCAAAAATTTGTCAATTGCGTTAAATTTCATAAGGACAAAATTTTTCACTACTTTTAAATTATTTCAAATGCACGTGACAATATTTCATGCAATGTAATTAATTTCACTGATTATAATGATTCATTCAGAATCATCTCCAACACGTCACATATTTTTCATACGAACCTTTGAAATACATCCCACAAAAATTCTCTACTTGGCATTGGAGAGACGAATGACATTTTGACAATACTTTGAAAACTCTTTCTCTTTTTGTTTATATTATTGATGAGAAATTTGAAGTTATTTGGAAAAATTGGATAATACGCCCTTCAAAACGTTAACCTGTCAAGCACCGTTTAAGAATCGCCGTTATGAATGTGAATAATATTGTGACGATTGTGACGCAGTTCAAGATTACCAACATGAGGGAAATTCTAACAGTGAAGAAAGGGGGGGGGGGATGAATGTGACGTAGTGACGTGAAGTGTGCTGTCAATAGTAATATGGGTGATTTCGGAGAGAATCGATTCTCGAAAAATCGATTCATGAAAAATCGATTCTTGAAAAATCGATTCTTGGAAAATCGATTCATGAAAAATTTGTTGAAAAAATCGATTCTTGAAAAATCGATTCATGAACAATCGATTCTTGGAAAATCCATTCATGAAAAATTTCTTGAAAAAAACGAAGCTCCGTATAGATAGCGGGTGAAAAACGTTCTTTTTGCTTTAGTTTTTTTTTATGGCTTGGTGGTTCGCTGGTGGTCAATGGTGGATCACTTTTAATTATTTGTTATAATTAGTTCATTCTTTAGGATTAATTTATTTTTTAGCCTATATTTAGCGGGGAAATTCACTATTTTTCAATTTCACCTTACATAAACCGATGTAAAAACTATTGTTGGTCAAAGGTAGCTCAATACGTAGATCTTCAATTCATAAGTTTTCCAATTATTCAATAAACAATAGTGAAGACATCGGATGGGACTTTTTTCGTAAATATTTTTTTGTGAATATCTCGGAAACTAAGCCAGCTAGAGAAATTTTCGTTTCAATTCTTTCTTATAGAAAATTTTAAGAGCTACAAGAAAGGAAGGAAACATCTTCGCCATATCTCGCTTAGTTTCCGAGATATCCTCAAAAAACCAGTAATGGAAAAACTGATCAATTCTAGATACATTTTTTCTTTCAATAATTTATTTAGAATATCAAATATGCAATATTTTCAATATTTAATTTAAAATTAGGGATGTGCGAATAATTCGAACGGGTGAATTCAATTATTTCCTTTCAATTTTTTTTCAATACTTTCCTTGTCTTGACGCATTTCCCTCTCTTCAGCAACGATAAAAATCATTGCTGAAGAGGGAAGAACTGTCAAATTGCAGGAAAAAATTGAAAACAAATTTTCAAAAAATTGTAGACAGCCGAGCCTTTTCTACTATGTTTTTCAATTTTCTTTTCCAATTTTTGCCTGCAATCTGACAGTTCCCCTCTTTTCAGCAATGATTTTCATCGTTGCTAGGGAGAGAAGAATGCGTCAAGGCAAGGGAATGAGTGAAAAAAGAATCAAAAAATAGATAAGGCCGTGCTCCTTAGCCATAATTATTGTTTTTCCATTTTCTCCTTCAATACGACCGTTTCCCTTACTTCAGCAATGATTTTCATCGTTGCTGGAGAGGAGAATGCGTCAAGGCAGGGGAATAGTTGATTTTTTTTTTTTTTTTTTATAGTAGAAAAGGGTGGGCCTCAGCCAATTTTTCAATTCTTTCCTGCAATCTCATCGTTCCCCTCTCTTCAGCAATGATTTTCATCATTGCTGGAGAGAGGGGACTGCTTCAGGTAAGGAAAAGATTCAAAGAAATAAACAAAAAAAATAGTAGAAAGGCCGGGACTCTCGGTAATTTTTTCAATTTTTTTTGTCATTTTTTTCCGTCAATTTGACCGTTTTCTTCTCTTCAACAATGATTTTCATCGTTGCTGAAGAGAGGGAAATCCGTCAAGACAAGGAAAGTATTGAAAAAAAATTGAAAGGATATAATTGAATTCACCCGTTCGAATTATTCGCACACCCCTAATTTTGAATTAAATATTGAAAATATTTCATAGTTGATGTACTAAATAAATTATTGAAAGAAAAAATGTATCTAGAATAGATCAGTTTTTTCTTCACTGGTTTTTTGAGGATATCTCGGAAACTAAGCGAGATTCAGCGAAGATGTTTCCTTCCTTTCTTGTAGCTCTTAAAATTTTCTATAAGAAAGAATTGAAACGAAATTTCTCTAGCTGGCTTAGTTTTCAAGATATTCACAAAAAAATATTTACGAAAAAAGTCCCCGCCGATGTCTTCACTATTGTTTATTGAATAAATGGAAAACTTATGAATTGAAGATCTACGTATTGAGCTACCTTTGACCAACAATCGTTTTTACATCGATTTATGTAAGTTGAAATTGAAAAATAATAAATTTCCCCGCTAAGTATAGGCTAAAAAATAAATTAATTCTAAAAAATGAACTAATTATAACAAATAATTAAAAGTGATCCACCATTGACCACCAGCAAACCACCAAGGCATAAAAAAAAACTAAAGCAAAAAAGAAGTTTTTTACCCGCTATCTATACGGAGCTGGAAATTCGAAAAAAAAAAACATTTTTATTCAAGGTAATTCGATAAATCGATTTTTTTCAATATCGATTAATCGATGCGATATCTCGCATGCAATTCAAGATGTCGCATCAAATTTAATTGTACCTTTTTTTATTTTGTTTTTTTCCAGAAGAAATTCTATTTTTCGTCTTTTTTGGAGAAGAATCGAAAAATCGACCGATCGAGTTTCTTAGAATCCACCAAAAAAAAATCGACTTTTTTAAAGAAAAAAAAAATCGATCTTACGAAGATCGATTTAAAGTCGCCCATGACTAGCTGTCAATACACGACATTTTTTACTTCTGTCACAACTAAAAAATTCAACAATAATAATAAATCATTCACAAAGTGATTGAGCTAATTCTTTTATTTTCAATTTAATTGTTGTTGAATAAATAGAAAAAAAAACAAAATGGGGGTAATAAAGAAAAGCGAATAAAATTGTGAGTATATACACATATGTGCAGATATTACATAAAAAATTCACGTGTCCCACACTGAGTGAAAAATGCTTTTTTTTTTTTCTCAAGAAAGAAATTTCTAAAAATTAAGAGAAATCAAGAATTATCAATTCTAAGAAATTATTCATTAGAAGTAATGATGCGTTACTTTGATGGGATATATCGAGAATTGAAATTAACTCATTTTAATTAATTATTTGGAACAAATTGAAGATTTCTCGAGCCAATCATCTCATTCCTCGTTTCAAGAATAAATACACTCAATAGCAGATAAATCTGTTGATTATTCAAATTTAAGATGAGAGTTATCACGTTAATCAATGAATTACTTGATCGCAAAAACTTGGAGTTTGTATCAAACAATTAGTATATCAATGTCACATGATCCAACAGAAGTTTGTGTCAAAATATGGATAACTCCTTTCAAATAAACAATTTCCACATGAAAAAGATATATATTGCTAAAAATATAATTTTGATTAACTGATGAATTATATAATATTGTAAATTCAATATAAGAATTCATAGGCACATTTTTGCCGGAATATTATATAATTCGATAATGAGAAAGATATAATGGTTCATTATAATTCTCGTCTATTGGACCATATAATTATAGCAACTATAAATTTGGAATATGTACCAGCATATATTATACTATTTATAATATCAATATTCAATCAGAATATAATAAAATATATAATATTGGCATATAATGGAATTAATACTCCAAAGATATAATAAAAAATATCAGTTAAAAATAGTTTGTAAGAATCATAAAATTCCAAGAAAGAATGTAATTTTAAAATTTTGAGACAAAAAAAAAATATTTAATTTATTCTATAGAGAAGGCACTCTGAGTAACGTACTCTCCACAATATCTAAATGGATCATGAGAACATTTGAAATTATTGAAGATGTACATCACACGGAATTCACATTAGGATAACGATAAAAACTATCTAGTTATCATAAAGTGCAGCTATATAAAATGGAATATAATATATTTCATTTTCAATAAAATATATGATCAAATATAAAATGAAAATCATAATGATTCCCATACAAAACAGGAAACAGTATAAAGTATACTGTCATTATTATATGATGAATTGAAAATGAAAAAAATATATTTTCCAATATCAAATGTCTCAGATATAGAAAATTACATGATAAAATATCAAAATCTATATAATTGAAATAGTATAATTATGTATATATTTACATAATATATTGAACACCACACATAATTTTGCCGAATTATATCACCCATTATTAATCCGATATTATTAAATATATTCATAGCAATATATTTCTCTTCCATGCGAGTTTCCTGAAATCAAAAATCTCTTTATCATATAAAGAATTCACATTATAAATAATGAGAAACTTGGAATGAGTAATCTTTTTTTCATGACAAGACCGAGTTATATGCACTGTATGAATTTAACTTGAATCCAGTCAAAATAATATTGTCACAATAATTGCCATACTGTGCCCAATTTATTTTTTATTAATTTCGATAATGTCCATCATTGATACACCAATTGCACAATTAGAACTCCCGATCATGCTTGTATTTATTTCAAAACCAAAGGGTATTGATAATTATCAATCTATTTTTTCTTCAATTCAAATACGAATTCTTGGATAATTGATTATTTTTTTACAGTACACTATGACATCTATTCTCCAATTTATCTAATTTTATTATCATTTCAGATAATTTATGCGAGGATAAAATGTCTGAAGCAAAGGAAATACCTGAAATTCCAATAGACGTTATTTTACCACAACAGGCGTTACTTTATGAGACAGAAACACTTGATTACATTCTTTGTAAGCCAAAATTATTGCCACTAAAATCTGTTTCACTTGAGAAATTAGAAAAAATGCAAAAAAATGCCAATGAAAAGATAAAAGCAACACGTGAATTGGAACAAATTACTGAGGATAAAGATAAATAATGTGAATTAATTAAATTATTATTTATCTATAATTACTAGTCAATAATAAGGAATAATTGAGAATTAAAAATGAGTGTTGGTCCATTGGTTACGGATGTTGTATTGGCATTTTGCCTGGCAGCAACACTGCTCTACAGATATGGAAATGTATTCAGAAATCATATTGTTGTTACAATATCAGTACTAATTGCCTGGTATTTTTCGTTATTGATCATATTTGTACTACCTCTGGATGTATCATCGGTAAGTCGATTTATAATTATTAAGGGGTTACACCACTGTAAAAGCCTAAAAAAAGGCGTTTTTTTGGGTATTTTTTTTCCTGTAGAAAATGTGGCAATAAAATAATGATATTAGAGGAAGTGACTGAGCTTAGGGGAAGGTGGGGCAAAATGGACATCAGGGGTAAATGGACACATCTAGATTTTTAGGCAAATATTATGGAAAACTCTTGAAATTAATAGAAATATTGGAGGTAGATCGTTTTCGATGATTCCATTGAAAAGCTGAGGAAATTTTAGGGGAAAATCAGGTGCTGGAATCAATTTTTTTGAATTTTTGGCGATTTTGATTTTTTGATCATTTTAGAGGGGTGAAACATTTCCTTTTTTTGAAAATTTTCAGTTTTTTGACAATATCTTCGGTTCTATTTGTCGTAGCGTAAAAATTCCGATGGGAGGTGAAAGGTGAGATCATTTGCCATGGATTCATGGGGTTTTCAATTAAAAAATATCGATTTTTAAGGTATTTATGGGGATTTTTGTGAAACAGTTTTGAGAAACAGTTTTTGGCCTATAACTATCCCAAAAATTGATATTTTTGGATTCAAAAGCCCATAAATCGATGGGAAATGAGCTCACCTTTCATTTGAGACCAATCCCGAATTGCTACGACCAATAGAACTAGAGATATTTGCAAAAAACTGAAAAGTTTAAAAAAAGTAGAGGCTTCTATCCCTCAAAAGTGCCAAAAAATATAGAATTTTCAAAAAAATCGAAAAAAATACATCTGACACTCGTTCTTGGCTGAAATTTCCTCAGCTTTTCAATGGAATCATCAAAAAAAATCTATCTCTAACCGTTTCATTACAGTCTCCATTTTGCCCCACTCTCCCCTATATTTGAGTCCTTAGAAGAAAAAAATCATCAAAAAATATCCAAAAATGACGATACAAGAGTCTTTTCTGCGAGCCCCCTCGAATTTAAAACACTCTGCTGCACGCAGTGTAACTAGTGTAAATTTTAATTGAAAAAAAAAAAATTGGCTTAGTCTAGATACACATAGCTTCAGAAATACGTAGGGAATTTCAAAAATATTGTTTTTTGTGGAATTGGTGACCATTTGAATGAAAAAATTCAAATTTCGACCAAAAAATCACTGATAATTCTGTAAAAATCAACTATAATTTTGTTAAATTTTGTAATTGTCTTTTATTGTAGAGCCTTGAAGAAGTCAGCAAACCACTGACGAAACATTGGCAGAAAATTAAAAAATCCTACCCATTAATTATTCCCCATAATTTCCATAAAACATTACGATTGATAAAAAATGCATTTAAACGAGAACGTATATAAATTATAATTTTTTTTCCAGACTGTCTATCGCCAATGCCTGGAGCAGAGCCAAATCCCATCTCCAACCCCTTCAACTTCAGAATCCAACAGCACAAAAGCTCCACCAACGAGCACATGTCAAAAGCCCTGGTCCAGCGTAGGAGACAACGTATTCCCCAATTTATGGAGAATCGTGTACTGGACATCGCAGTGCCTGACCTGGTTGATCCTTCCCCTCATGCAATCCTACATAAAAGCCGGTGATTTTACAGTCCGAGGAAAGTTGAAATCAGCTCTTATCGACAACGCCATTTACTACGGCAGTTATCTCTTCATCTGCGGTATTCTATTAATCTACATTGCCTTAAAGCCAGGAACAGATTTGGACGGTCAAAAGCTAAAAGCAATAGCTTCATCAGCTTCAAACACCTGGGGACTATTTCTCCTCGTCCTTCTACTTGGCTATGCTCTCGTAGAAGTGCCGCGAGGCCTCTGGAACTCCAGTAAACTGCCCTACAAGCTCCAGTACAGTTACTTCAAGGCCTCAAAATTGAGCCTAGACAAGTGCGAGGCCGAAGAAACAGTCGACGATATTCTGGAGTCCCTCCAAGCAGCATCCGCAGCAATTGGACCAAATCACCCGTTCCACAAGAACCTCGAGACGATTTTCCAGAAGGTTCCAGCCGAGGTCAAAGACAGGATCAATCGACGTCAATTGCCTGACGACACGCCCATAGATGCACCATCCGAAAAGTCCTTGATTCGTCTTCACAGACAGACCATAAAGGCCCTCCAAACCCTCCAACGTACCGAAACCCAATGGGCTATCCTGATCGAAGAGATCTTTCATCTCGAGGACATCGCCAATAACTTATCAAATCACGACAAAAGATTCAAATCCTCATTCGGCAGAATTCGTCCAATTTACGTGAGAATTTTCTTCAATCCAACTGTTGAATGGTACTGGAAGTGCAGAATCAAGAGTTATGTTCAGAGAGCTGCTGCAATTGCTGCTGGATGCTTGTCTGTTGCTGTTGTCTGGTCGGAAGTGACTTTTTTCAATAAATCACCGGTTCTATCGCTTTTTGCGCAATTTTTGAATATAGCAAGAGCCAAATATGATTATCTAACGATTGAGATAATATCGACACTGATAATAGCTTATTTGTGCTACTGTGCTTATTCAACAGTTTTGAAGATCAGATTGTTGAATCTTTATTATTTAGCACCACATCATCAGACCAATGAGTACAGTCTTATTTTTAGTGGAATGATGCTGTGCAGATTGACTCCACCAATGTGTTTGAATTTTCTTGGTCTCATTCATATGGATTCACATATTATAACTACGCACATATTAGAGACCCATTATACTCAAGTTATGGGACATATGGACGTTATTTCAATTATTTCTGATGGTTTTAATATTTATTTTCCAATGGCAATTTTGGGATTTTGTCTGGCTACTTATTTCAGTGTTGGCAGTAGATTACTGAATTTTCTTGGATTTCAGCAGTTTTTGGGAGACGATGAATTGACGAGTGATCTCGTTGATGAGGGCAGAGAACTTATTTTGAGGGAGAGACGAAAAAAACAGAGGGTTGAGGATTCTATGTCGAGGAGACGAGAAATTCAGGAGAGATTCACGAATTCAACGGCATCGAGATACAGAAGCAGCCGGGGACAGAGTACGGATACTATAAGGCCGCTTAAACGAGATGAGTCAACGGAATCTGCGAGAGCCGGGCTTTTACGAGATTTTGATCCTACTGATTATTATGTGGGGACTACGTATAATAGCGCGAGTTCTTATAGTGTCAATAATTATGAGGGCAGCTATCAGACGGAGGAGTTTCATGACTCGAATAATGAGGAAATGAGAAATTATTCGGCACCTAATAATAGTAGGACTAGTGGACCTCCGAGGAGAATTTTCGATGATGTGTAAGGTGATTTTTTTAATGATAAATGGAATTAAGGTAATGGAACTAATCGCTGTTCTGGAACTTGTATCTGCTCACTCCAAGTATTTTTGTATCTACACTGAGAAAAAAATAATGGTAAAAACAATCAAATATTGATGTCATTGGTCCTTAGAAAATATTTTGTTGAATTAATTGAAAACAGTCGTTGAATTTACTGAATTTAGTCAATTCAACTAGTTAATCTGTTTGAATTAATCAAATTCAATAAATTCAACTAGTTCATTTATTTGAATTAACTAAATTCAGTAAATTCAACGATTTCTTGAATTATTCCAGAAAAATATTTGCTAAGGACCATTTGTCACAATATTTGATTGTTTTTACCCCTATTTTTTTTCTCAGTGTAGGGAAAAATGGGGCAAAATGGACATTCTAATGAAACAGTCGAAGTTACATTTTTTTTGATGATTCCATTGGAAAGCTGAGGGAATTTTAGGGGGAAAACATGTGTCGGAATCAATTTTTTCGAATTTTTGAAAATTTTCATTTTTTTGCGCCAAAATTGAAGAGTATCCCATTTGAGTTTTTTCGAAAAATGGCTTTTTGATGATATCTCCGGTTCTATTCGTCATAGCGATTTGCGGGTGGTCTCAAATTCAAGGAGAGCTCATTCCTCATATTTTCGTTAAAGTCCCATTGATTTTTATCAAAAATTGACGAAATTACAGGGCAATTTGTGGAAATCAGTTTTTGGGCTGTAACTTCTGTAATTTTCGATAAAAATTAATGAGACTTTAACGAAAATGTGAGGAATGAGCTCCCCTTGAATTTGAGACTACCCGCGAATCGCTACGACGAATAGAACCGGAGATATTATTGAAAAACCATTTTTCGGAAAAATCGAAAGGGGGTACCCTTCAAGATTGAGTGAAAAAAAAAATTTTTTTCTACAATGCGAAAAAAAAATTTTCACCCATATTTTTCGCCTAAAATTTCCTCAGCTTTTCAATGAAATCATTGAAAAAATTCTACCTCCATTATTTTCATCAATTTGGAGCGTTTTTCAGGATAAAATCATGAAAATTTAGATGTGTCCATTTTACCCCTTATGTCCATTTTGCCCCACCTTCCCCTATATTTATGGATTATTCATAGATATAGGTATACAAATACGCGAGTGAACAGCTACTAGTTCCTGAGCAGCTATTAGGTCCATTACCTTAGATGGAACTGAAAATAGCAGAAAAACCTGACGATTTTTTGATTTTTTTTTTTGTTCTTTTAACGAGGAAATTATTTGAGAAAAATGAAAAATCCAGATATGTTGTACCGTGAAGGCACCAGTTACCGGACGGCCAAGGCAATAGTACCGATTCCCGGACAATTTAGAATTAAATTATTAAAATTATAAAAAATTTTAGTTAAATGTGTCGATAAATTTACTTGATTGTTATTTCAACATTTTGCAAGCATTCAAAAACTAGATTTTTTCACTTGAATATTAATTATTAGTATATTTTGCTGCTTCATCCAAAAATTTAGATCCGTCCGGTAACCGGGTCCCTCATGGTCAATTCGAAAAACTACAAATGCAATTTTTTTTCTAATATTTTTTTCTTTTTTATAATTGATTTGTTTAAAAAAATTCAGGAAATCGCTGAATGTCTGCTGATTTCATATTGAATGAAATAAGCATGTATTTGACAATTTTTTGGATTTTTTAAAACAAATAAATGATTATTATTAAAAAAAAAAAAAAAAAAAATTTAGAATTATCTTTAAAAAATTTGCATTTATATTTTTATGAATTTTCTATACGTGCATATTTTTTTCTTCTTTCGATAATTTATTTGTTGAAAAAATAAAAAAAAAAAGGAAAAAATGTCATTTTTTTTTGCTATTTTTAGCATTATCTTTTTTTTTTTAAAGAAAATGAAATTTTCAGAAAAATTAATTTTATTTCGTTTAATCAGTTTTTTTTATATCTCGGTAAATAATGGAGATACGCCCTTTTTGCTCTAAGACGGTTTTGTAGAGAATTTCAAGAGCTACAGAAATGAGTTCATGCAAAATCGCTCCATCTTGTTTAGTTTCCAAGATATTTGGAAAATACTGATAATAGAATAGAATCGATTTTTCTGAAAAATTTTAATATTGTTTTTTTTAGAAAATTTTTTTACATTAATATTTTAGGAAAAATTGATTAAATAAAATACATTATGTAAGTTTAATCAAAAGAATAGGATAATATATTGAATCGTAAATTTTCATGTAGTACTGCTGTAGTAAATTCATTCCAGAATATGTTAATGTGTTGTGTAATTTATAGAAAAATTGAATTTAATAAATTATGATAAACTTAATTTTTTTTTGTAAAAATTGATAATGTAAGCACTCTGAAAGCAAAAATATTTGCAGAAAAATCTGAAAAAAATTGTGAAAATGGAATTAAAATATATTCGACCACTTTTCGGATTTTTTAAACTAATGAATTGATTTTAAAAAAAAATATTTAAAAAATTGCACATACATTGCGTTTAAAAAATGAACATAAAAAATTTTCCTTCATTTTGCCTTTTTTCTCTTAAAAAAAAAAATAGTAATTTATTGTTATCTTAAAAATTAATGATTAAAGGAAAAAAAATTTAATAAATTAAATTATGTAATGTTGCATTTATTTTTATTGATCTCAAGAGTATTTCCATAATTATCAGAACAATTGGGCAGTTTCTCGTTTTTCTAGCACTGATATAAAAAAAAAAGTGCTGCAAGAATAATAATAAAGCCCCTCTCAGCATATAAGCCTTCTATAGAAACACTAAAATTAACAAATTTCAAACCATTTTATGCAATTAATATCTCACTTTTTCTGTCTTTATTTTCTTGCATTAAAAAAATATTGGCTTTTTAACTGTTTTGTACCATTTTTCTCATTTACATAATTCAATTATTTAATCAGTACATTGTTCATTCAATTCAATTCCGGAAGACAAAAATAATATTCACTAAATTATTTGGACCTGCCAATTTCATTTTTTTTTTTTAAATTTCCAACAGTAAGAAAAACATATCTCAAAACACAATTCCAAAATAAATAGAACAAAAAAAAAACAACGAAATCATAAGAAAATTGTCAAAGTAAGTCTCTTCATTTGTGCTCAAAGAAAAAAAAAAAATTAGTAATAAATTGACGAAAAATCCGGAAATAAAATCAAAAATTTCACTTAAATCTACTTTTCAAGAACATTCCCAAAAAAAAAATCAAAATTCATTTTTTTATTCAATTTTTCTTCTTTTTTTTGTAACAAATGAATCATTTTTTGAAAAAAGAAAAATATTCCATTTTTTTTTAAATAATTGATTTGTTTAAAAAAAAATGGAAAAAATTGTCTCTGAATTTCATCAATTTTTTTTATCATCAATTATTATAATCAGAAGTAGGAGTGTGCGAATAGTGTTCGAGTCGAATCGAATCGAATATCACTATTCGATTCGAATTTCGAATCGAATAATTCGAAAATTCAAGTAATTCGAAAATATTTGAATTATTCGAAAATATTTGAATTATTCGAAAATATTCGAATTATTCGAAAATTTCGGAATTATTCGAGAATTTTCGAATTATTCGAAAATACTCGAATATTTTCGAATAATTCGAAAATATTCGAAATATTCGAATTATTCGAAATATTCGAAAATATTCGAATTATTCGAAAATTCGAGTAATTCGAGAGTTTCGGAATATTCGAAAATATTTGAATTATTCGAAAATATTCGAATTATTCGAAATATTCGAAATATTCGAATTATTCGAAATATTCGAATTATTCGAAAATATTCGAAAATTTCCGAATTATTCGAAAATATTCGAATTATTCGAAAATATTCGAATTATTCGAAAATATTCGAATTATTCGAAATATTCGAATTATTCGAAAATATTCGAAAATTTCCGAATTATTCGAAAATATTCGAATTATTCGAAAATATTCGAATTATTCGAAAATATTCGAATTATTCGAAAATATTCGAATTATTCGAAAATATTCGAATTATTCGAAAATATTCGAATTATTCGAAAATATTCGAAATATTCGAATTATTCGAAAATATTCGAATTATTCGAAATATTCGAATTATTCGAAATATTCGAATTATTCGAAAATATTCGAATATTTTCGAATAATTCGAAAATTCTCGAATAATTCGGAAATTTTCGAATAATTCGAACAATTTTGAATAATTCGAACAATTTCGAATAATTCGAACAATTTCGAATAATTCGGAAATTTTCCAATAATTCGAACAATTTTGAATAATTTGAACAATTTCGAATAATTCGAAAATTTTCGAATAACTTGAATATTTTCGAATAATTCGAATATTTTCGAATAATTTGAAAATTTTGCGAATTATTCGAAAAGTTCGAATTATTCATAAATTCGAATTATTCGATTCGAGTTTCGAATGGAATATTGATATTCGATTCGGTACTAATAATTTGTGGATTCGAATTATTCGCACAGCCCTAATCAGAAGCGAAAAATTAATTTTTTTACAGTAAAAAATTTCATTTGGACGGAAAATTCCGAAAAAATTAATGAGAATCAAGCAAAATAAACGATGTAAAATGTAACAATAATAAGAAGAAAAAATGATAATGTATAAGCAATAACAATTCTGACTATTTTAACATGTTCATTTCGTGTTATTCTATTCTTATTAATAATTTCACTGTTTGTAGAAAAATCAGGCATTAATATTAATGGCTCAAGAAGCATGAGACTGGATCTGTGATGCTGTAATCTCACAGACAATGGTAATTCATCATTTCTATTTCTAAATTTACATTCATCATAATTCTTCAGAAAAATTGAATTTTCATAATCATCAAAAATTTTCGGTTCAAAAATTAATTTTCTCGAAATTCTACAATACAAATCACATGCAAAACGATGATAAATTTGAGTATTATCAGTAAAAAAATGAATTTCATTATCAAAAATTTCAATTTCCGGCAAAAGATTGTATTTAATTGTTGATAAATCATTGCAGCAATTTTTCGAATAAAAAATACCACATTCATTGCTTTTAATTACATTAATCACTGGCATATAGTCTTCAAAAAATCTCTCCGATTGTTTTAATTTAAATAAAATCTGAGACGAACAAAAATCAAGCTGATATAAAATTATTTCACGTGCAACAAGTGGTTTATTGTAATAAATCAATTGATCACTATAAACCATTGAAATTGGATTAATTTTTTTGCAATCGTGACAATTTTGATTTTTCGTAATAAATAATGTATCATTGACTTTTTCTGCAATTTTTGCGCTATATTTATCATGATAATTCCCTCTATCCTCAGATTTATCACGTATTTCCTCGTAAATATGATCAATCGAGTTCCCAATATTACCATTTTCCTCCAAATTAAATTGATTATTTTCATGGCACTCTACAATAGCAGTATTCCTCGCATTTCCTTCATTTCCCCCACTAAAATCCGATCTACATAAAAATGCGCGTGTATTCCGTGTTAATTTTTCTGCATTACTGAAGCACGGTTTCCCAAAATTAACGTGATTATCATCTATTACCGAGTACTCTAAATGTGAATTATAATGTTGAACACACGCAAAATTGTATCAGTTAATATCATCTCTCGTTGATTCAACTTGACCCTTCAATTCCTCCAATTCATGCAGAACCTCAATAATAGCTGATGCACTCCATGCCTGAGTACGACAGCTATCACGACAATAATTCCCATTTTTATTTGTTAATTCAGGAAGACCTCGCCAATGATTAGTCGATGCCTCGACAAAGTGTTTCGAGATAATAGCCTCTGTCCACTGTATTGTCCTCAACAATTCTCCTTTATCCCCGGAAATCGAGGCAAAATGAAGTCTAGCACGTAAGAAATAGCCAATTGGCCACAGCCACTCTGGTCCCTGATGATAATTCCATCCATGCGCCAATTTTTGATCATTCGAGTCATTCGAATTATCATAATTACCATCATAAGCCCAATCAGCTGGATCCAATGTCTTCATGCCAAGTGGTCCAAGCAGAATCTCCTCGCACTTCTTCAAAGCTATCAATGCATGATGTGGTGTAAATAGCTCTGGTGCTGCTACCATGGCAACTGGAAAATTCGGACGCAATTGATAATCAGCCCACTTCTGAGTTGCTCCATGACTGTCTTTGTAAATTCCACGGCGATGAATCAATTCCGGTGATAATTCGCCTTCTATTGGAAATTCATTGACGTAAAAGTACTTCTCGAAATTTTCAGCAATCCTGTCTGCCCATTGCTTGTAGCTCCAAGTAATGATAGTACCATCTCTATTACGTCTCTGCACACTTCCATGTGGAAATAAATTTTGCTTGTACAATTCTGCAAAATAAGACAATGCACATTTGCTTAAACCAACGATTTCAACAGCTGAACCATCACGTGGACTTGCTGGTTTGCCCTTGTTTCCTGCTTTTTCTGAGGATCCCATTTTGTCCATCCAAGTACCGCAATTGGCATCATTGCCACCAAAAACAAATCCAGTATCTGGATGTACTCCAATTTGATTGTTGAAACCACGATCAGTCATGTGCTCGTCGATCTGTTTGCCTGCATTTCTTTCACGGAAGCACAAGCCCTGGAAATGAATGCTAAATACCTCCTGTATAACATCATGTAGAGGTTGATCCATTTGGCCAGCTGGAAGTGCCGGTGAATCGTCAGTTGGATAGAGTCTTGATACTTTGTCATTCAGGATTTTTATACCATCTGGCACCTGTTGCACGTAACACTTGATGGTGTAAAGCCACCACCAAACAGCATCACGACAATTGAATCTCGCATTTTTCCCTTTGTCCAGAAGATTTGGTATCAAACCGTGTCTGAGAGTTCCAGCAAATCCGAGAATGATGAATCTAGCTTCGTCATAACGTTCCGTCAACAGCAACAATCCACGTAATGCGATGAACGTGTCACGACCCCAATTGCGCATGTATCCAACAGCAAAATGAGGCAAACCAGCTGACAATGTTAAGCATGCCTGTTCTTTTACACCATCATGCTCAATTGTCTTGGGCCTTGGTGGTGATAAATGTGGAGATAAATCTGGCAATTGGGCGGATCTGACGATACCACCCATTTGAACAGACACTAAAGCCAAAAGTTTAACAAATGTCGATCCGTTTCTGACGAAATTCGACATTTTCAAGTAGCATTGATCCAACAAGCTCATGTAGACGTTCACCATGATGACGTCATAGTAGCTTGGAACAAGATATCTTGGTATGAGTTTGAAGGGTTCGCACTCTTGTTCCAGCCATTTACCAAGAATTCCAGTGCTCTCGTGATTCTTCAAACGCTGCCAGGTATAATCAATCAGCCAATTACCGTCTCTCAAATTGCCACACAATGGATGTCCTAAATCATTGTTCGGACGTATTTCAGCAAGCAACGAAATGACACCTTGAAGACCAGCATAAACAAGTGGTCCATATCCTGGAATATCATAAACGCCAAATTTATTCTGTGTTTCATCTCTCTCCTCTTGATCACAGCGATAAAGCACTTTATTGATATCCGCAAGATCCAACTGGCAAACTATTGACCGAAGCTCGGATGATTCGATACCAGTGGTTATTGAATTAATCGTATTGTGGAGCTTTTCCAGTGCTGGCTTGATATTAGCATGTAGAATAACACGAATAGCAAATACTGAACCAGGCTGAAAATTAGCAAAATTTAATTGCGTTATTTTTGCATCACCAGAATCGACTTTTTGAAGAAATTTGGAGTCTGTTATCTGAATGTGCTCTCTCATCTCAACGACATAATCAGTAAGACCATCTATATAGGTCTCATTCTTCACGTGTTTATCAGGATAATGAAAGGGAGAAGCTCCTTCTGATCCTTTATACGATAAAGAAGCTTCAAAGATGATTTCTTCGACAATTCCCTCGACTCGAAGTGGCTTCAATTGTCTCCTCAGGTCCATTGCATTTGAATCTGGATGATTGAAAGCAGTAAAAGCAACGAGCACGACGCTTTCATGGGTGCCTGGCGAGTGTCTCGTTACAGCGACGACGTCAGTGTCCATCTGGTCCACGAAAACCTGCGAAAATTTCTGTTTTCCAAGGGTGAAATGAAGATCATTGAGTGCACGTTTGGCCAGAATGATTCCACTCTCTTTGCTGACGTATTTCGGATTCTTTCTCGCAACATCTACATCCTCGGTCCATGCTGTGTACTCCCTCGTCTCGTCAACCACGTGAATGTGATGTGGCACAAGCTCGTCATAGCCTCGATTACTGCCACTAGCACAACATGCCATAGATACTAAAGCTGCTGATGGTAAAAGATCAAAGACACTTCTCTTCTCAATTGGACATGGATTATCATGAGTCTGATCTAGAAATAGTGCATGAGCAATACCAGGTACCAGTGGCCTTTGACGTGACTGAAAAAACGCACCAACAGGCTCACCCCCATAACGATAGATCAAACGACCCTCTTCATGACTGTCCCAAGCTGACATTGCTTCTCTTATCAAAGAAGTTATACCGAGTCTATTAACAAAAATATTGTCCTTCTGATCGGAATTCGTGAATAATTCAGCGACAACATAGAGATCAGGACGTACTTTTCTCGCAGCATCCAGTAGATACTCAGCAACTGGTATTGGAGTTGAATGGCAATTGTCGAGTCTTATGCCATCGAAAATTTTTGCTGTTTCCTCGACATAAGACTTCATGTGCTGCCACAAAAATGGAGAATCTTCTGGTTTATCACCGAATCTCAGTTTAACACTGTCACCCCAAGCAATTAATTCACGTCTTATGTAAACAGTACCTCCAGGTTCAGCGAAATTCTTCAGAGGATCACCATTCATGACCCAGCCATTGTGTGCCATCAAATAACGACCATTCTCTGAATACATGATTGATTCACGTTCTTCGAGGGAAATTGGTGCTCCATAATCTGTGAAGTAACGTGGAACTAATGGATTTCTCGGGCTTATTTCTTTGAGTCTCGGTCCGTCTCCCTGAACACGGAAATAACGAATTCCAGCAATAGTGTTTTCAACAGCTGCACTCAAATGATTCTGTACTTCATTGATAATTGAATTATTGAGTTCCTCCAATTTAGCACGAAATTCTTCAGCACAACGACGCAAACGTGTCTCCTCGTCGAAGCAATCTTGTCTGTAGATATTGTAGATTTTTAGGGCAAGCTGCATGTCAATGGTTGCCTTCAAACGACGATAATGAGGATCTGTAATTATGGAAATCGATGATTTGTTGGTGATTGATGATTGGGACTGAGTGTCCTGGGGAATTCTGGTACGTGCCAAGTTGATAAAATCTCCGACAACTTGGTTCACATCTAGTGTATACAATTCCTCGATTTTTACGAGGGGCAGGAAGTAAGTGTAGAGTGCATGACGTATTGCATCCAAGTGTTCTTCGTTCTCGACAACTTGAGGAATTCCCTTCAGCTCCCAATCGCCAACAGCTACTTGGACAGTCAACTCGAATAGTGCTGCATCAAGAAGATAGGCTGGACGCAAATGTGGACTGTTTGAGCAATTGAAGGTGCATTCTGGATGAGTTATCAGGAATGGACTCTCGTTAGCAGTGTGATTTAGGACAATATCACAGATTGATAAGACATTCCACTCGTTTCTCATTTTTTCAGTTATTTTCTCGATGTCGTTGAAGGTTGCTGGTTTTTCTGGGCTATCATTGAATGAGGAGTTCAGTTTTAGTTGATCGCTCAGACTGTAGGCAGACATGGAACCACCGAGTTCTTGGATTGGAGTAAAATGAATCATGTTGTAGCCGGATTTTTTCGATACCAGCAATTTTTCTTCCCACGTGGAAATTGGACCGAGATTTTTTGATAAAACTGTCTGGCATTGGATACAATCGAGAGGTAATTTATCGCCTGTTACTCCAATTGGTAGCTCTGGCTCGACGAGAATGTAGCCAGATGCTATTGGCTTTGGATGAGATTCACTGAGACAATCTGTCAAGTAGTAGTGGAATGAACCGGCTGAGGTGATTTTTATATTTGTTGATGAGTTCGTTGTCCATTTTAATTCGTGATAAGTGTGTCTGTCGAATTTTACGTCCAGTGATGTTGGATGATTCGTGAATATTTGTAAGTGACGACCGAAGAGGGAAGGACCCAGTGAAAACTGCACCTGCCAGCCTGTAATTTTTTTTTGAAGATAAAAATAATTTGTTAATTGTGAAATGAGAATCCTCTTTCATCCATGATTTTTTGATGAAAGAGATTGCAAATTTGATGGATTTTTTTGTTTAGTAGGGGAAAGTAGATTAAGATAGGGATTCTGATGAGATGGCTCCAGATATTCATTTTTTGAAGAATTTCATTGAAAAGCTGAGAAAATTTGAGATAAAAAACATGTGTCAGAGTTTATTTTTTTAAGATTTTTTTCGGGAATTCAGCTTTTTTTTAGCACGAATAGGAGAAATTTTAAATCTTTGGGGAAATTGATTTTTTAATTCAGTAGTGAAGAGGTAAAACAAGATAAGTCTCTTTTTTTATCATTAAGTTTTTTGAAAATACCTCAGAAAATAACCGAAAAAAAGCAATTTTGCCCTAGAACTCTTTTGTAACTCTTGAAATTCCCTATAAAAACAGATGAGTAATATCACCTTATCTCGCTTAGTTTCCTAGATATCTCCTTCGAAATGACCTCAAAGATAAGTCGATTTATCCTGTTTTACCTCTTCACTACTGAATTAATTTTTTGATTTGTATTCCAATAGAAATTTCTTCAACTCTCCAATAAGATCATCAGGAGAAATCTATCTCGAATCTTCCCACTAGTTAAAAAAAAAAATATAAAAATATTTTTAAACGAATTGATTTAATTTTGTCACCAGCTCGTTTGAATATCAAGGAAAATAAACGAGATAAGGCGATCCTGCTTCAATTCTGTTTTGCAGAGAATTTCAAGAGCTCTAAAAAAAAGGATTAGAACAAAATTACTGTATCTCGTTTAGTTTCTGATATTCTGAAAAAAAAACCGATAGTAAAACAAAATTAAGTTTTCTGAACACTTTAGACTTCTTATTCCAAACTATTTTCATAATATAAAGAATTGGAACTATAATATATCCGTTCCATCCCTTAGCTCCTTCTTTCTCCATCTTTTATTAATTGCCCAAATTCCATTGAAGAGTCCCTCAGAAAATTTTCCTGTCTCCCGAATAAAATCCCAGCAATTTGGAAAATTCATCAACTTTACAAAAACAATTTTTTATAAGAAAAAAAAATTGATAACACTGAAAATAACAGACATCTAACAATTAATTCTTTTCAACAAATAATTTTAAAACGTAGAAAATTTAAAAAACTATAGGGGAAGGTGGGGCAAAATGGACATCAGGGGTAAAATGGACACATCTAAATTTTTTGGCAAATATTATGCAAAACTCGTGAAATTAAGGGGAATATTGGCGGTAGATTGTTTTTGATGATTTCATTGGAAAGCTGAGGAAATTTTAGATGGAAAACAAGTGCCGAAATTAATTTTTTGGAGTTTTTGGCGATTTTGACTTTTTTGAGCTTTTTAGAGGGGTAAAAGCCTTGTTTTTTTGAAAATTTTCAGTTTTTTGAGAATATCTTTGGTTCTATTTGTCGTAGCGCAAAAATTCCGATGGGAGGTGAAAGGTGAGATCATTTGCCATCGATTTATAGGGTTTTAAATTCAAAAATATCGATTTTTAAGGTATTTATGGACATTTCTGTGAAACAATTTTGTGAAACAGTTTTTGGCCTATAGCTATTCCAAAAATTGACATTTTTGAATTCAAAACCCCATAATTGGATGGAAAATGAGCTCACCTTTCATTTGAGACCAACCCCGAATCGCTACGACCAATAGAACCACAGATATTTGGAAAAAACAGAACATTTGAAAAAAATGAAAAAATGCCAAAAAATATAGATTTTCAAAAAAATCGAAAAAAATACAAAATGACACTCGTTTTTCGGCTAAAATTTCCTCAATTTTTCAATAGGATTATCAGAAAAAATCCAGCTCTAACCGTTTCATTACAGTGTCCATTTTGCCCCACTCTCCCCTAAGTGCAATTTTTTGAGAATATTTTCTTCAAATCAATTTATTTATTTAAAAAAAAAAAAATTAGTTGTGTGCTATTTTCAATAATAATGAAATTAGAAAATATCTGACAATCATTCGAATTTATTCGAAAAAATTAATGGTAATTTACAAAATTTTTGAAAAAAATGGAACTTCTAGTTTTGTGAATTTTCTAAATGTGCAAATTTGTCATTTATTAAAAAAATCATTAATTTCCTCGAAAAACACTGAAAATTGTCAAATTTCTGCTCTTTCTAGTATCATCATCTCATTTAATTATAGTAATTTTTTTTACCCTTTTTGACTCTGTAGAGTGTTCCATCCTGATGTTCTCCCTTGTTCAACGTCAAAATTCTCACTTGCTCATCTTTTTCAACAGAAATATGATCAGGAGCAACTGATTTTTGTGCCATGTCTTCAACCAGTGTCTGAAAAATTCACGAAAATAATTTAATTAAAAATGATTTTAGCATTACAATTAAACATAATTCATGCTTACACAAATGAGTACTGTCAATGAACTAGCGTAGGGTATTGCATGGTATTGCCTTAATATAAGCTAGTAAAACAATAGAATTATGAAGCATGCAAGAAACTGAAAGATACAGAGTTACTCGCGGTTCCACCATGCAAGCACATATAATACTGTAAGTCTATCTTGAGTGTAATTTATTCCCCTACAAATTGAATGCTTTTTTTTTTTTTGAAAAAAAGAGTTTATTTTTTAAAAAATAACTTTATTTTTATGTGAAGAGGCGAATATACCTCAAGATATTTTAATATAAAATTTTCAGACAAATT
The DNA here is from genome assembly GCA_963921955.1 of Aleiodes alternator. NCBI lineage: Eukaryota > Metazoa > Arthropoda > Insecta > Hymenoptera > Braconidae > Aleiodes > Aleiodes alternator. Next base: position 4,081,773 of record OY998115.1, on the reverse strand, counting down.
AATTTTTTGTTTTTTTTTCAACAAATTGATTTTTTTTCAACAAATTGAATTTTTTCCAACGAATTTATTTTTTTATCGAGTTTTTTTTTTTTAATATCTCAATTAATAATGGATATACGCCTTTTTGCCTCGAGAAAGTTTTGTAGTGAATTTCCAGAGCTATTTTCATATTATAAAAAAACTGATGGAATAAAATTGATTTGTCTAAAAATTTCAGTCCCAATATTTTAATATTTTTAATATATAGGGAAAGGTGGGGCAAAATGGACATCAGGAGTAAAATGGACACATCTAAATTTTCAGGCAAATATTATGAAAAACTTTTGAAATTAATAGAAATATTGGCTGTAGATTGTTTTTAATGATTTCATTGGAAAGCTGAGGAAATTTTGGGCGGGAAACAAGTGCCGGAATTAATTTTTTTGAATTTTCAGCGATTTTGACTGTTTTGAGCATTTCAGAGCGGTAAAACCCTTTCATTTTTGAAAATTTTTAGTTTTTTGAGAATATCTTCGGTTCTATTTGTCGTAGCGTAAAAATTCCGATCGGAGGTGAAAGGTGAGATCATTTGCCATCGATTCATGGGGTTTTCAATTCAAAAATATCGATTTTTAAAGTATTTATGGGAATTTTTGTGAAACACTCTTGTGAAACAGTTTTTGTCCCATAACTATCCCAAAAATTGATATTTTTGAAATCAAAACCCCATAAATCGATGGGAAATGAGCTCACCTTTCATTTGAGACCAACCCCGAATTGCTACAACCAATAAAACCCGAGATATTAGCAAAAAACTAAAAATTTTCAAAAAAGGAAAGCTTTTTATCCCTCAAAAATGCCAAAAAATATCGAAATTTCAAAAAAATTAAAAAAAAATACATCTGACACTAGTTTTCCAGCTAAAATTTCCTCACATTTTCATTAGAATCATCCAAAAAAATTCATCTCTAACCGTTTCATTAAAGTGTCCATTTTGCCCCACTCTCCCCTATATTCAATGATTTCAATGATAATTAAAATTAAAAACTTACATAGGACCAGATAAATCTCAGGTAACTCCATTTAGTGAATGCACGAAAGAAATTTCGAATTTTCCTTGCAAAAGTCTTCATTGATCTCCAAACAATGTGACCCCAGTCCATTGGTTCAATTTTATTTCAAAAAAAAATTGTGTTTCCAATTTTTAATTGTTTTTTTCTTTTATTCGCAGCAAAACAAGGTCTCAAAGCTATCTGTGTGTGTGTTTATTCACGTGATTTATTATAAAAATTAATTTTTAAAAAATAAATAAAATTAAAAAAATGCAATTTTTCTAGTTTTTTTTACAATAAAATAGAATTAATTAATTTATCTACATGCTCAAATAATTTAAAAATGCCATGCTTAAGCAAAATAAGCGGTTTTAATAATGAAAATTTAATTATTTGGTAATAAGCCAAGTAAATCATTGACTAATTGCAAATAACATTGATGATGAAATGACAGAAGAATTGAAAAATTATAAACTGATTTATTTTTTTTTTTTTTTTTAAATTGATTTTTCATTATCGATTAGATAAAATTTATTTTTATCGTGTAAATTACCTTGTTTTATTCGGCTTTCTCTCTCTCTTGTTCACGTGAAACGTTCGTGGGGATGAAATATTTAACGAGTGCTCTTCCAATCTTTCAAATATGACCTCTATTATTGAGAAATATTTTCTGCAGAGGTCATTGAAGACAATAATCAAAACAAATGTGAGAAAAACACATGAGGGGATAGGTTATGGCTTCTAGTGTTTTTCTTATTTTTTATTGGTTCAAATTTTTGGCGGGAAGAGGCCCAATTGAATTTAAATTGGCCAATGACGTTCGAGAAATCATAAATATTTAATTATTTTATTTATTCAAAGAAAAAAAGAAGGATTTCATTGAAAGATGATTTTTTTTTAATTTTCATTTTGTATTGAAAAATTTGAAAAAATGGCGGGAAAATAATTTATTCAAAAAGAGTTCGAAAAAAAAATTTTTATCATTTTTTCTGAGGTCATTGGTCCTTTGAGCTGCTCCTAACTTCAGAGAACTCCGAAAAAGAGCCTCAAACACAGACACACACACACATATATATATATATATAATACACATGCAGTTTCAAAATGGCAGCTGCAACAGACGAGCTGAGTAAGTGTCTCTCATTACAAATAATAATATAAGAATTTTTTTTCATTTTAAAAGATTGATAAAAATTGTATCAATATTCATCATTTTTCTTATCATTCAAATAATCCAATAAAATCAATTGAAACTAATTAATCTTCTGAAATATTTGGAATTCATGAGAATCATTGAAAAATTAAATGTCATGCCGCAATAGTCAGCCAACTTCAAGTCTTGAATTAATAACTTGGGCTTAGAAAGAAAAAGGCACAAGTGCTGTGGATGAGCCTAGCACTTACGCCCTTTTTTTCCTAAGATGACGATTTCTATTCTGGCTGAAAGAATGATATGATATTTAATTAAAAAATTTCAATTTTCCTCTTTTTTTTTGCCATTTTCTTCAAATTAAATTTAATTTGAAAAAAAAAATTTTCACAAAATTTTTTCTTCAAAAACTCATAATTCTAAAAAAAAAAAAAAAAAAAAAATTCACAATTTCTTTAATTAAAAAATTTCAATTTCCCTCTTTTTTTTGCAATTTTCTTTAAATTTAATTTAATTAAAAAAAAAAATTTTCACAAAATTTTTTCTTCAAAAATTCATAATTTCTTTAATTAAAAAATTTAAATTTTCCTCTTTTTTTTGCAATTTTCTTTAAATTTAATTTAATTTGAAAAAAAAAAATTTCACAAAATTTTTTCTTCAAAAATTCATAATTTCTTCAATTAAAAAATTCCAATTTCCCTCTTTTTTTGCCATTTTCTTTAAATTTAATTTAATTAAAAAAAAAATTTTCACAAAATTTTTTCTTCAAAAATTTATAATTTCTTTAATTAAAAAATTTCAATTTTCCTCTTCTTTTCGCAATTTTCATTAAATTTAATTTGAAGAAAAAAAATTTTCACAAAATTTTTCCTTCAAAAATTCATAATTTCTTTAATTAGAAAATTTCAATTTCCCTCTTTTTTGCAATTTTGTTTAAATTAAATGTAATTTGAAAAAAAAAATTTTCACAAATTTTTTTCTTCAAAAATTCATAATTTCTTTAATTGAAAAATTTCAATTTCCCTCTTTTTTTTTGCAATCTTCATTAAATTAAATTTAATTTGAAAAAAAATTTCACAAAATTTTTTCTTCAAAAATTCATAATTTCTTTAATTAAAAAATTTCAATTTCCCTCTTTTTGCAAATTTCTTTAAATTAAATTTAATGAAAAAAAAAATTTCCACCAAATTTTTTCTTCAAAAATTCATAATTTCTTTAATTAAAAAATTTCAATTTCCCTCTTTTTGCAAATTTCTTTAAATTAATTTAATTAAAAAAAAAAAAAATTCCACCAAATTTTTTCTTCAAAAATTCATAATTTCTTTAATTAAAAAATTTCCATTTCCCTCTTTTTTTTTGCAATTTTCTTTAAATTAAATTTAATTTGAAAAAAAAAATCCACAAAATTTTTTCTTCAAAAATTCATAATTTCTTCAATTAAAAAATTTCAATTTCCCTCTTTTTTGCAATTTTCTTTAAATTAAATTTAATTTGAAAAAAAAAAATTTCACAAAATTTTTTCTTCAAAAATTCATAATTTCTTTAATTAAACATTTCAATTTCCCTCTTTTTTGCAATTTTCATTAAATTAAATTTAATTTGAAAAAAATTCACAAAATTTTTTCTTCAAAAATTCATAATTTCATGATTTTAATTTTGTTTCTTTGAATTTTCTTGCAGTCCTACTGGAGAGGGTCTTCCTGTGTTTGGGAAGTGCTGATACAGACGAGCAATTGCAGTCGTCAGTATGCAAATTTTTGCCTCCAGTATTATTGAAACTCTCGAGTCCCCAAGAAGGTGTACGTAAAAAAGTAATGGGTTTACTGATACACATAAATAAACGTGTAAAAAGTCGTCCAAAAGTTCAGCTACCAGTTGAGGCACTGTTGCTGCAGTATCAGGATCCAGCAGCAAGTTCATTTGTCATAAATTTCACAATAATCTACATAAAACTTGGATATCCACGTATGGATATAAAAAAACAGGCAGAATTGGTGCCAAGTGTATTGAATGCAATTGAGGGTAAACCATTGCCACATCAAGACAGTTTGCTTTTGATAATAATGCCAGCATTGGGACACATTCAGTCACCAATAAATGCAGATAAAAGAGCAGCAGTACTTGGATTACAGGACAAGCCATATGTAGCTAAACAATTGATTAATTTCATGCTTGACATGCTACTTTTGCCATACGGTTCTGTTGGACAAACTGAGGGACAACAGGCAGGTCAGCCAATTGATTGGTCAAAATTTCCAGTACCACCTGGACTAAGTGAATACTCATTTAAACGAGTAATCGGTGAAATTCCACCACTTCCAGAACAATTGGAACAAGTTAAATTGGGAATTGTCAAATTTTTAGCTGCTGGATTTTTCCCAGAATCAGATGTCTTGATACACTTGATTGTTGCAGCTGCAGACACGAGATTCAGCGTTGCCAATCTAGCTGACATGGAGCTAAGAAAAATAGTTAGTTCCTTGGACTGGTCCTCAATGCAATTGGCACTGCCTCTCTACACTTTATTTCTCGGTTCAAGTGGCTTTGCAACGCAAAAAGACATGAAACCAGAGATGAAACGATTAGCAGCAAACACAAGAATTCGCCTGAAATTACTACAATATTTGTGCAGAGTCAATAAATCAGGACTTGTTATTCCTCCAGCAATTCAGGTGGTTTTCGATTCACTTTATGGTAATAATACCAATAAAAAGTTGAAATCACTTGCACTTGAATTTGCACTTAACATGGTGCAGCAATGCAGTTTAGCACCTTTGACAAGAGTAGCTGGTGTTATTCTTAATGGTATGGTAAAGCTGATTGCTGAGGGTGAAGTGGAGCATCAGTCAATGGCTTACACGATTATCGGACAATTGGGACAAAGGATACCAACTTTAGTCAACAAGGATGTCAGCTTGGTCGAGAAATTTTTCGATGCTTTAACTACAACTGATGGAGAATTGAGGAGAACAGTTAGAGATGCACTTGTATCAATGGCATCATCATTTGTTCTAGATCGAGACAACGAACAGGGCATTGCTCTGATGAATTCACTGTTATCAGTTCACATCGAGTCGCAAGAGGCAAATGTGAGATATGTTGCTGTTCATTATGCAGCAACTGTTTTTCCACCTGACAATGCACCATCCAGATATCTGTTGCTTCTAGCCTGTGGCGATGAAAAAACCGAAGTTTCTGCAGAAGCTATAAAAGCACTTTATGGAACAGTTCATAGAAACGAGAGAGACAAGCCAGATGCTAAAGAATACTATTTACCAGATTTTCCAGAGCTTGTTTTGTACATTAATTGGCAGATGGGAACGAGAATCAAATCAAATCGTGTTATCAGAGTTGGTAATCAGATATTGCCATATAATATTGCTACATTCAATGAAATTGTCTCGTATTTACGTCTTTGTTTAGCAAAAAGTGCTAATATCAAGGTGCAAGGAAGTCCAATTGAGAATCATCCATGTGAGCATTCACCATTGATCGGAAGATACCTCAAGGATTTATTGAAAAAGGACAAAAAATATCTCGATTCATATCTTGAGATAATAAAATGCCTGAATCATTCAAATCCTGATAAAGTATCGTTAACTGCATTTTTCGAGGTAGTTGGATCAATTTCACCGGAAATGTGCAATCAATTTGCTGAAGAATTGCCATTTCTTCGGGTTCAATTGTCTTCAACAAAAGCTGATGTACGTGAATTGTCTGGTAAAATTCATGCAATTATAATGGCACATCAGGCACAATTTGATGACTTTGATGTACGTGTCAATGAATTTATTGCAGCAACAAAAAATAAGACACTTGAAATACAGCATGGTGCTATTTTAGCATTAGCATTTATGTTTGAGAGAAAATTGATTCTTCGAAAAGCAAATGAATCGAAAGAAACACTTTTAAATTGGAAATCTTATGTTGATTGTGTTCAAGTTATCTGCAGTTTTTTGAAGAGCAGTGTGATTTTATTGGCTGAAGCAGCAACTCAGGGAATTGGAATAATTGGAAAGACCTTTTCATTGCCACTAAATGAGGAGGATGCAGACACAAGTAAAAAATCGATTATCGAAACGCTTTTTTCGATTCTTACAAATGCAAAAATGAGCCACAAAATCAAGGAGAATGCAGCAACATCATTGGGCTTGTTGTGTATCGGTGAAAATTTTCCATATTCCAAAGACATAATCGATAAATTCATAAATTTAACTAAAGAAACAAAAGATTCATCAATGCATTTTACTATTGCAGAGGCACTTGTTCTTTGTGTACAGGGTCAAGCTGCTAAAGAAGCACGTGATGCATGGACAACACTTCCAGAAGAGTATCATATTGAATTTACCCCAGAAAACGACAATCATCTCGTGTTTTTACTGGACGAATTGCTGAAAATTTCGAGTGATCCACATCCCAATTCACGTCAGGCAGTTTGCATCTGGCTACTGGCTATTCTACGTCGTAATGCCAAACGAAAGCACGTTCTCGAGAGATTACCAGCAATACAAAATACATTTATGGACTTTTTATCAGAAAACAATGATATTGTTCAGGATGCTGCATCAAAAGGTATCTGCCTAGTTTACGATACCAGTGAAGTGAGCCAAAGAGATGCACTTGTCTCAAATCTATTGGGACAACTTTCTGAAGGTCGTAGAACTGTTGCACAAGTCACACCAGACACAAAACTCTTTGAAGATGGTCAACTTGGAAAAGCACCAACTGGTGCTAATATCTCGACCTACAAAGAAATTTGTTCACTAGCATCAGACCTAAATAATCCAAGTTTAATCTACAAATTTCTGCAATTAGCCAATCATAATGCCATTTGGAATTCAAAAAAAGGCGCAGCATTTGGATTTTCAGCTATTGCAAGTGTTGCAAAAGACGAATTAAACAAGTATTTACCAACAATTGTTCCAAAACTCTACAGATACCAGTTTGATCCAACTCCAAAAATTCAACAGAGCATGGCTAGTATCTGGCATGCTATTGTGCCATCAACTCAAAAGGCCCTTGAGCAGTATCACGATGAAATTCTAGATGACTTGACTGTCAATTTAACTAGTCACTTGTATCGCGTTAGAATAAGCTGCTGCGAGGCACTTTGTGATCTATTAAAATCAAATGCACCAATTAATTACGTTAAACATGCGCCAGAATTGTGGAAGCAATTATTTCGTGTTATGGACGATATACACGAAGAGACTAGGCAAACAGCAACAAGAACTGCTAAATTATTCAGCAAAGTTTGTATTCGTCAGTGTGATCCAATGTATGGAAAAACTGGTGAACAAGTGGTACAGGCAATTTTACCAGTTTTTTTGGATATTGGGATTATTCATACAGTTGCAAGTATTCGAGCACTTTCTATTCAGACAGTAGCACAATTGGTATCAACAGCTGGTGCACTATTGAAGCCTTCACTTGTCAATTTAATTCCTGCTCTTTTAACAGCAACTGATCTTGAAAGCACGAAATTAACTTATATGAGCAATGCTTATGGTGCACAATCAGATATTCAGGAAGCTATAGACAGTGTTCGTACTAGTGCTGCTAAAAGTCATTATGCTACTGAAACATTGAAAAAATGCACACAATATATTGATGCATCAATTTTGAAGGAATTGATGCCGAAAGTTGTTGAATTAATTAAATCAAGCATTGGACTTGGTTCAAAAGTGGCAATTTCACATTTTTTGATATTTTTATTGATTCATTTGAAGCAGGAGGTGCAGCCTTATGCTGGAAGGATATTGACGGCTTTGATGAATGGATTGACAGACAGAAATGCAGCTGTTAGAAAAACTAATGCTGTTACTATTGGTCATGTTGTTGGTTCAGCTAAGGATTCTAGTCTTGAAAAATTGTTCAATACTTTGAATAATTGGTACATGGAAAGAGAGGATGATTCAATAAGACTTGCTATTGGACAGACACTTCAATCTATCAATAATCAGAATCACGAGGTTCTGAAAAAATTTTCTGATATCGTTATGCCACTCACGTTTTTTGCAATGCATGCAATTAAAGTGCCAGGCAATGAGAATACAATTGAATTGTGGACTGATTTGTGGGGTGAAATTGCACATGGTACTGAATCAGCAATCAAACAGAATTTAGCTTTGATAACTGGCAAATTGAATTCAGCACTTGAATCACCATCTTGGACAACTAAAGCACAAGCAGCCAATGCTGTATCAACTGTTGCCATCAAAGTTGGCTCTACCATGGATGAAAATTCGAGGAATAGTCTTTTGAAGATTTTGGTCAATGGACTTCAGGGAAGAACGTGGAATGGAAAGGAAAGATTGGTCAATGCATTGGCAACGTTGGCTTGCAATAGCAAAGAAGCATTGGGAAAGGATCCAGAGTTGACCATGATGATCACGGAAATACTGTACAAAGAGAGTAAAAAAGATAATCTTGAGTACAGACGTCATGCTTTGAAAGCTTTTGGTGATGTTCTGCATGAACTTGAGGTAGACAGGTTTACTCAGCTCTATGATATTGCACAGGAAATTCTAATTAAGGTGAGACAGTGTTTTTCAAGATTGAAATTTTTGAATTTATTCAAGTTTTTTATTTGATCATTCTTATCAATATTTGAAGGTAAAAAATCGGCTGTTATGATCACTCCCAAATTTATATTTAGGGGAAGGTGGGGCAAAATGGACATCAGGGGTAAAATGGACATCAGGGGTAAAATGAACACATCTAAATTTTCTGGGAAATATTATGAAAAACTTTTGAAATTAATAGAAATATTGGCTGTAGATTGTTTTTAATGATTCCATTGAAAAGCTGAGGAAATTTTGGGCGGGAAACAAGTGCCGGAATTGATTTTTTTGAATTTTTGACGATTTTGACTTTTTTGAGCATTTTAGAGGGGTGAAACTCTTTTTTTTTTTTGAAAATTTTCAGTTTTTTGAGAATATCTTTGGTTCTATTTGTCGTAGCGTGAAAATTTCGATGGGAGGTGAAAGGTGAGATCATTTGCCATCGATTCATGGGGTTTTCAATTAAAAAATATCGATTTTTATGGTATTTATGGGCATTTTTGTGAAACAGTTTTGTGAAACCATTTTTGGCCTGTAACTAATCAAAAAAAGGGTATTTTCGAATTCAAAACCCCATAAATCGATGGGAAATGAGCTCACCTTTCATTTGAGACCAACCCCGAATTGCTACGACCAATAGAATCAGAGATATTTGCAAAAAACTGAGGATTTTCGAAAAAGGAAAGGCTGATCCTTCAAAAATGCTAAAAAATATCGAATTTTCAAAAAAATCGAAAAAAAAATGCATCTGAGACTTGTTTTCCGGCTAAAATTTTCTCAGTTTTTCAATAGAATCATCAAAAAAAATCCATCTCTAAGCGTTTCATAACAGTATCCATTTTGCCCCACTCTCCTATATTATAACAATAGCAAGAATTTCAAAATTTGACATTAAATAGTCATTTTTTTTATATATTTTTTTGGAAGTGACCATAATTATGGCCGATTTTTTACCTTCAAATATTTAAATTTTCGAATTTATTTGGTTTGTCAGCAGTTCAGAAAAAAAATAAAAAATATTTCTGTAAATAATGAAGATACGCCCCTTTTGTGCTAAGGCGGCTTTTATAGCAAATTTCAAGAGCTACTATAAAGAGGATGAAAGCTATAGCCACTCTATCTCGCTTAGTTTTTGAGATATTTGAGAGAAGCAAAAGAAGAAAAATTGAATTCTCTTTTTTTTCACATTTTTCAATCGAAAATTGAAAAAGTGACATTTCAATTCTTTTCTTTTTTTAAATATATCGGAGACTAAGCGAGATAGGGCAATTTTTCTCCAAGACGGTTTTGGAAATTACTCTATCTCGCATAGTTTCAACGATATTTGAAAAAAGAATTCTCTTTTTTCACTCTTTTAATTAAAAAATGGAAAAGTGCAATTTTAATTCATTTTCTTCGAAGTATCTCGGAGACTAAGCGAGATAGGACAATTTTGTTCCATTGACGGTTTTGTAGAAAATTTCAAGAGCTACATAACAAGATTGAATCGAAATCGCTCTATCTTGCTTAGTTTCCAAAATATTTTTGAAAAAACTAATGGCGGAATAAAATCGATTCCTCTGAAAATTTTGCAATTGTGGTTTTCCTTCAATTTCTGTGATTTTTTGTTGTCTCTGACTCTAAATCCTCTTTATAAAAAAAATTATTGCAAACAATTGCAAATTAATAATTTGCCGAAGGAAGGTCGGTGTGGGATTTTATATGATTTTCATCACATAAATATATATATATTATATATAATAAAGAAATTTTTTTTTTTTTTTTTTTTTTTTTTTGATTGACAATTTTTAATCAGTTTTTCCTTTTTTTTCTTATTTTGTAGTTAGCAAAGAAGAATGATGACGATGACAGTGACAATCGTGCTACCGAGGAGGCTACGAAAAAACGTGAGGATCAAATGAAACTCCAGGAAACAGTCTATGAAGCACTTGGTAAGGCATGGCCTTCTACAATGGAGAGTAAATCGACTCAAGGTAAACATGAAAGATAATCTTTTTATGCAATTTCATATCTAAGGTTTCTAATCATAGGAAGAAGTGAGCTAAAATAAATGTTCTAATGAAACAGCTAGAGATAAAGTTTTTGCTAATAATTTCAGGGAAAAAATCTGAAAACATAAGTAAATTACAGCGAAAACATGTCGAAATTGGATTTTTGGGATTTTTTGTAACTTTAATCTTTTTTTGTTTGTTAATTTGAGGAACTAGCCTTTTTTCATTCGAAAAGATTCATTTTTTCTGGCTTTTCTCCATTTTCATTTATGAAAACGAAATTAAAAAAATTTTTTTTTTGCTAAATTTTTGAATTTAAAAAAAAATGACCAAAAATAAATTTTGACACCTTTTTTCTAAGGGAAATTTCTCCAGCTTTTCAATAAAATCATCAGAAAAAATTTATACCGACCATTTCCACTGATTACAAGCAATTTCCATAATTAAATTCAAATTACTCAATTTAAATGAGAAAAATGAAATATAAAATGCAATTTTTTCAGATTAAAATTAAATGAAAAAAAAAATTAATTTTATAAAAAAATTTTCAGATGAATACTGCCTGCAATTCGTCAACCATTGTAAAGAAACAATGCCAAACAGTACAAGGCCAATTCAAGTTGCAATAATGACAACTTTAACACGCTTTGTTGAAAAATTAATTATCCTAAAATTAAATAATTCAGAATTAACCGAAAATGATATGGAAAAATTGAATAAAATATGTGAATCATTGCATCAAATATTGAGAACATCAATAGGTATATCAAAGTACACGCGAATACGTAAAGAAGCTCTGAATATTATTTTGATACTTTCAAAAAAATTAATTGATAATAATGACACAGAGCAATTAGTAAATTTGAAAAATCTATTTTGTGAATTATTGCCTGAGCTTACTCAAGATAATCAACCAGAGGTGAGAACAAGAGTAGTGGATATAAAATCGATGCTTCAAATTTAAAAAAAACGAAAAAGAGAAACAAATTAAACAAAAAAAATCAAATAGCGAAAAAAACAAAAATTCTTGCATTTAAATGGAAAAATCTGGCGAATTATCAATTCGTTGCAATTATTTGACGTACTAATCTGCGTATATACCATTTTGTATATATATACTCAGTGAAAAAAAAATTACTGAATTAATTAATTTTCCAATCTCATTTTCATGCACAAAAATAATGTTTCTGTTTGCATGAAAAAATCACAAGAAAAAAGAATTAAAAAAAAATTGTAATATTTTGTATTGAATTTACTTTGTTTTGGAGCGAAAGGAAGATGTATATTCAAGTATTTCTTACAAAAAGGAAAAGGCTGTATCGAAATATAACTTAATTAACACAATTATGTAATTTTCGTTGTGATAATTGAATTAACAGACATCTGACACTTTTATGCATTTTTTTTTAAAGAACTGAAGTAAAAAAAAAATTCGCATTACCGTCAATGGCCCAATTAATGCCACTTTTCATACATTTTCGTGATTATTGAACTTATTCGAATTCTCAACTCTAAGTAATTGATAACAGTGGCTAGAAAAAAATTCTGAGGACACCGGACAATCAAAATATCTGATATTTTTCTACTAGATATATTTCTAAAATTAATTCGTTAAATGCGACCAGCGTGCTCAGCAAAATAAAGCCCTAAAGCTCTTCATGTGGAGTTAGAGTGCCTCATTAGTTCAATGTGTGATATTGAGAAAATTTAAGTATTTAATAAATCGAAAATTGTATTGATTGTTAGCAAAATCATTGGACTTTCATACAAATTGACGAATAATTTACAAATAACGACCAGTGATAGAAATTAATTAATGGCAATTATTCGGACCCTCTATGGCAGAAATTGGGCCATGGTGGCATGAATCGGGCCATGGGCAAAATATTTTCAAAAATATAAATTAAATAATTTTTATCATTAATTCAAGAAAATAATTAATGTAAATGATAGTCCAGACCCTAAATTCTTTCGAGGAAAAATCGAATTTGAATTTATAAGATATAATTTTTCTATGAAAGATATGTGGCAGAATAGGTCTCTTGGTGGCATTAATTGGGTCATTGACGATAATGAATTTTCAAATTTTTTACATGCACATATTTTTAATTTTTTCAAAATAATTTCTCTGTTGAAAGAAAAAAAAAATCGAAAAATTGTCAGATGTCTGATATTTTAGCTATCATATTTTTTTCAACAATATCGAAGCCCCAGAAGTCTTTTTACTCTTCAATTTATCCGTTACTTTAACAAGTTTTGACTTTAAATCACTCACAACACTATCCGCTTCATTTTCCAGCAGTAAAACAATCAAAAAGCATGCTCTATTAAATTCAATCCACTTCCCAATTTTCGTAGTATCAAGTTTTCTACACAATTCTTGACCAAAAGTGTTTTCCCCTTTCTCAACAAGTAATTTATCCACCTGAATCAATTTCTTCAGCATCATATGCAGTCCCGGATGTTCAACAACAGAAAATTCGACATTTCCCTCTTTAATTTTCCTATTTGTCGTCAAAAAATCAGCAATCATTTCAAAAGCTTCTCTCAGTTTTTCGCCATTTCCTGCCTTTAAAATAGCCAATGTCACCATAGCAATGGACCCATTGGCGAGCCAAAAATTCGAATCCTCGATTATTGAATCCAAAAGAGGATCAATAACAATTTCCAACAATTCTTTTTCTTTAATCTCCACTGGTTTTTTACTGGTAGCATTATTGTCGCCTTCTTTTAGCTGATCGATCAATTGCGGATGAAAATGATGCTTGTCTCTTCTCGCTACAAGATACAAAATGATCTTTTTACCAAATTCATTTAGTGCAATTTCCTTGAGATTGCCCATTAATTCAGGAATTATGATTTTTTTGACTAAAACTGTATCGTCAACAGCATCAAAAATTGATAAAAGTATTATATGACCATGTTCAGAAATTGCAATATCTTTAACGTGATCTTTCATCGATTTTAAAGACAATTTACGATCTTTCGTTGTTCCATGCCAAATGCAGATCATCGCAGCTCTTGCACCATCTCTCGTATGAGATAATTCATAAATTGAGTCTCTCAGCATAACAATCAACTCATTTCGATCCTCTGAACTGCAAATTGTCAAAAATTCCGATAATATCGTGTGAACAAGTGAATTATTCGTTACATTCTTATTTAAAACATGCACCAAATTCATTTTAACAGCTGACAAAGTTGCTGATTTCATATCAGTTGATTTTTCAAAAACATCACTCAAACATTTGATATTATTGTCCTTAGCTTGTTTATACATATCACCGTAAAATTCTTGTTTCATGTGATTTTTCGTTGATTCATTTGTCCACTGATTGTAGGCATTATTAAAAACATCTGCTGATACAATGTGCGAGACAATATTAATTACACGACCATAACATGATTTCAATATTTTTTCACGAATTTCAGATGAACCGTATTTTAACAGTTTTTTAATGCAATTAATAGCGTATTTTGATGACCACATTTTATGCAATTCTGGTGATAATTCAGTGAGAATTTCTAATCGAGTTTGTGGTGTACAAAATTTAATTAGCCACTGAATTATTCGTGAAATATCGTGGGTAAATATGAATTTTGACAAATTTCCTTTGAGAATATCAAATAATTTTTTTATACATTCCTCACGTTCTGGCAATGTTAAATCAGTTTTTCGCAATTTTTCACCCAATTGTTTGGCAATTTTTGCTACATCGTAAACGTCCTCCAATCGCTTTATTTTACGTTTCTCCTTTAATTTTTTTTTCTCTTCTTTTAGGGCTTTCCAGTCTGGTTTTTCTGTTAATTGTTGATTATCATTTTTTTCTTTGAAATTATGATTTTTTTTTGTTATTGTTGGCTTCTCGAATTTTGATTTTTTCGTTGATTTTATTTGAGTTTTTGATCCATTTTTTTGCGGTGAAATTTTCGATGATTTTATTTGGGTTTTCGGTTCATCTTTTGCTGCTGAAATTTTCGATTTTTGGAATTTCTTCTTGGCAGGCTCGTCTCTTCCTTCTGCTGATTTAGTTCGTTTCATTTTTAATGATTTTTATCTGAAAAAATCAATGAATTAATGAGTGCATGGGTGAATTAATGAAAATAGGACAGAAATTAGCGGTAAATCGGAAGAAATAAGTGAAAATTAGGGGTGTGCGAATGGTGTTGGAGTCGAATCGAATCGAATATTACTATTGGATTCGAATTTCGAATTGAATAATTCGAATAATTCGAGAGTTTCGAATAATTCGAGAATTTTCGGATTATTCAAAAATATTCAAATTATTCGAACATATTCGAAAATATTCGAATTATTCGAAAATATTCGAGTTATTGGAGAATATTCGAATTATTCGAAAATATTCGAATTATTCGAAAATATTCGAGTTATTCGAAAATATTCGAATTATTGGAGAATATTCGAATTATTCGAAAATATTCAAATTATTCGAATTATTCGAAAATATTCGAATTATTCGAAAATATTCAAATTATTCGAATTATTCGAAAATATTCGAATTATTCGAAAATATTCGAATTATTCGAAAATATTCGAATTATTCGAATTATTCGAAAATATTCGAATTATTCGAGAATATTCAAATTATCCGAAAATATTCAAATTATTCGAAAATATTCGAATTATTCGAAAATATTCGAATTATTCGAAAATATTCGAGTTATTCGAAAATATTCGAATTATTCGAGAATATTCAAATTATCCGAAAATATTCAAATTATTCGAAAATATTCGAATTATTCGAAAATATTCGAATTATTCGAAAATATTCGAGTTATTCGAAAATATTCGAATTATTGGAGAATATTCAAAATATTCGAATTATTCGAAAAGTTCGAATTATTCGATTCGAGTTTCGAATCGAATATTAATATTCGATTTGGTACCAATAATTCGTGGATCCGAATTATTCGCACACCCCTAAAATATTTAGACAAATTGATTTTTTGAAATCTGTTTTTCGTTAAATTTTTGAGTAAATAGTTGAAATACGAATTTTGATAGTTTTGACTTTGTATAAATATCAACGGCAATAATCTAGGGGAAGGTGGGGCAAAATGGACACATCTAAATTTTCAGGTAGGGGAAGATGGGGCAAAATGGACAGCAGGGGCAAAATGGACACATTGAAATTTTTAGGCAAATATTATGTAAAAGTCTTGAAATTCATAGAAATATTGATGGTAGATTGTTTTTGATGATTTCATTGGAAAGCTGAGGAAATTTTGGGCGGGAAACAAGTGCCGGAGTTAATTTTTTTGAATTTTTGACGATTTTGACTTTTTTGAGCATTTTAGAGGGGTGAAATCCTTTCTTTTTTTGGAAATTTTCAGTTTTTTGAGGATATCTTTGGTTCTATTTGTCCCAGCGTGAAAATTTCGATGGGAGATGAAAGGTGAGATCATTTGCCATCGATTCATGGGGTTTTCAATTCAAAAATATCGATTTTTAAGGTATTTATGGGTATTTTTGTGAAACATTTTTGTGAAACAGTTTTTGGCCCATAACTATCCCAAAAATTGATATTTTTGAATTTAAAACCCCATAAATCGATGGGAAATGAGCTCACCTTTCATCTGAGACCAACCCCGAATTGCTACAACCAATAGAACTAGAGATATTTGCAAAAATTGCAAATTTTCAAAAAAGTAAAGGCTTTTATCCCTCAAAAATGCCAAAAAATATCGAATTTTCCAAAAAAATCGAAAAAAAAATACATCTGACACTCGTTTTCCAGCTAAAATTTCCTCAGCTTTTCATTAGAATCATAAAAAAAAATCCATCTCTAACCGTTTCATTCCAGTGTCCATTTTGCCCCACTCTCCCCTACAGAAAAAATTTGAAGTTTTTAAGTAATTTATTCATTGAGCTATGGTCGTAAAACCGAGTTTTTGAAAAAAAAAGCACAAAAAAATTAATAACTAATAGAATAATGGGATTTAATTCATGAAAATTCGCTAAAAGTTAGATACTATGGTTGCGAATCTTGAGTAAAATTTTGAACGGTAATCGTCTCACGCAAATTGAGAAATTTTGAAACATACGATTTTTAAAAAATTGCTATATCTCAAAAACCATTGAACCGTTCTTGCTGAAATTTTTATGGGACATGCACTTCATCAAAACTGATATCTCGCCGAAATTTCAGATTTTTATCTCTCACCGTTCTCGAGTAATAGAGAGTCATAAAGTCGGACATACAGACACACATACATAGGGGAGAATGGGGCAAAATGGACCCTCATAAGAGCATGATTGAAAATTTTTTTTTGGAAATGAAGGAATCGACGAAAAAATCTGAAAAAAAATTGAGAAAATCCTCCAACATATCTATATTGTTTGTAAATTTTTTCAGATTTTTCGAAGCAGCCGCTGCTTTTTAAAAAAATCTCCAATCATTTCATCTTCTAGGTCCATTTTGCCCCACTCTCTCCTACATGTCTACTTTTTTTCTCATTATGATTTCTCGACATTTTGCATAATTTTGAGTCATTTCCAATGAAAATTGGCATTTCGAAAAAAAAAATTGCGAAAACAAAGCTTCCATTCGGAATTTCCGAGGCACTGGAAAGATTCAGAAACAAATCGTTTTTGTTATTAAAAAACACAAAAATTGAATCGATTTTTATAATAAGAAAGATTGGAGCAAAATTAACCTCCATGGCACTATGTAATCCTGAATTTTTTTCTCGCAGCAAAGATCTTCACGAAAAAAATCTGAAAAAAATCAAGAAGATGCTCCAATAAACAAACATAATTCTCGATTTTTTCCAAATTTTTTCTCAGATCCATCCAATCCTCAAAAAAAAATCCCAAATCATTTTAACCTTCCGGTCCATTTTGCCCCATCCCTGCTTAATAAATAAACACACATGTGCAACTAACCTCAAATTCTCAAAAGAAAAATTCAAATATTCTTTCTATTTTCACTGGATAATTAACAATCGCACTTGCAGCTTTGATTTTTCGATTTTTTCAAGGTCAAACGTTTCAAATTTCTCGAAACATTGTTTTTATCCAATTTTAATCAAAATTAAATAGCACTATAAAAGAATTGCACGACAGAGAAAACAACGTGGATTTGATATATCGACTGTAAATATATATATATATATATATATATAGTAAATATCCACTGCGCAGTCCGATTCGCGCAGCTCCCCCCCCCCCCCCTCAACGCTCTAGAGACTTTTCCAGCTTTTTCGAGAGTCTTCGGGACTTCCCTTTCCATTCGTGCGTCATCGGCAAATTTCGGGGTATTTTTAACGTAAAACGTCTCTGCGAACCAATGAAAATCCAGTAAATTATGGAAAAAAAAACAAGAGATACCTGAGACTGGAATAAGCGCGGAGAAGGGGATTGACCACATATATATATCTATATATACATATATATTGTGGTACTAACGAAAGATTGGACACACGAAGCGTCCCGAGGCCCAAAATCGATTCATTGGAGTTCAAAAGCCGAAGAAAGCCGATTTCCATGTTTTTTGCTAGTTCTCGTCTATATATATATGTGTGTGTGAAGGTGACGGTGAAGTCAGTTGCACTTTTACGAGAAAGCCTAACAGTGGCTCTTCTCGGATCGGTGTAAATCCTTTTAATAAAAAAAAAACAAAAAAAACAGTTTAAACGCAAATAATCTCCAAAATTCACAACATGCTAATAAGTTGTAATAATACACGAATAAATAAAAAACAGTGCAGTGGATTTAATATACGAAAAAAATCATACAATACAAGACACTTGCCTTCTTGATCGTAGAATAAAAAATTTTTTTAGTCCATTTTTATTAAAAAATAATAATTTCGTTATTTTTTTTTTTCTACTGAAAATTTAAAGAAAAAAAAAAAAAAAGGAAGAAAGTTTGAGTTTTTACGTAAAATTGTGCAATAAAAAAAAGTCGTTTTGAAAATGCCTGGGAAAGGAGGGAGAAAGGGCAAATCAGGTAAATCAGGTATTACATAAATATTTATTTGAAAAAATCATAAATTAACAAAAAAAAAAAATTTAATAGGTTAATTATATATTTTTCATGGTTTTTTGGGGGGGAATTTGTTTGGGCACGTGGTAACCATGTTGGGACACGTTTTGCGTGCATGGTGTCCCCCTCCCCCCCCCCCCCCAAATGTCTCATGGTCATCAATATTCCCAACAAAATCATTATTGCACAATTTTATGAAATGTTGTTTTAATTTTTTTTTTTTTTTTAATTGGAAAAAAATTAAATTCTAACGCCATATTGTTGAATTTTACAGGTCATCCACATGGAAAACGTGGTGAATTAACGTCTGACGATGATTCAAGTAACAATGATACTGCCAGCATAACTAGTGGACAATCTGACAATAGAAGTTTACTAGCTGATGATGTTAATGACAATGATATTGATGAATTGAGCCAAAATGAGATATTTGAGGAAAAATTGAAGGAAACAATTGATGGATTGACACAAAAAAATGCAAAAGGAAGAACATCATGTTTTATTGGAATTGAAAAAATATTTGGATTTAAGTATTTACCTGAATTTGTTGATGATAGAAAAATGACAATTGCTGATTCTATTGAGAGAGGATTGAAGAAGGGAAGATGTGATGAGAGATGTACAGCTGCTAGATTGAGTACACTATTGTGTATACAACTTGGGGCCTTTGAAAGTGCCGAGGCTATTTGTAAAGACCTCAAGTCAACGCTTACATTCATTGCCAATGATAACACTGCCCCAACTCAAGCCAGAGCTGAGGTAATTTTTGGGAATTTATTTCAATGAATTTTTTGAATTTTTGGGATTATTTTATTTAAAATAGTACAGTTAGGTAAAATATTCTTGTAGCAAGAAAATTGCCTTTTAACAAAATTTTCCTTCATAATTTTTATAGGGGAGAGTGGGGCAAAATGGACACTGTTATGAAACGCTTAGAGATGGATTTTTTTTGATGATTCTATTGAAAAGATGAGAAAATTTTAGCCGGAAAACAAGTCTCAGATGTATTTTCTTTCGATTTTTTGGAAATTTCGATGTTTTTCAGCATTTTTGAAGGGTCAGCCTTTCATTTCTCGAAAATCCTCAGTTTTTTGTAAATATCTCTGGTTCTATTGGTCGTAGCAATTCGGAATTGGTCTCAAATGAGAGGTGAGCTCATTTCCCATCGATTTATGGGGTTTTAAATTCAAAAATATCAGTTTTTGGGATAGTTATAGGCCAAAAATGGTTTCACAAAACTGTTTCACAAAAATGCATATAAATACCTTGAAAATCAATATTTTTTAATTGAAAACTCTATGAATCGATGGCAAATGATCTCACCTTTCACCTCCCGTTGGAATTTTTACGCTATGACAAATAGAACCGAAGATATTCTCAAAAAACTGAAAATTTCCTAAAAAAAGAAGGGTTTCACCCCTCTAAAATGCTCAAAAAGGTCAAAATCTCCAAAAATTCAAAAAAATTAATTTCGGCACTTGTTTCCCGCCCAAAATTTCCTCAGTTTTCCAATGGAATCATTAAAAACAATCTACAGCCAATATTTCTATTAATTTCAAAAGTTTTTCATAATATTTGCCTGAAAATTTAGATGTGTCCATTTTACCCCTGATGTCCATTTTGCCCCACCTTTCCCTATCTCATTTTTACATTTTTATATTTATTTTTATTTTTATAAAAAAATTTTTCTCACTCTGTGATATTGAAATTACCGTCAATGACCCAATTAATGCCACCAAGAGACCTATTCTGCCACATATTTTTCATAGAAAAATTATATCTTATCATAAATTTAAATTCGATTTTTCCTCGAAAGAATTTAGGGTCTAGACTATCATTTACATTAATTATTTTCTTGAATTAATGATAGAAATTATTTAATTTATATTTTTGAAAATATTTTGCCCATTGCCTGATTCATGCCACCATGGCCCGATTTCTGCCATAGAGGGTCCCAATAATTGCCATCAATTAATTTCCATCACTGATCGTTATTTTTAAATTATTCGTCAATTTGTATGAAAGTCCAATGATTTTGCTAACAATCAATACAATTTTCGATTTTTCAAATACTTAAATTTTCTCATTATCACACATTGAACTGATGAGGCACTCTAACTCCACATGAAGAGCTTTAGGCCTTTATTTTGCTGAGCAAGCTGGTCGCATTCAACGTATTAATTTGAGAAATATATCTAGTAGAGAAATATCGGATATTTTTATTGTCCGGTGTCCTCAGAATTTTTTTCTAGCCCACTCTTATCAATTACTTAGAGTTGAGAATTCGAATAAGTTCAATAATCACGAAAATGTATGAAAAGTGGCATTAATTGGGCCATTGACGGTAGTCTGACAAATTTTTACTTTTTTTTTTCTCAACGAACAAATTATTTCTTGGAAAATTAAAAATATGTAAATGCAGACAATTGAAACATCTATGAGTGCAAATTTTGTAAATATTTTTTTTATTATGATTTATTGCTTTCGAAAAATCGACAGAGTTGTCAAATGTCTGCTATCTTCAGTATGATAAAATAGCAAATATCTGATAACATTCAGTATTTTATTTTCCTCAAAAACAATTTTTTGTTTTTTAAATAAAAAATATGGAGAAGTAGAAAATTCGATAAATTATGAGTGCAAATTTTGTAAATAATTTTTTACAGCAATTTCGAAATTTTTTCATAATAATTTATTTGTTTGCAAAAATTCCGAAGAATCGTCAAACGTGTGCTAATTTTTTTTTAATTTTTTTTCAGGAAAATTTATTTTATTTCATCAGTTTCTTGGGAATATCTTCGAAAATAAGAGAGATGGAGTGATATTGGTTTGGTCCCCTTTTGTAGAGAATTTCAAGAGCTACAAAAAAGGCAAAAGCGTCTTATCTCGCTTCATTTCCTCGATATTCTTCAAAAAACCAATTGCAGGAAGAAAAAATTCTCTCCTTTAATTTTAAAAAAACTGTAATTCCATTTCTTTTCCCCGAATATCTCGGAAACTAAGCGAGATAAAACGGTTTTTCCCGAATTCCCTTGTTTGTAGCTCTTGAAATTATCTGCTGAAAAAATTCGCTAAAATCGCCTTATCTCACTTGAATTCCGAGACATTCACAAAAACTGATGAAAAAATGAAATCAATTTGTCTGAAAACATATTTTTAATTATTCGTCTAATTTTACGCAATTGTTATGATTTTAATTTTATAGGGGAAGGTGGGGCAAAATGGACATCAGGGGTAAAACGGACACATCTAAATTTTTAGGCGAATATCATGGAAAAGTCTTGAAATTGAGAGAAAAATTGGCGGTAGATTGTTTTTGATGATTCCATTGGAATGCTGAGGAAATTTTGGGCGGGAAACAAGTGCTGGAATTAATTTTTATGAATTTTTGGCGATTTTGACGTTTTTGAATATTTTAGAGGGCTAAAAATTTTTTTTTTTTTTTTTTGAAAATTTTCGGTTTTTTGAGAATATCTTCGGTTCTATTCATCGTAGTGTGAAAATTCCAAGAGGAGGTGAAAGGTGAGACCATTTTCCATCTATTTATGGGGTTTTTAATTGAAAAATATCGATTTTTAAGTTATTTATGGGCATTTTTATGGAACAGTTTTGTAAAACAGTTTTTTGCCTATAACTATCACAAAAATTGATATTTTGGAACTTAAAACCTCATAAATCGATGGGAAATGAGCTCACCTTTCATTTGAAATCAGCCCCGAATTGTTACGACCAATAGAACTAGAGATATTTGCGAAAAACTGAAACAAAGGTTTTCACCCCTCAAAAACGCAAAAAAATATGGAATTTTCAAAAAAATCTAAAAAAATACATCTCACACTTGTTTTCCGGCTAAAATTTTTTCAGCTTTTCAATAGAATCATCAGAAAAAATCCATCTCCAACCATTTCATTACAGTGTCCATTTTGCCCCACTCTCCCCTAATACTTTAATTTCCTGTTTTTTCTCTCATTTTGCAGTGTTGCTGGGCACTGAGTATGAATCAATTTTTTTCCGGTAATGATGCAAGCGAGACAGTAGAAATTGTCCATTTATTATCAACAGTATTTTCTGGATCGTATCTCAAAGGAAATGGTGCAGTAGCTGCAGTTTCACCTGATCTTGCAGCTCTTCATGCAGCAGCACTGTCAGCCTGGACACTATTATTGACAGTCATGTCACCATCTGATATTTACAGCTTATTGGCAAGCAGTAGAACAAATAATTACATGCCATCACTAGATCGTCTGAAGGAATTACTTGAATCACCTCATCTTGATGTGAGAATGTCTGCTGGTGAGGCGCTGGCTGTCATATTTGAATTGGGACGTGATTTTTCAGAGGATTATGAGCAGGAATGGTCCATTGAACTTGTTGAAGTGCTCAAAGAATTGGCAACTGATTCAAACAAGTACAGAGCTAAAAAAGATAGAAAACAGCAGAGAGCAAGTTTCAGAGATATACTCCGATATATCGATGTAAGTTCTTCATTAATGACGAGATTTTTCTCCAAAAACATCAATTTCCGGTCAGTTATGTTAAAACATCGATTAATCGATGCAATATGTCGCATCGATTAAATTCGAGATATAGCATTATTATTCGATAGTAGTTTTAGTTTGAGGCGAATATTTTTGGCCTTTTAAAAAAAATAGATTCTAATCGATCATGTTCAAACATCGATCAATCGATAAAGCTATAACTCGAATTAAATTCGAGAAATCGCATATCATTCGAGAGTTTCGTTTTACTTCTTTTAATTTTGACTTCCACTCGATCAATTTTAAAATTTCGATTAATCGATTTCAAATTTCGATTAATCGATTCAATATCTCGAATATCGTTCGATAGTTGCGTTTCACCAGTTTCACTTTGGGGGGAACACCCGTTTTAATTTAAAAAAGTCTTAATAAATATCCACAATTAAATTCAAATATTTCAATTAAATTTTTTTAAATCAATTATTTTTTATTTTCAGGAGGACATAATACCAGAAATGCAAATACGATTTGGACAAGAAACACTTTATCTAGAGGGATGGTGCTCAAGAATTCAATACAATGCCTGCTGTCGTCTCCTTGGTCCTGGTATAAACATACATTTGGCTGAAAATTTATTGCTACGTGAAATATTTCATCTTGGCAATCGAACTGTACCAACTCCATCCCAAAAATCAAGTAAACGCGAAAGAACACTGATGAATGCTGCTGCATTTAAAGCACGTACTATACTTCGTAACAAAAATCGTGACAAACGCTCAGCAGCAATGGCACAATAATTATTTTTTAAATGAATTTATTAAAAATCTATTTTTTTTTTTTTTTTCGATTTTATTCAATTATTACATTATTTATTTAATTAAAAATTGATAAAATAATAATTAAATTTCTTTATTATGGACATATTGGCACTGAACGACTGGTGCTTGAATGACTTTCACTGTTTGAAAGTAATTTTTTCGCTAGTTGTAAAATAACTCAATTGCCCGCAATTAATCTTGGATTGTCATTGATTAATTATGATATTAATTGTTTTTTTTTGTTCAATTTTTTTGCAGTCGCAAAATTATTTATTGTATGACAATTATAAAACTAGGAAAAGGGAAAGAACTCATGAGAGAAAAAAATTTCTTGTTTTTTTTTTTTTAAATCAATAGAACAAGAAATTTGAGAATATTTAGATAATTATACATATTAAAATGTTTTCGGTAAATTTATTCGAATGTTGATAATTATATGGTAATACTAAAAGTAATGAAATTCATTTAGAAATTAATGATAGATGTAGTTTCAGAATTAAAAAGAAAATCAAGATTAAAAATAAATAAAGTATAGTAAAAATGAAAAATCCAGGAAATAATTCAAAATTAGATGTAGATTTATATTAGGGGTGTGGGAATAGTGCTCGAGTCGAATCGAATATCACTATTCGATTCGAATTTCGAATCGAATAATTCGAAAATATTTGAATAATTCGAAAATATTTGAATTATTCGAAAATATATGAATTATTCGAAAATATTTGAATTATTCGAAAACATTCGAATCATTAGAAAATATTCGAATTATTCGAAATCAATCGAAACTATTCGAATTATTCGAAATTATTCGAATTATTCGAAATTATTCGAATTATTCGAAATTATTCGAATTATTCGAAAATATTCGCATATTTTCGAAAATTCCGGGAAAATTATTGGAAAATTTCCGAATCATTCGAATTATTGGAAAATTTCCGAATCATTCGAATTATTGGAAAATTTCCGAATCATTCGAATTATTGGAAAATTTCCGAATCATTCGAATTATTCGAAAATATTGGAATATTTTCGAATAATTCCAAATAATTCGAATTATTTCGAATTATTCGAAAATTTTCCAATAATTTCGAGTTATTCGAAAATTTTCGAATAATTCGAATATTTTCGAATAATTCGAACATTCTCGAATAATGGGGAAATTTTTGAATAATTCGGAAATTTTCCAATAATTCGAACAATTTTGAATAATTCGAACAATTTCGAATAATTCGAAAATTTTCGAATAACTCGAATGTTTTCAAATAATTTTGAATAATTCGAATATTTTCGAATAATTTGAAAATTTTCAGATAGTTCGAATTATTCGAAAAGTTCGAATTATTCGATTCGAGTTTCGAATATTAATATTCGATTCGGTACTAATAATTCGTGGATTCGAAATATTCGCACACTTCTAATTTATATAAATTTATCCATAATTATGAGTGTACATTGATGATTTGATTCATAAATTCTTTTTCAGATAACATATGCCATCTGTATCCTAATTTTTTCGATACCTCTTTTTCTGTAGCTTCGTAAGAATTACAATTTTCTTTTATCCAATTTTCATGATCTGATGTCCAGTTTGAATAAAGTGTCCACTCATTGTCGCATCTTTTTAGTACAACATTTCGTCGAACATATAAATATTTCAGTGATTTTGCTGTTGATACTATCTCGAGAATCGTTGCTGTCGATATTTTATCTCGAATCATCTATACACAAACAAAAGAAAACATTTATTCAGTGATTTTAAAATATTTTTTCGACGAAATGTTCTATATTTTTCTTTTTCAGTCCAGAAACCCGTTAAGTCTAAAAGATAAATAATTAGGGGAGACCATAGCAAAATGGAACTGCAATAAAAAATGACTAGATTTTTTTTAAAAAAGCGGCGACTTGTATAAAAAATCTGAAAAAATTCACCAACTATATAGAGACTTTGCAGCATCTTCTCAAATTTTTTCAGATTTTTTCACAGAGTTCTTCACTCCGAAAAAAAAAATTCTCAATCATTGTGCCTCAGAGGTCCATTTTGCCCCGGTTTTCCCTGTATTAAAGCGAGCAAACTCACGAGGTATTAATTTATCACACGCAAAGTGAGAGAGTTAGCATTATTAGACGGTTCTTCCACTCGTAGAGCAAACAACTGATAAAAATTATTATTATTATTATTTTTTCTTCATTCCAAGGTTCAAAGACTCAAGCCTGCTACCAGTGTTTTCATATTTGGACAGCTTCTGCAGAGTGCAACGAGATGTTTATCCATACGTTCAGAGAATTTTTTAGACATGTTGTATTTCGATAGACCCTGGATAATGTAAGCTGATAGGGTTGATTGGAAATTCACAGCTTGAGCCATTATCATTTCTTTTGATATCTGAAATATTCAATTTTTACATCAAAGAAATCCTCACAATTTTCCCTTTTTTGAAGAAAATATCAGGAAAAATTTCGAAAAAAAATTTTATTAAAATTTTCATAGTTTTATAAAAAAAGTTTCATGACAATTTCATAAAAATTTCGAAAATTCTAAGAAATCTCGAATATTACAATAAAACTGATTGATATTTTCGACGAAAAAAAATTGAATTTTTTCAAAAATTTCAAAAAATTAATTCTGGAACTTGATTTTTAGGGGCAATTTTCTCAGTTTTTTTAAATGGAATCATCAGAAAAAAAGCTATTTCAATTCACATTCCACTGATTTTCGATAGAAAAACTCAGAAATTAGTGGAGATCCGTCTTTCTCATCTTTCTTGACGTCTTTATAGAGAATTTCAAGATGTACAAAAAAGAAATAACTTTATCTCGCTTAGTTTCCGCGAATATTTTGAGAAAAAAAAATTGTCGACACGAAAAATCGACTCATTCTGTTTTATTTCTTCACTACTGACTCGATTTTTTGAATCGAGAATTTTTAATTACCTGCATCACAGGATTTGTCACAATAATACTGTGACAAGGAACAGCACTGTGCTCTGGAAATTCAAGTGGCAACGTCATGTCTGCTTTTTTACTTTCAATTTCTATGTGAACTTTCAAATTTGGATTAATTCTCCTCAGTTTTTTCCATGCTTCATAACGAGGCTGAAATATAATGTTAATTATTTAAAAATATGAAGTTTTTTTAAAGAAAATTAATTAGATTTTACCAGTTTTTTTTTTAATTTCTAGGAATCAAAGAGAGAATTTCGACAGCTAAAAAAAAGGATTAGGGCGAAATTGCTCTATCTCGCTTAGTTTCCGAGAGAGGGTGAATGGTCCAGTGGTCGAACATGAGAGATTCTATAATTACATATATATTTAACAGTTTTATAGGCTTTTATTTGAGTTAACGAACATTATATCGTGTTTCAAGGTAGTATCCCAGCGAAGAAGAGTAGGGGAAAGTGGGGCAAAATGGACATTCAAATGAAACAGTCGAAGTTACATTTTTTTGAATGATTTCATTGGAAAGCTGAGGGAATTTTAGGGGGAAAACATGTGTCGGAATCAATTTTTTCGAATTTTTGAAAATTTTCATTTTTTTGCGCCAAAATTGAAGAGTATCCCACTTGAGTTTTTTCGAAAAATGGTTTTTTGATGATATCTCCGGTTCTATTCGTCATAGCAATTCGCGGGTGGTCTCAAATTGAAGGGGAGCTCATTCCTCATATTTTCGTTAAAGTCCCATTGATTTTTATCAAAAATTGACGAAATTACAGGGCAATTTGTGGAAATCAGTTTTTGGGCTGTAACTTCCGTAATTTTCGATAAAAATTAATGAGACTTTAACGAAAATGTGAGGAATGAGCTCCCCTTGAATTTGAGACTACCCGCGAATCGCTACGACGAATAGAACCGGAGATATTATTGAAAAACCATTTTTCGAAAAAATCGAAAGGGGGTACCCTTCAAGATTGAGTGAAAAAAAAAATTTTTTTCCAAAATGCGAAAAAAAAATTTTCACCCATATTTTCCGCCTAAAATTTCCTCAGCTTTTCAATGAAATCATTGAAAAAATTCTACCTCCATTATTTTTATCAATTTGGAGCGTTTTTCAGGATAAAACCATGAAAATTTAGATGTGTCCATTTTGCCCCACCTTGCCCTATAGTTAAACCCTTATTTTTTTGATGACATATCAAAGATCATACCTTTTCACATTTTTCAGAATTTTTTCATAGCTTTCGTCCGTGCAGTTCATGAGATATGAATTATCAAAGTTGCTGAAAATACCGGTGGTGGGGATCGAAATGCCCTAAATCGGACAGAAATGACGAAATTACTAAAAAACCATAGGGTTGACCCATTATTTAAAAACTATTGGCGAAGAGAACAGCATTTTGACTAAATAATAGAAGAAAAAAATACTCAATTCACCGTACAGTTATTGAGAAATTTTAATTAGAATGTAGTCATAACTATTTCCATCTCTCTCTATCTCATGCATGTAATAGGAGATTACTGCAAAAAAAAAATTCGAGAAAAAAAAATTATATTCACAAGCTGAAGATATGACTTTCAAATAGTTTAATCACTTTTTCGGGTAAATTAAAGCTCTTTTTTCCGAATTATCAGCAATTAATTGGAAACTAATTCACGAATCCTCATTTTTTTTATGTTTCATGGACCGAATTCTGGGATACTACTACTTTAAAGATTGGAAACATGATATTTCGCTGAATTACCAATTTTTTCCAGGATAAATACGTTAAATAGTTCGATCACTGGCCAATTCACCCTATTTGATAAAAACTGATGATGGAAAAAAATCAATTTTTCGAAAAAATTCAAAATCGAAATTATTGATTCAAATTTTTGCAGATATTTTATCATATTTGCATCTTACCAATTTAATTCCAGAGTCGAATGGACTGTAACGATTCTGTAAAATATGCAGATGCTGTAATTTTGTGTGGCTAATTAGTTCCAAGACATCTGGATCCAAGTTTTGAGGACTGACTACAAGAATCTAAATGAAATTATTGATAAATTTAATTTTTTATTCAGTAGAATTCTGATAATTTGGAGGAAAACAATTATATAAGACAATAATTATATATAATAATTTATATAATAATTATTATGAGACAAAAAATCATAAGTCAATGATCATATGCTAATGACTAATTATTTGTGTGATTTTTTGTAGTTTAATTTTTTATTAAATTTTCCTTTTGTCTACTGATATTTTGACCTATGATATTTTGTATGAAACAAAAAATAGCTGTCATTTGGAAATTTTCACATTTTTTTTTTCTTTCTACAAATAAATTATTCTTGAAAAATGAAAAATATGCACATGCAAAAAA
Organism: Aleiodes alternator; assembly: GCA_963921955.1. Lineage (NCBI taxonomy): Eukaryota > Metazoa > Arthropoda > Insecta > Hymenoptera > Braconidae > Aleiodes > Aleiodes alternator. The sequence goes on along the minus strand of OY998115.1, from coordinate 4,052,434 downwards.
TTCAAAAAACCAGAAGTCTAAATTTTTTAAAAATACTTTTTTGAAGATAATTTATTTGTTTAAAAAAAAATGAGATGAATTAGATAAAGTTATCTAATTGAAATTAGATAATTAGGAAATATCGGGGCAAAATGGGCCTTCAGAACAAAATGATCCGGGATTTTTTCTGAGAGTGAAGACTTTAATAATAAAAATCGCAAAAATTCACCAACAATTTAGACATGTTAGAGCATTTCCTCAATTTTTTTAAAGATTTTTTCATGCAATCTTTGGTTTTGAAAAAAAATCCCGAATCATTTTGCTCCAGTTTTCTCTATGGGCGATTCCACCAATTCTCGAATAGAATTTCGGCTCCAAATTTTGGGAGGCGACTTTTCAGTCCTCATCGATTGAAACCATTAAAATTAAGAAAATCCTAAATTCTAAACCATTTTGCCCCACTATCGAAGCAGAAATCAATGAATTTTGATTTTTGCATCGAAATTTTCTCTTAAGAATGACGTGAGTAGTTAAATGAAAAGAAAAAAAAATACAAAATATAGATTTTCATCGCAAATTTTCTGAATTTTCTGAAAAAAATATCCTTTTCTGTCTTTGTCCTTGTTGTTGAGGTGAAAATGCTCTTTGAAAACTTCAAATGCTTGTTTCGAATCGTTCCCCAAATTTTTTTTTAATTTTTTAATTTTTTTCTGAAAATTTGGAAAATTTGCTAGGAACTAAATGATTTTTGGCCACTGCTCTTGAAAACCCCGGCGACTGCAATTAAAAATTTGAAATTTAATACTTATTAAGAACTAACAATAAATGCAAGTTGAAAAGATGAATGTTGCAAAAGACATATATATATATATATATATATTGATCACATTTTATAATCCTAAATGGAAAACATTTAGACAACTGATGTTTTCCATTTAGAATTATAAAATGTGATCAATATACATAGGGGAGAGTGGGGCACAATGGACCCTCCTAGTAACATGATTCAGGAATTTTTTTCGTAATGAAGGACTCGACGAAAAAATCTGAAAAAATTTGAGAAAATCCTCCAATATATGAATATTATTTGTGAATTTTTTCAAATTTTTTGAAGCAACCGCTGCTTTTTAAAAAAATTTCGAGTCTTCTCACTAGGGGTGTGCGAATATTCGAAGTTTTGAATTTTTCAGTGTGAATTGAATTTGAATAATTCAATTTGAAAATGAAACAAATTCTCGAATATTTGAATTATTCGAATATTCGAATAATTCGAATAATTTAAATATTAAAATTATTGGAATTTTCGAATTATTTGAATTCTTCGAATTATTCGAATTTTTCAAATTATTTGAATTATTTGAATTTTTCGAATTATTTGAATTTTTCGAATTATTTGAATTTTTCGAATTTTTCAAATTATTTGAATTTTCTGAATTATTTGAATTTTTCGAATTATTTGAATTACTTGAATTTTTCGAATTATTCGAATTATTTGAATTTTTCGAATTATTTGAATTATTCGAATTATTTGGATTATTTGAATTATTTGAATTTTTCGAATTATTTAAATTATTCGAATTTTTCAAATTATTCGAATATTTCGAATGATTTGAATTCTACTAGTATTTCAAATTCTACGAATATTTCGAATTCATCGAATAATTCATCTTTCGAATATTCAAATCGAATTTCGAATTGAATGATATTATTCAATTCAATTCGATTCATTTACAATTTGCACACCCCTACTTCTCACCTTTTAGGTCCATTTGGCCCCACTCTCCCCTATGTCTTTTGCAACATTAATCTTTTCAACTTGCATTTATTGTTAGTTCTTAATAAGTATTAAATTTCAAATTTTTAATTGCAGTCGCCGTGGTTTTCAATAGCAGAGGCCAAAAATCATATAGTTCCTAGCAAATTTTCCAAATTTTCAGAAAAAAATAAAAAAAATCAAAAAAAAATTGGGGAACGATTCGAAACAAGCATTTGAAGTTTTCAAAGAGCTTTTTCACCTCGAAAACAAGGACAAAGACAGAAAAGGATATTTTTTTCAGAAAATTCAGAAAATTTTCAATGAAAATCTATATTTTGTATTTTTTTTTTCATTTAGCTACTCACGTCATTCTCAAGAGAAAATTCCGATGCAAAAATCAAAATTCATTGATTTCTGCTTCCATAGAGGGGCAAAATGGTTTAGAATTCAGGATTTTCTTTATTTTAATGGTTTTAATCGATGAGGACCGAAAAGTTGCCCTCCAAAATTTGGAGCCAAAATTCTATTCGAGAATTGGTGAAATCGCCCCTATACTTACCTCCAAATTTATGAAAACTCCAAGATGCAAGAGTGGACAATGAAACTTGGTGGCATTAATGAGCACAAGTTTTCTCATAGATTCAGTGCAATTAATACAAACTCCATCCAAAAAGTACAGTGCTTCTCTGCTATCTAGCATCAAATCAATCAGCTCCAAACACCTGAGTTTCTTAAAATTTTCCGCGAGTCTTCTGACACCCTCCAAAATTTTTCCACCAGTTCCATAAATCTTAATTTGTTCTTGATCATTTGTATTTCCCATATTACATGGAAATGTAAATTTAAAATTTCTAACACGTGCACCAACACCAGTCATACATCCATCATTCAAATGTTGATTTTCGATATACCAAGAGATAATATTCATGAATTCATAGAGATTATGAAAATTATTCATTGGTTCAAGTATAATTGAACGAAAATTTTTTCCAATTTTGTTCAAACATGTTGATGTTCTCATGTGATCCAATACATACTCCCAACCACTGTAGTAATTATATTTTCCTCTTGTTAATGTTGTATCTCTCAGAGTAAATTCAGACCATACGTTTGGTAATTTGAATGCTTTGTACCAATTTTTACAGACAAGTGCAGCATAATACCTTGAAAAAAAAATTATGAATATTATATTTGCATATATTGTAAAGAAATAAATAATTGGGAGGGATAATTGGAGAAAAAGTTAAAATTTTGTATTAAATCGTTGATAATAGGGATGTTCGAATAGTGTTCGAGTCGAATCGAATCGAATATCGCTATTCGATTCGAATTTCGAATCGAATAATTCGAATATTCGAGTAATTCGAGAGTTTCGGATTATTCGAAAATATTTGAATTATTTGAAAATATTCGAATTATTCGAAATTAATCGAAACTATTCGAATAATTCGAATATTTTCAAATAATTCGAACATTCTCGAATAATTCGGAAATTTTCCAATAATTCGGAGATTTTCCAATAATTCGAACAATTTCGAATAATTCGAAAATTTTCGAATAACTCGAATATTTTCGAATAATTTGAATAGTTTCGATTAATTTCGAATAATTCGAATAATTCGAATATTTTCGAATAATTCGAATATTTTCGAATAATTCGAATATTTTCGAATAATTCGAATATTTTCGAATAATTCGAATATTTTCGAATTATTGGAAAATTTCCGAATTATTCGAAAATATTCGAATTATTCGAATTATTCGAAAATATTCGAATAATTCGAAAATTCTCGAATTATTCGAATAATTCGAATATTTTCGAATAATTTTGAATAATTCGAATATTTTCGAATAATTTAAAAATTTTCGGATTATTCGAAAAGTTCGAATTATTCGAAAAGTTTGAATTATTCGAAAAGTTCGAATTATTCGATTCGAGTTTCGAATCGAATATTAATATTCAATTCGGTACTAATAATTCGTGGATTCGAATTATTCGCACATCCCTAGTTAATAACAATTTATACAAGATGAAATTCTCAAATTTGATCCAGTGAATCTGCAAATAATGTAATGAGAAATAAAATGAGCCCTAGAAACAAGAAATTAATTGAAAATTGAAAAATTTTCAATTATTTTTTACATTTTTTCAAATTTTTCAAGATTTAAAGAAATGCTAAAAGTAATGAAAATTTTTCAATTTTTAATTAATTTTTTGTTTCAGGAACTTATTTAATTCTACATTACATTCTTGACAGATTCACTGAATCAAATTTGGGAATTTCATCTAGTATAAATTGTTATTAACAATTTTATAGAAAAATTTAATTTTTTTTTCTTCGATTCTACCTCTCAATTATCCTTAAATGAACTAAATTTGATTTGATGAAGTATTAAATTATAATAATTATAATTTCGACGTCTTATAATCAAGACGGTGTAAGTGCTATTCTTATACACAGCACTTACGCCCTTTTGTTTCGAACTCAACAATATAATTATTATAAATAATTATTATCAATAATATAATGTTAAACATTTAATAATATAGGGGAGAGTGGGGCAAAATGGACACTGTAATGAAACGATTAGAGATGGATTTTTTTTGATGATTCTATTGAAAAACTGAGAAAATTTTAGCCGGAAAACAAGTCTCAGATGCATTTTTTTTCGATTTTTTCGAAAATTCGATATTTTTTAGCATTTTTGAAGGGTCAGCCTTTCCTTTTTCGAAAATCCTCAGTTTTTTGCAAATATCTCTGGTTCTATTAGTCATAGCAGCTCGGGGTTGATCTTAAATGAAAGGTGAGCTCATTTTCCATCAATTTATGGGGTTTTGAATTCAAAAATATCAATATTTGTGATAGTTATAGGCCAAAAACAGTTTCACAAAACAATTTCACAAAAATGCCCATAAATACCTTAAAAATCGATATTTTCAAATTGAAAACCCCATGAATCCATGGCAAATGATCTCACCTTTCACCTCCCATCGAAATTTTCACGCTACGACAAATAGAACCGAAGATATTCTCAAAAAACTGAAAATTTCCAAAAAAATAAAGGAAGGACCCCTCTAAAATGCTCAAAAAAATCAAAATCGTCAAAAATTCAAAAAAATTAATTCCGGCAGTTGTTTCCCGCCCAAAATTTCCTCAGCTTTCCAATGAAATCATCAAAAACAATCTACCACCAATATTTCTATCAATTTCAAGAGTTTTCCATGATATTTGCCTAAAAATTTAGATGTGTCCATTTTACCCCTCATGTCCATTTTGCCCCACTTTCCCCTAATATTATTGATTTTCATTTTAAATTATCAATTATTATTATTATTATTTCTAATCATTCTAACTACAATATCTTAATATTATTTAAAATTATTCATTAATTACTATATTATTTAATTCAACTATTGATTTAATACCTTTCGCGCATTGTTAACTGGGAAAATATTTCTTCCAACAGAATGTCTGGTAATTGATCCCATGAACTGTAATTATTTTCATCATCATCAACACGATCCTCATCAATATCGATGTAAAGAGCTGAAAAATTATTTATAAATATTGAAAAACAGAGAAAAATAGGTAAAAAAAAAAAAATAAAAATGAAATTTTTCGGCAGATTTATTTGATTTTGTCACCAGTTTTTTTTTTGGCTTAAATAATGAATTTAAGCGAGATAGGGCTTTTGCCAGAACTTTGTAGAAAAAAAATTCGAGAGCTATATTAAAAGATTGCGGCTTAATCGCTCTATCTCGTTTCGATTCCGACATATTCTGGAGAAAAAATATGGAATAAATGCTAGCAAAATTAGCACATATCTGACACATTTTTGGATTTTTTTTAAACAAATAAATTATTATAAAAAATATGGAAAAAAATTGAAATTATATTTTTGAGTTTTTGAATTTTTTAAATGTGAGAAAGTTCATTTTCTTACTTTTTCACTGCTTAAAAATAATTTATTTGTTAAAAAAAGCAGAAAAATGAATAAATATCTACTATTTTCAGTATCACAAGAATAAAATAAATTTTTGTAATAGGGGAGAGTGGGGCAAAATGGACACTGTAATGAAACGCTTGGAGATGGATTTTTTTCGATGATTTTATTGAGAAACTGAGGAAATTTTAGCCAGAAAACGAGTGTCAGATGTATTTTTTTCGATTTTTTTTGAAAATCCTATATTTTTTGGCAGTTTTGAGGGTTTTTTTTCAAAAAATTTCCGTTTTTTTGCAAATATCTCTGGTTCTATTGATCCCAGCAATTCGGGGTTGCTCTCAAATGAAAGGTGAGCTCATTTCCCATCGATTTATGGGGTTTTGAATTCAAAAATATCAATTTTTGGGATAGTTATAGGCCAAAAACTGTTTCACAAAACTGTTTCACAAGAATGCCCATAAATACCTCAAAAATCGATATTTTTAAATTGAAAACCCCATGAATCCATGGCAAATGATCTCACCTTTCACCTCCCATCGAAATTTTTACGCTACGACGAATAGAACCGAAGATATCCTCAAAAAACTGAAAATTTTCAAAAAAAGGAAGGCTTTTTATGCTCAAAAAACTCAAAATCGTCAAAAATTCAAAAAAATTAATTCCGGCACTTGTTTCCCGAATAAAATTTCCTCAGCTTTCTAATGAAATCATCAAAAACAATCTACCGCCAATATTCCTATTAATTTCAAGAGTTTTCCATAATATTTGCCTAAAAATTTAGATGTGTCTATTTTATCCCTGATGTCCATTTTGCCCCACTTTCCCCTATAATCAAAAATTTCAAATTTTCAAATCATTTTATACCATAAAATTATTTAATATATTTCTTAACAGAAGAAAAAAAATTGAGAATTTTCAGTCATTTGAGTATATCGAAATATTGCGTCAAACCGGTGGATAATTTTAGATACCCACGAAGAAGCTCATTCTTAAATAAAAAAAATAAAAAAAGAATCTCATTCGGTTAACCGGACAAATTCAATAATTACAAAAAAAAATTACCTTTTCCTTGCTCATCAAATTTCCAACCGCCCTTATTCATCTCCATTTCTTATTGCTCATAATCGAATTAAAAAACGTTCTTCTCTAATCTAGTTATTTTGGGCTCAGAGAAAAAATCGCGAAGAAGCTTCTCGAGAACTTGCACAATTTCTTCAATTCCAATCAATTTCTTCATGAATTTACGTTGAGAACTGCACGATTAAACTTTGCAGCTTATCTTTGAGCTTTTTTAGTTTATATATGTATTAAATTATATAAAAGTAGAAACACGAAGCGACTCTTCCTCCTGTTGAGCTTTTCATGTTTTTACTGTGAAGAAATGTTTATTTTTTCACTTTGTTCCATTGTTACTGCTCATGCGCCTGCACAAGTGTTCTTTCGATGATTTGAAAACAGTTAAAAGCGTAAATTCGCGCGTTTTCAAATTATTTATTTATTTATTTATTTATTTATTTATTTATTTATTTATTTATTTATTTATTTATTTATTTATTTATTTATTTATTTATTTATTTATTTATTTATTTATTTATTTATTTATTTATTTATTTATTTATTTATTTATTTATTTATTTATTTATTTATTTATTTATTTATTTATTTATTTATTTATTTATTTATTTATTTATTTATTTATTTATTTATTTATTTATTTATTTATTTATTTATTTATTTATTTATTTATTTATTTATTTATTTATTTATTTATTTATTTATTTATTTATTTATTTATTTATTTATTTATTTATTTATTTATTTATTTATTTATTTATTTATTTATTTATTTATTTATTTATTTATTTATTTATTTATTTATTTATTTATTTATTTATTTATTTATTTATTTATTTATTTATTTATTTATTTATTTATTTATTTATTTATTTATTTATTTATTTATTTATTTATTTATTTATTTATTTATTTATTTATTTATTTATTTATTTATTTATTTATTTATTTATTTATTTATTTATTTATTTATTTATTTATTTATTTATTTATTTATTTATTTATTTATTTATTTATTTATTTATTTATTTATTTATTTATTTATTTATTTATTTATTTATTTATTTATTTATTTATTTATTTATTTATTTATTTATTTATTTATTTATTTATTTATTTATTTATTTATTTATTTATTTATTTATTTATTTATTTATTTATTTATTTATTTATTTATTTATTTATTTATTTATTTATTTATTTATTTATTCTGCATTTTTCATCATTTGTACATTCGTATATAAATTTTATATAATTTCCTCACTTTTCCTTCAAATCATTAACAAAACAATAAAAAATTTGAGTTATTAACATTAAGTAAAAAGAGTTTACGGACTTAGCCCACTCATATCACAGTTATTTTACCTCTAATATTTAACCGCAGTCTTCAGTGATTGTGTTATTCTCTAAATATTTCAAAACTTCTCTTTTAAATTATCTTAGAATCTCACAATTTCTATTCTAGCAGGAAGAATTTGGTAATAATTATATTGCTGATGATTTCATATTTTTCCATCGAATTCCTCTATATAAGTGTTTAATGAAATCATTTCTTCAGAAATTTCAATTTTTCTCTGTTTTTTCTTCAGGAACGTTAGTATTTTTTATTTAAGAATTGAAAATAAGACAATTTTTTTGAGAAAATAAGCACATTTTCATTTCACTATTCCAACGAGGAAAATTAATGAAAACCTGAAATTCAATTTCCAAATTTTCTACTTTCATCGTCTGATCTTAGTTTTTGTATAGGGGAAGGTGGGGCAAAATGGACATAAGGGGTAAAATGGACACATCTAAATTTTCATGGTTTTATCCTGAAAAACGCTCGAAATTGATAAAAATAATGGAGGTAGAATTTTTTCAATGATTTCATTGAAAAGCTGAGGAAATTTTAGGCGGAAAATATGGGTGAAAATTTTTTTTTCGCATTTTGGAAAAAAATTTTTTTTTTCACTCAATCTTGAAGGGTACCCCCTTTCGATTTTTTCGAAAAATGGTTTTTCAATAATATCTCCGGTTCTATTCGTCGTAGCGATTCGCGGGTAGTCTCAAATTAAAGGGGAGCTCATTCCTCACATTTTCGTTAAAGTCTCATTAATTTTTATCGAAAATTACGGAAGTTACAGCCCAAAAACTGATTTCCACAAATTGCCCTGTAATTTCGTCAATTTTTGATAAAAATCAATGGGACTTTAACGAAAATATGAGGAATGAGCTGCCCTTCAATTTGAGACCACCCGCAAATCGCTATGACGAATAGAACCGGAGATATCATTAAAAAACCATTTTTCGAAAAAAACTCAAATGGGATACTCTTCAATTTTGGCGCAAAAAAATGAAAATTTTCAAAAATTCGAAAAAATTGATTCCGACACATGTTTTCCCCCTAAAATTCTCTCAGCTTTCCAATGGAATCATTTAAAAAAATGTAACTTCGACTGTTTCATTTGAATGTCCATTTTGCCCCACTTTCCCCTAATATTTGAAAATAATTAATTAAAAAATTAAGGTAATTGTTCTATTATGTTATCAAATCTCGAATCGCATGCGAGAGATCACATTTATTAATTAATTTTGAAAATACTCGATCGTAAACAGACGCGATATTATTTTTCTCTTTGAAAAAATCGACTTGATGAGTTTCCGGCTGCAGATTTTTTTTTGAAAAAAATCGATTTTTCATTTTTTTTTCTTCAAAAAATCGATTTTAAAATTTTTTTTTCTCCGAAAAATTGATTTTTTCCATTTTTTCACTAATTGATTTTTATAAAAATGTATTTTCTCAAGTTCGACTCTTCGAAAATCGATTTTTTTCATTACGTAACCGCCCATTACTAATTTCAAAATCTATTCGCGCGTTCCTAAAGACCTTCCATTTGCCAATGCGCCCCCTAAAGGCGCAAAATCATAAGTTTTTCGAATACTTGGAAGAAATACACAGAAAAATCTTCTCCTCAGGTTTGTCAAAAAAAAAATCCTCAGTAAATAAATCCATTGTTATTATTTTCCAAGAAAATGTAGAGTTTGAAATAATTGTTTCAGAGAAGAAAAAATGAGTGGAAAAATTCGACATCGTGATGTGGGCCCTTTAATCCAATATGCGCGTGATTTTATGCGAGGTGTAAGTATCTTAACCCATCATTTAACGTCAAAATACAATTAAAAAATGGTAATTACGTAATTAATAATTGATTTATAATTAAATAATTCACAGAGAAAACACGTTTCTCATTTGAGATTTGCGGATGACTGTGTTCCACGTACTCAGCCTCCACCAGATCTTCCAGGTGGTCCATATGACAAGACAACTAAGATTTATTATTACCCAAGAGATGCTAGACGACTAGTTGGACCACCAGAAGTTATTGTTTCTGGGAAAAAACAAATTACTGCTGGGTAAATATAAAAAAGAAAATTATTCTCATGAAAAAAATGGAATTTTCCCAAATTGATTTTATTTTTTCACCAGTTTTTTTTTTTTAATGTCTCGAAATATAAACGAGATGAAGTATGAAAAGAAGGTGAAAAAGTTTCTATAGAGAATCTTATAGCTTTGCGTATATGATATTGGAATGTTTTCCTACACACAACTTGAGTGTCTATAAGAATAATTTCTATAGGAATGCAATTTCATGGGTTTCCATAGACAACTTGGGGAGTCTAGGAACCAATAGATGAGGAAAAAATAGCCCATGGAAAAAGTAGACAAGGAAAATATATCCCATACTATCATTTATCTCAAAATTTTTTATTCTTTCATTTATCACTAGCATTCCCCCTCGCCTCGCTCGGATCAGAATTTTGGTAGCTCCTATACTGTTTCCTTATCCTATATAATTTATTAAGAGAAGGTGAGTTCAGAAAGATTATCAGAAGGATCAGTTGTCCAAATGTTTTCCATTTAGGATTATAAAATGTGATCAATATACATATGTCTTTTGCAACATTAATCTTTTCAACTTGCATTTATTGTTAGTTCTTAATAAGTATTAAATTTCAAATTTTTAATTGCAGTCGCCGGGGTTTTCAAGAGCAGTGGCCAAAAATCATATAGTTCCAAGCAAATTTTTCAACTTTTCAGAAAAAAATAAAAAAATTGAAAAAAATTTGGGGAACGATTCGAAACAAGCATTTGAAGTTTTCAAAGAGCATTTTCATCTCGAAAACAAGGACAAAGACAGAAAAGGATATTTTTTTCAGAAAATTCAGAAAATTTGCGATGAAAATCTATATTTTGTATTTTTTTTTTTTCATTTAGTTATTCACGTTATTCTTAAGAGAAAATTTCGATGCAAAAATCAAAATTCATTGATTTCTGCTTCGATAGTGGGGCAAAATGGTTTAGAATTTAGGATTTTCTTCATTTTAATGGTTTCAATCGATGAGGACTGAAAAGTCGCCCTCAAAATTTGGAGCCGAAATTCTATTCGAGAATTGGTGGAATCGCCCATATGCATATATATGCAAAGCTATAAGATTTTCGATAAGACCTTTCTATACTTTTTTTTCATACGTGTATAGTGCGGTTTTGCATGAATCCTTTTTTTTGTGGAGAATTTCAAAAACTAGAAAACAAGATTAGGAAAAAATCGCTTCATCTCGCTTAGTTTCCAAGATATACAAAGAAAAATAATTGAATTTAAGTGTCGAAAAAGTGCAAAAAAGGTATTCTTTTTTAGCTGTTTGTTTCTGTAAACTATTTTGGAAATTAAGCGAGATAGTACGATTTTCTTCCAATATTTTTTTTGTCGAAAAATTCAATAACTTCAAAAAAAAAAAGACTTGAAGGTAAAATCACGCCGAAATCTCCAGAAAAAACTAGTGGAATAAAATCGATTTTACTGAAAATTTCAAATTTCAAATATTTATATTTAACAATTCAACGATTTTTTTCAGTTCTGCTGCATCAACGGAAGTGAAATTAATAACTCCCAATGCTCCGTACAATCCAAAATTAAGTGATCCACCGAAACCAGTTTATCCCGAGGACAGCTACATTTAAAAATGAGTCAATTAATCAATGGAAAACTCTAAGTCTAGATTTGTAATTCTTGATTGTAGAATATACAGAGAATAAATATTTATCATTAGCCACTTGAAAAACATTTTATAAGTACATAATTTCTCTTTATTATATTCTTTTATAATTTTATAATCAACAATGAACAATTCAATAAATACTTGTCTCATTTAAAGTAGACAATTATTATATTTAGTTATAGGGGAAGGGAGGGCAAAATGGACACAAGGGGTAAAATGGACACATCTGAATTTTCATGGTTTTATTCTGAAAAATCCTCCAAATTAATAAGAATAATGGAGATAGAATTTTTTCAATGATTTCATTGAAAAGTTGAGGAAATTTTAGGCGGAATATATGGGTAAAAACTTTTTTTTCGCATTTTTGAAGAAAAAAAGATTTTTTCACTCAATCTTGAAGGGTACACCCCCTTTTGATTTTTTCGAAAAAATGATTTTTTTGAAGATATCTCCGGTGCTATTGGTCGTAGCGATTCGCGGGTGGTTTTAAATTGAAGAGGAGCTAATTCCTCATATTTTCGTTAAAGTCTCATTGATTTTTATCGAAATTTACGGAAGTTACAGCCCAAAAACTGATTTTCACAAATTTCCCTGTAATTTCGTCATTTTTCGATAAAAATCGATGGGACTTTAACGAAAATGTGAGGAATGAGCTCCCCTTGAATTTGAGACCACTCGCGAATCGCTGCGACCAATAGAACCGGAGATATCTTCAAAAAACTATTTTTTTTGAAGAAACCCAAAGAGGATTCTCTTCAATTTTTGTGCAAAAAAATGAAAATTTTCAAAAATTCGAGAAAATTGATTCCGATACATGTTTTCCACCCAAAAATTTCCTCAGCCTTCCAATGGAATCATTTAAAAAAATATAACTTCGACCGTTCCATTTAAATGTCCATTTTGCCCCACTTTCCCCTATAGGGAATGTATTTTACACGTACATTACAATCGTGCCGAGACTTCAAGAGCAATTGAATCTTTTTTTTAAATACATTTACGATCAATATTTAAGGATTATGATAGAAAGATTAAAATAATATCCTCATCAACACGATTTACCGTCAATAATTAACAATTGCAGTATTTACAATGTAATGTAAATTTTACATAACGAAAAATAAAAATTTTACACATTTTCGCCTTAGAAACAGAGTGGTTTAAGAGCCAAGAAGCATGATTCTGGAGTAAAAGAGGCGTATCTCCTAAAATCATGCAAAAATGCATGTACTGGAGATACGCCACTTTTTTATTATAAATTTTTGGAGAAAAAAATTAAGTTCACTAAAATGTTGAAAACAAATAGACGCATCTGCCGGAGATGCGTCTATTTGTTATTAGTATTTTTCCGGAAATTAGAAAAAATTAAATAAAGAACCAAAAACCAAAAGGCGTAACACATTGCATAAAATGCCCAGAAAAATCGATTGGAGCAAAAAAAAACATAGGGGAAGCTGGGGCAATATGGACATAAGGGGTAAAATGGACACATTTGAGTTTTTATGCATATTTTATGAAAAAATCTTTAAATGAATGAAAATATTGGAGATGGATTTTTTTTAATGATTCCATCGAAAAGCTGAGGAAATTTTAGTCGAGAAACATGTGCCAGAATTAATTTTTTCAATTTTTTGAGAATTTCATTTTTTTTTGCATTTTTTTTTTGGCTTTCGATTTTTGAGGAAATTCAGTTTTTTGGCAATATCTCTGGTTCTACTGGTCGTAGCGATCTGGGACCGATTTTAAATGAAAGGTGAGATCATTTCCCATCGATTTATGGGGTTTTGGATTGAAAAATATCGATTTTTTACATAGTTATAGGGCAAAAACCGATGATCATGAATTTTTCACAAAAGTTCCCATAACTATCTGAAAAATCGATATTTTCAAATTCAAAACCCCATAAATCGATGGAAAATGATCTCACCTTTCATTTGAGATCGGTCTCATGTCGCTACGACCAATAGAATCGGAGATATTCCAAAAAAACTGAATTTTTTCGAAAATCAAAAGGCTTTCACCCTCAAAAATGCCCCAAAAAAAATCAAATTCTCAAAAAATTGAAAAAAAAATCAATTCTGGCATTTGTTATCTGCCTAAAATTTTCTCAGCTTTTCAATAGAATCATCAAAAAAAATCTATCTCCCACTGTTTCATTACAATGTCCATTTTGCCCCACCTTCCCCTATGCAACTGTGATTTATCAAAAAAAAGAGGCACTTACGCCACTTTGCTTCTAAGCCGATGACATGAATTATTGATAAAAATTAAGCAAACATTTGAACAGAAATAAACTAATAAGGTATTTGATTTTGATAATACTGTATCATATCGTACGTTTTAGTCCGGAAATTTAAGAAACTATTGCGTATAACATTCTGCATGAATGCAGCAGCTTCACGATCAGTAGCCATTGGTGCAAAACGGCTACGTAATAATTTAATTGTTTGACCACGAAAGCACGGTAATCCAGTGTCAAGCATCAATGAGACTAGAGAAATAATGGCTTCTTGATAAGGCCTGACAGCAAGAAATGCTTGAACACAGAGCTCCATAAACCATTTGAAAGGTGCTGCTTCCATTTTTCCACCCATAACAAGTACCATTTCATCAGTTAGCTTGATATCAGGTTCAAATCCAAGATTTCCACCCGGTGAGCTCTCAAACATGAATCCAAAATCAATATGAATAATATGTCCATCAGCATCAAGCATGATATTTCCATTGTGCCGATCTTTAATTTGCAAAAGATACGTAATAACACTGTATGCAGCCATTGACTTGACGAAATTTCGTCTTGCTGTTTGAAATTCCTTGCTCGTTTCATCGCCATAAGTCGCCAAAAAGTACTCATACATGCCGAAATCCGTTTGACGACCAAGTTGATCTCTAGATTTGGCATTTGGTACACACTCGATAACTCCACATCCTGGAGCAGTAGCAACCACCCGATAAGGAAATAGAAACAAATTTAATCCAACTTTCTGAAAGATATTCTTAAAAATTCCAATAACTTGAAGTGCAAGCATATCCTGCCTGACATCATCACCAACTTTAAAAATAGCAGCCTGTTTTATTTCCTGTCCAGCACACTTGGTCTCTACTTTGCCATTAGCAGAGACAGCCATTGCGATATTCTCTAATTCCTTGATTCCATATTTCTGGACCTTAAATTCAGCGAGAAATGGAGCCTTGGCAGCACTTTGCATGGGTCTGCCACTGTTGTAATCAATATCTATGACCATTGCCTCAGGATTTGAAGGTAAATAGCAGCCAGGTTGAACTGAAATCTTGCGGAGTGCCTTGAGACATGCTTCTCTTCTTTCATGACCCTTTGGATAGGGTCTTATTTCGCCAGAGATATTAGTGATTTTTTCAAAAAAGTCAAATTCACGTTCGTAAAATTGTTTTGCTGGTCCTGATAGAGATGAGAGGATCGACTTGACAAGTGCATCGAGTGTATCAAAAAGATCTGGATCCTTGATCTGCTTGTCCTCGTCCATGTACATGTTAACATGCATATTCCAGATGAGCTGATGCGCAACAACTTGGGATCTCTTGGCAATTGCTTTGATGAACTCAATGACATAGCCCATTGAGTCATGACGAACTGCCTGTACCAATTGTGGAATGTAGAAGAGAACAGCATCAGCTGGATAACTACCAAGACATCTAACAGCATATTGTGCTGATATTGGATGATGTGGAAATTGTCTTGAAAAATATGCTAATGCATGAATCGGTGATATTCTTGCCCAAGTGAGCATGTAAACTAGTTCTGGTGCATCATTAAGCAATGAATCAGTTGTTACGAGATACTGAAGTGCCTCAGAAACATGCATAACTGGATTTGGTTTGAGTCTAACTAATCTGCAGACTTCTCTGATGATAGTATCAGAATTTTTCAAACGAACTGGTAAAAAAACAGCTAAAACTGGACTTATATCCCATGCTAATCTCGTGTAATCTCTCCAGCGTTCATTCATAGCCTTTGCTCTCCATTCAGCAATTGATGCCTCACCTGGCACCTGAAGCTCCTGTCTACCACCAGGATTATGCCAAACAAGTAGCATTTCAATTTCAACTGCTAGCAATTCAAGAATTAAATTTCGCTTTTTAATATAATCTTTGACAAAAACATTGCCATGCATCATACGTTTGCTTCTATTGCTCTTTTTTCCAAGTGTATTAGTACTTGTTGATAATGGCACTGTATTTATCCAGCCAGCTGTTGGTTGTCTCATCATGTCCTTTGATGTTGGTGCCAATGAATTCATAGCTGATGTCGAATCCATTGTCGTTAAATTTGTCTGATGCTCAATGAGCATCTCCAAATCACCTTCACCAGTCATCATCAGATACTTTTTATCACTGTGCATTACCTGCCAAAATCTCATTAATGTAACAATATCCTCTCTCAATTGATCTGGCTCCTGTGTTGGTGTCTGTCTTTCACGACAAAAATAATCCAAACAATTGCAATAAACTCTTTCACGTAATACATTTTTACTCAATGATTTTGGTAATGTATCACCCTGAAGTAGTAATAAACCACATGACAATAATTTAAAACGTGCACCAACAGCAGCCACATGTCTATTTAGCATTGGTTCTTCACCAGATGCACCAACTGTCATTGGTAATGATCTGTGCAATAAAACAGCAATCATTTCAATTGTCTCTTGACAGCAATATTTAGCTGTTTCAATTAATTCAGCGATAAATGTTACCCAAATTTCATGTGGCTTAACATAAGGTGGATTTGGATCTAATTCACAGCCTTCGTAAACAGCAAGTGGACTGACTTCTTCAGACTGTGTTGAGAATAAACCCATTCGTTTATCAACTGTGTACTGCCAAGCACCAAGCATTTCCTGTAAAAATCGAAGTTTCAAATCAGGACGTGCTGTTAATATCCATTGCCAGCATTCAACAGCAGTTAACATTGCTGAATTTGTAAATAAATCAATTTGTGAACCAGAAACAACGTGTAGTAGCCTTCTATGTACACCTGGAATTGATATTAATAGTGCTGTTGCACGCCATAATGCACTCTGATGAAGTTTATCATTTTTAATTTGACAAGCATGCTTTACAGCACCAACAACTCTATCAATAACAATAGATTTTCCATCATCTGCATTTGGATCTTCACTTGGTACTTCTGCATGTGCCAATGCCAACATACCAGTTACTTCACCAGCATACCATGATCTTCTTGACATCATTGATAATAACCATGAGCTAGCACCTTTTGTACCTTTTGGTCTTTTGTCCATTGAATTTGTATTGATTTGTCCAGTTGTTGGTGCTGCTAAATCAACAAATTCTAATACTGAATCTGTAGCAACAGCTAATTCTGCATGATGCCATTTACCAGAAGATGGAATTTGATTGATATACTCTTGTAAAAGTGAACGTGTTGCATGTGGTGCCCATTTCATAGCTTCTTGGACAATTCCTTTGCATCTTGCTGCAAAATCTTTGACAATTATTTCTCTTGCCTCGAGTGAATCCATCAAGTGTATACTGTGTGGTGTGCCTGGAATTCTGAGTGTTGGACTCTCTTCATTTGGATCTAACTGCAAAGAAAATGCTAAAACTTGAAGAATATCTAACATACTCCATAATACACGACAATTCCATAATAAATGTGGAAATGCATCAACTAATGCACTCAAATACTTGTCAGCAACACGTCTTATTTGTTTGTGTACATGATTAAAATTGACTAGAAGAAATTGTGCATGATTTTCAAGTTCATGTTCACGTTTTTCATCCTTTGGTTTACGCTGCATAACATCCTTGAATTTAGCAAATACAGAATCACCAACACTACAGATACATTGCCACATGCCACTTTTGTCTTTCTGTAGATCAGAATCACTCAGATACTCCATTATTGGCTCGAGACTTGGTTCAGGACTGTTTGCAACACGTAGTGTCTCTACCCAATAAACAGACAATAAATAAGTTATTTGTGCAAATTGCATTTTAGCAACATAAGCAGCAACATCAGACGATCTTATGCTCATTTTTAATATTTGATTTCTCAATTCTTGTAGTTCACTCAATGATACACTCTCATTACGTACTGCTGATGTATATTGTAGCTCTCTCATTTCTAATTTAGCATTATGCTTTGCTATCAAGTATGGTGATTTTATTGAAATTTCTTTGACACCCTCGTACCATTCTGCTGGCCATAATCTTGCTGTTACTGGCTCAACTGGTACAAAGCCAAAAACCACACAGTAAAGCCAAAAATCCTTGAATAATTTGAGAACTCTTGTGCTAGGCTGTCTAATTGGTGGTAATCTTCTAACAAGAATAGCTATTACTGGTATTAATGCACCAAGATTGCCAGCAACACTCGATACTTTTGTCATTGTTGACATAGTACCAGTTGATGTTGTTGATGTTGTAGAGCTCGTTGTTTTTTCGGTCTGACGTTTACCCTCAAGGCCCATTGAAACAAATAATTGAAGTAGTCTCTTCAGTAATTCCTCAAGTTCAGCTTCACCCTGGAGATTAGCTGCTATATTTGCTAGTGCATTTGTAACTGCACCAGTAACATGCCTGTACTGTTTTCTGTCAGTATTGGCTGTATAAGCAACACAGCTTGCCTCCAATGGTACTGAAAACATCTGCATTATTTCACCATTTGCATCACATTTTGCTATTATCATGCAGCCAAGTTGATCAACAATTAGACTGTCCAATGGACTTGGATCTCTGCAAAAACATTGCTCGAAAAATTGTAAAATACTACTTGTTGTTTTTGGTGCATCCTTAAGTGCAACAGCAACATGACCCAACATTATCATAATATTTTCAGCTACCAATTGATTTGTTAATTTTTCTGTATTATCACTTTTTTCAAGACTACACATTCTCGTTGATGCACTGCTAACTAGTGCTGGTACACAATTTGGATAAACTGGTTGTGCTGCCTCAAGTGCAATACATAAATTACCAATTGCTGCATCACGTAATTTTTCAAATGCTGCTTGTGCTGGTGATACTGATAATTTAGCATCAATTACATCTTTACTTGCTATTGTTGAATTAAATTGACGTTCTTTTTCCAATTTATCGCTGAATTGACGATGTAATTTAACGAGAATTGGCGATGGATTCATCAAAAAATCACGTAAATTGTATTTTGATGTTATTGCAATATTTGGAAATTTTTGTGCAAGTTTACCAAGACCCTCCAAACATACCATAAGAAGTGGCATATGTGCTAGCACTAATTTTGGTCCATGATTCGAATTTATTTTTTCTGTTAAACGGCTGCAAAGACTGTCAGCACCTGCCAAAAAAAAAAAAAGAATAATTTTAATTGAATGTGCATAATTGAAAATTTTCATCATTTACAAAGCCAAGAGAATAAAGTCAAGAATTGTTGAATTACTGTGAAATATTATGAATTTTCTTATTGCATTCAGTGATAGAATGTCATATGAGAATCAGTAAAATCAAACACACAACACGATTTCTTAAACGATCTATTAGTGGCGATGAGAAATTAGTTAGGGATTATTTTTCTTTCCTTTTCGTTATTAAAAGTTATAATTTTCTTTTTTATCAGGAGGAAGTGGGGTAAAATGGATACATCTTAGTTTTGATGTCTTATACTATGAAAATCCCTCGAAATCGAGGGAAATATTAGAGATAGGTGTTTTTTTTTTATGATTCTATTGAAGAGTTGGAGAAATTTCTAATGGAAATCATGTGCTAGAAATTATTACTTTTTTTATGTTTCGAAAATTATATTTTTTGGTCAAGATTTGAAGGTGAAAACCTTCAAGTCTGAAAAATTTTCATCGATTCATGTATTTGTAAGAAAAAATGATTGATTTTTTAAATAGATATAGAGCAAAACGTGATTTCCAGAGGAAAAAGCACTCGCCTTTCATTTCAAATCAACCCCAGGTCATCATGACTAATTAAAATCAGAAATATCCCCAGAAAAGTGTGAACTTTCACAGTTTTGACCAAAAAACTTGAATTTTTTAAAAATGAAAAAAAATAATAATTCATGTTTTTTGCCTGAAATTTCCTCAGATTTCTAGAAAAATCATTAGAAACCCTCTATCTCCAACTATTTAACAAAAATATCCATTTCCCCCCTTATCCCCTTATATATTAAAAAAAATAAGCATTTATGATTGTTTTTTTTGGGAAATGAGTTATTATCATGCGCAATTCCTAACACTGGGGTAATTCGAGATACCCTCGCCAATCAGCATCGAGCTAAGATCCGCGAGTAGAGCGACCAAATCGTATTCTCCAAATGCTGCTGTAAAAAAATTTCATAAATGTTGCAAATATTCTAAAATTATTAATATTAACTATTGTTATTGTTCTATTCCTCTTCCCATTATTTTATTGGATTTACAAACAGAAGAAAAAAAAAGAAAATTCCTGCAAAAAGATAATTAGTAATTAATATAAAGCAATTGATAAATTATATTTACCAGTTTCATCGCCAATAGCCCATACTAGAAGATCCACACAAGCTGAATTAGCCATAACATTGACTTTAAATCGATTGACAGTTCGAAAATTAGTATCAACATCTTCACGTTCACTTGCATCATGCTGTCTTGATTGTAATTCCGTTTGTCCAGATAAAAATAAGCCTTTAACAAATTCCTGTACATCACGTGTAAATGGAGATGGTAAATCACGTTGATTCTGCAGTAATTCTCTCAATAATGCAACCATAACTAAATTCATAGTTTCACTGAATGATCTGTATGGAAATATCTGTATTTGTCCAGAAAAATAAATTTGTTGTGCCTCATCATCTAAAAATGCTAGTGTATCTTTGATCAATAATTTTTTAGCAATTGCCAATACACTTTGTAAATGTACAATACTAAATAATAATCCAGTTCTTTTTTCTGGACTCTCATTGCATCGCATTTGTGGAAATTGATTGAAACTCGATCCATAACGTGTAAAAAAATAAGTAGCTGGATCATAAGATACTGACATATATGAATGCAATGATGGCCTTTTACTTTGTGTATAATCCTCAACATTTGATAGAACAGCTTGTGCACTGTCAATTGATAAGTGTGGATTGAAATTTCCACTCAATGATCTTGGTATAATTGGTCGAAAATTTGAAAAACTTCGATGTCTCTTGTTTGGTGGTGTTTCATGATTATTTTTTAATGGTGGCTCAGGTTGTGGAAATATTCGGCACAATAATGGTGGATCAACTGTTGCAAAACGTCCCATTGAACGTGCTAAACCAATTAATACTGGCACCAAACACTTGCATAATGTCAATTTTGCCTGTGTTCCACGTCCACCATTCTGCTCTTTATATCCTCTGATTAAATTCGTTATTACTGAAAGTATTTCAACTTGTGTAGCTATTATTTCATCGCATGATGGCTCACAGCGTGCTGCTACATCACTCAGTAATGTATTGAGGCAAAAACTAAAACGTTCAGCTACTGGAATTCTTTCTACTGGTGTGACTTTAATTTCATCTAGCCATACGACTTTTGGTAGACCACGCAGTAAACGCAGGAGATATGGCAAAATTTTTTCACGATGCTGCAAACCAGATTCCAGAAAGTATATACCAAGTGCTATTATTGCATCCTGGCCTCGTTGATCGATACGAAAAACACCTTGTGGTGACTCTTGGGGACACAGCTTGAACAGTCGATTCACCTATTTCAACAGATTAAATTTCAGGAAATTAAAATTGTGCGAGAGCATTATAATAAGTTCAATAATTGGATTCATTTCTATGTTAATAATAATTGGTTTAAAATATCATGGGAAATTGGAAGTTTTTTTTTAAACAATACTAAAGCATTGGCAATTGGTAACATTTTGCTATTAATTTAAGCTTCAGGCTATTGACATTATCAGGATTTTGGCAAATTAATTCTATACCAATTCATGCTGAGAACCAACAAAACTGCAAAATTAATCGTTTTTTTTCTAATTTTCCATGATATTTCAAATCGATAATTTGGTTTTTAAATTATTTTATTGTATTTAACTGTGATGAGAAATAAATATTTTTTTTTTGATGATTATGAGGAAATATGTATATAATGCTATGTATAACAAGAAGAGAATTTATATTTTTTGAGAATATCCAGAATTTGAGATTAAATTTTCATCTTTTTCAAATACTACACTGAGAAAAAAATAGCAATAAATGTATTCTACTGAAATCGTAGACATTTGCCAGTTCTTAGTCTTTTTTTTTACAGATAAATTATTTTAGGAAAAATGAGAAATATGTGCAGGTGGAAAATTTGAAAAACTATAAATGCAAATTTTTTTGATATTTTTTTTTAGTAAAAAGGTATTTGTTAAAAAAAATGCAGAGAATCTTCAGATATGTGCTAATTTGATTATCATGAAAATAGCAGAAATCGTACAATTTTTATTATTTTCATTTTCTTATTTTTAAAAAAATGGAAAATATGCTAATGTAGAAAATTCAGAGAACTACAAGTACAAATTTTTTAAATATTCTGTTTACAGTTTTTGCTTATTCCTTTAAAAATATCAGAAAAGAAAGTCACATGTTTGATAATTTTATTATCGTGTAAAAATGATGTGAATTTTTTCAATAGTAACTTAAAAATTTATTTTCCAAATGATTCAAAAAATTTGTTAAATTCCGGAAACTCATTGAAACCCTTTTTTTTTAATGTAGAACAAATATTATTTTGGAACTAAGCGAACAAATTGCGAATTAGGTAGGGGAAGGTGGGGCAAAATGGACATAAGGGGTAAAATGGACACATCTAAATTTTCATGGTTTTATCTTGAAAAACGCTCCAAATTGATGAAAATAATGGAGGTAGAATTCTTTCAATGATTTCATTGAAAAGCTGAGGAAATTTTAGGCGGAAAATATGGGTGAAAATTTTTTTTTCGCATTTTGGAAAAAAAAAATTTTTTTCACTCAATCTTGAAGGGTACCCCCTTTCGATTTTTTCGAAAAATGGTTTTTCAATAATATCTCCGATTCTATTCGTCGTAGCGATTCGCGGGTAGTCTCAAATTAAAGGGGAGCTCATTCCTCACATTTTCGTTAAAGTCTCATTAATTTTTATCGAAAATTACGGAAGTTACAGCCCAAAAACTGATTTCCACAAATTGCCCTGTAATTTCGTCAATTTTTGATAAAAATCAATGGGACTTTAACGAAAATATGAGGAATGAGCTCCCCTTCAATTTGAGACCACCCGCGAATCGCTATGACGAATAGAACCGGAGATATCATCAAAAAACCATTTTTCGAAAAAACTCAAATGGGATACTCTTCAATTTTGGCGCAAAAAAATGAAAATTTTCAAAAATTCGAAAAAATTGATTCCGACACATGTTTTCCCCCTAAAATTCCCTCAGCTTTCCAATGGAATCATTAAAAAAAAATGTAACTTCGACTGTTTCATTTGAATGTCCATTTTGCCCCACTTTCCCCTATATTTCATTGAAATAGAAGGAAATATTAATTGTTGGAAAAAAAGTATCAGTTAAGGACTTTCGAAACAATTTATTTTATGATATCAGCTACTTTTTCTCTCAGTAGGTTTCATAGGGGAACATGGGGTAAAATGGGTATAAAGAGTGAAATGAACATACTTTCATTTTCATGTTTTATGTTATAAATACTACGATAATCTTGAGAAATTAGTTAAAATATTAGAAATTTGAGGGTTTTTCTGATTATTTCACTCGAGAGATGAGGAAATTTCAGATAGAATACGCGTATATTCATTCATTCTCGAGAATTTATTGAAAATTCTAATTTTTTAGCCAAAAAATTCCACTTTTTCTTGAATATCACTAGTTTTTTTTTGCTATAACATCGATGTATGTCATTCTAAAGGAAAATATCGTTTTTTTGAAGATGATATGGTGAAAAAAACTGATTTTCATGAAATGAACGATGAGTCACTCGAAAATCGCCAAAATTCTCTAAAGAAATGCATAAATTGATGGGAAATGATGTCACCTTTCATTTTAGATCGGTCCCAAGTCACTATAACAAATTAAATAAATAAATAAATAAATAAATAAAATTTAGGGAATTGAATATTGGACAAAAAATTCGAATTTTCAAAAAATCAGAGCTAACACATGTTTTTTTTACAGCAAATTTCCTCATTTTTTGAATGGAATTATTGAAAAAAGTGCATTTTCAACCGTTTTATTGAAATGCCCATTTTACCCCATGTTCGTCTATTTTTGCAAAATATTCAAATTTTCATTAATAAAAAAAAAAAAAAAAAAAAAAATTCTTAATAAAAAAAAAATAAAAAAATAGAAAAAATTCCTTATTTGGCGAAGGCTGATTCACAGATAATGATAATGCTAGATGAATTTCGAAAAATAGAAGATATTATTATTTTTCTATTAAAATTTACATGATAGTCAATTAATTCAAATGACAGATGAGATTTTCTTATTCTATTGTAAATTTTATTGACAAATAATTTTTGATGAGATTGATTTTTTTTTCATTTTTTCAATTTTTCAGTCGAATAAAAAAAAAAAAAAAATTCTAGATTTTTTATTTATTCATATTTTTTTTATGAATTAATTATTGACATTTTTTTTAATGAATTTACCTTTTCCCATGGTGTTGGTTTTATTCCAGCCAGTGATCTTGCCAAATGTTGAACGGTTTTGGTAAAAAATAATTTTTCATCCGCCGCCATTTCTCCCTGTTTCTTTTCTACTCTATAATATATCACGAGAGTTTTTAATTCAGTTATATCAGAATGATGAAGTAATGGGAAATTTAATCACTGGAATTATTAATCATTTTTTTTTTTTACAACAAATACGCGATTATTGTGTTGGTCTGTAGAGTTATCAGCTAGTATTCGCTAGTATCAACTGAGTTTTTTACCGAAAATTGCCGAAGGCATTCACGAAGAAAAGAGCGCCAAGTTCAAATGAATTATTTTGAATAACGGTGAAAATAACAAAAATCAGACAATTTTCCGATTTTTTTTTTTTGACAAATAAATTATTTGATAAATTAAAAAATGTACACATGTAGGAAATAAAAAAAATTATAATTGTGAATTTAAAAAAAATTTTTATGATAATTTATTTGTAAAAAAAAATTGTCACATGTCTGCTAATTTTTTGGAATGGGCGATGTTGCAAAAAATAAAATGGATTTCTGAAAAATCTATTTTTTTTAACAGACGATGTTTTTAATCGATACTTCTAAAAAAAAGCATCGATTTTATTAAGCGCTTTTCTTTACTTCTCTTTCCCCAGAAAAAGATGACACATGTTTCTTAGCAATGACCTTATCTTGGGATAATGTCTGCACGTTTCTTAAATTAATTTCAGAGTCGATAAGTAGAAAATGTAGTGATTTTTTTTACCAAATAAGGGAATGCATGTTTCTTAATCACTCCTAGAGATGGGCGGCCGTCACATGACGCGTCACAAAACGGTCATATGACGGTCATGTCACGTCACGGAGTAGTTGTGACCGTGACAGAATTCGGTCACAAAATTTCACTGAATGACGGTCATAAAAGGAAAATAAATTATGACCGTCACAAATTGAAGAAATTTGATGACGGTCATTTTACATCTATATAGATGTTTTACCGTCAATCATTTTTCATTCCTTGACAAAAGTAAATAAATTTAGAAATGAAAGACTCAATTGAAACCCGTTTGAATTAAAGGATAAAAAATTCATATTGCAATCAAATGTATTGAATAGTTACTGATTTTCAAAATTGACTGAAAAAAATGACCGTCACAAATTGAAGAAATTTAATGACGGTCATTTTACATCTATATCGATGTATTTTACCATCTCATTCATTTTCCATTCCTTGACAAGCATAAATTTATTTGTGACCGTCATTTTCCATTTAAAATTTTGTGACGTCATGTGACCGTCACGAAATAAACGTCCTGAAACTTTATCAGTGATGTTTATTGTTCTGTATTTTCATGGAAAAAAATATTGTGAATTTCTCCGGATTTTTTTTACGTTGATAAAAAAGGAATTCAGTAATCAAAAGGTGAAATAGGATCAATCGACTTATCTTGGTGATGATTCTCAGTAGAATAGCTCAGAACGTAAGCGAGATGAGGAAATTTTATACGAATCTTTTTTTGTAGAGAATTTTCAGAGCTATAAAAAGAGATTGAAGCGGAATCGCTCTACCACTGCAGTATCACTGTTTAATTTCCGAAATATTATCAGGTATTATATAGTACGCGTAATATACTATACCAAAAATACCTAACGGGCGCGCTGGAATATGAAATCAGGAAAATTTTTTTCCAGTTTTCCGCGATGATCTCGGTGAATAAGCGAGATAGAGCGAAATAGACATTAATATGGAGTCAGGAAAAAGTTTTTTCAGTTTTTCACGATTATCTCGGTAAATATGCGAGATAGAGCGGAATGGACGTTAATATGGAATCAGGGAGGAGTTTCTTACAGTTTTTCGTAATTATCTCGGTAAATAAGCGAGATAGAGCAAAATGGACGATAATATGGAATCAGGGAGGAGTTTGTACAGTTTTTCGCGATTATCTCGGTAAATAAGCGAGATAGAGCGAAATGGACGTCAATATGGGATCAATAAAAATGACAATGTCTGCTCTATCGAATTCTCAAAACCATTCGCGATACTGTTGTGGAATTTTGCAGGCTACTTTCTCACGACATAGGCAGTATCACTGTCAAATTTCATCAGGAAATACGCCACAGAAAAAAAGTTATGAAGATTTGAAAATCGGGATTTTCATGATGGCTGATTTCCTTCGAATATTCCTTTATCCTCATTTTTCACCCATTTCCCGTGGGTATACGGGATTTTCCTTGAAATTTCGCAAAGAGTCGATTGAAAACAAGATGATGGGGGATCCTAAAGGGCCAAAAGCCACAACGATTCGAGATATCCAGTATCCGCGGAATTTTTAGGCCAAACTCAGAGGGAATGGCCTTTGCTCTATGAAAATGACCATGTCTGCTCCAACGAATTCTCAGAACCGTTTGCGACACTGTTATGAAATTTTGCAGGCTCCTTCATGACGACATAGGCAGTATCACTGTCAAATTTCATCGACAAAATACGCCACAGAAAAAAAGTTATGAAGATTTGAAAATCAGGATTTTCATGATGGCTGATTTCCTTCGAATATTCCTTTATCCTCATTTTTCACCCATTCCCCGTGGGAATACGGGGTTTTCCTTGGAATTTCGCAAAGAGTCGATTGAAAACAAGATGATGGGGGATCCTGAAGGGCCAAAAGACACAACGATTCGGGATATCCAGTATCGGCGGAATTTTCACAGTTTTCCGCGATTATCTCGGTAAACAAGCGAGATAGAACGAAATAGACATTAATATGGAATCAGGAAAAAAAATTTCAGTTTCTCGCGATTATCCTTTATACATTTTTTATTTGCTCTGCAAGTACATAAACAATCTATATAAACGAGTATTTGTATCATAGTTATTGACTTGAATTATTTCCAATGTGCCAAAAGTCTGTATTTCTATTATTTCAAAGAAAACTGTCATTTTTTTAGAGCTTTCCTCGTTATTATTCAGTGCATGCCTTCCAAGTTCATGAATCTCATCAAAAATTATTTTATCAATATCTGCTGAGGACTCCAAATATCGGTGCAGCGTTTCTAGTGTATTCAGAGCTTCTTGCTCTTAGTTTATTACTCAATGAATATGCTTTAATTTTGCGTTTCAGTTCCAATAACGTGACAAACTTTCGTCAGCGAATGGTACAGTAATGTGATGAGTAAACAATAACTTGCAGAATAAACTATTATACACATTGTGTCCGTGAAATTCCCGAGACATTGTAAGCAAAAGAGAATTGATACATTCGACTCTTGCTTATAGAGGTGAGGGGCGAGTGATCCAGTTTTCTCGCTTATCCAGGTTCGATTGTATAGTGAAGGAGGACAGAGCTAGAGCGGTCGGTGACGAATCGGAAGAGGCGTTAAAATTACCGTCACTTTTTTAACTGTGAATTTTGAATAGGAGAAACTTCCAATAGATTCTAATTCTCCTGTACAACTTATTGTCTTAAATTTTCGAAGTGAAACTTCTTTGCTGAGGGGGCAACAATTTTCGAGCGTCACGAAAATTCGTCATCGTGTGAGGGGAATAGCTAGATACGTGGTGGGGGGAGCAGGAGAAGAGGAGAGTGCGTCAGCAGCGATGCCTGACTTTACACTCTATTATTTTTTCTTTTCAATACACGGAGAGAAAAATATGGGAATTTATCTAAATGATTTTTTAAAAAATTACCCAAAATTGTCATTTAAAGGAGGAGTTGTCATGAAACACGACCGAAAAATATCCATGCTCCACCTCATAATTTTTGCTTTTTATTTCTTGAAAAATTGCCATTTCACACTTGGCTTTGGATCAAAATATCTCGAAAACTATGTAAAATTTATCGAGACATGCTGTGAATGAAATTTAGAGGGAAGATTAACGAATAAAATAAGCAAACCTCCGTTTTTTTACGACTCGTAGTTATTAAGATATCGATTTTTGAATGAAAAATTCAGAAAGGACGCTCAAGCGCTCATTTATTTGCTATCGGGCCTCATCCATTGTTTCTGAACTACTCATTCAAAAAATGATATCTCTGAAACTACTGGTCGTAGAAAAACAGCGTTCTGCTTATTGTGTTCGTCAATCTTCCCTCTAAATTCCATTCACAGCATGTCTCGATATTCACCTATAAGCATTCCTACGGAATGGATTCTTGAAATTGTGCAAATTTCTTAATAAAACTTCCGAATAATCAAGCTCCTTTTCACAATTATTACTGGCACTCACGTGAATACTCTAACTGAAGAATTCGAATCTTTTTGAAAATCAATGGCAATTATAAGCCCGATGAGTTCTGTTAGATGCATGTCTTTCACTTGAGAAACCCACTCCATTACCACACGCTATTGAGAGAAAGTATTGACCAGCGTCGCGTGAGAATGAATGTGCAGAAGTAGGAATCAGGAATATTAGAAGACAATTGCCGATAATAGAGGCGTTCGAATATAAGTGCTCATTACGTGTTATTACGATGAGGGATCGGAAGTCGAAGGGGAAGAGCAGAGTGACATGCGACAAATTCACCAGACACTAGAAGTGGCGCCATGTCATCAACTGTTGGTGAGACATTGCCGATAAAATTGACAAATTTTTTCCTCAGTGCTGCGGGTTTTGCTATTCCAGTTACTAGAAGTGAGCGAATTGTTATCAATGTTATAACAGCTTATGCAACATTCGCAATTGCATTTGCCTGTATTATAACTGGCATGGATATTTATTACTGCTGGGGCACATTTCATGTAAGTGAAATTATTACATGATAATTAAAATCACCTGAGTTTTGTCTTTAAAATTGCTGATTATCCAGGAATTTGTGTATTCGTTTATTGGATTCGGTACTTCTGTTATTGTCCAAGCGAAATTCGGTGCATTCATGTTTAAGAGGAAGGAATACCTTCGCATGATGATATATACTAGGGAAATATTATGGACGAATTTTCACAATGAATATGGAAAATATGTTATTAAAGAGTGTGAAAAACAGGCCATGTATTTCATCATTGTTTTTATTTGTTTTGCACAAAGTGTTAGTGTTTGTTATGCGGTTCAACCTATCCTCCGTAGGTTTCCGCGTTATTTAGAAAAATAAATAGTTCAGTCTCGAAGAGGTAAAACAGGATAAGTTGACAAAAATCAATACTATCCAATACTTATTTGAAAATTATTTCTATTATTTTGCCTCAATCTTTTGTAATGGAGTTTAAGCCTTACCAAGTAGGTTGAGGTCTCATTCACCCTATCTCGCTGACTTTTCAGGACATTCTTAAGAGTTTATTAGGAAGAAAATTACTTATTTTATTTCACCGCTTTGCTACTGAATTCATTTGATAAAATTGAGCTTTACGTAATTGAATTATTTTCTCATTTTTTCATTGTTCTTTTAACTTTCGTTAGTGAATATTGCAGCAAATGGTAGTGATAGATTCCTTCCATTTACTTTTTGGATGGATTTACCATTTTACACTACACCATGGTATGAAATGATTTTTTCCATGCAGGTGAGTTTCAAAATTAATTATAAGCATTAAAAAAAATCTAGAGAAAATCTCAGTGGAGTAACTAGAAGATTTTCGAGCTTTAAAAGAATTTTCGGACAGAGTTAGCAGAAAACACAATAGAATTTTAGTATACGAAAGATCATGGCGTAACGAATCATATGTTGTTCAGAATAAGTGCCTCCGTAAAAAAATTTGCAGGAATCCGGTATTGAAATTCCGATTAACCAATGAAATTAGGCGTGACAGCATTTCAATATCGATCATCATAATTTGACCGAATTTCGTAATGTATTTTTTAGAAAAGACGGATGTTACAAATCCAGTTAAATTTATCGACTGGTTTCTGTAATTATCGGTCAAGAAGGTCAGGATCGTGAATAAATTAAATAACACCAGAGGCTCTGGATATCAGCGTATGTCCAGAGACAAAAGCCACGCATTTTACGCGTCACTTGGCTATTAGAGACGCCGCAGAGTACATCAGAGAAAAGAGTGACTAAAACTTTCCGGGAAAATCTACGACTTTAACCATCGCCGCGTCCATTGACACGTGTTGAGAGAAATTAAGAGTTCTCCGGTTAATCAGAGTAACTTTAAGTGAATTAGAGTCGATCTACAATTTGAGAGTTTTTTTACATTGTCTAGAGTCAATTGCATAATTAAGAGTTTTTGTAACAAGTGACAAAATTCATAACTGAGAGACGTTTACTAGAGTCAGTGATTAATTAACGATTTACGCCCGGGAATTGATTACAGTGCAAATAGAGACAATAACAAGTGAATTCAAAGACAATTAAAGAGAAAATCGACAAGCTAGAAAACCAAAGTGTAAAAGATCTCTGAATATGTGTGATAATAATTAATATAATTCTGAGTTCTTTTAATTAACACCTTCACTTTGTTCTCCCAACATAATTTCTCCCAACATCTTTGGAATTCCTATAATACAGTCCACTAATTGAGTCAGGGCGATGAAACCGCAAGATAAATTATTTCCGTGAATTTCCCAATAATTTTGGTCCTGAAAAATAACTAAAATTATTAACAACGGATCCTACGATTTTCTCTTGAATTTTTAAATGTGTGCAGCACTCGAGTTCATTCGAATAACCTTTTTCTCATGTGTTTCAGGTATTGAGTACTGTCCATACATCTATTTGTTACTTCTGTTTTGATAATTTTCTCGCTCTAATAAATATATTCGTAACTGGACAATTCAAAATTCTCAAAAATAGATTGGAAACAATATTTGACAGACATAATCTACCCATTGAATTCTATAATGAGGATAATGATATCGATAGACTGGATTTATTACAGAGAAGTACCATAGGAGAAGCACTTCATGAGTTTAAACGGTGCATGAAACAACATCAAATACTCATTGATTTGGTTGCGGATGTTGAGGATTTGTATTCGTTTATAAATCTCGTACAAGTCCTTGTATTTAGTTTTCTCGTTTGTCTCGTTGGATATCAACTCATATTGGTTTGTAAAACGTTGGAAAACATGTTGTTAGTCATACGATATCTATGAAGAATTTAATGCTTCAATTCTTCCATTTTCTGATAGAGTTGCTTGCTAGTTTAGTTTACCAGCGAATGAGAATGAAAATGTTCAGAAGACATTCTCAGAATTCATAATCAATATAAATATATTTAATATGTATAGTATATCTAATATAACTACTGAATGCGCTGTGAAATATAATCTTCATTCCGTTAAGGAATACAGTGGTCCCACCTTAAGATATCAAGTTTTGGGGCTCTGGTTCTGAGAAAAATATCTTACGGAGGTATCCCTTCCACCTCAGGGAGGCGGAGCCATGAAATATGTACGCGCACGCGCAATGTCATTAATTAAGTATACAAAGAGAAAGAGCACGGAATATTCGAATTCAATTTAAAAGGAGCAATGTATTTTTTCATTTGCAAATATAAATTTCTAATTTTTTTTCTTTAGCATTCGAACTCTAGGTTCAATATAAATTTTATGATAATCTTTTTCGACTGTATAAAATTTTATGAATTTCCTTGGTAAAATTATTAACAAGCCATAATGACATTATACATGAATTTGAAGCAATTATTTACGAAGTTGGAGTTTCAAATATTTTTTCGTTGTTTTGTCACTTTTCCATCGTTTGTGTAGTAACATTGAGGTTATCCGCAATGACATGCAACGGTATTCCATTTTTTCATTCTCTCAATGCATTAATTTTGTAAACAACTGGCACTGCTATCGGTTGTTTACGTTTATTTGAAATATTCTTATGACGCGAAATGAATAAAACTTATTATTTTGATATGAATTTAATTAATACAATTCTTCTCAATACTATTGCGCTGCCTACGACACTCTCCATGTATACATGTGCACAGAATGCCCCAGCTACGAACGTGAGCGCATGCGCGTCGAAATCAGTGAAAGTGGGGGAATGAATTGAGAAGGCATTGAGGAGAATTGAGGAGAGGTGATATCTTACAGAGGAATATCTTAGGGAGGGACCACTGTAATTATATTTGAAAAAATATTCAGAATATATATATTTTTAAGAAAGAAATGATATCGTAATTAAATTGTTGAGAGTAGCCTTTTGAGTCTCTGCTGAGAAAAGGCCACTTCCAACAATGAAATTATGATAAGGTCGCATAATCGAAAAAATATGAAATAATATCGTTACCTAAGAAGCAAAGGGGCCCAAGTGGTATACATAATGATAACGCTTCCGCCACCTTGACTCTCTGCGACGATATAACTACATAGGTATCTTACGTAAGCTTCTGTAAATTTTCTCTTTCCAGCCAGGAAATTCAATGATGAGACGTGTACTGTTTATTGTTTATTTTGGCGGATGTTTCACTCAATTATTCACATTTGCATTCACATGCAACAATTTGACACTGGCTAGTGCAGAAATAGGCGAAGGACCCTGGAATTCAAAATGGCATTCAACAACATGGTGTAAAGAAGGTAGAGCACTCACAAGAGATTCAGGAATGGTTATTATGAGAGCCCGACGTCCTTGTCAATTAACAGCATTTGGATTCTTCCCAGTTACTGTTAATACTTTCAAATCGGTGAGCACAATCATACATTTTTTTAGTATCAAATTTATATTGACATAGGAGGGTGAGGGAATTTGAAAATTCTACCAAAATTTACGATGTTAACATCGTAATCCTGGACTAGACTTTTATTAACGTTAATTTTGAAATATCTTATTTCAAAATTTACTATGTGGTTTATATTTTTTACTATTTAACATCGTAATTTTAACAAAGACTTTTAGGATTAAAAATTACTTCAAAAATTACAATTTAACATCGTAAAAAAAAAATAAATGAAAATTACACTTTAAAAACTATATTTATTCGTACATTTAATAATTCTATTTCCTTTTTAATAAAATAAATATTTTAGTGCTGCCTCGGTTATAATACGATGGGAGCTATAAAAAGTACGATGTTACATCGTAATTTTTAAATAGTAACTGCGTCCTCCGCAAGAGGCGCTCTCGAGTCTTATGACCTTTTATTGAAATTGTTGATATAGGTCTTAAAAACAACTTGAAGTGTAGGCCCTTCGGTGGCCGAGTGGTCCAAGGCGTCGGTCATTTCGCAGTCGGAAGGACTCGGGTTCGAATCCAACCATCGGTCGATTATTATTTCATTCCTTTATTTAAGATTTCTCTTCAAATTTTACGATGTTCACATCGTAATTTATATTAAAGAGCTTAAGACTTGGTATTATTGGTCTAAAATATTATTTCTTAAATGAAATTTCCAACGCTACATCGTAAAAATTACGATGTTAAAAGTCTAGTCGACCACTACAATAACCAATAGGACAAATTACGATGTTATCATTGTAAATTTAACTAGAATTTTTTTTCCGTGTAGGATGAATTTCTAAAAATGATTCCATTATACAGCTGAAATCAGCAAAAAATTTCCAGTGGAAAGAATAAGTCAGAATTGATCCATTTGGAATTTGTCGGAAATCACCTTCTTACCTGAACTGGAAAGCCAAAATTCTCCCTGCAAAATGGGAACATTGAAACTAACATATATTTTCCAAATTGAATTCCTCCAATTTTTCAATAGTATCTTCAGAAAAAACCTATCTCATATATTTTCGTCGAGTACCAGTCATTTTTATATTAAAAAACATCAAAACTGAGATGTGTCTACATCACCCCTATGTCCTTTTTATCATATCTCTACTTATTATTATGTCATTTGTTTAATATTTCAGATACTTAGCACAGCATTCTCTTACTTGACTCTCATGAGAAATAGCGGAGAAGAAATGCAGTGACATCCATTGAATTTTCTAAAAATGTCAATTCAGTTTTTCTCTGAATATAATTTAGTATCGTCTCTGATGAACACCTAAAAAAACATATGTAAACGAATAATTGGGACCATAAATTGGAGGACAAAGAACAGACGTAAATTCGTTTTGACAATTTCTTCATGAAATTTCAATGAAATGAGTTGTAGATAATTTATTACATTACAGTACATGAATTTTTCTTAGGTCATTTTCAAGATACTTACTTAGGACTTAAAGCTCCGTGGATCAGAAAATGTCGGAAAGATAATTAATTCGTCTGATGTAAATAATTGAAAAATCTAACTCAGAGATATTAGCTAAAAATCCTACTTCTTTTCGTCGATTCTTTTGGAAATATGCACATTTTTCTATGCAGCTTATTCAGCTTAATTTTTTTATCACTCCATTTATTCCTGTCTTGTTGTGAAAAATGAAAGTGGAAAACTTGGACAATTTGAGCCGAAGAATTTCTCCAGCAGGGCCTCGATTCTCGAAGCGACCAAAAATTTTTCCATGAACGGAAATCGTTCCGTTCACGGAATAGATCCGTTGATGGAAATCTTCCACGCGTAAAATGGGTTCCGTAAACGGAAGGATTCCGTTCGTGAATCGTTGCATTGTCACTCATTTCTCATAGTCTAGCAGGTCATTTTTCCGTGCAATTAATGCTGAATTATTAAAAATCATCATTTTCAATATAAAAATAAGTGAATAGAAATAAATACGTCAATAAACCACAGAAAAATAACGATGGAAGCGAAGAAAAAATGATCTTTGAAAAGAGTCTAGTGGCACGTAAAACATTCGGGGATAATGAACTTTATGTATCTGAAGGTAATTCAAAAGGTTTAGATAAATATATCGGCGGAAAAAATCCATAATTTTTTTTAAAACGAATACAGTGAATAAAAAACACTAATTTGAGGTTAGTGATTTGACAGATACACAATACTATCTTCATCGCACTACTCACGGACGGAATCTTTCCGTTTACGGAATCCATTTCATGCGTGGAAGATATCCGTCAATGAATCTTTTCCGTGAACGGAACAATTTCCGTTCACGAAAAAATTTTTGGTTGCTTCGAGAATCGAGGACCAGGAGAAATCTCAACGGGAATAAGTTGTATAGGAAAATGAAAAAATTCTCTTTCTTCCACTGAATATTTCTACCTGAATAAAAGTGTGGAGGTGCTGCAGAGTTATGGATACGATGGAAGCATATATTAACAGACAGATCATTCGATCAACTTCAAAACCACTTTCCGTCAATTCATCACTCCCATACTCATATTCCTCCGATTCCCCTCACATTTCTCTCAAAGTCCTCGAAGGAAGGCACTAGACTATAATAACTGAGACGACTTTTATTCCAAGAAGAACCCATACCCCTATGAGTGCTTTGTCATTTACATGAAACAGTCCTTCATTCACGTGTGAAGTTGCAACTGTGTAAAAGCGACGTATCCCTTCAAGATTAAAGACCAACGTCTTCCGAAGTTCTGACTTCATACGACAAATGATTTTTTTTCACTTGAGAGAGTCACCCGTAGCCTATAATTTCATTCTCTACGCCCATTTTCCTTCCTGTCATAGAAAAAAAGTATTTTCGTATATAATTATTCTCTATTCTCGAGAGACGGGAAAACTTGAAATATCACTCGATAGGTATAAAGCTATTCTATCTCAGAAGTTTTTACATTTCCCTCGTGTGTAACGCCCACACACGAGGGAGACTGTGAGATTACTGATGCACCTGTGTAATGAAGATAATGGAAGGGTCTCATCAAAGAAAAAAACTTCAGAACTTCGTAAAGCTATAGGAATGGATCGATAATTCTAGCTTCCGAAGACCACTTCAGTTGCATCTGTGCAGTCGAAAAGTTGAGTTGAAGTACTAGGTTAAAGTTTTGAATTTCAATTTTTTGGGAGGAAATGAGGGAAGAGATAGGCAAATGGGATAACTTACAGAAAGTTGAGGACCATTTTTCTACGAAAACTACAAGAATTTTTATGACAATTGCCGGAATGTGGTACACGGAAAAAACAATTGAAAAGATTATGTCAGATTGTATTCTATACTTTTTCATAACAGCGATGACAATGGCACTGATCAATGAAGCCATTGAGGGCTACCTAGCTTGGGGTGATTTACGTGTGAGTATTTCATTTTTAATCTTTGTGATCAAGTGAAATTGTCTAATTCTCTGTCATTTTTGTCGAAGGTCTTCACCTATCAGGCACCGTGTACTATTACTGTGATGGTTGAGTACTTCAAGTTACTAATATTCATAATGAATCGGCAAGAAGTACAGAAATTGAATGCATATACATACAATACATTCTGGAAAGTGGAATATGGAAGAGAAGATCTCGCAATACTCAATCAGTGTAATAGACAAAGTATGACGACGTATGGATTATTCTGCATTTTGATGCAGGGCATCGCTTGGGGCTATCTGTCAATGCCGATATTTGGTAACTATCCGGTATGGAGTGGAGGGAATTAATTGAATTTGTCGGGATGATGGAAGACTATTAAAAAGATTTTGAATTATTAAATGGATTATTTGAATCTAAATGTCGAAAGAAGCTCAGGAACTGAGAATAAAGGGAGTAGTGGAAGGGTAAAAGCAGGATTCAGTACATTCCCTGATAAGTGCAGTATAGACTGTTGCAGTGTAGACCCATGCTGAGAGAATTGTTT
The DNA here is from genome assembly GCA_963921955.1 of Aleiodes alternator. Taxonomy (NCBI): domain Eukaryota; kingdom Metazoa; phylum Arthropoda; class Insecta; order Hymenoptera; family Braconidae; genus Aleiodes; species Aleiodes alternator. The sequence goes on along the minus strand of OY998115.1, from coordinate 4,015,466 downwards.
GAAACGAAACATTGACTGTTCCAGACGATGTAGATCACGTCCATTCGAGAAAATCGAATTTTTCCGAAGAGTTCTCCCTCTTCACGACTAAAATAGACCAAAGAATTAAATCGACCGATAATATTGGAGGGGAAGAAATTGTCTAATTACATTCTGAATACAATTGCCCGTTGTTTTTCGTCATAATTATAATCTTAGATTCGATTAGTTACTGTGTTAGAACGAATCATCTTGATGTTTTCATCGAAAGATCCTAGGTTGCATTTTTGACTAAGGGCTATCTGTTTTGATCCTTTAAATTCAGCTCCTCAATATCATTTCCTGATCTGAATGAATTATTTCAATGCCTTGTTTTTTTCTCCAGAATCATGGGGCAAGAATGCATCAGAACGAACACTACCTTTCAAATGGTGCTGGGATCTTCCCTATACTGAATCACCATGTTATGAAATAGTTTACTCCGTTCAGGTCTGAATCCAACCACTGCTCCCTTAAATTTGAATCACCTTGTTCCTTATTATGAACGAAAGGAAAATTGAAAATCAGGCACTTTTCAGGCAACTTCGACATTGAGTGTTTGCGTACTTGCTACAACATTTGCAGTATTTTTATTCACACTCAACGTGTACGTAGTTGGGCAATTCAAGATTCTGCAACGAAAACTCCGTATAACCTGTGGTACGCACGATCCAAATTCATGTGACGGGGTGGCTCTCAGCAACAGACGAATGGAAGAATCCTATGCCAATTTGAGAGCCTGCATTGAGCAACATCAGATGTTGCTGGAATATATGGAGAGAATTGAGAATCTCTATTGTCCAATTATGTTGGTTCAATCACTTGGTGGCGTACTATTAATTTGCTTTCCAGGTCTTCAAATTATTCTGGTATTTAAAAGAAAAAATTTGAATTAGTGATGACGTGGTGAAATGAGATGAATTTATCACACTTAGTGTACAGGTTTTTTCGGCATTTCATGAGAAAAAAAGAGGGAGAAAAAACAGAAACTGATGTTTCTGTAAAAAAATGTGGCCAAGTACATGTTTCTGAGAATTCCTCTCGTTCAAAAAAAAATGAGATAATTTGGAAGAGCCAAGAATTTGAATTATTCCGCGAAGGTTGACGAGAAAGAAAAGAAATGAATACGATTAGATGGGAGATTATTCGGTAGGAAAAATCAGAAACTTGGCCCTTTCGATTTTCATCAATGATTTTAATTCGAGTTCGGATGCGAAAAGGCCAAGTTTCTGATTTTTCCTACCGAATAGGCGACCCGACGGCATCAGCAAAAACTTCCCCTTCTCCCCACTACTCTACTACCACGTACCCCTCAAAGCCTTATACTCGTTTCGTGACACGAGGAAAAAGTTGGTACCCTCCCAAAAGAAGTTTCACTTCAAAATTCTCCCTTTCACTACGATAATATGACAAGTTCATGTTGGTTCAAATTCCAGGGACTTGAAACTTCATTATCACGTACAATACTGAGCGTAGAGTTTCTGATTGGTGCAGTTTCACAGCTACTTCTATTCAGTTGGTCCTGTGACCAGATAATCCATGAGAGTGTATTAGTTGCCGAAGCTGCATACTCAGCATCCTGGTATTACATTGAGGATCATCATGATAAATCATCATTCAAAAGAGCAGTTGCAATTATGATTATGCGGGCTCGTAAACCCTGTGTTATCACTGTCGGAAAATTTTCACCCATGTCCCTCGAAACATTCGCATCGGTGAGTCAATGCAGCAATTTAAGCAACTTAGGGTAGTGCTACAATGATCGCAAATGTAGTGCGACGCACACTCATGTGCGGTGCAGAACCAAGAAGAATGCGTGCGGTATGCCGTATGATTGGTAGGTGCAAGAATTTTCTTAATTGGGAATAAATGCTGGAATCGCATATGATAATTATAATGACGATTTTAATAAGTCAGACTGCCATAGAATTGATCATCTCGAAAAATGCAGCAGTAAAGTAATAGAAAGAAATAATTCGAAAGATTTCTATGAGACCTTTTTTATGATCTCTTAATGGATATTTTGGAAACTTCCCTTTCGTAGAGCATATATCTAGGTTCATTTTTTCAGTCAGTGTCAGGCGATAAATCCTTTCAGGTTCATAGTCTCACTCTATAGGCCAAATCCATCACAGCCTTGTATTTCCAGATTCAAATATATATAGATATATTCCTAACAAAAATAGTTTAACCTGTTGAATAAGTAGATGTTAATAGCAATAATTCTTGAATATCTACAGTGAAACCTCCATTATTTTCACCTCCAATATATTCCCCCGCCCCTCAACGGAGGAGAACGAGCGTCCCCCACTCTCAACCATTTTTCGTTATCTTTCTTCCATCTATAGCTATCTCTGTTCTTCTGCGCATGCGGAGACATGTGCGGAATGACAAAGACACATATAGACTAAAGGGACTCAACAATAATAATATTGCGGTTGAAGAGAGAGCGACGTATCGTCTTCTCTCACTCTCGCGCTGGCGGAATGGGGGCCACAGAAACCGAATCGGAACCTCTATTATTTTCCAAATTTGAGCCTCGCGCGTGGAAAATAATAGAGGTTGCACTGTTCTCCGGAAATAAATATTGTGACAGCTGTCAGTGCTAGCTGAGGTAAAGTCAAAGTTTTTCCGTCTGCACTTAGTCGTGCGCTAACTAGGGTGAATTGCCCAAATTCGGAACAGTGCCCATGAATGGAACAAAATGTGAATTTCATTGAATATTTATTATATTTGATACGTTTGAGTTTTTTTTTTTTTTATATTTGTAGTGATATTATCAGAGATGTCGTTACGAGTGGTTTGCGTCGAGAATCAGCCATTTATGTCAAAAAAAAAAAAATAAAAACACCGGTGGTAGCCATTTTTTGGCCAATTCTAGTAGTGTGTGTCATTCTCAGCGCTTGTGTTAGCAGTGTTTTTTTTTGTTATTTTAATGATTAAACACGGTAAGTAGGGATGAATCTTGAAAAGGAGGTTTGTTTTTACTAATTGAGTTCAATAAATTCTTTAAATAATGAAAACTTTGAGAAATATTGAGGGGTTCATATTTAGGGTTAGGTTAACACCGAATTCCCAAATATAGAACACTTTCGGTGATGAGTGAGGATTCAATTTTCCATCAAATAATTTTAGATGATGGATAATTGAATAACTATGACTTTAGAAAATTTCGATGATTATTATTTGAACTTGGTTTTATATACTTTCTTCGTTTGCTGTAGATGACAGAAAATCAAGGAAGAACAGAGAGTTTGAACGAGAAAGACAAAAGCGAGAGGTAGAAGTTAAAAAACGATCAACTGAACCTCTCCCTAAGACTCCTAGAGGAGAAGAATAAAAAAATTTGATCACTATAATATTTTATAATTCATCATTAAATTAATAAAAATTGTTATTTAGCAATTATAAATAGTCATTATTTGTTACAAAATATCTCTAAGTCCAAGTTCAAATGTGAGAGAGAAATGTGCTGTGAATAAATAGTGAATATTTCCATTGAATTTTGAATATTATTAACATAAAAGCCCATTTCCATCAATTCCTCAGTAGAAAACATTATTTCTCACTATATTCCCACTCACAATCATTGGCAAAAAGCAAAAAATTGGCTCAATTTGGTACCGAAGTTCAGTGTTCGGTATTAGGATAATTTCTGTTCTTTTCATGGGAAAAGTGTTCCGTTTAAGGGATTGGAGACCAAACGGCATATTTTATTATTTATTACTGTTTCTTTCCCATCAAACCGTTATTTTTATTTTTTATCCTCAAAGATCATTGAATTTTGAATCCAGAAATATTTTTTTGCAATTTTTTCACGATGGCGTAATATCAATTAAATAAACTTGAAATCCGTGGACATCTTAAGTGTTCTATAAATGGGCAATTCACCCTACTTCAGTTGATCGCGCTGTAAGCGTTGCGCCGCGCCACGTTTGCGACCATTGCAGCACTACCCTCCTCCAGGTGAACGGTGGCTCGTCCAGTAGAGTGATGGATTGCCAACTCGAAAGCCCGGCTTCAAATCCTAGTCTCTGCTGAATGATACAAGCACCACTGTAAAATTATTTACAAGTGCTTTGTCCACAGATACACCATGAACCTCCGTCGTTAGTTGGCATAGTCTTGGCGAAAAGATTTCCATTGATTTTCATTGAATTTTTCAGTTATTCAATACGTCGCTGTCGTATTTCACCATTTTATGGCAGATGGAGGAGGAACAAGCTGATTGAAAACGCTCCATTGAACGATTAAAATGAGAGATGTATTAGCTGTGCTGATAGTGTCGAGTAATCCACAATCTCCATTTCATATGGTTCGTTCAGATCTGCGAATGACATGAAATGGAATGACATGATGAAATTTCTCGCAATAAAATATTTTTATGCATTATTAATGAGTATGTAACAGCACATAAAATTATCATTTCAAATTATCGGAACCTTTACAAAGGTGGATTATAGAAAATCTACTTGAGGCCGAGTGATGTCGTCACAATCATAAAAAATACCTTACCCAACGGGTAATGTACATAGTTCTACTTCAAAATAAACATAGAATCTACATGAGAATAAATGGGGTTTAAATGAGAGTGGAACAAAGAAAATATTTTGAGTGTCTATTGATATGATGAATATCGGGCTAATTGGCCCGAAATCGGGCTAATTGACCATTAAACAATTAAATTTATTAATAAATTAATTTTTATTAATAAATTTTATTTAGAAAATCAAATTTCAGAAAAAATATGTAATGCGCAAGCAGGATTTGAACCCACGACCCTCTGATTACATGTCAGGTGCTCTACCGCTAAGCTATTGCGAGTTACTATATTTACCATCGAATTTTTGATTCTCACATCTTTTCTCCACCATTCAACTCCACCAGGAGTGCCATTAGTACATTTTGTGCCTAATTGGTACCATTAAACAATTAAATTTATTAATAAATTAATTAGCCTTCGGCAAATGTTCTGTAAATAATATTATTCCATTTTAAATGCCTATAGCATGTGAATTACTGGGTTCCACGTATGTCACATGCTTGTATCTGCACATACCCGACTAGGAATTTCGTCTGGTGCACCTGCTGTTAATTTACATATGTACACGCATATATTTATGAATATAGAGGATAAATCTGTCAAATATAGTTAACACATATACGCATATATGTGATATATGAATGACATATATGTATTTTATGTTTTGAAGATGTCATTCTCAGCCACATTTATAGGGGGCGCTGGGGCAGAATGGGGTACTTGAGGAAAGTTGAGGCTCTTCAACGTTTAAATACGATGAAACTTCCGGCTCTCATTCGTATGAAGTGAATGAGAAAAAAAAATTAGTTAATTGTTACCTGGCTGACGCTTCATTTGAAAGGGCTGTAAATTTGTTTATGTTAGAGTTTTATTGATTTTTCTATGATGTTTGACAAGGTTAGAGTTGGGTCACATGACAACAACGGGGTGGAAGAACCCCAATTAAATTTTTTCAAAGTTTCAACCATGGAATTGACAAAAAGGAAGAATATCGAGTAACCAATTAACAATATCATTTTTGATTCAAAAAATCACCACGTTTTGCATTACCCAAGGCCATGAACTTGGACGTAGTGGTGCATAGGCCTCGAAAAAGAACCTATTGCAACCCTCAAATAATTCGAAGCCTGGAATTTTGATGAAGAATTTTTTGAAAATATACCTTCCGCCTACCTTCATAGGCAATATTTGAAAATTTTCAATTTATGACAAAAGCACTTATTTCACATTTGTGCTTATAACGTACATTTCGTGCTTTATTAAATCGGAGCAAATAGAGAATTCAAGGAGCTCTTTGATCAACACTCGAAACGGCTGAAGAAAATCGCTTCAGTTATTGCTACACATGGCACAGAATGGAAGTTTATCCCATCATATGCACCGCATTTCGGAGGCAAATAGGGAGCTGCCTTGAAGAGCTTGAAATATCTGAGAAGAATCATCGGAGGCAGCTACTTGACATATGAGGAATTTACGACTCTTCTATGTCAGGTTGAAACTGTTGGATCTAGTCACTGAGGGATCTAGTCATAATCATTAAACATTCCCTACTCTATGTGTTATGTATATAGCTTTGCTTTACTCTGTGGGTTACCAGGGTTAACAAAAATTGAATTCTGACTATCTATTTCCATGATGAATATCAGGTAAATTAGACTACTAATTGACCTTTCTCCCGTAATTTCCTCGTTAATAATATTATTCCACTATAAATGCATATTTATCTGGAATAAATATCATGCGAGTTGAGACCATCCATGCACGGTAAATGTGTGTTTCTGCACGCAATGAAATGAAATATTCTAATTTGTTCATTTCTATTCATTTTGGAAAAGAGAATGATAAAAAAGTGTGGAAAAGCTTCGTATAAGAGTTAATAAGCAGGAAGAGGAAGGAGAATATTGAAAGATCATCAGTGATAATTGTCTCGTAAATATAGAAAGTAGGAGTCATGTGGAACTCCAATTGATGCGGTGGAACAGGAAATAGAAGTATTAGGAGACCATCATCAACGATAATAATCGCTTGAATATAGATGGTGTTTGCTACGTGTAATTCCAAGAAGGGGTGAAAGTCGAAGGGCGCGAACATAGTAAATGCGACAAATCCATCAGACACTTTAAGGAGTATCATGATGTCAACTACTGAGGAGGCATTGCCAATAAAATTGACATATTTTTTTCTAAGTGCTGCTGGTTTTGCTATTCCAGCTACCAGAAATGAGCGAATTCTCGTAAGAGTTGTTACCGTGTATTCAATAATTATACTTACATTCAGCTGTTGGAGGAATGCAATGGATATTTATCACTGCTGGGGCAAATTTCATGTAAGTTGAATTCTCTCGGTCATGATCAATTTCACCTGAATTCTCTTCTCAAATTTGGTCATTATACAGGAATTAGTGCATTCGTTGGTCTTATTTTGCACTTCCATTCTTGTGCAAGTGAAATTTGCTGCATTCATGTTTAAGAAAAAAAAATACCTTCGCCTGATGAAATACACAAAGGAAATATTATGGACGAACCAACACAATGGATATGGAAAATATATAATTGAAGAGTGTGAAAAACAGGCGATGTATTTCATCATTGGTTTCATTGTTTTTGTATTATGTACCGCTATTTCATACATGGTCCAGCCATTCATATGTAAGTTCGTGCATTCTATGGAGCAAGGAAAAATTCAGCCGGATGTATTGTTTTGTGTAATTAAATGATTTTTCTAAAATAATTTTTCTTTCACTTCTGTTAGTCAAGATTGGACGGAATGAGATTGATAGAGTTCTTCCATTACCTCTTTGGGTTGATCTACCTATTCACATTACGCCTTGGTATGAAATTAGTTTTTTCATAGTGGTGAGCATTGGAATTGATTAATTATACGTACAGTGGTTCCTCCCTAAGATATCCCTCTGTAAGATATCACGTCTCCTCAATTCTCCTCAATGCCTTTTCAATTCATTCCCCCACTTTTACTGATTTCGACGCGCATGCACTCACGTTCGTAGCTGGGGCATTCTGTGCACATGTATACATGGAGAGTGTCTTAGGCAGCGCAATAGTATTGAGAAGAAATGTATTAATTAAATTCATATCAAAATAATAAGGTTTATTCATTTCAAGTTATAAGAATATTTCAAATAAACGTAAACAACCGATGGCAGTGCCAGTTCTTTACAAAATTAATGCATTGGGAGAATGAAAAGATGGAATACCGGTGCATGTCATTGTGGATAACCTCAATGTTACTACGTAAACTGTGAAAAAGTGACAAAACAACGAAAAAATATTTGAAACTCCAACTTCGTAGATAATTGCCTCAAATTCATGTATAATGTCATTATGGTTTATTAATAATTTTACCAAGGAAATTCATAAAATTTTATACAGTCAAAAAAGATTATCATCAAATTTATATTGAACCTAGAGTTCGAATGCTGAAGAAAAAAAATTAGAAATTTATATTTGCAAATGAAAAAATACATTGCTCCTTTTAATTGAATTCGAATATTCCGTGCTCTTTCTCTTCGTGTACTTAATTAATGACATTGCGCGTGCGCGAACCTATTTCATGGTTCCGCCTCTCTGAGGTGGAAGGGATACCTCCGTAAGATATTTTTCTCAGAACCAGAGCCCCAAACTTGATATCTTAAGAGGGGACCACTGTATAAGAAAATCAGAAACAAGGTCTAGAGCTTCTACTATATAATTCTGGTCTGAAATTAGAATTTTTGATTATAATAGAACAATCTAATTGGATTCCGTTTTTGACCGATCAGAATTGATTCATGTCTTAACATAGAAGAATAAAAATGATAGAATGTCAATATGCATATGGAACAAGTGCTAGACTTTTTTCTGAATTTCTGTTTGACCTATCAAACTCCAATAGACTTAAACAATATTTTTTTTCCCGTGCTTCAGGTACTAGACATTGTTCATATGAGCATTTGTTACTTCTGTTTCGACAATTTTCTCACTGTAACAAATATATTTCTCACCGGACAATTCAAAATCCTCAGGAATAGATTGGAAATACTTTTCGACAGATACGATTCCTTCCTTGAATTCTATAATGAGGATGATGAAATCCAAACACGGTATTCATTACGAAGAAATATGATAAAAGAAGCCCATGATGAATTCAAACGATGTGTCGAACAGCATAAAATACTTATCAATCTAGTTGAGACTGTGGAAAATATTTATTCATTCGTGAATCTTGCACAAATTCTCATACTGAGTTTCCTCATGTGTTTTATAGGATATCAACTGATACTGGTCTGTGAATTCGTTAAGAAAATAGAATGAATTTTACGATATTAATGAATGATTTGATTTTTCTATTTGGCCATAATGTTGATAAAGTTTAGAGGCGAGTGAATTTGAAAATATTCACTGAGAGAGATATCATAGTCCATATTGAATGGAAACACATCAGATATAAAAAATTTATTTCTATATTCTATGTATATACGGGCATGCAGAATAGATTGAATATATGTATGGAAGAAGCTTTACATATATCGTAAAAATTAACATGATTGTGCTATTTTTTCTACAGATATGAAAAAATATGGGATAATGTTAGAACAATTACATAAATCTGATACACAATAATTACATAATGCTGATATATAGTCCGTGAGTGGTCATCTATACATTGCAAATAGTATGAATTATTCACATTTTCGAAGATATTTCCAGAATGTATTTGAACTTATAAAAGCAAAGAATATTTTCTATTTATGTTGAGTTTCTCTTATAGAAAATGTTTCCTACTTTCATTGACAGAAATGAATAATTCATCACCACTAAAGGTAGAAAATATCGAAAAATCTCAGAACCTCTTGGAATTTTCAAATTCATTCCCTTTAGTACTATTTTCAGGAGAGACCATGTGAATTTCCTAAAATATTGTCTTTTCAGCCAGGGAATTCGATGGCGAGATGTGTATTATTCATCGCTTTTTTCGGTGCATGTCTCCTTCAACTATTCACATTTTCATTTACATGCAACAATTTAACAAGAGCTAGTACGGGAATTGGGACAGGATCTTGGACTTCAAAATGGTATATATCAACGTGGTGTAGAGAAGGTAGAGCACTCGTCAGAGATTTGGAAATGCTTATGATGAGAGCCCAACGTCCTTGCCAATTAACAGCATTCGGATTTTTTCCAGTTACAATTGATACCTTCAAATCTGTGAGTAAAATCTAATATTCATTATGCTTCAACTTTTTACTTATGTAGCTCGAGTACTTGGAAATTATCGGTTACTTCCCGAAAGTTCTGTTGCTCAGCAGCACGTACGTGCAGTTCGACAGTTACAGAATCCTGAGTGCTTGCACGTGAGTCGTTTTGTGTCGAACTGAAGGCACACATTGCTGAGCGAGTGGACTTGAGGGAAATACCCAATTAACTTTCACATACGAGGGTATGTGGGGGATTATTTTTGAAATTCTAATTTTGGCAAATGGGTGCACGGATTCAACATTTTCGGGAGATGAGATGGATTGGAATTGATTGGAAACGGTTGTTTACTGCTCAGCAACAGCCGTGATATTATCAATAATTATCCATACCATATACATCACGTGATGTCAAATCCCTCACTCCTATTGGTCGAAATTGTGATGGAAAAAATGATCAATGATATATGATGGTCAGATCGTTTAATTTTCCAGATACTCAGCGCAGCATATTCTTACTTGATGCTTATGAGAAGCAGTGGAGACTCGATGCAATGAAATGCATCAAAATTGCTGCAGCTATCAATTTGGATCCTTCAACAATGTAATTTAACTTAGTTAATGATAAGAATGAGGTGACAAACTTGGATGATATTCGGACAAAAAATTCGGAATACAGCACAAATTGACTCATCAGATTAGCTACAGATAAGCATTCAGATTTTTTGTCAATAGAATTTACCCGGAAAAAATGAGCAGATCTGATTAGATCTCGCTTGACCAAAAATGTGCGGATCTGTCTAGATCTCGAAATTTAGGAGATCTAATCGGATCAAATTGGATCAGATCTCATATGCACAGATCCGGTTGAACGTCATGTCTGTTTCAACCACATCTGATCAGATCTCGTTTGATCTAGCTGGATATCATTGGTTCAAAAATTGTGTCTATTCGGATCAGATTTGATCTGTGCATTTTTTCCGGGGTACCCAGGCTAACCCTCTTTCATGGCAGAAATGTGCAAGAAGCTGGATACTATATATACGAGAAATTAAAATGCACTACAAATTGAAAGGCACATCAACTGATAAGCAGTATTGCTGTATGTAATTGAAATTCAATGAATCATTGATAATGAATCAAATTCCACTCGTTAAACAATAATTGATCCATTAAAGTTTTCCATCCGACCATTCTCATTAATATCTGAACGTAAAAATTCGGATATCATAGTCACTCTCAAAAAAATTCCTACATGATCGCTAGAAAATCCCTTGTCAAGATTGTAATGAACGTCATATTGACCAAACAAAAAAATACTTCAAAGAAAGGGAGAAAGAACATGAAAGAAGTATAAACTTCCAAAGATCAACTAGACTGAGACATTCAGAAAACAAATACAATAGAGATATTTGAGAAATGTCTTTCATCAAAAAAAGCGAAGGAGAAGCAGTAAATGATATTACCGATAGTTTAAAATTGAACAATCATCACGACAACGTGATAAAATTTAACTATCAGTGAGAGAATTTCAATAGTTTTTATATTTATCGAATTTTTGATTAACTTTGGAATCAATAGATTTTGATCAGTGTTCTACATTCTAACTGGAATTTCCAATCTTCATACAGTAATACACTAGAGACTGTCAGAGAGTTGATGAAGGAATCCGATGTAAACATTCTGACGCAGCTATTGTTAAAGCTTATAGACTAGGAAAAAGGATTAACGGAAAAATCCGAACAATTCTAGTCAATCTCACAGCACCGCGCTGGAGAGAAAATTTCTCCTTGAAAAGCGACAAACTCCGAGGCCTTGGTGTTTCTATGGCTAACGATTTAACACAAACAGAGAGAGAAGCAAACGAAACACTACTCAAGGTGAGATATAAACTAAAACAGAAGAATATAGAGGCGAAATTCGGCACTCTCGAATATGCATTGACAACAAACCAGCCAAAACACATCAGCTGATCGAGGCACTCGGAGACTGTCATAATGGAATAATTGCTAATTATCTCCACCAATTGAAAGATTCTAGAAAAATGCGCAGTGAAGGCACACCACTCTCCTTGCATCTATCTACTCCTGGTAACAATACAAAGTTCTTCTCAAGTTCAAAAAATAACACGACACTTGCTCCATAACAACTGCAGAAGAAAGGACCTGGCCGTCCTCGCAGGGATTCAGCAGGCTCACTCTCTGATACTTCTAGTGGAAATTCATCCGATACACAAGCAGCAATGACAGACATCTTCCAAACAACTCCAAGATCTTCGGGGAGAGTAACAAACCGTCAATGACATTCTCCTCCGGAGAGGAGCCTACAACTGGAGAGGAGAAGCGCACAAATCATCGCCACAAGTTCCATTGTGTGTCCTCCTTCCGTAGGAAACTCTCCATCAGACAACCACGAAATTCGCATTCTCTCTTGGAGTATACACGGTTTCACGAATAATAACTGGGAAATCCTAAAATACATCAATCGTTCAGATATTCTCTGCTTCACCGAAACCTGGTTTAAACCGTCATTCACTCATTTCCCTAAATGGACTAGTGACTATCATTTAATTGACTCGCATGCAAAAGACACTATGAAAAAAGGCCACCCACCTGGAGGTATCCTCATTGCTATTGATAAAGACCTCTTTAACTTCAAAATACTCACTTGCACTCAGGATATATTGGCAATAGAAGTGACAAGTGCTGAAGCTACATTTAATGTCATTCTTCGTTACTCTCACGGGAATTTTCAATTGAAAACTCACTAGCTAATTTACAGAATATCTTAGAAATCTGTGACTCTCTTTCAACGAAAAACCTCTCCTTCCTGGTGGGCGACTTCAACTCTCACATCTCACCGACTAACCCCCTGGAAGATGCTCTTATAACGGACAAGAACGACCTCTTCTCTTCGAGATCTCGCCTCCACTAGTCAACCAATTACTTCATTTGCATGTACATCTTTATTGAGTTTTCGTCTTTGAATGTTGTGAATTAGTTGAGTATTACAGTTAATTGAAAAATGAATAGTGAAAAAGAGAAAATGAAATATTCTCCATGTTTCTCAATTTTTATTTCGATATTATGACAACTTACATTTATCTAAATGTAAATAACCATAATAATGAATATTGATTATGTTGAACTTATGTTAATAAATAAATTTTCTTGTTGTATTTTTAGAGCCTGAAGAAGCTCCTGATCAGGAGCCAAACGTCGCGAATTTATAAAATGAATGCAAAGATTGACATTTCCAATTTATTTCATTTGATCCAAATATCCCACATAACCTCTAATTAGCTCATTCAAATGTTGATGAAGATTACGCAAAAACAATGAGATTGATCATCTCGATAGTTTGACCGTAAAAAATCATTGAGAAAGACGTAAAAAAACAGTCGAGTAACTAGAGGACCCCCTTAATTCTCCTTTGATTGATTGTACCATGAAATAGCGAACTATGGTGTTTCATCATACACAGTATTTCACCGTGATTCAAATTCGCAAAGGTTTTGCCGTGAAACATGGTCAATTCACCGTGATCACCGTAAACTTTAGTGCACCTAGATCATGCTGAATCGCCGTGATTCACCATGATTTAGGTGCGCTGAAATTCACCGCGATTGACCTTGAATCACGATGATTCACCATGGTTCAGGTCCACTGAAATTCACCGTAAAGCCCGGTGATTCACCATGAATCACTGTAAATCAGATCCGCTAGGGTTAACGGAGAAAATCCGAACCTAACTACTAAAATCGATATTTCTAGGCTGGCAGAGCTATACTTTCCACTCTTCAAATTTTTTTTTCCAATCTGGTAACTTTATTGGAAACTCCATGGAAATTACAGAATAATGTAGGGATGTCGGAATATTTTTTTTCAGATTTTCCGTGGAATCCTTCACTTGTGAAAGAAAAATCCTCAGTCATCTTTCTGTGCAGTGTCAGTTTCCTCCCTGTTCCTTTTATCTCATCCAAACGGATTCGTTTGATTTCTTCCATCAGAATAAGCACTGTAATTGCATCAACGTATAATGAAATCGATGAAAAATACAATATGAGACAAGAAAAACGGGATTTTTGGATACGTTCACACGCGTCTTACCTCTCGCGCGGTCAATCTCCCCCTAGCTGGAAAACTCCCTATTCTTCGTCACACACTGCTAGCACTCGTAATAGCTCCATTATCTTCAATTACTGTGAAGCAATGGAAAGTGTAGAAGACCTTCGCGTGACAGTGACTCTACTTAAATATATGTAAAAAGGCAGGATACAGGATAGAAAATTCGATAATAATCAACGATAATGTCACTAGTTGTGGAGAAGGACAATAGCTCACATTATACTGGGATAGAGAAGCTCGGGCTCAAATAAGCCAGGATTTTTTGGGAGTAAAGCTCACTTGCTTCTGTTAGATAGATAATTTTGACTCATGAAAGCTTCGTGATCCCTACAAGGTATAATAAAAAAGTATAAAAAGGCCTCGCGTGAGAATGAATGTGCAGGAATAGAAAGTTGGAATATCAAGAGATAATCAACGATAATAGTCGCTTAAGTATAGATAGGGCTTGTTACGTGTAGTTATGAAGAGGGGCTGGGAATCGAAGAAGAAAGATGAGTAGCACGCGACAAATTTACCAGACACTGTAAGTGGTACCATGGCGTCAACTACTGAGGAGACATTACCAATAAGATTGACAAATTTCTTTCTGAGTGCTGCAGGTTTTGCTATTCCAGCTAGTAGGAGTGAACGGATGATTGTACATGTTTTAACAGTGTATTCAACAATTGCGCTTGCATTTGGCTGTTGTCTAAATGCCATGGATGTTTATTACTGTTGGGGCACATTTGACGTTAGTTAGATTCTCTCGTTCATGATGAATAAATTCAACTGAATTTCATTCTTTAAATTGCTCACTTTCCAGGAGCTTGTGTATGCATTCATTGCATTTGGTACTTCTGTCATTGTGGAAGCGAAATTCGCTACATTCATGTTCAAGAAAAGAAAATACCTTCGTCTGATGGAATATACGAGAAAAATATTGTGGACAAAACATCATACTGAATATGGAAAATATGTTATCAAAGAGTGTGAAGAACAGGCGATGTTTTTTATCGTCAGTTTCACTTGTCTGGCGCAAAGTGTCTGTATTTTGTACACGGTTCAACCTCTTTTACGTAAGTTCGAACGTTTTGTAGGATATAAGGAATAGTTTAGTCGAGATAATTGTTTTGTACAATTTGATTATCTTTCTATGCATTTTTCTTTCACTGTTAGTCAATATTGGACGAAATGAGACTGATAGGCTTTTTCCAGTTCCATTTCGGATAGCTTTACCGATTTACATTACGCCATGGTATGAAGTAACTTTTTCCATACTGGTGAGTATTTAAATGAAAAAAGTACACGTGTGACGAAGTCAGGAGGAAGTTGACCGCATGGAAAAAAATATGTGTCAAAAATATATGTCAAAATATATTCATAAAATATATCGGATATAAGTGGTATGTATGCGCTTATAATTATTATATATGTACACAGAGAAAAATGTTTTCTTAATTTAAGAATGTGCAGTCACTTAATTTAAGAATGTGCAGGTCACTTAAATTAAGAAAGAAAAGTTACTTGATTTAAGTGAGAAAACTCACTTGATTTAAGTGAGTTTTACTTTCTTAAATTAAGAAAGCAAATCACTTGATTTAAGTGAGAAAAGGCACTTAATTTAAGTGACTTTTACTTTCTTAAATTAAGAAAGAAAAAGTTACTTGATTTAAGTGAGAAAGTCACTTGATTTAAGTGAGAAAAGTCACTTAATTTAAGTGAGAAAAGTCACTTAATTTAAGTGACCTGCCATTCTTAAATTAAGAAAAAAATTTTCTCTGTGTAAAATATATTCATTCGATATTCAAAAAGGATGTTTTTGGCCACTTACATGAATGCGGAAAACAATTTAAAATATATGCAATTTTATAGATCACATAGAAAACTTTTATATATTACATGTATTTCTACTAACGTATGCAGTATATAGAGCTGACATGCAACATACATACTGAATATACTCTACGCTGCCAAAAAAATTTCCGAATTAAATAACAAAACTAGACACATAATCTGTGTATGATAATTTATTCATTGATTAACACATAAACATTCAGAGTCCTTTCCAAAATTTACTTCCCGAGCACCCCGTGTAGGAGGCTATTCAAGAAATTCACAATTTACTGTGAGTCCCGTGAAGGAGGCTAGCCGACCACTGGCTATGAAAACCATCCATACGCCTTTCGAGATGTGAAAAATTCTCCATAGAGCGTGGCCCTTGCGCGACGGGAAGATTTTTCTCAGAGCTGTCTCACGAAATTGTCTTTATGACTTCTGAGACAACTCTTGATTTGCAGCAGGGCGAACGCCGATGCGCGCTCCAGCGGTGTCGTTCTTACTACGTTTCTCAATTAATTTTTCGTGGAGTTCTTTCATTCTTTTTTCCTTCACCTCTTTCTTCGGGAAATTTGTTTTATCTTTTTTTTTTTTTCTTTTGATTAATAATTAAATTTATTAATTACCATAATTTCAAATTCTCAAATTTTATGATAAATTCTATTTTTTTTTCTTTAATTTTATTAAATTTCCAATCCTTAGGATTTTTACGAAGTAAGATAGTCGACACATCATATAACGTATATATATATTTTTTTCATTCATTTCCTTGGTATTACCATATAGGCCTTATACCCTCCCCTTTCATCTGCTTTATTGCCACCTTCCTTCCCTATTTACGAGAACCGTGGATCGACTTTCTATTATTGTCCGCATTTGCCGTGGACCAGGGGAAACCATGGAAAACCCTGATCAGTGCAGTCGGATTCGTATAGAGCCTTAATGTGCCTTTCTGTCACGCTGATGAGAGAGGCACACTAATTCTCTATAGACACACCTCACCGTTCAGTTTGTTGTTCCAATATGTGTACGGCAAGCGGTCACTCATCCAAGTAGTAACCAGACGCAATGCTGTTTAACCCGGTAGATCCGCCGAGCCGTACACAGACCGATCAGACAAACTGTCGGTTATAACTAGGGCCGGAAACTTTATTCAAATTCGAGTCTTACTAAGTTGCTAAGCAACAAGGATACTCGAATCAATAAATAAATTTGATAATTGAATCATATTCTAAATATCAAATGACATCTGTGAGAGTTTTTGAGCGTTTGAATTTTGAGATGACCTCTGAAAGGAGTTCTGAGGGGACCTCTAAGCAGAATCCTGAGGGGAACTTCGAGGGGACTTCTGAGCGGAACTCTGAGGAGACCTCTGAGCGGAACTCTGAGGAAACCTCTGAGGGGACCTCTGAGCGGAACTCGCGGCAAACTTTCAAATGCCTGAAAACTCGCAAATATCATTTTGACATTCCAAACTTTATTCAATCATCAAATTTATTTATTGATTTGAGTATCTTAGTTGCTTAGCAACTTAGTGAGACCCAAATTTAAATGAAGTCTCCGGCCCTAATTATAACGTACATATATTTCACATATATTCCTCAAGCCAGTAACGATATATTTTTGCTCTGTAAAATGTTCATTTTACTCCACATATATCATCTCAATATCGAAAAATTAACTCTAAATATATTACGCACACATGGTACATGTTTTTCAATAGATATATTGCATATATTCTGAAGTATAAATTTTAAAGTAATAAAAAATATTTGAATTATATCTCATGATTATTTCATATATCATGGAAGTAGACTTAACATATATTTCTATCCGAAAAGTGGCATATATTGTTGCATATATGTGACTTATTACATTTTTGGCCGCACATATATTTCTTATGGCTCACATATATTGAAAATATATTTACGCATATATTTTTTTTTCATGGGGATGAATACAGTGGGAAGAATTGCAAGGATCGATCTGTTCTTTAACTACTAGAATTTGTGGATATTATTGGAAGTAATTAAATAGAATTTTGATACATTTACAGAACAAATTCCAGGATTTCCTCTTGAATTTCGTTATTGAAATATAGCATTTAAATTAAATTGAATAATATTTTTCTCATGTGCTTCAGGTATTAGCTCTTTTCCATACGGGTATTTGTTATTTCTGCTTCGACAATTTTCTTGCTCTGACAAATATTTTTGTAACTGGACAGTTTAAAATTCTCAAAAATAGATTGGAAACAGTCTTTGACACACATCATTCAGTCATTGAATTTTGTAATGAAAGTACTAGTATCGAGAATTGGGATTTATCACAGAAAAGTACGATAAAGAAGGCATTGAATGAAATAAAACGATGTGTCAAACAACATGAAATACTCATCAATCTAGTTGAGGATATTGAGGATGTATATTCATTCATCAATCTTGTACAAGTACTTCTATTCAGTCTGCTCATTTGTCTTGTTGGATATCAACTCATACTGGTTTGTAAATAAGTTGAGGAAACAGAGTAAATTGCACAGAATTTATAGTTTATTGGATACTTCTATTTAGCTGCTATTTTGATCAATTCTATGAATGTCAATATAGTTTTTCCTGAACTTTCACTCTTCAACTGTTAGAGTCTTACGTATACCCTCTTGGGTCTTTAGTAAAGACTCTTTACGCATCTTTATTCCCCCAGTATTTTTTTGTCCCCCAGTATCGTGACTCATTATCATGAGGATGATTCAACACAACACATCAATTCAACACACAGACGATTCAACCCATAGACAATTCAATACACCGCAAATTAATCATATAACAAAATCAACACAAAAATGGAAGAATTGAACACTTACATTTTTTGAAGGATAACCCCACCCTAGACCCTGAAGAAAGACCGAACTTTGGAAATTTTTTTTGAGGATATGAGTAAAGGGATCAGGTTCATTTTCCAGGGGTCATTGAATATATTACGGGGTATGTAACAAAAAAATTTTATCGGTTTTTCCGAACGAAATGGCGGAGATTGAGTCAATTTTCAAAGAGGCTTTTTTTTAGACCTCCACTGGCAGAGTCAAGAGTATAGGAGATAAAACGGAAAAAAAAATTTTCCCTGAGAATACATATAACTTACTAATGGAACACATAAGATTTTTTTTCAAGCTAATCTTTGAGGAATCAGCAAAGATTTGAAGAAAATATCTCATTTCTAACGGAAATTTTCGCAGAAAATCATTCTCTATGAAAAAAAGATTGACGAACACAATAAGCAGAACGTTGTTTTTCTACGATCAGTAGTTTCAGAGATATCATTCTTTGAATGAGTAGTTCAGAAACAATGGATGAGGCCCGATAGCAAATAAATGAGCGCTTGGACGTCCTTTCTGAATTTTTCATTCAAAAATCGATATCTTAATAACTACGAGTCGTAAAAAAACGAAGGTTTGCTTATTTTATTCGTTACTCTTCCCTCTAAATTTCATTTACAGCATGTCTCGATAAATTTTGCATAGTTTTCGAGATATTTTGATCCAAAGCCAAGTGTGAAATGGCAATTTTTCAAGAAATAAAAAGCAAAAATTATGAGGCGGAGCATGGATATTTTTCGGCCGTGTTTCATGACAACTCCTCCTTTAAATGACAATTTTGAATAATTTTTTAAAAAGTCATTGAGATAAATTCTCATATTTTTCTCTCCGTGTATTGAAAAGAAAAAATAATAGAGTGTAGAGTCAGGCATCGCTGCTGACGCACTCTCCTCTTCTCCTGCTCCCCCCACCACGTATCTAGCTATTCCCCTCACACGATGACGAATTTTCGTGACGCTCGAAAATTGTTGTCCCCTCAGCAAAGAAGTTTCACTTCAAAAGTTTACTTTCAATCGAAAAACAGCTGTCTAGTTGACTAGATAATATGATTCTGTAGCTACAGTAGAAGTTTCACAGCAATCGATCGAACCATTTTCGAGGAGTGATTCCGCCCGAGCTGAAAAAAGTGATTTGGAGATGAACGTGTTTAAAGTTTACGAGTAATTAAATCTGTAAAAATCACGTTTCATCTCTAATCAGCTATGCTTGCGCCGTAAATTTAGCTATCTAGGCTGATACTCTGTTCCTACATGTATTCAACTCGAATCGAGTCTCTTTTGTGGCTTTGGTGAGGGGTCACTCAGGAAATTTGATGCAGCGTTCATCAGTTTCTGCCTACAAGTTATAGTAGCAGTTCGGTCCTACGTTTATCCCCAATTAATGTATACGGTGCATGATTTCAGGCACAGGACTGATTGGATATTGTTCTTGGACCCCTGAACTATTTTTCAAGCAAAGAAAAGCATTTCTAGGAAATCTGAGAGTGGTGTCACCCCTCAATATACAGATGTTTTTCAATACTCTTTTCGAATTACTACATAATTAAATTAATAAGGGGTCTGTCTACTTTGGATGCATGCTATCTTTATTTAATTTTATCAAGAACACTGTTATATTTATTGATATAAAACTTGTTGGGCTCAATGAAAACATTTGCAAAATACAAAAAAAAATTCTTTTTGATTAATTTTAATGAATTTTTTAGTGTGAAAATGTGTACTGTTGAAAAAATCTGAACAACGGCTCATCTGATACGAAACAATTGGGTGGTTTCAGGTTCAGTATGACAGTAGCTATATCCCGAACCTCCAATATTAATTTATATGCAAACATAACAGAATGGAGGACGAAAAACAAAAAATTGAAAGACGGGTTTTTCGTTTTTTGATGTCTTTGGCCAGGAGAAAAAAGTGAAAATAATAATTCGGGATATAGCCACTGTCATTAATTCAGGTGGTGTGTTCACCTGAACTTCGACGACTGACGTTCCCACCTTCTAAGTGGAATTGGTGCTTCAGTAGCTCTAGTAACTAACTAGGACAGAGCAACGGGTTCGACGAGGTTCTTCAGCTTATGTGATTGGTAGCATTCGGCTTCACCATGGATCACCAACTTCACATCAGCTGAAAAATTCGACGAACTTGTATCGGAATATACTATTCTCTACAGTTATTCTCAGAAGGAATCTCGCGAACTCTATGAAATTTTCTCTTTTTAGCCAGGGAATTCGACGATTAGACGCATGATGTTTGTCGTCTATTTAAGTGGATGTTTTACTCAATTATTCACATTCGCCTTCACATGCAACAATTTAACGATAGCCAGTGCAGAAATGGGCGAAGGACCTTGGACTTCCAAATGGTATACAACAACATGGTGTGAAGAAGGTAGAGCACTCGCAAGAGATTTGAGAATGATTATCATAAGAGCTCAACGTCCTTGTCGATTGACAGCATTTGGATTTTTTCCAGTT
The DNA here is from genome assembly GCA_963921955.1 of Aleiodes alternator. Lineage (NCBI taxonomy): Eukaryota > Metazoa > Arthropoda > Insecta > Hymenoptera > Braconidae > Aleiodes > Aleiodes alternator. The sequence continues at coordinate 3,994,427 of OY998115.1, read as the reverse complement.
ACTGTTAATACCTTCAAGTCTGTAAGCATAATAATACCCTTATTAGGCATCAAATTTTGTATGATATATCATTGCGTGATTCTTTCACTTTCGCAGATGCTCAGCACAGCATTCTCGTACTTGACACTCATGAGGAATAACGGAGAATAGATGCTGTGAAATCCATTCAGTTCTTCGCGGATATTAATTTAATTGCTTTTTCTTAAAATGATTCGTTATCGTATATGATAATAACCAGGGCAGAAGTGATCAATCATACGTAATTTATATGAATAAAGAGTGACCATTGAATGGCTTCATCGTTCCTCTGAATGCGAGAAATATTTTTCTTTCAAGTCCCAATTTACCTCTAATGGATCCACATTTGGGGGCATATACTCAGATAATCGAGAGTGCATGGTATATGAAGTGTTTAGGTTGGTTGTAATAATTAAACACTTCGACTCCAAATTATAGCTGAGAGTTTTCTCTTTATTAGTTCTTAGGAGAACTGTTCACAATAAGAGTTTCTATTGAACTATCACTTTTCTGAAATGTGGGGGTTTAAATAGGGAGAGACGAAAGTGCTCCCGAACCAATTGAAAATGAGTCACGTCAAGTGACGACACTAGGAACCAATCAGAATAAAGAATTATTCTGATTGGCTGCACAAGGGCGTGATCCCCTTGTGATCTTTTAATAATAATAATGATATAATCGAAGAATCAGAGCGTCGATAAAAGAGAGACGCTACATATAGCCTAAAAACCAGTTTACCAAAGAAAGGGTTAAGAAAACAATATTTTATCGAACACTTTGCGGGATTTTATTTTCGTCAAAGACAAAGTCCTTCACAAATTCTAGAGGTCTTTCTCGATTTACTAAGAACAACTACTCCTGATGAACTTGAGGCTGCACCTGAATGTCCAGAGACTAATCATATGTATAACATGGAATTTGATGAGTAACATGTATGGGTGTTGTGTGAATGTTAACGGAGTATGAATGGTCAAGTGAATTAAATGAAGAAAGTGTTAAATAACAGGGTTCTGCTTCTATTGGCTGTCTAAGATGAACCAACTCAATGGATTTTACAACAATAGCAAGAAGTGAGACTGGTTGTGTGGTGAAAATGAAGTTTTTTTCAATAATTTTTGTATTAAATAATTTTTTAAACAAACAATGGTCTATGAAGAAAGGCGGTGAAAAGTAAAAAGATCTCAATTTCATTCTCACTAATCATTTCACGTCTAGACCGTGGTGAAACAGAAGTTCCATCTTGAGATGTTGAGCTTCAGGTACCAAGTATACGGTCTCCATTGTCATCAACTGTTGGATCTGTCGGCTATTCCAGCGTCAGGCTCCAGCACATTTTTTGGAACCTGAGCCCCTCCTCGTGCGCGCCGTAGTTCTGCTAGCATGACGGAGAGGGGAGAGCGCGATAGAAGCACGCATGTTCAATGTTAACAGCTCGTGGTGCCCTCCACACTTCAGTTTATCCAAACCCAAGTGTCAATGACCCACGAATTGAACAAATAATTAACCTGTTTTCTCTTTGACATCATCATACATCTTCATTTGTCATCATTTCACATATCATTGACAAAAAAAAAACTTGTTCATAATTGATTCCATAATTGAAAACAAAAGGGCGCTTGTGCTATGTCATAGCCTTTTTTTAATTCAATTAATTCGTTACGCCTAGAACTTTCTCTAATTGTTTCTGAAAATTACTCCATAATCGAAATATGTTGGAATACCTCTCTTGTGAAATCCTTCATTCCAGAAAAGTGATTTCTGTTTATTCTATCATGTGGGTCAGTTTCATCCCTGTTTCCCCTTATTCTTAGGCTCAATGCAGGCCTAGAATCTATCGAATGCATCTACAACAAAATTTGAAGATAAAATATTAAGAAAACACTATTTTCTAGTTGGCAGAGCGATACTTGCTAATTACCCCTCATTCTCTTGACACAAATTCACTGGATTGTTTTCAACAACACAAGCACCATCGTGTAGTAACGTCAAGGAAGAATGCAGAATATGACTAGAGAGACAAAGTTTTCCAATTCACGTGATAGAGCCTCGCTTCTGTTGCGGTAAACGTAACACTATCTAGAAAACTCCCTATCTTTCGTCACATAATGCTATTCCTCATAATAGCTCTATTAACCTTACTTCCTCAGAGTGATGAAAAGTACAGAAAAACCTCGCGTGACAGTAACTCTACAGAAATACACATAGGAAGATACAAGTACAAACGCATATATCCCTCTGCGTTGCTGTCGGGGGTAAAATAAGAGAATAATGTGAAAAAAAGTTGATGACAATCAACGATAGTGTCATCGCAAGAAAGTTTTGTAGAGTGACATTATAATACTTCTTATTCTCCATTTCTAATTGTATGACCTCCGGCCTTACACGCAGACAGAACAGCCACGCTGGCGTCAGTGAAGTTATAATAAAATCCGATGGAAAGAAGAACATTCGAAAATTTGGATTGATTTGGTGATCTAGCCAATATCGTTAGCTACCTTCATCTTGCACCTGATTCAATTATGCCTGAAGAAAGATCGTCGTGAAAATGTGCAATCGCTTCCATAGTGCTGGAATAGGGAAGCTTACGGTAGAATAAACCCGGTTTTCTCCGGAGTTAAGATGACTTAGCTCAAGATGACTTGGATTAGCTGATCTATCTGCACGATTTATAGCTGGAAAGTATTGAAGAACGTCGCGTTAGCACTAATGTGCAGAAATATTGCTTGCTTTGTGTTAATGGCATCTGACTATACTTGTCATCCGGCCGTTATCCCTTGGTGAGGGACTTTTCGTTTTTGTGTAAATGTAGATAATTTTTTTGTAGAATTTTTGGTCTTTTTGTGGTCAGTGCTCAACTTTTCTAAGCACTCCCGAAAAACTTGTCCGGAGCCGGGAATCGAACCCGGGCCTACGGCGTGTGAACTTAGACCACTTAGCCGCAACGCTACTAAGCCGAACTTGCAGAAATATTGAATGGAAAAATTAGAAGATAATAACCGATAGTAGTCACTTAAATATAGATGAAGCTTGCTACGTGTAACTTCGATAAGGGATCTGAAGCTGGAGTGAGAAAATATAGCAATACACGACAAATTCACAAGACACTACAGGTGGCGCCATGACATCAACTATTGTAGAGACACTACCAATAAGATTGACAAATTTTTTTTTGAGTACTGCTGGTTTTGCAATTCCAGTTAGTAGACGTGAGCGAACCATTGTGAATGTTATTACAGTATATTCAACAATTGCTCTCACATTTGGCTGCTGTGTGAGTGGCATGGATGTTTTCTACTGCTGGGGCACATTTCATGTCAGTTCAATTCTCTCGTTAATAATGGTTCAATTCACCTAAATCTCATCCTTGAAATTTCTAATTATCCAGGAATTCGTGTATTCATTTATTGCATTCGGTTCTTCTGGTATTGTGCAAGTGAAATTCACTGCATTCATGTTCAAGAAAACAAAATACCTCCGTCTGATGAAATATACGAAAAACATATTATGGACTAAGCATCACAATGAATATGGAAAATATGTTATAAAAAAGTGTGAAAAGCAGGCGATGTATTTCATCATTGGTTTCACTTGTTTGGCGCTAGGTGTCATTATTATGTACGCAGCTCAAGCACTCGTACGTAAGTTCATGCGTAACATGGAATTAGAAATAATTGATTTGAGAGAATTGTTGTGTGCAATTAGATTATGTTTTGTTTAATTTTTTTGGCGGTTAGTCAATATTGGGCGAAATGAGACTGATAGGGTTTTTCCAGTTCCTCTTTGGATTGATTTACCGATTTACAGTACCCCATGGTATGAAATTACTTTTCTGATGCAGGTGAGTATTGAAATTAATTATTCATATGTGTAAGAGAATCAGGAGGAAGTCCTAGCGTTTGAGCTAGAAAAGTTGAGCTTTCTAGGTAGAATTGGATGAAAGTGAATCGAATTTCAACATATTTGAGTAACAAATACTAAGATTCCCTCTTGGAGTCTGTTCTTTACATGCGGCACTCAAATTAATTTGAATAATTTTTTCTCATGGGCTCTAGGTATTAAGTTTTTCTCATACGGGCATTTGTTATTTCTGTTTCGACAATTTTCTCGCTCTAACAAATATATTCGTAACTGGGCAATTCGAAATTCTCAGGAACAGATTGGAAGTACTCTTTGACAAACATCATTCACTCATTGAATTTCATAAAAAGGATAAAAATATCGAGAAACTGAATTTATCACAGAGAAGTTCGATAGAAGAGACATTTGATGAATTCAAACAATGCGTTGAACAACATGAAGTACTCCTCGATCTAGTTGAAGATGTTGAGGATATATATTCATTCATCAATCTTGTCCAAGTGCTCGTCTTCAGTTTTCTCATTTGTCTAGTGGGATATCAACTTATACTGGTTTGTAAATATGTTGAAAAAATGAGATAAGTCGCACGATCATTATTATTCATTTAATGCCTCGATTTTGACACGATTTTGACCAATTCAACAGATGAATGATTGTAAAAATATTCATTGAGGAAAAGTTTTACATTTCATATCGGATGTGAATACATCAAATATAGAGAATATATCCATAGAATATGCTCAATATATTCTGTCAAGGAATACATATTTTAGATTGTTTTTTAAATGCTCAATATATATTTCATAAATCTTCATTTATAGGTCCGAAATAATATGAATTATTTACATATGAAACTTATCACGTATGAAAAAAGTGACGTATCACGTATGAAGATCCTATAGAACATCCCTATAGAAAAATTGTATAGCAAAGCGTATACATCTGCGTATGCACATATGGCACGTGCCATACCAAACAAAGAATTCTATCCTTTTTTATTAATAACGAATGGAAATATGGGCGGAGAAGAAAAAATTCAGGCGTGATCTTTTAAAGGAAGGTTCGAACTATATTGTTAAATTTTTTCAGATTTTTTCGGGAATATTTCTTCGATAAACGAGACACTCAAAGTCTTGCCACGGAATAGAAAAAAAACAAATCCCTCGAACATTAATTAGTTAAAGTCGAGTTGATTATTTTTTTAAGGTTGCATATTGAACTTGGATTATTCATCTTCACGAAGCTTTTTACAACATTTGAAAATCTTGAAAATTGTAAGAGATATTGATTTTTTTGTGGTATTGCGTGATCAGCGGCTGCTATCGAAAGGCTATGCGCATGCGCACAATGGCTCTAGCTGCGCATCACGTGGTTACTGGCGCGTAAGTTGAGTACGCGCTCGTTGTGCGCATGCACATGGCCTTTCGATTTCAGCCGCCGATCACGCAGTAACATCAAAAAATCAATATCTGGAGAACGGTCCAGGGAAGTTTCACCAAAATTCACGAGAAGATCAGAAATAAATCAGTCTCTAACATATTTCTTTTCTTGATTTTTATGAGTGCGCATTCTCTAGTTGCCATATATTTTTTTATTTCAATTGTTCCTCTATAATAAGGAACAAGAACGCAAACAATCAATATATCGAAAAATGTCACGATTAAAGTGAAGTCCTCATTCCTCATTGGTCGAATAAATTGTGAGTAGTATAGTACGCGTGATATACTATACTAAAAATACCTAACGGGCGCGCTGGGATATGGAATCAAGAAAATTTTTTTCCAGTTTTCCGCGATGATCTCGGTAAATAAGCAAGATAGAGCGAAATAGACATTAATATGGAGTCAAAAAAAAGTATTTTCAGTTTTTCGCGATTATCTCGGTAAATAAGCGAGATAGAGCGAAATGGACGTTGATATGGGATCAGTATAAATGTCAATGTCTGCTCTACCGAATTCGCAAAACCATTGGCGATACTGTTGTGGAATTTTGCAGGCTACTTCCTGACGACCTGTGCAGTGTCACTGTAGAATTTCATCAGAAAATACGCCACAGAAAAAAAGTTATGAAGATCCGAAAATCGGGATTTTCATGATGGCTGATTTCCTTCGAATATTCCTTCATCCTCATTTTTCACTCATTTCCCGAGGGAATACGGGGTTTTCCTTGAAATTTCGCAAAGAATTGAGTGAAACACACGATGATGGGGGATCCTGAAGGGCCAAAAGCCGCAACGATTCGAGATATCCAGTATCCGCGGAATTTTTTCAGTTTTTCTCGATTATCTCGGTAAATAAGCGAGATAGAGCGAAATAGACATTAATATGGAGTCAGGAAAAAGTTTTCTCAGTTTTTCGCGATTATTCTTCATAAAAAAGAACAAGACCGTAAACAATCGATGTATCAAAAGTTGTCACGAATAAAGTGAAGTCCTCTTCCTCATTGGTCAGTTAAATTTTGAGTAGTATAGTACGCGTAATATACTATACTAAAGATACCTAACGGGCGCCCTGTAGCGCGCCATCGGTCTCGTAATAATAAATAGGAGTATCACATTTTGATAAATAGAAATTTTTTTATGAGTTTCCGTACTCTTTTACCACAAAAAAGTATTCTTTCTTTTTTTTATATAACTGATAGTTACCATGATACGAGCCTCCAAAGCTGGAGAGAAATGGGCACCAACAGCGTTTTTCGAAAAATGAAAATAGTCGTGAAATTTACGAAGAAAATTTTTTTTTCTTGTGGGAAATGACTTGTCTCGAGCATTTCCACAATATATCAAAAATGAAAAAAATTAAAAATCATCGCCCGAGAATTGATCGAAATGGTGTGGAGTGCCCCATATATAACATTTTTCATAAAATATTGTTTTATTTCACGCATATTCGATACCCTCTCCCTTTTGTAAGAACATGCTATATTGAATGAGTAAAAAGGTAAATGTTGTGTAGTTGCTGAGGTGTGTTGTGGATAAAATTGAGAAGTGTACTCTCGATCTGAATCTTGTGAGATGCATCTCTGTGAATAATAAAACCATAACCACCCCTTCGATTGAGTAAGAATGTATCATCCTGTGGGAGAATACAACAATATATTTCATATTTTCATTGGGAAAAATGAAGAGTTCATGAACATTAAAGGCAGAAAATATAAAAATCTCTTATTATTCCTTGAACTTTTTTCAAATAATATTTTCTCTTGAGTTATTCTCAGGAAAGATTACGCAAATCTCTATGAATTTTCTCTTTCCAGCCAGGAAATTCGATAATGAGACGTCTATTGTTTGTCGTTTATTCCGGCGGATGTTTTACTCAATTATTCACATTTGCATTCACATGCAACAATCTGACAATAGCTAGTGAAGAAATTGGTGGAGGACCTTGGACGTCAAAATGGTATACAACAACGTGGTGTAAAGAAGGTAGAGAATTCGCAAAAGATTTGAGAATGGTTATTATAAGAGCCCAACGTCCTTGCCGATTAACAGCATTTGGATTTTTTCCGATTACTGTTAATACCTTCAAATCTGTGAGCACAATCATATCTGTTCATTGGACATCAAATTAGGAATAATATCTTATTGTGAGACTGTTTGAATCTTTCAGATGATCAGCACAGCATTCTCTTACTTGACGCTCATGAGAAATAGCAGGGAGCAGATGCAATGAACGCCACTGAATTTGCTACGAATATTCGTTTGGCTTTTCTCTGAATATGATTATTTATGATTTATGATGAAAATGGGCGAAAAAATTGGATGATATTCATATGAAATAATCAGAATGCAGCACAAGCTGGAAGACGTATTAATCACTCAGCAGTATTTCTTCATGGAATTTGAAATCAATAACTCATTCAGTTCATCCGGAAGAAATAATTGGAGAATTTGAAGCATGAAAAAAGAAAAAGATAATTCCAGTCCATTTACTACCTAATTTTATTGAAAATTGTGTTGGTTTTTTTGGTCCTTCATTAATGCAATTGAGTAGCGAACAAGTAACGTGCAATCAGTGTATTTCTTTAGCATTGACTTTTTCTGACAATATTCCAGAAAGTGAACGAGATAATGTAATGACATGTAATCAGAGGGTCGTGGGTTCAAATCCTGCTTGCGCATTACATATTTTTTCCGGAATTTGATTCTCTTGAAAAATTTATTAATAAAAAAATTAATTTATTAATAAATTTATTTGTTTAATGGCGACATTGCCTCGTGGATGGGAGGTGGAGAAAAGATGTGAGAATCAAAAATTCGATGGTAAATATAGTAACTCGCAATAGCTCAGCGGTAGAGCACCTGACATGTAATCAGAGGGTCGTGGGTTCAATCCTGCTTGCGCATTACATATTTTTTCCGGAATTTCATTCTGTTAAAAAATTTATTAATAAAAAAATTAATTTATTAATAAATTTATTTGTTTAATGGCCTTGTCTGATTACATGACCAGTTGACCTCAATCTTTCTTTATGACTCTCAACATTCTCTGCAGAAAAGGATTGACGTAAGAACGGCGTAGTACCATTTGTTTCCGAGATATTTCATTGAGAATTATCACCAAGTTGATTTGTTTCCTTTCACCTCTTCACACTTCAGGCACCACATATACCTTGGCAGGCACAAAAACGCTTCAATTTTCGGGAATTATTTCGAACATGAATTAGAGGGAAGAATTTCCTTTTCTTTTCCTTACATTGTTTATTCACTATTGAATTACCTTAAGAAAATTGGAAATTTTTTTTTCTCTCTTTTTATATTCCTATATATAGTTGACAATGTCGGACGACCGAAAAGGATGGTCGACATCGAAATTCCTTGGAAATCGATCCAATTTGGAAAGAAAAAAAAAATGGTTACAGAATGATGTAGTACTTATAGTCTGTCGAGATTTTGATTTTTTCCAAAAATCTAAGAGAAATTTTTTTTCAAAGTTCGACACGGTTTCATAAAAAACTTTAAGAATTTTTCACTCTTTGTTCTTTGAAAAATATAAAAATTCCCTGACGAACTATAATCACTATTTCATTCTCTAGCGTTTCTGTGGGTATTTTTGTGTTGGACACGTCACGTTCTGCAGATTTACATATGCTGCAGTGAATGAATAATTTTTTAATTTTCCATTGCTTCATTCAGGGATGAGGCGACATTTTCCCATTCAAAAACAAAAAAGAGATCCCATTATTGTGACAAAAGGATTCTCCTAATTGTTAGACTGCATGCCCAAAGAATTGCTCATTTTTTGTATAATTTTTCACGTAAATTTAGGGAGTCTAAAATTTTCTGAATTCTTGGACAAATTTACTGATTTCACAGCTGCAAACTTCACGAAGGAATTGAAGAAAATTAGCCAATGATATAGAGATGCTGAAGCATTTTTACAATTTTTTAAAGATTTTCTCGCTGAAACCAAACGCGGCATCCATCCGGAAGCCAAACATATTAATAATGACAATGGCCGCGAAAGCCTAATAACTGAGATTTTCTCGTCGAGTCCTCGACTTTCAAGTAAGTCTCGTTCCGGACTGCTTTACATCGACAGCTACAGCTTTCTAACAGCTACAGCTTCCTCAATTTCGCAAATCAGTTACACTAGCAGCTACAGCTTTATCAATTTTCCGTAATTTTCCTTCTATCCTAATATTTCCAGAAGTCAGATATATCTATCCTTCAATCACCCTCTTACCTTCGGACACTGGCAGAGCCAACAATCCACCGATAACGGAGGTGGTTAACCAAGCGTCAATGTCATCGTCCACCGATAAAAACGGAAACTCTACATTTTGTCCTCAACCATGACACCCTCTTCCGCCAAATACCTAAAATTTCATGTCTCATAGCAAATCCCAGCAATTATCATCATGAAACACCATAATTATTTCAGAATAACCCAATTAAATATTTGTAAGCTTCAGTGATAAAAGAGGATAAGTCAATTTCTTATTTTTCCAATTTTTTCAAATATTTCGGAACTAAATGAGTTAGACGAGCTAGACATTTGAATGCTTTCTTCTAGCCCTTGAAGTTCTATATAAAGAAATTTCAGAATGAAGTTACCCTATTCCGCTCAGTTTCCGACATGTTCCCATGAGAAAAGCGTAAAAGTACATCGATGAGTCCTGTCTTACCTATTCACAACTGAATTGATTTCTATCAAACTAAAAGAAGGTAAACGAGTATCCCCTTGTGCTCACCATCCGCCAAACTGCACTAGCCCACCAAGAATCAATGCAGTTTCCCACATTACTCTCAGTCGATCAGACAGCGGTTCTAATGTCTCTGAAAATACGGACCACAGGATAAAAATGTTAATGAGGATAGTTCAATTAGTAGTTATTTATTTGGTGCTAAATTACCAAACACAATGCAGAAATAAATGTTTATTCATAGTGATACAAAGATTGATCAGTATTACGTGTTAATTTAAACTGATAATTGGCATGCGAATCAGTTACAACTATTGATTACATCAATTGAAACAATACACTACTGAAAAAGAGAAGTGGGAGGGATAGGTGAAATTAAAGCCGTATCGATTATCCTTGCTGCATTATAAAAGTATAAAGGAGCAGAGGAAAAACCGCAATTTACGATCGAGGTCAAAGGTAGTTGATTTTATTCTGAGCCCGTATCGGTGATAAATTTTTTTAGTATTTCAACGCCTTCACCATTGGCAGTATCGTATCCAGGCGCCGAACTTTTCACTCTCTCGGACCACTCAAACACATTTTTATACTCCTCAAGATCGAATCCAAATGTCTATAATTAATTTTTTTTTCATTATTAATCTGTGAATGGAATTTATGAGACTGAGTAATTTAAGAAATTCAATTTAATTGAATACTTACTTGGGCAGTTGTAACTGTTGAAATTAATCCTAAATCAGCGATTGTCATATTATCACCAGCTGCCCATTCTTTATCCTCAAGTAATTTATCAAGTATTTGGAATGCATCCTTCAATTTTTCATAATCCGCCTCATTATATTCACTCGCACCTTTGAATACAACTGGATACTGTCATCCAAATTCCAATTAATTGAGGTATTTTTACGTATTTAATGAGTTCTAAAAGTATCTATACATTTTCACTGTGCGAATCTATAAATACAACTAACATTTTATAGATATTTTCTATTCTATATTATATGCTAACATCGTAATTTGTCCTATTCATTATTGTAGTGGTGGACTAGACCTTTAACATCGTAATTTTTACGATGTAACGTTGGAAATTTCATTTGAGAAATAATACTTTAGACAAATAATACCAAGTCTTAAGCTCTTTAATATAAATTACGATGTGAACATCGTAAAATTTGAAGAGAAATCTTAAATAAAAGAATGAAATAATAATCGACCGGTGGTTGGATTCGAACCCGGGTCCTTTCGAGTGCGAAATGATCGATGCCTTGGACCACTCGGCCACCGAAGGGCCTACACTTCAAGTTGTTTTTAAGATCTATATTAACGATTTCAATAAAAGGTCATAAGACACGAGAGCGCCTCTTGCGGAGGACGCAGTTACTATTTAAAAATTACAATGTAACATCGTACTTTTTATAGCTTCCGTCGTATTATAACAGAGGCAGCACTGAAATATTTATTTTATTAAAAAGTAAATAGAATTATTAAATATACGAATAAATATAGTTTTTAAAGTGTAATTTTCATTTATTTTTTTTTTACGATGTTAAATTGTAATTTTTGAAGTAATTTTTAATCCTAAAAGTCTTTGTTAAAATTACGATGTTAAATAGTAAAAAATATAACCCACATAGTAAATTTTGAAATAAGATATTTCAAAATTAACGTTAATAAAAGTCTAGTCCAGGATTACGATGTTAACATCGTAAATTTTGGTAGAATTTTCTTTCCGTGTATTGATTAAAGTGCCCAGATAAATTGAGGTAATGAATGATTATCATTTTGACGAGGAAAAAAACAAAAGGATTATTCATTTCTCTCCATTTCTAAGGATCAGTAAAAATATCTAATTTCGTCTTTTAGTTAATTGATAAACCGGAGGTGAATAAATATTTTTTATATTCATTATTCACCCTTTGAAACATTTCAACTCTAATTAATATGATATGATGGAAATAAAATATTCAATTACTTATGAGAAACCATTTCAATGAATTGAGATTAGTATCGGTAAATGTGAAATAGCTGTTAATTTATTCAATTTGAATAAATGCATATTTAGATTCATCGGAAAATAGAGGAGCTGCTATAAGAATATAGAATATGTATAAATGTCACTTTTAATATTTTTTTTCATTCCATCAAAGTGTCGTGGAATATTTCAACACGAATAATTAATAGTGACATCAACAGAAATTTTTTGAGGAATTAATTTCCGTCTATTTCAATTTAGGAATAATTCATCAATTTTAGAATTACCCAACATTCATTAAATTTCTTATTATTGAGGCCAGATGTAGGAGTTCAGGCCGAAATGTAGACCGACATTTCCAAGAATAGCTTCTCAATTAATTGATATCACAAGTTACAAATAATGGTTTGAATTCACACGGATAAAGTCTAATTCCATTTAAAAAGTATTTTGTGCTCTGTAGTACAATTCTCATTTGTCATTCTCCATTTTCATGACACTGAGATCCGATGTTTGTGTGAGAGAGGTGAGGTCGTACTATTTTTTACATTTTTTGTACAGTGACATGAGAGTTTCAACAATTTCTCTTTTTGGAAATTAAAGAAAAAAATTTGCATTCAAGTGGAAACCATAATTGACGTTGTTTATGAACATCAAAAGAGTATTATTGAGCTAAATTTCTCGAATCTTTCACTATTAAAATTTTACAACAATCCTCATCTCAATTTTTTCCAGTTTCTTAAGTTTCATGAAATCATGTTCAATTATTTAACTGATAAAAATAATTAGTATTGAAGGATCAGAAAGTTAATATGCGAATAGAAAGGCCGTATTATACTTTCCGATGAAGATTGCGTGATACTGGTACAATCGATAAAATTCATAACTAGCTCTCATTTTACTATACGAGAGAAGCAATTTTCCACAAAAATTGCGATTCCGCTCATTTCCCGGGTTATTACGGATACTACGCGAAAATGAATGAAAGAAAAATTGAATCATCTTTTTTTTTTCTCTTCACTACTGATACAGTACCATCATCCAAAAACAGGACGTCATACACAGAAAAAAATGTTTTCTTAATTTAAGAATATGCAGTCACTTAATTTAAGAATGTGCAGGTCACTCAAATTAAGAAAGAAAAATCACTTGATTTAAGTGAGAAAACTCACTTGATTTGAGTGAGTTTTATTTTTTTTAATTAAGAAAGAAAAAGTCACTTGATTTGAGTGAGAAAAGTCACTTGATTTAAGTAAGAAAAGTCACTTAATTTAAGTGAGTTTCACTCTCTTAAATTAAGAATGAAAAAAGCACTTGATTTAAGTGAGAAAAGTCACTTAATTTAAGTGAGTTTTACTTTCTTAAATTAAGAAACCAAAGGCACTTGATTTAGGTGAGAAAAGTCACTTAATTTAAGAATGTGCAGGTCGCTAAAATTAAGAAAAAAAAGTCACTTGATCTAAGTGAGAGAACTCATTTGATTTAAGTGAGTTTTACTTTCTTAAATTAAGAAAAAAAGTCACTTGATTTAAGTGAGAAAAGTCACTCGATTTAAATGAGAAAAGTCACTTAATTTAAGTGAGTTTTACTTTCTTAAATTAAGAAAGCAAAAGGCACTTGGATTAAGTGAGAAAAGTCACATAATTTAAGAATGTGCAGGTCGCTAAAATTAAGAGAAAAAAGTCACTTGATCTAAGTGAGAAAACTCACTTCATTTAAGTGAGTTTTACTTTCTTAAATTAAGAAAGCAAAAGTCACTTGATTTAAGTGAGAAAAGTCACTTAATTTAAGTGAGTTTTACTTTCTTAAATTAAGAAAGCAAAAGGCACTTGATTTAAGTGAGAAAAGTCACTTAATTTAAGTGAGTTTTACTTTCTTAAATTAAGAAAGAAAAAGTCACTTGATTTAAGTGAGAAAAGTCACTTAATTTAAGAATGTGAAGGTCGCTAAAATTAAGAAAAAAAAGTCACTTAATTTAAGTGAGTTTTACTTTCTTAAATTAAGAAAGAAAAAGCCACTTGATTGAAGTGAGAAAAGTCACTTAATTTAAGTGACCTGCCATTCTTAAATTAAGTGACTGCACATTCTTAAATTAAGAAAACATTTTTCTCTGTGGACCCAATATGCAGATATATGGTCATAACGATTTCAATGAATTCGCTGGAGAGTGGCCTTCCAGTAGCAGATCCCTGAAAGGCCAGCATCCAACTTAATTGGAGGATCTCATAGCTATTCTTCGACTGGCTTAAAAAAATTTCAGGTTGAAAAGATAGAAAAGGAGATATGTGAAAGAGAGGCTGTGCTATACTTTTTGATGGAAATCACTGGATGCTTATCCGATCAATTAAATGATAATTATTTCATTTCAATTGAATAATGGAAATGTGCTAGCTTCCAATAATATCCAAATAATAGATGAGTTTACAGATTTTGCATCCATTTTCCATTTCCATGAATTCAACGAGTTTCAATAAGTCGATAATTCATTGCAATCAATGAAAATATACAAAAAAAATTAGTTATATATAAAAAAAAAAAATTTTAACGTTTCGAAAAGAATAAAACACTTACATAATAATTAGCAACGTTTTTGTAAAGTGTCCCAACATCAAAGTGCAGACGTTGCTGAACAATAGCACGTTCCATGGGACTTGATGGATACAGTTCTGTATTTTCACTGTATTGATCAGCCAAGTAGCACATAATAGCACGACTGAGAGCCAAAAAGAATATCCCGAGAAAAAAATACAAGAAAGAAAAGAATCAATTACCACATTCATGAATGATCGTTCGATGAATGAGTCAATTAGTGAATTTACCTCTCGCTTAATTTGTAATCATCATCTACCATGAATGGAATAGTTTTTTGTGGATTCATCTGTAATGAATAATAGATTTAGGATGAAGAAAATGAAGAAAATGCAATAGAATTATGAAATTCGAGTGATCAAATTGAGAAAAAAATCAGAATCAAATCAATAGTTTCAAAGAAATCGATTTTCGAGCTAATTTTTTTCTGTAGAATATCTCGGAATCTAAAAAAGATAGTGCGATTCTACACAGAGAAAATTATTTTTTTAATTTAAGAATGTGCAGTCACTTAATTTAAGAATGGCAGGTCACTTAAATTGAGTGAATGTTCTCACTTAAATTAAGTGACTTTTCTCACTTAAATCAAGTGACTTTTTCTTTCTTAATTTAAGAAAGTAGAACTCACTTAAATTAAGTGACTTTTCTCACTTAAATCAAGTAACTTTTTCATTCTTAATTTAAGAAAGTAAAACTCACTTAAATTAAGTGACTTTTCTCACTTAAGTCAAGTGATTTTTCTCACTTAAATCAAGTAACTTTTTCTTTCTCAATTTAAGAAAGTAAAACTCACTTAAATTAAGTGACTTTCCTCACTTAAGTCAAGTGATTTTTCTCACTTAAATCAAGTAACTTTTTCTTTCTTAATTTACACAGAGAAAAATGTTTTCTTAATTTAAGTGGGAAAACTCCCTTGATTTAAGTGAGTTTTACTTTCTTAAATTAAGTGAGAAAAAGTTACTTGATTTAAGTGAGAAAAGTCACTTAATTTAAGTGAGTTTTACTTTCTTAAATTAAGTGAGAAAAAATCACTCGATTTAAGTGAGAAAACTCACTTGATTCAAGTGAGTTTTACTTTTTTAAATTAAGAAAGAAAAAGTCACTTGATTCAAGTGAGAAAACTCACTTAAATCAAGTGAGTTTTCTCACTCAATTTAAGAAAGTAAAACTCACTTAAATCAAGTGAGTTTTCTCACTTAAATTAAGAAAGCATTTTTCTCTGTGTAAGTGACCTGCACATTCTTAAATTAAGAAAGCATTTTTCTCTGTGTACTGTGATTTTCTCTTAAAAAAATTTCGACAACTACATAGAAAGATGAGGAGAAAATCGTGCTATCTCGATTAGTTTCAGAGATATACTCAAATAAAAAGTGGATGACAAAAAATAGACTCATTCCCTTTTGCGTCTTTCGCTGTTGTAATAATTTATTGATTTACTTGTTCATATTCTGGTGTTTGATTTTCTCCGGCCAGTAGATCCAGATTTTTATAATTGAGCTCTAAGCCAATTGCTTCAGCTGTTAGCATAACCGCACGACATGGTGCACTGAATGGCATATAGTATAAATCAATTGACATGATTGCACTTTTTTATAGATATATAAAACCGTCAATTTCGAAAAAGGTTAATTTCCCATAAAAGAAAATTATTGCCGTTTAAACTTGAACTCAACGTTCACACTGTCACTCGCTCTCTACGAGCAGTATTCATGTACTATTTTTCCATGCTGGCAGTATGTCAGAGGGGTCTAGTGCAAGTAAATCGATATGTATATTTCGTAGAATTCGAGTTCTCATACTCCCACAACTCATAAAACTTGTTTCACTCTCATCCCCACCACTCACTGGCTATTTTCACGGTTTTCTTACTTGTTACTTTTTTTTGTTACCTCTTTATTCATTTATTTTTTTTTTCACAGCTGTATACAGGATTTACGTCTCAATCCAATTGTCTATTCACTTCATGTACACGTGGAGAATTCGGTTTTTTTACTTTTCCTTCTTTTTGTTTGTTTTTCGAGGTGTTTTTTCTACGAGTTTTCACCAGGGTAATTGAACAACAAAGTTTTGAATCAGCTTTGCAGAAAGTTTGGAGGAAATTTCGGGTTTTTTGAGGTGAAAATAGAAACACCGCTGGGATACGTTGCTTTCAATCAATTTCAATCACTTTTATTGATCTTTCCTCTTCACATTGGGAGGATAAAGTGAATAATATCGGAGTAGAGGAGGTAATTTAATCAATAAATGGAGGATGAAACGTTTCTTTTTTCTCCTTTATGGATATTTCATTTGCATACATCGGCATTTTTTGGTTGAGGAACAATGAAGTGGATGGTTCATTCTGACTTTCTTTGGTTCCAAAAATCCGGTGAGCGTGTGATTCATTCCCCAGGTAGGAATTATTCAGGGCTGAAACCATTTTTGAGCTTTATACAGGCCTGGCTCAGTGAGGCTACAATCAAATGAGGCTCAAACCAGCCTACTCCCGTCAGACTAGGCTCAAAAATAGGCTAGTAGTAGACTATGTCACTGATGCTGTGCAAGAGCAACCTCAAAAGAGGCTCGTATCAGTCTCAACTGAATGAGGTTGTTCATAACGAGACTCGGAAGAGCCTGATACTAATCTGAGTAAAAATAGACTCGTCGGTATTGAGCTCAAAAGTCTCTCCTGCCAGGCTCACTACAATCAGACTCAAGAGAAGCTCATTTGAGCCTCAATGAGACAAAATATACTTGATTTCGATTTCCAAGAAAAAGTGGTAGTAGTTTTTTACTCGTCTTCATTTTTTTAAAATTCTTTTTCAACATTTTATCTATAACTACATTCATACATTTGATTTGAAAGTTTATGAGTTTGTGGATTCAAATTCAAAGTTTATACTATAACCTCACTTGACGTGAATAAAAACTGTTGACGTTAATCAACATAAAAATATGTATTTAAATTTACTCTCAAAAACTAATGGGGCTGACCTGAGTCCCGACGAGGTCTCACAAAAGGCTCAAACCAGGCTCTTCTTCGTAATCCTTAAATGATGGTAGTGAGCCTCGAACACAGACCTTAGACACCCTCCAAATAATGACCTGATTTAAACCCTGAAGAAACCTTGGGAAGAGCCTGGAATTCGGGACTTTTTGAGTCTTAAAACTATATTATTAAAGACTTGAAATGAGCCTGCAAACCAGGCCTTTGAAGGTTCTGTCATTCAGGGCTCAAACTGTGTTATCATTGTGAGGTTCCTCAGGGCCTTACCAAGGCTTCATTTCGAGGCTGATTTGAGGTTGAGCCAGCCTTGTGTAAAGGCTCGGTCAGCCTTGATAATGACCTGAATTCCTACCTGGGTCTTGGCATAATTTTGGACATTTTGGTGGTAAACGCACATGGTTACATTCCCAAATATATCACTTTCAGATCATTTAAAGTCATGACCAATGAAAATTAAAATATCAAAAAAAATTCCGAAAACTGAGATTCCATCCGGGAGCAAATTAAAAACGGTGGAAGGCGGGGAATCCTTGATATGGTGACCAGTCCAGGGTTAAACGCCGATTCAATCGATCACCTCAACCTTTCAACCCCACAGATACCCATATTCCATAATCTCCCGCTCCAGCAAAAAGAGAAAGCCAAAAAATTATCATCCCGAGTCATGATCAATATTCTCTCATCACAGATTATATATATATGAGCTGTTCTATGAAACATAAGAGGATAATGATATAGGCAGCTGTTTAGATTTCCCCAAGTACACAATACACAAACCCTGAAGGATTCATCAATAAAATCAATATTGTGATGTAAACATTATTCCATAAATTTCCAGTTAAATAGCTCAGTAAACAAAGAATGCAGATAATTGAATCTTGTGGATGGGGCAGACCTAGGTATAACATACCTGTCGGGCAAAATGAAACGGAATTGTTCCTGCGAGTGAGTCGCTCGAAGAAAAAATTCAGAAAAAATTACTCAACAATGTATACATGCTGATGCATCATCGCAATTTTTTCCAAGTTCCTCCGCGTAATCCTTCACCCTGAAGAAAATTGCTGGATCATTGACTTTCGACATCTTATATTTTCAGCTCAATTTTGGAAATGATTTTATATTGAAACGTGAATGATTGATCATCGTCGTTTTCCTCCTTTACTACATTTCCTTTGTTAATGAGGGAGATTCAATATCAAAATAAACAGTTGGCATTGACAAATTTAATAGTTAAACGTCATTAAGTCTTGGACAATGGTCATTTTGTACATTACCATTACAAGCACATATCGATTATAATGATCTTCAATGGTGCACAAGCTTTCTTCCTATTTCTCCTCTTATTGAACCAGTGTTTGTTAGTCTAATAACTGTTAGGTTTTCCATTTGAGCGCCCGCTCACTTTGGTCACAATGCCCAATGTATGTTATTATACATATATGAGAATACATTGTATACACAAATTTGGCAACTGCATAGAGATTAAATTCAATTGTAATGTTACCTTGATACATATTCATCATAGTTAATTAGTTGACTTTTGAGTACAATGTAAGGGAGTTCACGATGATTTGAATAATATCGAAATTTTATTATGTCGTTTGATTGAATGTTCAAATTTTGATCAACTGCTGATCGAATCCACATAGTTCACTGAGTCATATTGCACATATGGAATTTTTATTTAGGGGGAGGAAAGAGAATAGAATCGATAAGAAATGGGAGGAAAAGGTAGCGCTGAATATTTGCCTTCATCACAGAACAATTTTTATCTCGGAAACTAAGCAAAAAAGCGATTTTTCTCGAATCCTTTTCGGCACAGAATTTCAAGAATGATGAATAAGACTTAGGGTAAAATTGACCTATCTCGCTTGGTTTTCGCGATATTTTCAGGGAATGATCAGTTACGAAAATTTATTTCTACTACTAGCTTCGCTGGGATCAAATTCTAGGCAGCTCCTGCAATGATTTATAATTATATATAATTCATTAAGGGAAGGAAACGGAAATTCCAATTGACTATATCAAGACAGAGATTTTTTGAAAACTCGCAGATCTGGTGTTTGCATTTGTTGGTGCAGATCCAAACACCAGATCTACTGCAGATATCACAGCAATTCAGAACTTCTTACAAAAGGTAGCTCCTGATCTGGTGAATGGCTCCAAGTGCTACCGGCTTGGCAAATTTTCACCAAGCCTCGCTCTGCCACATCCTCTAAAACTACACGGAAAAAAAATTCTAGTTAAATTTACAATGCTAACATCGTAATTTGTCCTATCGATTATTGTAGTGGTGGACTAGACCTTTAACATCGTAATTTTTACGATGTAGCGTTGGAAATTTCATTTAAGAAATAATACTTTAGACAAATAATACCAAGTCTCAAGCTCTTTAATATAAATTACGATATGAACATCGTAAAATTAGAAGAGAAATCTTAAATAAAAGAATAAAATAATAATCGACCGATGGTTGGATTCGAACCCGGGTCCTTTCGAGAACGAAATGACCGACGCTTTGGACCACTCGGCCACCGAAGGGCCTACACTTCAAGTTGCTTTTAAGATCTATATTAACGATTTCAATAAAAGGTCATAAGACACAAGAGCGCCTCTTGCGGAGGACGCAGTTACTATTTAAAAATTACGATGTAACATCGTACTTTTTATAGCTTCCGTCGTATTATAACAGAGGCAGCACTGAAATATTTATTTTATTAAAAAGTAAATAGAATTATTAAATATACGAATAAATATAGTTTTTAAAGTGTAATTTTCATTTATTTTTTTTTTTACGATGTTAAATTGTAATTTTTGAAGTAATTTTTAATCCTAAAAGTCTTTGTTAAAATTACGATGTTAAATAGTAAAAAATATAGCCCACATAGTAAATTTTGAAATAAGATATTTCAAAATCAACGTTAATAAAAGTCTAGTCCAGGATTACGATGTTAACATCGTAAATTTTGGTAGAATTTTCTTTCCGTGTACTCTTCACTAGCAGCCAATGTGCTGTTCGCTTCACAAAGCAGCTGACACTGGCCAAAAGAAGCGCAAATCTATCACCGATCGTTGATTTACTCAGAGTGACCTCCAATCGTACGGTGCTGCAGAGGAAGAAATATACTAAGTTAAAGGTATAAATGGAGTAGCCTACATAAGGAGGGAGCAGGGACTAAAAATCTCCATGAGAAATGGGTCCTCAATCATTCTTCAGCAGCTGGCGGCTGCTACGGCTCCATGGTCAGTATCTCACAACAAATTCATAAATTTCAATTCAATGGCTTTAATTTCAAAACAATTAGTTTCATAACGAGTCGTCTCACTTCCCAGGAAAGTGCTCATTAATCTTTTTCTATTGTCATTCATCTAATTCTTGAGTACTCTTCTGAAGTTGACATCGTTAATAATAGCCTGGATCTGATTATTTGAAATACAGTAGACTCTCAAATAAGTTCCCCTGTCCGTTCCAGACCGCTCGCTAAAGTTCCGCTCCCCACTTTCACGTAGATTAGTCTCCTCTGCGCAGTTGATTGCGCCGTGGCACACTCTCCTATGCGCATCTAGATGCGCAAAATGTATAATTCTAGACTACATCTCGTGCACGTAACCTCATTCAAAATGCCGCTCATTTAACCTCAATTTGATTGGTCCACCAAAGAAGCAGAGTGGGGGAGCCAACGAGGAACTTTAATGGAAAAATCTGGGGATCTTTAACGAGAGCGGAACTTTATTGGGCGGAAATTATTTGAGAGTCTACTGTATATAACACTGTTTAAAATTATCATGTAAGTTTCGTTACTCCACGATATCATTTATCTTATCTAATCTTCAAGCCACCTCTGTATATTTTTCAAGACACTATTGACACTCAGTCACTCTTACTACTTTGTCATCCTCAAATGTATATATCGCTTTCACTCCTGTAATTGGCCTCAGCTGCTGAGTTGTTGTTCACAATAATAAAATGAAAAACGAAATGATGCAATTTTATTGCGAATATGAGGATAAGAATTTCCATTTAAAATTACGAATCCCACTGATTGTGGGATAATGAGGAGAATCTTAAAGAAATTAGTGTAGCACAGAGAAAAAATTACGGCTGGACACATTCATAATAAAACCTAGACAATCTCATATCCATTAGTTCGTGGCATACTAATTTTTCGAATGCGAAGAGATCATTTCAACTCCATGGCTACAGCATATGGACCCTAAGTCATCAGAAATTGTATGATTATTCAATCATAATCATTCAAGATGATAGTGAACATAATAAATTCCAAACTTGTTGCAAATCAGAAAATACCTGAATATAAAATTCTTTCATGTGAATATATCGTAATATAGAGTCCAAAGGAAACAATTTTGCCGATGAATATCCGAAATCAGAATGAGAAGCATTGTAGGACTTCAAACTCTTTATCGTTCAAAACGCATTATAGAAATTTCAAGAAAAAAGAAGGATTATTTTGAGAAATATTTGGTATTTTGGGGAATTTTTGGGAACATTAAATGTATATTTACATAATAAAAAATCACAAATTCTTGTTGCAATTTTTTTAAGTTTAAAATTTCTGAAAGTTCCAAAATATTCTGAAAAATTCAGATTTTTACTCCGAAGTAGGGATGATTCACAATTTACTCGATTTGAAGATATTTGTTCAAATAAATAAACAGAAAAAGAACAAAAACAGTGTCACCCAACAGTTTAATTTTCTTCATGTAGAAACATGACTACTTCATCAAATTCATTGGAAAAAGGTCTTTGGTGTTCGATGGATTACCAATTGATCACTCATGTAATACCTGAATGAACGGGCATATTCGTTTGATAGATATCAGAGAACAGTAACTGATTTTAATTAATTTCCATAATTCTCAAAAAAGTGGAACGATATATATTTGGAATACGAGTTATGTAGGTGCTACATGTCGCCATGAATTATGCACGATTCTGAGCACATCAAGAAAGGTTGCTATGGAGATTCCAGATAATCGTCCACCTGCCAGTCTTGAGCTGAAAATATGGATATTAACGATTTATTGCTATACCACATTAAACGCTTCGAAGGATCACGAGGCCATTTACAAGACCAATAGTTCATCTCTTTCAGGTTCATCAGCCGAATCGTAATAATGTTATAAATTTGTGGTTATATAAAAGTACTTCATAATGATGAATCTGTCATTGACTGAGTCTTATTATTTTAATCACGTAATTATTCGAAGATGTGATTTAGTAACGAGTGAAGAACTATTCTTGAATTGTTCATTGTCTCCACACGTCTGACGCACATAGGATGATGAGATTTGAGGACTTTGACGGAGTTTCTACAACGATCTTGTAATAACAGGAAAAGTTTGAGGAATATATGTGACGTCACTCGTAACTTTGAATTGTGGTGAAGTTTCTTGAACCTATTGCGAAATTATCGTTGGAGGAATTTCTAATGAATTTACACTGTTGCGATTTCAGATATATGAACAAGATGACTTGATTAGTTGAAGAATGATATTTTCATATCTCGAAAAATCCAATTAACAAATGAACGATTCACATCTGAGAGTACATTTATTCTTGTTGAATTAGAACATATACAAAATGAATTCAGTAGTGAAAAGGTAAAACAGGAAGAATCAACTTATGTTTTCAATCATTTCGATCATTCACAAAAAGTAATCAACAGAAATATATGAAATTATTCAATGAAATTCATTCATTTTTTAGTGAGTTTATCAACCAATTCTTTGAAGGCCTTACATCCATCACCATTTGCCTCCTGATACTTGGGTGCTTCGGCTTTAATTTTAGCTGCCCATCTAGAAACGTTCTTGAATTGAGTCATGTCGTATTCCAGAACCTGCAAAGGTATTTAATTAGTTTTTTTTGTTATTTCTCGTACACACACACACACTCCCCTTCAACTATCTTTCATCCCTTGACATTGTATTCTTCTTCTTCTTCTCATCTTGGCTTTCATTTCTTAAAGCTCTTTATTACCTCGAAAGTTGATACCGTGGCTATTAAAGTCAAGTCAGCAATAGTGAGATGCTTTCCAGCAGCATAATTTTGTCCCTCTAAGAATTTATCGAGGAAGCCAAATGCTGTATTGATTTTTTCAAATTTTGCTGGATCCTTTTGTTGACCATGGAAGAGGACTGGATACTGAAAAATTGTAAGAACTATGAGACTCGTGAGTTTTATATTCGTTTAGTTCATTTTGATCATGAATTATTGAATAATCTATTCCCAGGTTAGAATTCTGCTAGCACTGTGCTTTGACTAAGGGCCCATTTGGTTCTAGACTGATTAATGAAAGAATCTAGTGGCGCCCGCTACAGTGTTTCTCTAACATCGATCTACACGCGAGGGCGCTTCTCACGTGTAGTATTATTCTTTAAGGCCCAGGTGCATAAAGCTCGATTAGCGCTAATCGTCGATTAGCTGACGCAGTCCATAGCCATTTTAAGCTGTTTTCGACCGTTCCTAAGCACGCCAACTTGAATTCTTCCTAATCCTGCCAAGTTAACCGACTCAAATTAATCGCTTAAAATTAACTTCACATGCCACTTAACTAAGGCAGCATAGTTAAGTGACTACCGCTAATCGGCGATTAACTTTATGCACCTGGGCCTAAGGTTGTAGCATCGAACGAGTTCAGACGTACTGGAAAATAAATATCTTTCTCAGACCAAGGAGAATAATTCTTTTATTGTTTCAAAACCCGCTATAATCTATCAATTAAAATAATGTTAAAAATTTGAAATAAATCGATTCTGTTATTAGCTTCCCCATTAGTAGGGCCGAAGACTTCATTCAAATTTGAGTCTCACCAAGTTGCTGAGCAACTAAGATATTCGATTTAATAAATAAATTTGATGATTGAATGAAGTTTGGAATGTCAAAGTGACATATGTGAGTTTTCTGTTCAGAGACCCCCTCAGAGTTCCGCTCGGAATTCCCCTCTGAGGTCTCTTCAGAGTTCCCCTCAGAATTCCTCTCAGAGGTCCCTTCCGAGTTTTCCTCAGAGGTCCCCTCAGAGTTCCTGTTGTTATTTACCAAGTTGTATATTCAGAGGAATGACCAGGAATAATTTTAATTATGATTTATTTATATAAAATGCAACAGTTCTATACGATGGTCTTTTGTCGAGTTAGTGCGTCCTCCAGAGGGAACACCTAGTTCTCTGCCTTTCCCTAATAGTGGCGCCCCAGATTGTCTCAAGTGCGAATGTACAAACTCTATTCCCAACAGTTCCCCTAGAGATCCCCTCAGAGATCGCCTCAGAATTGGAACACGCTAAGAATCTCACAAATGTCACTTTGACATTTAAAATTTCATTCAATCATCAAATTTATTCATTGATTCCAGTATCCTAGCTGCTTAGCAACTCAGTAAGACTCAAATTCAAACGAGCAGTTTTTTGAGCAACTGGACATTATCGATTACAAGAACTACAGAAAAGCGGAACGAAAAAATGGCCCATGAAAATTCCATCAAATTTTAAACATCGATTGTTATTGATTCGAGTAATATGAAAATCTAAAATTCGATACGAGTTCCGTATCACAAAACTATGGAGAGTAG
Source organism: Aleiodes alternator (assembly GCA_963921955.1). Classification (NCBI taxonomy): domain Eukaryota; kingdom Metazoa; phylum Arthropoda; class Insecta; order Hymenoptera; family Braconidae; genus Aleiodes; species Aleiodes alternator. Next base: position 3,969,269 of record OY998115.1, on the reverse strand, counting down.
ACGTACAAATGATGATACATAAAAGGTTACGTTAAATGGCAAGCTTTGATAATTAATTACTCCGAATCGGTGCGTGAGATTTCTTTGAAATTTCGCAGGTAACCTTAAAATTGATTGGACAATATCTGAGAATTTCTCCACAATTATCTCTGCACTCCGATATGGCCTGATGTTCCGTCTTAATGACCAATTTTTTTCAAATTTTCTCATAAACACTTTTATTGTGAGAAAAATTCTCATTTATCTGACTCAGCCGAATATTTCCTGAATAATTCTCTAATTTTTTCGGGAGTTATTCGAGAAATGAAGTGATTTCATTAAGATACCATCACCGTCACGTTTCAGTTGTACCAGAGAACAGACACCTAATCAATATCTCCCTACCGGTATTGTTCCAGAGAATAAAGATACTTAATTATTGTTGAAAAGTTATAATTAACTTATAAAGCACTCGATGCATGCATTCATATTATTCATGTATTTCCAAATACAAAATGAAGATTTCTGAGAATTCCATTGTTTCTGATATTTCAATAGGAGGGTTTCTGAGATCCTTGGATGTGAACAATGGAGGCAGTATCGTATTCATTCCATGAAGATTTACAAACTTCTTGATGGAACTTCATTTTTTTCGTGAAATGAGTAGAAGTATTTGAAATTGAATTTTTTTTGATGATTGCACTGAAAAGTCAAGGAAATTTCCGAAGGGAGAGTTACGTTCTCGAGAGAAAAATTCAGGCGGGCAATGAGTGGTTTATACGTGGACAGAAGGCGGATCGTCGCAAAAGCGGGGTGCCACTGGCCGATCCCTGGCGGCAGGTCGCAGCTTCGCAATGTGAAATGAAAATGGCAGGCAGATTACAGGCAGTCAAGTGGCAGATTTGAAGAAGGGCCGCCTAACAACTGCACCGAGCCAGGTTCATGGCAGCATGTCCAAGCGGGCAAATGGCAACACAAGAACGGGCTGTATGAAAGACAGTTTTTTGGCAGCAAAAGGTCAGTTTTTTGATATCTTATTATGAATACAACTTATTCGTGAGAAATTGCCGTGAAAAAATGGGCAGTTATAAACGAGAATGAAAATGAACACTCTCAAGTATTTCAGAATAGACTAAGTGGACATCTCTAGAACGATAACCCTTCTTATATAATCATACGCTTCTATACTTATACGCTTCTATCGATTAGTAGATAATTATCCGATAATAATTTTGTCCTGGCTTCCGATTTCACATTCAGGAGAAACGTCAATTCTCTGATTCAATAAATGTTAAAACGCTTGGAGCTCTAATGAATGAATACGGCCCCAGGCACCCTCTGATGTAGTCCCTACGTCTGATGAGTTACTGCAACTGGCTTGCACGTGTTTCAGTCTAGACATGTTTCATTCTTTCATCAATGTGCTAGATTATCGTGAGGTTGAGAAAATAATTTTTTAAAATGAAAATGTTGAATTTGGAATTCGCATTGAGTAGCATGAAAATCCTCCAGAGATGAAAAATTATTCAATTTCTCGTTTTTCAAATATGAAAATCAATATTAATACACTACACCCAAACAATAATATAATTAAATCTATCTCCAAATCAATCAATTTAAATGGAGAATGAAAAAAAATTAATGAATTTATGTGAAGAAATTTTTCATAATAGGAATATTCTTTAGAGGTAATTCTGAAAGGAGAAGAAATATCATTTCGACTATCATTCGGTTCTGGAAATATTGCAAAAAAATCCCAAGATTTGGCTCTGACACGTGCATCTCAACGGAAGCTCCCTCATTTTTTTAGTATCATAAAATAATCCAGCCTCAAATGATTTCATGAGTGGCCATTTCGTCCCATTTTCCCTTACTAACATATGAAAATAAATATGATATACTTACGTAATAATCTGCAAGAGATCCGTAAAGATTACCAAAGTCGAAATAAAGTCTCTGATTAACTAGTGCACGTGCTTTTGCTTCTTTTGGGTAAAGTAAATCGTTCTTTCCGTATTGATCAACCAGATAACCCATAATTGCACGACTATTTTAGGTAGAAAGAGAAAAAAAGTAGCTGAGTTAGTAAAGTTAAGTGTGCAATTAATTTCATTGAAAATGAATTAAAATTAAATTTACCTTTCCCAAAGACAAAATCCATTATCATTCATTGTAGGTACAGTGTGTTGAGGATTCATCTGTGAAATTCAATTAAGCACATGAAATTGTTAATTGAGACATTTTTTCTGTTATAAAATTTGAAAAATTATTAACTTTTATAAATTCAGGCTTGAGCTGTTCTCCGGCCATCAGATCGACTAGTTTCAGATTCATGTCAATGCCAAGTGCAGCTGCGGTTAATCTGACAGCACGGCATGGTGCACTTCCGGGCACATAGTAAAAATCAATTGGCATTTTTGCTATTTTCTGAAATAAAAAAATTAAATATTTATTTGTATTATTATGTGTTAGGCAATTCACCTTTTTGCATCATTTATATTTGTAAATTTCTAAGAAATTTACGAACTGAACAATGGTACATTTAAAAAGCTACAAATGGAAGCTTAACAAACGTAAGGATTTTCGATTTTTATTTTTTCGTTGCAAATCACCTAAAATAATGTGGAGAGTCTGAAAGTTCAGTCAGAAAAAAGAAAATTCCGCTTTCAACCCTCTTATCTCGTTATAACGGATGGTCATAAAAAATTTTCACCTCCAGATTTCAAGAGTAGAAACTTCAAGCTCTCCAACCGTTTTTAAAATCCTGATACAATAATTTTTGACGAAGTTGCAGCCATTTGAAAATCCCCCAAAAAACTGACAAAATTTACTGTTCTCTCAATTTTTTTGCTGAGTGTAATTATCGCTTATATTTCTACACAATGAAAATGCTTATTAATAAATAAATGAATTTAATATTTCAGTAACAATGATTATTTATTCACAATTATATTAATCAATGCTTCATATTTACAGTGTACAAATGTAATCCTTCTCAGTATGTATTGAATGGATATGTATTAATTTTGCAATGATTATTGGGTGAATTTCTACCAGGAATTTTGGGAAATATACATTTGATTATTACACTGTAATAATTGTGTGGTATTTTAGCTTCACTTGGATTATGGACGAATGGCTTTTCAATTTCATTTGTACTCGCATGGAAGGCCGGCCTCGTGGGAATATACTCCCCACATCCACATCACAATACGTATTCTAGACGTTAATGAATTTTATTTGAAGCCAAAAAAAAAGGAATTATTAAATTGTTTGAAGATTTCATTTGTATAAAAATTTTCATCAAGAGCATTTTAATTATCTCACCAATTCATGAAAATAAGGAAATTTGTTCAATATCTCTTTGTGACGGAATGTGTCAATTTTTTCATTGGAATTGTTCTTAATTCTCCCGTCATTATGAATCTTCATAGCTATGGAATATATGGATTATATTATACTTTGGCAATGCCTAACCCTGGGCTTTACATATCAATGAGTTACTGAGTTATTGAACTTTGTGTCACTGAAACCAGATGATATTTCACTAGAATAACACGTTTTCCAAGTGTTTACGTCACAAAATATGGATTTTATTACGAGTTTCAAATTACGTTATCCATAAATTATGAAGATTCTTTTTTTCTTGCTATCTAGTGAATTTTTAATCCGGCTTACTGTTATCTTTTAAGATGCGAAAAAGAGTATGATTATCAATGACTAATGTTATTCACAACTATTGCTGAACATTCATATTTATTACGATAGACCCTGACCCAGGTAGGAATTATTCAGGGCTGAAACCATTTTCGTGCCTTATACAGGCCTGACTCAGTGAGGCTACAATCAGATGAGGCTCAAGCCAGCCTACTCCCGTCAGACTAGGCTCAAAAATAGGCTAGTAGTAGACTATGTCACTGATGCTGTGCAAGAGCAACCTCAAAAGAGGCTCGTATCAGTCTCAACTGAATGAGGTTGTTCATAACGAGACTCGGAAGAGCCTGATACTGATCTGAGTAAAAATAGACTCGTCGGTATTGAGCTCAAAAGTCTCTCCTGCCAGGCTCACTACAATCAGACTCAAGAGAAGCTCATTTGAGCCTCAATGAGACAAAATATACTTGATTTCGATTTCCAAGAAAAAGGGGTAGTAGTTTTTCATTCGTCTTCATTTTTTTAAAATTCTTTTTCAACATTTTATCTATAACTACATTCATACATTTGATTTGAAAGTTTATGAGTTTGTGGATTCAAATTCAAAGTTTATGCTATAACTTCACTTGAAGTGAATAAAAACTGTTGACGTTAATCAACATAAAAATATGTATTTAAATTGATTCTCAAAAACTAATGGGGCTGACCTAAGGTCCGACGAGTTCTCACAAAAGGCTCGAACCAGGCTCTTCTTCGTAATCCTTAAATGATGGTAGTGAGCGTCGCATACAGACCTTAGACACCCTCCAAATAATGACCTGATTTAAACCCTGAAGAAACCTTGGGAAGAGCCTGGAATTCAGGACTTTTTGAGTCTTAAAACTATATTATTAAAGACTTGAAATGAGCCTGCAAACCAGGCCTTTGAAGAGTCTGTCATTCAGGGCTCAAACTGTGTTATCATTTTGAGGTTCCTCAGGGCCTTACCAAGGCTTGATTTCGAGGCTGATTTGAGGTTCAGCCAGCCTTGTGTAAAGGCTCGGTCAGCCTTGATAATGACCTGAATTCCTACCTGGGGATATGTCTTCACAACTTGGAATATATTTGACCTGATTCTACTTCTTTCTTTTCAGTCGAATGCAATGGGGGGCGACTGATGTAGAATGAATCTCAAAATGAACGGCAAAATAATCTAGAATTCGTTTTTAATATAGAGGACTTTATGAAAATTTTTGAAAATATTGAAAGAATGCTCCAACATTTCTGAATTGTTGGGTAATTTTTTCAAATCGTTTTGTAAAAACATCCACTCCCAAAGAAATGTCGGTTCATTGCACTCCTATCTTCCTCATCTGTAATGGAAGAAAAATGAACCAGGGTATTTTTTCCTTCATGGAAAATTCAGATTGTTTTGCTTCCGAATGGAAGCATTGTAAACGCGATTTTTTTCGATTTCGAGATTTCATCGGAATATGACTCAGAATGATCCAAAACGCCGAGAAAAAACATTTTTAAAAAATGTCTGTATGTATGTGTGTGTGCGTATGTGTGACAGATATCAGCTCATGGCTCCGCAACGGTATTACTTGTTGAGCTGAAAATTTAACAGTACTTTCCCTTCCCATGCAAATTGCTGTCAGTGAAATTTGAGCGAAATCGGTTGAGTACTTTTCGAGAAAACTCGAATTTTCGAAAAATCGTTTTTTCGATTTTTCTCCGCGAAAAATTGATTCACAGCCCCCACTCTCCGCGATGAAATACTTTTCATTTAAACTCACAATTTTCACTCGGGGTAAATTTTGCTGAGATTTTTCGTTTGCAGATAATTTCTAATGCAGTGTTTTTTATCCTCAATTTACTATACACGATAGCTGAAAAACTATTTGAGATAAAGACTTCAAATTTTGTCAGTTTGTGCATCTAATGCACGAAAGGTTTGCTATTGAAATTGGGAAGAATCGCTCCAGTAGTTTCTGAGATATTGGCCAAAAACCATTTTATGAAAAGAGGTTATGTCTCGAAAACTATCCAAGCGATTGCATTCAAGTTCAGCTTAAAAGATTCATCTCAATGAGCCCCACAAATGGTGAGAATTTCAGATTTTTCAGAAGGAGTCTCTCGCAAAGGTGTTCGATAAATTAGTTTTTTCAAAAATCACGGTTTTTCTTAGCTTTCTCCCTAAGAACACTACTATTTTTTATGTCACCATTCGAAAGTCAACAATTTTTCCACAAAATGAGAACCTTCTCATTCTGACGGCAATGACTCCATTTTGGAAGCAAGATTGATCGAATATGGATTCCTCAACCTTGACCTATGCAGGCTCTACCAAGCTTGGAGAACTGCTGGAAGGAATATTGATCTTTAGGATTGTATCCTGAGCTTATAGATAGAGCAAACTAGAATCAAGCTGGATTTTTTCATCAGCCTTGATCTTTGTTACCTGGGCATAGCGAATCTCGACAAAAATGGTTCAGGCCAAACAGAGCGTATCCCCTTTAGTTTCCAAGATATTTCCAAAAAACAATGGTGGCATCACTGACTTATTCCGTTTGACCTCCTCCCTACAGAATTGCCAAAAATGATGAGCATCTTGTTTCGAAAGAAAATGTGAAAGATTGTTGCACTACTAATATTTTTTCCATTTGCACGGATTTAAAGATATGAAATTATTGTTTTAGAACCAATCTGGCGTGAAGGTCATACTTATAGAAGTCATTTAAGCCACTCTGACATGGAAGTGAAGGCGCGAGAGAGCAGTCGACGATGGAAAAAAATGTGACCTTTCAAGTTGAGTTTTGAACATCCTATGGAGAAAAAATGAGGTGGTTTTACAAGAAACGTGTACTGCCTGCTGGTTCTGAAGTCATCACAAATTGAAGTGAAGCAATCCGGAATATTGAACTAACTGTCAAAGTCAACATGATTCGGCCGTAAAGTTGGAAATGAAGTTTTTCGTATACTACTCTATTTTCGAAGATTTCTACATATCAAATTCCTCATTGCTAGTTTTTTTTCATCCATTATTACGATTTCAGATTGATACGATGAATTGATGGAGAATCTTCACTTTGATTATTTTAGGAATTTATCCTATACGAGAGAATCCGCGCATGCTACTCACTCTAATTTCGTCAATTTTTAAAATACAGAAAAAATGGACATTAAATTCACGTCAGAATTAACCGCATCCAACTGTACGTTCAAATACGTTGAATGGACTTCCAGGTTTTCAGGCCTTCTCGATGCATTCTGACGTTAAAATAGATTTTACGTTATCATATGGCAAAGGTACATATGGCATAGGTTCGTCAAATCCGTCGCAAAAATTTCGACTCGGGCAAAGTAAAATTATTGGAAAACAATAGAACACATGATTTTCACCGCGAATTTCCACAGTTTTCCTATGGAATGATGAAGAAAAATATCTCTTTAATTTTTTTTCATCAATTTTAAGTGTTTTTTTTTTATGAAATCGACATCAAACTTCAAATCTGTTCATTTTACCCCACCTGTCCCTATATCTATCCCTTATCATCCTATCACCTTATCATTTTCCTCTCCCCCTCTTCTTCTTTTGAATGATGGCGTTTTTTTTTCAACGTAAAAAAAAATGAAATTAGTAGTCTTCCCACGCTTCTCTCATACTGCCTGTACAAAAACGGTGATTTTAATTGCAATTATCTCATATATACTGTGGACCATCGTTCTCAAATTTTATTATTAGATGCATTATGCATCTAATTATTTATAGCGCTATTTTTAAGCAAGTCTCGAACTTTGTCATTAGGGGGTCAACTAACTTAAAATCACAGCCATCTGACAATTGCTCATAATTTTTTTTCTGAACAAATAAATTATTCTTGGAAAAATTAAAATATGCATATGCAGAAAATTTAGAAAGCTATGAATTGTGAATCTTCTAAATATCCTTCAAATAATAGTTTATTCCTTTGAAAAATCTCAAATATTGTCAGACGTGTGCTGATTTTATGATCAGATAAAATTAATTCCTCTGAAAAGTTCCCATTATTTATGGGATCTCCATCTTTTTTTACACAATAACTTGATTTTATTAATTACATTCATTCATTAGAATTCTCTATCTCGTATTGTCACCGTTTGATCACATCAAATGACCGTTGTGTAGATGTGCAATAAATGGATTTGTTGCATTTCCTACGACAGTGAGAGGTTAGGATGCTTCAGTTGCAGGAATTATGGGAACCTGCAAATATTTCCCGAACATGAATGAGGCTGGCACTCACATTGAGATTATTAATTATTTTTTTACCCATGGGGCTCGGAAAATGGGTCTAACCTCACTTTGCTTGGTTCGAAACGCATTTTTCCGACACCCTTGAGCACAAAAATACTATACGCACTATGGGTGGATAAAAGTTAATTTCGACAAAATTTTCTTGTCCTCGCTTCGCTCGGGAGAAAATTTTTATCGAAATTAACTTTTTTCCGCTCTAAGTTATTACTATTAAGAAACGATCTCGTTCAAATTTTTATAATATATATTATTATAGGAAGAATTTTTATGAGCTTTTATATATTCTAACGAAAGATAGCTTTTATATATTCTAACCAAAGTTGACAGGTGAATTCTGCTTCCACTTACGAGAAATCAATAAATGTGAATATTTTTTCATGTGTTCAAATAATTTCTCTATTTCATGTAAAGAGTACTGAATAATAAAGACTGTGAATTAAATGTCCCAGCCTTGTATCCAAATTCATTTTACAGAGAAAATCCTTCCATAGAATTTCTATAGTCTAAGTATTCACACTGAGAGAATTCTCGATGGTAATCTCAACAAAAATTATATTGTCGAGGTCAAATTCAACTATATATTTAGTCATCCTACCCATAATCAGATGAAAATCCTTAAAATTTAGGGAAACTATACTCAATTGGTACTCGGAGGGAATTCTCGATGGTAAATTTAACAAAATTATGTAGCCGAGGTCTAATCGAACTCTACTTTTTACTATTTCGCACAGATTTTATTGTCATATACACAACGGTGAACAACTATACTTAGTTGGGACATGCAACATGAATGTAAGAGTCCAGTTACCCAAATCCACCTCTACAAATTCTGTTTCACTAAATATTTTGCTATCGTAACTTTTCAACATTCGTTATTGTCCCATCACGAGAAATTTGGCCCTACATGAGCGAGATCAAAAATGACTATTTCTAGAGTAATGTGTGGCTCAATCGGTAACATGTCTGGTTTCGCGTTCCGACAAGCTTAGGTTCGAATCCCCCTCGATGCGTTAGACATTGCGTTTTTTCTAGCGTTTAAGAATTAATTAAATGTACTTGGTGGGTTGGTTGAATGAGAAATAGGGTAGGTAGGTTGGACGAATGGGAAATAGCTGAAGAAATTCCCCGAAAAGATGAATAAATTAATATTTTTTGATTTTTTTTCACAAAATCGTTCACAGAAAATCAGTGGAGGATAAGTTGACCACGAGGGAGAATGGGGCGTATACCTATCGATTATCATAGTAAACTAAGCAATAAGAATTTAGGGAGTAGAGCTATTCGTTAGCGTTCAAGTGAATTCCGGTATTTGATTGGTAGCACAATAATTTTTAGTAACCACCTAATAGCTACAGCGTACATATTTTCATAGTCGAGGTCTTTTTCAACTCAAAATTTATAGTTCCAGAGTTCAAAAATTTCTCTCAGTGCATGAAAAAAATACTCAGCTTCAATAACTATAAATAATCTATATTTTTATAATTATATGGACCTGAGAGAATGTAAGAAAGAATCGTATAGAAGCCATTTAATCATTCGATTTTTGCATTTTCGAAATTTTGGTTTCTTACAATTTAAAAAGCTAAAGAATCGAGAAAAAAATCGATCTGGCAAGAATCGATTTTTTCGTTATCGATTCAATTCAGAATCGATAAGTGGCAGTCCAATCCAATCCAATCCAGCAGATCGATTTTTTTGTGTGAATCGAAAAACCCTAGCTCTAAGTGCGTAATGTATACATTACGCACCTAAAAATGCCGAGAGATTTTCTTTTGTAGAGAATTTGATTATCTATGAAAAAAGTTTCTGAATGGATTTCTGTAAATTCACTAGTTTTCGAGATATCAGCAAAATGAGACAACTCAAAAAATTAATCGTAAATTTTTTTTTGCAAATATCCTAAAGTGAGTAGGTTCAGAGAAAAACTTCCGGAAATTTTCTCAGTAGAAAATTCAATGAGAGAAAATCTCTTGATAATTTTCTCTAACCTCCACAGATTCCTAGATAGTTTAAAAATAATTTTCACATGATGTTCACACTCTCTTCCAATTCAAGGAAATTTCAATTAGAACGCGGTACTGAGATTTACTGAATTGGATTTGCTTTGTATTATGCAGCTGAAGTCTCTTGCTTTTCCTCAACACTTTCAAGTGCCAATAAATTAATTTTTCTTCATCTTACATTATGCAACTGCAGTATCGATCTGTTTATCAATAGTTAACAATTTGCGAGAACTTTGAAAAGTCTTCACGTAAATTCAATATTCCCGATCAATTAGAGGCGGAGTTATTCACACCATCGTAGTTTCCAACAACTTTTATTATTAATATCACGTAAATTATGCGGTAAAGAAATACAATAAACATAGCTTAACCAGGTCAATATTTTTTTAATTAAAAAAGTGTGGCGAAAAAATTATTTGACTTTTAGAAAGAAAAATCCCTCCACAGAGTATATGAAAAAATATAAAAAATACTACATAATGTAGAGCACAATGCTGGCTTAACATGAAAAATAAACCGCAAGTTGTTTACTCTTTATCACCAGCGGCAGTTGTAATACACAGTGTTAGAAAAAAAAATAATAATCTTACGTTGAACGTTCACTCTAGGATACACACTTGGTTTGTACTGAGCCAACTTAAACTGGGCGCGTCCTTATAAGCAGTGAATGGTTGTGTTACCACTTGTGCTCGCTGGAGACTCTCAGGGACACACTCTAGTTTGTGGTTTTTTATACAGCCAAAATGGGAGCGGAATTGTTATTAGAATGTAATGAAGTGACTTGTTGAAAAGTAAGTTTGTGAGGATTTGATGGCATTAGTTATTTTCTTCATTTCTCCTGATAACATGATTTCTTCAATAATTGTGTCAATTATTCGTTGAGATTGTCGGCTGAAGCGCAGAGATAAGTTCAACTGCCCACGTGAACAGAGAATGGGAGAACTCGTGGCATTGAATGTGTTTAGTCACACACTTGCCGGCATGACTTGCATAACTCCGCAATTATGATAGCGCAAGTATTTAGGCACGTCATGATTTGCGTAAATGACGAGTCAGTTTTTTGTGAATTTCTCGGAGTCTACACAGAGAGAAAATTTTTTCCTTAATTTAAGAATGTGCAGTCACTTAATTTAAGAATGGCAAGTCACTTAAATTGAGTTACTTTTCTCACTTAAATCAAGTGATTTTTGGTTTCTTAATTTAAGAAAGTAAAAGTCACTTAAATTAAGTGACTTTTCTCACTTAAGTCAAGTGACTTTTCTCACTTAAATCAAGTAACTTTTTATTTCTTGAATTAAGAAAGTAAAAGTCATTTAAATTAAGTGACTTTTCTCACTTAAATCAAGTGACTTTCTTTCTTAATTTAGGAAGGTAAAACTCACTTAAATCAAGCGAGTTTTCTCACTAAAATCAAGTGACTTTTCTTTCTTAATTTAAGTGACCTGCACATTGTTAAATTAAGTGACTGCACATTCTTAAATTAAGAAAGCATTTTTCTCTGTGTATGAGAGATAGGGAAATTTCGGTAATTGAGTACTATAGCTCTGCCAACTGAAAATTGGTGTTTTCAACGTTTTATTTCAAATTTTTTTCTTCCGCCTTGCTTTTTGCGCCTATTGTAGGTTCGCATTGAGTTTGGTTTCGAAAAATTTTCATTTTTTAATTTTTTTGCAAAATTATTGGGGTTGTCAATTTTGAGCTGAAAAACTTGAATTAATTCGTTGGGTTTAACAACTCAACGAATACAACATTCAAACGTTAATAATTTTTATTTCACAGTAATTCGGAAACAAAATAATAAATTCAATAGAGTAGAGTTTGATGTTTTGATTGAGCATGAGGTGGGGGGCGGGGTGAGAGGTGAGGCAGGTATGAAACAGTCAATTTCTTCCTGACAAAGACAGTTGGTGTGAAAACACAATGATAAACAGAGACCAATGGTCTTATGAAAATGGCAAATTTGGTAATTCAACCAAATGAGCCTTTTCTAGACCAGTATCATTTGAGTCTTCTGCAGTGAAACATCAAAACTGTGTGTTTTGTTTTAAGAGCTAGTTGCCACCACTGCATCTTGTTTTTTTTTGGAAAATCCAGTTTTTCAGATGAGTATTTTGAAGTTTCATTCAATCCGTATTAAATTTATTGAGGTTTTTTTTTCGTCTTTTTCCTTTTTTTTTCGTTACTATTTTTAATCGATATTCCAAATTGAAATTGTTCCACGCGAAGTGTACAAATTTATTGACAAATGAAGGAAAAGGTACATTTAAAAAGCACATTGTGCAGGAAGTACTTGTTTCTGTGTAATATAAAAATTAAATTTTTATGCCCAATGAAGGTGGGCGGAGGTTTTTGTCAATATATTCTTCATCTAAAATCCCGAGTGTCGTTCATAGGATGGGTCGTGATAGGTTCCTTTTCGAGGCCTATGCACCACTACGTCCTCGTCGTGGCCTTGGGTTACGCCAAACGTGGTGATAATCTCGATTTTCATTTATTGTTTTTTTTTTTTTTTTGGTTTAATTGGTTAGTGACTTCCAAAAAAAGTTAGTTGTTTTAGGTAAAAATTTAATTAGGATTGTGTCTGCTCGCCTTGAAATCTCGCTACTGGTCTCTGCTACATCGAAACACATCAATTTAATTCAAAAAAATTGGTAAAATAATTCAAAATTTTTCAACAGTGTGGCAGAGTAAAAGTAGTCAATTACCGAAATTTCTGTTGAGATCTTTTTTTAAGGTCTCGACTAGCTCTACCAAAAGAATGTCCACTGATTTTTTTTTCAGTTCCATGGGATTCCGAGCTATTTAAAAAAAAAAACTGGGAAATGGAATCGATACACCTCGGTCTACTTTTACTATTGACTGTGCGATGTTTAAAAATTCAATATTTTCATAAATAATTCATGTGACCCATTTCTTGAGGAAGAAAAATGACATGAATATTATGAAGAATCAGAAAAATTTGTCTACATCAAGATTTTCTGTGTCGAAATATCACCGAATTTTCTTCTCCGAATTCACTTTTTTCACAATTTTTTTTGTATCAATACTTTTTTGCAAATGTAAATGTACCAATAATAGTACATCACTCACCGAGGGCGGAAAAAAGTTAATTTCGACAAAATTTACCGAGCGAAATGAGGGTGGGGAAATTTTGTGGAAATTAACATTTATTCACCCATAGTGAGTATTAGTACATTACGCACCTACACAGAGAAAAATGTTTTCTTAATTTAAGAATGCACAGGTCACTTAAATTAAGAAAGAAAAGTCACTTGATTTAAGTGAGAAAAGTCACTTAATTTAAATGACTTCTACTTTCTTAAATTAAGAAAGAAAAAGTTACTTGATTTAAGTGAGAAAAGTCACTCAATTTAAGTGAGAAAAGGCACTTAATTTAAGTGAGAAAAGGCACTTAATTTAAGTGAGAAAAGGCACTCAATTTAAGTGACCTGCCATTCTTAAATTAAGTGACTGCACATTGTTAAATTAAGAAAACATTTTTCTCTGTGTAAGTGACTTTTCTCACTTAAATCAAGTGAATTTTCTTACTTAATTCAAGTAACTATTTCTTTCTTATTTTAAGAAAGTAAAAGTCAGTTAAATTAAGTGACTTTTCTCACTTCAATTAAGTGACTTTTTCTTTCTTAATTTAAGAAAGTAAAACTCACTTAAATTAAGTGACTTTTCTCACTTAAATCAAGTGACTTTTTCTTCCTTAATTTAAGAAAGTAAAACTCACTTAAATCAAGGGAGTTTTCTTTCTCAATTTAAGTGACCTGCACATTCTTAAATTAAGTGACTGCATATTCTTAAATTAAGAAAACATTTTTCTCTGTGTAGGGTGTGAGCTTGGGAGGAAAATTTTGTCGAAATTAACTTTTATCCACCCATGGTGCGTATAGTATTTTTTTGCCCAAGGCTGCTGGAAAAATGCGTTTCAAACCAAGCAAAGTGAGGTTAGAAACCCATTTTTCCAGCGCACTGTGTAAAAAAATACATATAAGCCAACGAAGACATATTAAATGTATATTCTTCGGAGCTTTTGATATCCTGTTACTATGAAATATGAGGTACTTTAACATTCCCAGTTTTCATGAAACAGTCGTTCAATTTGAAATATTGAATATCTCAGTGGTTTTATTTTATTTATTTTTCACTATGAAAAAAAAATTGATGTCGAGGAGGAGCAACCGATGCTATGCCTGAAAAGAATGTTTCATTAGAATTGATACAGTGACTGTTTCCTTTCCGAATTCATGAAGTTCAAAAATTTGATTTATGGTTACAGTGAATTTAATTTTGTAATTTTTGTTGAGTAGAGGTCACCTATAAATTACGTCATACGTTAAGAAAAAAGGGGAACATCTCAGATTTGTGGCAAAATACGACAGAGAGCGGCGAGAGACCTTGGGAATTGTGGTACTGCAAAATTCAAAACTACAATCAAATGTATTTCTATAGATTTCAGGTTATTATTATTTTAGCCTAAGAATGGTAAATATGCAGAACATCGCTCATAATATTTAAATAATTATCAAAGTCAAATGTTTGGGAAAAAATATGGAATGCTCAAGCGAGGTTTGAACTCACAACCATCTGATTACATGTCAGGTGCTCTAATGTTTTTTTTTTTTTTGATAACAACTGTTTTTATTGGCACTATAGAAAGATATTATTTACATATGTACAGTAGAAAACAGTGTAGAAAAAACTATAATCATTAATATTACAAGTTATAACTAGTGAAGTTAATGAATACAAACATCTCTTGAACTTCGACTTTTTAACAATATGAAGTGTTGATGTAAGGAATGAAAAGTAATTCATTTTTCTAACATCGTTCATAAATAACAATATACATAACTTTTTATGTGGTTTACAATTTATTTTTGTGATTTCGAATAATATCTATACTCAGCGAATGGAAGAAAATAGAAAAAAACTATGCTTTCATTAATAGAAAAAAAGGGAGAATGCACCATAGCAGTGCAGTATATTTACTAAAGATAATGCAATAAAAATGATTTTTTTTTAATTATTGAGACCAGTGAAAGAAAGAATAACAGTGATAGAATGGATATAGTCTAACAGTATTGTCAGGTGCTTTACCAATTGAGCTATTGCGAGTTCCTACATTTCCCGTCAAATTTTTGACCAAGATATATTACATGACTTCCGCCACTTGGTAAATATATATAATAGAGCCCACAATAAAATTAATTTAATTCAATTTAAAAATTGCCTCAAAAATTTAATTCAATTCAAATGCAGAGATTGCAAGCAAACAATTTCTGGCAAAAACAACTTCTTCTATGAATAATCTTGTTTGTTTTATAATTGAAGATTCATTTACTAACCACATTTATTTGTATAAAAGTATTTTATTATGATTTTTTCACCAACATCATTTAGTTTAGAATGTATTTGTGAGAATTCATTTGTTCATAATTCTCCTGTGCTAGACTATTCAACCTGATATTCATCGCTACAGATTTATCAATGTTGATATGTGAATTTATAAATTAATTTATTGATAAATTTATTTGTTTAATGGCGACATTGCCTCGTGGATGGGAGGTGGAGAAAAGATGTGAGAATCAAAAATTCGAAGGTAAATATAGTAACTCGCAATAGCTCAGCGGTAGAGCACCTGACATGTAATCAGAGGGTCGTGGGTTCATATCCTGCTTGCGCATTACATATTTTTTCCGGAATTTGATTTTCTTAAAAATTTATTAATAAGAAATTAATTTATTAATAAATTTATTTGTTTAATGGTAAATGCCATTTAAATATAATTAAAAAAAAAAATATTTTCTTATACTTAATACATTAAATGTATATTTACATAATGAATATAATGTAAATTTCGAGACCAAACCTTCATTTTGGCATTTAATTTATTTGTTTTGGGTTATATCACATATGTCAATATGCAACTACAATAGTTAAATTGGAGATTCGAAAAAAAAAATAACTTTTCTCGAATAAGATTCATTTCTGCCAAATAACAGTAATTTTCCTATACTTATTCAGCAAAACCCGGTTAATGAACTCCGGTTTATTTTGTCAAATAAATTAATTTAAGAAGAGTAATTTTTTCCGCAGGGTATAAAAGTGATAATGTGACGTCACAATAGAGGTAGGGTTCAATGAAACCTCCGTTCAATGAAAATGTGACCGAGTGTGACATAGGCAGAAGAGGATCTAGAAATATTGAAATTCTGTAATGACCTTCTTTGTAGCTCTCATTCTTCTGTACGGAAAAGGTCTATCGATAAATCCTCCAGAATCCAATGGTTTTTGAGTTATTCACAAAATAATGAAATTCACTGTTAAACCGTTTTTTTTTTCTGAACATTCATTCTAGTCTTTTCCGTACATTCCTTCGCTCAGGGTCATCACAACGGCTGCACGCTGCTGTAAATTAATTAAATCTCATTGGACTCACTAGACTGATCAAATTCACAGAATCGTGAAAGACCATGACAAAATCGTGTACTCAAGAATTCATCTTATGCGGAATGTCAGTCGTGAATCCATAGTTTTCAACAAATTCACTGGAATTTACTTGGGTAACACAAAAGATTTTCACAGTGGAATCGTCCAAATAAACGCTGGATAAACCACGACAATGAATAAGCGAATAGAATATGGGTGGATGTATGTATGTGTCGTCTCTGTGTACGAGTGTAGAAAAGAGGACAGAGTATGTTGGAAATTGATGCTGGGAAGAGAATAAATCGGCTGGTCGTGTTTAGGCATTTCTGTTATTCGAGAATGAAATTGAGGTGGAAATCGATGAATAGAATACTTTATAAATTATTTACAGTAAACTAAAGAAGGACGTTGAAACATTCGCAGTTTTCACCAAATTGCGTAAAATCCAGGACACATTTCAAAAAATGACAAAAAAAAACTCAATTTTTTGGTACTTTTTCGAACCAATTCTAAAAATTGGAGAAATTTTTCTTTTCAATGTAACAGCGCAAAAACCTTACAGGAAATTTATTCAAGTTCATGAATCTGTTCTCATCATCCACTCGTTGTGCGATCAGTGATGATCTAGTTACAACGGATACTCAAAATTCACATCACAAGATTTCAAAAATAGAGACTTCGAACTTTCTAACCATTCTTTTTTATTCGCATCCGAAGTTTTTTGACGAAGTTACAGTCATTTGAAAATTACTAAAGAAACTGACAAAATTTACTATTCTCTTAGTTTTTTTGCTGAGTTTTAGACGAACAGAGAAAAAATGGGAATGAATTTATTAGAATAAACAAATTGTGTATCCTTCTTTTTTTCTCGATTCTTGACAGTAATTTATGAAGGACACAGCCTGATTCTACCTGAATGCTTTTTTGAATGAAATTTCAAGGACTACAGAAAAGGATTAAGACAAAATTGTGCGGCCTCACTTATCTCCTGAGATATTAGTGCAGTCAATAGGTCGTGAAAGAAAAATTGCAATCTGCATAGAATAACGGAATTCTTGAGATAGTAGGATTCGTTAAACTCTGACAGTTTAAGGGGTGTATTCTGAGTATAATTCCAGATATGAGGGATTCCCCGAGCGCCAGCGGCACCACTGTCACGAGAAATGCTTCCAACTTAACATCTCGGGAACAGTTCAGTCTACAAAAAAAAATATAGAAATCTTTCTCTTCGAAAACTCAGATAGTTGAAAGCGGACGAAATGCGGATGCTGAAAAGGCGAAGGAAAATGAATTGTTGGATGCACAGTCATTAAAGCACGTGGAAAACCAATTCTCAATGGGGAAAACCAGTGGTTGAAAGACGTTAAATACAGAGATCACAATATCTAAGACACGTTGATTATCACTAATAGTTGAATGTTATAATAGTTGAAAGACACCATAGTTGAAAGACTGTTGATTAACCGCGTCAATTCCACCATTGAAATTGCGTATTAACGAATTTTACGAGTTTTCCGTTGAGTGCCTTGTGTAGACTCCTCATTCTAGACTGAAAAATTGCCGGAAATGCAAATAAGTCGGAACAGGTGGAAAAAAATACTAATGTGTTCAGAAAATTTTTCTGAACAACATATCAAAATGTATCCTCGTGAAAATGTGCCATAATATTTTTAATTAATTAAAACTATGCAAAAAATCGACTTTCACGCCAAGAAATCTTGGCATTTGCATTAAACTCAAAGCATCAAAAAAATAAAAATACCCTATTGTAGAGGAAAATATACTCTACAAATTTGATGCGGAGAGCACTAAGCAAAAACCTTTTGTTTTTGCATAAAAAAATTGCAAAGTTTAAAAAATGAATATTTCGGGGAACGATCAGCTGATGGTTGACGCTCCGCCTACTTCTGCGCGCCACTTATTCGAACACGCGCTATGCGCAGAAAATTTAAATGTACATGACATACCCCGTCTGTGCACATAGTTCATTATTTTGCAAATAACTTGCAAATTAATGAATTTAGAAGAATTTAGCAAGAGACCTTTTTTGTATACTATGAAAATTGTCACAAAATTAATCTTGGCTAAATTCACAAATTCATTTTATTTAGTATGAAATTTAAAAAAAAAATGATGGGATGGAAATTTCTGGGCAATAATTGAGTTTTTCCAATTCCACCGAAAAGCTGAGGAAATTCATCATGAAAATGATACGTCAGAAGTAGTTCTCTGAATTTTTTGTCAATTTCATTTTTTTCTCAAGATTTGAAAGTAAAATCTTCCTGTTTTCGAAAAATTTCAGTTTTTCGGGAATATCTCGGGTTCTATTGATCATAACGACCTGGGGCTGATCTTAAATAAAAGTTGAGCTCATTTCCCATCGATTTATGGGGTTAAAAAGGAAAATATCAATTTTTTCAAGTACTTATAGGGCAAAATCTGATTTTCCGAAGATGAGACATAGATGACATATATGAAAAATTGATTTTAAAAAAATTTGAACCACATTAATCGATGAGAAATGAGCTTATCTTTTTTAAAATCAATTTTTCAAATATTTATGTCTCATCTTCGGAGAATCAGGTTTTGCCCTATAAGTACTTGGAAAAATTGATATTTCCACTTTTCTCGACTAAATTGAATTCCCAAAAAATTTTATTCAAAATTTTTTTCTTTCATCATCAACATTTTTCGCGTTCTTGCGTTTGAAGCAGACAAACTTCATCTTCTTTCTGCGCTTATCGCCACAGCTGTTTACTTTTTTCAATTTCATCTATTACCAGACGCGAGAATTTTTTGGAAGAAAAAATTGACTTTGTTTGTTTCACTTCTTCGCTACTAAATTATTGCATTGCTAAATTCTCGAATAATTCTGCTTTTTCAAACGCGAGTCCCTTGAAAAAAGTTCTCAATGTGCACATAATAAGCTGTTGCTTATTATTAACAGAATGAGATATATGATGAATTGCTTCGTTACAAGTTCTAGTAAAACAATATACTAGCTTATTCCTTTGAAGCTACTGTCTACTTGGTAGAACGGCCTTCAATAAACGAGGTAATACAGTATACTACCTTGAAGCAGTAGTTAATTATCGTCTAGTCATGCCTGCTTGGCAAACGGAAATGATATTGAAGACTGTGAAAGGTGTGCTGTGATAAACATTCCTCCTTATATTAAAATTCCATTAATAGGATACATCTATTCAAGGAAATAAAATTGTCATACATTCCTAAATGAAATGACTAAGTTTCAGTAAATTTGAGAGAAGATAATACACGGAGAGAAATTTCTATGAAAAATTGTGATGCTCAGCGACACAATGTCGATGCAAAATGCAGGCCGAGGCTATTCCATGAGTCTACCAATGGAAAAAATGTCTTTGCACCAGCAATTAGTAATAGGGCCAATAAAATTTTTGAGATAAAATATCATAATAATTGCTATGTAGCATTATAAAAATATTGACTGATAATTTTTTCTTTGGAAGTTGAGAAAAAATTGTCTATTCGACAAATGATGAATCATTGGGCCCTTAGAAATTTTCATACGCTACTAAGAATTTTTTATAAAATTTTTTTAGAATTTTTCCCATGCCAGCCTCATAATGTGGTAGACGAAGATGCAAGTCGGGTACCTTCGGCTGTTTTCGGTACATGAGCCATTGGCTATTTCACACTTGGCTTTGGATTGAAATATCTCGGAAACTATGCAAAATTTATCGAGACATGCTGTGAATGAAATTTTGAGGGAAAATTAACGAAGAAAATAAGCAAGACACCGTTTTTCTGCGACCAGTAATTTCCGAGATATCAATTTTTTGATGAATAGGTCAGAAACAATGGACGAGGCCTGATAGTAAATAAATGGCCGCTCGAGCGTCCCTTCTGAATTTTTCATTAAAAAATTAATATCTTAATAATTAGGAGTTGTAGAAAGACGGAATTTCGCTCATTTTATTCGTTAATCTTCCCTCTAAATTTCATTCACAGTATGTTTCGATAACTTTTCAGTAATTTTCGAGATATTTCAATCCAAAGCTAAATGTAAAATGGCTATTTTTTTTCAAGAAATCGAAAGCAAAAATTATGATGTGGAGCATGACAATTTTTCCGTTCAGAAGCAAATTGATCCCGTTCGTGAAGCGGCATGGTAATTTTTTTTAAAATCATTCAGAAAAATTCTTATATTTTTCTCTCCGTGTAAGAGAAAAAATAAACTCAAGGAAAGGCATTCATTTTATTCTCCAATGTAATTCCGTGTAAACAAATAGCTAGTTTGACTCTAACAATCTGTAAAAAAATATTATTGGTGTCGTGTAGATGCGTGACTTCATACAGTAACTTTTATACACTGTGCTCAACTGATATGTTTACACTTCCACGGAGGATCGATTCGAGGCGTGGGAACCCGTAAAATGTATATGTACATAGAATTTACCATTGGGCCAACATAGCTACATATTCTTTAGCGGTAATATTTTTTTTTTTTCCATTTAACCATTCCACTGGGTCTGGAACGAAAAAGAGAGCGAGAGAAAAGCATAATAATGAAAGCTGTCGAGGCAGTGGGTGGCGTTACGTTGGCTGCGACGGCGTCTTCCAGCATTAATCGTCTCTCTTTTCTCGCATCTTCGTGTTTCCCTTGTCTGTAACGTATTTTATTCTGTGTGTTTTTTCTCTCTTCACATCACAAGAAAAACCTTTCATTTCTTTTTTAATTCCTGTTTTTTTTTTATTCTTTTCTTTTTAATCCGACTTTTTTTTCCGTCATTCGTGGCACCTTGGCTTGTTTTTTTTCTTGCTGTGTCATTGTTGAGCAATTTTCTGAATAGCTTTGGATTGCGAAACCGCTTAGCAGTATCCAGAAAGATGGCAGAAGGGCGGACAAGAGAGGAAGGGAATGGGAACGGGAAGAGGAGAGCGTAATTGTTTGCGTCCTTGGCAGACTATGTGTATATATATGTATATGAATATCTATATATGTATCTATATATCTATATACATATATATATATATGTAATGCTGATCGAGTAATGGATTTCAAGATGAGCCAACTCCATTTGCACATTTTAAGGCTTGGTTTTATTATAATATTAATGAGGAAAAATAATTGCTTATATTAGACTCATTAATGTGAATTTTCATTCCCCAAATGGAAACTTGAAAAGTAGAAGTACTTATGGACGTTATATTAACGAAATCCATTAACGGAATGAGAATGATTATCATAAAAAAAATTTTCAGAGAAAAAAGAAGAAATTATTATTTGATTGTCGTGTAGTCTAATAACTATTTTCTGAAAGCGTATGGTTTTTTTTAATTTCTTTATCTATTTTTTTGGAGGCAATATAATTTTTTTGCCCCATTGCTGGGACAGTCTCGTGTCGTTTGTTATCTCATGTTGGCAGGAATGTTACCGGAATCGGTGGCAGGAAAACCTCAGTGTGTGGACGGGAGGAAGAAATAAATGCGGGGGACGAAAAAAGAGAATGGAAGCAGTCGACTGTGATACAGGCCTTTGGATGACGTTTTTTTTTCCTCTTTTCAATTTATTTTTATTCTATTCTTCGTCTCTTTTGAAGTGTCTGTTAGTGATTTCGGTGTGACGCGATAGACAAATGATGCCGAGCTGTTGCTTATGGTGTTTTTTTTTTTGGATACTAAGATTCTATTATTTTTTTAGCGTTGGTTCATTTATCCATTACGAAGATATAGGTCCAGAGTTTCTGAGGATTCTTGTCTAGTAATTTCGTTGATATTCACAGCTGAGAAAATTTCATCATAGGTCTAATTCACCCGAGAACAAATTTTTGAAAAGTTCTCTGTTGTGTCAGTGATAGAGTGGGAAAACGCGACGAGTCTAATTATCTTTGTGATCATTCTTAGCCCAATTTTTTAAAATTCAACGAGATGATATTTTTGTAAAGATGTTAATCTTACATCTGATTTTACTCTATAATAAAAAATTTTCCTCTCTTCTTGTTCGAAACTGGCGCTAGAATCCTGAGTGATCAGGTCGGGTTCGAGCCAAAAAGTCTCGAATCAAGGCATCTCGAATTACCCCCCCTCCTACAGTCAAATTAACAGTTGTCATCGGATAATCATCGAGAAAGCATCTCTTCCAAGATGCTCTCAACGGTCTATTGCGAGTTTTCCATGGTTATGGACCGGTCAACGACACTCATCTTATTAAACAGTGGTTTTCTCAATGAATGCATTGTTGATGCATTCGGTCGTTTATCGGATTCTCATCAAGTATAACAGACTTATACATGGGATATCACGAGCACCCATCTTGCCTTTTCGGCACCTTTTCAACATAGCTACATCCTCGGGTTTCAAGGTTACACCGCCAGTGCAGTGCTTTAGTGAATTATCAGTGTTTTCGGGTATCAACTATTAAGGACAATTAACGGACAATTAGCATTTATGAATTAACGGTCAATTCAACGACTCAATCCTTTTTTGCCAATTCTTAATACGCCAACAATAACTTTATTGTAATAACGATTCTCTCTTTTGAGGGATTAAATTTGACCATCAACGGCAATTGTGTTCACAGATTATTTTCCCAGAAATTCTCAATCCCACTTCCAGAAGTTCCAGTCCTCTAGAGAAAATCAACGAGTTCTCGAACACTTCTGGTTCTTGAAATATTCCCATGAAAAATGGTTCATCACTTGTGGAGCCATTTCTCTCTATTACTTTAAAGTAGTACCCCAGTGAACTTGAGTACAATTAAGCCCTCATTTTATTGCTGCTGTGTCGAAGATGATATTTTTTTTTAAATTTTTCTGAATTTTTTCCGGGTACTTATGAAAAGTTGGACAGTAATAACGAAATCGTCAAAAGAATCACACAATTGACACATCATCTGGAGACTGTTGGCGAAAAGACCAAGTTTTAACCACACAATACACGGAGAGAAAAATATAGGAATTTTTCTGAATGATTTTTTAAAAAATTACCATGCTGCTCCACAGAGGAATGCAATTTGCTTCTGAGCCGAAAAATTTTCATTCGAAGGAGGAGTTTTCATGAAACATGACTGGAAAATTTTCATACTCCACATCATAATTTATGCTGTTTATTTCTTTAAAAAATACTCATTTCACACTTGGCTTCAGATTGAAATATCTCGAGAACTACTCAAAAGTTATAGAGACATGCTGTGAAAGAAATTTAGAGGGAAGATTAACGAACAAAATAAGCAAAACTCCGTTTTTCTATGACTCATAGTTATTGAGATATTGACTTTTTAATAAAAAATTCAGAAAGAACGCCCCAGCGCCCATTTATTTGCTATTGGGCCTCGGCCATTGCTTCTGAACTACTCATTGAAACATTGATATCTCGGAAACTATTAGTCGTAAAAAACGGCATTTTGCTGATTTTCTTCGTTAATCTTGCCTCTAAATTTCATTCGCAGCATGTCTCGATAGATTTTGCATATTTTTCGAGATATTTCAATTGAAAGCCAAGTGTAAAATGACCAATGGGTTATGTAGAAAGAAAAGAGGGTGCGTGGAACCTACGCGACAGAAGTGAAACTTCTTATACATGAGCCATTGGTCATTTTACACTTGGCTTTGGATTAACATATCTCGAAAACTATGCAAAATTTATGGAGACATGCTGTGAATGAAATTTAGAGGGAAGATTGACGAACACAATAAGCAGAACGCTGTTTTTCTACGACCAGTAGTTTCAGAGATATCATTTTTTGAATGAATAGTTTAAAAACAATGGATGAGGCTCGATAGCAAATAAATGAGCGCTTGGACGTCCTTTCTGAATTTTTCATTCAAAAATCGATATCTTAATAACTACGAGTCGTAAAAAAACGGAGGTTTGCTTATTTTATTCGTTGATCTTCTCTCTAAATTTCAATCACAGTATGTCTCGATAAATTTTGCATAGTTTTCGAGATATTTTAATCCAAAGCCAAGTGTGAAATGGCATTTTTTCAAGAAATAAAAAGCAAAAATTATGAGGTGGAGCATGGATATTTTTCGGTCGTGTTTCATGACAACTCCTCCTTTAAATGACAATTTTGAGTAATTTTTTAAAAAATCATTTAGATAAATTCCCATATTTTTCTCTCCGTGTATTGAAAAGAAAAAATAATAGAGTATAGAGTCAGGCATCGCTGCTGACGCACTCTCCTCTTCTCCTGCTCCCCCCACCACGTATCTAGCTATTCCCCTCACACGATGACGAATTTTCGTGACGCTCGAAAATTGTTGCCCCCTCAGCAAAGAAGTTTCACTTAAAAAATTCAGAAGTAAGCATGTAAAGATTCTGAGTGGCTACCTAAAATTTCTAAGTACTAGGAGAAATTGTCATTGGATGAATGGAGAGTTTTTCTTCAATCCTCAAGGAGAAAGGCATTGGCTAACATTTTCATGATGCCGTTACCCAATCAACAGGATACTTTTTCCTAAAAAGTGAATCGGCCCATGAATTAATTCCTGACAAAAGGATATTTTTTCCATTAGCAGACTCATGAAATAGCCCCGGCCTGTATAATTGCCAATTGAAAGACATTAATATTGAGAGAAATAGGTATTTATTTCTCCCATATTAAATTCAAACCTAATAAAAAAGAAGTTTTGTCTCAAAATTATTTTTATTTCTAGAGAATATTCTTTTCCTTTCAGTGTAAATCCTGCAAATCGATCGCAAATGATCTTGTCTTATACCTCTTTTGAAAAATTTCACGATATCACTTCTAGAGCTGAAGATATTTTGAAACCGTGAGTTTCTCGAAACAAAAAAAATTCTCAAAAGTAAAAAAAAAATTAGTTGGCGCTCATTCTCCAGCTAA
Source organism: Aleiodes alternator (assembly GCA_963921955.1). Taxonomy (NCBI): domain Eukaryota; kingdom Metazoa; phylum Arthropoda; class Insecta; order Hymenoptera; family Braconidae; genus Aleiodes; species Aleiodes alternator. Next base: position 3,944,086 of record OY998115.1, on the reverse strand, counting down.
AGTGCATTTTTTATGAATTAATTAGTTCATTATTAATTATTCTAATGAAAAAAAAGTTATTAATTATTATTATAAATTCGATTTATTATTATTTTTCTTTTTTTTTGAAAGAACCTAAAAGGCGTGATAAAGATCGAAATAGTTCTATGTTTCAGATTAGCAGCACTTCTTTCGGTAATCGAAGCATATTTCCCCAAATTATCATTTTTTTCTGTCTTATCGACCGTTTCGACTGTACTCTGGCATACTTCCTCAAATCTCGAAATTCTATAACTTTCCGAATGAGATGAGTGTCGTATTTGACTCCCTATCTCACCGCTTCTCGATCTCAGCCTTCCCCTGATTCAGCCCTTCACTATCTGCGCTAACCTGACATTCATCAGGCCCCGCCCACTATGAAAAAAGGGAATAGTCTCCTCCATAAGATAGAGACTCTACCATAGAAACAAATTTTTAAATTAAATGAAATTTTCATGCAAATATTCACTCCACAATGAACACAATAACTCGAGTGAATAAATAGCTCCAGTTTTGCAGTGAGGATGTCTAAATTTAAATGACAAACCTTGTTACACAATGAACATACTTTTATTTTCTCTTTACAAGTGTTAATAATTGACTATTCTATGCCATTACGGAAGTAAAACAGCCATGACTTTCACAGTGTCATGGTTTGTAAAAGTAATATGATAGCTCTAGAGTCTATAGTCAGTGATACAACAGAAAATAGGGGAATGAATTGTTTTTTCTTCCCCAGAAAAATAACAACTGCTGCCCTTCTATTTCTGGCCGTGACATTGCTACCAGTAGAAGCATGTGCATGTAAGAAGAGAGGGAGGGGGAACAACGGAACTTTTTTAACCCACGGACAACTAAAAAAATAAGCACGTTTCTGCATTTATGTTTGTATCTATAGGCTTGTAGGTGAAACAAATATACATAGATATCATTTTTTTCGCGTCTCTTTCAGAGTAAAGGTCTGTCATGAACAAACCGGAATAACACTATTTATATACGAGATCCTACTAGAATTTCTCGTACTAGCAACATAATTCTTCCATGCTCTCTTTGTATATTCTTTCGCTCTCACTTGATTATTTCAGGTTCTCATTAGAATGATGATACATGAAAGGTGATTGGAATATTCCCTTCCTTTCCTACAAAATCTTCATTTTTGCGAAATAGACAGAAAGATAGGGTCACACGACCAATAGATGGACACTGAACAAAAGATGGACGGTTTCTATAATCGAGGATTTTCATAAATAAATGAAGGATTCTTATACTCACGTCAATACCTAATTATTACATACATATAGATTTATGAACTATTTATTACATATCGATTGATCGAAATTTAAAATCATACCACTGCAAATATGCAACTGTCCATCTATTGGGGGTTCGAGTTATTTTCCAGTTTTTCCTTGATTTTCTTCAATTATTTTTCTGTACATCATTCTTTTTTGCAACTTTTTAACTTGATTTGCCTATTTTTCATGAATTAATAAAGTCTAATATTTCCTTAACCGTCCATCTATTGGTCATGTTACCCTATATCGTTGTTTTGAAATCAGAGATAAGTTATTTTCTTTTACTGAATTTCAAATTCACCATCTTTCGGTGTTCGGTTATAGATTATTTATCGCATTGATTTTTCTCTAATTAATTCATTTGATTGATGGAAAAAAATAGAATTCTCTTGAGATAATCCACCTTCTCACATCAACTTCTTAAATCAAATCATCCCATTCTTTATTCTTAGTTATTGACAATGTCCATTTAGGTCGAATCAATGTGGAAATAATGGGATATTTCCATTGTTCATGAACATTCACGTGATCCAATTCTGGGAGAATGTAATTCGAAATTATTCAATTCGGAAAATTCACTGACTATTATTTTTTCAGAGAAAATATCGGTTTTTAAATGTCACGTCAATTCAATTGAAATATTCAAACGTGTGAAGAATACTCGACATTTGTCTGATTTTTTCTTAAGGGGGTTTCTTTTATAATCCTCTCTGAATTTCTCAATAAAGGAATTGAGTGCCTGATTTTTTTTACTGAAAAATCGAGTTTTAATAGCAATTATGGAGTAAACGGTGAGATTACGTAGTCATCGTAGAGAATAATGTTTAATGTTGAAAGAAATTAAAGTAAAACTGCAATAAGTCGATTTGTATTGAAGAGATGTTACTCTGCTTTGAGATTCGCTTGATACCATTCAGTAAAGACTTGTGCTGGTGCATTTACTTCCTCGAATCCATACTTCTCTAAGCACTCCTTACAGCGCTCGTACCAGTTTGCTACATTGTCGTAACGTGCAATATCGAATCCCAATAACTGTAATTAATTCAATTAAATTTAAATCATGATTGAGGAAGGATATTTCCAGTGATGATAGAATTTATGTTTCATTAATCGAAATAACTATCTGGAAAATACTATTGAGAATGATTAATTCTAGTTTACTCCATGGATTTTTAATAAGGTAAAAAAAAAGAAATGATTGAAGAATTTTTAAGAGAATTTCAAGAGCTACATGATTAGAGTTGACGAAAAACAGCATATCTTCAATGGTTTCTGGAGTATAGATGCGAAACTTTATCGGCTAAAAACAATCGATTATCCGCTCGTATCTCTTCGATACTACACAGAAAAAAATGTTTTCTTGATTCAAGAATGTGCAGTCACTTAATTTAAGTGACTTTTCTCACTTAAATCAAGTGACTTTGTCTTTCTTAATTTAAGAAAGTAAAACTCACTTAAATTAAGTGACTTTTCTCACTTAAATTAAGTGTCTTTTCTCACTTAAATCAAGTGACTTTTTCTTTCTTAATTTAAGAAAGTAAAAGTCACTTAAATTAAGTGACTTTTCTCACTTAAATCAAGTGACTTTTTCTTTCTTAATTTAAGAAAGTAAAACTCACTTAAATCAAGTGACTTTTTTCACTTAAATCAAGTGACTTTTCCCACTTAAATCAAGTAACTTTTTCTTTCTTAATTTAAGAAAGCAAAAGTCACTTAAATTAAATGACTTCTCTCACTTAAATTAAGTGTCTTTTCTCACTTAAATTAAGTGACTTTTCTCACTTAAATCAAGTGACTTTTTCTTTCTTAATTTAAGAAAGTAAAACTCACTTAAATCAAGTGACTTTTTTCACTTAAATCAAGTGACTTTTCCCACTTAAATCAAGTAACTTTTTCTTTCTTAATTTAAGAAAGCAAAAGTCACTTAAATTAAATGACTTCTCTCACTTAAATTAAGTGTCTTTTCTCACTTAAATTAAGTGACTTTTCTCACTTAAATCAAGTGACTTTTTCTTTCTTAATTTAAGAAAGTAAAACTCACTTAAATCAAGTGACTTTTTTCACTTAAATCAAGTGACTTTTCCCACTTAAATCAAGTAACTTTTTCTTTCTTAATTTAAGAAAGCAAAAGTCACTTAAATTAAATGACTTCTCTCACTTAAATTAAGTGTCTTTTCTCACTTAAATTAAGTGACTTTTCTCACTTAAATCAAGTGACTTTTTCTTTCTTAATTTAAGAAAGTAAAACTCACTTAAATCAAGTGACTTTTTTCACTTAAATCAAGTGACTTTTCCCACTTAAATCAAGTAACTTTTTCTTTCTTAATTTAAGAAAGCAAAAGTCACTTAAATTAAATGACTTCTCTCACTTAAATTAAGTGTCTTTTCTCACTTAAATTAAGTGACTTTTCTCACTTAAATCAAGTGACTTTTTCTTTCTTAATTCAAGAAAGTAAAACTCACTTAAATCAAGTGAGTTTTCTCACTCAACCCTTTAACGCTTATGGGCGTTTCCCCCACTCTGCGGCCTGCTAGGCAGGCGGCACATATCTGCGTTAGTGTGTATCCGTGAGCTCTAGCGAGCAATACCGTACCCACTATGAGGTTACTGTTTGTTCTGGAATTTTATCGGGCACATTATTGTTAGTCGAAAATTTTGAGTTTTTACGTTCCATTTTTTGTAATTCTTCATTCTACATCGACAGAAATAATTCGAAAAAAAATAATAATTCAAGACTATTTAAATAACAAAGGAAGGGGCCCTGAGGGAACCCATCAGACGTATGTATCACGGTAATGACCGAGCCTGAGTCTCGTAAACTGAGGTAGTGGGGACTGAGAGCGCACGCGATTGGCTATCCCCACTCTATCGCCCCGGGTGTGAGTTTGTTCGAATGCGCCGTTAAAGGGTTAAATCAAGTGACTTTTCTTTCTCAATTTAAGTGACCTGCACATTCTTAAATTAAGTGACTGCACATTCTTAAATTAAGAAAACATTTTTCTCTGTGTAAATAGTATCACTAAATTGAAATCTATGAAAAATTGGAGTTTTCGATAATTACCTCAGCGAAATGTACACTCATTGCTATTGAAAAATCGGCAGTTGTCAAATTTTCACCAGCAACGAAATCATTGCCTTCTAAAAATGCATTCAAAATCTCGAAAGCCTTCTCAACTCCACTAACACTCTCCTCACTCACTTCATTACTCGAACCGAAGATGACTGGTACCTGTAATTAATCAAAATCTATTAAATTATTTGGTTCATTGTCGGAGTATCCAGTTCAGTAACGAAGAGGTAAAATAAGATGAGTGAAATGATTTTGCGTATCATTTTTGAAGAATATCTCGAAAGCTCAGTGAAATAGGATGAATTTGTAGTTTTCAAAAGTTTGGAGTTTTCAAAATTCTTCATAAAAAAAGGTTCGGCCGATATTAGGCTATCTCACACTGTTTCCGGGATATTCTCAAAAAAAAAAAATGGAAAATCGATTCCTCCTGTTTCATCTCTCCGTTGATTAATTAATCGAGAAGAATTAATTACATAAGCATTAGCGAGTTTCGGCCATAATGTTGATAAGTTGAAGTAAATCTTCTCGTCAACAAGACCCTTTTTCTTCGAATCCTTAGGATAAAGTGAATCATTCTTTGCGTATTTATTCACGAGATAGACCATTATCGCTTGACTGAAAGAAATTGAAAATTTCCCATCAAATTCCAGTAATGATGATACTTCAAATGTGTTGAATCAAGTATCACATAATCATGTACTAACGATTAAATAACAATGCACGAAATATCTCACAAAAATAATCCGAGTTGAAATAATTTTTTCAATAATTACTCAAAAACATAACTCATAAATTAAATGATTCACGATAAAATAACTCCAAATGCTAACTCAAATATCCTTCAATGACAAAATTATTCATTCATTTTTTTGGGAATATTTTAATTTCATTGTGCTGTCGGTATTTTTTTTCTCTTTTTCATCTGCGGATTTTTATTTTGTTGCTGATTATTCGATGCTATTATCTTGTCGTGATTTCCAAATTCCATGCAACCAATAAAGCACGTTGTTATTAATTTTGAAAAAATTTTCTCTTACTATATCTTAAGGAGGTTCCCTCGTACTCAATATTAATCGTATTTTTTGATATCTTCACTTTTAATTTTGCAAGACTGCAGACTGATATATCATATACTTTTTCCGAATGATTACCCCCATGGAAAAATATATATCCGGAAATATATGCAGAAATATACAAAATATGTATCTAATATATATTTTGAAATATAATATTCGAATATGCTGAGTGTACATCAAATATAACTAAAGTATACTTATGATGGCTGAAATTGGCCCATTTCAGATATCTCATGCTGTGTTATTATATTTAAATTATATGAGTTATATACGAACAGTATATTCAACATATAACGCACGTGTACAAAGAAAATATATAATTCGCTCCAGCAAATACATCTAAAATATATTTATTTTATTTCTATTTATTCCATATGTATGACATCTCGGCCTTTTACATTTGTTTTCTCCTCGCTGTACCGCATTCGCCGAAGGACGAGGGAAAGCCTCATTTGATTTTGAGTAAAATCTGCCTAGGTACAGTCATCTCTTGCGAAACTTCCGTTCGGTTAAGGGAAACTGTGAAATTAGAGCTTTTTCTCAAATTTTTGGCTTCCCCTCGCCAGGATTCGAACCCAGGATTTCTGCGTGCCAAACCCCCCGCTCTAACCACACAGCCACTCCTGTCGGATACTATATCTGAAATATAAAATCTTCATGTTCCATTCACATAATGATATACATCATATGCATGATGAATGTATAGGATACGGAGCTTCATCCATTTCTAACGCCGGAAAACAAGTGTCAGGTGTATTTATCCCGATTTTTTCGAAAATTCGATATTTTTCGGCATTTTTGACGAGTAAAAGCCTTTGTTAAAAAAACAGCTGAATTACCAACTGATCTGAATTACCGCGGCATCATAAGGTCTATCAAGACGTGATAACTATCGATATCGACACCAGAGGTAATGTGGGGGATCACACCGGCGTGGTCCCACCAATCCTTCTACTCGTCGCGTGGAACTCAACGAGTGAAGTTCTACTACTACGGTGGCCGCCAACGGCGCAAAACCTTGGCGTGTGAAACTCATCAAGTGAAGATCATCATGACCTTAACTACACCCAGCAAAAAAATTAAGGGAACGGTAAATTTTGTCAGTTTTTTGCTTGATTTTCAAATGGCTGTAACTTCGCCAAAAATGATCGTATCAGAATAAAAAAAACATCGTTGGAAAGCTTGAAGTCTCTACTCTTGAAATCTTGAGATGAAAATTTTTTATGACCATTTGTTATAACGAGATAGGAGAGTTGAAAGTGGAAAAATTTTTTTTCTTTTTTTTTCATTTTTTCAAATTGTTCCACGGACTTCAAAAAAATTTTCTCGACTCAACCCTTATGAGGATCATGTAGCCTGGTCTTTCAGCTTCAATTTCTTTTTTTTTTTCTTTCTCTACGACCCTTTGTTGCTGAGATATTGTCGATTGAATCAAAAAACACCCTTTTGTCTTTAATCGTCGATATCTCAGGAACTACTGATCGCACAGCGAGCGGATGATGAGATTCGTAAACTTGAATGAATTTCCTGTAAGATTCTTGCACTGTTTGATTGACAAAAAATTTTCTTCCAATTTTAAAATTGGTTCGAAAAAGTACCAAAAAATTGCGTTTTTTTCCTTTTTTGAAAATTGCCCTGCATTTTGCGAATTTTGCAAAAATTGAAAATGTTTCAACGTTTTTCTTTAGTTTAATGTGTGCTGGAACACCCCCTAAATTTTCAAGCCAATCGGTTCGACCGTTTTTTTTTCCCGAACGAACAAAGTTTCAGCAAAAATTAAAGGAACACTTTTTTGTGCGTAAACTCCAATTAATGATGATTAGGGCCGAAATTGTTTTTTCTCCATTATTTTTCCGTGATTTTTTGTGCAAAATTTGTTGAATTTCATCGAAAAATGAGAACAATGAAAAAAAAAACAATAAAAAAATTGAAATTTTGTTTTTCATTAATCAATAAAAAATTCGATTTTTTTTTTAATCAATAAAAAATTCAATTTTTTCTTTAATCAATGGAAAATTAGGAATTTTCTCTTCTTTTGAAAATCAATGGAAAAATCAATTTTTGTTCTCAAAAAACCAGTAGAAAACTCGGAAAAAATTTGAAAAATGAAAAAAAAACACCGGAATCGCATTTGATTTGGAGAGATAGTGACTCAGCAGATTTTTTCAAACAATTTTTTTTCGTTTAAAAAAATTGTTTTTTTGATTTTTTTATTGATTTTTCTTCATTTTTCATTGTTCTCATTTTTCGATGGAATTCAACAAATTTTGCACGAGAAATCACGGAAAAATAACGGATAAAAAACATTTTCGGCCCTAATCATCATTAATTGGTGTTTAGGGCACAAAAAAGTGTTCCTTTAATTTTTGCTGAAACTTTGTTCGTTCGGGAAAAAAAAACGGCCGAACCGATTGGCTTGAAAATTTAGGGGGTGTTCCAGCACACATTAAACTGAAGAAAAACGTTGAAACATTTCCAATTTTCGCAAAATTCGCAAAATGCAGGGCAATTTTCAAAAAAAGAAAAAAACACAATTTTTTGGTACTTTTTCGAACCAATTTTAAAATTGGAAGAAAATTTTTTTTCAATCAAGCAGTGCAAGAATCTCACAGGAAATTCATTCAAGTTTACGAATCTCATCATCCGCTCGCTGTGCGATCAGTAGTTCCTGAGATATCGACGATTAAAGACAAAAGGGTGTTTTTTGATTCAATGGACAATATCTCAGCAACAAAGGGTCGTAGAGAAAAAAAAAAAAAAAGAAATTGAAGCTGAAAGACCAGGCTACATGATCCTCATAAGGGTTGAGTCGAGAAAATTTTTTTGAAGTCCGTGAAACAATTTGAAAAAATGAAAAAAAAAAGAAAAAAAATTTTTTCACTTTCAACTCTCCTATCTCGTTATAACAAATGGTCATAAAAAATTTTCATCTCAAGATTTCAAGAGTAGAGACTTCAAGCTTTCCAACGATTTTTTTTTTATTCTGATACGATCATTTTTGGTGAAGTTACAGCCATTTGAAAATCAAGCAAAAAACTGACAAAATTTACCGTTCCCTTAATTTTTTTGCTGGGTGTATGAAGTAACTATCGTGGAATTCACGCCTAGTCGATAGACATAATAGGAAAGGTTCGATAGAACTGGTCAGATCTGATGAGTTGAGCATCGAGTGAGTGATCGGCATAACGATTTACGCTCGGTATTAAATGCAGTGTGTAGAGTTAAAACCATCATGAAAAATAGAGAAAATTATCGAATAGACAATTAAATCATAGAGACAATTATCACAAAGAGAAAATATCTGGAATCAGTGCGGTCAAAGTATCAAAGAGTGTATTCTAGTCAAATCATTAAAGAGTTTATATTTTTATATAATTCACGTGTACCGTATCATTGCGAAAATCAACATAAATCCCTTCACTGAGAAATATCCTTCATCCTGCCAAAGAGTAAGTCATCAGAAAATACAGTCCACTACAAGGAGAAAATCAACGAGGAAGCCTGGGTTTTGTTTAATGCGACAAAGCAATTTATTTGTTTAATGGCGACATTGCCTCGTGGATGGGAGTTGGAGATAAGATGTGAGAATCAAATATTTGATGGTAAATATAGTAACTCGCAATAGCTCAGCGGTAGAGCACCTGACATGTAATCAGAGGGTCGTGGGTTCAAATCCTGCTGGCGCATTACATATTTTTTCCGGAATTTGATTCTCTTAAAAATTTATTAATAAAAATTAATTTATTAATAAATTTATTTGTTTAATGGCTTTGGGTTTCCTCCCGTAAAAGTCAGGACAAGAAAATTGCCATGATTCTTAACAGCCTACTTCCTATTTTTACAGAATTTTCAAGAAACAATTAAACTGAAACTGATAATTTCATTGATATCCAGGCGTGAAATTATTTGAAAATCGATGATGTTTTCATTTTTCAATGACGTAATTATCTAAAATTCGGTAAAAATGTGACTTGTTAGAAATTTCCGGGATTTTGCACGGAAAATTCAGACGGAATTTTTTAACGGTGTTCCATTCGGAAGTAAAATTGAAATCCAAGAATTCGGAGTCTGCAGACAGCCGCCACTCTATTACTGAAATATTTTCAATATTCCTATCATTGTGGAAATCAATGAATAAAAAAAGGGAAATAATATGTATTTTTTATAGTTAAAATAGTTCATTTTCGTCGAGTTTCTACTGATCAAAGGAATCAAAGAATTATGTTGCTCTCTCGAACTACCGTATGGCGAGAGAACCTCGTTAAATTGAAAATAAAAATATTCAAATTCCTATAAAATCGAATACGTCTCCCTCGCCCCATATTTCCTCTTACAAAAAACCAATTGACCTCATTCGTTACCACTTCCTGACTTTCTCAATAATTACCTCTCCGCTAGAACAAATCCATTGTCATCAATAACTGGTATCGTATGCTGCGGATTCATCTGGATAAACAATGTTACGAATTTAATCGATAATTTCTGGCCTCGGTCCGTCTCAACAAAGAACAATCAGTAAAGAGATTGAAAATGAATATGGATTTACCTTCATGTACTCTGGGTCCATCTGATCGCCTTGCAGGACATTAGTTACTTTGTAATTCAAGTGAATTCCAAGCACTTTCGAAAGTAGTATAACTGCACGTACAAACGGACTCGGCGGAAAATAGTAAAAATCAATCGTCATTTTTTTTTACTATTATTTTATCTATAAAAATCATATTTTCCCCTGAATTAATAATTAAATTAACGTGGAAAAAATATCATAACGCGAGTAATCATTCATTGTGATGAAATTCAACGAAAGGTTCGATTAATTATTATGCAGAATCTAATTAATACGTTTCCACCGATAATTTATTGTGGTTTCATTCAATTAATGAAGTTCATTGGAGTAACTCATCCATTAATAATAGTTCTAACAATGAACTTCACACCATATTGGCGGTATTTGTTACATTACGAAGTATTGAAAATTCCACATAACGTGAATTGTAATCATTAAAATTACCAACCTGGTGATTTAATTATTATTATTTTTTTTAAATATTATAAGCAATTGAGCACTGGAAAAAATAACTGCAGACACTCTATTTCAACAAACAATTGTCTGTAAAAATATATTGTCCTTTCTTTACAATGTTTTTTTTTCCTATTTCATTTTCTTTTTAATGAAAACGTGGATTGAAGTATATATCGTCGAATGAAACGTTGACGGAATGAATTCACATTGTTTTCACTTGGCATCCACGAGACATGAAACAAAATGAGAATACAAGTGCGCAAGCGAACACAGTTACCATGACGATGATGGACGAAACAATGAGGTGGAAAGAAAAAAAAAGAACAATTTACTGTACATACGAAACACTTTCATGACATTTACCGAGGTCTCGATTTATCGATAATACAGTTTATTTATTATGAAAGGGAAAAAAATTATTATTTTCAAATTATTCGATTAGAGCTTGGTTTATGTTAAATATCTTGGAAACTAAACGAGATGCGAAGAATTTTATTGTCATCTTTCGTGTCCCGCATGGAAGAGAAATATATTGCTATGAATATATTTATTAATAACGGGTGATATAATTCAGCAAAAATATGTGTGGTCTTCAATATATTATGTAAATATATACATAATTATACTATTCCAATTATATAGATTTTGATATTTTATCATGTAATTTTCTATGTTTGAGACATTTGATATTGAGAAATATATTTTTTCACTTTCAATTCATCATATAATAATGACAGTATACTTTATACTGTTTTCCTGTTTTGTATGGGAATCATTATAATTTTTATTTTATACTAGCATTCCCCCCTCGCTCCGCTCGGATCAGATTTTTGGCAGCTCCTATACTGTTTCCTAATCCTATATAATTCATTAAGGAAAGGTGAGTTCAGAAGGACACTCCAACTAACCAAATCGAGATAGAGATTTTTAAGAATTCCTTGGAAAGCTGAGAAAATTTTAGGAACAGAAGGATTAATGTCTTCAGTATCAATATCAGAAAATTCTAGAACAGTCTAGAATATTCTAGAACAGTCTAGAATATTCTAGAACAATCTACAACATTCTAGAGCAATTCACAACAAAGTGAAACAATCTGCAACTTTCTAGAACAATCTCGAACATTTTAGAACAATCTGGAACAATGTAGAACAATTTACAGCTTCCTAGAACAATCTAGACATTCTAGAAGAATATAAAACATTTAAGAACATTCTAGAACAATCTGGAACAATCTAGAACATTCTAGAAAAATCTAGAACATTCTAGAAAAATCTAGAACATTCTAGAAAAATCTAGAACATTCTAGAAAAATCTAGAACATTCCAGAACAATCTGGAACAACATAGAACAATCTGGAACAGGCTAGAACAATCTAAAAATTCTAAAGCAATCTAGAACAATTTACAACTTTCTAGAACAATCTGGAACAATCTAGAGCATTCCAAAACATTCTAGATGAATCTAGAACAATCTAGAAAATCCTAGAACAATCTAGAACATTCCCAGATCTTCTGGAACATTCTAGAGCATTCTCGATCTATTTGAAACCTTCTTGAACTATCTGGAACCTTCTCGAACATTCCAGAATATTTTCAACTATTCTAGATTGTTCTAGTCAATTTCAGAACCATCTAGAGCATTATTTTATATTACCCATGAGGAGCAAATGAGTGAAATACCTTCTTACACCCCCATATCCCTGGAACCAGCCTCCGTAGCCGAAAACGGAAAACTTCTTCATGGATGAGAGGTCAAGGGCTACTACACCATATAACCCCCATGAGGCTATGAGGGTTGGTTTCTGAGCCTTAGCGGCATTCACATAATAACACACTTTTTTTTAGTATATATAATGATTTGATCATATATTTTATTGAAAATGAAATATATTATATTCCATTTTATATAGTTGCACTTTATGATAACTAGATAGTTTGTATCGTTACCCTAATGTGAATTCCGTGTGATGTACATCTTCAATAATTTCAAATGTTCTCATGATCCATTTAGATATTGTGGAGAGTACGTTACTCAGAGAGCCTCATCTATAGAATAAATTAAATATTTGTTTTTGTCTCAAAATTTTAAAATTACATTCTTCCTTGGAATTTTATGATTTTTACAAACTATTGTTAACTGATATTTTTTATTATATCTTTGGAGTATTAATTTCATTATATGCCAATATTATATATTTTATTATATTCTGATTAAATATTAATATTATAAATAGTATAATATATGCTGGAACATATTCCAAATTTATAGTTGCTATAATTATATGGTCCAATAGACAAGAATTATAATGAACCATTATATCTTCCTCATTATCGAATTATATAATATTCCGGCAAAAATATGCCTATGGATTCTTATATTGAATTGACAATATTATATAATTCATCAGTTACTCAAAATTATATTTTTAGCAATATATATCTTTTCCATGTGGGGAAGGTCATGACACCCTATCAGAAGGGCCATTGCGAAATATCCGCTATCTCGCTTAGTTTCCGAGATATCCAGGGGAGTTTGCTTATGAAAAATTGATACTTCCAAAAAAAGAAGAAAAAAAAAATGAATTTATTCAAATTTTAAAACAAACATCATTAATTGAGAGCAGTTGGATTTCGTGTTGATTGTATTTTCGTGATAATGTAACACAATATAAAATACGGTTGGCCAGTTTGTGTAGCACATTTGATAATTGAATGCGGAAACACAGGAGTGACCGCCGAATAGAGGTAAAACGATTCATGAATTCTGCGAAGCGCCAGCGGTTCTGGAACTGATCTCACACAATACATGCATGCACAGTGATATTAAATGGTTATAGATGAAATTGCATTTGTGTAGTATGTTGAAGAGTTAGTGAGGGGCGGTAAAGCCAAAACGGTTATAATGCTAGTGTGCGATACAAAGAGTTTTAAATCATGAATGTTGATTAAAGTGAATTCTATGATCGTGTATCACGAAATGATTGCACACATTTCTCTGTGTGGTCTATGAATTTTAAATTCAACGGAAAGATACAATCATAACGATATGCAATGTAGAGTTACAGTTTATCTTAATTTATGATTTATTAATGATTTATCGTAATAAATAAATTTATTCTGTGATTATTCATTTTCACATGATAAATATTCATTATTAACACATTGAATTATTTATTTTCTGCTGAATATTTGGAGATAGAGGAAAATATTTTTACTCGGGAACTATACAATTTTTTTTTTTGTTGAATTTGTGTTTTTTTGCTATAAATAGATAGAACTCGCAGTGAATGGAAAAAAATTGCTAGTAGAGTTCTGCCAATCGATTTTAATCGTGTTGTAACAGGTGCACGCAAACAGGTGGCACCACGGACAAATTGCCCTGAAACAAATGAAAAGCCAGATTCAAATATGGTTTTATTTGACAATAGCGTATAAATGCCGAAGAATTTATGGGACATGTTTGGAGAGAAAAACATACCTCTATTTCGATACATTGTAGAAATAATGTTTTTCATGGAATCATTTTAATGCTAGGATAGTTTAATTATCGAAGAGTAGGGAGAATTGGAGTCATTTTTCAAAAATCAGTTTTTTGATGATTCTACAGAATTGGAGCGATAGAATGAAAGATTGACATGATTATTTAGGAGAAATCAGTTATAAGTGGAAGATGAATTGACGTGAATTGCCAAATTGAATGATGGAAAGTGTTTCAAAAATTAATGGAGCATTAAAAATTTGGAAATGCATTCGCGTGACTCGGTAATACTATTCACAATCGATTCTACATTCAATGAACATTAAAGAAATATGGAATGTTCAATTTTTTTGGGATGAATGGACCGAAATTTACATTGAGAAAAAATAGTAGTACCAGGTAGGAATGGACGAAGGATTCTAGACTGGTCCCGTTTTGAATCAAGGCTGATGAGCCTTGATTCATGCTGGATCTTCAGGCCTGATGCGAGCTTGCTGGAAGCCGGAAATGAGACACTGATTTAAGCCTCAGAGTAGGGGTGGGCGAATAGCGTTCGAATCGAATCTAATCGAATATTGATTTTCGATTCAATTTTCAAATCAAATAATTCGACTATCGAGTATTCGATTTTCGAATCGAATGATTCGACAATCGAATATTCGATTTTCGAATCGAATGATTCGACAATCGAATATTCGATTTTCGAATTACATCATTCGAAAAATCGATTAGTTGATATTGGATCGAATAATTCAAAAAATCGAATATTTGAAATTGAATCGAATAATTCGATATTCGAATCGAATAATTCGAGAAGTCAAATATTCGATATTAGCTCGAATAATTCGATATTCTATCGAATAATTCAATATTTAATGGTTTTCCTTGGATACTCGAATGATTTTCGTTCTTGCAATGAAAATTTGAACCGTGAAAACTGCTTTCAGCGTCTCTTTGGGAGTCCCGCAAGTTCCGTAATAATGCAAATAATTCCCCCAAAATTTTCTTACTTTTATTTTACATAATTAGTTCAGAGGTGTGTTCAAAATGAACGAACCAGTGAAGGTTTGGTGAATTTGTGAAACCCGCACAATTTAACTGACCAATGAGGAAGAGGGCTTTACTTTAATCGTGACAACTTTTGATATATCGATTGTTTGCGTTCTTGTTCCTTTTTATGAAGGATAGTCGCGAAAAACTGAGAAAACTTTTTCCTGACTCCAGATTAATGTCTATTTCACTCTATCTCGCTTATTTACCGAGATAATCGCGAAAAACTGAGAAAACTTTTTCCTGACACCATATTAATGTCTATTTCGCTCTATCTCGCTTATTTACCGAGATAATCGAGGAAAAATGAAAAAATTCCGCCGATACTGGATATCCCGAATCGTTGTGGCTTCTGGCCCTTCAGGATCCCCCATCATCTTGTTTTCAATCAACTCTTTGCGAAATTTTAAAGAAAACCTCGTATTCCCTCGGGAAATGGGTGAAAAATGAGGATACAGGAATATTCGAAGGAAATCCCTCATGAAAATCCCGATTTTCAAATCTTCATAACTTTTTTTCTGTAGCGTATTTTCTGATGAAATTTGACAGTGATACTGCGTATGTCGTCAAAAAGTAGTCTGCAAAATTCCACAATAGTATCGCGAATGGTTCTGAGAATTCGATAGAGCAGACATTGTCATCTTTACTGATCCCATATTGACGTCCATTTCGCTCTATCTCGCTTATTTAGCGAGACAATCGCGAAAAACTGTACAAGCTCCTCCCTGATTCCATATTAACGTCCATTTCACTCTATCTCGCTTATTTACCGAGATAATCGCGAAAAACTGTAAAAATTCCGCCGATACTGGATATCCCGAATCGTTGTGGCTTCTGGCCCTTCAGGATCCCCCATCATCTTGTTTTCAATCAACTCTTTGCGAAATTTTAAAGAAAACCTCGTATTCCCTCGGGAAATGGGTGAAAAATGAGGATACAGGAATATTCGAAGGAAATAGGCCATCATGAAAATCCCGATTTTCAAATCTTCATAACTTTTTTTTTGTGGCGTATTTTCTGATGAAATTTCACAGTGACACTGCTTATGTCATCATAAAAGAGCCTGCAAAATTTCATAACAGTATCGCAAACGGTTCTGAGAATTCGATAGAGCAGAAATGGTCACTTTCATAAAGCAAAGGCCTTGCCTGTGGGTTTGGCCTGAAAATTCCGCGGATACTGGATATCCCGAATCGTTGTGGCTTTTGGCCGTTCAGGATCACCCATCATCTTGTTTTCAATCAACTCTTTGCGAAATTTCAAGGAAAGCCCCGTATTCCCTCGGGAAATGGGTGAAAAATGAGGATAAAGGAATATTCGAAGGAAATCAGCCATCATGAAAATCCGGATTTTCAAATCTTCATAACTTTTTTTCTGTGGCGTGTTTTCTGATGAAATTTGACAGTGATGCTGCGTATGTCGTCAGAAAGTAGCCTGCAAAATTCCACAACAGTATCGCGAATGGTTCTGAGAATTCGATAGAGCAGACATTGTCATTTTTACTGAACCCATATTGACGTCCATTTCGCTCTATCTCGCTTATTTACCGAGATAATCGCGAAAAACTGTAAAAACTCCTCTCTGATTCCATATTAACGTCCATTTCGCTCTATCTCGCTTATTTACCGAGATCATCGCGAAAAACTGGAAAAAAATTTTCCTGATTCCACATTCGAACGCCCCTGTTAGGTATTTTTAGCATAGTATATTACGCACACTATACTACTCACAATTTAACTGACCAATAAGGAATGAGGACTTCACTTTAATCGTGACAACTTCCTATATATCGATTGTTTGCGTTCTTGTTCCTTTTTATAAAGGATCAAAGATTTGAGCAGAAATCAGTTCCGTATAACATCGACTGAATGTATTTCTGTGAATGAATTGATTATGTCTTTCATTCGGTGGCAGGTTCAAGTTTGGTTTGAGTTATTTTATCGTTAATTTCTTTTTTACATATATTTTGTCACTAGTTATTTTTGTATGAGATACTTTGTCATTACTGTTTTGTTGTTAATGCCTGGGTCAAAGGCTGCCGGGCCCAAGATTTGACGATAAATTCAATTTTGTTGAGCGCCAGTTAATTTATATAAAATTAACAAAATATGCATTAATAATTTGCCTAATTAACTTTGACGATAAACTGAAACGATTCGGGTTCGATTGGGATGACCCGTGAGAAGATTGAATTCCCAAGACAATACAAATGAAAATAATAGTACACTAATTTCCATTCAACATAAATTCGATAGAAAATTAACTTCAAGACAATTTACAATATAATCGCAAGTGACACCGTTCGCTTACGGAATAGGAGTGTGTCATTTGTGACTCACCGAACGGCTTGAGCCGATTGTTTTTTGTTAAATTTTCTGATTGGTCAATTTCTCCTGTAGACGCAATTCGTCAATACAATCGACAGATATTTATTATGGCGCCGGTGCCATACTCCAATTCATAATTGGTTTTCACGGAGATTCGATGAAATGTTCACATTCTGTCATCTCCTTCATCTATGCTACATAATGATAATCAAATGTCGAATGAAGGTGGAAAATCGACTATTTTATTTATCCTGTCGCACAGATAAATGTGCAATTATTTCTCTCAAATTGGAAAAAATGAACATTTGTAGAAGAATGCACAGTAATAAATTAAACATGGATGTAAAATTTAATAATATTCTATTGAAATTATCTGGTATTTTGTACAAAATGAGAGAGATGGCATATAAATGAGTATGTTCGTCGTTCTTGCGTTGATTTACCACGTTTGACCTGAAAAGGGAGTGAGACATGCTCTAAATCGTGATGGTCTGGCACGATTGTCGAACTCACCCTTCCTCCCCCTCTTTTCCCTTCTCGTCTACCATCTCATTCCATTTCTCTTCCATCCACTACCCATTTCTACTACCTTTTGTACCGATTGCATCGCAGCGAATCGCCATAACCATAATTTCACTCATCCATAATTATTTTCAATATCTACATTTACAACGATATTTTTTGTTCATTTCCTTCGTTTTGTCACATATAATATATTTTCAAAAAAACATTAGGTTATCGGCATCGATTTATAGTTGAAGTACTGTTGTATTATGCAATTATCGAGCGATGATTGATTTTTTTTTATGGAAAATTCATTTTCATTCTTAGAGAATGGAAATTATCAATTGAATGAAAAAATTCGGAAATTATTCAATTTAGTGCTGAAATGATTGCACCAGAAATATCTTTTAATGGATTGATCTGATCAAAATCATTCAGTAAGTCTGGTTGGAAAATCAGCTTGATGGATTGACTAACTATTCTATCAGGCAAGAGCAAACGATTCTGATTCATACATTAATTTTTCATGGAAATATCAGAGAAAGATGACTGTAACTATTCTCGTTTCTGGTCCCCTTTACCATTTTGGTCGATTTCATTTTCATTATTATGCTATCGTGAGCTGTCTGTCGAACTCATGAAATTTTCGCTGGAATGTGAGAAAAGAAACCTTCGATTTGCCAGACCTCTAGCTTGCCAATTGTTTCATCCCTACCATTGATCCAACAAATTGTGAGTCTCACAGCCACATCTCTCATTCATCACCAGTGAGTCTCACAGCCACATCTCTCACTCATTACCATGCACATTGCAATTGAATGAATTCTATTCTTAGTCTGAAACCATACAATTTTATAATGCAAATGCTTCTTCGAATTTGTTCTTGTTTATGAAGAGAATGGACATCAGATTGAAAGAATTTTCCCGTACTTTTCACTGAGATTTCAGTAAAACACTTCAGTTTGAATAAGTCGGGTAATTTTTTTTTCACTTATATTCTCTGTGAGTTGTTGAAAATTTTTTTACAAATAACTGACTATGTCTCAAAAAGAGAAAAACTGAAAGACCCGACAATGGTTTCATTTCTTCATCAATTAACTCATAAAATCCCACGTAGGGTTTGCTCATGTTGGCCAACGTGGCCGATCATCGGTCTTATATTATTTTTTCAATGTTGGCAAAAAAGGAATGGCCGATATTTGGGCTGATGTTGGGATGTCACTCGGTGTTTCAAAACTCAATGTCCCGATGTTTTGCCCAATGTTGGGCCAAGCCTTGGACTTAAGTTGATAAACGGTTGTATGATATGTCGAGATTGGACTGAACCTTGGCTCAAACTTCAGTTACCGACATTGGTTCTAAGATTGAATACAATGTTCGGCCCAATATATATGACCCATCATTGGCGAATGACTTATCGGCCTTTGCTTAGCTGAATATTGGCGAGTACATCCGTTGTTGACGTTCCGTTAATAGATGAAATCTGAAAATAACTTGATCATTTTGAGTAATTAAATTATCCCTTAGAACTTTCAAATAACTTCAACTTGCCGCAGAAAATTAGACGGCAATGCATCTATGAGGATCAAATTTTCATCTGAAGATATGTGAACTCACAGCGGCTGAATTGGTGGAGCTCCGGATTGATGATCCTAAGGCCCTGGGTTCGTATACCGCTGCAGGAATTTTTTTTTCGGTAAGAAATAATATTCAAATACAGATATCAATATAATATCGATATTCGTACTTATATTGCATTTTACAACCTTGAAAATTGATTCAAAAAAACACAATTAGACACATGTATAATGCCAATATATTGGCGCTACATAGGCACCTAAAATGAGGCGAAACATCGGGACCAACATCACACCCGAGTGACAACCGGCCGAGCTGGACAACCCTTTATGGGATGTCACTCTGACGGCAATTCACAAACAAACCCTCTACAAAAGAGAATCGAAGCTATCAGACATATCCGAAATT
The DNA here is from genome assembly GCA_963921955.1 of Aleiodes alternator. Taxonomy (NCBI): domain Eukaryota; kingdom Metazoa; phylum Arthropoda; class Insecta; order Hymenoptera; family Braconidae; genus Aleiodes; species Aleiodes alternator. The sequence goes on along the minus strand of OY998115.1, from coordinate 3,924,259 downwards.
TTCGCTGTCATAGAAACTCAGATATTCCATGAAACGGAATACATTTACATCATATGCAAGTATGAGTATATGAGTAATGAATATAAAAAGAGTAGACCAGTAGTTTGGCGTCTCCAGTTGGATAAAACCCCATATGAAAAAGATTGGAATTTTGAATATACCCATGGATTGATACGCATTAGAGAGGATTTGATACGAAGGAATTAGCGTTTGATCGATGATAGTTTTTTTGTAAATCACTTTTTGAAAATTCTAAATTATCAATGGAAATTTTGGCCCCATAATTTTCAAAAATGGATGAAGAAACGAAAAAAGAATAGATTTCAATAGGAAAGCGTTTGAGAGTGATTGATAGATAACAATGACCCCGATTCAATCAGCCAATTGGTTAATAAGAGTACTAAAACTCACATTCCCCAATTACTGGGAAAACTGGGGCGCCCCATATGTTTTGAACTTCCGAAACCATTTAGATTTTGAAATCGTTGTGAACTGTCTATTTTTCCGAGGGGATCCGTAGATTAGGGTCCGAAGAAGGTCAATCATAGGACTTTGGCGCAAAAAATCAAAAGTGACAACTCAGACTGCTTCCTGTACTTGAATATCAAATTAATTACTGGAAAAACTGGGGGTTCCTCATATGTTTTGCACTTCCCGAACCATTTCTATCCTAAAATCGATGTAAACTGTCTATTTTTTCGAGGGGATCTATAGATTAGGGTCCAAAGAAGGTAAATCATGGGACTTTGGCTCAAAAAATCAAAAGTGACAACTCAGACTGCTCCCTGTACTTGAAAAATGAATTAATTCCCGAAAAACTGGGGGTGCCCCATATATTTTCCACTTCCCAGGCCATTTTTTTGCGAATCGATGTAAACTGTCTGTTCTTTCGGGGGGATCTACAGATTAGGGTCCAAAGAAGGTGAATCATGGGACTTGCGCTCAAAAAATCAAAAGTGACAACTCAGAGTGCTCCCTGTACTTGAAAAATAAATTAATTCCCGGAAAACTGGGGGATCCCCATATGTTTTCCACTTCCCAGGTCATTTTTTTTTTCAAATCGATGTAAACTGTCTGTTTTTCCGGGGGGATCTACAGATTAGGGTCCAAAGAAGGTGAATCATGGGACTTGCGCTCAAAAAATCAGAAGTGACAACTCAGACTGCTCCCTGTACTTGAAAAATAAATCAATTCCCGAAAAACTGGGGGTGCCCCATATGTTTCCCACTTCCCAGGCCATTTTTTTTTTAAATCGATGTAAACTGTTTGTTTTTTCGGGAGGATTTACAGATTAGGGTCCAAAGAAGGTGAATCATGGGACTTTGGCTCAAAAAATCAAAAGTGACAACTCAGACGGCTCCCTGTACTTGAAAAATAAATCAATTCCCGAAAAACTGGGGGTGCCCCGTATGTTTTCCACTTCCCAGGCCATTTTTTTTTTAAATCGATGGAAACTGTCTGTTTTTTCGGGGGGATCTGCAGATTAGGGTCCAAAGAAGGTGAATCATGGGACTTTGGCTCAAAAAATCAAAAGTGACAACTCAGACTGCTCCCTGTACTTGAAAAATAAATTAATTCCCGGAAAACTGGGGGATCCCCATATGTTTTCCAATTCCCAGGCAATTTGTTTCTTCAAATCGATGTAAACTGTCTGTTTTTTCGGGGGGATCTACAGATTAGGGTCCAAAGAAGGTGAATCATGGGACTTCGGCTCAAAAAATCAAAAGTGACAACTCAGATTGCTCCCTGTACGCGAAAAATAAATTAATTCCCGAAAAACTGGGGGTACCCCACATGTTTCCCACTTCCCAGGTCATTTTTTTTTTTTAAATCGATGTAAACTGTCTCTTTTTTGGGGGGGATCTATAGATTAGGGTTCAAAGAAGAGGAATCATAGGACTTTGGCTCAAAAAAACAAAAGTGACAACTCAGACTGCTCGCTGTACTTGAATAATAAATTAATTCCCGAAAAACTGGGGGTACCCCACATGTTTCCCACTTCCCAGGTCATTTTTTTTTTAAATCGATGTAAACTGTCTGTTTTTTGGGGGGGATCTATAGATTAGGGTTCAAAGAAGAGGAATCATGGGACTTTGGCTCAAAAAAACCAAAGTGACAACTCAGACTGCTCGCTGTACTTGAATAATAAATTAATTCCCGAAAAACTGAGGGTACCCCACATGTTTCCCACTTCCCAGGTCATTTTTTTCTTTAAATCGATGTAAACTGTTTGTTTTTTGGGGGGGGGGGGGATCTATAGATGAGGGTTCAAAGAAGAGGAATCATGGGACTTTGGTTAAAAAAAACAAAAGTGACAACTCAGACTGCTCGCTGTACTTGAATAATAAATTAATTCCCGAAAAACTGAGGGTACCCCACATGTTTCCCACTTCCCAGGTCATTTTTTTTTTTAATCGATGTAAACTGTCTGTTTTTTGGGGGGGATCTATAGATTAGGGTTCAAAGAAGAGGAATCATGGGACTTTGGCTCAAAAAAACAAAAGTGACAACTCAGACTGCTCGCTGTACTTGAATAATAAATTAATTCCCGAAAAACTGAGGGTACCCCACATGTTTCCCACTTCCCAGGTCATTTTTTTTTTAAATCGATGTAAACTGTTTGTTTTTTCTGGGGGATCTACAGATTAGGGTCCAAAGAAGGTGAATCATGGGACTTTGGCTCAAAAAATCAAAAGTGACAACTCAGACTGCTCCCTGTACTTGAAAAATAAATCAATTCCCGAAAAACTGGGGGTGCCCCATATGTTTTCCACTTCCCAGGCCATTTTTTTTTTTTATCGATGGAAACTGTCTGTTTTTTCGGGGGGATCTACAGATTAGGGTCCAAAGAAGGTGAATCATGGGACTTCGGCTCAAAAAATCAAAAGTGACAACTCAGATTGCTCCCTGTACTCGAAAAATAAATTAATTCCCGAAAAACTGGGGGTACCCCACATGTTTCCCACTTCCCAGGTCATTTTTTTTTTAAATCGATGTAAACTGTCTGTTTTTTGGGGGGGGATCTATAGATTAGGGTTCAAAGAAGAGGAATCATGGGACTTTGGTTAAAAAAAACAAAAGTGACAACTCAGACTGCTCGCTGTACTTGAATAATAAATTAATTCCCGAAAAACTGAGGGTACCCCACATGTTTCCCACTTCCCAGGCCATTTTTTTTTTCAAATCGATGTAAACTGTTTGTTTTTTCTGGGGGATCTACAGATTAGGGTCCAAAGAAGGTGAATCATGGGACTTTGGCTCAAAAAATCAAAAGTGACAACTCAGACGGCTCCCTGTACTTGAAAAATAAATCAATTCCCGAAAAACTGGGGGTGCCCCGTATGTTTTCCACTTCCCAGGCCATTTTTTTTTTAAATCGATGGAAACTGTCTGTTTTTTCGGGGGGATCTGCAGATTAGGGTCCAAAGAAGGTGAATCATGGGACTTTGGCTCAAAAAATCAAAAGTGACAACTCAGACTGCTCCCTGTATTTGAAAAATGAATTAATTCCCGGAAAACTGGGGGATCCCCATATGTTTTCCACTTCCCAGGCCATTTTTTTTTCTTAAATCGATGTAAACTGTCTGCTTTTTCGGGGGGATCTACAGATTAGGGTCCAAAGAAGGTGAATCATGGGACTTCGGCTCAAAAAATCAAAAGTGACAACTCAGATTGCTCCCTGTACGCGAAAAATAAATTAATTCCCGAAAAACTGGGGGTACCCCACATGTTTCCCACTTCCCAGGTCATTTTTTTTTTTTAAATCGATGTAAACTGTCTCTTTTTTGGGGGGGATCTATAGATTAGGGTTCAAAGAAGAGGAATCATAGGACTTTGGCTCAAAAAAACAAAAGTGACAACTCAGACTGCTCGCTGTACTTGAATAATAAATTAATTCCCGAAAAACTGGGGGTACCCCACATGTTTCCCACTTCCCAGGTCATTTTTTTTTTAAATCGATGTAAACTGTCTGTTTTTTGGGGGGGATCTATAGATTAGGGTTCAAAGAAGAGGAATCATGGGACTTTGGCTCAAAAAAACCAAAGTGACAACTCAGACTGCTCGCTGTACTTGAATAATAAATTAATTCCCGAAAAACTGAGGGTACCCCACATGTTTCCCACTTCCCAGGTCATTTTTTTCTTTAAATCGATGTAAACTGTTTGTTTTTTTGGGGGGGGGGGGGGGATCTATAGATTAGGGTTCAAAGAAGAGGAATCATGGGACTTTGGCTCAAAAAAACAAAAGTGACAACTCAGACTGCTCGCTGTACTTGAATAATAAATTAATTCCCGAAAAACTGAGGGTACCCCACATGTTTCCCACTTCCCAGGTCATTTTTTTCTTTAAATCGATGTAAACTGTTTGTTTTTTGGGGGGGGGGGGATCTATAGATTAGGGTTCAAAGAAGAGGAATCATGGGACTTTGGCTCAAAAAAACAAAAGTGACAACTCAGACTGCTCGCTGTACTTGAATAATAAATTAATTCCCGAAAAACTGAGGGTACCCCACATGTTTCCCACTTCCCAGGCCATTTTTTTTTTTAAATCGATGTAAACTGTTTGTTTTTTGGGGGGGATCTATAGATGAGGGTTCAAAGAAGAGGAATCATGGGACTTTGGTTAAAAAAAACAAAAGTGACAACTCAGACTGCTCGCTGTACTTGAATAATAAATTAATTCCCGAAAAACTGAGGGTACCCCACATGTTTCCCACTTCCCAGGTCATTTTTTTTTTTAAATCGATGTAAACTGTCTGTTTTTTGGGGGGGATCTATAGATTAGGGTTCAAAGAAGAGGAATCATGGGACTTTGGTTAAAAAAAACAAAAGTGACAACTCAGACTGCTCGCTGTACTTGAATAATAAATTAATTCCCGAAAAACTGAGGGTACCCCACATGTTTCCCACTTCCCAGGTCATTTTTTTTTTAAATCGATGTAAACTGTCTGTTTTTTGGGGGGGATCTATAGATTAGGGTTCAAAGAAGAGGAATCATGGGACTTTGGTTAAAAAAAACAAAAGTGACAACTCAGACTGCTCGCTGTACTTGAATAATAAATTAATTCCCGAAAAACTGAGGGTACCCCACATGTTTCCCACTTCCCAGGTCATTTTTTTTTTTAAATCGATGTAAACTGTCTGTTTTTTGGGGGGGATCTATAGATGAGGGTTCAAAGAAGAGGAATCATGGGACTTTGGTTAAAAAAAACAAAAGTGACAACTCAGACTGCTCGCTGTACTTGAATAATAAATTAATTCCCGAAAAACTGAGGGTACCCCACATGTTTCCCACTTCCCAGGTCATTTTTTTTTTTAATCGATGTAAACTGTCTGTTTTTTGGGGGGGATCTATAGATTAGGGTTCAAAGAAGAGGAATCATGGGACTTTGGCTCAAAAAAACAAAAGTGACAACTCAGACTGCTCGCTGTACTTGAAAAATAAATTAATTCCCGAAAAACTGGGGGTGCCCCATATGTTTCCCACTTCCCAGGCCATTTTTGTTTCAAATCGATGTAAACTGTTTGTTTTTTGGGGGGGATCTATAGATTAGGGTTCAAAGAAGAGGAATCATGGGACTTTGGCTCAAAAAAACAAAAGTGACAACTCAGACCGCTCGCTGTACTTGAATAATAAATTAATTCCCGGAAAACTGGGGGTACCCCACATGTTTCCCACTTCCCAGGCCATTTTTTTTTTCAAATCGATGTAAACTGTTTGTTTTTTCTGGGGGATCTACAGATTAGGGTCCAAAGGAGGTGAATCATGGGACTTTGGCTCAAAAATCCAAAAGTGACAACTCAGACTGCTCCCTGTACTTGAAAAATAAATCAATTCCCGAAAAACTGGGGGTGCCCCATATGTTTTCCACTTCCCAGGCCATTTTTTTTTTAAATCGATGGAAACTGTCTGTTTTTTCGGGGGGATCTACAGATTAGGGTCCAAAGAAGGTGAATCATGGGACTTTGGCTCAAAAAAACAAAAGTGACAACTCAGACTGCTCGCTGTACTTGAATAATAAATTAATTCCCGAAAAACTGGGGGTACCCCACATGTTTTCCACTTCCCAGGTCTTTTTTTTTTCAATCGATGTAAACTGTCTGTTTTTTGGGGGGGATCTATAGATTAGGGTTCAAAGAAGAGGAATCATGGAACTTTGGTTAAAAAAAACAAAAGTGACAACTCAGACTGCTCGCTGTACTTGAATAATAAATTAATTCCCGAAAAACTGAGGGTACCCCACATGTTTCCCACTTCCCAGGTCATTTTTTTTTTTAAATCGATGTAAACTGTCTGCTTTTTGGGGGGGATCTATAGATTAGGGTTCAAAGAAGAGGAATCATGGGACTTTGGCTCAAAAAAACAAAAGTGACAACTCAGACTGCTCGCTGTACTTGAATAATAAATTAATTCCCGAAAAACTGGGGGTACCCCACATGTTTTCCACTTCCCAGGTCTTTTTTTTTTCAATCGATGTAAACTGTCTGTTTTTTGGGGGGGATCTATAGATTAGGGTTCAAAGAAGAGGAATCATGGGACTTTGGCTCAAAAAAACCAAAGTGACAACTCAGACTGCTCGCTGTACTTGAATAATAAATTAATTCCCGAAAAACTGGGGGTACCCCACATGTTTTCCACTTCCCAGGTCTTTTTTTTTTTCAATCGATGTAAACTGTCTGTTTTTTGGGGGGGATCTATAGATTAGGGTTCAAAGAAGAGGAATCATGGGACTTTGGCTCAAAAAAACAAAAGTGACAACTCAGACTGCTCGCTGTACTTGAATAATAAATTAATTCCCGAAAAACTGAGGGTACCCCACATGTTTCCCACTTCCCAGGTCATTTTTTTTTTAAATCGATGTAAACTGTTTGTTTTTTCTGGGGGATCTACAGATTAGGGTCCAAAGAAGGTGAATCATGGGACTTTGGCTCAAAAAATCAAAAGTGACAACTCAGACTGCTCCCTGTACTTGAAAAATAAATCAATTCCCGAAAAACTGGGGGTGCCCCATATGTTTTCCACTTCCCAGGCCATTTTTTTTTTTTATCGATGGAAACTGTCTGTTTTTTCGGGGGGATCTACAGATTAGGGTCCAAAGAAGGTGAATCATGGGACTTCGGCTCAAAAAATCAAAAGTGACAACTCAGATTGCTCCCTGTACTCGAAAAATAAATTAATTCCCGAAAAACTGGGGGTACCCCACATGTTTCCCACTTCCCAGGTCATTTTTTTTTTAAATCGATGTAAACTGTCTGTTTTTTGGGGGGGGATCTATAGATTAGGGTTCAAAGAAGAGGAATCATGGGACTTTGGTTAAAAAAAACAAAAGTGACAACTCAGACTGCTCGCTGTACTTGAATAATAAATTAATTCCCGAAAAACTGGGGGTACCCCACATGTTTCCCACTTCCCAGGTCATTTTTTTTTTAAATCGATGTAAACTGTCTGTTTTTTGGGGGGGATCTATAGATTAGGGTTCAAAGAAGAGGAATCATGGGACTTTGGTTAAAAAAAACAAAAGTGACAACTCAGACTGCTCGCTGTACTTGAATAATAAATTAATTCCCGAAAAACTGAGGGTACCCCACATGTTTCCCACTTCCCAGGCCATTTTTTTTTTCAAATCGATGTAAACTGTTTGTTTTTTCTGGGGGATCTACAGATTAGGGTCCAAAGAAGGTGAATCATGGGACTTTGGCTCAAAAAATCAAAAGTGACAACTCAGACGGCTCCCTGTACTTGAAAAATAAATCAATTCCCGAAAAACTGGGGGTGCCCCGTATGTTTTCCACTTCCCAGGCCATTTTTTTTTTAAATCGATGGAAACTGTCTGTTTTTTCGGGGGGATCTGCAGATTAGGGTCCAAAGAAGGTGAATCATGGGACTTTGGCTCAAAAAATCAAAAGTGACAACTCAGACTGCTCCCTGTATTTGAAAAATGAATTAATTCCCGGAAAACTGGGGGATCCCCATATGTTTTCCACTTCCCAGGCCATTTTTTTTTCTTAAATCGATGTAAACTGTCTGCTTTTTCGGGGGGATCTACAGATTAGGGTCCAAAGAAGGTGAATCATGGGACTTCGGCTCAAAAAATCAAAAGTGACAACTCAGATTGCTCCCTGTACGCGAAAAATAAATTAATTCCCGAAAAACTGGGGGTACCCCACATGTTTCCCACTTCCCAGGTCATTTTTTTTTTTTAAATCGATGTAAACTGTCTCTTTTTTGGGGGGGATCTATAGATTAGGGTTCAAAGAAGAGGAATCATAGGACTTTGGCTCAAAAAAACAAAAGTGACAACTCAGACTGCTCGCTGTACTTGAATAATAAATTAATTCCCGAAAAACTGGGGGTACCCCACATGTTTCCCACTTCCCAGGTCATTTTTTTTTTAAATCGATGTAAACTGTCTGTTTTTTGGGGGGGATCTATAGATTAGGGTTCAAAGAAGAGGAATCATGGGACTTTGGCTCAAAAAAACCAAAGTGACAACTCAGACTGCTCGCTGTACTTGAATAATAAATTAATTCCCGAAAAACTGAGGGTACCCCACATGTTTCCCACTTCCCAGGTCATTTTTTTCTTTAAATCGATGTAAACTGTTTGTTTTTTTGGGGGGGGGGGGGGGGGGGGGGGGATCTATAGATTAGGGTTCAAAGAAGAGGAATCATGGGACTTTGGCTCAAAAAAACAAAAGTGACAACTCAGACTGCTCGCTGTACTTGAATAATAAATTAATTCCCGAAAAACTGAGGGTACCCCACATGTTTCCCACTTCCCAGGTCATTTTTTTCTTTAAATCGATGTAAACTGTTTGTTTTTTGGGGGGGGGGGGGATCTATAGATTAGGGTTCAAAGAAGAGGAATCATGGGACTTTGGCTCAAAAAAACAAAAGTGACAACTCAGACTGCTCGCTGTACTTGAATAATAAATTAATTCCCGAAAAACTGAGGGTACCCCACATGTTTCCCACTTCCCAGGCCATTTTTTTTTTTAAATCGATGTAAACTGTTTGTTTTTTGGGGGGGATCTATAGATGAGGGTTCAAAGAAGAGGAATCATGGGACTTTGGTTAAAAAAAACAAAAGTGACAACTCAGACTGCTCGCTGTACTTGAATAATAAATTAATTCCCGAAAAACTGAGGGTACCCCACATGTTTCCCACTTCCCAGGTCATTTTTTTTTTTAAATCGATGTAAACTGTCTGTTTTTTGGGGGGGATCTATAGATTAGGGTTCAAAGAAGAGGAATCATGGGACTTTGGTTAAAAAAAACAAAAGTGACAACTCAGACTGCTCGCTGTACTTGAATAATAAATTAATTCCCGAAAAACTGAGGGTACCCCACATGTTTCCCACTTCCCAGGTCATTTTTTTTTTAAATCGATGTAAACTGTCTGTTTTTTGGGGGGGATCTATAGATTAGGGTTCAAAGAAGAGGAATCATGGGACTTTGGTTAAAAAAAACAAAAGTGACAACTCAGACTGCTCGCTGTACTTGAATAATAAATTAATTCCCGAAAAACTGAGGGTACCCCACATGTTTCCCACTTCCCAGGTCATTTTTTTTTTTAAATCGATGTAAACTGTCTGTTTTTTGGGGGGGATCTATAGATGAGGGTTCAAAGAAGAGGAATCATGGGACTTTGGTTAAAAAAAACAAAAGTGACAACTCAGACTGCTCGCTGTACTTGAATAATAAATTAATTCCCGAAAAACTGAGGGTACCCCACATGTTTCCCACTTCCCAGGTCATTTTTTTTTTTAATCGATGTAAACTGTCTGTTTTTTGGGGGGGATCTATAGATTAGGGTTCAAAGAAGAGGAATCATGGGACTTTGGCTCAAAAAAACAAAAGTGACAACTCAGACTGCTCGCTGTACTTGAATAATAAATTAATTCCCGAAAAACTGAGGGTACCCCACATGTTTCCCACTTCCCAGGTCATTTTTTTTTTTAAATCGATGTAAACTGTCTGTTTTTTGGGGGGGATCTACAGATTAGGGTCCAAAGAAGGTGAATCATGGGACTTTGGCTCAAAAAATCAAAAGTGACAACTCAGACTGCTCCCTGTACTTGAAAAATAAATTAATTCCCGAAAAACTGGGGGTGCCCCATATGTTTCCCACTTCCCAGGCCATTTTTGTTTCAAATCGATGTAAACTGTTTGTTTTTTGGGGGGGATCTATAGATTAGGGTTCAAAGAAGAGGAATCATGGGACTTTGGCTCAAAAAAACAAAAGTGACAACTCAGACCGCTCGCTGTACTTGAATAATAAATTAATTCCCGGAAAACTGGGGGTACCCCACATGTTTCCCACTTCCCAGGCCATTTTTTTTTTCAAATCGATGTAAACTGTTTGTTTTTTCTGGGGGATCTACAGATTAGGGTCCAAAGGAGGTGAATCATGGGACTTTGGCTCAAAAATCCAAAAGTGACAACTCAGACTGCTCGCTGTACTTGAATAATAAATTAATTCCCGAAAAACTGGGGGTACCCCACATGTTTTCCACTTCCCAGGTCTTTTTTTTTTCAATCGATGTAAACTGTCTGTTTTTTGGGGGGGATCTATAGATTAGGGTTCAAAGAAGAGGAATCATGGAACTTTGGTTAAAAAAAACAAAAGTGACAACTCAGACTGCTCGCTGTACTTGAATAATAAATTAATTCCCGAAAAACTGAGGGTACCCCACATGTTTCCCACTTCCCAGGTCATTTTTTTTTTTAAATCGATGTAAACTGTCTGCTTTTTGGGGGGGATCTATAGATTAGGGTTCAAAGAAGAGGAATCATGGGACTTTGGCTCAAAAAAACGAAAGTGACAACTCAGACTGCTCGCTGTACTTGAATAATAAATTAATTCCCGAAAAACTGGGGGTACCCCACATGTTTTCCACTTCCCAGGTCTTTTTTTTTTCAATCGATGTAAACTGTCTGTTTTTTGGGGGGGATCTATAGATTAGGGTTCAAAGAAGAGGAATCATGGGACTTTGGCTCAAAAAAACGAAAGTGACAACTCAGACTGCTCGCTGTACTTGAATAATAAATTAATTCCCGAAAAACTGGGGGTACCCCACATGTTTTCCACTTCCCAGGTCTTTTTTTTTTTCAATCGATGTAAACTGTCTGTTTTTTGGGGGGGATCTATAGATTAGGGTTCAAAGAAGAGGAATCATGGGACTTTGGCTCAAAAAAACAAAAGTGACAACTCAGACTGCTCGCTGTACTTGAATAATAAATTAATTCCCGAAAAACTGGGGGTACCCCACATGTTTTCCACTTCCCAGGTCTTTTTTTTTTTCAATCGATGTAAACTGTCTGTTTTTTGGGGGGGATCTATAGATTAGGGTTCAAAGAAGAGGAATCATGGGACTTTGGCTCAAAAAAACAAAAGTGACAACTCAGACTGCTCGCTGTACTTGAATAATAAATTAATTCCCGAAAAAACGGGGGTGCCCCATATGTTTCCCACTTCCCAGGCCATTTTTTTTTCAAATCGATGTAAACTGTCTGTTTTTTGGGGGGGATCTATAGATTAGGGTTCAAAGAAGAGGAATCATGGGACTTTGGTTAAAAAAAACAAAAGTGACAACTCAGACTGCTCGCTGTACTTGAATAATAAATTAATTCCCGAAAAACTGGGGGTACCCCACATGTTTCCCACTTCCCAGGTCATTTTTTTTCTTAAATCGATGTAAACTGTTTGTTTTTTGGGGGGGATCTATAGATTAGGGTTCAAAGAAGAGGAATCATAGGACTTTGGCTCAAAAAAACAAAAGTGACAACTCAGACTGCTCGCTGTACTTGAATAATAAATTAATTCCCGAAAAACTGAGGGTACCCCACATGTTTCCCACTTCCCAGGTCATTTTTTTCTTTAAATCGATGTAAACTGTTTGTTTTTTCTGGGGGATCTACAGATTAGGGTCCAAAGAAGGTGAATCATGGGACTTTGGCTCAAAAAATCAAAAGTGACAACTCAGACTGCTCCCTGTACTTGAAAAATAAATCAATTCCCGAAAAACTGGGGGTGCCCCATATGTTTTCCACTTCCCAGGCCATTTTTTTTTTTTATCGATGGAAACTGTCTGTTTTTTCGGGGGGATCTACAGATTAGGGTCCAAAGAAGGTGAATCATGGGACTTCGGCTCAAAAAATCAAAAGTGACAACTCAGATTGCTCCCTGTACTCGAAAAATAAATTAATTCCCGAAAAACTGGGGGTACCCCACATGTTTCCCACTTCCCAGGTCATTTTTTTTTTAAATCGATGTAAACTGTCTGTTTTTTGGGGGGGGGATCTATAGATTAGGGTTCAAAGAAGAGGAATCATGGGACTTTGGTTAAAAAAAACAAAAGTGACAACTCAGACTGCTCGCTGTACTTGAATAATAAATTAATTCCCGAAAAACTGGGGGTACCCCACATGTTTCCCACTTCCCAGGTCATTTTTTTTTTAAATCGATGTAAACTGTCTGTTTTTTGGGGGGGATCTATAGATTAGGGTTCAAAGAAGAGGAATCATGGGACTTTGGCTCAAAAAAACAAAAGTGACAACTCAGACTGCTCGCTGTACTTGAATAATAAATTAATTCCCGAAAAACTGGGGGTACCCCACATGTTTCCCACTTCCCAGGTCATTTTTTTTTTCAAATCGATGTAAACTGTCTGCTTTTTGGGGAGGATCTATAGATTAGGGTTCAAAGAAGAGGAATCATGGGACTTTGGCTCAAAAAAACAAAAGTGACAACTCAGACTGCTCGCTGTACTTGAATAATAAATTAATTCCCGAAAAACTGGGGGTACCCCACATGTTTTCCACTTCCCAGGTCTTTTTTTTTTCAATCGATGTAAACTGTCTGTTTTTTGGGGGGGATCTATAGATTAGGGTTCAAAGAAGAGGAATCATGGGACTTTGGCTCAAAAAAACAAAAGTGACAACTCAGACTGCTCGCTGTACTTGAATAATAAATTAATTCCCGAAAAACTGGGGGTACCCCACATGTTTTCCACTTCCCAGGTCTTTTTTTTTTTCAATCGATGTAAACTGTCTGTTTTTTGGGGGGGATCTATAGATTAGGGTTCAAAGAAGAGGAATCATGGGACTTTGGCTCAAAAAAACAAAAGTGACAACTCAGACTGCTCGCTGTACTTGAATAATAAATTAATTCCCGAAAAACTGAGGGTACCCCACATGTTTCCCACTTCCCAGGTCATTTTTTTTCTTAAATCGATGTAAACTGTTTGTTTTTTGGGGGGGATCTATAGATTAGGGTTCAAAGAAGAGGAATCATGGGACTTTGGCTCAAAAAAACAAAAGTGACAACTCAGACTGCTCGCTGTACTTGAATAATAAATTAATTCCCGAAAAACTGGGGGTACCCCACATGTTTCCCACTTCCCAGGTCATTTTTTTTTTTAAATCGATGTAAACTGTCTGCTTTTTGGGGGGGATCTATAGATTAGGGTTCAAAGAAGAGGAATCATGGGACTTTGGCTCAAAAAAACAAAAGTGACAACTCAGACTGCTCGCTGTACTTGAATAATAAATTAATTCCCGAAAAACTGGGGGTACCCCACATGTTTTCCACTTCCCAGGTCTTTTTTTTTTCAATCGATGTAAACTGTCTGTTTTTTGGGGGGGATCTATAGATTAGGGTTCAAAGAAGAGGAATCATGGGACTTTGGCTCAAAAAAACAAAAGTGACAACTCAGACTGCTCGCTGTACTTGAATAATAAATTAATTCCCGAAAAACTGGGGGTACCCCACATGTTTTCCACTTCCCAGGTCTTTTTTTTTTTCAATCGATGTAAACTGTCTGTTTTTTGGGGGGGATCTATAGATTAGGGTTCAAAGAAGAGGAATCATGGGACTTTGGCTCAAAAAAACAAAAGTGACAACTCAGACTGCTCGCTGTACTTGAATAATAAATTAATTCCCGAAAAACTGGGGGTACCCCACATGTTTTCCACTTCCCAGGTCTTTTTTTTTTTCAATCGATGTAAACTGTCTGTTTTTTGGGGGGGATCTATAGATTAGGGTTCAAAGAAGAGGAATCATGGGACTTTGGCTCAAAAAAACAAAAGTGACAACTCAGACTGCTCGCTGTACTTGAATAATAAATTAATTCCCGAAAAAACGGGGGTGCCCCATATGTTTCCCACTTCCCAGGCCATTTTTTTTTCAAATCGATGTAAACTGTTTGTTTTTTCGGGGGGATCTACAGATTAGGGTCCAAAGAAGGTGAATCATGGGACTTTGGCTCAAAAAATCAAAAGTGACAACTCAGACTGCTCCCTGTACTTGAAAAATAAATTAATTCCCGAAAAACTGGGGGTGCCCCATATGTTTTGCACTCAATATTTCTGACCAAACACAGAAACTTCACTTTATCAAACCTCAATCTCGGCAGTCTTGTCGATTTTCCGTATATATATATATCTCTCAATTCGCAAACTGGAGTCAGTTTTCGAACCGCTCACAATAAAAATACTGTTAGTGAAATCCCCCCTTCAGTTGAACATTTGGCTCCGTTGAGATATACAGTTATCTACACATTTTAATTCATCTTTCCCGGAACTAATCCTAGGAGCAGCTCATCAAGATCAGGGAGTGTGGACTTGTGAGATTATTATATATAATAGCTGACCATCAAATAGTCCTGGATTATTCAAGTGAGATTAGTTTCTCAGCTTGGAGGTACTGATCCAGAGATAAGGTCAATACACTCATAACCTATCATGTTAATATCCTAAAATTGCCATTTTCTCTCTCGTTCTCAGATATTTTTCCGTAAGGGAACAACTGTTGAGACACTGCGAGCTATTGCGAGTTCCGATATTTGTCTTCAAATTTTTTATTCCGATATATTACCTTATTCTTACCCCCTTTCTTTCCTGAGGCAAATTTAAATTAATGTTCATTTTAGGCCCTATTATACACATTTACCGATAACTATGGCTCTGCGCTTCCTATTCTAGTCGAATCACCCTGATCCATCTGAAATACAAGCATATTAACAATAACAATGGCCGCGAAAGTCTCTCGAATGAGCATAACCTGACCCATTCAATAAAAAATCCCCACAAAATCACAATATAAGAAAAATTATTCCAGAATCAAATCTACTCACAGCATACCTTAATTATTTCATGCACATAATAAAGTTACCATACATAAACTCTCAATTATCCACAACATTTCGGTTTATGAATTTTGCACGTATTTAATTTGCTGGCAACATTGTATAAAATCGGCTTAAACCGCTGATATACAGTGAGTTTGGTTAGATGAGTGAGAGTAAGTAAGTTGAGAAGTGAGTGATAACGAGCATATACATACGTTTCACCTTGTATAAGTGTGAATATGAATGAGGTATAAAATCATGTACACAATTTACGTACGAAACCGTTGGTTACTTTATTATACTCGGGATATACTATCGAAAAATTGTATACAACCACATTTCAGCGACCGAGAATAGCTCGTGAAGAAGGAGGTCAGAACGAAACTAATGAGCGAACAAGAGAGCACCAGAGAGAGAGATGCCCTTAAAAAGTAAAAGATTGAGTGACGTTGTTGGTTTTTTGAATATTTATTTCTTCCCGTCACTACTTCTCGACCTGAAAAATGGAAAATGTGAACCACCCGGTTATTCATTTAGTACGGTTTTTGTCCCAACCATAATGTATATATATTTTCTCCATCCCTCCCCCTCTCACCCCCATCGTCTTTTCCATGATCATGTGCACCTTCTAATCGCTTTTCAAGCGGTAACCACGACTTTTCCACACCAAAGAACGTCAAACGATTCAGTATACGTTTTTAACTTTTTTTAAATTCATTCAACATCCTCTTTTCGTTGAAATTCACTAAAAGTAAAAAAAAATCAAGACGAGGAAAAAGAAGCAATAAAAAAAAAAGCACTAAAAACTCATCCCCCGAGGCTATTCACGCTCCCTTATTTATTTTCCAAACTAGCCTATAAAACCAGATTATTACAAAAGTCGTGTCAGATTTTTTTTTCATCTCCTCTTATTCTTCTTTTTTTTTCGCTGTGCTGAGGGCGTTGCTGTGCAGACTTTACTTATGTATTACACAGGGATTCGCTAGCCTTTCACCACTTCTCTTGGTACTCCTCATCCCCTGATGTCCACCAATGTGAAATAGAATTTTCTTCAAGCTCCAGAGAACCGTATGAACAAACGTATTTATTTTTAT
Source organism: Aleiodes alternator (assembly GCA_963921955.1). Lineage (NCBI taxonomy): Eukaryota > Metazoa > Arthropoda > Insecta > Hymenoptera > Braconidae > Aleiodes > Aleiodes alternator. The sequence continues at coordinate 3,908,035 of OY998115.1, read as the reverse complement.
CGTGAGAGAGGACTCACCTGGTGTATACCATGTGGCTATGGTGGAAAAGAAGAGAAGCTGCGGTTAACTTCAACTGAAGAAGTCAATGTTTTCTATCTCCTTGGATAGCATCATTGGATCTCTATATATCTGTCTGTCTCAGTTGCTTTAACCTCCTGCAAATCTGAACGTCTTTCACCGAAGGTAACTTTATCCTTGAATTTATTTTACTCAAGATGGTAGAAGATAGTGCAGAACATGTCGATATTGGTGAATTTAATTATTTTATTCAATTGAAGAATCGCTGATTCTCAGGAAAAAACTTCTAAAAATTAATTTTAGCAAACGCGAAATTTAGCGAAATGTAATTTTTGAGTGAAATGAAATTTCGAATATTAGAGAAAAAAAATGGAATATTTGGTGGAGAAGCAAATATAAAACAGTAGATTTGGAATGATTTTCGAAAATCATTCCATCGCAAATCTCCCTCTAATGCAGTGTACGTGTTCAATTTTTGAAGTGAAACTTCTTTGCTGAGGGGGCAACAATTTTCGAGCGTCACGAAAATTCGTCATCGTGTGAGGGGAATAGCTAGATACGTGGTGGGGGGAGCAGGAGAAGAGGAGAGTGCGTCAGCAGCGATGCTTGACTCTACACTCTATTATTTTTTCTTTTCAATACACGGAGAGAAAAATATGGGAATTTATCTAAATGATTTTTTAAAAAATTACTCATAATTGTCATTTAAAGGAGGAGTTGTCATGAAACACGACCGAAAAATATCCATGCTCCATCTCATAATTTTTGCTTTTTATTTCTCGAAAAATTGCCATTTCACACTTGGCTTTGGATTAAAATATCTCGAAAACTATGCAAAATTTATCGAGACATGCTGTGAATGAAATTTAGAGGGAAGATTAACGAATAAAATAAGCAAACCTCCGTTTTTTTACGACTCGTAGTTATTAAGTTATCGATTTTTGAATGAAAAATTCCGAAAGGACGCCCAAGCGCTCATTTATTTGCTATCGGGCCTCATCCATTGTTTCTGAACTACTCATTCAAAAAATGATATCTCTGAAACTACTGGTCGTAGAAAAACAGCGTTCTGCTTATTGTGTTCGTCAATCTTCCCTCTAAATTCCATTCACAGCATGTCTCGATAAATTTTGCATAGTTTTCGAGATATGTTAATCCAAAGCCAAGTGTAAAATGACCAATGGCTCATGTATAAGAAGTTTCACTTTTTTATGAAATAACAAAATATGATTGAAATTCGGTGAAAATTTCTTCCAATTGCCAACAAATTTCGAATCAATCTTTCCCCATCATTTCACATTCGACTCTGAAAGGATACACATAAAAAAAAATCTTTCATGAAACACCCGAAAACATGTAAATTCGAGCAAATCCATCATAACCTCGAGTATTCCCTTTCACGATAAATAAACACCGTTTGTGTGCACCTCAAACTCTGAGAATTCACTATGACGAAATAGTGAATACCAACATTATAGTACATTAAGCTGTTTCTATATCTTCCTCTACGTCTGTCGTGTTTATTTCGTTAGTAAATAATTTGCACGCTACAGTATCTGAGCGCAATCATCAAGCACACTATCTCCCTTTTTTCTCTCTCTCTACCCCTTTTCCAACTGGCTCTTTCACTCGTACATAAACTCACTCACCTCCTCCCCATTTCATTTGGACGATCCTCTGCAATTCGTGGTGGTCATGGTTTGGTCGGTAGGCACTAGCAGCAACGTTGGCTGGACGATGCGGTGACGCGTATGTCCACACACACACACGTCGCCATTGCATTAACAAGAGTGGAGTGTTTCTCTCATGGCATTAAAAGTGTATAGATAGATATTGATGCAAACAGATGAATTCCATGAACACATTTTAAAAAACATGACGCGTAGGGAAGGGGGGGGGGGTTGGGTGGGGAGAAATAGAGGCCGACAGAATTGAGAAGCCACTTGATGTCTATAGTTAATAAAATGTTAACGGGCAGACATAAAGTGATACGATGATATATCACGGTAGATAAAAGGAGAGAAAAGGTTAAGAGGAACAGTGGAAATACAGAGAGGCAAGACTCAGTGTGAGAAACCGTTACGCTACGAGGAGGAAAAAAAAAGTAGGAAGATATGGCGCTGTGAAGAAGAAGGATGAAAAGGGCGTGAGGGTAATGGGTTGGAGTGAGTTGCCTGTGTTTTCTACCTTGGCGCATGCGCACAGGTCGAAAGCTACGGGGTAGTACCTCCCTTGAGCTTGTGAGCGTTACTCTCACTGGGAGAAAAGCGCCGTGTGTCGAGATATCCTGTCAGTTGAGTGGTACGAGTCGTGGCGGGATCATCACTCTGGTTTGAGAGAAGAATAGAAATTAATTGGAGCAAAAAAATAACGAATGAGTGAAGAAGAATAGAGTGATCCTGTTCAGTAGATTGTGCGTAGTTCAAATAGGTCCATCAACGTTCGTTATTTTGACGATAAGTGAGATTCTATGATCATTCAATAGCTCCAATTTGAATTTTGAACAGTTGATTTCAATAAAATTCTTGTGTGCTTTTGTGGTTCTATAGATGAGTTTAATCAGTCTCATGTGGAATAACTGTGAATAATGAAATTGTCAGTGTGATGAGAGGAATTTCCAGATATCAATTACTGGTTTTTCTTTGCGACAAAAATTTGTGGTTAATCACTTGTGTTTAGTTCTCTGTTTATTCGAGTTAAGAGGAAGTTAACGTCTCGTGAGTTTAGTTGTCTTCTTTTTTTTTTAATTTTTTTTTTTCACTGTTCTTCGCCATTCTCATTTCACCTGAGAGTGGATGTTGCCGAGGGGAGACAGGTGTCGTCCGTGAAGAATTACGTAAATAAGGAAATAAATAAAATAGAAGAAAAGAGAAAATAAATAAAAAGAAATGCACAGAGGCAGGAGCAAGGTAGAGCTGTAATCTTTTCATATCTCCATAGCCGAGAGATATTTGTTTTTGGAATTTCAAAAAAGTGGTACGATCATGATTATATTTTTCTAAAATTTTGTGAAAAGTATTTTTGATTCAACGGAATTTTCTTTATTTATTCAATGTATACTTAAATTGAATGTCATATGCCAATCAAGATGAATTCATATTCGAATGATTTCACGATGCTTGAATTAATGTTTGAATGTACACAAATACACTCGAAAATTTACCATCAGTTATATTTGAGTAGTCAAATCGTTTGGCATCCTCTAACTACTCTCACATCAAAACTAACCTGCCTACCACCTAATACTCGCATACCCTGTCAATTTCAATGTGTACACACAGCGTTGAGCAAATCTGACATTGCTGCATGACAGAAACTCAGGCTACTTCACAGTATGTTTCCTCAATAAACCTCAAATACGGGTACAAGTTGACATTATATATTTTCATCATGATTTGCGCAGTTAATTTCGAAAATTTAAATTAACGTTGACATTAACTGATAATGGAGAGAGTAATGAAGAATTGCCCATTAAACCCTGATTAATTTTCCGGAATTTCGACAATTCCATTAAATTAAAATTCATTGCCGTTCTTTGAGAATTCATCTACTTAATTATTGTTCATAGTGAATATTTTCACATCATAAGCATACCATTCATATCCTTTGGGAGAGAATTTTGTTTACCATTTTCACTCACAAGACATCATCACGGATCTCATTAATTTCAGCAGCTGCGAATATTGCGCAAATATCAATGAATAATTAGAGAGACAGATTAATGGGGGATTAGTTGATGCGAGCAGAATATACTCTGGTTCAATTGACTGGTTTAAGGAGGTGTTCCTCGAGAAATGTAGAGTCTTTGATAATCAGTAGGTATAGCTCAGTTAATTGAAAGCTTTTCTTCAGAGTTAATGAATCCATCTTGTGGCTTTTAAAACTCTTTATCTCTTATCTCATCGAGAAGTTTTTTTCTTTCATTATCTTTATTGAATGGAGCCTGAATAGAGTTGATGGAAGTACAGTTTACTAATCGAAAAATTAATGATTTAGGGCCTTATTGATTGACTTTCTGCAAAAAAAAAAAGTACTTGACTGAGCATTTGACTTACGTTCGGCATTTTCGCTTTTATTATGTTGGTATTGGAATGGAAAGGCTTCTTAAAAACCATTTCTTGATTTTTTTGCCCTGAGTTTCTCTAAGACGAATGGCTAGACTTCCAGATAGATAATAAAGGGGGTGCTATTTTTTTTATTTGCATATTTACTAGGGAGGATTATCTAGTTTTATCTATATTATGGTCATTATTTCTATTATCCACATTATCATTGTTATCATCTCATCGAGAATTGAATTTATTATCTAAACATGTTTTTTTGCCATAAAAAATATGTTTTCGCGTCTCCGTGAGAATCTCTCTCCGTAACTTTTCATTATTAATTCTCGTTCATTCGGATTTTCCTTTCATTCATGAAATATTTTCACTCCTAAAGATTTTTCTTTATCATTTCCGTGCATCCTTTTGGCCTTTCTCTCAGCGACTTATCTCAGTCTTGAAATATCTATCTTAGATAGAGAAGAAACATCTTTTCCATATTGTTGCACTACATTTACCACGCTTTTTTTTTCTTTTACTTGTTGCGTCTAGCTCCCATTCACCCCTGAGCATGATGGTGACGCGACAGATTTATGTTCTACAAGTTTTATATCTTTCTTTTATATTCACACTTGCTCTCTCTCTCTCTCTCTCTCTCTCTCTCTCTCTTTCTTTATGAGCCTAGACGTTCTCCCACTCTTACACTCGTCGTTTATGATCAATGAACATGGGCTTTTGTTTTTTGAGGAGGAAAGGTCATGCTTCATCTTTACGAATGAACACGAGTTCTTGAGACTCTGCATGTGTAAGGAAAAGTGATCGTGATATATCGGCGGAAATTTTAGGTCGCGAGTTGATGAAGTGGATTCAACAGAATATATTTTGAATTGATGATTTTTCTGAATTTGGAAAATTTTGAGAATTTCTGAATTTCGAAAATGTTTCCGCATCTGTATTAATTCAATGGAGATTCCAGTGACTTCCAAATCCCATTTTCTAGAGAAATCGAAACAATTATCTTTCGTGAAACTTCAAGATTTCACTTCAATTTACTTGGATTTCATGAAAAAGGTCGTCGGCTATCAACTTCATTACAATGAAAACATTCAATGGCAAAAAAAGGAAACAGGACAACTCGATTTTTTTTCATTCATTTTTTAAGAGTATATTCGGATATTCAAGCGAAATAAAGCAATTTTGCTCTGATCATTCTTTCATAGAACAATCATTTCTGGTTTGGGTAAAATTGCTTCATTTTAGTTCATTTTTCATTCAAACATCGATATCTTAATAACTACGAGTCGTAAAAAAACGGAGGTTTGCTTATTTTATTCGTTAATCTTCCCTCTAAATTTCATTCACAGCATGTCTCGATAAATTTTGCATAGTTTTCGAGATATTTTAATCCAAAGCCAAGTGTGAAATGGCTATTTTTCAAGAAATAAAAAGCAAAAATTATGAGGTGGAGCATGGATATTTTTCGGTCGTGTTTCATGACAACTCCTCCTTTAAATGACAATTTTGAGTAATTTTTTAAAAAATCATTTAGATAAATTCCCATATTTTTTTCTCCGTGTATTGAAAAGAAAAAATAATAGAGTGTAGAGTCAGGTATCGCTGCTGACGCACTCTCCTCTTCTCCTGCTCCCCCCACCACGCATCTAGCTATTCCCCTCACACGATGACGAATTTTCGTGATGCTCGAAAATTGTTGCCCCCTCAGCAAAGAAGTTTCACTTCAAAATGATTGACTATTAATCACTGCCTGAGTCGATATAATTTCATTTTTCAAAAAATTACAGGATTTGTAATCGACCAGTGACCAATGGAAGATCAATTGGGTGAACATATCGATATAGGTAATCGACGGGTCCACCCGGGGCCTCCAAAGATTTCGGAGTTAATTCGACTCGAATAGCATCGTAAACAATTGAATTTCATCTCAATGGAAATTCAATACGAATAAGCTAGTATTTCATTGAAAGCAAATTGACCAACAGGAGAGGATAACTCTATCACTTTAAATCCAGTCAACTAAATGCAACTATTCTGCAACATCTATTGCTAGTTTCTATCAGCCACGGCTTAGGCGTGCAAACCCAAACCACTTAAACGATGACAATACTGTTGATCTTGTTTGTAACCTCGTCCATCCCTATGTTGTTTTTGTTTGTCATTGTTGATGGACGAAGTATAATACAGACAGTCTCTCGAAAAACAGTTCATTCAATCTAATGTATTTGTTGTTAGTAACAACGAAGGCCCATCATCAATCACTTGACTCGAATGAAAACAGGGTGCAGAAGAAGCGTTTTTGTCCTTTGCATCAACGGACGAATGAAGAAAAAATTCTATCCCTCTCACTCATTCGAACTAGCAATGACAAATTGATTCTGCGGGGCGTAAAGGAAAAATATAAAATGTGAAATTGTTCAACATTCATGACAAATAGTCCAATTCATCATGCAAAACCATTCAATTCGTTTGCAACTAATGACTTTTGATGTTCTTTACAAGAATTTTCAAGTACAATTATTGATTATTGGCGGGTGAATATTGAAATATGTTGTTCCGGTTATTCATAGGAAGCTAATAGAGTGTTTGTTCGTTCAGATTCCATTTGTTGAATATGTTCGAAACTGGTGGGCTTGATAGAATTGGCTTTGGGAGACTTTCTTTTGTAGAGAATTCAATTTAATGAATCCTAAATTTCATTGTTCTCAAAGTACCATCAATATAACCTACATACAATTTTTATTTAAAGAGTTATTCTTTCTCAATAACTTGACTGATACTTCATTCCTATCTTGGATTATATACGCGTCACATAATTGTAAAAATAATGAAGCTCGCCCCAATATTTTAAAACTGTGTTTGTGCATCTATTCCGAGCTAGTCACTTCAATTTAGTGAGATATATATTGTAAGATAGGAGAGAAAGCTAACGTTTCTGACACTAAACGACTTGAATTACTCTCTTTCCCTATGATGTGTCATTAATTGCTCTGCTCTCGTTTTCTCTCCTACTTACATTTCCAATCATGATAAACGGTCTCGCGTTCATCGAACTCCATGTAAAGACTCTCCCCATAAACACGTCCGGCTAAGCTCTTAGAGGTAAACTCATTTATGAGTACTCGGTCTCGTGAAAAAAATATATGTCTCTGTCGTTGAATAAGTGGTGAATTGAAATATATGGAGAGCTTTTTCAATGAGCGACGGAATTTTTGAATTTTGAACGAGCAAGGTCTAGAAAATATTTATGAATATTTTAAGAGAGGAATTTCGTTATTTAAAAATCCAATAAAAATGTATTACGAATTTTTGAAATATTACATTGCTCCCGTTTTCTTGTAGATTATTATCATACGGCATAAATGAAGAATCAATTTAATTGGAAATGGGTAAAAATACTTGGAGTCTGCCGTGTAGTGAATACCGTCAATGGCCCAATTAATGCCACTTTTCATACGTTTTCGTGATTATTGAACTCATTTGAATTCTCAACTCTAAGTAATTGATAACAGTGGCTAGAAAAAAATTCTGAGGACACTGGACAATCAAAATATCTGATATTTCTCTACACGGAGAGAAATAACATAGTAACCATTACTATGTTCAACATAGTAATGGTTTTTTCGCGTCGGGCCACATAGTGATACTTGCTATGTTAACATGGTAATCATTACTATGTTGTACATAGTAATGGTTGCTATGTCCAACATGGTAATCATTGCTATGTTGTACATAGTAATGGTTGCTATGTCCAACATGGTAATCATTGCTATGGCCAACATAGCAATGATTACTATGTTGAACATAGTAATCATTACTATGTTGAACATAGTAATCGTTACTATGTTGAACATAGTAATCATTACTATGTTGAACATAGTAATCGTTACTATGTTGAACATAGTAATCATTACTATGTTAACATAGCAATCATTACTATGTTAACATAGTAATCAGTATTATGTTAAAATAATTCATATTGGTATGTTTATAGTACATACACACAGTTAATACCGGATCAGGAGAGAGTTTCTCCAGTTTTTTGTCAATATCTCGGTAACTAAACGAGATAGAGCGAAATGGGCGTCAATTTAGGATCACCAGGGGATTTCCCTGGGTTTTGCCGATTATAGAGGAAAATAAGCGAGATAGAGCGAAATGGATATTGATATGGGATCAGGAGGAAATTTCTCCAGGTTATCGTGATTATCTCTGTTAATAAGCGAGATAGAGCGAAACGGACGTTAATATGGGATCAAGAGGGAGTTTTTCCAGCTCTTCGTGATTATCTCGGTGAATAAGCGAGATAGAGCGAAATATATATCAATATTGAATGAGGAGAGATTTTTTCAGTTTTTCGCTAACATCTCGGTAAATAAACGAGATAGAGCGAAATGGACATTAATATGGGAGCAGGAGGGAATTTCTTCAGTTTATTACGATTATTTCGGTGAATAAAGGAGATAGAGCGAAATAGATATCAATATTGAATCAAGAGAGAGTTAGTTCAGTTTTTCGGTAACATCTCGGTAAATAAGCGAGGTAGGGCGAAATATATATCAATATTGAATCAGGAGAGAGGTTTTTCAGTTTTTCGCTAACATCTCGGTGAATAAGTGGGATGGAGCGAAGTGCACATTAATATGGGAATACTGGGGAGTTTTTTCAGTTCTTTGTGATTATCTCGGTGAATAAGCGAGACGCAGCGAAATGAACGTTAAAATGAGATCACCAGGGAGTTACTCTAGTTCTTCGCGATTATCTTGGTGAATAAGCGAGATAGAGTGGAGTGGATGTTTATATGGGATCATCGGGGAGTTTCTCCAGTTTTTCGTGATTATCTCGATAAATAAACGAGATAGAGCGAAATGGACGTTAATATGGGAGCAGGAGGGAGTTTCTTCAGTTTATTACGATTATCTCGGTGAATAAGCGAGATAGAGCGAAATAGATATCAATATTGAATCAGGAGAGAGTTTTTTCAGTTTTTCGCTAACATCTCGGTAAATAAGCGAGATAGGGCGAAATATATATCAATATTGAATCAGGAGAGAGGTTTTTCAGTTTTTCACTAACATCTCGGTGAATGAGTGAGATAGAGCGAAATGGACATTAATATGGAATCACCGGGGAGTTTTTTCAGTTCTTTGTGATTATCTCGGTGAATAAGCGAGACGCAGCGAAATGAACGTTAATATGAGATCACCAGGGAGTTACTCCACTTCTTCGCGATTATCTTGGTGGATAAGCGAGATAGAGTGGAGTGGATGTTAATTTGGGATCAAGAGGATATTTTTTCATCTGAAAACTTCCTCATAATTCCATATGTGTACTTTGCTTTATCTCGTTTATTCACCGATATAGTGGCGAAAAACTGAAAAAAACTCCCTCCTGATACTAAATTAACGTCCATTTCACCTTCTCTCGCTTGATTACAGAGATGATTGTGAAAGTTGAGGAGACTATCTCCTGATCCCATTTTAACGTCTATTTCGCTACATCTCACATATTCATCGAGATAATCACGAAAAACTGGCAAGACTCCCCGGTGATCCCATATTAATGTCCATTTCGCTCTATCTCGCTTATTCGCCAAGATAATCACGAAAAACTGGAAAAACTCTCTGGTCATCTCATATTATCGTCCATTTCGCCGCATCTCGCTTATTCACCGAGATAATCACGAAAAATTGGAAAAACTCCCTCCTTCTCCAGAATCAACGTCCATTTCGCTCTATCTCGCCTATTCACCGAGATAATCGTGATAAGCAGGAGAAACTCCCTCCTGATCCCAAATTAACGCCCATTTCGCTCTATCTCGCTTATTTACCGAGATAATAGCGAAAAACTAAAGAAACTCCCCGGTGATCCCATATTAATAGGTATTTAATGTCCATTTCGCTCTATCTCACTTATTCACCGAGATGTTAGCGAAAAATCGAAAAAATTCTCTCCTTCTCCAGAATTAACGTCCATTTCGCTCTATCTCGCTTATTCACCGAGATACTCGTGATAAGCTGGAGAAACTCCCTCCTGATTCCATATGAACGTCCATTTCGATCTATCTCGCTTATTCACCGAAATAATCACGAAGAGCTAGAAAAACTCCCTCTTGATCCCATAGTAACGTCCATTCCGCTCTATCTCGTTTATTCACCGAGATAATCAAGGAAAACTGGAAAAACTCCTTCTTGATCCCATATTAACGTCTATTTCGCTTATTTACCGTGTGTGGACATCACGCACACGTGTGCGTGCATCACGCACCGAGTGTGCGTAAATCACGTTCGATTGTGAGAACGTGAAGTACGCACATATGTTAATTACGCACACATGTGCAGAGATTACGCACTTCTGTGCGTGTTCTACACTCAGTGTAATCTGTGTGCAGAAACTCCCTGCTGATCCCAAGTTAACGCCCATTTCGCTCTATCTCGCTTATTTACCGTAATATTGACAAAAAACTGGGGAAACTCCCTGGTGATCCCATATTAATGTACATTTCGCTCATTTACTAAGATAATAGCAAAAAAATGAAAAAATTCCCTTCTGATCCGGTATCAACTGTGTGTATGTACTATGAACATAGTCATTTGAATTATTTTAACACAGTAATGATTACTATGTTCAACATAGTAATGATTACTATGTTCAACATAGTAATGATTACTATGTTCAACATAGTAATGATTACTATGTTCAACATAGTAATGATTACTATGTTCAACATAGTAATGATTACTATGTTCAACATAGTAATGATTACTATGTTCAACATAGTAATGATTACTATGTTCACATAGTAATGATTGCTATGTTAACATAGTAATCATTACTATGTTCAAAACAGCAATGAGTACCATGTCGACCATAGCAATGATTACTATGTGCAACATAGCAATGATTACCATGTCGAACATAGTAATCATTACTATGTTCATAGTACTCATTGCTATGTAGTGTGTACTATGTTGGCATAGCACTCAGTACTATGTGATATAGTAACCATTGCTATAACATAGTAACCATTACTATTCCATTTCTCTCCGTGTACTAGATATATTTCTAAAATTAATTCGTTAAATGCGACCAGCGTGCTCAGCAAGATAAAGCCCTAAAGCTCTTCATGTGGGGTTAGAGTGCCTCATCAGTTCAATGTGTGATATTGAGAAAATTTAAGTATTTGATAAATTGAAAATTGTATTGATTGTTAGCAAAATCATTGGACTTTCATATAAATTGACGAATAATTTAAAAATAACGACCAGTGATGGAAATTAATTGATGGCAGTTATTGGGACCCTCTGTGGCAGAAATCGGGCCATGATGGCATGAATCAGGCCATGGGCAAAATATTTTCAAAAATATAAATTAAATAATTTTTATCATTAATTCAGGAAAATGATTGATGTAAATGATAGTCCAGACCCTAAATTCTTTCGAGGAAAAATCAAATTTGAATTCATGATAAGATATCATTTTTCTATGAAAGATATGTGGCAGAATAGGTCTCTTGGTGGCATTAATTGGGTAATTGACGGTAGATTCCCCGTACGGTTCAATCAACGCACCAATAAAGACATTATAGGGCCAACCTGGGGAGTCCAGTATCAGGACGAGTCAGAAACACATCATCGGAACATTATAACCATGGCTATGGGATCGGATGAGAGGAAGGATCAATTTTCAAAAAAAGAAAAAAAAATCATTTTTCGGTACTTTTTCAAACGAATTTTAAAAGTGGAAGAATTTTTTTTTTCAATTAAACAGTGCAAATATCGTATAGGAAATTCATTCAAGTTTACGAATCTCATCATCCGTTCGCTGTGCGATCAGTAGTTTCTGAGATATCGACGATTAAAGACAAAAAAGTGTTTTTTGATTCAATCGACGATATCAAGGCAACAAATGGTCGTAGGGGAAAAATTAAAAAAGGAAATTAAAGCTGAAAGGTCAGGCTACACAATCCTGATAAGGGTTGAAGCGAAAATTTTTTTGTTAAGCCCGTGGTACATTTTTAAAAAATGAAAAAAAAAAAAGAAAAATTTTTTTTCGCTTTCAACCCTCTTATCTCGTTATAACGGATGTTCATAAAAAATTTTCATCTCAAGATTTCAAGAGTAGGAACTTCAAGCTCTCCAACCGTTTTTAATTTATCCTGACACAATGATTTTTGATGAAGTTACAGCTATTTGAAAATCACCCAAAAAAATGACAAAATTTACTGTTCCCTTAATTTTTTTGCTGAGTGTATTAAATTTACAATATTATATAATTCATCAATTACTCAAAATTATATTTTTAACAATATATATATATTTTCCATGCGGGATTCCCTTTGCCTGTAACGAAATGTTCAGGAACCATTAAAAGCACGAATTCATTGAAATTAGGTAACTGGTGGCGTTAATTTTCATCTTTTTGAAGAAATGAAGGAGATAAATGTGTAGATTTCCAATGATTTTCAAGAATGATTCCTACGTAAATCATTTGGTAATGCAATGTACGTGTTCAATTTCACGTGAAGTAGAATCTTGTGAACTCCGTATATAAACAGAATGCAGAGGTTAGATGAGTTGGGTAAAATTTTGGGGGCGTGGGATTTCCACGTCATGACCAGTGTAGAAATAAAGTACCTCTAGGGAGACAAACTCAGTGACAGGAAACTGAGTTTCTCCGCTAGGATTTTACCGTAGCTCATTCCTCCTTTTCAACGTATTTTGTTTTTTTCCTTTATTTCGTTGTTATTTTATTCTTAATAATTCTGTTTTCTTTGTTTTTTCTTTTTTATCTGTCTTTCCTGCTCGTAGCCCGCATTCCCTCGAGGATTTATGGTAGAATATCCAATCCCATGGACGAAACATCTTTTACTCTCTCACCCTCTCTTCCAATTTCTTTTTACTTATTTTAACCAGAATATTCTTTCTAATACGTTGGCTTCGATAAAGTTTTACAAATTCCACCATCTGAGCTGAATTACAGCGGGGGAGGATATCGAGCACGTCGTTTGCCCACTAGATGGGAGGATCTCTTGGTCTGTTCGAGTTTGAGTTTATCATCCTAGTGAGTCGAGTCTGCAAGGAAAATTCGTATCGGCTTGTAAGAACATCATTTATTTTTTTTTACCCCTCATGCTCATTCCACTTCCTCTCCTGTACCCTATTTTTTTTTTTTAACTTTTCCTCCACTGCTGCATTCACCAGTTGGCTTTGCGTTTACGGACGAGGAAGAAGAAACAGAAGGAGATGGATGAAAAAATATGGAGAGGAAATGGGATGAGAAAATACGAGTTATGGAGTTGCGCAAATGCGACGACCTTCTGGATTGAAACGATGTGTATAGTAGAATTCGGAGAGAGGGTCCAAAATAACGACGTTCCATTGGATGCCAGTGGAGTTTTGCCAGAATCCTTTTTTTCTTTTTTTATCATTACTCTTTTCTCCTATTTATTTCATTCTATTTTTCTCGACAACGGGAATGTCTATGTAGTAGGCGTACCACGTGGGATTATATAGTAGTGGATGAAAATATAGGGTATTGCACTCACTGGGCCGTACAGGCGTGACTGCGAATCCTCTACTTCTATTCTGCTTCCTCCTCAACCTCCTTTTTCTTCTTGGCGTTGGCTATTTCTTTATTATTACCAGAGCGTGCTTGTGCTCGGTGCTGGTCAAACTTCCTTATACACATACACATAAACATGTACATGCTACACACGTGTGAAACTTAAGGAGGGCTCTACTCTCAAGAGTCCTCAAAACCGCAGGTCACTCTACGGTCACAAGTTCACGTTAAATTTAATACTGCAAGTTAATTCTATTTACTCATAATTAAAATTATATCTTAATAATTTAACGGGCCAAAATGGCCTCTTAAATATCTGTCTGGAAAATTTTTGAATACAATAAACTTCTCATGTTACCATCCTGTTTCTCATTTCTATGCTACTCCATTCTATGGTGATAATGAAACGCACCCACAGACTAAACAAGAGATAGTCTAAAGTACCGTCTGGGGTCTAAGTTGAGAATGAAGTGGGAGGTGGGGGGCTCAGATAGAGGCTTGTAAACCCTTAGGATCCGGGTGGAATTAATGTTCGTCCAAAAGCCGCGGGTGGAAACTCGATTCTACAAATTTACGGAGATCTTGTCGCACTGGTAGAGAGGAAGAACGAGAGGGAGAGAGGTAGGAAAATGAGCGCAAGAAGATACACGTTGGAAGGAATGTAGCCACGAAACTTTTGGTTTTGTACCAAGAAGAACGGAAGGAAATCTAAATTCGTATGGTACATCCACTCACTTCTTGCCTGCATATCATCCACTTGGTACTGTGTTTCTAGTGTAACCGGTTTTATCCAGTTAAGTTGTGCACATATATATATATATATGCCGTTTTGGTATTACTATCTAACAAGATGCTGTGGTTTTAGGAAGGAGGAAGAGGATGAGGACGAAGAATTTTAGGGGGATATGGTTATTATATGGCGATGAAATCCTGTATTTGCCGGATAAGCCAATATCGACTGTGGTACTTGATAGCGCAAGGTAGCTACAGGATGAGAATAAGGGAGGGGTCGGAAGTAGATCTGAGGGAGAAGCGAGTGTAATAGCCGGGAGAAATAGTGGATGCGTTAATGCACAATAAAGTGGTTTTACAGTGGTAGAAGAGAGAAATTGGGATGGAGGAAAATAGCAATTTTGTATGAACTGTGAAAACTGTTTTGGTTTGGTACATGCTCTTTGGATATGGATTCTCTATACGCTCTATGCTTGTGTATGTTTGGAGCTATGTAACCAATGTCCATTGGTGGTTGGGTTACGCCAAACAGTCGAAATAACATTACCCGTGGGAACGATTGAAATCTCAGTAGGGTTGCATTGGGGGACACTAACTCTATTACCCTTTTCCAAAAAAAAAAAAACGAAGAAAACCGGAAAGTTCAAACCTTTTTGTTCCACTTTCTTTCTCTGACATAGGGCGGATTTCGGAAATATGCCATTACATTATTCACGATGTGTGATCTATTGTTTTCCGTGGATCTGACAGCGTGTATGGAATATATGTATTTTGGTTTTGTTATATATTTTTTTCCTTCTTTTTTAAGGGTACAGTGTGCGATTTATTGAACAGAATTTCTTTCACGTTCGTAGCTTGAAGATTTAAATTTTCCGTCGATATCCTTGTGACTCTTTTTTTTTTTTATTTTCAGGGGATTTTATTTAGCTTCTTTTTTCTTTTTGCCCTTTTTTTTTTTTTTTGGTATTGGAAAACGATCAATTTCTGATGCTACACTGATACATGAAAGCATTTTTATTCTGTTTGATGGGGTGATGGGAAAATTGCAGAGTGCGAAATAAAGCGTGTGTGTATGTGTGTAAATTTTTTGAGTGTGTCAACGTGAATGTTGTTGGCAGTACATGGAAATTCAATGTTATGTTAACTGAAAATTGATGTTAGCATTAAATGTGTTGAAATTTTGTTACAGGACTCGAGATGATGATACGCATCTACCTCATCCTCTTGTGCTCGTGTTTGGCAAGAGGAAAAATTGGTGAGTGCAAAATTTTTTTTAAAACGTTTTTATTGATAGTTATCGGAAAACCATTGTATTATTGACCTTTTTTTAAATTATTGATAAGCGATATGACATTTGTTGTAAAGACATGGAATCGACGGTAACAGAAAGACATTTATCAACACTGGATGAAAACTCTACTAATTTAAGTTGAAAAGCTGATCTGTATGAGAGTCGGAGAATCATATATACGACAATAAGAAATGGAGAAAAAAATGTTGAAAAATTGAGAAAAAAAGAGGAGACAAAGTTTCGTGAACTTGGAAGAGCGTGAAAGTAACGACCCTCGTGATATTATGTGTATGCGACACATAGCACGCCATATAACCTGGAATTGATAGTTGTGAAAGCTATAAATAACCCCATTGCTGTTACTTCAGCGGGATTTTTTTCCTCCTTCTTTTTTACTATTATCTTTAGCTCACAATCAAACTGAACTCTAACGTTGCACGAAATGGTTATACGTTATGGAACAGATTGAAGTTCGTTGGGACTTTTCTTTTGTTGAGTTTAATCCTGAAATTTTTAGGATTTCTTCTACGGTTTATTTGAAGAATTGAGGAATATCGGAATAATTCCGGGAGATAACAATAAGGGCACTCGTGAACTCGGTATATTCTTCTCTTGTATTCCTTTTTCCGTTTTGCCCTGAGAAAAATGTGAAAAATTTCAAACTCAGAGTTGGTCAAAAACCGAAAAACTCTAGGAAAAAAAATTGAAAAAAGATAAAATGCTCTAGCATGTTCCCATTATATAGATTTTTCTTTCTTGGAGACCTTCACTCCAGAAAGGAATGTTTTTCATGGAAATAGAAAAGCGTTGTGAGATCGGGGTTCTCTCACTCGAATGAGTGAGAAAACATAGTTTTTCGAAGGAATTGGAAGAATCTATTTTGAATAATACGGTTTGAAATAAAAAAGGATGATTATTCTCCATCAGTGGATTATTTTTCTCCTTTCTCATTTAAAATAATACGACCGCCTTTGGTCGAAGATAGAAAACCAACGTGAGCCAATTTCGATTAGCAATCTTCATCAAAGCTAAATATCAAACTTAGCATGAGCTAAGTCATTAGGCTTATATCAAGCCTATAAGGGTGTTTCATTCCAACGTCGTACCAGACCTGAATATCAAGACTGAGCCGGACTACAGTAGACTCTCAAATAAGTTCCGCCCAATAAAGTTCCGCTCTCGTTAAAGATCCCCAAATTTTTCCATTAAAGTTCCTCGTTGGCTCCCCCACTCTGCTTCTTTGGAGGACCAATCAAATTGAGGTTAAATGCGCGGTATTTTGAATGAGGTTACGTGCACAAGATGTAGTCTAGAATTATACATTTTGCGCATCTAGCTGCGCATAGAAGAGTGTGCCATGGCGCAATCAACTGCGCAGAGGAGACTCATCTATGTGAAAGTGGAGAACGAAACTTTAACGAGCGGTCTGGAATGGACAGGGGAACTTATTTGAGAGTCTACTGTAGTATTCCCACCTGAGTATAGACCCGGGATAAAATTTTTGAGTCTTTGGAGAGTCTTTTACGGTCTTCGAAGACTCCTAGAAGGACTTTTCGGTATCTAGAGTATCCCGCAAGTCCCGCAACTGTCTCTACAGTGTCTCTCGTGTCTCTCCCGTAAAGACTTTTATCTTTGCTAGTCTTTCCCGTAAGGACTTCTGTCTTCGCGTGTTTCTCCCGCGAGGACTTCTATCTTTACTGGGCTCTCAATAGATTTATAAAGATTTGCAAAGACATAAGTCCTCATGAGAGAGACCGAGGAATGAATCATTTTTTTTTATTTCAACTCAATAAATTTTAAGTTTTCAATTTTTATATTTTTTGCAAACCGTGGAACTATTATTTTTTTCATATTTGACTTTAATTAAAATTCTCAATATTAGCGGAAAGTGGAGTGAAATGGATATAGGGGTAAAATGGATATCTTTGAGTTTTGATGTTTATATTATCAATTTTTTTTTTAATTAATCAAAATATTGGACATTTGGAGAAAAGACACACATATTTTATTATTCTTTTTCAATCAAATTGGCAGGCTCTATAATTTAAATACTTTCATTGAGAACTCTTAAAAGAAAGCCTTATTTGAGAGACTGATGGCTCTCGAAGAAAGTCCGGAGGAGTCCTTATTTGAGAGACTATGAGTCTCTCAAATAAGGACTCTGTCAGAGACCGGGACAGGAGTCTTTCGACCACCGAAAGACTCAAATTTTTTCGTCCCGGGGAAAGGGGGAAAAATTAGAAACAGAAGTTTCTGTTTAAGAAAAACGTGGCCAAGTACATTTTCGTGGGAATCCTTCTCTTTGAAAAAAGAAATGAGATAGTTTGGAGGAGCCAATAATTTTAACTATTCTGTGACAGTTGATGAGAAGGATAAGGAAAAAATACGATTAGATGGAAGATTACTTGTTAGGAGAAATCAGAAACTCGATTTTTTCACATCCAAAATCATTGATGAAAATTAAAAAGGTCAAGTTTCTGATTTCTCCTACCAAATAATCTTCCATCCAATCGTATTTGTTCCTGGTTCTCATCAACCGTCGCGAAATGGTTCGAATTCTTGGCTCCTCCGAAAAATCTCATTTCTTTTTTCAAAGAGAAGGATTTCCACGAACACGTACTTGGCCACGTTTCTTTAAACAGAAACTTCTGTTTCTGTTTTTTTCCCCATATTTTATAGTTTTTTCTTCAAGTTTTCGGAGTCTTTTTCGATAAATTCCTAAAAATCGATAATGACTCATCAACGAATGGTAATTTTCTTCATCGACTGACTGTCACCGTGAAAAACAGTAGTGCCAACCTTTTAAGAGAAATCTAGCAGCGAGATAATGTAATTGGCGAAAAAGTTACCGTGGCCGTTGCTGAGAGGTGTTTTTAATTAAAATATTGCTTGAAAAAAACATCATCATTCAAATGCTCGATGTCGAATTAGGTGATGTAACTAAAGCTGCTTTCCGTAGGTTGCCTCATTTTTGACTAATTAAATAATAAATACAAAAGAGTCGTGGAGAGGGGAAGTTCTGTCGGGAATATATACGCTCTGCTTTGGGACCGTGGCAAAATGGGGTCCAAGGGCATGTGCTCTAAACTACCCCATTTTGTCCTGGTCTCCCCCCCCCTGGCCCGATACGCTATCGCATAACTTGATGCCGGAGCATTCTTTCAATTTTTTTCAGATATTTTGTAAATGTCTTCGAGCCAAAAACACAATCCAATTGATTTTACGACATAGATATGCTTTGCATTGGTCTCCCTTAATTTCCGAGAAAAAAAGATTTCGAGTAGAGAAATTCTGAAAATAAAAAGGTGTGAGTGCCAAATCAAAGCCTTTTCATACGATGAACCTTGAAAGGACAAATACACAGAGAAAAATGCTTTCTTAATTTAAGAATGTGCAGTCACTTAATTTAGGAATGTGCAGGTCACTTAAATTAAGAAAGAAAAGTCACTTGATTTAAGTGAGAAAAGTCACTTAATTCAAGTGACTTTTACTTTCTTAAATTAAGAAAGAAAAAGTTACTTGATTTGAGTGAGAAAAGTCACTTGACTTAAGTGAGAAAAGTCACTTGATTTAAGTGAGAAAAGTCACTTAATTTAAGTGAGAAAAGTCACTTAATTTAAGTGACCTGCCATTCTTAAATTAAGTGACTGCACATTCTTAAATTAAGAAAATAATTTTCTCTGTGTAGACATAAGTTCCGATGTATCTCTCTCCTCAGTCGAAAATCCGGGAAAAGGAAGAAACGTGAGTGCAGAGATACACCCTTTTCATCCTGATGTTGGTAATTACACCCTTCCGTTACCTAGATTCTCGATAAAATGAATAATATGGACATAACAGAAATAATTTCAAAGCATTTCCGGCAGACGTGTCTCTTTCATTCTAAAATGTAGTATTTTTTAGAACTCACGCCATTCTGCTTCTCAGATGTCGATATTTTTCTTCATTACTCTCCAAAAAAACTGGGTTACAAACGTCGGATGGAATGAATTTCTCTTCGATAATTTTTTTCTTCTCATTTTCAAATCAAATCATTGAATCTATGATTCAGTAGATGTAATTATTCAATGATGAAGGCAACAAAGTTCGCGAAGTGTCTTGTACCTTTCAAATTAAATCCTCATGATTTCACGCTAATTCCCAACTTGTCTTTTCAGATATTCCACTCCTGTATTTCTGTTTTCTCAGTTAAGAATTCGTGATTTATTGATTTTTCACTTCGGAAAACCGATAACGACAATTAATCCAATCATTAATTCAGTCTCTCACCAAGAGAACTGATAGCAATATGATTTTTAATCTCGAATTAACCGATATATATTTCATTCTCCACAGAATTTGTTGACAACTCTTGCATTGAATTCACTGATATCAATGAAGAATATCCATTACTTCAGTTGTGTTTGACATGATTGAATTAATACACGAGAGAAGTTTGTAATTTGATAGGAGATTATTGTAATTTCATGATTTCTGAAGCTGCTTTTCCTCTAAATGCTATTCTCGTAACGTCAGATTCAAATCATTAATGAATTTCAGTTAAGTTGAAAATTTCGTCGCAACAGATTTAGAGTACTTGGTAATCCTCTTACAGAGTAAAGTTGCAAAAATTCATGAAACTTTCATGATTCAATTTACTTGTGTCTGTTAATACTTGTTTTTGATGAATAGCTGTAAATACGAGGGAATGGGGACTCTATTGAAATGTCAGATGAAAATTGTGTATATCTAAAATAATATTGATAAGACTGGGACAAAATGGACCTGAAGGTTAAAATAGGGATCTTTTTTGATAGTGAACGACTATGAGAAAAATTGAAAAAATTCACCAACATTTTCCACATGCTGGAGCATCGCCTCAATTTTTTTCCGATTTTTTCATAAAGTCTTCCTGTTCAAAGGAAATTTGTGCATCATTGTTGTAACAGAGGTCCAATCTACCTCACTCACGCAATCTTATATAGTTTCCAAGATATTGGCAGAGAAAAACCGACAAAAAATCGATTTATGTCATTCTAAGTCTTTGCAACTCAAATACATTGTTGACTATTTTTATCATTGAAGCTATCACTCTGACAAGCATTGTAACACATTTCGCCAGTGAATCAACACAGAGAAAAATGTTTTCTTAATTTAAGAATGTGCAGTCACTTAATTTAAGAATGTGCAGGTCACTTAAATTAAGAAAGAAAAGTCACTTGATTTAAGTGAGAAAAGTCACTTAATTTAAGTGAGAAAAGTCACTTGATTTAAGTGAGAAAAGTCACTTGATTTAAGTGAGAAAAGTCACTTAATTTGAGTGAGAAAAGTCACTTGATTTAAGTGAGAAAAGTCACTTAATTTAAGTGAGAAAAGTCACTTAATTTAAGTGAGAGAAGTCACTTGATTTAAGTGAGAAAAGTCACTTAATTTAAGTGAGAAAAGTCACTTGATTTAAGTGAGAAAAGTCACTTGATTTAAGTGAGAAAAGTCACTTAATTTGAGTGAGAAAAGTCACTTGATTTAAGTGAGAAAAGTCACTTAATTTAAGTGAGAAAAGTCACTTAATTTAAGTGAGAAAAGTCACTTG
The DNA here is from genome assembly GCA_963921955.1 of Aleiodes alternator. Classification (NCBI taxonomy): domain Eukaryota; kingdom Metazoa; phylum Arthropoda; class Insecta; order Hymenoptera; family Braconidae; genus Aleiodes; species Aleiodes alternator. The sequence goes on along the minus strand of OY998115.1, from coordinate 3,886,806 downwards.
ATTTAAGTGAGAAAAGTCACTTAATTTAAGTGAGAAAATTCACTTGATTTAAGTGAGAAAAGTCACTTAATTTAAGTGAGAAAAGTCACTTGATTTAAGTGAGAAAAGTCACTTAATTTAAGTGACCTGCCATTCTTAAATTAAGTGACTGCACATTCTTAAATCAAGAAAACATTTTTCTCTGTGAATGACAATGTGATTCTTTGTCCATAATTTTAGCCGCCAAACCTATGTGATTTATCCGAATTCCTCAGAACATCTTTCGTACCCAATAAAGTTTTCTACAGAAATGATCTCTCAATACTCCAAAACAAGTTTGCAAGATATTCGTAATATCATCCACATGGATCATCTCAAATCATTCCTTTCCCTAAATTTAGCTCTTCTTCGCGGCTGTAGAGCGTAAAAAATTCCGAGTTCTCCGGCAAATCATTGACATTTTGAGAGGAAAAAATTTAATAATATTTTTATATTCAATAAAAAAACTCTTACAAAAACATTACTGAACTAATAAATAATACTTTTATGTTACAGGTTACTTCTGGCACATTACGGATATTCATTACGATCCAAAATATTTATCCCAGGGTAACACAGACAGCAGTAAGTTTTCCCGTAATCTCCCACATATAAAACAATCTACCTCGCCTATTCCCTTCTCATCTCCCATTTACCCTCAGTTTCTTCTTCACTTTCCTCCATTAATACCACTACACTCTAAAAACGAAAGCAAAAAAAAAAAAAAAAAAACGAGAATACCCCTCACCGTGTACTGCCAACTGCTTACTTATCCAAACTTCCACGGAACTACAGCCGTGTTTACTCGTTGAGTAAGTGATATGCCCTTCACTTTTTTTTTTATCTTTATTTTTTTTCCTGCTCTTCCCCTCATTTTTTTTACTCCACCACTCACTTTTCTTTTCTCGTAAGTACGGCTAGACTTTAACACGACGAACGAACCACTCGATCTCTTTCTGTACATGTTTTTCCTCTTAATTCTTCCTTTACTTCTTCTTTTTTTTTTTTCTTTGATTAAGTGGCTAACTCTCTTGAGTCATTTCAACGAGGGTGGGGAAAAGAAAATTGGAGTAATGAAAATATATATATATATATATATAGCGACATAAATGTACAGACCTCGAATCAGGGCAAGAGTAACCAAAGTCTTGTGACCCACTTGTCTAAAACCAGGGAGCCAAGACTAAGTCCATACAACTTCCCACTTCAACTTCATAAACTTAATTTCAGTTTTATTTCTACCGTTGTATGCTTTTCATTCCCACTTTCTTTACGTTATTCTTCTATCCTCTCACTTTTTCTGTTCCTTCTTTTTCCATTCATTTTTTTTTCAAGTAATTGTTAAATTGTTCATTCAATACAATAATTACAAACATGAAATAAATAAAAGGAAAAGAGAGAAAACATCAATAATTGATTTGATTCGTAATTGAATCCCTTCATCAATGTATCCTGATTTCAATCGCTGAAAGCACAAATTAAATTGAATTACCGTTCATTATGTCATTTGTGTTTGTCCATAGTACGACAGCTGTGACAGTGAAAGAACGAAAACAACTAACACAAATGAATTGCTATTTTTTTTTTTTTGTTTTTTTGTAATTATTTGCAGTGTGCTGGAATACAAGAACGAGCGTTGACAGTAGCGGACGAATAAGACAGGATAGACGAGTAACTGGAGTTTTTGGTAACTACAGCTGTGACTCACCATGGGCACTGATAGAATCAGCAGTTCACGCCATGAAATCGAAACAGGGCGAGGGAATAGAATTCGTTCTTTGGACTGGGTATGTTATTATTTTTTTTCCTTATTATCTCTTATTTGAGGAGAATAATAAAGATTTTCATGGGAAAATTTCGAGTGATATTTCCAGAGTTTATTCATTGGAGTTTCGTGATGAAAAAAGTCAGGAACAAAGTTAGACATCAGTTACGTGAGATATTGGGGCACAGAGGTAGCGTTGTACTTGGAATTGAACATCATTCGCTTTTGTTGAGATGGAAAGAACCGAGTCGGATGATTTGATCTGCTAAAAAATTCTGGGATTTCTGTAACTGAGAGAATCGGAGGATGATGTGTGGATGATTGAAAGTGGTGGATATCCAAAATGGACATATTTGGGTACACAGAGAAAAATGCTTTCTTAATTTAAGAATGTGCAGTCACTTAATTCAAGAATGTGCAAGTCACTTAAATTAAGAAAGAAAAGTCACTTGATTTAAGTGAGAAAACTCACTTGATTTAAGTGAGAAAAGTCACTTAATTTAAGTGAGTTTTACTTTCTTAAATTAAGAAAGAAAAAGTCACTTGATTTAAGTGAGAAAAGTCACTTAATTTAAGTGAGAAAAGTCACTTAATTTAAGTGAGAAAAGTCACTTAATTTAAGTGACCTACCATTCTTAAATTAAGAAAAAAATTTTCTCTGTGTATTTAATAAATTTTTTTTGAGATAAATGTACATGAAATTGGGGTTACTAGGGTCATGCTGTACAAGATGCAGACGCAACGCAAGTGCAGTGTGGTGCATTACCGCGTGACTTTATTCAATGTGGGATCATGGTACAGGGGGCAGGATTAATAATAAATGAATAACATGAAAATAACTTTATTGAAAAATAACTTGGAAAATTAAATAGTAGAAGGGCATTTGGCCCACGATCTTTACTCTTCAACTTTTAATCCGGAACTGACTCACTCTTTGTCCACTCACGCCATCCACACTCATTTGTTTATAATATTTTCTCTCTCATTCTTTCACACTCTTTCTCTCTCATACACATTAAAATTATAGGGACACACAAAACACACGTGCCCTTATCGCACTCATTCCCAAAACTCATTCTCAGTTCAACCGAACTGCTCTGATCTCGCCCGATACTTTCGTTTAAACAATCAAACCTTTTTATTTCTTAACGTCTTTACTATTTTGTTTATTCTTTCTGGCGACACTCATCCGTCTCGCTCACACACACATCACATCACTCCACGTGCACTCACACAGTCATTTGAAAAAAACAGTCAATTTGAATATAATTTAAGGTAGTAGTATTGCCGGTAATGGAATTATCATTCAGAATTTACTAAAATTTGGCACATTCGTATCTCGAGTAGAAATTTTGTCAGGCCTATCCTTACACCCTATCAGGTCATCATTGGAATGGCATAAGGCTTACCCGACCGGGAAAGACCTAGTAGGTCAATCTTCGGGAACTCATAGGGCAGATCCGACTGTATATCGGGATTTCATGAGGTAGTGCCTAGTCGGGAGTTATCCGAAGCTTCCATTATCAGGACTTATTGAAGTACGCCTGATTGTGGTTTCGCCCAACAAATTCATCGGTAGGAGCTAATAGGATAATCCCCTTTGTATTCCCGATCGGATAGGGGAGGTGGTGCATGTACCGCTCACTTAACATACAGAGCTGAATTATTATGAGCTACTAATTTATCGATGATAAAAAATGCTTCATCTCTGTTTTGTTATTATCCAATTCCGTAAATTTTATCAGTTGGAAGGATATTTCAACATATAAAAATAGAAAATTGAGATTTTCTCAATTGCGGTTATTGAGCGGTGTTTCCCTCCGCAGAGGTTAATAGAAATATATCATCAAATAAAATTATTTCTCTATTTTTTAATTAAACTCGCTCATGTATATATATCATTTTTGATAAACATTAATAGACTCATGAGACTCTGGAAACTGTTAATTTCAATTTTCCTTTTTTTTTTTCAAATCTTCAGGTTTTTTGCTCACGGCATCTTGAATGAAGATGACTCAATTGAATTTTTTGTTATTATAGACTTAATTGAAATAAACTTATTTGAATTCTAGTCTCCACAATTTCTCTCTACACTATCAAAAATAATGTGAGCCATTCTGAATCAATCCAGTTTATCATTACAAGAATACTTGGTATAATTTTTATTGGAGCCATTGCTAATTTTGCGGGATTCACTGAACATTAAACAATTTAATAAATGCTAAAATATTATTTCTTACCAAATGAAAATTGTGTCATCATTTAGTTGTGCTGATTAAAATTCATTCTCTCCAATTACTTCCCCATTGTGAGAACTCTAACCACGACTTTCAAAGAGAACAAAAAACAAATTTTCTATATAATTTTCACCAATACCCAGGTAGGAAGCGCCGAGGCTGACGACGAGTACAGCTCTTTACTAACCTTGGTGCACTGAGGCTTGGGGAGCCAAGCCTGTGCCAGGCTTCTTTTTGTCCTCAAAATTATGCTGACATTATGAGTTTTTATTCCTTCATTTTCAAATTTCGACCTAGGCTTATATCAGCCTCGATTGAGGCTTACTCTACAAAGACTTCATTCTGAAGGCTGGACGAGTCTTGGGGCAGCCTGCACTCATTAGATAGGAATTTCCCATTGTTATTGCAATAACAATAGCAATGTTATTGTTAATATGTAAATTCCATTTTTTTGTCTGATTTTTTAAATGTTTAATAGAGCCTCATTCGAGGCTTGTCTCAGTCTCGGGCTATGCCTGATTTCGATTCGAACCCAAAAAATATTGTTACTAATTATTTAAGCTATGTTTCCTCTCTCATACAATGGACACAACTGCTCATCGTAACGTATTGTCTTCGTCGAAAAAAACCGCAGAATGTTGGAATTATGAAGTTTCGAAGAATTCATGAAGAGACTCTCTTTGTGGAATAAAAAGTTCTCTACAAAAAAAGTCTTCTGAAATTTTTATCCAAACTTTATCATTCTACAGATATTTTCAAAAGGATGAAGAATAAATTCTTCGAAATATCTTCTCCTGCTACCAGTGCATTATTCCCCAAATATTTTAGAAAATATTGAAGATATCCTGAGATTCGTGAAGAGACTATTCCTGTAGGTTACACAGCTCTACGAAAGATGACTTGAGACATTTTCCTTTGAACTTTTCGATTTCGAAGATATTCATTAAATGATGTACTATATAATGTCACGCAGGGACTCCATCGTTGTCACTCTACGTCTGCTGTTTCCTTAATTCTTCATTCGCTGTCAGTAAAATTTCCGAAGAATCACAGTGTTTGTAGTTGAAAGACGAGAAATAGAGCGCAGTGTTGAGGAACAAACTTGTCCTGCTAAGAACAGAATTAGGGATTATTAAGTGGAACTTACGGAAGTCTACTGCATGGGCAGTACTCAGATAGCTTTGAGTAGGTTCAATCCGTTTAAAGCTCCTTCTGAGGTCCAATATATTGAGAAAAAAATGTTGGTAATACTGTCAATGACCCAATTAATGCCACCAAGAGACCTATTCTGCCACATATCTTTCATAGAAAAATTATATCTTATCATAAATTCAAATTCGATTTTTCATCGAAAGAATTTAGGGTCTGGACTATCATTTACATTAATTATTTTCTTGAATTAATGATAAAAATTATTTAATTTATATTTTTGAAAATATTTTGCCCATGGCCCGTTTCATGCCACCATGGCCCGATTTCTGCCATAGAGGGTCCCAATAATTGCCATCAATTAATTTCCATCACTGGTCGTTATTTGTAAATTATTCGTCAATTTGTATGAAAGTCCAATAATTTTGCTAGCAATCAATACAATTTTCGATTTATTGAATACTTAAATTTTCTCAATATCACACATTGAACTGATGAGGCACTCTAACTCTACATGAAGAGCTTTAGGGCTTTATTTTGCTGAACACGCTGGTCGCATTCAACGGATTAATTTTAGAAATATATCTAGTAGAGAAATATCGGATATTTTGATTGTCCGGTGTCCTCAGAATTTTTTTCTAGCCACTGTTATCAATTACTTAGAGTTGAGAATTCGAATAAGTTCAATAATCACGAAAATGTATGAAAAGTGGCATTAATTGGGCCGATGGCATCAATTTGGTCATTGACGGTAAATAACAAACATTTGTTCTAATTGCAGAGTAATCTTTAAAATGAAAAACGGAGTGGTGGGGGCCTTGCGTTTCGGCGGCTCCACTAAACTTACGATGACTCATGTCATCTCGCGTCACCTGGAAGGGTGAAGTTCGATGACTAATTAGAGAGTTCGGATTGGAGAGAGTAAGAGTAAGGTCTGTCCTCGAGTACCGCTCTCATTATGTACTCAAATTCTTATTTTTATTAAGCCGTGTTTGGTTATGGACGAATAACCATAAGAAACACTCACGCACTCACACTCACACAGAGCCACTCAAATTTCTTTATCGGTCATCGGCCTACTGACCGTGACCTACTCAACTTTGGCACTCGAGGCGCCACTTGATTGACAGGTGTTCTGACCCGCAATCTATCGAATGATAGATTAATTAATTCAGGACACCTGCCATATTTTCTTGGAATTCTCATCCTTATTCTCAAAAGAGCTGTTCTCGCGTCAAGTGCAAAAGTGTTCTCAGAATTTCTCAGATATTCTCAATTAAAAAATAGTTAATAGAAACTCTCAAAACTCTTGATTATCTCAATTCAATTATTGTTAAAACAAAAAGTGATATAAAATTGTGATATTTTATTAGTGCAAAATTATAATAAAGTTATAATATTAAATAGAAAATCTCGTGCACGCGTCATTTTTTGACTCACACCACGCTCCTCTCAAAATCCGGTTAAATCTCGCGAATCATTAATAAATATTCAAAAAACCAGTGAACAACTCAAACATTTTGGTCCTTCGAGCAGAATAAATTGAATATTTATTGATTTTTCTCATTCGTTATAATTTTTATCATTAAAATTCGAGAGCGTGGTGTTGCTAACGTTTTCGGCAGTGGTGCTCATCTCAAACATTGAACTTCTCGAAATTTAAATTCGTCCAGTGTGACTCAACTTGGGGATCTCAAACGTATTTTCCACGGAACTCAAAATTCAACTAGTTACGCATCGATCGGCTTCTCAATTGACCAGAGGGCGCTGCTAGGACATCTCAACTCAATTTTTGCCGTTTTTTTGAATTTTTTTGAAATTCTTCAACTTCGCAGTGATTCTCAACCGCTTCTCATCAGCAACAAGGGAAGTTGAATTAATTATTATTTTCAAAAGAGATTAAATTGGTCTTCTCGTATAACTTAATTTATTCAAGTGAATAATTTTGGTTTTTCATCTCGAATCTTGAATAATAATTAAAAATGGCTTTCGAAATTCTCGTTTCTTCTCAACAAACAAGAAATCGGCAAATTTCAACAATTCATGATCGTATTTTCAACGAAGAGGATGCAATCAGCAGCATCATACGCTGCTTCATCTTGGTCCACATCAGACTCCTCAACTTCCTTCATCAGCTGCGTCGAACAACTCAAATCGTACTGTTCTGACTGCTCAAATACATGACGAGCCTGCTCAAGAAATCTCAACAGCGCCATCTACTCAGTGAAACTCGCAATCCCAAACGGCAATCTCGTGTTCTACTCAACAAAAGTCTTCTCACCTCCGAACTGCTGTTCTTTTAGCTACTAGTCTAGCCCGATTAGTAAACTCAAATGGAAATTCTCAACAAGTTCGTATTCTCTTAGATCCTGGTTCGGAAATTTCGATGATCTCAGAAAAACTCGTAAGACAACTCAAATTAATTAGATCGAAAAACTCAATCACCCTAACTGGTGTTGGGGAAACGTCGTTTGGGACGACCAATGGAGAAGTACAACTCACTCTACAGTCGATCCACTCAAAAGAACGTATTCAATTGTCTGCTCACGTAATCGATCATCTCAATTCTTCTTTACCGACATTCTCAGCTGAAGATCTTAATTGGGATTATCTCCAAGGATTACAACTTGCTGATCCCAATTTTAGAACTCCAGCTCCGATCGACCTTCTCATCGGTGCTGACATATTCGGACAACTCATAAAACCAAGAGTCATTAATAGAGGTCCAGATTCCCCTGTAGCTCAACTCACCATCTTTGGATGGATAATATTCGGGCCAACCGGACCATCTCATGTAACATCAAGTAATGTTTTCCATGTTACAACAACTAATGATCAACTCAACGAATTACTCTCAAAATTCTGGGTTCAAGAAGAAGTTCCTAGCTCAAAAAACTCAGAATTGACAAAGGAAGAACTCGAATGCGAACAGCATTTTAGAACAACTCATTCTCGCGATTCATCAGGACGCTATATCGTTCGATTACCTCTTTCAGACTCAACTTCGTTGTTAGGAGATTCTCATTCTACTGCTCTAGCATGTCTCAAACGAATGCTCAATCGAATTTCTAAGGATCAGAAATTCTTCTCACTCTACTCAGATTTTCTCAAAGAATATAAGGATTTGGATCATATGAGATTGGTAAATAGTGATTCTCATCGGTCAACTCGTCAAAAACAGTCTCAGATCACTCTTTGCTCAGACGGAATGACCTTGGCACATGATATTTCGGTATCAGGAGGGTTGAGGGTTCCTGAAACGACTCAGAGTGCTCTGGCTGGTTCTTCTCATAGTTACTATTTACCTCATCATGGTGTTCTCAGAGAGAGTAGTGAAACAACGAAGTTGCGTGTCGTGTTCAATGGATCGGCTAAGACCAGCTCAGGTAGTTCTCTCAACGATATTCTCCATACAGGGGCCAAAACTCAAAAAGACATCTCAGACGTTCTCCTGTGGACTCGTCAACATCGACTCATCTTCATGACTGACATCACTAAGATGTTTCGTCAAATTCGAGTTCATGAAGATGATTGGCCTCTACAGCAAATTCTCTGGACCAACTCAAATGGAGATATCGTAACGTACCAACTCACTACGGTTACGTATGGAACGCGCTCAGCACCGTATCTTGCCAATCGAGTTCTTCTTCAATTAGTTGAAGATGAAGGAGAACGGTATCCTCTAGCTGTTAACTCATTAATTGAAGGAAGATACGTGGATGACATCTGTGGAGGTGCAGATAATTCAGAATTACTCATCAAGACTGCTCAACAAGTAAAAGATCTCTGTAATGCTGGAGGAATGCCATTAGCTAAATGGCACAGTAATTGCTCAGAACTCCTCAAATGGCTCTCTCCTGACAGTATCTCAAATGATCTTCGATTTTACGAAGATTCTCAAACTCGAATTCTTGGATTATCTTGGGTACCCGCATCAGACAACTTCATCTTCTCATCAACTTCAAAAAACGCATCGAAAATCTCGAAGAGAATCATTTTATCAGAAATAGCTCAACTCTATGATCCTCTCGGATTTCTCGCTCCTGTAGTAATTCGTGGAAAAATGTTGCTACAGGAGATATGGATCGAAAAACTCGATTGGGATGATGAAGTTTCTCCACAGACAGCTCATAAATGGGAACAATTTCGTGAAGATCTCGAACAACTCTCAAAATTGACAGTGCCTAGATGGCTTGGAATTCTCAATAACTCAAAACTCGAAATACATGGATTCTCAGACGCCTCACAGCTAGCAATGGCTGCAGTAGTATTTCTCAAGGTCACGAATGGTACTGATACTCGAATCTCATTAGTTTGCTCGAAAACAAAGGTAGCTCCGATCAAAAAATTAACGATTCCTCGACTAGAACTCACAGCTGCTGTTCTCCTTGCAAAACTCGTTAAATATGTCAAGGACACACTCAAGTTAAACGACGTCCCGACATATTTGTGGACGGATTCCTCTGTCACTCTCACTTGGATCAGTTCTCATCCTTCTCGATGGAAGGAATTCGTTAGGAATAGAGTTCAACTCATTCAAGAGCTCACGTCGTCTCAATGGAAATTCGTTCCTGGTAAAGAGAACCCTGCTGATTGTGCTTCTAGAGGGTTGACAGCAGCACAATTATGTTCTCATGAGCTTTGGTGGCAAGGTCCTCATTGGCTCAACAAAGACTCCTCATCCTGGCCAGTATTTAGCACAACTCCTCTCTCTCAAATCGATCTTGAAGAAAAGCCTGGTGTAACTCTCAACGTGAAAATTCAACATATAGGAATTTGGGATCTCATCAACAAGTTCTCCTCAGTGAACAAATTGTTCAGAATCACGGCAATATGCCAACGATTCATTGCTCGTCTCAAGAAAATCCCAAATTCTTCCCTATTGACTCCTCTAACTCCTGATGATCTTGAACGTGCTCGAATCTTTTGGATTAAGGCTACTCAAGCAGCTCATTTTTCAACGGAACTTCTCGCATTGTCCAGGGGACAGAAACTAAGTAACTCTCATCCGTTGAATCGACTCACTGCCTTCGTCGATCATCAGGGAGTTCTCCGTGTAGGAGGTCGTCTCAAATTCGCAGATCTCAAAATCGATAATAAGCACCAAGCGATAATTCCAAAAGAATCACACTTTTCTCAACTCATCATTGAGGAAGCTCATCAACGAACTCTTCATGGTGGGACTCAAGTTA